>JAZBNJ010000050.1:2657795-3981692 GCA_037349165.1 Choristoneura rosaceana
CATCCATACTATATCCATACTAATATTATAAATGCGAAAGTGTGTTTGTGTGTTTGTCCGTCTTTCACGCCATAACTAGGCTACTTTATATCCCGGAAAAATGCACAGTTCCCGAGGGAATAGCGCGCGATAATCGAATACCACGCTGGCGGAGCCGCGGGCAAAAGCTAGTATATATATAAAACACCCAAGACTCAAGAAAAAACATTCGTATTTTCATACAAATATCTGCCCCGACACGGGAATCGAACCCGGGACCTCGAGCTTCGTAGTCAGGTTCTCTAACCACTAGGCCATCTGGTCGTCTAATATTAAAATACATTTTACAAAATTGTAAACGGGCGTCGTTCTCCACGGGAAGTCAATAAATCACTCGTGATTTGGAGTTATTTATACTAAGAGGAAATAAAGTTTATTTGTACAAATGTGGGCCATTGATGCAGTGTTGGATACTAAAACTATCAAACATCTGGTTTAGATCACTTGTACTTGTAATATCGCATTCACTCTCATGCATCGTCTTCATTGAAGTATCTTCTTGACTCTTCTCGATATTCGTATCTTCTATCCTACTAAATCTATGCGAAATAGAAGCGAAGCCCAGTGCCCTTAGTGTAATTTTTCGGTTACAAAATACGTCTCGATCGCGTTCATGTCAAAATCTCAATTTATATGAAAACACAAACATGCATCGCAAGCGTTCCGAGGCGTATTTTGTAACCGAAAACTTACACTAAGGGCACTGGTGGCCTAGTGGTTTGACCTATCGCCTCTCAAACAGAGGGTCGTGGGTTCAAACCTATTTATAAAAAGAAGTACGGAGGTTACCGTTACCATTTCGCAAAATGATCGCTCCCGAACTAAGTGCCGTGCGGCCGACATACATCGCGTTGCGCACCCGACTGCTTTCCAGCGGTTTTCCTGCAATCTGCGCTTGAGGGGTGGGGTAACTCGAACCAGTGCGGGGCGGAGCGTGGCCATTCTGTACGTTAATGCTATTATATATTCTGTGATATTGATTTTGTTGCAGGACGCCAGACACAAGGCGATGGTGCATCCAGCGTTCGCCAGCGCAGGCCAGCGAGCAGGCCTCGAGCTATGGAGGATTGAGGTACGTTCAACCAAAGAAGAAAGAAGACGTTGTCCACATTGGGTGATACTCTTTCCCGGCCCGGATAATACCGACATGTAAATACCGGCCCTGTTTTTCGTGTACACGCCCATAGAAGCTCCTGTCAGTTTTTATGGGCGTGTACACAAAAAACAGGGCCGGTATTTATACCTATGTCGGTGTTATCCGGGCCGGGAAAGAGGGTCAGACGTCCACATTCACAAAGACACAATAAAAAGAAATACAAAAATACATACACGATTTTGTCTCCCCGGAAAGTGTAACAGCCGCTGTGGCTACTATGAAATTCAAAAATCAAAGTTCGTATCGCAGCATGCGTTAGCGGAACGACAAGATACGAAGTTCGAATTTTTCACTTATTTATTATTATTTATTTATTCCAACAAAAAATTACAGCATTATAGTTCAGTAAATCAATTTAAAATATTAAAGATTCCGATATTTTGACCTTTTTCATCTTGGACCACTGAATAAAGTACGTATCATCAAAAACTATCGATTTGTCGATAACATCAATAAAAAGTGGTACTCTCTCCCTACAATCTGTCGATAGCCGTACGAAAAATTCCGGGTCTTTCATCACACATCGGTGTAGCGTCCTAAATCGGTTCTATCGATTGTAACAACACCAAAGTAAAATAGTTTTTTTTTAAACAGTATTAGCTTGCGTTTTGCTACAATCACGCCTGATGGAAAGCGAGGATGAGGCCTACGATGGAGCACGTTAGCCTAGTAAATGCTCACTCACCCTAGACTTGAAAGCGGCCAAATTGTAGTGTTCAGGAAACACAGTCGCAGGCAGGGAATTCACTCTTTTGCTGTGCGGTTGACAAAGGAAAAGCGAAAACGCTTTGTGCGGATTTTGGGAATACTGACAACGTAAGGGTGGAGACCCCGCCTACTTCTGGTCGGCCTGTGGAGGAAAGGAGCAGGTGGAATAAGATCATGCAGTTCCAAACGACATTCTCCGAAATGTAGCCTGTAGAATACCGACAGGGAAGCACTCTAATCTCTAATCTCTTTAATTTTTCTTTTATATTGGGGCAGCATTCTTTTTCTCTCGTCTTCCGTGCGTGCTCAAATTCTTCAACAACGCTTATTTTATAAAGAAATCTACCGTTTTTTTCACAGGACTTTAATCCGGTGGCAGTTCCTCAAAGTGACGTCGGAAAATTCTACAAAGGCGATTCTTACATCATTCTTAAAGTAAGTAAAATATTAAACAGTATTTACTTATATAAATTTACATAGTATCCTACCTAAAGTCACTTCCCGCCATCTGTACGCTTGGATATTTGTAAACAAGCAAGACGCGGATTTAAATGCAATGTTCACCATCTTAGACATACCCAGCGCCACAAAATTTCGCCCACTTTACATACAAAATTACCTTTAATGTGCTGTCGGTAGGCCTCCAACAAGATGGAGCGACGACCTGGCTAAGATCGCGGGATCGCGGTGGATGCGAAAAGCACAAGACCGGTCTGAGTGGAGAGCCTTGGGGGAGACCTATGTCCAGCAGTGGACGTCTTTCGGCTGACATGATGATGATGATGGTACATTTCAATAGAATCAGACAACTTTCTGCACATTTCAGACACCCTAACGTGGGCACATTTAATTATGTACGTCCCTGTTGACGTAATTATAATCTAAAAGGAATCAAAAAAGTATAATAGTCACATCACCAAAACCTAGGAAGCCCGGTCTTCATATTAGTTGGCTGGAAGTGTCTACAGGATTGTCAGATTTTATTGAAATGTAGTATAACTGCATACATTAAAGGGTCAGATTTTTTGGCGCTCAGTATATTTTACAAGCTTTTATTTTATGAGATCCACTTGGCATTTGTGACGTGTTCGGAATTATTTTGCTACCAAATGAGCCAATCTCAAGCAAAAGGAACGTTAAATAGTCCTCACAGTATAACGCCATCTAGCGATATCTCTTAAAAAGTAAATCTTTATTTGGTGTGCTGAGGCTGAAGTCACATCTATCAGCCAGCATTGAATCGCATTTTTTATGAACGGTTGCTTACGTAGATATGTAAAAGTAATGGCATTCCTTGGCAGTTGAAACCATGCGATGGTATCCTTAAGCAACTGGAACCATGTCATAGCATATTAGGAGCAGCAATGCGTAGTGTCAGAAATCGTTCAGCTAAATAGGCCAATCAACTATTTTACCGACACTATAATCTAAATAAATAATAATTAACAATTGCAGATTTTTGTAAGTAAACATGTTTTTTTCTGTAATTTAATAGATGGTGTACATGAATACATACCATCCTACGTAAGTTCAACCTATTAAACCGTGAAATATCTTGTTGGAAGTGCAATATTTTGGTAACGCCAGAGACAATTTTGGTAACGCAGGAGACGTAAGTGTCGGTAAAAAAGTTGATTGTTCCAAATACGATCTGATACTGCTAGCGACTTCACCATGACACGGCGACAGTAGCTTGATGACTGTCTCATATCATTACCCACCTGTCCTGTAGACATCAGCCGATAAGCGGAACAACCTATCCTGGGACATCCATTACTGGATTGGCAGTGCATCCACTCAGGATGAGGCAGGAGCGGCAGCCATCTTGACGGTCGGGCTGGATGACAAATTTGGAGGGGCCGCCATCCAACACAGGGAGACTTTGGGACACGAGAGCGCGCAGTTCTTGGGATACTTCCAACCTGGTGAGTGATTCATCTTGACGCTCGGGGTAAGCGACTGCAGGGGGTTACGTATCTGAATATAGAATGTTAAAATACCGAATGTATTAAAATATCGGTATTTTTGTTAAGACTGTATTTTTTTAGATTATTATAAATGTAACCTAACCTAACCTAAAGGGTTCTATACGATGCCGTTTTAATCAATCCTGATAAGTTTCCGGTTTTAGAAAATAAACGTTTCAATATTATGACCCATTCGATATTTTAATAAATTCGATATTTTAATATTCGATATTCAGATGCGTACCCCTGCAGAGGCATGCTATCCAACATGGGGAGACTTTGGGACACGAGAGCGCGCAGTTCTTGGGATACTTCCAACCTGGTGAGTGATGCGTATTGACGATGGGGGTGGTTTAACGGCCGCCATCCAATACTGGGAGATTTTGGGACACGAGAGAGAGCAGTTTTTGGGGTACTTCCAAACTGGTGAGTTAGGCTGGATGATAAGCTCGGAGGGGCCACCATCCAAAACAGGGAGACTTTGGGAGACGAGAGCACGAAAATCTTAGGGTGTATCCAGTGGTGTAGGTGTCACCCCAAAACTCGAATGACAAAAAACTTAGGTAGGTACTGTGCAAGTAGACATCTTTTAAGTAGGTACTATGCAAATAAATAAATTATTATTATTATTATTACTTATTATTGTTACATATTACATATATTATTTTAGTGGTGGCTATATGCAATCTGCCACAGTTTTAGGAATTTTCATAGGTGGGACTACTGATGTTCACGGTCGGGTGTCATCCACTTGGGGCCGCCCCCGCCGCCCCCCTCTAGCTGCGCCACTGGGTGTATCTAACTCGGTGAGGCCATTGTATTATTCTTGAGGCTTAAAGAAGAGTAAACAATAAGAATCGTAGCAGGCGAAAACTAGTTTTTGTGTAAATTGTAAACAGCTCTATTAGCCCATCTAAACTCAGCGTGTAGTCATCGATTAGCTGATGAAGTCAGAATTGGTCTTATTATTCCAATTAGGAGTGTTTACCTGTATCTTTGTAAACAAGATTGAGATAAACGATGACGAAGAAGTACATACTAGGGAATGCAATTACCGGCCAAATCTCATTACCGGTAAATTACCGACTACAGTAGGCCCAGTACCGGCTAACCGGTAAATTACCGGTTTTAGAATTATTGATTCTAAAACTTGTAAATATTGTAAAATTGTGTATATTTTTAAGTGATATGCTAAGACTACGCTAAGCTCATCAATTCTATGAAGAATAATTTGAAAAATAGTGAAAATTTTAAAAGTTACAATACTAACATAAGATCAAAATCACACTAAACTCGCTCAAAGTTGTGAGTGTGAGAAAGTGTTAATTCTATGTAGGTATTAATTCTTCTTCTTCTTCAATACAAGAACTACGTTCTTGTCGATGAAGTAATCGCCTCTCTGCACGGTCTTCGGCCAGCTGTTTGACATCCTGATATGAGACAACACCCAGTTTCTCCTTCACTTGGTCAAAATAGGTCAATCTTGGTCTTCCTCTGCCTCGTCTTCCTTCTACTTTTCCTTTCAGCAGGTTTAAAAAGAAATTGTTGTGTCGTACAAGTGTCATAATCATATTTCCCCTTCTGCAATTTATGGTCTCCAACCAGTAAGATTCTTTTATCAGTTAGGTATTAATTACACTATACCGAAGACATCCCGGACGTCAGCTTGTACAAGATTAGTATGGCCCTCAAACAGCTCAAGAATGGCAAAGACCCGGGTGACGACGGAATTCCAGCCGAACTCCTGAAGGCGGGTGGTAAACCAGTCCTTAAGGGCCTTCAGACGCTATTTAGTTCCGTCCTCCTCCAAGGGAAAACGCCGAAAGCATGGAACAGAAGTGTGGTGGTGCTCTTCTTCAAAAAAGGTGATAAAACCTTGCTGAAGAACTATAGACCCATCTCACTTCTGAGCCATGTTTACAAGCTGTTTTCCAGGGTCACCACAAATCGTCTCGCACGCAGGTTTGACGAGTTCCAGCCTTCCGAACAAGCCGGCTTCCGAAAAGGTTATATAGTACCGTAGACCACATACATGCGTTGCGGCAGGTTATACAGAAGACCGAAGAGTATAACCTCCCCCTTTGCCTTGCATTTGTGGACTACGAGAAAGCCTTCGATTCGATCGAGACTTGGGCTGTGCTACAGGCTCTCCAGCGGTGCCAAGTTGACTACCGGTATATCGAAGTGTTAAAGTGTTTGTACGAAAACGCCACTATGTCCGTCCGACTACAGGACCAGAGCACGAAGCCTATTCGTTTGCAGCAGGAAGTTAGTTTCTGTACTAAGACTTAGTCGCTATGTACGCATTTGGTCTACAGTATATGGTCTATGTTATCACCCTTCTTGAAAAACACCACCACCACGCACTAGTTCCATGCTTTTGGCCTTGTAAGTACCTTCAAGGAAGACGGACATGAGGAGCCTCTATCGGACTTTTAGAACAGGTAATCCACTCGCCTTCAAAAGCTCTGACGTGATTAGGTAACGACCTCTCCTGGCACCTTGTTGTTTTTAAGCTCTTTATGGGCCATTTTAGGGTGTATTTATGTTTTATTATTTATTTATTTATATGTGTAAGGAGTATTTATAGATAGCGGTGTGAAAAATCGACATATTTCAATGCATTTTTGATATATTATTATTTCGGTAAAAAACCGGTTTTAGGTTTGATTTACCGGTAATTTACCGGCCCATTAAACATGCCGATTTACCGGTTAACCGGTTAACCGGTTAACCGGTTTGCATTCCCTAGTACATACTACTATGGTATACAGTATTAATGTAGAGTTAGAAATACTGACTTAGCAAAAAAAAATTTTTTTTTGAATAATGAAGGTGTTCAACTTAAAATGGAAAAATAATTTTGGGGTGTCTGAGGTTTTCAGTTATTTTTACAAGCTTTTATTTAGTTTCACCTGTCCCTTTGTCTGTCTGTCTGTCTGTTCGTCTGTCTGTCTGTAATCAAATCTTGCAAGTTCAATTCGACCAACTTCTAGTGAATTGACTTGAAATTTGGTATACTTATGTGAATAGTGTGACAGTAAAATAATGTGGTAGTAACAACCTGGTAGTCCTGCCAGGATGAACTCCACAGGACGGAACTCTTCAACGGTTAATAGCATTGACTTGAAATTTGGTATGCAAATGTAATTTGGATGTCAACAAGCACAGTCAACAAAAAATACAGTCAGCAAAAAAAAGGTTGAAGTATTAAAAATGAATTTTCTACCATAAACGTACTAGCTTTTGCCCGCAGCTCCGCCCGCGTGGTATTCGGTTATCGCGCGCTGCTCCCTCGGGAACTGTGCATTTTTCCGGGATAAAAAGTAGCCTAAGACACTCTCGGGACCATAAACTATCTCTATTCCAAAAATCACGACGATCCGTCGCTCCGTTACGGCGTGAAAGCGTAACAAACAAACAAACAAACTCACTTTCCCCATTAGAATAATAAGGATCAACACCTCTTAGCCTTGTATAAACTTTGACGTTGTCTTGGTCTACCAGCGATCCGGTACCTAGACGGCGGGCATGCCTCGGGCTTCAGTCATGTGACCACAAACGCCGGCGCTGAGAAAAGGCTGTTCCAGATCAAGGGCAAACGGAACGTGCGCGTGCGACAGGTCAGTATCAAGAACAGCAGTTAAAATAGCTAGTTGAGTGAATCTGAGCCTCTTCAAAAAACCAACAATCCAGGATCAAAGGATTAAGCTATCATCATCATGATCATCAGCCTACAGCATTCCACTGCTAGACATAGGCAGGCCTCTTCTTAACATTCTGTCTTCAGCCCCTCGCATCCATCAGCCGCCCGCGCCCCTCTTAAGGTCGTCCGTCCACCGTGCCTCAGGACGCCCTACACTACGTTTTCCCGTCCGTGATCTCCATTCAAGGACTTTTCTGTTCCACCATTCACCGGTGTCGCGATAGACGTGGCCAGCCCAACGCCACTTTAGCAAACTGATTCTCTGAGCAACGTCGGGATAAAACTAGTTCACAGATAAAAATCTTCCATCTTACTCATTTCTTCTTTTACAGGTGGACCCTCTCATCTCCTCTATGAACAAGGGAGACTGCTTCATCTTAGACAAGGACCACGATATCTACGTGTACGTCGGTGAGAGAGCCAAGAACGTGGAAAAACTCAAGGCCATCTCTGTTGCCAACCAAATCAGAGACCAGGATCACAATGGCAGAGCACGAGTTGAAATTCTTGGTAAGTATTAACTAGCCTATACCCATGGGGATGAGTCGCCTTATGGGTCATGGGCCATAGACATTATGTCCTAGGTTGTTTACTGTTAAATGAACTACTTAAAATAATTTCTTTCACCGGCGATCTTATTATAGCTCCGTTTATGCAAGATATACGTGTTCATGCAGTTCTTCCACCTCCACACTAGGAACACACACTAATCACACAAACCCATCTATCACCACCACCGCACTATACTGACGCGTTTCGAACTCAACCAGAGCTCAGAAGTACATTTAACATGATAGCATGGTGAACGATTGTGTTGCTCTGAAGATGAGCTCTGTAGCGAAAAGTAGCGAAACCGATAGACAGAGTTACTTTCACATTTGGTTTTTTTTATTCGACTAGATGGCAAACGAACAAGTGGGTCTCTTGATGGTAAGAGATCACCACCGCCCATAAACATCTGCAGGGTATTTTAGATGCGTTGCCAACCTAGAAGCCTAAGATGGGATACCTCAAGTGCCAGTAATTTCACCGGCTGTCTTACTCTCCACGCCGAAACACAACAGGGCAAGCAATTCGTAAAGATGGGATGTTTTAATTTCAGACCAATACTCTAGTGAGACAGATATTCAGAAGTTCTTCACAGCTCTTGGATCTGGTACCAAGGACAGCGTGCCAGAGGAAAGTGCTGGTGGTGATGACCAGGTAAGCATCATTGTTTTACCCGACTGTCGAAGGAGGTTTATGTTTTTAAAGAAAGAAAAGAAGAAGGAAAAAACATTTATTACCACAAAACACATTAAATAAGATTTCATACAAAATCAAAGTTTATAATTATGACAATATGTGTGTGTGTTGTGTTTTTAAGTGTTGTATGCCCATTTCTTTGTTCCTCTCTGTACCTAGTCTAAACGGCTGGACGGATTTTGATATACGAGATTTGTCTTCCAACTCCAGGACACGGGCTTCTTCTCAGAACGAGAGGGCTTGTTAGTTCCCACGTGGACCCTATGGGGATTGTGAACGTGTCACATACACAATTCAATTTCTTCGCGGGTATGTGCAAGCTTCCCCACGATGTTTCCTTCGCCGTAAAGGTCATGGACATGCACCGTTAATGTGAAAAACTCAGAGTTGCGAGCCTGGGATCAAATCTATGACCATCCATGAGAGTCCATTATGTAGGTTGCGATATTAGGGGCCAAAATTACTAATACTATGCCATTTCAAAAAGGGCTGATGTATTTTAAATTTCATTTTCAGGCTTTTGAGAGGAGCGAAGAGCAAACTATCACCCTGTCTGAAATCTCTGACAGCACCGGCTCTTTGAAGATCACTCCGCTGCCCAAACCCTTCAGGCAGGAACAGCTCAAGCCTGCGGTAATTTTTTTTTTCACACCTCTTTTTCAGTAAAGTAACTTTTCCTCTCTGACGAGAGGGAGCAAAGTGAAACTTATCTGTTCAAGGCTTTTCTAATGGCCACTTGCTGGAAACACATAAATCTCGAGTTAGCGTTAAGCTTAGTTTAGTAGTGTCAAAATGTATGGAACTGTCAAGCTTAAGCTAGGTTTAACTACTAAATCTAGATTTATTTTTACCTGCAAGACGATCTAAGTGTTTTATTGCAGATGTCATTTTTTTGAAGTTGATAATTGTAAAGCCACGCAATCTTCTATGCTGGTTGTTCTTTAATAATATTTAGATTTTTTTTTTGTTTTTTAATGGCCAGTGTGAAAAGTTGTATGAGCCACTCGGGAGCAAAATTATTTTCATCTTGGGCGTTAACACTTGAATCCCTCATTAGGCTCAGGATTCTACTTTAGAATCCATTCTATGTAGAATCATTCACTACATTCTGGATTCAATGTACGCTCTCGCCGTAAATACACCATTTTGCTTCCCTGTAATAACTAATAAAAATAACTATTTCATACTCATCTGGGGGGCTACTACGAAATTCGAAAATCGAAGTCGAAGGGCTGAGTGGTCAAGGTTCAAAGACACGAGGTCCTTATTTTCATTAAGTTGTTTTAGTTTTTTAGGGTTCCGTACCCAAAGGGTTCAAAATAACACTTTCCATTTTCTTTTCCATGACTGTCGTTTCAAGGTATATACTCGTAAGGTAGCATTTGATAGTTAATACGTAAGTATTTTAGTTGATTTGTGATCGTCACCATTTTTATTTTAGATCTGACTGGGTTTATTAATATGTTGTGTAAAATAAATCTCATAATTTCGTTTCTCATAACAACCTTGGGTAGAATCATCATATCACCGAATTACTTTTTGCATAATTTTTTCTTATAAGGCAGAAGTACCGGTTTGTCCAGTTGACATTGAAGTCATTATATAAAAAGTTATAGTAAGTATATTTATGTTTAGTGAGTTTTCAAAGTTTTTACTGAAACGAATAAAGTTTGTAATGATTTATTACTGTAAATTCATTTAAAACGTATATTTAAACAATAGAAAGAAAGAAAAGAAAGAAAGAAAATATATTTATTCACAACACAAGACACAACAATGGCATTAGGTAAGTACGAATAGACAACACATAGGAAATTATGCGTCATTGCGGTTGTGAATCGGACACTGGCTCAGCATAATGCTCATAATGCCCATAATGCATAATGCAGCATAATGGCCATAAGCAGTACAGTGGCCACAAACGGTACTTCTGCCCTACTATCATTTCTCATAATTTTGTAAAGCAGAATATTTTATTAACATTACATACTCGTAATACCGATGAGAATAATATTTATATGTTCGAATAGTTGCTACGCAGAAAAACATATCTCATAATATTACTTTGCATAAGGATAATAAATGATCCAATCTTTTTAATTTTTTGTTTGAATGACAAAAGGAAGAAATAAGCTTCCAACATTTTCTGATAATCTTACTGACAGACTTACCCCCTGTTTCACCATCCATTGATTAAATTTATTTAACGAATAAATGTGATGCCGTCTCTGTTTTTTATGTTCGAATAGACTGAGACGGCCTTTGATGAATTATACCTGTAGATTCACAATCGCGCGCCCAAATATGTCCGAGCCAAATGAGCGCCACTTTGGTAATCACTGGCCTAAAATCACTGGTTCAGATCACCGGGATAGGTTAGGGCGATAGGTTGGTCGATAGGTCGATCGGTAGGTCGATAGTAGGTAGATAGGTTGGTAGAATGCTCGCCTGCCACTTTGGTAAAAGTGGCCTTCTTTTTTCTCAGTACGTTGTTGTCAAGTGTCAAGCGTTGTGGAGTTTTGCCGCTAGCGAAATTCGCCCGTAATAGAGTAAAGACTAGGTTCAAATTTCGTCTCGTATTATTTTAATTATTTTGTGTGAGATGATTTTATTTGTCACGCAAACAAATCAATAGTTCTGACATTCTTTGAAGGGGATTTTGTTCGGCAAATGTGCGTCCTGGTTTAAATGTCATTGGAGACGGCACCACATTTTATCCGTCAAATAAAATTAATCAATGGGTAGTGAGGCAACCCTAAATAGATTTTTTTACCCATGAAACTACCCAATTAATTTTATATTCTTGAGATTTATGCGGGTAGAGTTGTTTTCGGATGCCTCTCTGAAGCTCTTTATATATTTAATTACTTTCTTCTTTCAGGAATGCTACATTCTAGACACTGTCAGTGGCAGCATCTACGTCTGGGTCGGCAAGCAGTCTACTGAGAGGGTAAGTCACACCTTATTTTTTTTAATACACTAATTTTGAAAAAAAAGTAGGTATATTCACAGCAGAAAAAAATTTTCAAAAGAGCCCGAAGGTTTTATGTGGCCCAGGGTCCCGCCATGCCCCTAGGCCTTTTTTACGAGGCCCTGTCGTATCACGAAAGTTAATTGGTTATCTATTTTGAAAAATCCTTTCAATTGTCCCGCAATATGTCAGATATAATGATGGGCCTCATGAGAAAGCTCAAAGTCGCTCAAAGGGCTATGGAGAGGGCTATGCTCGGGGTTCCTCTGCGGGATAGAATCAGAAATGATGATATCCGCAGCAGAACTAAGGTTACTAACATAGCCGGAAGAATTGCAAAACTGAAGTGGTAGTGGGCGGGGCACATTGCTCGCAGGACTGATGGCCGATGAGGTCAGAAGGTTCTCGAGTGGCGTCCGCGGACCGGGAGACCAGCTGTCGGTAGGCCTCCGACAAGATGGAGCGACGACTTGGTTAAGATCGCGTGATCGCGGTGGATGCGAAAGCACAAGACCGGTCTGAGTGGAGAGCCTTGGGGGAGGCCTATGTCCAGCAGTGGACGTCTTTCGGCTGACATGGTGATGATGATGTCAGATATATAGTCTTCATCTTAGAACATTACAAAATCAAACCAATTGAATGTCTGAAAGAACCGGCGTGTAGTCTACGCTATTTGCAATGTACAGAACTGCCAACTGACTGCCCAGACGTATTTCATTGCAGTTCCGTTACAGTAGATAAAACTAAATGCGACCTGCACGTGATCTGCGACTGAAATGATCGACAATTTTAATTTCTTTTTGCAGGAAAAGACCGAAGCAATGTCTAAAGCGCAGCAGTATCTGAGCGCGAAGAACTATCCTTCATGGGTAAGTTTTCAGTTACTTCCTTTCGCAGGTAGACTAGATACAGTTACTGATGGCGTCATCTGTGACACCTGTTGAAGGCCCATCCGGTATAATATTAGTAGGATTTATCATCACTGTTCCACTACTGACCACTAAGCTATTCTTGTTCAACGTTCTGCTTTCTTACGAGCTCTTCCCAACAGGTGCACGTATCCAGGATCCCGCAGGGAACAGAGCCGGCAGCGTTCAAGCAGTACTTTTCCACCTGGAGGGATGTCGGCATGTCACACTCCAGAATCGTCAGATCTCTTAGTGGTGAGTGTTTTTTTTTTATTCGTCTGGAAGGCAAACGAGCAAGTGGGTAAACATCTGTTTATGGGCGGTGGTGATCTCTTACCACCAGGCACCAGGGGTATTGCAGATGCGTTGCCAACCTAGAGGCCTAAGTTGGAATACCTCAAGTGCCAGTAATTTCACCGGCTGTCTTATTTCTCCCTGCTGCTGCTGCTGCTTCTGCTGTGTTCTTTGTCAGTGTTGTTTGAGTTAAAGTCAAAATATAATCTCCATGGAACCTGTATCAGAGCTGGTGCAGAATCTGAAGTGGCTGAAACAGCAAAATTGTACAAATATATGCCTGTGCCTAGACCCCACCGAATACAATTTTGTCCCGTTCGGTATTGATACCCTTGGTCCGAGTGGAGAGCCTTGGGGGAGGCCTATGTCCAGCAGTGGACGTCTTTCGGCTGACATGATGATGATGATGATGATAATGACCCTTGGTCCGTGGGATCATAGCGCTAAGAAAATTTATAAAAACAAATATCTAAGAGCTTAGTAGACGTCACAGGGGACCGAAGAGCTGGCAGCTTCTTCGGATAAATAATTAGCTCTTCAAAAAGCGAACTCTGCCAGTATCATCGGTTTCTTGCCTAAGGGAGGCTTTTTTAACCTTGGACTGGGTAAGCAGTAAGCGTCCCTAAGTGTTGTAGGTCGTTAAGAAATATTTTTATCTACTCTTTTATCTGTGGCAATGGGCGAGCCACATCGCTCGAAGAACAAATAACCGTTGGGGGAGAAAAGTCCTCGTGTGACAACCACGAACCGGAAAACGAAGCGTTGGCAGGCCTGAATTGGTGGACTAATAACATCGTGAGAGTTGCCAGCAACCGACGGATGGAAGTGGCGAGTTGTTCATTGTGGCCTTCTAAGGGGGTGGCCTTTATTCGAAGGTCAAATTCAAAGTCAAAGTATCTTTATTCAATTTAAGGCTATAACAAGCACTTATGAACATCAAAAAAATCTACCACCAGTTCGGAAAAAACCTCTGTTGAGAAGAATCCGGCAAGAAACTCAACGAGGTATTTTTTTTAAATAGATTCAAAATTTTGTGGACGTCTTCCAGTTGACAATGATCCTTTTTTCTTTTTCCAGACGAAGAATACTACACCGGAGATGTCCCAACGTCGGAGGCACGCGCACGAGCAGTTGGCAAATCTGGATCGGCCAGGGGTTTCATGCCAGACCAGGGAGATGGCACATACGTCGTATACAGGTAATTTAGAAAGAAAGAAAGAAAATATATTTATTTAACTTAACGCCATAAAACAAACAAAGAACAAATAAAGACATACATATTGCTAAATAGGTCCCCACTCAGCATAATTTAAACTATGATTCAAAAGGTTTGAAAAACCTCGGCATTGTAATTTAAAAGTTACCACAAAAACAGCTGAACTAATTTTAATGAAACTGCTGAAAAAACCGCTTCGAAATCAGTTTGACGTTTGAGACATTGGACATGTTAATAACTACGCTCTTTTTACGTTGAGGAAACTTGCACAAACCTGTGAAACAATTCAATTGTGTGTGAAGTTCCTCAAGCCCTCTTTATTCTGCAAAAGCCTGAGCCCATCATCTCAGCCTATATACGTCCCACTGCTGGGCACAGGCCTCCTCTCGGAATGAGAGGGCTTGGGCCATAGTTCCCACGCGGGCCCAGTGCGGATTGGGAACTTCACACGCACCATTGAATTGCTTCGCAGGTTTGTGCAGGTTTCCTCACGATGTTTTCCTTCACCTTTCACCTTCACTAAAAGCCTGAGCCCAGCTGCGTAGATATACACTCCGAGATATCTTTAGATTATCAAATAGACTAATTTGGAGCGCTCTGATTATAATGTCCCGCCCATTGCCACTTCAACGAGCTAATTCGCTTGGCTATATCGGTGACCCCTGTTTTTCTACGTATCTCCTCATTTCTAATTCGATCCCGTAAAGAAAATCCGAGAATAGCCCTCTCCGTAGCTTGCTGAGAGACTCTGAGCCTATATCATTAATCCATCCCTCCATAGGAGCCCTTAGTTTGTCCGTCTTCGGACATAGGCCTCCTCTCCATTTCTCCTCGCCTGGCGATCGACAGCCATATGCATCCGTCCTCCACCCGCCTGTCGGCACATGTATTTTGTGCAGTCATGATTTATGGGAGGGGGGAGATAGCAACCCCATGGTATTTCATTAACAAGCCTAACATAAGTAAGGACCATGTAATAGTCCTTTGCTTATAAAGGAGTTTTTGGTTAGCCATGAGCTTTTTGAGATCTCCAGGATAATAACACTACCTATTGTCATCTTAGGATCGAGAATTTGAACGTAGTGAAGGTTTATGACTCGTCCACGCCTGGAACTGAACCCGGGAAACGCTTCGGGGAGCTGTACCAGGGGGATTCCTACGTCATGAAGTACAAATATGAAGCTGATGGCACCAGCAACTACGTCGTGTACTATTGGCTGGTAAGTTTTAATTTGGTCGTGCTGTGCCCGATAGCGATTCGTTCCTGATTCATCGTATTCCTAATTCGTCATATCTGATTCGACACTTTCCTAACTGGTCACATTCCTAACTCGTCATATTTTTGATTCGACACTTTCCTAACTGGTCATATTCCTAACTCGTCATATTTCTGATTCGACACTTTCCTAACTGGTCATATTCCTAACTCGTCATATTCCTGATTCGACACCTTCAAACTGGTCATATTCCTAACTCGTTATATTCCTGATTCGACACTTTCCTAACTGGTCATATTCCTAACTAGTCATATTCGTGATTCGACACTTTCCTAACTGGTCATATTCCTAACTCGTCATATTCCTGATTCGATACCTTCATAACTGGTCATATTCCTAACTCGTTATAATCCTGATTCGACACTTTCCTAACTGGTTATATTCCTAACTCGCACTTTCCTAACTGGTCATATTCCTAACTCATCATTATTCCTGATTCGTCATAATATATTTTTAACTCGTCATTATCCAGTCAAATGAAATTACGAACACGTGTTTACAGTCGGCTATGATTTTTTTTATGACCACCCTCATATACGTCATAATTCCTAGGTATATAGTTGCCAGGAGACAGGCAACGTGTCCGTGTTGAATGGCCAGGCTGAACAAGTAATAAAGATAAGAAATAAGTAAAGATGATTATACTTACTGAGCGGCAAAAATTTGGGCCTCAAATGTATGCAGAACCGGTAATTTTGTATGAAGGGTGGGCCACATTTTGTGCCGCCGAGTAAATTATTGTCCGTAGGTGTACCTAGTTATACCGGGTGCGGCCTGTAATATAAGCAAAAAATTAAAACATAGATCATACTCCTCAAACTGAACAACATTAGTTCAGCGAATTTTAAAAATAATTATTTTTTAATTTTTTATTACACTTTTAAGTTTATTCGCAGAAGCAATGTAAAGCAAAATGCTTGATGTTTGTAGCGTGACAGGCGAGGTCAGTTGTGTTCTAGGATGGCGTACATTGATGGCAGTATTTAATTTGTATGAAAAAAGGAAAATTCAAAGACTCCATTATTTTTAAAAGTCGCTCAACTAATGTTGTTCAGTTTAACGAGGACGATCTATGTTTTAATTTTTTGCTCGTATTACAGGCCACACCCGGTATATTTGATACTGATTGAGTTGAATCGCAAAATGTGATTATGTGTCGTCAAGCGTCTACCAAAACGTATGCTCATTGTATGTGCAGTGTATTTTGGAATTTAAACTCTTTTACAGGGCAAGGATTCCACCTTAGATGAGACTACCGCTGCGGCCGTGCAAGCCGTGATCATCGACACAGAAGTAAGCCTGAGTTTGGGAGTAGAGGGAAGGGGACAGTTAGTGTCCAAGATTGGGAGAGAGTGTTACGTTTAGAATTATTAAAGTCAATTTGAAGATGTGCGTTCTTTAGTTGCTGATAAACAGCATGCTTAACAATACCTACGAGTATGCTTTCATTCTTCAGAAATTGAGTATTTTGGTTCTTAAAAAAAAATGCCGAGTACCTACAAGCAGCAGCGCTACTACGAAACTCCAAGTTCGTATCGTACCGTCCCTCTCGCTCTCGTATTAAATAGCATAAGTGTCAGAGGGACCGCACGACACGAACTTCGAGTTTCGAGTTTCGTAGTAACTAGCCCTGTAGAATGTTGACGTCGCTCGGGATTTGTCGGTTTTCTTCGTTTTCTTTAAGATTCGTATGAGAAATAAAAAGCAAACCGATCTTCTGTTTCAAGTTCCGAAACAGGCTAGTTTAAGTATTAAGGTTATGATGGTTTTTAAATTCTAATTAGAATAAATGTTTTAATTAAATACATAGTTATTGATAAAAGAAACTAAATAACACACAATATTAAACATAACTTTCTAACAATAACTTAAAATAAAATAAAAATGTAACCTAAAACTAAAACAAATTGTCCAAAGAGTACCCCTTAGGCAAGGTCCCGAAGATGCTGGCAGCGTTTCCTCTTTGAATAGCCAGGCTAATTCTTTGTCCGAGGAAGCTGCCAGCTCTTCGGTCACCTGTGACGTCTACCAACCTTAAATGGTTAACTAAATGGTTTTAATCACTCAATCTAATTCTTCTTCAGCTGGGAGGTAAGGCCACCGTCGTAAGAGTGCCGCAAGGAGAGGAACCGCAGCATTTCCTGAAAATCTTCAAAGGTATAGCCATAAATATATTAAACGAGATATTGTTAGTGCCTTAAGCTTTTAAAATGGTATGTATTTAACATTTTGAAAATATATCCATATTTATATCAGTCTCTAAACTTAACTCTCCACACACGCTTTCTTATAATGACGAGTTTCCACATAAGAGATTATCCTAAACCTAATTTATTTGTGACAAATGTAACTTAAATTTATTTTTCCTTTTTAGTTCATTTAGCTTGATTTTCTAAAGGTTTTTTTTCTCTTTCAATTTTATTTCTAAACTAAGTAAATTGAACAAAAAACTGAAGCCAAGCAATAGGCCTTGTTACCGCAAATGCTTGAATTTTTCGGAATGTCTCACCCAATAAAACAAGAATGGAAGTGAACAATATTTCACAGAACATTAACTTGCAGGTCGTCTGGTGACTCTCCTGGGAGGCAAAGGTTCTGGATTTAGGAACTCCAATCAAAAAGACAGCTACGATACCGATGGCGTCAGACTGTTCAGAGTAAGTCTTTTTTTTTTCAAAAATATCCCTAAGTGTTAAACATTATTCTTTACATATCAGAAGGCGAAGTGCATAGTTTATGGTCAGCGAAAAATTAAAAAGATAAAAACACTGCAGGATCGCTCAACTCGACAACAATGCCGCATACAAATCCCATTACTGTCGTGTCTCAAAATTTTCGTATACAGCCAAGTTAGATGGCCGCTATCAGTTATTTTGTTGGAATCCCGGACTGTTTTTTATTGTGTCTGAAACAGCTTTTGATGTTTTCGGTGGAAAAATACTCCTGCAGATTTTTTTAATAAAAAAGGCGGGAAAGCATATAAAAATATTGCAATAAAATTAAACGTCATATCATAATATATTTTTTAGCTCTTAGCCCCTTAGAGTTGAAAAGCTTGTATTAGAAATATATAAAGAAGTCATTTTCAAATGTCTAATTTCGCTAAAGGCAAAGGAAAGAAAGAAAAAAGAAAGAAAGAAAATACATTTATTCACAACACAAGACAACAATAGTATTAGGAACAATTGAACAACACAAAGGTATGTGTCATTGCGGTTGTGAATCGGACAAAGGCATGATTCGTTTTAATCTCGATAAACAGATTTACGGCACAAAAGCTGGTGAAGACATGCGAGCAGAACAGGTCCCTGAAGTGACGACCAGCCTGAACCCTGACGATGTGTTCCTCCTAGAAACCCCAAACAAAGTCTACGTGTGGCATGGACAGGTAAGATACCATAAAGATACCAATACAGGGTGGCCCATTTATATCGGTCAGTATGGGAAAGTCAGAAACTATACGACAAACGAAAATTTCTTCTTAGGAACCATGACATCGATTTTACCAGCTAAGAGGTACAAAAAACCATAGAGACAATTTTACATGCCAGAATTTGTTGAATATTGTAATGGTGGACACTTCGAACACCTACTAAAAAAAATTAAAGTATGTGAAAACAATGCTTTTTATTCATTTTAAACATAATGTTTCATGGAGACATTTACTGCTTAAGATGTACACAATCGATATCAAAATAGAAATAGTGTAAGTTTTTTTTTTTTTCAAAACAACCGAGTTCGATTCCCGAGCTGAGTATAGGTTTTTTTTAAATGCATGAATGCAGTTTTTCTTGTTGTTAAAATCGATGTCATGGTTCCTAAGAAGACATTTTCGTATGTCGTATAGTTTCAGACTTTCCCATACTGACCGATATAAATGGGCCACCCTGTATACTCCTCTAGATATCTCATCCATCACTATCCTGAAGATACTCATATACTCACAACATTTATTGACAACAAAAACACACTACATCACTACAAAAACACAGTATAAACATAAATATGAAAAGAGAGAACATTTTTTTTTCTTTTTTAGGAGTTTATTTTATAACAGAAAGCACAGAGTTATTACATATACAGGGCGTCCCACGGCGATGCCACATGGAGGGAAAGTACCTTAAATATCATAGATAGGATGTTTTGCTGAAAGAAGGCTTTATTTTATTTTTAAAAGTTAGTAAAACTGCATTCAAAGATTTTTGAATGATTACATGGTTTGACTGGGAATCGAACCCGCTCCACTAGAAAAAAAAACATCCTGTAGTTTTCTCATACCGATCGAAAGGGTTTATTATAAGGATTATTTTTTGCTAAATAACCTAGTGCCGGAAATAAACGGAACACCATAAATTTTAACATTTGATGTGAAATTTTGTTCGGAAAATGACATTTCCGTAAGGCCACACAACTGACATTATACCAAACGTAATTTTAGTACCTCTGAAAAAATTAAAAATGTTAAAATTTATGGTGTTCCGTTTATTTCCGGCACTAGGTTATTTAGCAAACAATAATCCTTATAATAAACCCTTTCGATCGGTATGAGAAAACTACAGGATGTTTTTTTTTCTAGTGGAGCGGGTTCGATTCCCAGTCAAACCATGTAATTATTCAAAAATCTTTGAATGCAGTTTTACTAACTTTTAAAAATAAAATAAAGCCTTCTTTCAGCAAAACATCCTATCTATGATATTTAAGGTACTTTCCCTCCATGTGGCATCGCCGTGGGACGCCCTGTATACAATATTTAAAAAAAAAAAACATCTACTATCTACTTACAATTAGAGAACAATTAGAGACGTTGTGCTGTAGTGTGATGCCAAAGGGACTCAGCTCAGCATGTGCCGTAGCCTTGTAATCAGAGCTGCAGCCATTGAGGCATGTCCATTGTTAAAAGCATTTATACCTGCTGACCTGCCAACGTTGCATTTTTGTTAGTATTTCTCCATTATTCATAAAAAAAATAATGAAAATTAAAAATGTGGTCTTATAACCTGTAATCAGAGCTGCAGCCATTGAGGCATGTCTATTGTTAAAAGCATTTATACCTGCTGAGCTGCCAACGTTGAATTTTTGTTAGTATTTCTCCATTATTCATAAAAAAATAATGAAAATTAAAAATGTGGTCTGATAAAACTGTTCTTAATTTATACCATTTTATACCTAAGTAAATGTGTCTACTCCAATAATTATTCATGATAGACTTTTACATATTTTTTAAAGAAACAAATGTTTATTAACGGTTTTTAAATAAAATAAAAGTCTGTCACGCATAATTATTGGAGTAGACACATTAACCGTTCTCCGTCCGTTCTTCTACCACTGGAATCGCTTGCATGTAGCGACCAATTTTTAACTAAGTAGCTAATATTGAATTGTTTTTAATGAAGATTTAATTTTACTTAAGTACTAACATAATAATAAGGCTGTGTAACTAACAAACTGGATAATAATCTGAAATAAATGAAATTATTATTATTATTATTATTAACTTATATATTCAACATTTTTGAACAATCAAATTTGGGGAATGTTCGATCTCTCCATAATCTGCTTGGGAGGCCATAGATTAAACCCCTAGGGTAGTAGAAGACGGGAGGGTAGCTTAATGTGGGGTGGAGTTAGGTAGGGTATGATGGTGTAGGGTAGGGCAGGGTAGGGCAGGGTATGGCAGGGTAGGGTAGGGTAGGGCTTTCTTTCTTATCATACCAGATCCTATTGCAATCTTATTTACTTGCAGACTTCAAGCCAAGTGGAAAAGGATGAGGCTGTCCACTTCGTCCATCGTATCCTCGGAACTGACAGGCAGTTCCAAGTCATCACACAAGGAAGCGAGCCTGATGACTTCTTCTCTTACCTTAGTGAGTGGCTTTTTGTACATGTATATGTTTTTAAATTTCATTTCAAGCTTTTTGCTGACTGTACTTTTTGTTGACTCCAACATTTTATGATTTTCATTCAAACTATATTTCTGTACCAAATTTCCAGCCGATGCACTTAAGCTTGAGTAGTTCTCTCCTGCGGAGACGATCCTCTTTTCTTACGGAATAGGGGGCATGGTACTGGCGTATCGTGGGTACTATAAAGCTAATTCTTAATAAACTTTGCATGTCAATGACCAATACCTACTGATAATTCTGCATATCAATCTTTATTTCAGATGGAGATGCCTCTCAGATCCCCAGGACTGAGTCTTGGAGGGAGATGGTCACCAGGCGTCTTGGAACCGCAGCCAGGTTGTTCGACGCAGACATCTTTGGAGACAACACCGTCAGTTTTGAAGAAATCATCAATATTCAACAGAGTGTAAGTATAAAACTGAATCGCATTCAAAGTCAAAGTCAAAATTTCTCATTTTCCTGCCAGGGTAGAAGTAGAACCTATGTTCTCTGCAAAATCTGATTAAAGGGCTACGGCACATGCTGAGCTGAGTCCTTTTGGCATCGCACTACAGCACAACGTCTCTAATTATTCTCTCTTCTCCTATTTATGTTTATACTGTGTTTTTGTTGTGATGTAGTGTGGTTTTGCTGTCAATAAATGTTGTGAGTTTGAGTTTGAGTTTGAAAATGAATCCATACTAATATTATAAATGCGAAAGTATGTTTGTATGTTCGTATGTCTGTGTGTTTGTGTTTTTGTATCTTTGTCCATCTTTCACGCCGTAACGGAGCGACGGATCGACGTGGTTTTGGCATAGACATAGTTTATGGGCCCGAGAGTGACATAGGCTACTTTTTATCCCGGAAGAATGCACAGTTCCCGAGGGCAACAGCGCGCGATAACCGAATACCACGCGGGCGGAGCCGCGGGCAAAAGCTAGTAAAATATAAAAATGTATGTACACGCATTACAAATCTAAACGACGATACCAAATTTTAAAATTATTTCTTTGTTGTGTTTTTACCGTCAGGACATGTTTGGTGTTAATCCAAATAAAAAACATGTGAAGCAGGACAAAGCCGCGTGCAATAGCTAGAAAAAATCTAAAAATTAAAATATAAAGATAAAGATTGAGAGAGATAAAGACAAAGATAGATGAGCATTTAAACTCAGTATCGTTCACTCTATCTATCCGCAAATTTTTACCCAAATCTGAGTCGCAAATCAAATGTACAAACTTTTTTAGAAATGCTCCGATAAAGAATTGTTTTATTCCCTACTTATTTATTTCCAGGAACTACATTCAGATGATGCCTACGTCCTTGATACTGGTGATGAACTGTACGTTTGGCTTGGCAAGGACACCACCAACCACGTGAAGAAATCTGGCTTCAAAATTGCCGAGGTAAGGTGCCACGCAGTAGCCACTTGACAGTCCGACGACACCATGGTATCCGAAACCAAAATGCTCCAAACCGTCCGTGGATACTTTAGTGTCGTAAAGTATGTCGTAAAATTATGTCGTAAAATTATTGACACACAGCGCGTTTTCGTCCGTCAATAAAAAAACCCCGACCGGTTTGAGGCATATTGGTCGCGCGCTCCGGACTATCAAGTGGGTAGAAGAGTTACCAGTAAAAGAGTTACCACACAGTGAATGAGAGCAGTGCAATAGCCACTAATTCGATGAACTATTAATAACCGCCGGTCACAGCCGGTGAAATTACTGGCACTTAAGTTAATTATAAACTCTTGCAGGTGGTAGGACCTTGTGCAAGGTCCGCCCGGATTGCCACCACCATCTTGCTCGCTAATCCTGCCGTGAAGCAGCAGTACTTGCACTGTTGTGTTTCGGCGTGGAGATTAAGACAGCCGGTGAAATTACTGGCACTTGAGGGATCCCATTTTAGGCCTCTAGATTGGCAACGCATCTGCAATACCCCTGGTGTTGCAGATGTTTATGGGCGATGGTGATCTCTTACCATCAGGAGACCCACTTGCTCGTTTGCCTTCCATTCGATTAAAAAAGAAATACTTTCCTTACCCGTGACCT
This sequence comes from Choristoneura rosaceana, assembly GCA_037349165.1. Classification (NCBI taxonomy): domain Eukaryota; kingdom Metazoa; phylum Arthropoda; class Insecta; order Lepidoptera; family Tortricidae; genus Choristoneura; species Choristoneura rosaceana. The sequence continues at coordinate 2,681,222 of JAZBNJ010000050.1, forward strand.
TGCGATAGCTACGTCTACAACAAATGTGTGTTCATGTATCTCTTGCGCCTCCACGCTGTAATAATACACACCAATCACACAAACCGAATTATCACCACCACCACGCTTACTGTTTCGAACTCGACCAGAGTTTATCATTAGAGCAACACAACCTATTTCAAATTCAAATTCAAAATTCAAATTCATTTATTTCGTCAACATCTAGGTAAATTATGCGACAAATAGGTAAACAAAAGAACAATGATGTGCCTGTTATTATTAGTAATTTTCTATGAATTTACAGGCATATTTACGCCGTGGTCACCACACTGGATCCACTGTCGCTGTGGTGGTGAAGCAGGAACTGGAACCTGAACTCTTCAAGAGTGTCTTTGAGGACTGGGATCCTCAAATGTGGATGGTACGTTCAGAGCGAAGGTTAACTTGTCATAAACAATAGCTTGTATAGTAAAATACACCAGGGTGAGGAAAACCTTTTCTTTCAATTCCTATAACCTATCCTGTCCTACCCTATCTTACCCTACCCTATCCTACCCTACCCTACCCTGCCCTATCCTATCCTATCCAATTTACCTAATTCAATCCAATTTAACAGAATCTAATCCCATTTCAGCATGTTGAAGAACCACTCAAAACCCTATATTGAACCCTAATTGGTGTCAATTAATTATTATTATTATAGTTTTTTTTTTCTTTTTCTAGAAAAAACGCGTTCCTGAAGATGACGACATCAGAAACAATGAAATTCTTGCATAAGCCAGAAAAAAAACGTTCATAATTTTGTACAATTTAATATACTGCATTAAACTAATAATTTTAAGTAAAAATATGTAAAATAAATTCATTTTTGTGACCTCGTTAAATAAATATACTTTATTACAACCTCAACTTTTTTCTTCATCCTTTCTTGATTATTATAAAGGGGAAAGCGAGTTAGTTTGTTTGTTACGCTTTCACGCCGTAACGGAGCGACGGATCGTCGTGATTTTTGGCATAGAGATAGTTTATGGTCTCGAGAGTGACAAGCTACTTTTTATTCCGGAAAAATGCACAGTTACCGATGGAACAGCGCGCGATAACCGAATACCACGCGGGCGGAGCCGCGGGCAAAAGCTAGTGTGTGAATAAAAATCAATGATATTATTAGGTATGTTACCTACTAATGTATTGGTTTCAAGGCTACGTTTTTTGAACTATCAAGTGGCAACGCATTTCTGAGAATCGTTTGTAAGACATTGCTACTCTGCTGATAAAAATGCAGATCGTTTTTTATAACTAACTGAAGGTAGTTACAAAGTTTTTGTTAATACAAGCTTTTTGCTGACTGTACTTGCATTACTGTTTCATTGTCATAAAAACTACGTTACTCCTCACCAAATTTCAAGTCTATGCCATTAATCGCTGAAAAACAAAGTTAGAATGTCACAATAACCGACCACTCGTCACTTGCATCCACCGGTTGCCCAAAACTCTTGAGATGTCTTCAGTCCTGTCAGTGATACAGTTCTTCGACAAATTTTCTACTAGAAAATTTGACTACTTTTTTTTAATCTTAACAATGGCGACAGTTCCGCGCGAACGAAGTCGCAGGCAAGGAAAAAAGTAGCCTATAATTATGTTAATATAGGATATTATAAAATGTTACTCATATTTATAGCAAATTTAATGAAAATCCGTTCAGTAGTTTCTGCGTGAAAGAGTAACAATTTTGCTGTGGGCCAGCGTTTACGAGTTATTTACGAAAAACTAAAAAAATGGGACCTAAAGGTCTCAGGGGAAAGCTAAGTTTGGTGGTGTTTGGTGTGTTGAATCAGTTTTTGGTCTTCGTTGCTATATGTGCAATGCATGTACTTAATCCATACCAATATTATATTTAAATGCGAAAGTGTGTGTGTTTGTGTGTTTGTATGTATGTTTGTCCGTCTTTCACATCGAAACGGAGCGACGGATCGACGTGACTTACGGCATAGAGATAGTTTATGGGCCAGAGAGTGACATAGGCTACTTTTTATATATGCACAGTTCCCGAGGGAACAGCGCGCGTAATCGAATTCTCCGCAGGCAAAGCCGCGGGCAAAAGCTAGTTGTCCTATATACACGACGTAAATGAGGACCATAATGTGATTTTTGGGTATTTATCATGAAAATTAAGTAAAATCCCGGAGTTTTAATTCGACCATCAGATATAAATGTCATAATGTCAATGACTTGATAAACCAGTTCGTGATACCAAGGATATTGTGTTATAGTGACGCAGACCAATAAATATTAAAGACGGAGTCACACGGAGTTCTGAGAACAGTAAAGTGACGGTACAAAGTAAATACAGAACAAACCCGTTAAACAAAGGTGAATATTTAAGTAAATATGAAAATGAAACGAACTAATAAGTTCCTAGTTCCAAAGATATTTAACAAGATTGAGTGGCTATGGCCCAAGCCCTCTCATTCCGAGAGGAGGCCTGTGCCCAGCAGTGGGACGTATATAGGCTGAGATGATGATGATGATGAGTGGCTAAGAGAAGGAAACCAGTGTAACTTAAGGAAAGTTAAAAATACTCTCAAAAGGATTCTTTTGAAAAAACTGCCTTAGGGTACATTTTTGCAAAAGTATCCACATCTCTGTATATGTTGTAATTTTTGTTTTGTTTTTATATTTAGATGCATGCTTAAATAAATAGGTAGTTACATATAATTAAATTGTAAAGAGCGCATTCTTGCCAACAAACTGTAATATCAGTTTGGCGAGTGGATATGTACATTAAGTAAGTGTATGTAATACCTATGAGAAATAAATTAAAAAAATATATTTATTATTACACAAGCAATATTACATTTTTAGTCGTATACAGTGGACCCCAAACTAGGCTGAGCCTGTATCTTGGGACCCGTGAATAATCTAGCTAACTAGATTATGTATGCCCGCGTCTTCGTCTGCGCGGGCCTAGGTTATCGCGCGGTGGCGCCCTCTATCGGAATAAAAAGTATCCTATGTTGATACTTGGGGCTTAAACTATCTCTATACCAAATTTCATCAAAATCGATTCAGCGGTTTCGACGTGAAAGCGTAACAGAAAGACAGACAGAGTTACTTTCGCATTTATAATTATTATAATTTGTGTTGTTTATTTGTACCTAATAATATTGTTGTCTTGTGTTGTGAATAAATGTATTTTCTTTCTTTCTTTCTTTCTTTATAATAATAATATAAGTAGGGATTAGGTTCCTAGAATTTTCATAATGACACTTATTTTCTTAACGCTCTAGTGTTCATCAGTTTTATCATTTTGCATTCTAATAACAAAAACGAGATTAAGGGGCTATTTAAACGTTCATTGATTAATTTTATTTGACGGATAAATGTGATGCCGTCTCCATCTATTCCACAAAGTAGATAATATAAAATACAAAATCAGAAAAATATTACTTAATTTTTTCGTAATGGCTACGGAACCTTATCTTGGGCGTGACCGACTCGCTCTTGGCCGGTTTTTGAGAAATTGTTCCATGGTGCCTCATGAATAAATAAATAAATATCATGGGACACTTGACACCAATTGACCTAGTCCCGAACTAAGCAAAGCTTGTACTATGTATACTAGGCAACGGATAAACATAATTATATAGATAAATACATACTTAAATACATATTAAACATCCAAGACCCGAGAACAAACATTCGTAAACATACAAATATCTGCCCCGGCCGGGATTCGAATGAATGTTAACCAATACGTGCATTGAATACGTGATTTATTATTCAAGTAACATTTCAACCAAAGATGGTGGGTAGTTGTAGAATTCCAGAGTATTCTAGAATGATTAAAATTTTTCCAAGCAAATAAGTATTTAATATTGAGCTATGCACTCGCGGTAGGCGTCAGTTTGTCGCTCACAGAACTCTGTCTTTACTATTTATTTGCTCTCTGACATTGATGCAGTTTACTTATTTTTGTTTACATTAAGTTACCAGTCGCGACGCACATAACCTCAAAAATGGTGCTAAGATTATTGACTTTAAATTTGTTATTTAGCTTGTTTTTGGTGGTAAAATGTGAAAATATGAGTGTAGTGTTCTCCTGGAAGCAGATTAGTTATAATTTTGATGGGATTTTGTGTGAGTTGTATTTTTATTTTATTTATAAGGCAATAACAATCGCAGGTAGACAAGCAAGATGACTGGAATAACACACACATCTTTTATCTCAATTATTTCATTGGATTCGCGTAAAATTCCAAAATTTTATTAAATTGCGTTAAATTAATGTCAAAAATAATATGGAAATAGGAATGATGCATCTGTTTATTTTTGTGAGGTATATTATAAACTTATAAGATTATAATTATATATGTATGTTTGTACGGTTTGCGGCAAAACATCGCGCTCGAACCATGTAGATAATTTTGTAACACTTTTGATAGGTATGTTTTACAAACAAATGATTGATTAAGTTGCACAAAGTGAATACATTTGCAAGTTAAAATTACATGCAACTGGCTTCTTTCATTTCAATCTTTTTTTTAAATTGAAAGCAGATTTTCTAGCGATAGTTCTTAGACATGTTTTATCAAAATCGGTTCAGCCGTTTTTGAGATATCAAAGTTTGAAGTGATAAAGTTGGGGGCTTTCCAACTTTTTGTTGGTAAGGTAATACCTACGTACAGTCAGCTACAGAGAAAAGGAACCCCCCTGTAACGGCGGTATCCATACTTACCGCCATACAGAGAAAGGCTCTGCAGCTGACTGTACCTAAGAAATACAGAAAGAAAGAAATAAAACCATTTAAGCTACGTTTAAGTTAAGTTTTTTTTTTTTAATGGGAAAAACAGAAATAAGGACAAATTATCATAAAATCAAGTCCTAGTCCAACTGAATCAATGTAAACTTGCTTCAAATTCTCGGACCGGAAACTATCAGTCTTTCCTGAATCTTCTCCAACTTATACATAGCTATGTAACACTGAAGCTGCTCGCAAAAGAAATCACTGTTAAGCAACCAAGACCACCTTTGTCTATCCTGCATTTTTACTGTGAAATCAGCCTGAATTATCTTCCTTATCATTCACCCTATTTCCAGATACAAAGAGCTCCGACTACGACCGATCGGGCTTCGACGTCGTCCATTTTGCAGACGAGCTGAATGACCCTGAGAAGTTCTTCATCCAGTACAACAACGTGCCAATAGGCTTCGAGAAGCACGGGGACCGAGTGTTCGTGACAGTGCCCAGAAGACGACATGGTTTATTTATTTATTTATTTATTGTATAAGTCATAAAAATATTGAGATGTTAAGTATAATTAGGTCGGTCCATGACGCCCTGTGAGGGCACACAATAACAGTTAAACTTATATTATAAATATTACCTACATGAATGTGATAAAGAATATATGACCTATTTATACAAAATTATGCTAAGTCATACACTAGTCATGTACTAATTGAATTTATTGATCCTATTTCATGTCGACAAGTTATTAAAATGACAATTGTTGAGTGAGAAATTGGTTACAAACTGTTGCCCGGAACTTCGCGTAGAATTCGTTTATCGCTATCGCGTGCGGACTATGCAATTTTCCGGGATAAAAACTATCCTATGCAGTGTCTCCAACCACGCCGTAATTACGGTGGATCTAGCGTAATTTTTCTAGATCTACCACCTACCGTAGACATCATTACGGTGCCACATTCCACCGTAATTTCGACCATGTTCTTATTTCTATAATAGCAACACTTGATTTAGTCAAATATTACAATTTTAATAGGCCAACACTGCAATGGGCGTGCGGTTAAAGTACGACCTGCAATTGTCGACCCGGAATGCACAACAAAAATTGCCCGACCTGACAATTCAAACCTTCATGTTATTAACATCAGGGTTTCAACTATCCGGCCGCCCATCGGTGTCATTTATTCCAGGACGTCAAACATGGAGTCGTACACCAACCGCACCCGGGAATAGGCAATTTTCTTTGTCTCCCGTAATATTTCTACCATCTACCGTAATTTTAGACCTGCTACACCGTAATTTTGATAGAGTGAGTTGGAGACACTGATCCTATGCCCTTCCTCGTTGTTTGATCTACTTGCGTACTGAATTTCATCTAAATCGGTTCAGCGGTTTAGACGTGATAAGACTGATAAACAGGGAAGGGCCGAATATTCGTTTTATATTCGGTATTTGGGATATTTGGCAGGTTTACCGAATATTCGGCTAAATCGTTTTACTAATGTTTCGGCGAATTACGTTTGGCAACCTGTTTCATTTCGCCACTTTTCATTTCCCAACTGTTTAATATTTCTAAAACTGTAAATATTTCAGGATTTTTATAAAACTAACCTAACCTAACCTAAAGGGTTCTACACTTAGCCCTGAAATAAATCCTGAAATATTCACAGTTTTAGAGTTTGCGAAATGAAAAGTTGCGAAATGAAACAGGTTTCCAAACGTTACGTTGCGAAAAAGCAGTACTTGGGCTAAATCACTTTGTCGAGGGTTCAAAATAATGTCAGCGATTTCATTATAGTACTTATTTGGTTCTAGGAATACCATCAACATTGAACTATGTGAAACTGACAAACGCCGAGCCCATCTTGCAGCCATACCCTGACGTGGCCAGAAGCCAGACCCTTACTTCGGTGTACAGGCCGAGGGTGGACGAGTGCGGACGTCTCTGGATGGTGGATACAGGAATGCTGGAAGTACCAGGTATAAATCAACGTAAAAAGAGCTCTAGGTGGCTAGTGGAGGGGATATGTTAGCGCATCTGTCAACTAACAAGCCAATAGGGATGTTGACACCACCAATCAACTGACGTACTTTTTATGAGCTGTCAAAACACAATTCTTCCATAGAGTTTCAATAGCAAAAGCGACTTATAAAGAAAGAAAGAAAGAAAGAAAGAAAGAAAATACATTTATTCACAACACAAGACACAACAATAGCATTAAGTACAAATAGACAACACATAGGAAATTATGCGTCATTGCGGTTGTGAATCGGACACTGGCTCAGCATAATGCTGAAGCGTTAATAATAAACACCTCAGCGCTGATTTTCAGCCAGCATCGTTGGTGACCCTCGGACCGCTACAAAGATATACTATAGTTTTATTACTAAACATAAGACTACATAAATAGATAACTTGTAACTATGAAACATATTATACTTATGACGTCATTATCCGGTAACTCAATCAACTAACTATTTATTTGTTTTAAAGCAACAAAAAATCTAATTTTACAGTAAATCGAAAATTAATCTGGTTTTCAGGGCTAAAATAAAGCGTTTTTTTACTGGAGTTGTGCCTTCGAATTATTTTTTAATGGCGTCATCATCCCTATTTTAGCCAATGGCATGACGGTCGCGCGCGCTCTTACGTCCCCTCCCACGTCACTGCTCCGCCGCCAATTTGGTCCGTATTTTGCTCACTGCGCAGGTCTATCGCCAGGAGCTCTTTTTACGTGCGTTGATTTGTAATTCTTCTTACTTCTGATATAGAGGGCTTGGGCCGAAGTTCTCAGTGCAGATTGAGAACTTCACACGTCAAGATTACGATTTGGAGTCTTTTTGTATTTTTTATTTCAACTCCAAATTTTTTGTTTCTTTTACGGTTATCCCGTGAAAGTTTAATATTTCACACGAAAACACAAGCCGAAACATGAATGCACAGAAAAACCAGAAAAATAGACCAGCGCTGGGAATCGAACCCAGGTCCTCAGCATTCCGTGCTGCGTGCTATTCCCCTACACCACCACTGGACTGGTTAGTGTCGCTGCTAAAGTGACAAATGAAAAAGAATCCAAAAGTTGAAATATGGGTGCATAGGAAAAATTCGTGTCTAGTCTCCTGTCCAGTGGTGGTGTAGGGGAATAGCACGCAGCACGGAATGCTGAGGACCTGGGTTCGATTCCCAGCGCTGGTCTATTTTTCTGGTTTTTCTGTGCATTCATGTTTCGGCTTGTGTTTTCGTGTGAAATATTAAACTTCACACGTGCCATTGAATTGCTACAGGTTTGCGCAGGTTTCCTCAGCTCGTGAAAATTTTTTAATGTAATTTGGCATATGAATTTCGAAAAACTCAGAGACACTATCCTCTGCTTGAGAGGCCACAGGCAAAAAAGCGAGTAGGTGATACAAATTAAAATATATTTTTAAATCGCCAGGTTTTCACGAGGCTTGTATCCAGCACCCGTGTGGTGTCGGGTTAGAATTACAGCTCTCCATTACTTCCGTTGGGTGTCATAAGAGGCGACTGAGGATATAGGTTAAGGTATACCGTAGGCGACAGGATAGCAACCTTTCACTATTGTACCGTTTTTGTCAAACCTAAAATTGCTAAAAGTGGCTCCGAAGCGGTAACATCGTGTGCTCTGCCTACCTCATTTGGTAGTACAGGCGTGATGTTTGTTTGGTGTGTGTTGTATCCAGCAGTGCAACGTGTGCGATGATGATGATTAAGATGATGATGTTTTCAGGAGAAAGAAAGCAGGTCCAGCCGCCAGCCATAGTAGTGTTTGATCTCAGCACCAACCGGCAGGTCTTGAGGCACGAGCTGAAACCCTCGGTCCTGGTTGACGAGAGAACACCAGCAGGTAGGCTTATGGTACACACACACACACACACACACACACACACACACACACACACACACACACACACACACACAAACAAGCGCGCGCGCGCGCACGCACGTTCGCACGCACACACGCACACACACTGACACACACACACACACACACGCACGCACAGACAGACAGACAGACAGACGGACGGACGGACAGAGAGAGAGGGACAGAGAGAGAGAGAGAGAGAGAGAGAGGAAAAAATAAAAAATAAAATAATATAAATAAATAAATAAGCAAATATTTGTACGCTTGCTTGCATGCTGAATACATGTGCTAAACCTATTTTAAGATCATTTTACTGTATTCTTACAAATAAATGTTTTTGATTTTTTTTTTTTGAACAGAGAGAGAGAGAGAGAGAGAGAGAGAGAGAGAGAGAGAGGCATATACTCACAAAGTTTCGCATTTACTATTACCAGTTCGCACTGCGAATTTTTGTCGACCGGTTTTTTTCGCAATTCTGTAACACATTGTGTAAAACCTTGTACGAGTATTATAAGAAAATGACTAACCTAGAACATGACCTACTCAGAAAATTACCTCCCAAGAACATGACCTAAGTCAGCCAAAGGGTTCCGTTTTTGCCATTTTGGCTACGGAACCCTAAAAACCACTTGATTTTATTCAGTTGTGAAACTTAATCTAAAAGTTAAAACTAAGTTTATCCGTTTGTGGGCTTCACGTTTAAAAAATCTTTTTTAGAATAAACACATTTCGCAGAGCCAAGCATATAGTTTCGACCATTATTCCTTTCATCTTCAGGCCTAACCTCCATCACAGTGGACGTGGATCCTCGCAGCTGCGGCGATGCTTATGCTTACATCACCGACTTGGCCACCAACGGGCTGATCGTTTTCTCCATGAAGGACAAAGATAGCTGGAGGATAGAGCATGACAGCTTCAAACTGGATGAGAGCGCTATGAACTTCACTGTTGCTGGTAAATATGCGTCAATTCAAGCCTATATACGTCCCACTGCTGGGCACAGGCCTCTCAGAACAAGAGGGTTTGGGCCATAGTTCCCACGCGGGCCCAGTGCGGATTGGGAACTTCACACGCACCATTGACTTGCTTCACAGGTTTGTGCAAATTAGCTCACCATGTTTTCTTTGGTAAATTTCAAATGTAATTCCGCACATGAATTTCGAAAAACTCAGAGGTGCGAGCCGGGGCTTGAACCCACGACCCTCAGCTTGAGAGGCGATAGGTCAAACCAGTAGGCCACCACGGCTCTTTACATTAAAATATGTTAAAATAATTTACTTATTTTCTAGTCTTGAAGACAAAACAATAGGTAACCAAACCTGAACAGCTTAAAAACATCGGCCAAGTGTTAGTTGAACTGGCATATACAATTCTGGTGCAAAGATATTACCGTCTAAAGGCTGTCACAGACTACGCAGATACGATAATATTTTATCTGCGTATAATAACTTAATGATCTGAAGCTATCATACACTACGCAGATGTGATAATATACGAGACGCATACATGCGCATACATTCAGTCCAAATCCTTCAAACTGAGTAGACTTGTTTTTTGGTGCGGATTGTTTATACAGGATGTTTTCGTGTTCTCTTCTAGATATACTAGACAGCTCGTCAGATGGATGATTCTGATTATGAATTTGATGCTCGTGTTGCGTTACAATGTACTAACAGGCGAAGGATTTGGATAGAACGTTATATATGTAATGCTTAAAAAGGACCGTGGTGAATTTAATATCTTCGACGATCTATCAGATGAAAAATATGAAAAGTATGCTCTTTTTCCAGGCCATGTAATCAATTGGAGGGACGGCCTCTTCAGCATAGCCCTGTCTGACCGTGATGCTGCTGGCCGAAGAACCGCCTTCTTCCACCCCCTGGTCTCCACGCAGGAGTTCTCTATCGATACGGAATACTTGAAGACCAGGGCTATTGGAAACCATGTCAGAGTATGTATAATATGCTTGTATTCAAATTTTAATTTTGCTTTTTTGCTGATTGTACCTTTTGTTGACTGTATTGTCATCCAAACTACATTTGCGTACCAATTCCAAGACGATGTCATTTAACGATTGGGGAGTTCCATCCTGCGGAGACAGTCTTACGTTAATTAAAAGCTTTTAATAACAAAACAATAAATTCAAAACGTCAAAAAACCCGACTGCCTTAAAAAATACTAAAAAGATTCTGAGAGGAGGCCTGTGCCCAGCAGTGGGACGTATATAGGCTGGGATGATGATGATGATGAAATGTATTGTATTATTTTACACTTTTTGATATTTCTGTGAAAATGGTAGATTAAAACTATTATAACCTATAATTATTTAGAATGTGCTAGTTATTAGCTTTCATTTGATTCCCTACTAGGTTTGAATAACAAAATATTTGAAAACTCACAATGTAACGACAAAAATCCGTCAGTCATCAAGACGAATCCATTGATGTAATACTTATCAAAATCGGTTCTTCCGTTCAGTAGTTACGAGAGGACATAGGAATAGACCTACATCCATATATACGGGTCAAAAACATAACCCTCTTTCTAAAAATAGAATATTCTCTAAGAAACAAAAATATCTAAACTCTATTTCAATAGAATCTGACGATCCTGTACACCCTTCCAGCCAATTAATATGAACACCGGGTTGCCTAGGTCTTGGTGATGTGACTATTCTTCTTTTTTAATTCCTTTTAGATTATAATCACATCAACAAGGACATAAATATTTAAGTGTGCCCACGTTAGGGTGTCTGGAATGTCTAGGAAATAGGCAGATTCTATTGAAATGTACCTACTTTAAATGCTTCTTTGTTTTCTAGCTTCTAGGCACCAGAGGCCCGCTGACACAAAGTGGTTCTCATGATTACCACAGCAGTTCCAAGACCCTCTTCTTCGGCAACGTGGCTCAGGACGGAATCCTCTGCTGGAGAACTGACAAGCCACTGACGAAGAACGTGGTGCTGGTCGCTCAGGATAGAGAGAAGCTGGTTTATGTATCAGGTGAATAGAACAGAACAGCATAGAAAGTAATCTTTATAATAAAACTAGCTTATGCCCGCGACTCCGCCCGCGTAGTATTCGGTTATCGCGCGCTGTTCCCTCAGAAACTGTGCATTTTTCCGGGATAAAAAGTAGCTTATGTCACTCTCGGGCCCATAAACTATCTCTATGCCAAAAATCACGTCGATCCGTCGCTCCGTTACGGCGTGAAAGACAGACAAACATACAAACACACAAACATATAAACATACTTTCGCATTTATAATATTAAATATGAATTGCACACCATAAATCAGCACAAAAAAATTAAATATTCGGTACGGTAAAAGTTTTACCGAATATTTGGCCCAATATTCGTATTTGGTGAAACCCATATTCAGCCCATCTTTACTTAATTATTAAGTACGATAGTAAATACCGTTTCGCTTTTAATATTCGTAGTCTGACGCTTGAAACTTAATTTCAAGTAGGGATTTATAATCTGTATAATTTTAATATTTCTATTGCAGATTTGAAAGTAAAGGGAGATGAAGTGTGGGCACTGGCGAACCAAATACCACGTTTCGTGTACTCCGTGTTGGATACTAGTCAAAATAACTTCTTTTTAATGAAGTAAGTGGCGTGATAAGAAGTTTCCAGAATAATTTCCTTGCAAATAGTATTTTACGCAACAGTTGTTTAAAAGGGGTCAAAAAAGCGAGTGGCACGTGTTACGATGTGAGCGCAGCGAGCATTAGAAGAAGTGTAGTACACCACGATATTTTTCGACTTACTTATACAACGTTGCATACAATACTTTTTCTATGACTAGGTAGGTACCTTCTTATTAAATAAAAAATAAAATTAGAGAAGACCCAGGTCCTCGGCATTCCGTGGTGCTTGCTATACCGCTACACCACCGCGTGTACCGCTACACCGGTTCGATTCCCAGCGCTGGTCTTATTTATCTGGTTTTTCTGTGCATCTCTTTTTCAGTTTTTATTTTCGATATAGGTTTTACAGGATGACCGTAAAAGTAACAGAAATTTGGAATTTCAATAAAAAATACTCGTACAAAAATATTCCAAAAACCAATCAACCGTGGGCCCGAATAACCCGAGGGATTTTAACAGGGTATTTCTGACGATAATACGAGTAAAAAATGTTATATGAACATAGGTTCAATTATGTACTTTAATTAAAATTATTTTTTAGAACAAAATAATTCAATTAAGCTTAGCACGGCCTTGTGAACAAGTTTTTAGTTAAGAGAGTGAGTAAGAGGAACCAATCTTTAGTAGAGAAACAGAGTAAGCGAACATGACACTTCACGAGTCGCTCCGATATCATACGATGCCCGAGTCAATGAGTGCAGTGTGTGACAATCAGTAATCATTTTTAACGTTGACATTTAGTAACATCTATTTCATGATATCGGCCAGTTATTATAGCATAGGTAAATACAAATAGTTTGCACTCTCGCAACTCGCGATTCCTATCGCGATAGAAACAATCTTAAGTTTTAGCGATAAGTGAGGAGTACTAATTGTGATTAAGTCAAGAAAAAGATATTATAATTACACGGCTATGCAGCAGTCTGTTACTCAACTCAGTTTTAAGTCGCATCTTCAATATCGGTAGAAATAACCATGATAATGAAACCTACTTGTAGTTGGATATCAAACTTAAATACTGCCAACTGGCCAGAAAGCATGCCATTAGTATGTCTGCGTTTAAAAATATTAAGTGGTTAAACATACTACGTCACATACTTAGGGTGTATTACACTTGAGATTTTTCTACTTATGATTTTTCTTAAATAACGATTATCTCAAAAACGGGTTGTTATAGGACTACATGTTATACTACTTTATATACTCCAATTGGGCTCTAAAATCGATGGTTAAAATCCCTCGGGTTATTCGGGCCCACGGTGTATATATATATATATCATATGTACCACTACCATGAGTTTACAGTGACCGTACTGGATAGCGACGGCGTAAATTATTTGTAGAGGCGCTGCCGATGTACAATTCTCCATACAAATAATTTTCACCGTCGCTATCGAGTACGGTCACCGTAAACACGTGGTATGGTAAGTTTTCGGTTACAAAATATGTCTCGATCGCGTTCGTGTTAAAATCTCAATTTGTATGGAAACACGAACATCGCAAACGTTCCGCTAGAGGCGCTGTTCGTGTTTCCATATAAATTGAGATTTTAACGCAAACGCGATCGAGACGTATTTTGTAACCGAAAACTTACACAATAGGAAATACTATAACTGTAACTAATAAATGAATAATCTATTTCTTTTATTTCAGGGCAAAAGTGCAAGACTTGGTACGAGGCACAAAATGTTATTCATAATGATGTGAAGCAAAGGATATATGCCATTAAATGATTTCTCAAATTATTGTGGTTTGTGTTTACCCTTTCGTTAAATTAAATTGATACCATCTAATGAAAGCTGTGTGTTCACTTCACACAAATATGAAAACAAAATTGTATGTCAATTTTGTTTGTTTAATTTAGTGCAATAAAGAGTTTGTTACAAAAAAAAATATGAAAACGACATGCATCAGTCATTTTCGGTATTCTTCGGAACTTTTCTTTTTCTTTTCTAACAAAATTTCGAGGTGAAATGCGATTCGGTGAATCGCTACAAGGAATTTATGCTTTTGAGGTAAAGAACTAACAAATGCATTTTTTGTTCAGTGTCACTTTTGTTTTCAACAAGTGATATATATAATTATAGAATTATCTCGGCGAGATAGCTAAGGTCAGCTTCTTGAGGTTACTAACATTGGGTTTTACCATTACTATCGTCTCCTAATCTAGTGGCTATTAACTTATGGACAATAACTGTCGTCTTGAAAACAATAAATAATAAAATTACCTGATAGTAAAATGTATGTATGTATGTAGGTAATTTCAAATATAATTCCGCACGTGAATTTCGAAAAACTCAGAGGTGCGAGCCGGGGTTTGAACCCACGAGCCTGCTTGAGAGGCGATAGGTCAAACCACTAGGCCACCACGGCTTTTGAGAGGTTTACGGTGAAGGAAAACATCGTGAAGAAATCCGCACAAACAATTCAAAATTTGCAAATTCAATGGTGCGGTGAAGTTCCCTATCCGCACTGCGCCCGCGTGGGAACTACGGCCCAAGCCCTCATTCTGAGAGGAGGCCTGAACCCAGCAGTGGGACGTATATAGGCTGGATGATGATGATGTAACTATGTAAACTTTTTATTGTACAAAATAAGTAAACAAACACAATTGACAAACAATGAGATATATGTACAAAGGCGAACTTATACCTTTAAGGGATCTCTAGTCTACCTTTGAGTTTGAAAATTCAAATGTATGCCTTTATAGCACACGAATTAATATAGAACATGTCTTACCCTTTAATGGGCTACTACGAAGCACGCAAATCGAAGTTCGTATCGCACCGTCCCTTTCACTCGCGTATTAAATGACATAAGCGTCAGCGGGACGGCAACATACGAAGTTCGAGTTTTGCAATTCGTGGTATAAGGAACGGACAAAGATGAACAGAGCGTGATGATTTGGGTATTTCTATTTTTTTTTATTCGTCTGGATGGCAAACGAGCAAGTGGGTCTCCAGATGGTAAGAGATCACCACCGCCCATAGACACCTGCAACACCAGGGGGATTGCAGATGCGTTGCCAACCTAGAGGCAAGATGGGATACCTCAAGTGCCAGTAATTTCACCGGCTGTCTTACTCTCCACGCCGAAACACAACAGTGCAAGCACTGCTTCTTCACGACAGGATTAGCGAGCAAATATTAATACCTAACCTAAAAATAAATAAATAAATAAATATCATGGGACACTTGACACCAATTGACCTAGTCCCAAACTAAGCAAAGCTTGTACTATGGGTACTAGGCAACGGATAAACATACTTCTATAGATAAATAAATACTTAAATACATATTAAACATCTAAGACCCGAGAACAAACATTCGTATTATTCATACAAATATCTGCCCCGGCCGGGATTCGAACCCGGGACCTCAAGCTTCGTAGTCAGGTTCTCTAACCACTTAGCCATCTGGTCGTCATAATTATACCCAATAATACCCGCGAACTATAATAAGTTTTGCAAGCCACGTTTATGCAAGATATGCGTGTTCACCACACTGTAAGAATAAGAACATACATAAATCACAAAACCCATCAATCACCACCACCAAACTACACTGACGCGTTTCGAACTCAACGAGAGCTCATCTTCAGAGCAACACAATCGTACACCATGCTACTAGATTTTAGACCTCACTAAATTTAACTCTACATAAAAACCGGCCAAGAGCGCGTCGGACACGCCCAAAATAGGGTTCCGTAGCCATTACGAAAAAAATAAGTATTTATGTATGTATGTATGTAAATACTTTATTGCACATAAAACTCAAAGTAATACAAAAAGAAAACAACAAACCAAAAAAGTACAAAGGCGAACTTATCCCTAAAAGGGATAAGTAATATTTTACTAAGGATTTTGTATTTTGTACGGAATATTCCAAGTTTAGGTAGGTGCAGATTTTTATTAAAATCGAACGTTCCCCCCCCCCCCCCCCCTCTAAAATCAAAACCGGTGAGTAGAAAAATTTGAACAAATTTCAGGATGGTAGTAAGTATATCAAACTTACAAGGAAAACTATAACGGTTAAGTTTTCTTGAGCTTTATTAGTAGTTTAAGAATAAATAGCAGCCTAAGGTATAAAATATATCTAAACTTGGAATATTCGGTATAAAATACGAAATCCTTAGAAAAATATTACTAAACTAGCTTTTGCCCGCGGCTTCGCCCGCGTGGTATTCGGTTATCGCGCGCCTCGGGAACTATGCATTTTTCCGGGATAAAAAGTAGCCTATGTCACTCTCGGGCCCATAAACTATCTCTATGCCAAAAATCACTCCGTTACGGCGTGAAAGACGGACAAACATACAAACACACAAACATACAAACACACACACACATTAGTATGGATTTTTTCGTAATGGCTACGGAACCTTATTTTGAGCGCGTCCGACAAGCTCTTGCCCGGTTTTTTTATGAACTTCCCGACCTTCTTGATAACTGGTAGGTAGATATAGTTTGGAAGTCCCACAAAAAGTATAATCAAGTGTTGTTTGGTAGTCAACGTAGGCAGTCGTTAAAAAACAATTCTGAACTTTAACATAACCATTTTCCTTGATGACGCGAAACTAAAATACCCAAGGCTTTTTATAGCGTCGATGATAGCGTCGTTTTGCAGGTAGGACCCTGTGCAAGGTCCGCTCGAATTGCTACCACCATCTTGCTCGGTAATCCTGCCGTGGAGCAGCATAGCTTGCACTGTTGTGTTTCGGCGTGGAGAGTAAGACAGCCGGTGAAATTACTAGCACCTGAGGTATCCCATCTTAGGGCTCTAGGTTGGCAACGCATCTGCAATACCCATGGTGTTGTAATGTTTATGGGCGGTGGTGATCTCTTACCATCAGGAGAATCACTTGCTCGTTTGCCATCCAGTCGAATAAAAAAAAGGTAAACGTATGAGTGCTCGACACTGCCCCAATAGATGCCATCTTTAATCTTACGTCATTAGTAATAGAGATTATGGCAAGGGTGTCGGCCATTGGGCAACGTGTCGAGCACTCGGACGTTTATCCTACCTTTTTAAGCAACTTCAAAAAAAAGGAGGTTATCTATTCGGTTGTATGAGTATTCAAACTATTCTATCTTTTTTATTGCGTAAAATAAAATTTAAATACTATTAATTAACAACTTGAAATTAAATCCATACTTAATATTATAAATGCGAAAGTGTGTGTGTCTGAATGCTTTGTTTGTATGTTTTTACGTAATATTTGATAGACACAATTTGTTATTGACCATAATAAGTTAGTAACAACAATGATCTGATTATCTGTTACTTACATTAAACAAATCAACAACCTTGAGTAGCGGAATTATTTCATTATCTACGAGTAAGTAATGTACTATTCTAAAGCCGTGGATTTTACTGAATTTCTTTAACATTTCCGAATACCTACCTGTCAGTGTCAAAACGGAATACTTCTTCTTCTTCTCTTTTAAAATATGGCTTCTGTCCTAATTAATAGGACAATTTCGCCAGTGTCTAAGTATTCTCTATCGAGATGCAACGTTGTACAGTGATTGTAGTTTTTGTAACTTGATAGTAAAATTCCAGAAACCACGTCGAGACAACTTGCGCTTTAAAAATGTCAGACACGAGAGCAATATAGAATTTTGTGACCACTGTTCACTGTTAAGGTTAATCGCCGCATAAAACACTATCAAAATTATACTTCAACTAGCCAAAGAAACAGAAATAGCAAAATTAGATATTGTCTACATCCGCCATGTTCGAATGCCACAAATCGAATCCTTGTAAAGGGTAATTTTGAACATAAAACTTTACACTTTTACTATGGTTATAAAACTACCGTGAGACTTTATGATGAAAACGCGGGTAGTTGTGTGCCGGTGTCAGTTTCGTCGGGTAGTCGCGCGAGCAGAGCGGCGGCGCGCAGTGCGCGTGTTGCAGCAGCCGAGTCGCGATGCTCCGAGGAAGAAGGGCTACGGATTAGCTCGAAACATGTCGAGCTAAACTCGATTTAAGACGTGAGTTATCGAGGAAAATATATTTAATATCCTTGCAAAGGGTAATTCAAAAGACGTGAGTAAAACCAATTCTGCGGGTTTCAGTTAATGCTACTATATGGTATTAGTTGAAATCGACGTATTTTTTAAAATGTGTGAAAACAAAAAGTAATAAATTACTAGATGTTCCCCGCGACTTCATCTGCAAAAACCCCGCGAAAATTAGTAAACTCTTTATTGTACAAAATAAATAAACAAACAAAATTGACAAACATTACATAACATAAAGAAGTAAAGACTTACATTGCAGGTGGTAGGACCTTGTGCAAGGTCCGCCCGGATTGCTACCACCATCTTGCTCGCTAATCCCGCCGTGAAGCAGCAGTGCTTGCACTGTTGTGTTTCGGTGCGGAGAGTAAGACAGCCGGTGAAATTACCGGCACTTGAGGTATTCCAACTTAGGCCTCTAGGTTGGCAACGCATTTGCAATACCCCTGGTGTTGCAGATGTTTATGGGCGGTGGTGATCTCTTACCACCAGGAGACCCACTTGTTCATTTGACTTCCAGTCGAAATAAAAAAAAAAAAAACTTACATTCCCAAAAATATCTTGCAGTGCCAAATTTCATGATTCTAAACCCCAACGATTTAGGTTTCGCGACTTTATCCCTATCCCAAAGGCAAATCAGAATAAAAAGTAACCTATGTGTTATTCCAAGTGTCCAGCTATCTACATACCATATTTCATCCAAATTGTTTCAACAGGGAAAAAAAAATCTGTTTACCTAGTTTGTCAGTTATACAAGGTGACCTCAGCATCTGGACAAATAATGAAACCATGAATAAGACTGATACTTAGCAATAATATATGGTGCAGTAAATGAAGAAAGTTGTTGTATGGAGACCCAAGCATTAATTCCTCAGTCGATGAAATTTTGCTTGGTTATTGTATAGTATGAGCCGTAACTAACATATAAAAAAATCCAAAAAAAAACATCTAAGTTAGGTATTTATAAGCTAAAAATCGTCACTACTTTTAAAAAACTCGTATCTCGAAATGGATAATTTTTCCGAGTGCACTTTATGACCATTACGTCAAGTTTCAATTTCGTTCACGTATTGATTTGAGATACGAGATTTTTTCAAAGTAGTGACGAAACACAAATCTGTTTATATTAGTAATTTAATTTAATTTCTGCTAGGATATTTTTTTTATATTTCATATATTGTTCCAATACATTACATGAGTATGTCTATGTTGAAGAAAGTTTGAACGGAGCATTTTTTTTATTTTTTTTGGATATTTATACAATACTCTTTATTTATTGATACCTTATCATACTGTCAAGTTTTTTCGGGCTGAGGAATTACTGCTGGGTCCACTACCTTTATTTACTGCACTAATATCTTAAAATAGTTATTTGCTTAATTAAAGTGATACCTACATTGAAAACCGTTAAGTTTTTCGGTCAATATTGGACTGATTGTTATGATAATTTGCAGTTTGGTTTTAAATATATGTATTGCTAAGCCAGTAGTATTCGTATGTATTTGTCCAAAGGCTAAGGTCACCCAGTATGTTATCAGAAAGTATATGACACATTTTTTCTCTTGCCAATAAATCGAACAAAAAAATACAAAGATAAAGCGCGTCAAAGGTCAGGAATGGCCCGTGACATCCATCCCAGCCTATATACGTCCCATTGCTGGGCACAGGCCTCCTCTCAGAACAAGAGGGCTTCGGCTATAGTTCCCACGCGGGCCCAGTGCGGATTGGGAACTTCACACGCACCATTGAATTGCTTCGCAGGTTTGTGCAGGTTTGTGGATGTTTTCCTTCACCGCAAAGCTCGTGATAAATTTCAAATTTAATGCCGCATATGAATTTGGAAAAACTCAGAGGTGCGAGCCGGGGTTTGAACCCACGACCCTCTGCTTGAGAGGCGATAGGTCAAACCACTAGGCCACCGCGGCTTCCGTGACATCACAACGTGCTAAAATGTCCCACGAAGAGAATATTTTATACGTAGGTCCCACGGCAAGACGTCGGAATTTAGTGTTTTAAAGGGATTTCCCAGTCTTTATTTCGCCGAGCCTCCCCGAACCAAAAATAATATTTTTCACGTCTCATGCTCGTAAAGTTCGTGTTTATGCTGTATCTAGGCGACATAAAATGACTTTTTATGCACTAGTGCATAAAATAAAGTCTTCGTCTAATACCAACTCAAGACCAAGGTAATCAGGCGCCAACAGCCACAAACAAAAAAGTTTCTATATATTTTTTTAATAATTTTTAATTTAGGTATATAAAACTAAAAATCAATCAAATCAATCATAATAAATCAGTAAAATTAAAATAATGGAATTATTATAATAATGCATAAAAAATAAAAGTTACATAGAAAGTGATTTTTTCTTTCCACTGTTACTATTTCATTTCCTCGAAATCGAAGTGAAAAGCAGAGTGTGAAACTCGAGCATTAAACCCATTTTCCCCTCAACGTGTCTATCCACCCTCGCCGTACCGGCTCGGGTGGCTATATGAACACCTCGGGTAAAATGGCTCGTTTTATGCTCTTGTTGTACAATCTACTATTATTTGCCCCCTTTGTTCAGTTCGGTACAGGTTATTTACCTACTCTACAAATCAACGCACGTAACGTACGTAAAAAGAACACGTAAGCCGTGGTGGCCTAGTAAAAAAAAGGCGTTTTTGCCATTTTGGCTACGGAACTCTAAAAAAAGAACTAGAAAAAACCACTATTCTAATGAGCATTTTTCCGTTATAAAAACTAACCTGTGTCCTTCGCATAGACTCAAATAATCTTCGTAGGTATCTTCATAACCGATAACACTCAAACTGACTTCGGATCCAGATGAACCACAGATATAGATTACACTAGATTACGCAAATGCATCTACTTCGCGTGTCCGAACCCCGACCAAGCGTCGGGGTTGGCCCCATACAAAGACTGACCGCTAACTGACTAATTATGACTAGTTACTGACTCGAGCCCCACGGCGCGGGCGGGAGACGCATTTAAGAAAGAAAGAAAGAAAGAAGACATTTAATCACTAACACAGAAGACACACATTATATAGCCCATTTACACAAATAAACCAAAAATAGTAATAATAATAAATTACACATGAAATATATACCTACACAATTTTTTTTAATCGTTTTCTCGTGGACATCGGGGAATTCACATCGCTAATTCGCTCTTGAGACGTCACAGTAGATATAAAAAAGTGACACGGTTGGTTGTCATGCAGATTGAGGCGTTCGCGTTATCTAGTGAAATCTCTATCTGTGAGAAGAACGGTATTTCTTTAAAACACTGGATGCAAAGTCAGTTGCGAATCAACCGTAGACCATCCCACATGCGCAAACGGTTGTTTTAGTGATAGATAATTGTTTATAGCTAATTGTGTTTAGTGTAGGTATGTGATTGAACATTTAGATTGTTGGTGTTTTTAAAGCTACCGTCGATCCTAGTTATTAGTAAGTTGAAGGTGATTTAACATTTTTGGGCCAATTGACTATTTCACACACTTTGGGCGTCTCTTCCTCCAAAATCGTTTCTGGCGTTACCGAAAAATCGTACTTCCAACAAGATATTTCACGGTTTAATAGGTTGAACTTACGTAGGATGGCATGTATTCATATACACCATTTTATTAAATTACAGAAAAAACATGTTTACTTACAAAAATCTGCAATTGTTTGAAAAATGTCGCGGACAGATTAGTGTCGGTAAAAAAGTTGATTGGCCCTTTTACCTTTAGATGTTTTTATAATTCGGTCAAATCTTGTGAGTAAAATTTAATTTCTAGTATAAGACTTGCGATTAGAAATGTGCAATTTTTATGACAGTGCCCGAATAATAAATAAAACGGCCAAGAGCGTGTCGGACACGCCCGAAATAGGGTTCCGTGGCAATTATGAAAATATTAAGTATTTTTTTTCTGAGGATTTGGTATTTTGAACGGAATATTCAAATTTTAGGTATATTTTATACCTTAGGCCGCTATTTACTCTTAAACTACTAATAATTCTCAAGAAAACTTAACTGTTATAGTTTTCCTTGTAGGTAAGTTTAATATACTTACTAACAACCTGAATTTTTCAAATTTTTTCCACCCACCGGTTTTTCCATCCATGCATTATTATTATTTATTATTATTTGTTGTAATTATTTCTTTAATTGTATACCTACTGTAGTTTTTAAGTATTTTATTTTGATAAAATTACTTTCTGCCAAGTTTTTTGCGGCGCATTTTTTCTTGGCAATGATGAACTTTCCGAAAGCGCTAGTCTTAGATATTATCTAAGGCGCTGGTAGTTTTTATAATGACGTGTAAAAGTGCCCATGGCCATAGTAAAAGCATACACCATGGCGGCCTATTTACTGAATAAATGATTTTGACCTTTTAATTTAGATTTTAAAGGGGGGGGGGGATGCGCTCTATTTTAATCAAAATTTGCACTTTAAAGTTTAATATTTCCCAAACAAATCACTAAATCGAAAAATCGTTTTAGCAACCCCCTCGTGATTTTAAAAGACCTATCCAACAATACTCCACACTACAAGGTTGAATGAGAAAAAAAAACACTTCCACTTTACGTCTATGGGAGGTACTCTAAACAAACTGTTTTTGGATTTTTTTATTATACCATTTTGTCGGCACTTTTCTTGTGTATTGTGTATGTAATAAAATAATTGCGATGGTCTCGTGGTAAATAAATTAAAAGGGTTCCTTCCATCTATCAACCTTCGGGTACTGACCCCTAAAAAATGAACTTGACATAGTGGCCTAGACCTAACCTAATCAGTCTAAACATCCTAGTTTACTCAGTTTATTTATCCTGTTGTTTATAACACACGGATGAGATATGACATGGCAATTGACAGATTGTGCATATCGACGTCTTTGATCTATGGATGGTTGAGTGGTGTGTCGACTCCTTTACTGTGTTGTTTATAATTTACTAGCTTCCGCCCGCCCGCCCGCGTGGTATTCGGTTATCGCGCGCTGTTCCCTCGGGAACTGTGCATTTTTCCGTGATAAAAAGTAGCCTATGTAACTCTCGGGCCCATAAACCTAAACATAAAATATGAATAAGGGGGGAATGATGGTCTTTCCGAAAGCGCTGGTAGTTTAAAAAAGGACGTGTAAAAGTGCCCATTGCGGCCTATTAACTGAAAAAAATATTTTAATTTGAATTTGAATATGGTATGGGATCCCTTAGTTACATTTACAAAACTAAACACTAATTTTGTGTTGTATGTAATTTGCGAAGTGCTAATAATTTCTATTATTTCTATTCTATTCTATAACTAGCTGTTGCCCGCGACTTCGCCCCCGTTGTATTTTTTTTTCTTCCATGAAAACCTTCAAAATTCAAAATTCAAATTCAAAATGTTTATTGCAAGGTCATGAGTTATTACATAGATGTTAAATCAGTATATGTTTTGTTAACAGTACATCATGTCAGTATGTCATGTCATCATGTCTTCTCCTGACAGTAGCGAACACACCAAAAAAAATAATTAGCGAAATCGGACCAGTCGTTCCCGAGTTATGCGCTTACCAACGCATTTTGTGATTCATTTTTATATTATAGACTAGCTTTTGCCCGCGGCTCCGCTCGCGTGGTATTCGGTTATCGCGCGCTGTTCCCTCGGGAACTGTGCGTTTTTCCGGGATAAAAAGTAGCCTATGTCACTCTCGGGCCCATAAACTATCTCTATGCCAAAAATCACGTCGATACGTTGCTCCGTTACGGCGTGAAAGAGGGACAAACATACAAACACACAAACACACTTTCACATTTATAATATTAGTATGGATTGAGGAAAACGCAAGAACCTGATGTAAACGAGTTACGAATAACGCTAAAAACTGGTCAAGTGCAAATTCGGTAATTGGGTCATGCGCAGATCCAACGGTACGGAAATGAATTGATTTCTTGAAATTACATTTGAATTCCAGGAGCAATTTAGAATGCTTTAAAATTTACTTTGATCCCACTTCCTATTTACTTATGTTAATTACACTATGTTAATTATTAAACTCACTTTTTGTCTGTCCCTGACTGAATGCTCCTCTCATCCACTCAAAGGTTGACTGGAAGAGATCCCTTAAAGGGATAAGTTCGCCTTTGTACATATTTGTTTTTTTGTCAATTGTGTTTTGCTTGTTTTGTACAATAAAGAGTTTACATACATACATACATACTTATAGTACTAGCTTTTGCCCGCGGCTCCGCCCGCGTGGTATTTGGTTATCCGTTTTTATCCCGGAACATTGCATAGTTCCCACGGGATAGCGATAAACTCTACGCAGACGGAGTCGCGTGTAACGGCTAGTACTTAACTAGGTACCACTGACTTTTTTTTTTTTTTTCAAATTACTTAACGACTTAGATGATGACTACTTAGATGATGGTTGACAATATGTTAACGATTGAGGCCTAAGGGTGGTGATTTTTAGTTATTTATTATTATTATTATTGTACTTTATTTTGATTTTTGTATTCCATATGAGTTTTTTTACTTGAAATAAATTAATTTTAATTTCAATTTAATTTAATTTAACAGCCAGAGTCCTTTGAACTCGAACCATTTAGGAAAGGTCTTATGCTTGCTTGTCTTCATTAACAAATATTTATCTTCCATAGTAATAAACAGCGATGTCTCAACTCCTGCGGGGATGCCTGCTGCTGCTAGCCGTGCATGCTGCGCTGGCGCAGAACATGCGGCGGCTCGGGAAATTCGAAGAAGTCTTCGCGTGGAAACAGATGACTTTCAATATCAACGGGAATTTACGTAAGTAAGAAAGAAGGAAAGAAAATATTGGTGACACGATAAGAATGAATAAGACTAAGAATAAACTCAACCAACAGATAGTTGGGAAACCCCCGACTTTGTCACTTTAAAGTTCAATATCTCAAAAACAGTTTGAGATATGACAGTTTGTATGATGGCATCTCATTCTAAGAGAAAGCTTGTGTCCAACGGTGGGGTGATACAATACAATACTTCTTCTTTAACCGTTCTCAACCTCTAGGGTGTAGGCCTCCTTCAGCTTATGCCATCTGTTTCGGTCTTGAGCAGTTTTCAACCACTTTGTTCCCGCCAGTCTTTTGATATCGTCGTACCAACGCATTTGCGGTCTTCCTCTCGGACGTTTCTCGCACCACGGTCTCCATTCTATCACTGCCATGCACCACGAGCCATGCTTGCGGGCGACATGACCAGGGGGCGTACCACGCTCTCTTAATACGATTCAGTTTAAGCTCTAAACTGAACTGCATCGCTATTTCGTACTACGACGTTACTTTTGCGATTAATTTCAAGTGAGGTTCAGCGATAGCGATACATATATCAGAGACAATATCGGTCTTTCATTCACTTGTAGGTAAGCGATTGAGATTCAGCTCTGAGAAATAAAGGTCGTGGTACCAATTTCGACGATTCAGTTTAGGTGCCTAAATTGAACTGCTCTGCGTTTGGATCGTTTAGGAAAGATCATGGTAGGCCCCCTGCCCACTCCCACTTCAATTTCGCACTATACAATACAATGACTCTTTACTGTTCCTGTCTACAACAGAAATAGTCAGCGATACGGAAAAAAGGTAAACACTTTAGTAAGTACCTTGTCTCTTTAACCACTGTATTCATACACGGCAGTTCAAATATGACGAAAATAGACAAGGTACTAAAGTGTATACATATTTTGGCCTTGACTGTACACATTGAAAATTTGATGGGTTTTCATAGAATTCCTATGAATATATCATGAGATGACGTATATCCTCCCCAGTCCTAACATTTTTTGCTTTGTTATTTTGGATTTTATTTCATAATCCTTAGAATTCTTTATTCGATGAACAATTTGTACTTTACAAAGTACATTGGGCCGTTATTCTTAGTGTTAATTAGTCCTTTATAAAGGACGCGAGGACTTAGGAGGTTGCAGGCATAGATTAGAATCTTAATCATACATAGCAACTAGCATACCGGTTTTTGTTATAAAAATAAACTACCTACACCGTTAGTCCTTTATAAAGTACGCGAGGAGGAGGCTGCAGGCAGACATATAGATTAGAATCTTAATCATACATAGCAACCAGCATACCGGTTTTTGTTATAAAAATAAACTACACCGTTGAGTTTTTATAACTAAACACATAGGTATAAATAAACGTTGAAATGGCAATCGTTATGTAATTAAGTTACCATGGCAATTCCACGTATTTTCGTATAAAATCCGATCGACTGCCAGTAAGAAACTCGACCGACGGGTTCCGTACTATTTTTTTTTAATTTGCCTATATAGCGTACCACTGCTGGGCAAAGGCCTCCCCTTTCTCCTTCCACTCGTCTCTGGCTTCGGCAAACTGTTGCCAGTTCTTCTGGAATCCCTCCAAAACGTCCCGCCACCTACTTTTTGGCCTACCTCTACTCCGGTGCCCGTCGCTTCGTTTTTCTACGCGTCGTTCCGTACTATTATAATAAAAATAAAAACACTTATGATGATGATGACGATGATGGCTACTACGAAACTCAAAGTTCATGTCAAGCAGTCCCTCTGACACTTATACTATTTAATACGAGAGCGAGAGGGATGGTACAACATGAACTTCGAGTTTCGAGTTTCGTAATAGCCCTGCTGTTCCTTTAAGCTTTAACTTCTTTTATTTGCGCATGCGCTTAGCACACACATAAATCATCTCCAAGGTCAGTCACGACCGACTGCACCGTGTTACATCTTCTAAGTATTGTTGATATTTTCCTTATTGTGTCCTTGTGGTTACACATAGCTGATAATTTTTAGAGTTCCGTGTAAGATCCGACCGAGATCTTCATCTCGGTCACCGTTTCGTCAAATCTCGGACAAAAATCGGGCCGAGATCTCGGCCTCGGTCTTGGCCCAAAACAGCCGAGTTTCTCGGCCGCGACCGAGACTCCACGGCCGGCATACTATTTAAATATTGGCGCGCTATTTACCGCGGTGACACGAGCTTTCCTTAGGATTTTGATTGGTCGCCTCGCCCGGGGTCGTGCGTCTGGTACTTGCAACTTACTGACACCCGCTAACAAGAGTAACAAGCAAAACGCTAATATTTTTAGTATTGACATTCCTCGCCATATAAAATAATACACCCTACAGCCAACAAATAAACTTATTTTTTGTGTCTCGGTCTCGGTTCATATGTTTTACGATTTTTGTCTAAAGATATCAGTAGTTATAGTATTTCGAATCGGTAGCCCAATATCCTGGGGTGGGCACTGGAGCATACTGAGATGGACCTCCCAGCCTACATATGCCTATGATAACATATTGTTGTATTATACATACATACATACATTGTCACACTGCTAGGTTTTGCGCCCACCCCCCCAGGAGGAGAAGTGAAACAAACGAATGTGAACAAAACTAATTTATTTAACCCGTAAACCAGCTCAGACGGAATAAACAAAATGTTTGAGACTACATCCATCCACTTGCTACGATTCTGGCATACAACTCTGGCTTCCTCTACATTCATCAATCTTTTCATGCATGCACGTCGGTTTAGAGTACTCCTGATCCGACCTTTCTTTAGAATGTCCCCAATTTGATCGTAGTATGTTCGTCTAGCTAAGCCTTCCTCTCCCAGCGTTCCCATTCACGCTTGTCTTATAGATCTGCTTAGTCAATCTATTTTCATTCATTCTCTCCACATGCCCAAACCATCCAAGCATAACTTTCTCAATCCATGACTATACCTTCATTTACACCACAGCGTTCCCTTATCGCACTATTTCTAATTCTGTCACTCAGTTTCACACCTAACATACTTCTTACCGCTCTCATTTCTACCGTATTTTGTATTATTGTTGCAGTTTTGAGCGACCGCTTCAGTGGTGATGACCTCGCTGCCTCCAGAGTCAAAAGACAAAGTGATGGGTTGTTCTTCAATATGAACGACGAGGAAGCAAACTGGCAGCAGCGTAAGGGCGCCGATATTTCTAAATCATCATTAAGTCGGAATTTTGAGTGTTATCGTCAAATTGTAGGGAGAGAGCGCCGATTTATCAATTTATTTATTCAATGAAACGTTTGTCACTCGTTGTACAGGTGCAATAGAGTATGGATTTAGATGAAAATATAAATATGGAGTTGTTGAAACCCCCCAACTTTAAATTGTACGATGGAATCTTTTGAAAAAAGGGAGAACTATCCTTTTTCTAGTAGTTTCAACAGCTTCTTATAGATATCCGAAGTTTACATTGTGTTTACACGTCATTAATTTGACGTTAATTAATTAAGTCCATAAATTGGAGTTTATTTGATATAAAAAGTCGCTTACCTTTTTCGACGCCAACTACTCATTATTAAGGGTGATAACAAAAAAATGAAAATTATTGAAGACCAGGTGGTGAAAAAATTATATAACAGGGTCTAAAATCAAAATTAAGTATAATTTCATAAAAAATTCACTGTTTTTCTTACTAAAACTATTAATGCACATTTGAATATGGTCCATGATCAGCTGTTCGACGGAGCTTAGTCAAAATGGTCGCACAGGAACGTTGGACGGCATTCTTATCCATTTTGCGTACACAAGATTTTATCCTTTTTATTAGCTGAGCACAATTTTCGGCTCTCCAATTATTCTTGTAAACTAATGAACTTAAATTGGCCGACATTGAGGAAGATTTGTTGGGTATTTCGGTACAAATGGGATGTTATTGGAGTCCAGAAAACTGACAGTTTTTTTGGCATAATGCGACGACGCCTTATCCCAAAGAGAATATAACCACTACGTTTTAGTTTATATTATGGTAATGGTTTGCCATGCAGATTCCATACAAAAGTTTTTTTGTTCTAAGTTGCGCGAGACTGGTACCTACTTCTACGAAAAGCAACTTTTAATACCTACGTAATATCTTCAAAGGTTATCGGCTCACATATCGTTGAAAGCCATGATGTAATGTTTGTCGTACATTATGTTTTGTTTGTCCTAACACTTTTTTCTCAGAATCCATAAAGAACGGGTACATACCTATCAAAATATATAAAGTTTAAAAATAATAATGGACGAAATAGATAATGGTCATTTGCTATAATGCAATTTTCTTCTAATTCTCAACTTTACAAGATTTTCATAAAATAAACCTAACCTAACCAAAACCAATCTGTAGATTACACGATTTAAAAAGTTCTTTTAGTAAATAGTTTTATAAAAAAAAATAGTATAAGTATGTAATGACCATTATATATTTCGTCCCTTATCCGTTTTAAACTTAATATATTTTGATACGTTCCCTTAAGAACACATTATTGTACCATGTAGTATTGTATCATGACCGTAACAGCAACGTGTCAGGCAAAATAATATTCTTTGTATCGAAAAGTATGAGACTATGCCCATTAGCGGTACGAGACCGTTTCGTAACCAACCGGCACCGTCGCGTGTCGTATGCGTGTTGGATTCTCTGCCTTATCCCAACTCACGATCAAGGCTCGGATACCGGTTAAATTTCCAAACCCTTATCATGTCATATTTTTAAATTTAATTCTAATTTGATATTGTAATTCTATTGTAATAATACGAATGTTTGTTCTCGGGTCTTGGATATTTAATATGTATTTAAATATTTATTTATCTATATTTAAGTATGTTTATCCGTTGCCTCGTGTCCATAGTACAAGCTTTGCGTAGTTTGGGACTAGGTTAATTGATGTCAAGTGTCCCATGATATTTATTATTTATTTATTTATTATTTATTATTTTTATCTGACATTTTATTGTAATTTGCTATTATCATATATTATTATTTTTTGTATACAATTTGACGATCCTTTTGTGAATATCTTATAATTACCTTACATGTATTTATAATGCATTTTTTCATAAGGAAATAAATGAATCTAATCTAATCATGTACTTGGCGCAAACCTTTTCATTTTTGTTTCGTTCGCGAAACCGTTATTTTTAAACCGGTTTTTAAGGGGACATTTCCATAAAGTTCTTATCAGATTAACCGATTTGTAACAATTAAAACCGATTTATTCCGACACAAGATAAACGTCGCCGCCCGCCGCCGGCCGGCCAGCTGTCAGTCGTCAAATGAACCGGTTTATTTAGGTTGTAGTTAAGTTCTTTAAAAACGTTCGCGTTCTTATGAAAGTTCGGAGGTAAACCGAAATAAACCGGTATTTACCGCTATTTTATAAGCCGATTCCCAGCCTTGCTCACGATTACCAACTGTTTCAATTGCCAAACTGTTTCATTTCTCAGCTCAAGATTTTTTATGAAACCATATTTTTGTCCGACTTTCATAAAACAAACCTAACCTAACCTGACCTGAGGGCCTGGGTTCAATTCCCAGCGCTGTTCTCTTTTTCTGGTTTTTCTGTGCATCCAGTTTGTATTTTCGATATGGTTTCACGGGATACAAGTAAAAGTAACAAATTTGGAGTTGAAATAAAAAAAAAACAAAAACACAAAAAGACTCCAAAAAAAAACAATCAAAATTTACGGTGTCAGAAAAGAACTATGACAAACAATATATTATGTTATGATTTTTTTTAAATTATGCAACTGTGCCTATGTATACACTACTGCCATCGAATTGAATAGATCTTATCTCTGGTGTAAGGAATTCTATCCTTTTCATTCGCAACTTATACTTCTGTTTCTTCTTCAGTTTCAGCTCTAGAATCTTCTCAGTCATCTTCACAAAACAGCTGGAATTCAATACCTTCTGCTAATAGGCCAAGTAATTGTTCTTTTATTTCTTTTTCTTCTGTTTCTTTTAAACAAAATTTAATGTTAAATTTTCATCTACATTATAAACTTACACTGAGCAAGGTAAAGTAAATTAAATGATATTGTAACGGATAACTCACGTCTTAAATCGAGTTTAGCTCGACATGTTTCGGGCTTTTTCTAAAACCCTTCTTCAATGGAGCACGCGACCCGGCGGCTGCCGCAACGCGCACTACGCGCCACCGCTCTGCTCGCGCGACTGTCCGACGAAACTAACACAGGCGCACAACTACCCACATTTTTGTCGTCATTTTTATTGTCACTGTCAAAGGTAGCACACAACACTAACAACATTGCTCCGTAAAAATCAAATAAGTCGTCCATTGAAGAAGGGTTTCGAAATAGCCCGAAACATGTCGAGCTAAACTCGATTTAAGACGTGATTTATCCGTAACAATATCATTTAATATGAGCGAGTCTCACGGTAGTTTCATGATCAAAAAAAGGTAAAGTTAAATAAAAGTTTATTAAAGAGCAGTTCATTCTGTGTTTAGATATAATTTTAAACTGATTATATTTTGCAGGACCAAATTCTCAAACTAGAACAACTACAACTAGAAGACCCACCACAGGTAAGTAACTTTATGCCTCCTCTACATATCGACGGATGCGTCGGCAGATGGATCCGCAACCATATCTTCGGATAAATTGCGATCCGTCCACACATCGGCAGACGTGTGGACCGGCGCGTTGCGTTCGCGCTGTCACCCTTTGATCCGTGTCGAAAAACCGACACCAAACGGATGAGTGGCAGATGCATCGGCCGACGTTAAATACCTACCACAGACAAGCAAAAACCACCCTCTACACCTCGGCGGACGCATCCGCAGATACAATCTGCCGACGCATCCGTCCAGTGGCGATCCTTACATAGAAGCCCAAAAGCCGGGCTTGCCTTATAAATCGAACAATGTCCAAACGGAAAAAAAGTTCTAATAAAATCACTTTAATGATTTAGCGCGCTTTATTTTACGTAAAATAATAAAAGTAATCCGGTGCATGGCAAGTGGCGCCAAATGGCTGCGCGGCGAGTCCATACAACGCGGCGATAGCGGCGTACGTTGTAAATAGCATGACATCTCGCACGCTCTCGTGGGCTTTTACGGGGCTTACGTTTGGAAGCGTTTGCTCTCTTCCCACTTAGGGAAACGTTAGTGTTGCAAATATCTATGTATAGCTGCATGTATAGAACTTTCTTTGCAATTTTGAAGCTGGCTTACGGTGTGAAGTTTGTTGCGTTTGGTTTGGAAAGCGAGTGCGCGGGCGCGAGATGAATAACTTCTATTTAACTTCATGTTTATTTCGAACCGTCGGCCGTAGCATAGAGTTGTGATTTGATGCAATCATTTCAAAAAATAAATAAGTAGGTACTTAGGTATTCTGGTTTTAGCAGTACGTCAGTACTATTATATATTCTGTGGTTTTAGTGCGGTGCCTGTAAGAGAGAATGAGTTCGGAAACGGACCAAATTGTCCCTTGTGTGACTACAAGTGTATAAAAGAATTAATAATCGGTAAAGGGTAAATACATTAAGTTTTATTGAAAAGAAATATATAATTCCGTCCCAAAAGCCGACTTCTGACTTGTGTATTTCACAGACTAGTAAAGATTGAAGACTAAAGCGGCAACAAGATGGATTTACCTACATTAAATGATAAAAAATACTAAAACATACTTATCTCTCGGCTTGCCATAGTCTGATACCCTAGGCACGCCACTGCATCCGTCGATATGTAGAGGAGGCATTAGACACTCAATATTATCAGATAACCGGATGGCGTAATGGTTAGAGAACCTGACTATGAAGCTTGAGGTTCTGAGTTCGATTCCCAGCCGGGGCAGATATTTGTATGAATAATACGAATGTTTGTTCTTGGTTCTTGGGTGTTTAATATGTATTTATCTATATAACGTGACTAATTAAAAAAAAACTCGTAACTCAAAATCGATATATTTTTGAGTGAACTTTATAAACATTAATTCAAGGTTCAATTTTGTTGACGTATCGTTATAAGTATTTATACATACCACGTTTTCGTCAGAGAATAAAGAATATAAATTGATAAAATATATATAATTGATAAAATATAAATAATTGTAAAGGTAATTTATTGAATCAGGCGTTACTTTGCGGAGGTCCATCCATATCAATGAACTAAAAGAATTTCTTTGCTCACCCGCGACCTTAAGATAGCTAAGTCTATGCAAATTATGCGTGTTCATGCAGCTCCACCTCCACACTGTAAGAACACACGCAAATTACACAAACCCATCTAACACCACCACCACAACACACTGACGCGTGTGGAGGTGGAGGAACTGCATGAACACGCATAATTTGCATAGACTTAGCTATCTTAAGGTCGCGGGTGAGCAAAGAAATTCTTTTAGTTAATTGTAAAGGTTGCCTGGAAGAGATCGCTCTGAAGCGATAAGGCCGCCTATTGCTTACCTTAGAAAATCTCTATGTTCATACCTGTTTTCTGTACTTACTGCTTACTGTGTTGCTGTGCAATAAAGAGTTATTGTATTGTATTGTATTGTATTGTAAAGATCCCATGATATTTATTTTATTTTTATTTATTTATACTTAATGCAGATGAGGCCGGAAGATTCTTCATTCAGTACAACAACGTGCCTATGGGGATGGAAAGAGTCGGCAATAGACTCTTCGTCTCGCTTCCTAGAAGGAGATATGGTAAGTACAGATATGGTTTGCAGGTGGTAGGACCTTGTACAAGGTCCGCCTGGATTGCTACCACCATCGTGCTCGCTAATCCTGCCGTGAAGCAGCAGTGCTTGCACTGTTGTGTTTCGGCGTGGAGAGTAAGACAGCCGGTGAAATTATTGGCACTTGAGGTATTCCATCTTAGTCCTCGAGGTTGGCAACGCTGCAATACCCCTGGTGCTGCAGATGTTTATGGGCGGTGGTGATCTTACCACCAGGAGACCCACTTGCGTCCTGCCTTCAAGTCGAATAAAAAAAATGGGAGCGTGTCGGCGAGCCTTTATACCAGTCATTAGCTCATCCATCGCCTAGCTTGCCACGTGCTACACTAACATCTCATCCACCTTCGGGCTTCGGTTCCGGTTCCGGTTCCATTTTCGGTTCCGATTCCGTTTCTGATTCCGATAAACTTAATTAATTAAAAACATCTGGTTCCGCTTTCGGTCCCGATAAAACCACATCCTTTACATCTCTGTTTCCAAGCATTCTACGTTGACGACATCTTACTTTTCCAGGGATCCCCACCACGCTCAACTACATAGACCTCGACCAGAATGTGAACACGCGTTCGCCGGCTCTCAACCCCTACCCGGACATATTCCAGGGCCGGAACCTGACGTCCGTGTACCGGACACGCGCTGACGAGTGTGGGAGGCTGTGGATGGTGGACACCGGACTCCTGGAGCTGCCTGGTGAGTAGTATAAAACCTGGAGAGAGGGGGGGCTATCCCAATCCTGAAGGTAGGAGCATTCATCGTCGTTCATTCTCAAAGGAAACATTCCATTATATTTAAAAAGAAACAACACTGCCGTAAAGAATAAAATATAGTATTGTACAACGAGAGCATAAAATGAGCTATTTTATCCGAGACGTTCATATACAAGAGCCGATTCGGCGAGGATGGATAGACACATCTATTTATCTATTCATGTCACGTTCATTTACATAAAATAGATGTTAGGTACATGACTAGGTTATAGGTGCATGACACCATGATAAGGGGAATATAAAGTCAGTTAGTTTCTTTCTATTCTATTATAATTACAATTGTAATAAGTTCATCGAGGAGAAAATGGCTTCAATGCTTGAGTTTTACACTACTTTTCACTGCGGTTGTGAGGAAATTAAATAATAACAGTGGAAACTTTGTTCACTTACAAGGTATCTTTTATATTTTATGCATCACTTTATTGTCTGGCTGGTTGACTCCAGCTACTTGCTTGAACCCACGACCCTCTGAAAGGCAATAAGTCAAACCAGTATGCTACTACAGCTTTAAACCACTAGAACACAAGTCTTACATACATACATACATACATAAAATCACGCCTCTTTCCTAACGGGGTACGCAGAGACTACATCCTTCCACTTGCTACGATTCTGGCATACAACTCCCGCTTCCTCTACATTCATCAATCTCTTCATGCATGCACGTCGGTTTAGAGTACTCCTGACCCGACCTTTCTTCAGAATGTCCCCGACTTGATCGTGGTACGTTCGTCTAGGTCTTCCTCTCCCAACGTTCCCATTCACGCTCGTCTTATAGATCTGCTTAGTCAATCTGTCCATTTCACCACCACCACTCTACTCTACCAGTCTTACTTCTCTTGTAATTGTAACGTTCACATCCTTTTCAGTCAACCCGATACAAATCCAACCGCCAGCCATCGTAGTCTTCGACCTCAACACCAACTCGCAGATCTTCAGATACCAGTTCAAGAGCACCGACATACCTGCTGCTAATACTCCTACCGGTAAGTACAAAATACCAGCAGCAGAAATAGAGCAGTTGTTGTGCTCAAAATAATCTAGACGCTCTCTTATTACCTTTGCAGTACAGTCGTATGTAGATACTTTTGAGCAACATAAGTGCTTGCTGCTGACTGTACATCAGCCGGAAGATGTCCACTGCTGGACAAAGGCCTTCCCCTTAGAACGCCACTATGAACGACAACTCGCCACTTGCATCCACCGGTTTCCCGTAACTCTCACGATGTCGTCAGTCCACCTGGTGGGAGGCCTGCCAACGCTTCGTCTTCCGTTTCGTGGTCGCCACTCGAGGACTTTTCTCCCCCAACGGTTATCTGTTCTTCGAGCGATGTGGCCTGCCCATACCCATTGACTGTACAATACAATAAAAATACTCTTTCTCTCACTGTCGACACGAACACAATACGAACGAAAGTAGTTCGCAAAGCAACTCACAATCTGAAACAACTGAGTCTGACAAACAACTGAGTTTGGAATCTGACAAACTTGGAAACCAGTCTAAAGTCTATGTCATTTCCTCAGGTCTAGCGTCCATAACTGTGGACGTTATCGGCGGAGACTGCTCCAATACGTTCGCTTATGTGCCCGATCTGACCACTTTTGGGATCATCGTGTTCTCGCTCAGGGACAACGACAGCTGGAGACTCTCGCACAACTTCTTCAGCTTCAATCCTGTCGCTGGAGCTTTGAACGTAGCTGGTAAGTGAAATTGAACATATTTATTACCGTAAATCCATGGCTTTAACCGAAGGTACATTCTACGTCTCTTTCTACCCTAGTGCACAGAAAAACCAGAAAAATAAGAAAAGCGCTGGGAATCGAACCCAGGTCGTCCTCAGCATTCCGTGCCGCATGTTATACCGCTACACCACCGCTGGACAACGGCACAGACACGAATTTCCCCTATGCACCACATATCTCAGCTTGTTTGTTTCTTATTTAGTCACTTACGCAGCGACACTAGTGACATCTATGCCGTAGCCCTCGTCGAGAATTTTTTTTTTCCTGTCCTGGGTTCGATTCCCTGCGTTGGTCATATTTTTTTGGTTTTTCTGTGCATCTATATTTCAATTTGTATTTCCGATGACGGATGAGATTACTGTTCAGGCACCGATATTCACAAAAACCCTGATATTTTAATAAGTTAAATAAAGATTAAAATCTAGGAAGGTCAACGTGCTTACTTGGAGTACAGGCTAATTTCATTTCAACTTTTTTACGAAGGTCATCGGTTCCAATGGAGCGACGGCATCTTCAGCATCACCCTCCGGGAGCCAGAAGCCAACGGCTGCAGGACAGCATACTTCCATGCACTGATCAGCACTCAGGTACTTAACACAAGGATCAATCATCACCAAAGTTGAAGAAGAGGCCTTCTCTTTTGAACGCCATAATCCACAATGAACGATATTAACATTAACTATGCAAATAGTAATATTCTACTGAATTAAATCCGGGACCTGAAACTTCATAGTCAGATTTTTTAACCACTATGATTAGACATGAAATTAAAAGCATGTTTTTTACTCAACTTACAAGCTGATGTTTTTGGAAATTTCCACGGGAATTTTTGCGAAATGCCAGAATTGAACAATAGGTCTAATGATTTACCAATTGGCCCTTGTATACAGTGGAAGTGTCGGGGGGGGGGGGGATGGTCAGCATTGTTTTCGTTTTTTTTTGTTGTATTTGTGTGTCTTTGTGAATGTGAATAAATGTCTTTCTTTGTTTCTTTCAATAAGACAGAATAGGTTAACAATAATGGTAATTGGTTATTCGATAAATATGATGACATAAACAAACAAAACAACACCATGCTAAGTGACACAGAAACCAAGATCCTACTAAGGTAAAGTAAAGTATCCCAAACCCTACCGTTGGCCCAACATTGAGAGATAATTTGTTTCCTTTACAGGAGTTCGCAGTCAACACCTGCGTATTGCGAAACAGGACAGCTAGCAGCGATAGTAACTACTGGCAGATGTACAGTGTGAGCATCCACATGATAATGTCAAACGCTTATCTCAAGAAACATCCAAAATCAACCTCATAATTTTTCGGACAAATTTGAGTTATATTTCTAGATATTATGACTAAAATATGCATGACTGTCATTAATTCACGTCTGCCTGTCTGTCTGTGGCGCAATCTCTCAAATGAATGGGAATGTTTGTTTATGTGAAAGATAGTTTCCTTGCGATGGTTCTTAGCTATGTTTTATTAAAATCGGTTTCACCTTTTTGAAATTACAATGTCAAAACTTTGAAACTACAGTATCAGAGGTTTTTCAACTTCTTTAAGTTGATTAGATTATCACTTTTTTTTTTATTTATTTACTAATTAGAGAAACAATATACATTTTACAATAATGCAACGAGCAAAACCATACTAAGGTTTAACTGCCGTTGAATTCACTCACATACATAACGGTAAGTAGGTTAGGTAATTAATTACGATTTAACTTTAGGCTAGGTATAGGTACAGGTACAAATTTACTATATCACGTCGTTAGGTAAATTGCTTTAACAGCGTTTACAGTGCTGTGGTGTTTCACACACACTCGTAAGTATGTTGTGATCGAGCTCATTAAGACTTAACTTAATTGCCAACTAATGCATAACCACATCTCTAATACGTCGTGACACGTGCTTAGACTTACAGAAGGCATTGGACAAGATGTGTCGGTGTCGTAAAAGCTTCTATTTTAAGACCAAAAGCTAATTCCAAACACTTTATTTAAGTTTACTGACTCTTATTTGGAAGACATACTGCTTTATGAGCAGCAGGATGAGTATAACACTCAAATTCCGTTCATGGCATAAACGGAGTCTCTCAAGGACCTGCATTGGGTCCGGTTTTATACACTACATACACCAATTTACCTGTTAGAGAAATTACCTACATTTCTCTACTGACTAATGCTGATAAATGTGTTTTTAAATTGTAAAATAAGTTTCTGGTAGAAATTTAATTTTTAATATATTTTTTTTGCTAACTGTGTTTTTTGTCGACTTTACTTGCATTTTCACCCAAACTACATTTGCATACCAAATTTCAAGTCGATGCCATTAACGTTGAAGAGTTCCGTCCTGCGGAAACAATCCTGGCCGGACTACCAGGATCACGATACCAGATTATTGGAAGTTGGTCGAATTTAACTTGCAAGTGTGTTTTTGCTGTCAATAAATATTGAGTTTTTCAGTTTGAGTTTGAAGATTTGATAGAACAGACAGATATCAAGACAGGTGAAACAAAAAAAAACCTTGTATAACCTAACCTAACCAACAAAAAGTTGGAAATCCCCGACTTTGTCATTTTAAAGTTCAATCTCAAAAACGGCTGAACCGATTTTGATGAAACATGTCTAATAACCATCGCTAGAAAACTTGCTATCAAAAAAAACCGCATTCAAATCGGTCCACCCGTTTAAGAGCTACGATACAGACAGACACACATAGCGGTCAAACTTATAACACCCCTCTTTTTTCGTGGGGGGTTAAAAATAGCATTTTTTTTGTTTCTCAGCTGATTGGTGACCGCGGCAGTAACAGCCAGTCGACCATGCATGGC
Source organism: Choristoneura rosaceana (assembly GCA_037349165.1). Taxonomy (NCBI): domain Eukaryota; kingdom Metazoa; phylum Arthropoda; class Insecta; order Lepidoptera; family Tortricidae; genus Choristoneura; species Choristoneura rosaceana. Next base: position 2,720,355 of record JAZBNJ010000050.1, read on the forward strand.
TACCACCAGGGGAGTCAAGTCATATTCTTCGCGGACATCGGGCGGGATGCTGTCTCCTGCTGGAAAACCACCACCACCCTGGATAGCGCTCACGTGGCTGTTCTGGCTCAAGATAAAACACGGATGAGTTATCCTTCTGGTACGGTCAAGGACAATCATGAGCCACCATGGAACCTTTTCACAGTGAACGTCATAATGACATAGCAGTAATTAACAATAAAGCGGGTTCTGGAGTAGGTATATAGTTTTGAACTCAGAAAAGCTTGCAAATTATGATTCTGAATGTTGCCAGGAGGACCGGTGGTCCATTTTTTTTATACCTGAACCCCTAAGGATGGCCTATAAAAAAAACGGCCAAGAGTGTGTTGGACACGCCCAAAATAGGGTGTATACTTACTACCATCCTGAATTTTTTCAAAATTCTCCACCCACCGGCTTAGATTTTAGAGGGAGGGGGACGCTCGAAAACGCTTAAACATATTTGGCCAACAGTTTCAAAACTGAAAAATATTTTAAAACTAATTGGACTATGCTTGAAATTTATTAATCCTTAATATAATTTAATAGATTCATATTCATAATCATTAATTGTTTCACGAAATTAAGTCGTGTAGTTTTTATATTTTTGCACAGTTTTCATTTTGAGGTTATTTCCACGCCCTAAAAATCCGCCATTCACAAACACCGTGTTGGCTGTTTAGGGGTTTCCAACATAAATTAAAAAAAAAACACTCCCTAGAGAATAAAAAGGAGCTTTAGGCCTGATATGCAGCTAAAGGAACATTTTAAGAGAATGAGAAGTGAAATAATATAATAATGATCAATGCCAATTGTTTAATCTTGTTTCTAGATCTTCATGTGACCGGGGACGAGGTGTGGGTGATAGCCAACACGCTGCCAAGGTTCGGGTACTCAAGGCTGGATCCGAATGAGTATAACTTCTACATCTACAGGTTGGTAACAGTCCAGGGTAATGTTAAGACGCTGTCAACTAGACATGGGTAATCTCAACTCCGCGAAGTGATCTGACTCACTAAATCCAGCTCCAGTGTCGGTACCGAATCCGCTTATTGAATCCGACTCCTTTATTGACTCCGGTTCTTTCGAGTCATTATTAGTTTATCTATTGCGGTACTGTCGGTACCATTCCGAGTAACGACTTAGGTACCGGCTCACTCAGCGCCCGACCAAACGTAATAAGATCCGATCCAATCTGATCCGAGTCGAGAGCGAAAGCGGAGCGAGTGAGTGTGACGGCGAACACGAGCCGCTCGATCCGGCCAGACTTAGTCGAAGTTAGTAACTCCAGAGTCTATAAGATTTGAAAGAAGTCATTAAGGAATTCGGATCCGCTTGATGCCTCCTCTACATATCGACGGATGCGTCGGCAGATGGATCCGCAACCATATCTTCGGATAAATTGCGATCCGTCCACACATCGGCAGACATGTGGATAGGCGCGATACGTTCGCGCTGTCACCCTTTGATCCGTGTCGAAAAACCGACACCAAACGGATGAGTGGCAGATGCATCGGCCGACGTTAAATACCTACCACAGACAAGCAAAAACCACCCTCTACACCTCAGTGGACGCATCCGCAGATACAATCTGCCGACGCATCCGTCGATATGTAGAGGAGGCATGAGGATCTGACTCTTTTGAATCTTCGATCAGGATTTACCCATCTCTACTGTCAACACCAAAATGCCCTTGAGGGTTCGGGATTTGGCTCCGCCTACTTGCTCCCAGCGCTATTCACAAGTGAGCGGCGAGAAGCTTAACTATTTGCATTCGGCTAGCATCACGATCAGACATCAACACGCCTGCCGGTAGATGGCGTTAAACTCCTGTAGGTTTCCTATAGAGCGCAGGATAAAACAGACAGGACATCGTTAAAAAAAGATAGTTGGTTTTTAATTCATTTTCGTAATTAAAGCGTCAACAGATTTAATGATAGGTATTTGGATATGTAATACGCAAATAATTAATGAAATCTTTTGAACAGATTTAATGAAATTTCGATATTATGAGTATGAGTGCCAGAGAGACCGCACGACACGAACTTCGAGTTTCGATTTCGTAGTAGCCCTGCTGGACCTACTTTAAAGCTGCTACTGAATGAATAACATAATTTATTTATTTTCAGAGGCCGAGTGAACGACCTGATCACCGGCACAGTTTGTGACAGCAGTAATTAGGTATATAACTTTCGGATGATTTATTTAAGAAATTGTAACCTAACCAAATCAATTTATAATATTGACTTTTTTAATAAACTGTGACTTTATTGTGCATTGTTTTTCTTAGTTTTACCCAAAAAATGTCAGAGGGAAGACGGGACGACACAAACTTCGATTTCGAATTTCGGAGTAGCCCCACAAATCGCGGTTATAGCAGTGGAAGCGCTCTCGTTCTTTCACATACAGCGTGTATTTTTAATACTACCTCAAACTGTAACCAGACGAAGATTTAAGTGATGTGAACCGATATCAAAACAAATTGTTAATTTAGAATTAACTAACAGAGCGTAATTAGTTTTTGAAATGTTTTCGAGCAGCTATGCTATGTAATGCGTACAAGAAGAGAGAAGCGTTCTATAACAGCTGTCACGTCAACAAGTGCGACGTTTTGAATAAAAACAAAATAGTATCGCGGAACGATACATTGCGTGCTAATTAATTTTGTAAGAAAAATAACAAGTCTAAATTTTTAACTAAAACATAAAAAAATGTGATTATTAGGGCCTTCACTAACTGCCCTTAAAGTTTGAGGTAGTATTAAAATTCACGCTGTATAATATTGCTGTTTGATTAGATCGGCCGAGTTCGGACGACAACGCCCGAACATAATGTACTTCGCTACCTTGTCGCTTACATGTTAATTAACGTAACGTAAAAACGTTAACTAAAAATTTTCGGACCCACATGACATTTTTTGCTGCAAATAAGTCATACTGAAGCCGTGGTTGCTTAGTGGTTTGACCTTCGCCTCTCAAGCAGAGGGTCGTGGGTTCAAACCCCGGCTCGCATCTCCGAGTTTTTCGAAATTCATGTGCGGAATTACATTTGAAATTTACCACGAGCTTTGCGGTGAAGGATAACATCGTGAGGAAACCTGCACAATTCTGCGAAGCAATTTAATGGTGCGTGTGAAGTTCCCAATCCGCACTGGGCCCGCGTGGGAACTACGGCCCAAGCCCTCTCATTCTGAAAGGAGGCCTGTACCTAGTAGTGGGGCGTATATAGGCTGGGATCATGTCATGATGATGGAGTCCATACTACACGCCCTTAAAAGGAATGTACTCAGTAACCAATCACCCTGTATGTATACATAGGTAGAGCGGGATACATGATTTGATTTTTAAACTGTTCTATAAAATTAAAATCACTGCGGGCAATAATTACGAACTTAATGAACCAAACAGTTTAATCATCATTTTCTAGGTCTCAAAACCTAACTGCTGTTTTTAAATCAGATTGAATCGTAAACTTGTCACGTTTATACATTATTCCATAAAAAAAATTAGGATTTCTAATGATATTATTCTACATAATATTGTGTAAGTATCTTTCTAAGAACAGTTCACTGTTTATTAACTTACTAGCTTTTGCCCGCGGCTCCGCCCGCGTGGTATTCGGTTATCGCGCGCTGTTCCCTCGGGAACTGTGCATTTTTCCGGGATAAAAAGTAACCTATGTCACTCTCGGACCCATATTATCTCTATGCCAAAAATCACGTCGATCCGTCGCTCCATTACATCATCATCAAAATTTAAACATCTACTAACTTTTGCCCGCGGCTCCACCCGCGCGGTATTCGGTTATCGCGCGCTGTTCCCTCGGGAACTGTGCATTTTTCCGGGATAAAAAGTAGCCTATGTCACTCTCGGGCTTATAAACTATCTCTATGCCAAAAATCAGGTCGATCTGTCGCTCCGTTACGGCGTGAAAGACGGACAAACACACTTTTGCATTTAGAATATTAGTACTAGCTTTTGCCCGCGGCTCCGCCCGCGTGGAATTCGGTTATCAAGCGCTGTTCCCACGGGAACTGTGCATTTTTCCGGGATAAAAAGTAGCCCATGTCAGTCCCATAAACTCTATGCCAAAAATCACGTCGATCTGTCGCTCCCTATCGACGTGAAAGATGGACAAACATACAAACACGCACATTCGCATCTATAACATCAAAATTTAAACATCTATACTTCGGAGGAGCGGGGTCTTCTTCTGTTACAAGCATTATGTATGCCTACGAGAAGGTCTCAATCATTATTTGTACCATTTTGTTGTAAACTGATATAATTTTTTTTATTAGCCATTTTCTACGTCCCACTGCTGGGCAAAGGCCTCTCCTCGGATATCCAACTTCCCCTGTCGGCAGCTAAGTTTTGCCAGTTGTTGCTGAATGCGTCCAAGTCGTCCCGCCACCCCCGTCTCGGTCTACGCCTCCGTTGACCATCTAGGGGCTCCCACTGGGTAGTAACATGTGCCCATCTCTCCGAGGGCATGCGGCAGATATGGCCAGCCCAGTCCCACTTCATTAAATTATTATTATTACAGTCATCGTAATCATCATCATGTCAGCCGAAAGACGTCCACAGCTGGACATAGGCCTCCCCCAAGGCTCTTCACTCAGACCGGTCTTGTGCTTTTCGCATCCACCGCGATTCCGCGATCTTAACCAGGTCGTCGCTCCATCTTGTTGGAGGCCTACCGACTGCTCGTCTCCCGGTCCGCGGACGCCATTCGAGAACCTCTTGACCCCATCGCCTATCAGTCCTGCGAGCAATGTGCCCCGCCCACTGCCACTTCAGTTTCGCAATTCTTCGGGCTATGTCAGTGATTATTATAATATTAGTATCCATTAGTGGCAGGAGTCACCAGTAACTCTAAAGGAGCTGAAGTCGTCAAGCCAGCGCTCCCCAATGCGTGTGCCCTGAGATCTTGCGACACAGCAAATCAAAGACCCTCAGGTAGGTACATCAGGACTTTCGACAGTCACCATCCTCTAATTTAAGTTTAATTTTGTCTAGAGACGCAATATTTTGCTCTTGAACCATCCCACTTTTAGAACCTTTTCACGCTTATCATAATAACTTCAGTAAGCTGATTGAGAAAACAAAATAGATACAAACTTTTTAGCACATACGACGCCTATTTTTATCGTAAAAAAGTACTTACCTCAAATACCTACTATAAATAACCTATGATTGGTTATTTGGAGTCTTTTTGTATTTTTTTTTAGTTCCAAATTTGTTACTCATCCCGTAAAACCACATCGAAAATATTATATTATCCATATTGTTATTATTCATAATTTCGATATGGTTTTACGGGACGACCGTAAAAGTAACAAATTTGGAGTTGAAATAAAAAATACAAAAAGACTCCAAATAACCAATTATAATTTAATTTCTTAGTAGCGACAACTCTTGTCTGGGTGAGCGGTTAATTCCGAAAGAATGTAAACGTCTCTCGATGAGAGCGAAACATAGATGTCGCTAGTGCTTAAAAAGCAATGTGCATAGGAGAAATTCGTGTCTGTACTCCTATCCAGTGATGCTGTAGGGGTATGGCACGCAGCACGGAATGCTGAGGACCTGGGTTCGATTCCCAGCGCTGGTCTCTTTTTATGGTTTTTCTGTGCATCCATGTCTGTTTGTATTTTCGAACTAAATAACTATTTTCTTTTAGGTGGGAAAGTAGGAGCTCCAAAAATCGACAAAAAACAACGAGTACTTGAAACCAGTATTGGTAACCTGCTGATTTTCAGTTGCAAGTGAGTAATGTAATTTTTTTATTAGAGACACAATAAGTAAAACAATACAATAACAAAAAATTAAAAAGATAAAATACAAAATATACTTCGTATGAACTATGATTGTGTGCCCGACATGGTCCCCGGGCGCCTCAGCATCCTTGCTATTATTCTATGCTTTGGATAAAAAAAACGCGTGAAAGGATATAAAATCCCTCTTTCTGCGTTGAGGATTAAAAAATTGGTAAAATAATCATCAATCTTTCTTTCTTTTTTCTTTTCTTTTTTTCTTTCTTTTTTTTAATCAATCTTTACAGTAATTCCTATTTGACAACCAGTTACGTACCGGTCGACTGATAAATTTATTTTACACCCCAAGGTCAATAGTAAATATGGAATCTTATTTTATTATTTGTGTAAGATTCTTCTTCATGACCATGAGTGACATTTTCATATCCATTTATTATTTAGTTTCAAATGTCAAAATGAAAGATATACGGCTGAACATACGATGAGTACTGAACCTAATTGAGAGAGCGCGGTAATACGAATAACTTTATTGTTTGACAAAACGAGTTGTGGAGATATTGTATATCTTGAAAAACACGATATGAGCGCCTTGAATTATCATTGAGACACCCCTTTTATCCGTGGTTCCGACAACATGTCCCCCTGGTGGATCAACAAGTATTTTTTTTACCCGTATTCCTACCGTGACGTAATGACGGCATTAGACCATCGAATAAAGTCCTTACCGAATTTAATTTAATCTAGACAGAAATGATTTTTCTTCTTCTTCTTCTTCTTAAATGGAATTTAACAGTTTTAACAGAATCAAACTGTTTTTATCTTCTCAGTTTTTAGGGCAGTCGGGTTTTTGATTTTTTGATTATTTTTTTTGATGATGGAATGAGATGGACAGATGACCTGGTTAAGCTGCGGGTTCAAGGTCGATGTAGGCTGCATAAAACCGAAGCAACTGGAGATCTAAGAAGGCCTATGTCCAACAGTGGACGTCCTACAGCTAATATGATGATGATGGAACAGTCACAAATATCGTAAACCACCGATCGACCAGGGTCTCCATTTCAAATACGAATTATGACCGTCATTTTTTGCAGGTGGTAGGACCTTGTGCAAGGTCCGCCCGGTTTGCTACCACCATCTTGCTCGCTAATCCTGCCGTGAAGCAGCAGTGCTTGCACTGTTGTGTTTCGGCGTGGAGAGTAAGACAGCCGGTGAAATTACTGGCACTTGAGGTATCCCATCTTAGGGCTCTAGGTTGGCAACGCATCTGCAATACCCCTGGTGTTGCAGATGTTTATGGGCGGTGGTAATCTCTTACCATCAGGAGACTTGCACGTTTGCCATCCAGTAGAATAAAAACATTTTTTTTTCACAGTCTACGCAGTGATTCACCAGCCGCAATAATAAAATGGAAATTCAAAAGCATACAGTCAGACAAATATGTTAAAATTAAACCGCCTGCTGTAGAAGATCCTTTTGTGATTAATAAATTTATCATAGTGGCAGTTGCGAACAAGGACGTAGGATTTTACAAGTGTATCGCTACAAACAAGGCAGGACAAGATGAGCACATTTATGAAGTCAAAATTAAAGGTAATTTGTTTTTTTTCTTACTTAAGTAAAATGATACTTCAAAGGAGCGCAGATAACGTGGAAATTTCATAGGAACGTACACTCCGTGAGCTCTTAAAAAACCCTTCGGATTTTAGAAGCATGCTTCGGGTATTGACGATGACACGCGATCGTGATATAATAATAATAATAAATAATAAATATCATGGGACACTTGACACCAATTGACCTAGTCCCAAACTAATATGTGGTTCTGTTCTGTTATCAACTTGCAAAATTTTTCAAAGTTACCGTAAAAAGTTACGTAAAGAATAATCATTAAACCTTACAGTAACAATATTACGCTTCTTTACCTTTTTCTAATTTTAATACACTCTGACTTTTTGTCATGATACAACTGAAACAAAATTAGCATCGTTGATAATTTTAATGTTTTAATTATATGCTCATATTACAAGCCACACCCGGTATGTATAGTACGTAAATATATTTGACATTTATAATTTAATAACAATAATTATTATGATTTTAGCTCCTGCCACTGAACCACCGCAAATAGACAAGACGTTACAGAAGTTTTATGCTACACCAAATTATCCATTTGCGCTGAATTGCAAGTACGTAACCAACAGCGAAATTACAGTCCAAAGAAACCCTTCTTCTTCTTACGTAACCATCTTACATAACCATTACTGATAGGTGGATCAAAATTTATTTCGTTACCTTGTCACAACTCTGTCACGAAATTATTTGTCTTCTAACTAAGAAATAAAAAATGATTAGATTTTAGAGGGGGGGGGGGACGCACGATTTTAATGAAAATTTTCGCTTTAAAGTCGAATATTTTGCAAACGAATCACTGAATCGAAAAATCGTTTTAGCAATCCCCTAATGATTTCTAAAGACCTATCCAACGATACCCTACACTACAAGGTTGGATGAGAAAAAAAAACACCCCACTTTACGTTTATGGGAGGTATCCCAAAAAAACTTTATTTTTTATTTTTTATTGTACTTTTGTCGGCATAGTTTACATATAGGTATATTCGTGCAAAATTACAGCTTTCTAGCATTGATAGTCCCTGAGCAAAGCCGGGAATCGACGGACGAACAGACAGACAGACATGGCGAAACTATAAAGAAAGAAAGACATTTATTCACATTCACAAAGACACACAAATACAACAACAACAAAAAAAAACAATAGACAGCAAATACAAACAAAACATAAAGGAAATACCAAAATAAAAATATACGATTTTGTGTGTCCCCGCAAAAGAGAAAAGGCCGCTGACTCAGCATAATGCTGAGGCGTTAGACGCCTGCAGCGCTGGTATTCTGTCAGTACCGTCTGTGACTCACGGAATGATACATAAATACAGCGTGTATTTTTAAAACTACCTCAAACTTTAAGGGCAGTTAGTGAAGGCCCTAATAATCACATTTTATTATGTTTTAGTAAAAAAATTAGACTTATTATTTTCCTTACAAAATTAATTAGCACGCAATGTATCGTTACGCGATACTAATTTGCATTTATTCAAACGTCGCACTTGTTGACGTGACAGCTGTCACAGTAACGCTTCTCTCTTCTTGTACGCATTACATTCCTGCTCGAAAATATTTCAAAAATTAATTACGCTCTGTTAGTTAATTCTAAATTAACAATTTGTTTTGATATCGGTTCACATCACTTAAATCTTCGTCTGGTTACATTTTGAGGTAGAATTAAAAATACACGCTGTATACTAAACTTATGTGTAAATAAAATTAAGACATACCATAGATTTAATTTTAAGGAAACAAGATATAAATAAATAAATTATAATAAGGGTTCCGTTTTTGCCATTTTGGCTACGGAACCCTAAAAATGTAAATCTCTTTTTACAGAATTGTTGGCGGTCATCCACCGACACAAATAACATGGCACTACAAAAGAAGACGCCGCGGACAAGAAAAAAAATTAAAAACAAAAGGAGAAGTTTTAATGTTGAAATCAGCAAAAATATTACACACCGGCTATTACAGATGCACGGCTGAAAACGAGGCTGGGAGCGACACACACCTCATGAGATTGGTTGTAAAAGGTACAAATGATGATGATGATGTATTTTTGTTGTTTTAATTTTCTGATCTACTTTTGACGCTCCACCTATTGAAAACTAGTCCTTCCTTCTTTCCGTAATGCTGGGGCCACACTAAAGAGAAATGCCATTAATTATCGCGATAATGGACGTTAATCGTAAGTGTAGCCACGACTTAACGCGATAATTTGACAACGGCATTAACATCGCCGTTTGACGTTAGGAGATAGCTCAAGTGGCGGTACCTACATGGGCATTCACGTTGAACGTTCAAGTGTAGCCACCCACTTCAGCGCGTTAAAAATTATCGCAATAATTATCGCGCCAATGGGCATTGACGTTAGCCGCTAGTGTGGCCCCAGCATAAAAAGGTTGCCTGGAAGAGATCGCTCTTAAGCGATAAGGCCGCCTATTGCTTACCGTGTAATTTTTTTCTCTGTGTATTTGTTTTCTGTATCACTTACTATTTCTGGTGTACAATAAAGAGTCTTTGTATTGTTGTATTGTATTGTACAAAAAAAACCGGTCAAGAGCGTGTCGACTGGATAAGGCCGCCTATTTGCTTCATCATCATCATCTCAGCCTATATTCGTCCCACTGATGGGCACAGGCCTCCTCTCAGGGCCCAGTGCGGATTGGGAACTTCACACGCACCATTGAATTGCTTCGCAGGTTTGTGCAGGTTTCCTCACGATGTTTTCCTTCACCGCAAAGCTCGTGGTAAATTGCGCACATGAATTTCGAAAAACTCAGAGGTGCGAGCCGGGATTTGAACCCACGACCCTCTGCTTGAGAGGCGATAGGTCAAACCACTAGGCCACCACGGCTATGCCTATTTGCTTACCTTGTAATTTTTTTCTTTGTGTACCTGTTTTCTGTATCGCTTACTATTTCTGGTGTACATTTGTGGAGTCTTTGTATTGTATTGTATTGTAAACGAACAAGTGGGTCTCCTGATGGTAAGAGATCACCACAGCCCGTACACCTGCAACACCAGGGGTATTGCAAATGCGTTGCCAACCTAGAGACCTAAGTTGGAATACCTCAAGTGCCAGTAATTTCACCGGCTGTCTTTCTCTCCACGCCGAAACACAAAAGTGCAAGGCAGGATTAGCGAGCAAGATGGTGGTAGCAATCCGGGCGGACCTTGCACAAGGTCCTACCACCTGCAAACACATTTCTAGCAGCACTTTCCTCGCAACACTTTCCTCGCAACACATTCTTCACAACACATTTTATTTTATTCAACTGGGTGGTAAACGAGTAAGTGGGTCTCCTGGTGGTAAGAGATCACCACCGCCCGTAGACACCTACAACACCAGGGGCATTGCAGATGTGTTGCCAACCTAGAAGCCGTAGTTTAGGGTAATTAGATGAACAAAAGTTTTCGGGGCTATAGCGTCTAAATACCTCGTTTCTTATAGACGCATTGAAAGAAGAGCTCAGCCACGACATCTAGTGATCATTTTTTGTACTTTTAGTGCCAAAGCCTTTAAAAATGACGTGAGTAGTTATAAAGGATGATTTTCTTATGATAATTGGAATGAACGCATTACACCCGTAGACGACAGCCCCGGTTGACCTTATACAATATCATCATCATCATCTCAGCCGTAGGGCGTCCACTGTTGGATATAGGCCTTCATCATATACTAATACACGATAAAAAATCATGGTCGTATTTAAATTAAAACTGTAACAAGTTCCTAGTACCTATGCATAGTAAAAGATTTGCTTAGTTTGGGACTAGGTCAATTAATTATGTCAAGGTGCCCATGATATGTTTTTTTCAAGTAAGTGGTCAAGTCGATACGCAACTTTTCACTGAATTTTGATGAATATTTCAGAAACATTGAAAGGATCAAAGATTGAAGACACGGAAGACAAATTAAATCATAAATCTAGTGAGTATTATTGAAATTGATGACAGATGGTCCCAAAGGAAGACCAGAAGGGCTACTCCGAAACACAAATACGAAGTTCGTGTCGTGCGATCCCTCTCGCTCTCGTATTAAATAGTATAAGTGTCAGAGGGACCGCATGACACGAACTTCGAATTTTGTGTTTCGGAGTAGCCCTTTAGCGCCAGAAGACCAGCAGATTGCTGATTTGGGACCATTTCGTGACATGCGTACCTTTATTTTGTTTTTTTTTCTCTATTTTATTTTTATCCATTGTTCTTATGTTTGTCACGAATAGATGTTTTCTTTCTTTCTTTTCTTTTAAATAACAATTCAATAAGAAAAGTAGTCTCGTTTTGTCTGGACAGTTTTCTGTGAATATGGCCGAATATTCTGATACAGTTTTTTAGTTATCTGGTAGAAATACAGTAACTCTACCAAATAATTGGAAACGACTTTGGAATCGACCACAGATATAGATTACACTAGATAGTAGTGCGTAGTGCGCGTGTTGCGGCAGCTGCCGAGTCGCGTGCTCCGATGAAGAAGTGCTACGAAATAGCCCGAAACATGTCGAGCTAAACTCGATTTAAGACGTGAGTTATCCGTTACAAATAATTTAATATAATGTACTAGCTGTTGCCCGCGGCTTCGCCCCCGTTGTTTCTTCCATAAAAACCTCCTGACAATAACGAACACAACAAAAAAAGAATTAACGAAATCGGACCAGTCGTCCCCGAGTTTTGCGCTTAGCAACACATTTTGCGGTTCATTTTATTTAAGTATATAGATTTTAATACAGAAATGTAAATGTTTAAATAGTTTGATGGGGGAATTTCAATACTTAAGACACCAATTTGGTGCAGTAAATGAAGGAAGTTGTTGTATGGAGACCCAAGCATTAATTCCTCAGTCGATGAAATTTTGCTTGGTTATTGTATAGTATGAGCCGTAACTAAAATATAAAAAATCAAAAAAAAAAACACCTAACTTAGGTATTTATAAGCTAAATTTCGTGACTAATTTAAAAAAAACTCGTATCTCGAAATGGATAATTTTTCCGAGTGCACTTTATGACCATTACGTCAAGGTTCAATTTTGATTTGAGATACGAGATTTTTTCAAAGTAGTGACGAAACACAAATCTGTTTATATTAGTAATTTAATTTTATTTCTGCTGGGATATTATTTTTTTATATTTCATATATTGTTCCAAAACGTTACATGAGTATGTCTATGTTGAAGAAAGTTTGAACGGAGCATTTTTTTTATTTTTTTTTTTATTATTTTTTTTGGATATTTATAGTTACAATACTTTTTATTTATTGATACTTTATCATACTGTCAAGTTTTTCCGGGCTGAGGAATTACTGTCGGGTCCACTACGTTTATTTACTGCACTAATTGATGTTGTTTTGTTTACATTTATCTGTGTGCGTACAAAACCTTGATTCCAGAGCTCCGCCCGCCAATGAAGAGAAGAAAGCAACGAAGACCGAGAAAAGGTTGGAGTTATTATTATTATTCTCCTCAATGGCGGCCTTTAAGGCTTGGGCCAATGTCAGTTAAATAAAGATAAATATATTCTTCTTCATGTAGTACGGTGATTGTAGTTTTTGCAACTTGATAGCAAAATTCCAAAAACCACGCGGAGACAACTTGCGCATTAAAAAATGTCAGACACGAGAGCAATATAGAATTTTGTGATCACTGTGCACTGTTAAGGTTAATCGCCGCATAAAACACTATCAAAATTATACTTCAACTAGCCAAAGAAACAGAAATAGCAAAATTATACATTTTCTACATCCGCCATGTTCGAATGCCACAAATCGAATCCCCAAGGTTGGAGTTCCACTGACAGCGAAAGTGACAGTGACAGTAACAGTATACATACAGACCGAGTGACAGTCTTTCTCGGCCCAGATTGTGTACACGCCCATAGAAACTGACAGGAGCTTCTATGGGCGTGTACACGAAAAACAGGGTCGGTATTTCCATGTCGGTATTATCCGGGCTGGGAAAGAGTGTCACCCGTACAGACCGACTCATAAGAGCTGGCACGAATGGATTGAACAAAAGTAATGTCACTTTGACATTTTTGTTGGAAAATGACAGATGCATGACATTTTCATATTTGTGTGAAGTGAATGAAATGAATGAATGGAAAAGTATTTATTTGACATTATTTTTACATAGTTTTTCGATTTAGTGATTCGTTTGCAAAATATTCAACTTTAAAGCGCAAATTTTCATTAAAACCGAGCGTTCCCCGACCTCTAAAATCTAAACTGGTGGGAGGAAAAATTAAAAAATTCAGGATGGTAGTAAGTACATCTTCAGCTTGAGAATTATTAATAGTTTAAGACTAAATAATTGCCCTTTAAGGCGGGCAATGCTCCCGCAGTCCTTATAATGCTGTAGGGGTCCATGGGCGGCGGCGATCACTTACCATCAAGTGAGCCGCATGCTCGTTTTCCATCTATTTGACATAAAAAAAGTTGTACACAATACGAAATCCTTAGAAAAATATTACTTGATTTTTTGTAATGGCTACGGGACCCTATCTTGGGCGTGTCCGACACGCTCTTGGCCGGTTTTACTTATTATAATTAACTAACAATGATTGATTGAGCTAAGGGCAATGCACTGAACTTGCCTGAAACAGGTGCTTTTGAACTATAATTTTTGTTCATGGCATAGGATTAGGAACCATCCTGATTTTTTTTCAGGAAGACCCCGAGGGATGGGGCCCAATAAGAAACGAAACAGACGACCGTCAAAAAGAGACAGTAGCAGTAGCTCCAGTGACAGTGACGGTATGAATATATTCCTCGACCTGAAAAAGGCATTTGATACCGTCTCTGTCCAAAACCTTATCCGCCAACAAGAGATTATGGGTATCCGTGTATGCCGCGGGGTTTTAGACTTCGTTTTATTAGAACTGTAAGGAAAAAAAAAATAGTAAGGTACTGTACTGTTCCCAATAGGGGTAGACACTATATTTTTATTTATATACTTTTATCTAAGTATAATTACGGCCATCGTCTGTTTGTAGAGACCCTAAGTTGTATAATAATTTACAGTAGACCTAGGATCGAACCGAGTGAGAGGGCTATTTAGTAGAGTAACTACCTCTTTGAGAAAGCGTTGGTTATACATACAGGAAACTCAAAAGTTATTTCGTTTAGTATAAGAAATTATTATTGCTACTATCTATATTTGATTATATTTCCACTTAATTAATATAAAAAGAGGTGATTTATGCCGTATAGGCCGGGCCCCTCCCCGCCCGGACCTGTGGAGCTCGTCACCGTACTGGTCACTCCCCCACGGGCTGCCTCGGCACCTCGTGAGGGGATTAAATTAATGTCGTATGTCAGTCCCGTGCGTCCCTCGTCTTCAAATGAATGAGTGGAGAACAAAATCATAGTCACTCCCGAGGCAGGCTTGTTAATCCCTAACCTTTTCCTGAGTGACTATCCTATACACCTACGGTCTCCTATTCCCCCCCCCATCCTCTAACAGACTAGCGTCAGGAAGAACAACTCGGAGTCATGTTTGTGTTATTACGACGCGTTCCACAATTTGCGTCCACAACCAAGAGAGAAAGTCTCCTTCCCCCCCACATGCCCCACAAGGACTCCCAACGCCACTATTAGTCGTTAGACCTTGTTTAGCCGCAACCCCACTTTAGCCCTATTGCCAAGTGAGTAGTAAACAACCCCATCGGACAGAGTCCGTATTGCCGGATGGTTAGTCCGACAAAGAGGATGCAACGTTCAGCGGCCAGAGGTGGAATTGACCCCTGGTGACCACATGTATCTGAAGACCCTCGGTCCCCAAACACAATTTTGAATAATCTACAGACTCCATTGTGAAACGTCGATCATAATGGTTTGTGGAGTCTGTAAGGGTACTTTGTACAGTATCCATGCGCGCAATACCGACCATTAATACCCAGCCAGCTAGATTAGTACTCGTATCTGTGGCACACTAGTTCCATTCGCTCCACCAGCTGGATACAATAGTAAGTATAGAATTGTATAGCTATCCTTCCCGAGCTATCTGGATTTCTATTAAAATCATTAGAATGGTGACAAAATTAGGTAATCTGGTTTAGTATAGGTATTTGTGGAGACCGTGATACACCCCGGTTCTAGGTCCAAATAGCTTATTTGTAAAGTTAGGCCAAATACGCAGGGCAATTTGGAAGAAACATTGAGGAAATATAAACAATTACACAATAATCTGAAGTCAATTATTAATATCTCGTTTCCATTAACCTTGGAGTTTCTAGCATGTTATAATATATAAGCAGTTTTGATATTCAATTCTAATTTTACTAATGTATTACTCACTGTCTTAGATTTGTGCCACAAATACAGGGCGTCCCACGGCGATGCCACATGGAGGGAAAGTACCTTAAATATCATAGATAGGATGTTTTGCTGAAAGAAGGCTTTATTTTATTTTTATAAGTTAGTAAAACTGCATTCAAAGATTTTTGAATAATTACATGGTTTGACTGGGAATCGAACCCGCTCCACTAGAAAAAAAAAACACCCTGTAGTTTTCTCATACCGATCGAAAGTGTTTATTATAAGGATTATTTTTTGCTAAATAACCTAGTGCCGGAAATAAACGGAACACCATAAATTTTAACATTTTTAATAAAAAAAAATCAATTTATCAAATGCTCAAAATGAGTTCCATTCTGTTCAATACAAAGACGCACTCTTTTGACTATTTCATTTCCTGTCGATTTTTATCGATCATTTTATCATGCACTTAAATTATAATACGGAAATGATGCAACTCCTCAAGTGGGCACTGATTCATTAGTAGGTACTAAAATTACGTTTGGTATAATGTCAGTGGTGTGGCCTTACGGAAATGTCATTTTCCGAACAAAATTTCACATCAAATGTTAAAATTTATGGTGTTCCGTTTATTTCCGGCACTAGGTTATTTAGCAAAAAATAATCCTTATAATAAACCCTTTCGATCGGTATGAGAAAACTACAGGGTGTTTTTTTTTCTAGTGGAGCGGGTTCGATTCCCAGTCAAACCATGTAATTATTCAAAAATCTTTGAATGCAGTTTTACTAACTTTTAAAAATAAAATAAAGCCTTCTTTCAGCAAAACATCCTATCTATGATATTTAAGGTACTTTCCCTCCATGTGGCATTGCCGTGGGACGCCCTGTATATTAGTTCTTCGCTATAGTATCCACACACCGATGGTAACTTCAGTACCGTCAATAGTAATATAGATTAAATCAATTGAAGATAATGTTCGTTAAAATATTCAACAATTCAATGTCTTCGTAACACTCCGTAACGTCAGCAGAACAGAACAGTAATGACCCGTATTTGAATCAATTCGATCATTTGAATTCGACTTCTAAATTTCAAATATTTAAATTTAGGTCTTTTGAATTTAGACTGGTGTTATTTATTCTTTATATTTTGAATGTTTAAAATTTAGAACACGGATAAATTATTTATAAAATTATTGTATACGTTCGTATAGAACCAAAGACCGATTTGAAATGAGATCTCAGGAGTGTCGCGGTTCCATCTCGGTTTGAATTTATTAGACATTCTATCAAAATGTCATAGACATTATGTCTAAATGCTGGTTTTTCAAAATTATAAAATTGTGACAACAAATGTCAGATTACGTGGAACTCATAATATAATTATGACCAACTGTACTTTACTTCTCTCAACAAATTGTATAATTAGCTCAAATCAGAGTACAATAACAGTGGTAGGATCCCGCCATACTCTTCACTGTTCCTACGATGTTAAGTCGTAACATCGTTAACTACTGGGATAAGGAAAGGACTTAGCTAGGGACATCCAGGAAACGCCATCAGCACTCGGACCGCACGCCAATACTCCAATCACGTCCCGTTGCACATCACACCACACAGCCAGCCAGGATATCTCCATCACGTTGGACGTCGACGCCAGCATGAAATTAAATATTATTGTAGGAACCGCACAATTCAAAGCTTTATGTATTTTGGGGCATATTAACCGCGGAGCAAGCTCGAGCAATTAGTTATAAGCAAGGTTTACTATTCCATTAAATCCCGAGTAATTTGTCTTTCGTTTTCATAATTATTATATTTCAATAAAATCACATTTATTTAATTCAATTCAAATTCAACTTACACGCCATCAACCCAGGCTTGCGTATCTTCATAGTCTTCAACCAGTCCCTCCTCCTCTCGTCATGATGACAGCAACTGTCACTATCCTCCCCGTAGCCACTCAGTCCGCTGAAACTCATAATATGAAAGGGCAAAAGCAATTGTAAATAACTCACGTCAGCAGCACACACAGCATTCCACTATTGGACACCTATTTACACTTCTATCACAACAATAAGGCATAGTAATCCATTGCTTATAACTCCGGGTGTTATGTTTTGTTCGGAGTTTGAAATCCTGTACGTAGCGACCTCGCTATGCGAATATCCAACGGCTGTCAAACTAGATTTTATTTAATTTTCACTGAAACCGTTTGTAAACTCCGTACTCCATTTTTAATTATTGGTTTTAAGTTAATATATGGATTTCTAGGCCTTTTCATTGCGTTATCAAAGAATTCACATTTTATTTTATTTATTTTTGGTTAGCACATCTTTCTTTCCATGACACTTGACAACCCAATCCCCTTCTTTCTCCTTTTCCTTGACATTCTTGCTATCCACTTTCAAACAAAAATTTTTCCCAAAGAGGTTACTCATGATTAAAATAAATTCACAAAGTTTAATACACGAAGTGTGGGGTCAGTACAGTACCAATATTAAAAAGGCTATGTCATTATTATACACTTTTGACAGAATTACCGTGGCTTAGGCGTATCGTCATCGGATTCAGAAACCGTTCTCTTTTTAAGTAGTACCTTCGGCTTCTTAGACCTAAAAATAAAAATAAAATCATTTAGTAACAACATTTAAAGGACATTTCGTTTAATATGTTTGATAGTAAAAAACTATTTACGGTGCTAAGAGAGCTTCGTCACCAGATTCAGAAAGCGCGATTTTCTTTTTTAAATTCTTGGGATTTTTAGACCTGAAAATACAAAAAATGATTATCTGTTATTATTTACTCAGTTTAAAATAAAGTAAATTAATACGATAGGTGCCTACATTGAAAATGTTATATTATTTTACACTCCTTTCAAAAAAAAAAAGAAAAAAACTCACCGGGGCTTAGGCGTATCGTCCTCGGATTCAGAATGCTGTCTCTTTTTAGGTACCCTTGGCTTCATAGACCTATAAAAAGAAATAAATGTATTTAGTAAAACACATTTAAAAAGACATGTAATTTAACCAGTCTAAAAACTATTACTTACCGTTCGTCACCGGATTCAGAAAGCGTGATATTCTGTTTCAATTTCTTCGGCCTTGAACTAGGAGCTGGGATCCTAGTTCAAGGCCGAATCCTGATAATATATTTTTCAGAAAGACACCGAGGGATGGGGCCCAATAAGAAACGTTACAGACGACCGTCAAGAGACAGTAGCAGTAGCTCCAGTGACAGTCACGGTATGTAATGTACTAGTTTTCAAATGTAATTTAGCATATTTATGTTAATTATTATTATTATTATTTATAATGCACAGGCAGCTTATAGCTGATGCGTGCATATCATTGTTCACTTGTGTTATTGTCCTCAAAGAACTTGTCAAGTCTGTTTTTAAAAGAATTCACTGAAGGTGCACTGATCACTGTCCCGGGCAAACTGTTCCACTGTTTCACGATGCGGTTGCCCAGGAAATGGCGCCTGGGGTTGCTTGTACTTAGGGTGCGTATCAGTTTCAGAGAGTGACCTCGCAGTCTCTCATTCATGCTCCGTGTAAATATGTCACGTAGTTCAGGTACATTATAGTGTCCGGTTAATATCTTGTAGGTAAATTACGTGACAATACAATAATCTGATAGTGGCTTCCTGGTAGTCCGGCCAGGATCGTCTCCACAGGACGGAACTCTTCAATGGTTAATGGCATCGACTTGAAATTTTTTATGCAAATGTAGGGACAATGCAAGTATAGTTAACAAAAAGTACAGTCAGCAGAAAAAGCTCTTTTTTTCAGAGAGACCACGAGGGAAGATGCCCAATAATAAACGTAACAGACCACCGGCTACAAAAGACAGTAGTAGTAGCTCCAGTGACAGTGGCGGTATGTCATACACTAGTTTTTAGTTAGTAAAAAGGACGAGAATGGATGATGGATGAGAATGGACGATGGACGTTAATGAAAGATGGACGACAATAGACGATGGACGATGGGCAAAGATGGACGATTGACAATGCACGAGAATGGACAATGGACGATGGATAATGGACATGGATAAAGGATGGACAAAGGACGATAATAATGCATAAATTTGTATAGGATCGGAGTGTGCATACTTGTTTTCTTTTACTATGGCAAAACGGATTTCTCGATACTAACGCCATCTAGCGTAATGCCACCTGTCCGGATATTGTTACTTTATTGCACTTTTTGTTTCAGAATTTCTGAAGGCTGAGAAGAAACAAAGTCAGTCTGACTTAAGATATAATATCAGCAGTGGTGAATGTAATATCACAGTGAATTATTATTATTAACAAATAACCCCTACCCTACCCCCTACCCCCACCCTACTTCACTCGGGTTAACCATAAGATTCGAGTCTTCGAGCTATGTCGATGACCATACCCCGCAACAGAGGTAGCAAAACCGTAGCAAATGACAGTTTTATGTTAGGGTTGACGATTATGATGATGTTGAGGTAATGAGATAGACCGGGTGTGGCCTGTAATACGAGCAAAAAATTAAAACGTAGATCGTCCTCGTCAAACTGAACACCATTAGTTCAGTGACTTTTAAAAATTATGGAGTCTTTGAATTTACCTTTTTTCATACAAATTAAAAATACTGCTATCAATGTACCTATCCTAGAACCCAACTGACGTCGGCTGTCACGCTACAAACATCAAGCATTTTACTTTACGTTGCTGCTTCGAATAAACTTAAAAGTGTAATAATAATGAAAAAACTAATAATTTTTAAAGTCGCTATACTAATGTTGGTCAGTTTGAGGAGTATGATCTATGTTTTAATTATTTGCTCATATTAAAGGCCACACCCGGTATTTGTATGATTCAAATAGTATTCATTGTATTTTTCTTTGCTCGTAGTACTTAGTGACAACCCTGACATACAACTGCTACTGATATGCTAGTTCGATTGCGGGGTATGTCGATGACTTTATAGTTTTCTCCGACTATTTTTCGCATTGTGAACTCTACGCGCAAATACATGAGCATAGCTCTCTCCATAGCTCGTTGCGTCACTGAGCTTATCCAAAAGACCAACTTATAAATTTTTAACAAACAAAATAATTAATCCATACTAATATTATAAATGCGAAAATGTGTTTGTGTGTTTGTATGTTTGTGTTTTTGTGCATCTTTCAAGCCGTAACGGAGCGACGGATCGACGTGATTTTTGGCATAGAGATAGTGCATGGGCCCGAGAGTGACATAGGCTACTTTTTATTCCGAAAAAATGCACAGTTCCCGAGGGAACAGCGCGCGATAACCGAATACCACGCGGGCGGAGCTGCGGTCAAAAGCTAGTACTTAATCAAATTAACACACTTAGTACTTTGTATAATCCATTGCCTGATGAAAATGTTTTTTTTTCAGCTTATCGTTTGGCAAAACAAAAAGGAGGGGGTGAAATATTACGCGACGACAATGACCCGTCGTGTCGGACAACGCAAACTCGTAAGTATAATAACGATATATCCATACTCCATACTATTATTATAAATGTGAAAGTGTGTGTGTTTGTGAATTTGTCCGTCTTTCACGCCGTAACGGAGAGACGGATCGACGTGATTTTTGGCATAGAGATAGTTTATGGGCCCGAGAGTGACATAGGCTACTTTTTATCCCGGAAAAATGCACACCTCCCGAGGGAGCAGCGCGCGATAACCTAATATCACGCGGACGGAGCCTCGGGCAAAAGCTAGTTTGTTTAGTAACTTTACTGCGCGAACAGTCGCTCCGTTTCGACGTGAAAGATGGACAAACATACAAACACACACACTTTCGCATTAATAATAATATTAGTATAGTATGGATAAAACAGTTTAAAAATCGTTGGTCCATTATGAAAATGCTAAAATTTATTCCTTACTTATGTCCATTGTAAAGGTTGCCTGGAAGAGATCACTCTGAAGCGATAAGGCCGCCTATTGTTTACCTTAGAAAATCTCCATGTATATACCTGTATTTTTTATACTGCTTACTGTATTGGTGTGCAATAAAGAGCTATTTGTATGTATTGTATGAATAGTTGGGAAATTAATGAGGGGTTTTTTTGTATCAGATTTTTTTATTAATGACAAACATTTTTTTCTAGCGAATCCAATTCAACCACCAGTTATAGATAAAACGAAAACGATAGTTACATCAGCAGTAGGCTTTCCAACAGCTTTTGATTGCAAGTAAGTTTTAGACTTAACTCATTTGCTCAAAAAAAGTACACAAGATGGCAGGGGGCAGGGATCGCATCGCTCACACGGGTGACACTCTTTTCTGGCCGGGACATAAGATAAGATAAGATAAGATAAGATAATTTATTCAATAATTTGCAGTACAAAATGACAATAAATACAATGTTTTACAAACTTCTATGAAATACGTTTGCCTGCACTAGAGTTACTACAAAACTCTGTGTCGCAGGCTTAAAGCGCTAGCATAAAATAAAATTAAAAATAATTTATCTAAGCTTAACAGTACAAATAGTTATTATGAAATTATACAGACTTCAAAAGGTAAAAATTACAATAGTATACATAAATAAATCAATTGAATATGAACATGGAAATACCGACCCTGTTTTTCGTGTATACGCCCATAGAAGCTCCTGTCACTTTCATCAAACCTTGTAGTGCGGGATATCGCTAGATAGGTCTTTCAAAACCATTGGAGGGTTGCTAAAACGATTTTTCGATTTAGTAATTTGTTTGCAAGATATTCAACTTTAAAATGCAAATTTTCATTACAATCAAGCGTCGCCCCCTCTAAAATCTAAACCGGTGGGTGGAAAAATTTGAAAAAATTCACGATGGTAGTAAGTATATAAATGTCAATTATGCTATGCGAAATTTTAGGACAATTAATGTCATGCGAAATCCTTTTTACACACATAACAATAAGTATGAAGTGGGATATGTTTAAATGTGACAAATATAATACAATTATTTATTGATCTTGTAGAGTGATTGCTGGGGATCCAGGTGTCACAATACAATGGATGTTCCAGAAAGAACAGGAAGAAAATGACCAAATCAAAGATTTGCACCATAACAGGACACCGTACATGATCACATCCGTGCAGCCAGAAGACGCCGGGTTTTATTTGTGCCACGCTGAAAACGGTGGTGGAGCCGATTCGCACAGAATTAGGCTGTTTGTCACAGGTAAATCACCGACAGCCCGCGACAGCCTGACCTTCGTTGTAATATAAAGAGAGTTTTTAGGGTTCCGTAGCCAAAATGGCAAAAACGGAACCCTTATAGTTTCGCCATGTCTGTCTGTCCGCGGCTTTGCTCAGAGACTATCAATGTTAGAAACCTGTAATTTTGCACGAATATATATGTAAACTATGCCGACAAAACAGTACAATAAAAAAATCAAAAAAAATTTTTTTAGAGTACCTCCCATAGACGTAAAGTGGGGGTGATTTTTTTTCTCATCCAACCTTGTAGTGTGGGGTATCGTTGGATAGGTCTTTTAAAACCATTGGAGTGTTGCTAAAACAATTTTTCGATTGAAACAACAGTATGAGCAGCGCTAACTGCACGCGTCGCGTGCATGGGATCTTACCTGCACCCTTTTAATGCATGTCGTATTAAAATTTCAGATTTCATGAATAAACCATTGCCCGGACGAAGCAACGCAACAGGTAAACTAATAAATTCTACTAAGGCTAACATAAGATAAAAACATAAGATAACCCAGATAGACTATTATTTCTATGACATTATCCTATTATTATTTCTAGGACATTAGCCTTTTATTATTTCTATGATATTATCTTATTAGTATTTCAAGGACATTGGCCTATTATTATTTCTACGACATTATCCTATAGTATTTCAAGGACATTAGCCTATTATTATTTCTACGACATTATCCTATAGTATTTCAAGGACATTAGCCTATCATAATTATTATTTCTATGACATTATCCTATAGTATTTCAAGGACATTAGCCTATTATTATTTCTAAGACATTATCTAATTATTATTTCCAGGGCATTAGCCTATTATTATTTCTAAGACATTATCCAATTATTATTTCAAGGACATTAGCCTATTATTATTTCTACGACATTATCCTATAGTATTTCAAGGACATTAGCCCATTATAATTATTATTTCTACGACATTATCCCATAGTATTTCAAGGGCATTAGCCTATTATTATTTCTAGGACATTAGCCTAATTATATTATTTAAAAAAATTAAAAATTATTTATTTTCAACTTTTGTGTATTATATTATGTTTATCTATTTGCAGATTCTTTCGAAATTCCAATACAACGAGGTGACCCACCAAACTGTTTTCTAGCTAAGAACCCCAAATAACGATAAACTAGAAAAAAGTTTGACTTTTATTTAATTTAAAATCTGTGAAATGTTACAAAATAAATACATAATGTAAGTAACATTTTTTTTTATTTCAATTACCTAGTCCCATTTTTAATGAATGAATAAATCATAATATATATAATACCCAATGAGACCTTTTACAATTTTTTTAGTTATGCGGGTTCCTTTTTCATTAGCCAGACTCTACCTCGCTGCGCATGCACGGAATCAACACATCAGCAAGGGTACTCGTGCGATCCCTTTTGGCACTTATACTATTTAATACGAGAGCGAGAGGGACGGCACGATACGAACTTCGAGTTTCGAGTTTCGTAGTAACCCTGCAGTATTGTTAGTGTGGTGCTCTTATCGTAAGCCCGATTTGGACTTGACCTTTTTTTAACGCAGTTTTAATCTCAACCCAATCAAATTAGCTACTAATGAAGAAACCAATTAACTCAGGATATTTTGAGCTAATTAGTTTCTTGTATTTACTTACAAGCTTGGTTAGTTTGTTGTATATAGAAGCGAAATGTTTCACTCTTTGATATTTTACTTGTAATATGGAAATATTGTGGTATTTTTTAATACGTAAGTAAATACATTCACCACCTATCATAAACATTTTAAATATCATTAGATTTGAAAACGCTAAAACAAACGAATTATAGACTAGGTTTCAGTCGGTACACAACTTCGTATACTTTTCACACGTGACGTTAAAATGAAAGGGTACAAAAGTGATCTGGGGGCACGGCAGTGCCCCCGCCAAGTCGAGCAAAAAAAAACAAAGGCACGGCCGTACCATACTTTTCTCGAAGCCATTCAGGCTATTTTCAACACCCTGTATTTTTGTTATGGCTAAAGCTAGAACCCTGAATTTTCAGTTATCTCTTATTTATGACGTGGACTGTAAAGTCAAATAATTCAATTAATTGTACCTATGAATGTTGTAAACTGTAATCTTTTCAGTGTTCGAATTGTCAAATGCTATAATAAGAGACAGGGACAACATGCTACCAGTGCTCGACTGTGATTTTCAATACAATTGCGTTGATATTACACCCATATGTATCAGTTTCCAGGAAGATATGACGAATAGAAAGCCTAAGGTACTAATAATAGAAGATCTATGCAACTTGCAGTATGCACAATGCGCTGAAAGTAAGTCAATATGTTCATCATCCCAGCCCAGCCAATAATCCAGCACATCCACATCTTGAGAAACTAACAAACTAATTTGTCTCAGCGACCCAAAGAGGGTCTTGGCCTCCGAAACGAGAGCATGCCATCAGTCCCGATCGTGCGCAGCCTCTTGCCAGTCGTTGACTTGAATACGTCGCAGATCCACCTGGACACTGTCCTCCCAGCGGTACCTGGGTCGCCCAACCGGACGGCGACCAGTCGGTCGCCCACTACGCTCTCTTGGCAGCCCGATCCTCTCCCATTCGTAGTAGGTGGCCGAACCAGCGAAGTCTGTGTGATTTTGTTACGCCGATGATGTTGGGTTCAGCCACCACCTCCAGGATCTCTATGTTTTTACGGATCCTCCACGTGCCTTCGTCTCTCTTGACAGCTCCCAGGATCTTACGCAGGTATACCGTAGGCGACAGGATAGCAAATTAGCAACCTGTCACTAATTGTACCGTTTTTGTCAAACTTAAAACCTAAAATTGCTAAAAGTGACTCCTAAGCGTTTCGTGTGCTCTGCCTACCCCATTTGGGAATACAGGCGTGATGTTTGTGTGGGTTGTGTGTGTGTATGTTTTCAAAAAACCCTTCATATCACGGAAAATATTAAACCTATTAGTATGGGTATAGTCTCATTGGATCTCATTGGATTCAGCTAATATTGAAATGTATTGCGAAAGCGTTCGACGGTTGTTTGTAGGGTTGCAACGATATATCTGAAAACCGATAATATCTATAATATCGAAGGTAAAATATCGATATTTTTATCGATATTTGTGCTATAACGATACGATAATATCGATATGATATCCTAAGAAAAAAAATCGATAATTCACGACCTTAGATACGGCTGTATGGGCTTTGAACATTAGCCTTTTCTTTTCTTATCTTTCTTATCTTTTTCCGTTTGTGCCCAAATACATAAATAAATAATAAAAAGAAATTAAAAACATCCTAAACTTGTTTTTTTTCTCTATTAATTATTTCTAGCTGTATGGGCTTAGACCCTTTGCCTGTCCGTAAGGACTAATAAAACAAAAACACCTCTATTCTTTTGTTTTTCGGCGGCGTAGTCTTGTGGACATCCACAAATTTAAGTAAATTCGATATTATCGACCAAAATCATCGATATTATCAACTATCGATAATTTAATTACCTCGATATAATTATCGATATTTTTATCGATTTTACAACAACCTTGCATCCCTAGTTGTATGGGTATCGAATATCGATGGTGGTGGATGTGTGGTGTGACGGAACAGGCATTTCTTTTTCAGATGTGAAAGCTAAATTACTCAAACCAGAATATTGTGGACTACCAAATCCTGAATACGATGATGATGATGATAGTGAGTATCCAGGTTCTAAGAACCCGGTGAGTGTTTAAGTGTAGCCGAAACAATCCGGGGCTGTTAACCAAGTTCTACCTAAAGTCAACCCTGTTGAGACCTTACTTGCCATATGAATAACCTAACCAACAAAAAGTTGGAAAACCCCCGACTTTGTCACTTTAAAGTTCAATATCTCAAAAATGGTCGTACCGATTTTGATGAAACATGTCTAAGAACCATCGCCAGAAAACCTGCTATCAAATAAGAAAACCGTATTCAAATCGGTCCACCCGTTTAAGAGCTACGGTGCCACAGACAGACACAGATATAGCTGTCAAATTTATAACACTTTTTGCATCGGCACAGCAATTGAAAAGTCCTGACAAAAATCCTGACATCACCATAAAAGTCCTGATATTTTTGGTCACACATTTAGGGGGGAAGGGGTAGTGACGCAGGAAGGGGGGCTAAAATGGTCAAAATTGATGTGACATACTTTATGGATGGCCCTTTGACATAGCTCGTAGGTTGAAGAATGTGTCCGATTCCGCATCCCCCCTCTCCGACACGGTTTTTTTTTCTGATAATCATTTTTAAAAATCTGGACATTTGGCGCGAGTTCGGCCGTCCATCACACCATCGATAGTAGAATATCGAACGGCAACACTGATCCCTTCTGGAATGCGCTTTACCACCATTTAGAATCGTTATTTTCTCCAGATTGCCTACAACATCTGATTAATTGAATTATTCTTTATTAACAGGTGATGACAACGCTTTACTATATGCTGACTATGAAATTCAAATGGTACAAGACCGCAAGAAAAAATGTGCACTCACCTAGCAAAGTCCTTGTTTACTATACGTTGATCACAACACTATACGGTGAAAGAAAATGAGACTTTATTTTTTTAAATATGTTATAGAAGAAAGTGACTCCATGAAATAAATAAATAAATAGTAATAATTTTAATCATGAAACTACCGTGAGACTTACTCATATTAAATGGTTTTGTAACGGATAACTCACGTCTTAAATAATAAATAAATAAATATCATGGGACACTTGACACCAATTGACCTAGTCCCAAACTAAGCAAAGCTTGTACAGTCAGCTGCAGAGAAAAGGTACCCCCCTGTAACGGCGGTATCCATACTACCGCCATTACAGGGGGGTACCCTTTCTCTGCAGCTGACTGTACTATAGGTATAGGAAACGGATAAACATACTTAAGTAGATAAATACTTACATAAATCACTCACTGTGTGATCTTTTAGAAATAAATAAATAATAAATACATATTAAACATCCAAGACCCGAGAACAAAAATTCGTATTATTAATACAATATCTGCCGCAGCCGTGAATCGAATCCGGGACCTCAAGCTTCGTTGTCAGTTTCTCTAACCACTAAATATTTGTTATTAGTTCAGTAAAGATGTAAGAAATATCATCATCATCATCATGTCAGCCGAAAGACGTCCACTGCTGGACATAGGCCTCCCCCACCAAGGCTCCCCACTCAGACCGGTCTTGTGCTTTTCGCATCCACCGCGATCCCGCGATCTTAGCCAGGTCGTCGCTCCATCTTGTTGGAGGCCTACCGACAGCTCGTCTCTCGGTCCGCGGACGCCATTCGAGAACCTTCTGACTCCATCGGCCATCAGTCCTGCGTGCAATGTGCCCCGCCCATTGCCACTTCAGTTTCGCAATTCTTCGGGCTATGTCAGTAACCTTAGTTCTACTGCGGATATCATCATTTCTGATTCTATCCCGCAGAGAAACCCCGAGCATAGCCCTCTCCATAGCCCTTTGAGTGACTTTGAGCTTCCTTATGAGGCCCATCGTTAGCGCCCACGTCTCGGATCCGTATGTCATCACTGGCAACACACACTGGTCAAAGACTTTTGACTTCAAACACTGCGGTAATTTGGATGAAAAAACACTGCGAAGCTTCCCGAACGCTGCCCAGCCGAGTCGGATTCGACGAGTGATCTCTTTCTCGAAGTTGGACCTACCTAACTGGACCGCCTGTCCTAGGTATACATAGTCGTCAACAACTTCGAGCGCAGAGCCTCCGACTATTACGGGAGTTGGCACGACATAAACAGTAGACATGACAGTTGGCACTACATGAACATTAGACATGACATGACACTACATGAACACAACAACAAGAAATATGTAAACCCATAATTGTGTGGTTTACATATCCAATACGGGTCCATATCGGCTCGGATACTTATTGAAAGTCCGAATGTAATTTTTGTCAGAATGATCGTTTGTCATAACTCTTTTTTCTCTGAATCTAATGATTGTTTAGAAGTCTTATAAAATAAACCTAACCTAACCTATAGTTTTCTATAGGATGACCATTTAAAATTTTTAGAAAAATATAAGGTTTCAGTTCGAAAAAAATTCGGACAAACGATGATTCGGACAAAAATAACGGTATGACTAGCGAAGAGTATGCGAACTTTGGCCACAGTATACATATAAGCTAAAGCAGTATGGAAGCTACGTACAAATCGATCGAAACGAACACACTCACACAGACGCGCGCTCTTCACGGCCTCTAAGGGGACTCGCGGTACTGCAGTACCGCGAGACCCCTTTAGAGGCCGTGTACAGCGCGCGTCTGTGTGAGTGTGTTCGTTTCGATCGTAGCTTCGTAGCTTCCGTACTGCTTGAGCTTATATATATACTGTGCTTTGGCGCTCCCATTCAATACAATGACCCTTTAATGAACACCAACACTCCGCACGTGTTCCCGGAATAAATGACGCATTAAAACGGGGTATCACCCCATGACCCCACGCCTTGTTTGATTTTATCATAATGTTTCCCGAAACTTGCCCATTGAGGAAATTCCATAAGTCACTGGTCCCACCGCGAGCTAGTAAGCTATGAGCTATCGGCTATTTTCTAGCCCAAGAAACGAACAAAAGATAATCGCTTCTGTGTACATAAAAGAGAGAGTTATTATTTTTATAGTTCATAGCTGGCTGTTCACACTGCCGGCGAGGATACTCTCCCACCGCCCGGCGAGTAAGCGATAATTCCATAGAATTGTTTACTAGCCGCCCGCCGATTGTCAACTGTTTCTAGTACAGAATTTTATTAGTTGACCGCCGAGCTCGCCGATAGCTGGCGGTGGGACCACTGTCTACTAGTTGACCGCAGCGATAAGCTATCGACTATAAAACTAGCTTAACGGTACTCGAGCTGAGCTAGTGCAGCGAGTAATCGCCCGTCGCACGCAAACACTCGCTTATATCCGAGCGTCTAAACTAGCAAAACTATACTCGCTTCTCGCCTCTCGCCCACTCGTTTGTAGTTTATAGTTTTACTCGCTAATAGTTTGTAGCCGCCGGTGAGACCAGTGCCTTACTATACTGATAAATTAGCTTGAATATAAAACTACGACAAATTACTCTAGTAACGGAGTCGGGAAGATGTTGTGCCGCAACGTGGTAACACTACTCGTCGTCAGCATCAGTATTTTAAGTAAGTCCACTCCATGAACTTTTTTTTTTATTCGACTGGAAGGCAAACGAGCAAGTGGGTCTCCTGGTGGAAAGAGATCACCACCGCCCATAAACATCTGCAACACCAGGGGTATTGCAGATGCATTGCCAACCTACAGGCCTAAGTTGGAATACCTCAAGTGACAGTAATTTCACCGTTTGTCTTACTCTCCGCGCCGAAACACAACAGTGCAAGCACTGCTGCTTCACAGTAGGATTAGTGAGCAAGATGGTGGTAGCAATCCGGGCGGATCTTGCACAAGGTCCTACCACCTGCAAAAAACTGAAGTGAACTTTTAAAATAACCTTCGGATTTTAGATTTTTAGTTTTTTGGGTATAGACGACGACACGCGATCGTGATATGCGGTTCTGTTCTGTTATAAACTTGCAAAACTTTTCAAAGTTACCGTAAAAAGTATGTAAAGAATAATCATCAGTACAAAATATACCTTACTGTACTTAATAATATTACGATTCTTTATCTTTTACTAATTTCAACACAATATGACTTTTGTCATGATACAGATAAAACAACACTAGCATTTTCGAATCCTTCCATCGTTAATTTAAATAGAGAACACCCCGCCTTAGCACACATCTTTTATTTGGAAGTATATAGAGCTGTTGTTAATATCTATTTCTCTTGGGTATGTGTATGTCAAAAGAATTTTTTGGTCTGCTTTCGTTTAATTTTTTTTTATGTACTTTACGAAATCCCCGTTGCTTCTATAACTCGGTGTATAACTTTATTATCATATTTACGATCAACGTTTTTCTTGAAACTTTCAGCTTCTTTACAAAATACTTATATACATTATAAACGATTTCCTGTTATTGGCTATTTACAGAAATACCCTGTTTAAGTTAATCAATGGAAATAAATTTCCGAAAAATAACAAACTAAATAAATAAGAACGAATCGCCATCGCCATTCAACGAGGGAATGCTGCCAGCCTCTTGGGCACCATGCCACGGGGGCCTTTTTTAGATTTAATTTAGTAGGTTATTAAGTTTTTAAGTTAGGTAGTTAGTTTATAGTTAAGTTTTATGTGGTTATTTTATTTCAAATTCATGTATGTTTTATTCCAATAAATATTTAAAATTATCGAAAGAGAATAAGTAGTAATAAATAAGTAAGTGGTGGTTTTAACTGCTCTATATAAATCAATGAAAACACAACGAGTGCACTCTTCGCGTGATGGATTGCTACTAAGTCAAATAGACAATAATTGTCATTTTTTACTAACGAATACGATCCCGATTTCCCCTCAAACCCGAAGGTTTTTCTAAGAGCTCACGGATTGTATTGATTTTTTTTACCATCATGATTCTGTTATATTTAATAACGTTCACGGAATCTAATTGAAAATATTATTGTTAAAGGAGTTGGAGCATCGAAAAATGGAGAAGAAAGAGCATTGCCGAATGAAACTCAGACGCCTATCGACGAAAGAATAACCGCGCTCGAAGCCTTAACGGTACAGGAAAACAACTCTTACAATACTGGCCCGAATGACCGGGCCATATATGGTTCGATTGTACAAGATACTGAAGTATATGAATCACCGGATAGTTCTCAACCATCCAGCACTCATACTCGCACAGTTATTGCGCCGGGAGGTCCTGGGCAGCAGGGAGTTTCCTACGTAAGATTAGAACGTCAGTACCAAGGACAATCGAATCAAAACCAGAACCCCATCGATGGTGGTGGAATCTTTCATGGATCCTATACATATCAGAAAGGGAACACTTATGGAGGCCAGATACCCCAACGGGGATCCATAACTGTACAGAGTGACAATACTTACGAAACCAGCCCGGGTAGCAAGAAATCTAACGGACAAACGAGATTGTCGTCTAATAATTCTTGCTTGTTTTTATTTTCTTGGATTGTACTCTCAAAATATTACCTGGTTTAGCATACAGCTTTTAGAGTTCATTTGATGAAGATTGATTAGCTTCAGCATTATGCTGAGTCAGTGTCCGATTCACAACCGCAATGACACACTTTCCTTCGTGTTGTCTATTTGTACTTAATACTGTTATTATGTCTTGTGCTGTGAAAAATTTTATTTTCTTTCTTTCTGTTTTCTTTCAAATTCAAATTCATTTAATTATTTCGTCAGCATACGTATAGTTAGGTGACAAACAAACAAGAGAGCAAGCTATGATGTGCTTGTCGGCGTACGAAATCATTTGAAGAGACCTGGTAGTAGGTTACATAAGATAGGATATGTTTATTCAGATGATCAAATTAATAACAGCGCATTATAGTGAAAATAATTCTTTAATTTTTCTTTAATAAAGCAACTTTATAAATATTTAGAACCTTGTATTATTTTCATTGTGAAACTGAAGTGGCAGTGGGCGGGGCACATTGCACGCAGGACTGATGGCCGATGGGGTCAGAAGGTTCTCGAATGGCGTCCGCGGACCGGGAGACGAGCTATCGGTAGGCCTCCAACAAGATGGAGCGACGACCTGGCTAAGATCGCGAGATCGCGGTGGATGCGAAAAGCACAAGACCGGTCTGAGTGGAGAGCCTTGGGGGAGGCCTATGTCCAGCAGTGGACGTCTTTCGGCTGACATGATGATGATGATGATGATTATTATTTTCATTCCCCAATCCGCTGAAATCAAATATATCCCTACAATAAACAGATCTAACAGTATAATATCAAATGACGATAAAATTGACGAAGTAAACATTTTAAATTTCCAAGTACCAAACCTTACCCCTATATATCGTATAAGAATTTTGAAACGTCTAGGTGTGTCAATAGTGAGAAGCACGCGAATAGCAACGCACGCGCACCGTGAAATTGTACGGGTGAGATGCGAGAGCAGTGTCCTTAGTGTAAGTTTTAGGTTACAAAATACGACTCGATCGCGTTCGCGTTAAAATCTCAATTTTTCTGGAAACATGAACAGCGCCTCTAGCGGAACGTTTGCTATGTTCGTGTTTCCATACAAATTGAGATTTTAACGCGAACGCGATTGAGACTTTTTTTTTTCATAATTCATAATTCAAAATTCATTTATTTGCAAGAATGTAGTATTACAATGTCAGGTGGTAGATCAATAACTTAAATCCAATACATTCTGCTCAATTAACAAAGCATGCAAACATTTTTAAAATAATATTTTAATGTCAAAGATTACATAATCAAATTAATTACATAAAACAATAAAAGGTAAAAATTAAGTGAGCTGCCATTGTTACTTATCCTCAAACTAATAATAGGAACTAAATGTCAAACCGATAATACCCACAGATTCAATCCAATCCTATACCTATATTCAAAAGTCAAATTATAAATAATCAAATTTCAATCAATTTTTATTTATTTCTTGTATTTTAATTGAATAAATTATATTTATCTATACACCTTAAGGTCACGAACCATAAGGTTGATGTATCAAATTAAATTAAGTATTTAAATGTATAAAAATTAAAATTATTTATTCTAAT
Organism: Choristoneura rosaceana; assembly: GCA_037349165.1. Classification (NCBI taxonomy): domain Eukaryota; kingdom Metazoa; phylum Arthropoda; class Insecta; order Lepidoptera; family Tortricidae; genus Choristoneura; species Choristoneura rosaceana. The sequence continues at coordinate 2,753,897 of JAZBNJ010000050.1, forward strand.
CAAAATATTCATTAAGGTCGTAGAAACAATATTGCAACAGCCAGTTTGTGACTTTTTTCTTAAAGTGTGATGTTTTCATTTCTTTCAACTCAGATGGCAGCTTATTATAAATCCGTATACACATGGAGTACGCATTTCTTTTAGTGTAAGCAAGGCGAAACAATGGTGTGACCAGTTTGTGCTTATTTCTGTTCATATGCCTGTCAGGTCGGATTGAAGGATAAGACTGTACTGTAAACAAATGAGGATTTTGTTTTACAAAAACACATATCTCTCTTTTATATACATACAGGTCAGGGGAAGTATGCGCAATAACTTAAACAGTGGTCTACAACTTTCACGAACAGGCGCACCGCAAATTGCCCGTATGCATTTTTTTTGTGCTATAAATGCATCCCGGACATCAACTAAGTTACCCCAGATTATTAGGCCATAGGCAATTGTAGAGTACACATATCCGTAATATGCCGTAATAGCCGCCTTCTGTGAGACAATCTCTCTCAGACGTCTTAAAGCAAATACGAAACGGTTTATTTTATCACAGACAAATTTAACATGTGTTTTCCAATTCAATAAGCCATCAATTCTCAGACCCAAAAAACATATCATATCAACATCTTCAATCTTTTCGTCTTTGAACATAATAGACAGTGGAATTGATTTAGCTTTATGTGTTTTAAATGTGATAATTTTAGTCTTGGATAAATTGATCTCTAAATTATTGCTTGACAACCATTCAAGTAAAGCCGCTAATGTTGTTTTTATTTTATCTTCAAGAGAAGCCTCATGGTCAGCCTCAATAATCACTGTAGTATCATCTGCAAACAGTATGTATTTGTCATTTGAGACACTTGGCAGGTCGTTAATGTACAGCAAAAAAAGAAGCGGACCAAGAATGCTTCCCTGGGGAACGCCATTAGGATTACATCTAAAATCCGACGCATATGTCACCAAAACTGATTCCTTTTTGCTACTAACATCGGTGTCAGTCATTTTAACACATTGTTTTCTATTAGTGAGATAGCTTTTCAACCAGTCATGTGCTTTACCCCGAATACCGTAAATGCTTTTGTCATGTCTAGAAACAGACCTGCCGTTGGGATTTTGTAAGTAAGTAACCGAAAACTTACACTAAGGGTACTGTATCGTATGCGTACGCCTCCTTCTAGCATTTTTTCTGCCCGTTCTCTACAAAACAGCTTTCTCACTTTACGAAAGACGTATGATTCAAATTAACCAGGGATGTAACGGATGTGGTTTTATCGAAACCGAAAGCGGAACCAGATGTTTTCAATTTAGTTTATCGGAACCAGAAACGGAATCGGAATCGAAAATGGAACCGGAACCAAAACCGAAGCCTGCGTGATAGGTGGACGAGATGTTAGTGTAGCACGTGGCAAGCGAGGTGATGAGCGAATGACTGGTATATTCGTACTTAAACCTATTTATTTTTGACTAGCTTTTGCCCGCGGCTCCGCTCGGGTGGTATTCGGTTATCGCGCGCTGTTTCCTCGGGAACTGTGCATTTTTCCGGGATAAACAGTAGCCTATGTCACTCTTGGGCCTATAAACTATCTCTACGCCAAAAATCACTTCGATCCGTCGCTCCGTTACGGCGTGAAAGACGGACAAACACACAAACACAATTTCGCATTTATAGTATGAGTATGGATGTGTCTACGCCATTCCAAGTGCGGCCGCCGCGCTAAGCTTTGACATCCGATATAACTTCTGTTTCAAAAGTAACAGAACCGGAACCGAAACGGATGTGTAAAGCCAAACGGAAGTTCCGACTTAACGGAAACGGAATCGGAACTCCGTAACATCCCTGATTCAAACTAAGAGTAGGAATTTAAGTTTAAGCACTAAATAGTTCAATATCCTCAGTTTGTCTGAAAGATAAATCCATCCATATTAATATTATAAATGCGAAAGTGTGTTTGTGGGTTTGTGTGTTTGTCAGTCTTTCACGCCGTAACAGAGCAACGGATCGATGTGATTTTTCGCATAAAGATAGTTTATGGGCCTGAGAGTAACATAGGCTATTTTTTATCCCGGAAAAATGCACAGTTCCCGAGGGAACAGCGCGCGATAACCGAATACCACGCGGGCGGAGCCGCTGGCAAAAGCTAGTAATTAATATTTTTTAATAACCAAATAGAACTATGACTCATTGTAATCAGAAAAAAGGACTTAAGTATCTGCATTAAAAATTTTTGTTATTCGACTGGATGGCAAACGAGCAAGTGTATCTCCTGATGGTAAGAGAAAGGGAATTACCCCATGACCCCACGCCTTCTTTGATTATCATAATGTTTCCCGAAACTTGCCCATTGAGGAAATTCCATAACTATACTGATAAACTAGCTTGAGTATAAAACTACGACAAATTACTCGAGTAAAGGAGTCGGAAAGATGTTGTGCCGCAACGTGGTAACACTGCTCGTCGCTAGCATCAGTATTTTAAGTAAGTCCACTCCATGAACTTTTTTTTTTATTCGACTGGAAGGCAAACGAGCAAGTGGGTCTCCTGGTGGTAAGAGATCACCACCGCCCATAAACATCTGCAACACCAGGGGTATTGCAGATGCGTTGCCAACCTAGAGGCCTAAGTTGGAATACCTCAAGTGCCAGTAATTTCACCGGTTGTCTTACTCTCCGCGCCGAAATACAACAGTGCAAGCACTGCTGCTTCACGGTAGGATTAGCGAGCAAGATGGTGGTAGCAATCCGGGCGGACCTTGCACAAGGTCCTACCACCTGCAGAAAAACTGAAGTGAACTTTTAAAATAACCTTCGGATTTTAGATTTTTAGATTTTCGGGTATTGACGACACGTGATACACGGGGTTCTGTTCTGTTATAAAATTGAAAAACTTTTCAAAGTTACCGTAAAAAGTATGTAAAGAATAATCAACAGTACAAAATAAACCTTAATGTTCTTAATAATATTACGATTCTTTATCTTTTTCTAATTTTAACACAATATACACTTCGTGAGATCTTAAAAAAAACCTTCGGATTTTAGAGGCGTGCTTCGGGTATAGACGATGACACGCGAGCGTGATATGCGGTTCTGTTCTGTTATCAACGTGCAAAACTTTTCAAAGTTACCGTAAAAAGTTATGTAAAGAATAACCATCAGCACAAAATAAACCTTACTGTTATAATATTACGCTTCTTTATCTTTTTCTAATTTTAATACAATATGACTTTTTGTCATCATACAAATAAAACAAAATCAGCATTTTCGAATTCTTCCATCGTCAATTTAAATTGAGAACACCCCGCCCCAACACAGCACTTTTGTTTGGAAGTATATAGAGCTGTTGTTATACTGTATCTACTTCTCTTGGGTACGTCAAATGAATTTTTTTGGTCTGCTTTCGTTTTATATTTTTTTAATGTACTTTTCGAAATCCCCGTTGCTTCTATAACTTGGTCTTAACCTTATTAAAATATTACGACCACTTTTTTCTTAAATAATTCAACTTATTTACAAAATATTTATAAATACATTGTAAACAATTTCCAGTGATTGGCTATTTACAGACATACCCTGCTTAAGTTGACTCGCCATGGAAATCAATTTCCGAAAAATAACAAACTAGCTAAATAAATATATGCAATTGGTGGTTTTATCTGCTCTATATAAATCAATGAAAACACAACGAGTGCACTCTACGCGTGATGGATTGCTACTCAGTCAAAAAGACAATTTGTCATTTTTTACTAACGAATTCTTCCGATTTCCCCAGAAACCCGAAGGGTTTTCTAAAAGCTCACGGATTGTAACTTTTGTCATGATACAGATAAAACAACACTAGCATTTTCGAATCCTTCCATCGTTAATTTAAATAGAGAACACCCCGCCTTAGCACACATCTTTTATTTGGAAGTATATGTATAGAGCTGTTGTTAGTATCTATTTCTCTTGGGTATGTGTATGTCAAATGAATTTTTTGGTCTGCTTTCGTTTAATATTTTTTTAATGTATTTTTCGAAATCCCCGTTGCTTCTATAACTCGGTGTAGAACTTTATTAACATATTTACGATCAACATTTTTCTTGAAACTTTCTTACGCTTCTATACAAAATATTTATCTACATTATTAACAATTTCCTGTTATTGGCTATTTACAGAAATAACCTGTTTAAGTTAATCAATGGAAATAAATTTCCGAAAAATAACAAACTAAATAAATAAGTAAGTGGTGGTTTTAACTGCTCTATACAAATCAATGAAAACACAACGAGTGCACTCTTCGCGTGATGGATTGCTACTAAGTCAAATAGACACTAATTGTCATTTTCTACTAAAGAATACTCCCGATTTTCCCCCAAACCCGAAGGTTTTTCTAAGACCTCACGGATTGTATTGATTTTTTTACCATCATGATTCTGTTATATTTAATAACGTTCACGGAATCTAATTGAAAATATTATTGTTAAAGGAGTTGGAGCATCGGAAAATGGAGAAGAAAGAGCATTGCCGAATGAAACTCAGACGCCTATCGACGAAAGAATAACCGCGCTCGAAGCCTTAACGGTACAGGAAAACAACTCTTACAATACTGGCCCGAATGACCGGGCCATATATGGTTCGGTTGTACAAGAGACTGAAGTATCTGAATCACCGGATAGTTCTCAACCATCCAGCACTCATACTCGCACAGTTATTGCGCCGGGAGGTCCTGGGCAGCAGGGAGTTTCCTACGTAAGATTAGAACGTCAGTACCAAGGACAATCGAATCAAAACCAGAACCCCAGCGATGGTGGTGTAATCTCTTATGGATCCTTTACAAATCAGACAGGGAACACTTATGAAGGCCAGATACCCCAACGGGGATCCATAACTGTACAGAGTGGCAATACTTACGAAATCAGTCCGGGCAGCACGAACGTTTTTGGATCAATAACACACCAAAAGGGAAATCTGTATTTACCTGGCAGGAATCAGCAAACATCAAGTAATAGCACGGAAGGTCAAGTACACTCTCAGCCCAAGAAACCTGACGGACCTGCCTCGACGGAACCGGAAAACAACACTGACCCCAATGACCGGGACATATATGGTTCGGTGGTACAGCAAGAGACTGAAGTATCTGAATCAACGGATAGTTCTCAACCATCCAGCACTCATACTCGCACAGTTATTGCGCCGGGAGGTCCTGGGCAGCAGGAAGTTTCCTACGTAAGATCAAAACGTCAGTACCAAGAACAATCGAATGAAAACCAGAACCCCAGCGATGGTGGTGGAATCTTTCATGGATCCTATACATTTCAGAAAGGGAACATTTATGATGGCCAGATACCCACCAATCTCCAACTGAAATCCATAACTGTACAGAGTGGCAATACTTACGAAACCAGTCCGGGTAGCAAGAACTTTTTTGAATCAAGGACAATCCAAGAGGGAAATCTGTATTTACCTGGCAGGAATCAGCAAACATCAAGTAATAGCACGGAGGGTCAAGTACACTCTCAGAAGCCCAAGAAACCTGACGGACCTGCCTCGACGGAACCGGAAAACAACACTGACCCCAATGACCGGGACATATATGGTTCGGTGGTACAGCAAGAGACTGAAGTATCTGAATCACCGGATAGTTCTCAACCATCCAGCACTCATACTCGCACAGTTATTGCGCCGGGAGGTCCTGGGCAGCAGGGAGTTTCCTACGTAAGATTAGAACGTCAGTACCAAGGACAATCGAATCAAAACCAGAACCCCAGCGATGGTGGTGTAATCTCTTATGGATCCTTTACAAATCAGACAGGGAACACTTATGAAGGCCAGATACTCCAACGGGGATCCATAACTGTACAGAGTGGCAATACTTACGAAATCAGTCCGGGCAGCACGAACGTTTTTGGATCAATAACACGCCAAGTGGGAAATCTGTATTTATCTAGCAGTAATCAGCAAACATCAAGTAATAGCACGGAAGGTGAAGTACACTCTCAGCCCAAGAAACCTGACGGACCTGCCTCGACGGAACCGGAAAACAACACTGACCCCAATGACCGGGACATATATGGTTCGGTGGTACAGCAAGAGACTGAAGTATCTGAATCACTGGATAGTTCTCAACCATCCAGCACTCATACTCTCACAGTTATTGCGCCGGGAGGTCCTGGGCAGCAGGAAGTTTCCTACGTAAGATCAAAACGTCAGTACCAAGAACAATCGAATGAAAACCAGAACCCCAGCGATGGTGGTGGAATCTTTCATGGATCCTATACATTTCAGAAAGGGAACATTTATTATGGCCAGATACCCACCAATCTCCAACTGAAATCCAAAACTGTACAGAGTGGCAATACTTACGACACCAGTCCGGGTAGCAAGAACTTTTTTGAATCAAGGACAATCCAAGAGGGAAATCTGTATTTACCTGGCAGGAATCAGCAAACATCAAGTAATAGCACGGAGGGTCAAGTACACTCTCAGAAGCCCAAGAAACCTGACGGACAAATCAGATTACCAGAAACCGTGCTCACAGCCTTGACGCCGCAGGATAACAACACTGGCCGGAATAGCCGGGGCATATATGGTTCGGGTATACAGCAAGAGACTGAAGTATCTGAATCAATGAATGGTTCTCAACCATCCAGCACTCGTACTCGTTAGGTTCTGGGCAGCAAGGAAGCTACGTAAGATCAGATGAACGTCAGTACCAAGGACAATCGAATCAAAACCATAACCCCAGCGATGGTGGTGTAATCTCTTATGGATCCTTTACAAATCAGACAGGGAACAGACAGGGAGGCCTGATACTCACCAACCAAGGGAGATCCATAACTGTACAGAGTGACAATACTTACGAAACCAGTCCGGGTAGCAATAAATCTAACGGACAAACGAGATTGTCGTCTAATAATTCTTGCTTGTTTTTATTTTCTTGGATTGTACTCTCAAAATATTACCTGTTTTAGCATACAGCTTTTAGAGTTCATTTGATGAAGATTGATTAGCTTCAGCATTATGCTGAGTCAGTGTCCGATTCACAACCGCAATGACACACTTTCCTTCGTGTTGTCTATTTGTACTTAATACTGTTATTATGTCTTGTGCTGTGAACAATTTTATTTTCCTTCTTTCTGTTTTATTTCAAATTCAAATTCATTTAATTATTTCGTCAGCATACGTATAGTTAGGTGACAAACAAACAAGAGAGCAAGCTATGATGTGCTTGTCGGCGTACGAAATCATTTGAAGAGACCTGGTAGTAGGTTACATAAGATAGGATATGTTAATTCAGATGATCAAATTAATAACAGCGCATTATAGTGAAAATAATTCTTTCATTTTTCTTTAATAAAGCAACTTTATAAATATTTAGAACCTTGTATTATTTTCATTCCCCAATCCGCTGAAATCAAATATATCCCTACAATAAACAGATCTAACACTATAATATCAAATGACGATAACACTGACGAAGTACCTAAACATTTTAAATTTCCAAGTATTCAAATTTCAAATTCAAAATTCAAATCATTTATTCAGTAAATAGGTCGCAATAGGCACTTTTACACGTCATTTTTTTTAAACTACCAGCGCTTTCGGAAAGACCATCATTGCCAAGAAGAATGCGCCGCAAGAAACTTGGCAGAAAGTCATTTTTTCAAAATAAAATAATTACAAATAAAATACTTAAAAACTACAGTAAACAATTAAACAAAAAATTACAAAAAAAATAACTAAATGATAATACAGGGATGTATGGGGTCCCTTAGTTACAAAATTAAACACTAACTATATCTACGTTAAGCGGAAGTGTAGAATGCTTCCACCGTCATAAATGAAAAAATAATAATAATAATAAAAAAAAAAACTGAAATATGCATTTCAGGTCAAGTAACCATTAAGCTTTTGGATTCCGAAGGCAAGCTCACGTCTGCCGCCCCCAAAGTTAGCTCACACGCACTCATGTCATGCTCTGAAAGCAGAGCGGTACCGAGGGCATGACTAAACCTTACCCCTTTATATCGTATAAGAATTTTGAAACGTCTAAGTGTGTCAATAGTGGGAAGCACGCGAATAGCAACGCACGCGCACCGTGAAATTGTACGGGTGAGATGCGAGAGCAGTGCCCTTAGTGTTAGTTTTAGGTTACAAAATACGACTCGATCGCGTTCGCGTTAAAATCTCAATTTTTATGGAAACACGAACAGCGCCTCTAGCGGAACGTTTGCTATGTTCGTGTTTCCATACAAATTGAGATTTTAACGTGAAACGCGATAAAGACGTATTTTGTAACCGAAAACATACACGGAAGGCACAGTATCGCCTATACGCCTCCTTCTACAATTTTTTCTGCACGTTCTCTACGAAACAGCTTTACACTAAATAGTACAATACCCTTAGTTAGAGTGTGAAAGATAAATCATTAATATTTTTAATAACCAAATAGGACTAGGGCTCGTAGTAATCAGAATAAAGAACCTATCTGCATTTCAATTTTTTTTATATATGTATAGCAGAAAATTTATATATTACAAACTAAATTAAAAAATTGAACCGACTACAAAAAAACCATGAAAATAATTTTCTACCAGTCTGAAGTCGGTGCCTCAGCACGAGCCAGCAGGAGTGGACCTATAGTCGTTTACTTTACCCACATACTTACCTACTTATATATTAGACTTCAACTACTCCTGATGTCTCGTGCTGAGGCACCGACTTCAGACTGTTAGAAAAATAATTTCATGGTGTTTGTAGTCGGTTGAATTTTTCGTTATAATTTTTTTCACACTTTTTAGTGTAAAAGATCTAAGATACAATCGTTTAATGTCAACTGCTCGTCACCTTTTACGAAAAATTGCTTTTTCCGATGCACAGACGTTCATTATTGAGGAGTCCTGGTGCTTCATCATCCGTTCCATTTCACCATATTAATTACGATGAGCTGAAATCGCTTAGCAACTTTTTTTTTTTATACGACTGGAAGGCAAACGAGCAAGTGGGTCTCGTGGTGGTAAGAGAACACCACCACCCATAAACATCTGCAACACCAGGGGTATTGCAGATGCGTTGCCAACCTAGAGGCCTAAGTTAGAATACCTCAAGTGCCAGTAATTTTACCGGCTGTCTTACTCTCCGCGCCGAAACACAACAGTGAAAGCACTGCTGCTTCACGGCAGGATTAGCGAGCAAGATGGTGGTAGCAATCCGGGCGGACCTTGCACGAGGTCCTACCACCTTCATACTGCAACTGCGTTAAAGTACTAATTGAAATTCAACCCGTGAAGTACTTGTTACTGAGTAGTCGCTCCATTGGTCAGGTCTTCGTCATCAGTTCCACTTCACCAAATGATGACCTTTCAAGAGCAAATACACGAGTTATCCCTAAATATATCGAAATTAACAGATCCCGATTTGGTGCTTATGGGACCTAATTGAAAGCATTTCTAGAACAACGCAAAAAAAAATTGAAATCGGTTAATGAATGACGGAGTTCTGAGGTAAAAAACATTTAAAAAAAATACAACCGAATAGATAACCTCCTCCTTTTTTGAAGTCGGTTAAAAATATATCAAACACACTCTTGTTTGCTTATCAAAGAGCCCATATTGAGTGAAAATCCCACTAATTATCCTACTTAGTTAACGCCCAAATATTGGTACAGGCCTTTCCATAAATTCTATAACTTTCCATTTACATAACGGGTCTTTCCACAAACTACGATTTTCCTTGTATTCACACAAATAACTTAATTATGAATTAATAGCAACTGATAAGAGCCGTGACCAAAATTTCCTGTACTGTAATCCAATACGTCTAATACCTAAAAAGGATATTAAATTATTATATGAGGTACTTATCCATACTAATATGAGAGCCAACATATTGCTGAGAGCAACAAGCGGCGTAAATATGCAGCCCTCGGTGAGGATTGTATATTTACGCCGTTTGGTGTAGAAACTCTGGGGCCTTGGGGGCCAGAGGCAAAACAGCTCTTCCGAGAGCTGTCCTCGCGGCTGGTAGATACCACTGGGGATCGGCGGGCTGGTGCTTACCTTGCACAACGCATCAGCCTAGCTATCCAGAGAAGTAATGCTGCCAGCTTCTTAGGAACGGCCCCCCATAGCAGCAGCCTTGATGAAGTTTTTTATTTAGTGTAAGTTTTGTAAATAGTTTAGTTTTATTCAATAAAAAACAGAGCTATCTACCTATACTAATATTATAAATGTGGAAGTGTGTTTTTGTGTTTGTCCGTCTTTCAAGCCGTAACGGAGCGACGGATCGACGTGATTTTTGGCATAGAGATAGTTTATGGGCCCAAGAGTGACATAGGCTATTTTTTATCCCGGATAAATGCACAGTTCCCGAGGAAACAGCGCGCGATAACCGAATACCACGCGGGCAAAAGCTAGTTGCGTTGGTAAATGTGGCATATATTGATTGTTATGTAGTTTGTTTGTTTGTTTATACTCTTTATTGTACGAAATGGAAATACAAAAATGTTACACAAAAACCGGCCAAGTGCGAGTTGGACTCGCGCACCGAGGGTTCCGTATAAATATTTTTATTATATGATGTAACTAAAAGTTTAGGTACGATTTTCGCAATTTTTCCTTTATCTGTGCTATAAGGCGTTGCTTTGTACCAAATTTCAAGATTCTGAGTTCACGGGAAGTACCCTGTAGGTTTTGATTCCATTGCGAGTTTCGATTTCGTGAAAATTTGGGGCATAAACGACTGTATCTTTTGATACCTTTTGAGACGACCAGATGGCCTAGGGGTTAGAGACCCTGACTACGAAGCTTGAGGTCCCGGGTTCGATTCCCGTGTCGGGGCAGATATTTGTATGAAAAATACGAATGTTTGTCTCCAGTCTTGGGTGTTTAATATGTATTTAAGTATGTATCTATCTATATAATTATGTTTATCCGTTGCTTAGTACCCATAACACAAGCTTTGCTAAGCTTTGGGACTAGGTCAATTGGTGTGAATTGTCCCAGTCATATTTATTTTATTTATTTATTTATTTATTTATTGCATTGGGTTAGAAGTTTGATTTTTTGACAGCTCCAAGGGACAATAAATCTGAGTATTTGATATAAATTTCAGCTTGATACCTCCACGCGTTCCTGTGAAAAAGGGTCTTGACAGACGGACCGACAACAAAGTGATCTTGTAAGGGTTCCGAGCGTACGCATATTTTTAGCACCAATGTGGTTCTTTACCCGTGGAAAATTTAAAATGGAAGATACGGGGAATAAAGTGATCCTAGAAGACATGGTTTATGAAATAAAACAAAATAAAAATACATTATTTTATTTAGAAAATAAGTCATTCAGCAGCAATGTCACATTTAGCGTTAGCTGTAACAAAGAACAGATGTCAAAACGATTTTAGAACACTTAAACTATACCACAGTATAAATGTATATGTATAAGCTAAAGCAGTACGGAAGCTATGAACAAATCGATCGAAACGAACACACTCACACAGACGCGCGCTCTACACGGCCTCTAAGGGGGGGTCTCGCGACTAGTCGCGTCTGTGTGAGTGTGATCGTTTCGATCAATTTGTTCGTAGCTGACTGACTATACCATGTTTATAATGTGACACTCTAGAACCCTGTTGCAGTCATCATTTGCCGTACTTAACAAAAAATCTTGATAAAGGCAGCAGAGGCTTCCTGCGACAAAGTTCTAGTTTATAGTTTGCTAATGTCGTTCGAACCCGGAAAAAAAAGATTTTCTTTTTCCTTCTCATTGGAATCTTCAGGGAAACGAATAAAGGAGCGTCCACACCGTTGCTTAAAAAACGGTGACAGTACCGAATCGCAGTGACGCATCGTATGCGTATCGTTTTTATCGGATGCACTCCACGCCGCTGCTTAAGAAATGGTAATCGCAGTGACGTACCATAAACGTCACCGCACTCTCCACCAAAAGTCGTGACGTTCGGCACGTTACTGCGATTCCGCACCGTCTGCGTATTTTGAGCAGCGATGTGGAAAGCATGCAATAAAATCGTACGGCACATCATTGCGATTCTGTGCCGTCTCTGTATATTGAGCAGCGGTGTGGCCACTCCTTAAAACAAAGCAATCGCGACAGTGACATTGGTTGGGTTAATGTGACTTGAACTGCGGGTCCAGAAATTCGAAAAACTAACTTCATATCGTACCGTCCCTCTCACTCTCATATTAAATAGAATTAGCGGCAGCGGGACGACAAGATACGAGTACAAAGTACGACACTTCGCCGTATGAGCTTGTTATTTATCCGATGTCTCTACTTACTGCCTTTAAACGCAACTGGACTCTTCCCTCCATCCAGACCTTTCATCCGACAATACACGAACCGTATCACAGCGTCGTCGTCATTCGCCTCTGTCACACGCTTAACAGAATTTGACAGGTCTGTCAAGAACGGTGCCGAGGCTGCACAAGACGTCCATGAGACCAACTGGAGTTCTAAACAACAAAAAAATTAAAAAAAAAATTGTCACTGGTAGTTTTACTTAGTTGACGGTCATTGTCATTATCTACACTTATGCGATCACTACAAGAAAGTCAAATTTAACTCGAAGAACTTTCACTTCGACTTTGACTCTGTCTCACACTCTTATTCTTATTTTTGAATCTGAATCAAACTTGACTCTTTACGCTGGTTCTACATTTGACACTGATTTTGACTCTGGCTCGAAGTTTGACTCTGATTCGCCCTTTACCTAATCCTGACTAACACCAGACTGACAGATTTTGAATGACTTTGGCTAAAATCTATCTGACTCTGACTACTAACTCTCTGAATTTCACTCTTGTACTCCGAATCTCACTTTTATGCTTTAACTCTAATTCTCTTTCTGATTTTCACTTTGATTCTCATTCTTATTTATCACTCTTACTCGCACTTTGGCTTTGACTAACTTTCACTATCCTTAACTTGGCTGACTCTGGCTTTAGCTCTGACTAGACTTCAAATTACTCAATGAAAACTCTGACTATCTCACTTTGATTTTGACTAACTCTGACTCAGATTGACTCTAACTTTAACTATGTCTCACAAACTTTGACGTTGACTCTGACTGACTTTGACTAGGCTACAACTTACTCTCTTTAGGCTGCTCGCAGGCAAACATCCGGAGATGGCAACTGCTCAGGAACGTGCGATAGATGTCGTGCATACAACGCGCGCACACCATGACGTCTCGCGAAGGGCACTCCTTAGGGCAATCCCCTGTGTAGTCATGCCAGTCTCCTGTGGATTATATTATGACAAGAATTTAAACTCTTAATAGGGTAAGCCCAATGATATTTAAAAAACTGGTCAAGCGCGAGTCGGAATGACGCATCGAGAGTTTAGTAAAGTATTTATGCTTCAACGGCCGTAATTATATGTCATTGGTAAAGAATGGCTAAAAATAAAGGCAGACATAATACTAATCTAATAGTAATGTGGGCACATTGCTCGCATGACTGATGACCGATGGGGTCAAAAGGTTCTCGAATGGCGTCCGCGGACCGGAGACGAGCTGTCGGTAGCAGGGTTGTTGCTGATGCAGGTTTTTACTATATCAGCGGATGCTGATGCTGATGCTGATTTTCTCAGACCAATATCAGCGGATGCTGATGCTGATGCTGATATTGATAAATTACTTCAATAAATCATATCGTTCTAGGAAATTAATAGTAAAAAATAAAAGGCAATTTATACATAAAAAAACACTTTCAACTAATTGTTCACAAAACAATGAAATGAGGGAATAAGAGACAACTTTTATTGTATAACTGTCTGTGATTGATCGAAACTTCCACGTGCCTCGCGGTAAGTCTCGTCATCAAACAAACACTTTACGACTTGAATATCAGCATTAAATATCAGCATCGATTGTTGCTGATGCTGATGCGGATGCTGATATAAAAACCCATGCTGATTATCCGCGGATGCTGATGCTGATGCTGATATTCGCAACAACCCTGGTCGGTAGACCTCCAACAAGATGGAGCGACGACCTGGTTAAGATCGCGGGATCGCGGTGGATGCGGAAAGCACAAGACCGGTCTGAGTGGAGAGTCTTGGGGGAGGCCTATGTCCAGCAGTGGACGTCTTTCGGTTGACATGATGATGATAAATAATAATGTTATAGTCTTAATTTATACAATTTTAATTTGATTTATTTGTGTTATTTAAGTAAATATTAAATAATCCCACTAATATTACAAATGCGAAAGTTTGTACGTAAGTCTGTTTGTTTTTTACTTCATCACGTTAAACCACTAAACCGATTTAGATGAAATTCGCTATACACATAGTTTGAATTTCGGAGAAGGACATAGGATAGTTTATATCCCGGAGAATTGCATAGTTCCCGTGGGATAGAGATAAACGCATTTTGCGCGGATTTAAAACGAGTATGAACTATTTACCTAGCTCTAACTGTGGTAAGTGGTCTTCCTCTTTATCTGTAAAAAAATATATTATATAGTGCACAAATATAAACATCTATTTAGACAAAAAGACAATATAAATAATATGCTGATTACACGAATCCTACTAATATTATAAATGTGAGAGTTTGTGAGTGATATTTGCTACTTCTTCACGCTGAAACGGCTAGTCGGATTTGGGTGAATTTCGTCAAAAAATTGTTTATAACCTGGATTTAAACATAGAATACTTTTTATCCCAATATTCCCATGGGATAAAGATAAAACCGCTGGGCTTAGAGTCATGAAATTTGGTGTGTAGGTAGCTGGACGTCTGAAATAACATATAATAGGCTACTTTTTATCCCGATGTTCCCACGGGAGAGGGATAATATCTCGAACTAATAACCGCTGGGCTTAGAGTCATGAAATTTGGTATGTAGATAGCTGGACATCTGAAATAACACATAGGCTACTTTTTATCCCGATAGGTATTCCCACGAGATAGGGATAAAATCTCGAAATAAAAACCGCTGGGCTTAGAATTATGAAATTTGGCATGGGTGTTTTAATTTAACCTTAGCGAAAACCGCGATGTAATTTTAAGGGTTTCCCACGAGATTAAAAAAAAATACCTCCTTGAATTTCTTGCCAGATTCTTCTCAACATAGGTTTTTTCCGAACCGGTGGTAGATTTTTTGACGTTCATAAGTGCTTGTTGTAGCCTAAATTGAATAAAGAGATTTTGACTTCGACTTTGAGAGTTCAATAAAATCCCGGAAATTCATTTGATCTTTATCTTAATATTTACGCGTGCGAAGACGCGGGTACACGCTAGTAATATTGTAAATGCGAAAGTTTGTGAGTGAGTACGTTTGTTACTCATTCCAATATTATCATAATTTTAAAATTCTATTTTCTTACTGTCCTCACCATTTCTACTGATATTGATATCTTCTGCACCAGTCTTACTGTCACCTTTTTCATCATCACCATTATTTTCACCTGCACCGTCTTCGCCAATGTTGACGTCACCACCGCCATCGGTTTTATCAACCATGACATCATCACCATTGTCATCTCCATTTTCATCAGCTTTTATGTCTTCGTCAGCAGCTTTTTCATCATCATCAACTAAGACATCTTCACCAATATTTTCATCATCTGGATTGTCTTGAACATTTTTGTCATCGTCAGCAGCTTTTTCATTATCATCAACTAAGACATCTTCACCAATATTTTCATCATCTGGATTGTCTTGAACATTTTTGTCATCGTCCCCTGTAATTTTATCAATATCATTACTAGCATCTACGTGTAGAAAATGTTATAGTATTTCTTTGTTATTTTTTAAACTTAGATATAATTGTAAGAGGGTAGTTTCTTTATACCCCGATAGATGGCGCTAGTACGGGCGCACCACAACTCTGAATCGCGCTGTTAAGATTTTTCTAAGCATGTATAAGGTCTGAGAAGGCGTTTGTATTTTTGAACATTAAAACCACACGGAAGTGAAGCATGTGTTTGATTTATTCACTACGTTTGTATATTTGCAAAAACATACAGCTCATTAAAATATATCATAAAGTAAGTTCTTAAACTACCTGTTAATTGTTTTACTCCACCGCCCGGAGGCGGCATAACCACATCAGGATTCTCTGGTGACTTTTGATCTTCGACGGTTTCTTCGGCGCCTTCATCATTTTCTTTTTCTTCATTTTCATCTCCTTGCAAGTTCGTTGGCGATTGTTCATCTCGCTCTTTTAATGTGTTATGCATTTCATTGAAAACAATCAATTAGCTTATAGGTGTTAAACTTAAGTAAATGACCTGTTGTATGTAATAGTCCACAGAATTGATATGGAACTTAAGTAATTTTTTAGGGTTCCGTAACCAAAATGGCAAAAACGGAACCCTTATAGTTTCGCTATGTCTTTCTGTCTGTCCGTCTGTGTGTCTGTTCGTCCGTAATTTCTCCAATTTTTAACAAATATATATGTAAGCAATGCCGACAAAACAGTACAATAAAAAATAAAAAATATATTTTTATATTATTTTACTGACTGACTTAAATATTTGTACGCCGCAAGGCCAAACATGCAAGAACAGGAGAAGAAACCGAACAGCTGTATTTAATGTAACTCATGTTTTAACAAATAAATATTTTTATCTTTATCTTTATCTTTATTACCGCCCATAGACGTAAAGTGGGGGTGATTTTTTTTTTTCATCCAATCTTGTAGTGTAGGATATCGTTGGATAGGTCTTCTAAAACCACTTCGGGGTTTTTAAAACGATTTTGATTTAGTGATTTGTTTGCGAAATATTCAAATTCTTAAGTGAAAATTTTCATTAAAATCGAGGGTCCCCCCTCTCTAAAATCTAAACCGGTGGATGGAAAAATTTTGAAAAATTCAGAAGGGTAGTAAGTATATCGAACTTTCAAGAAAAACTATAATGGCTAAGTTTGCTTGAGAATTATTAGTAGTTAAGAGGTAATAGCAGCCTAACTAAGCAAACTTGGAATATTCCGTACAAAATACGAAATCCTTGGAAAAGTATTACTTAATTTTTTCGTAATGGCTACGGTACCCTATTTTGGGCCTGTCCAACACGCTCTTGACCGGTTTTTTAATTTGGAACGTCAATTTGTACACATTAGTACTACTTAGTACTACATACAACAGGTCATTTACTTCAGTTTTTCGCCTATATAAAAAATATTATTGTACAACAGAACTAGCGCTTTACTTTAGTGGGGGGGGGGAACAACACAACAGGAAAAAATATTTGTAGTTCTGGTTTCAGTAATTGGAGAGACATTACAAGAAGAAGAAAGTCAAAAAGAAGAAACAAGTAGGAGTAAGAGACTGGCGTATGAGCAGCGAGCTGTCACCGAGTGTTCTACTCGCCATCTGCGCGTGAGCACCTCGTCGATCTAATGATCTGTGAGCCTATAGTCCTTGGAAAGGAGTTGCGAACTGTTTTTCATTCGCAGAGCTTCCCTACTTCTCCACTCGCGCTTATTTCTCCATCGCTTCCTCGCCTTTAGGAACGTATCTTAGAGAAGATTCTCACCCGCTTGAAGGATCTGTCCAACCTCTTCCGTGTGAGATATCCTTGGATTCTCAGCGCTGAACTGGATTCCGAGATTTTGGACGTCTTTTTCCAACTCCGCTATGTCGTCATGGAAGACCTGAAGTTTGGCGGCAGCTGGAAATGACAGTTAGAAACCTTTCCATCATCATCATCATCATCACAAGATATATCAAGTGTTAAATTATTAACTGGAAACTAGACTGTAAGTAGTTTACTCAGAACAGCGAGTCAAATTGATTACACTTTGTCTAAAAAGATTGTTTCTGTTTTTAAATATTATTTTCTTTTTATATTCATCATCATCATCATCATATCAGCCGAAAGACGTCCACTGCTGGACATAGGCCTCCCCCAAGGCTCTCCACTTAGACCGGTCTTGTGCTTTTCGCATCCACCGCGATCCCGCGATCTTAGCCAGGTCGTCGCTCCATCTTGTTGGAGTCCATCTTTTTATATTAATCTAAGTATTTAGTCTCTCAAGTAGATTATCGTTTCTTTTCTCCCAATGATACGAATTCAAGATTTTCAAGGCATTGGCAAGAGTAGTTTTAAAATGATATTACACAGAAATTGTTTCTTTACCATCTTTAGGATTCAGTGGAGTTTTTTTTATCAACTTGTCCTTGCTGTAGCCGTCGCCTGTATCGACGTTAGGGAACTCTTTGTGGAATTCTTCGTGAAACTTTTTCATTTCTTCGTCAAACTTCTTCATCTGGCTGTCGAAGTCGGAACCGTTTTCACTGGAATAATTAGATTAGTTTAGTATAGTTTATTTTAGTTTAACTAGTTTTAGTATGTTTCTAGTTTAGATAAAAGCAGAAATTAAATTGAAACAGTAATAAATAAATATCACTCTTAAAAACCAATTTGTAGCTTCTTCCTTCCTTCCTTCATCCTTGATCCTTTTGGATTATGTCTGTGTCTCACAAAAGTTTTAATTCACAAGACATTAATTTTAATTCACATCCAGACACAAGAAAAAAGATGTTGGAAGAAATACATTGTTTACAAAAAATGGAACCGACTACTGGTCGAAACTATACTAGTAGAAAATTATTTTGAACGTTTTAGTAGCAGCAGCAGTGCTCCTCCCCGAAATTCACAATAACAGATGTTTGTTTGAGAACTATTAACCTAACCATAAAAAAAAAAAACATTTTTAATACAAGCTATTTTTGCTGGTTGTACTTTTTTTTGACAGTACTTGCATTGTCACCCAAACTACATTTGCATACCAAATTTCAAGTCGATGCTATTAACCGTTGAAGAATGAAGAGTTCCGTCCTGCGAAGGCGATCCTGGCTGGACTACCAGGATATCACTACTATATTATTGTCCCTATTATCACGCGATTCACACACGAATTCCGAATTTCAAGTCAATCTGACTACTGGAAGTTGGTCAAATTTCATTTGCAAGATTTTATTACAGACAGATTGACAACGGGACAGGTGAAACTATATAAAAGCATGTAAAAAGAAATAAAAAAAATTATCTACTTCGACTGCTTTTTTACAGACATTAAGTAAGTAATCAATACTTCACTTACCCGTTCGAATTCGTTGCATTATTGTCATCCGGGTCACTTGGAAAGTCCGGTACAGTTGTATCTTCACCATCAAAAGGTGTATCAGTTGTATCTTCACCATCAGAAGGTTTATCAGTAGTATCTTCACCATCATCAGGCATTTTTGTTGGAGCATCAGTAGTATCTTCATCATCATCAGGCACTTTTGTTGGAGTATCACCAGTGGGATCATCATCATCAGGTACAGGAACTGTTGTTTCGAAGTTATCATCAACTGGAGATTAAAAGGCTTTATTGGCTGATTAGATAATTTAATAATCCCCGTTGAATGTTATTACTACGATAGAGTTGATTAAGTAGGTACTAATGTTCAGGCTGCCTTTCAACCAGGGATGAACAAGGGTGTGTTGCGAGTAATATGTTTTTCGTAGACCAATAGAAACGTTTCATTTATTTATTACGCACACAGCATATCTCTGGTGCAAACAGCTGAACGGAGCGAGCATTAGTAAATAAATGTTTTCTCAAACATGACATGAAATATTGACGTTGTGTTACAAATAATAGGCTGAGAAGTATCGCGCTGTAGGCGCTGCGGATCGGCACCCTGCGCGCGGTCACTCTAGCGGCCTGCAAAGAGATTTCATACAACTTTCCCGGCCGCTAGCCGGCAATGCGATTAATTTTTAAACAGGGAATGACACCGGATGATTCCATGAAACACAGTTATTAAATTATGTATAAATATAAATCAAATTAACATTATGTACAAAATTACGTAAGTGCATTAAGTATCAATTAATCTAATTAGAAAGTAAACAAAATTACTACTTCATCTTATAACTTCTTTTATTTATCATCATCATTATTACGTACGACTTCACAAAAAATAATTAGGACCCCTTCTTCTGTGACCTTTTAGAGTCCGATATTATCCTGAATGGACTATAGAATTTTTTATCGTTTCAATATGTTTTGGTGTCATCGTTTTCGGTTTCGTAGGTTTCGTAGGTTTCGGTTTTTTCTTTGTTGCTCTCAGTGTTGGTCTTTTTTTCTTAAATTGGCTATATTCTGAAAATAACTTTTTGTTAAGAATAACCTTTTAAAATCTCAAATCGGAGGAGGGAGCTTTATGAGAAATAGTACCTATAATTGAATCTATTAGTAGCCCGAAGTCGAAGACTGTGGTTTTAATGGGTCTATGTTTGTAATTCCAGTACCACCCGTGTGACATACAATATTTTTCATAGCATTCATAAATAAAATTGTATGTTTGTAAAACAAAAAAAAAATTAGAATCGGGGGCAGCGGTAGCAGCAAAATTACAAAAAAGTAAGATAGAACTCTTTGAGCGGAAACCTCTCTTTAGGCTTTCATAGTAAAATACTACCACTGTCTTCTTCCTGGTCAAGTTCTTCTCTAAGATATGCAATTTCTTTAGATTCTTCAACAGAAGCTACAATGATGTACAAGAATTTTAGAAAAAATAACCATATAAAACTTAAAACTTATGAATCCACCTTGATTTATTTTCGGTTTGGTAGGTTTTTTTGGTATCGTCGGTTTTGATTTAGTCGGTTTCACTTTTGTCGGTTTGGTTTTAGTCGGTTTCGCTTTCGTCCGTCTCGTTTTAGTCGGTTTTGCTTTCGTCGGTCTCGGTTTGGGTTTCTTCGTTGATGGTTTTCGTGTCGGTTTTTTTAATTTGAGACGGTTTAGACCTGGAAACGATTGTTAAAAATCATTTTGAATATTATGTTCATAATTGAATAAATAGATTTGTATTTATATTTGTATTTGTATTCAATAGAGTGTGTGAAGTTCCATATCCGGACTGGGCCCGCGTGGGAATTACGGGCCCAAGCCCTTTTATTGTGGGAGGAGGCCTGTGCCCAGCAGTAGGACGTATATAGGCTGGAATGAATGGATGGATCATCTCTTTTAAAATTCGTTGCCAAAACGATAAGCTAATGAGGAAAAAAAAAGCAAAAAAACGCTGAATATAATATACCCTAAGTTGTACCTACTTACTACGGAATCCTAAAAATGGCTTTCTAGTTTGCTAAGCAAACTTGTATTTTTTACAACATTTTTAGTAGGAGAATTTTAGATTTGGTACTAAAGGTAACTCAAGTTATTTGAACCACAATACAAGTCTTGCTTACTCTACTTACTATTTTGGTCATCCTTGTCATTTTTACCATGTTTCTCAGATTTTGCATTAAGTTTTATGACATTTCTGACCTCTTTAATTTTCTTAGCCCTTTCTTCAATTTGCTTAGCTATTTCCCCAATGCGCTTAACTCTTTCCACAATATCCTCAGCTATTTCTTCAACTTTTTCAGCTATTATTTCTTCGGCTTCTTCTTTGGCTCTTTTTTTAGCTTCCTCCTTGGCTTTCTTTTTATATTCTTTTTTGGCTTTTTTAACCGCTTCTTTTTTAACTTTTTTTATCGCTTCTTTTGCTGTTTTTTTTCCTATTTCTTTTGCAACCGCTTTAGCTGCTGCTTTGGCTGTCCATATAGCTGCCTTTATGACTGGTATCCAAAATCTTCGCCCATTAGTATTATTAGTGGCCGTGAGTAATGAACCCGTCCCAAAGGGATGAATTCCATTAATATTATTACGACCTGAAAAACCCTATACATCAATAAATGTCAACGTTATTCTAATAATTAGTGTGTACTTGTGTTAATTTTGTTGTATTTACATCTTCTTTCTTCCTAAAAGTAGCTGGTTCGTAAAATGCCAGGTCAGACTCCAGGATATTCAAAAAGTTCTCTAATGAAGACCAAGCAGCAAGCGCAGCGTAGGACGTCCACCAACGAGATGGACGGATGACCTGGTTAAAACCGCTTCACGGTGGATGCAGGCCACTTTCAACCGAAGCAATAGGTCTATGTCTACGTCTACAACAGTGGACGTCTTATGGCTGATATGATGAAAATTATTAAAAAAGCTCTGCCACGACTCGGTTTGTCAAACAATAAAGATATTGAAGAAATAAAAATGCTTGTATATTCCCTATTGATTGAATCAGGTGTTATTTTGTGGAGGTCCATATCCAGTGGCGTAACTATAGGGTAGCAGGGTTGGCAAAATGCCACGGGCCCCCGACCCAAGAGGGCCTCGGCCCAAAAGGCTGCGGGCTCAGAAATATTTTTGTAACATTGTACCTGAGTAGGTATTTTATTTTACTTAAAATTAAACTAAGTACAACGTGACGATTTTTACTGATAGGGCCCAGAAGAATTTGCCACGGACCCCAGATGGTATAGTTACAACACTGTCCATCATCATCATCAGCCGGAAGACGTCCACTGCTGGACAAAGGCCTCCCCCTTAGAACGCCACAATGAACGACCACTCGCCACTTGCATCGACCGGTTTCCCGCAACTCTCACGACCACTGTCCAATCCATGAACAAAAAAGTTAAACTGTCACTCCAGCACAACACATGCAAGACAGCAAAAACTGTGCGTCAATTAGAAGCACCTTTAGAAGTCAGCATTCTAAAGGTTCCATTGAGATACTTTGGTTTGCTTGAAAAATTACTTCATTATTAAAAAGTCACGAAAAATATTTGCCATACTATTACATTAAAATTTAGGTTAGATAATGCAAAAAGAGGATTTTCGGTGACAAAATTTTTTTGTGAGAGAATAATATTTCCTCATTTTTTTATGTAACAAACTCATCAAAATGAGCAAAAAACGCCAAATAAAACAAATAAATAAACTTTTTTAAACTCACTTCAACTTTTACAACATACTTTTTATTTTTAGGCGAGGGTAGGTTAGTTGTGTGCACGAAGCGCCTAAACAACACGAAATAGGAGCTCCGCCAAGCAAATAAGAAAGATATAAGAAAAAAAAAAACAAATACTTACGTATCTGCTGCTAATTACCATCCGAAATATCATGACACATCCAATAGAAGCTTTTATACACCAAAACACGTAAATCACTTTAAAAATATGATCAAGCCACTAACACTAGTAGGACATCCACCAACGAGACGGACGGGTGACTTGGTTAAAGCCGCGGGTTCACGGTGCATGCAAGCTGTCGAAAATGACCCACGTAGAACGTTCTCACAGTAAGTGTCGTAATAAATTCCCTTGTCAAGCAAAGCGATGTCACATGACTTTTTCTACGCAAAGGTTCCACTGTGGGTCACGCACGATTCAGTTGGTTCGAGTGTACCTACAATCTACATACATCTTAACGTTTGTTACAAAAAAAATAATTTTTGATTTCCGTTAACTTCAAGGAATCATTCAACAGATCAAAGGAAGTTTGACAATTTGATTACTTAATTACAGTGGCTATAAACTCTATATTTTTTTGATCATGAAACTACCGTGAGACTCACTCATTTTAAATGATATTGTAACGGATAACTCACGTCTTAAATCGAGTTTAGCTCGACATGTTTGGACATGAGTAGCACGAGCAGAGCGGTGGCGCGTAAAGTACAATTCAATAGAATCTGACAATTTTCTACACATTTAAGACACCCTAACGTGGGCACACTTGATTATATATGTCCCTGTTGTTGTGATTATCATCTAAAAGGAATCAAAAAAGAATAATAGTCACATTACTAAGCCCTAGGCAGCCCGGTGTTCATATTAGTAGGCTGAAAGTGTCTACAGGATTATCAGATTCTATTGAATTGGAGTTTAGTGCGCGTGTTGCGGCAGCCGCCGAGTCGCGTGCTCCTTAGACGAAGGGTTTCGAAATAGCCCGAAACATGTCGAGATAAACTCTATATTTTTTAATTCAATTCGAACAAAATGAAATTCATATTATTGTTTTGTTATAATAGTTTTTCGTGGTAAAATAAATTACCAAGTAATTTCTATCAATAAAATTCCACCATCTATCGGAGTTAACGGAAATCAAAAAAACGGCGTATTTTTGTTCGTTTCTCTGTTTTTGTGCAACGAAAGGTTAATCTGACATACACGTGCAGGATAAAATGGTTGCACATTATGATATATATGGACCTCCGCAAAATAACAGCTAAATTAAGATACAATCTCACCTGATGGATTTAGATCTGCTTGTCGTTTCACTCTCTTCTTTGTCAAACCTAAAGAAAAAAATGTAAGTTTAATTCCTTGCAGCGTTATGCCAAGGGTTATCCTAGTATATCGTTATCAACTTGCACTTTTCGTAGCAAATGGTATAAAAAAATCACCTTTATATATTTAAAAAAAAGAATGAGCGGGACGACGTATACGAAAATCTAAATTCATAATATAAGGCTTGTAGTGAAATCACCAACCGAGAGGCATCGATAGCTTCCGGTGACCAGATTCACAATTCTTCATCGGCACTACCGCTGCTTCAACATCTGTCAATAAAATAATCATAAATTATAAGATATATAAGATATACTAATATTATAAATGCGAAAGTGTGCTTTTATGTGGGCCAATCAACTTTTTTACCCACACTAATCTGTCCGCGACATTTTACCAAATATTGCAGATTTTAATAAGTAAACATGTTTTTTCTGTAATGTAATAGATAGTGTACATGAATACATGCCATGCTACGTAAGTTCAAATCTTGTCGGAAGCACTATTTTTAGGTAACGCCATAGACAGTTTTGGTAACTCAGGAGACGCCCAAAGTGTCGGTAAAATAGTTGATTGGCCCATGTTTGTGTGTTTGTCCGTCTTTCAAGCCGTAACGGAGCGACGGATCGACGTAATTTTTGGCATAGAGATAGTTTATGAGCCCGAGAGTGGCATAGGCTATTTTTTATCCCGGAAAAATACACAGTTTCCGAGGAAATAACGCGCGATAACCGATTACCACGCGGGCGGAGCCGCGGGCAGAAGGTAGTAAATTTTTATATATTTCCATATACATTTAAAAAAAAATCAATGCTTTCGTTACGGATAAGTACTGCAACGGATAAACATACATAAGTAAATTGCATATTAAATACCCTAGTCTTCTGTCCCAACTCGTCTGAATCTTCGTAGTCATGTTTTCAACTACTTGGCTATCCGGTCGTCAAACATACGCGCAAGCAAACTACATACTACCACAGAATATTTCTATTTAGGTACCTGAGGCCGTATTGCCTAATGTTTCTGACGCTCGCTATCGCAATCAAATGACATATTTCGCATACAAAAACTGTCATTTCATTGCGATCGCGAGTGTCAGAAACGTTAGGCAATAAGGCCTCTGATGTGCATGAATTTTATTAATTTACCCACTCATGTTTAATTAAGTTTGGACAAGTGCAATATATTTCAATACTACTATTTCTGGTGTACAATAAGGAATATTTGTATTGTATTGTATTGTATTGTACATGTTGCTAATATTGCTATGCCCTTAAACAGGGTTGTACTTTAGACCTAAGGTAACTGTACAAAGTGCAATGACGAAATAAATAAATACCTAAATGGATATATCGATACTACGCAAATGTCACTGATTTGTAATAGGAAAAAAAAAACATACCCTGATGACATTTCATATACTGCAACTCGCATTTATTCACCACCACGATGTGAATAGACTTCTTCACGGGTTCAGTTTGGTTCTTCCTTATGACACGGAGACAGAGCGGCGCCACTATCGCTGGACATGTTATATTAGCTTCGCAACTCAATGGTTTTATTTGGGAAGTTTTATTTGATATTTCAGCGGTGGAAGGGTTAAAGACTGGAAAAAATAAGATTTTTAAATAAACTGCACGAGGGAGTGTCCACAGATACAGATTACATTAGATTACGTAAAAGCATACTTCGCGTGTCCGAACCCCGACCAAGCGTCGGGGTGGGCCCATACAAAGACTGACCGCTAACTGACTAATCATGACTAGTGAATGACTCGAGCCCCAACGGTGCGGGCGGGCGGCGCGTTTGTATAGATTTTTAGTTCAGTACAATTAGATCAAAATTTGGCAAAATTAAAGCAAGAGGTTTATCTATCAGGATATGTAGGTTATAGAGAAAAAATAAATTTTACCCACTCTCCCCCCCCCCTCCGGGGGGAGCGTCACCCCCCCGCGCCCGCGAATATGTCCCGGATCGCGGTATTTTCCATTATAAAAGAAAACCGTACACGATACATAAAAAGTGTGTAGGAACGAAATAATCCTTGATAAATTTACTATAAACCTTTCATACATTTAAAAGCGATATCACTTATAGTTCCAGCGCAATATGATACCAAATACTAACTTTTTTTATAATTAATCTATTTTTTCGGCTAAAAGGCTAGTTTTCTCAAATACTTCACATTTTACCGCCAAGATATGTATGACAGAAGTAAAGAATAGAATATTTTCTTTATAAAAAGGTATAATTAATTTCTAAAATCTTTCATTTACCATTGCCATGCTATTTTTTTAATTTAGTTCATTTGGCCATTCAGCGAAATATAAATGTTCATACTGGTTAAATGGTGTTACTTTAAATACCATTAGATTCTCATATGTTTTCCTATAAGCTATAGGTATTGACCTATTTTCTGTTTTAAAAAAAAAAATGTAGGCCCTGCTGGGCTTTTAGGAGATAGGGGCGGGGAAATGGTTAATTTTCACCTATTTTCTTAAATAACTTCAAAACAGATTAATTTAAAATAATGAAAAATATATATTAGAGATTTTCATAATGTACCCTTTCATTTGATATGTCACATGATATAGTTTCTAATTTTTTTTTCTAATTTACCCCTCCCCCATCCCCCCAAACTGGCCCACGTGTTTAAAATTAATTAATTTACTTTACACGTCCGTGTTTGGGTCATCAATTTACATAGGTGAACTAAATTTGAATTCAATCGGTCTAGTAGTTTCGGATCAAATTGGCTATGACAGACGGACGGTTTAGGTATATTTATACCTTAGGCTGCAATTTATTCTTAAACTACTAATAATTCTCATGAAAACTTAACCGTTATAGTTTTCCTTGCAAGTTTGATATACTTACTATCGTCCTGAATTTTTTTTAATTTTTTCTACCCACCGGTTTAGATTTTAGAGGGGGGGACGCCCGATTTTAATGAAAATTTGCGCTTTAAAGTTTAATATTTTGCAAATGAATCACTGAATGGAAAAATTGTTTTAGCAACCCCCTAATGATTTTAAAAAACCTATCCAACGATACCCCACACTACAAGCTTGGATGAGAAAAAAAAAAACACCCCCACTTTACGTCTATGGGAGGTACTAAAAAAAATTTTTTTTTTTAATTTTTTATTACACTGTTTTGTCGGCATAGTTTACATAGTTTACATATTCGTGCAAAATTACAGCTTTCTAGCATTGATAGTCTCTGAGCAAAGCCGAGAACGGACAGACAGACAGACAGACAGACATGGCGCAACTATGAGGGTTCCGCTTTTGCCATTTTGGCTACGGAACCCTAAAAAATGTGTAATATTTTATTATAATCTTACTTCCGGACTAAATAGTTTTTTTTTTGGTACTTTTTCCTAAGTTAATGTCGCAGTAGCTGATTATGGTGAATTTTCAAAACAGCATAGCAGCGTCAAATGAATGAGTTTAGAAATGAATTATACCTTTTTATAAAGAAAATATCCTGTTCTTTACTTTAGTCATACATATCTTGGCGGTAAAGTGTGAAATAATTGAAAAAACTAAACAATTAACAAAAAAAACTGGATAAATTATTAAAAATGTTCGTATTTGGTGCCAGATTGCGCTGAAACTGTAAGTGATATCGCTTTTGTATGTATGAAAGGTTTATAGTAAATTTATCTAGGATTATTTCGTTCCTACACACTTTTTATGTATCGTGTACAGTTTTCTTTTATAATGGAAAATACCGCGATCCGGGACATATTCGAGGGCCCGGGGGGGTGACGCTCCCCCCGGAGGGGGGGGGGAGAGTGGGTAAAATTTATTTTTTCTCTATAACCTACATATCCTGATAGATAAACCTCTTGCTTTAATTTTGCCAATTTTTCCATACATTGCAATCTAATTTTCTTCAACTATTTGCGCGGACATCGGGGAGCTCACATCGCTAATTCGCTCTTGAGACGTCACAGTAGATTTAAAAAAGTGACACGGTTGGTTTTCACATAAATTGAGGTATTTGCGTTATCTAGTGTAATCTATATATCTGTTAATTGGCTCAACTGAAATATGCGTCGAGTCTCCTTTTCTAATATCGACAAAATCACACAAAATTCCCAAGGGATACAGTGAATTCTTCCCGCCTCTTTGACCCGGGCATGCTATTTCAACGATAAATACCATGACCTGAGACCTTATTGCCTAACGTTTCTGACACTCGCGATCGCAATAAAATGACAGCTTTTGTATGCGAAATATGTCATTTGATTGCGATCGCGAGTGTCAAAAACATTAGGCAATACGGCCTCTGTACAACATTATGGATCTCTTAAAAACGAGCCTATAAGCCTCTCAAAAGGCTGGCAATGCTGTGATACCCCTCTGTTGCGGGTGTCCATGAGCGTTGGTGATTGCTTCCCCTCAGATAACCCGCACGTTCATTTTCCCTCTCTTATATTAAAAAATATATAATAACTTACATAGTAACACAAAACACAATATAACCGTCATAGCAGAATCGATAAATCTTGGATAAATCAATAGACTTCAAAAATAATCATGGATTTGTTGAATTTCTGATTAATTTTCACGGTGGGCTTGACTTTATTAATTATGTGTGACACACTTATTTCTCCTTCACACACTTCTTTTTAAATTTGTACGGAATCCTCAGTACGAGAGTCCGATTCGGACTCGTCTGGTATTTTGGCACGGCAGTGCCCCCGCCAAGTCGAGCAAAAAAAAAACAAAGGCACGGCCGTACCATACTTTTCTCGAAGCCATTCAGGCTATTTTCAACACCCTGTATTTTTGTTATGGCTAAAGCTAGAACCCTGAATTTTCAGTTACCTATAGGGCCTAATGGGACTTAGATATATTATCAATAACATTCAGTTCGAACACGTAGATTAAGAACTATCACATGTTAAAGTTCCTCAGTTTTGTCACTGACATACCTACTCACTGACTTTTGATTATCATAATTCTATATTAATTTACGTGAGACGTTTATGAAACTATCGGATTATCCGTACTTAATAATTTAACATCCGTAACCGTAACCGAAACCGGTATTATGTTTGACATATAACCGTATCCTTATCCAGATCCGAAATGTTGTATCCATAATATCCCTTATTTGCACACCTACTTAATAATATTGTTATGTATTGTGTTATTGAATAAATGTACCAATCCTTCCTTTCTTTCTTACAAATAATAATAATAATAATAAAAATCTATTCAAAAAACTCATTTCACATCATAATATAACAAGAACTTAACATACTGTAAAATAAATATTTACAAGAAATGCCTGAACTAGGATTCCGTGTTTCAGGCAAATAATTCTAACATATTAAGGTATAATTTAATCAACTACAGAAGGTTATTCTAAATTAAACAATGATAATATTGTCATTTTTTTTAATACTAACCTAATTTAAAAGTATAAGGGACATTATGATTAAATTCAATGTTTAAAAATGTTTAAAATTACTGGTGCATGGTCAGACTACAATTTGAAGTGTGGAGGCTTTTCTTAAATATGCTTGTGAACGAATAACGATCCATTATCAATTCTTGAGGGTGTAGGTTGGTTCTGTTCATCATCATATCAGTTGCAGGACGTCCTCTGTTGGACATAAACCTCCCATAGACCTCCAGTTGCCTCGGTTGGAACTTGGAAGCGGCTTGCATCCACCGTGAACCCGCGACTTTAACTATGTCATCCGTCCATCCCGTTGGTGGACGTCCTACGCTGCGCTTTCCGATCCGCGGTCTCGTTCGAGAACCTTTCGGCCCCAACGGCCATCTGTTTTCCATCCCTATCTGCTCACGTCTCTCAAATCACCCAGTATGTACCGTCCTCCATAGTGCGTGTACAAAAATCATTTTTACTTCTTATGCTCGTAAAGTTCGTACCTACTTATAAACGTGAATGCTGAATCTAGGCGACATCAAATGACTTTTCATGCACTAGTGCATAAAATAAAAACTTCTTCTAAGACCAAGGTAATCAAGTGTCAACAGCCACAAACAAAGAAGTTTACATTTTTTTTTTCGTAATTTTTAATTTATTAAAAATCAGTCAAATCAATCAAAATAAATCAATAAAACTAAAAAATCATAATTATATAGCAAGTCATGAAAAATAAATGTACATAATAAGTGAACAATTGTTTCCACTGTTGCTATTTCGTTGCCTCGCCATCGAAGTGAAAAGCAGAGTGTAAAACTCGAGCACTAAATCCATTCTCCCCTCCTCGACGTGTCTATCCACCCTCGCCATACCGGCTCGGGTGGCTATATGCACGTCTCGGGTAAAATGGCTCGTTTTATGCTCTTGTTGTACAATCTACTATTCATGCAATACATTCCGATGTGAAAGACAGAACTAAAAATAAATGGAAAACTCGATTCTAATTTAGTTTCCCGCAATGCTCAGCAAAGCAAAGTGATTTTTAATTAAAAAATATGCTCAGCATGGTGTTGAAACTGTTACGTAAGTACCTTTATAGTTTTCGATGGTTTCTCGAACACATTGTTTGTTCTTTATTTTGTACAATAAAGTGTTTACATACAATAGGTACACATTCAGAGCTAAAAAAAAAACGACAATCGAGTTCTCTTTTCGAAGACTGTTTTCTTCGCTACAAAGTACTCGTAATATAATAAAAGTTTGTGTGTGTAGTGTATGTGTGTGTGTGTGTGTGTGTGTGTGTGTGTGTGTGTGTGTGTGTGTGTGTGTGTGTGTGTTTATGTGTGTGTGTGTGTATGTTTGTTACTCCTTCACGCTAAAACGACTGAACGTATTTGGATGTAATTGGATATGTAGGTAGCTGGACATCTGGAATAACTCATAGGCTACTTTTTATTTCGATATTGCCTCTGGTTCTGTTTCCGTTAAGTCGGAACTTCCGTTTGGTATACACATCCGTTTCGGTTCCGTTTCCGTTACTTTTCAAACGGAAGTTATATCGGATACCAATGCTTATCGCCGCGGAAGGACGTGAGCGGGCATACATTAAAGACATCGACATCTATATGCCGTCAGGTACATAGACCGGCTAAGAGCGTGTCGGACACGCCCATCCAGTCGAATAAAAAAAAAGTTGCGCTATTACCAGATGTCACAGTTTTGTCGCAAAGAAGCGATAGTTATATTAAAGATGCAATAAAACAATTATTTCAAAACTACATTCCAGTTGTAGCAGCATGTCTTGAAGTCCAATCATCTCGAGTCAGGTTGGCTAATCTGAAAGAGACGCTCGCATCAGCAAGGAAAATATACGCCAACCCGTATCACCCGGAAGACGACAACATCACCATGTTACAGGGTCAGTGTGCCACTCCATACTGCAACCATGGACAGAAATAAATTGTAGAAAATTTTGTTTTCAATACAAGCTTTTTGGCTTTCTGCACTTTTTGTTGACTAGAGCTATGTACACTCTAGTACGACAAAATTCAGGCACCGGCACTTTCAGGCCTACTCGATCCTTTGGCTTTGCGGAGGGATGTGTCGTCTCTCTGCATATTATACCGTATTCATCATGGGGAGTGTTCTGACGAACTGTTCGATTTGTTGCCTGCGGCTAAATTCCACTACCGGACTTCGAGGAACCGTCTGTCTTCCCATCCTCACCATCTCGATGATTGGCAGTCAAGTACCGTACGTTTTAAGCGAAACTTCTTCCCTCGCACGACGAAGATATGGAATCAGCTTACTGCGGCAACATTTCCGGAGCGTTACAACTTAGGGATCTTTAAAAAACGAGCCTACCAATTCCTTAAAGGGTCGGCAACGCACCTGTGATTCCCCTGGTTGCGGGTGTCCATGGGCGACGGTGATCGCTCTCCATCAGGTGACCCGTCTGCTCGTTTTCCCCCTCTTATATAAAAAAAAATAAAAAATAAAAAAATTTGGCGTACTAGATTGACAACTCAAAATGTTACCAGACAGCAAAAAAATAAGCATAGGATTCGATCGGATGGAAAATATTGGAAAACGAACAAGTGGGTCTCCTGATGGTAAGAGATCACCATCACCCATAAACATCTGCAACACCAGGGTTACCTATTGCAGATGCGTTACCAACCTAGAGGCCTATGATGGGATACCTCAAGTGCCAGTAATTTCACCGGCTGTCTTACTCTCCACGCCGAAACACAACAGTGCAAGCAGTGCTGCTTCACGGCAAGATTAGCGAGCAAGATTGTGGTAGCAATCCAGGCGGACCTTGCACAAGGTCCTACCACCTGCAAAAAGAAGTACTTAGGTACAAGAAGTAGGCAATTTAAGAGTTCAAATCTTATTCCAATTTCAGATTTCACGTCAGACGAGGATGGGGACAATCTCCATTCTTTAAACGGCCAACTGAGTGAGACAGAAAAGAAAATCATAAAGATAAAGCGTCTAAAAGTGAACGGTCGCTACTACACAGTAGGAAAGAAAACGGAACGCCCGAAAAGCGAAGAATTGTGGAATAACTTAAATCTTACATGAATAAACATGTTAATTAAATTATAATGTTGTATTCGTAGAAAATACGTACCTACTTAAGTAGGCTTCAAACGTAATACGAAAAAAAAAACAACAGAAATTTAATTACTTAAGTCTTAAGTACAGTTTATGTATGAACTTATGAATCTTATGATGACAGTAGGTAGGTAATTTAATGTTAGGTATTTTCATTTTACGTTGTCATCAATCTCTCGCCAAGTAGTCCAGTAACTTTATACATCGGCAGTATGCGTCAAATCCGGTAGTTCTAAATTTTTGCAGACTTGTTTATGATGTTGGCCTAATGAATAATCCAAGTTTGTGACCTCGAGCGCCGAACGCAACTTTGTCAAAAATCGAAAAAACCGCGAAAAAAACGTTATTTTTTAAAAATTTTGGTGATTATAACCTAAAGGGCTAGTGTTTGAAAAAACTTTCTTAGAACTTTTTAAAGAAGACTTTTCCTACTTATTGTTGCTAGAATTGTCTCTGTGGGCCTAATAGTTTCCTAGATTAAGCCTTTCAAAGTTCATCATTTGTTCGAACTTCGCAAATTTTTTGCAATTCTGTCGTCTGAATGAATTTTGACCCCGATTATACATCGAAGCCATGTACTTTTTTGATGGGATGTTAATATGATGATGTGGGATGATAATGAGGAGTGTGAACAATGATGTTAAAGCTAAGCTAATAAGGTAAATAAAAAAGAAAAGTACAGCAGAATTTAACAAGTTTATTTGTTAGGAAATTGAGTAATATTCAAGATAAAAAAATCAAATTAATTTAGCCCTCTTGGAAGGTCCCGGTTGAGGTTCGTCCGTATCTGGATCGACGTATTAGGATGGCATATCCCCATCAGGGGATGGTAATGAATCGTTGACGTCTTGTGCCGTCAAGTCATCCTCCATTTCGACATCGGACAGATAGTCGCCTTCTGGGATTTTACTACTGCAACATCAGGTATATTGTCACAAGAGGTCTCGCTGCAGTGCCTGCAGACTGATGAGTATTTTTAATCTTGTCTTCCTGCAGCTGCACGCGATCCCACGACCCTTCGTGCATTCGCAAGTAATCATCTGCAAGAGGTGTTGTGGGGCTGCATCTCTGGTCATCATTTTGGGGTTGAGGCTTTGTGGTGTGTATATCCACCCCCAGGGTTAAGTGTGACTCCCAACCACGCCTGTACCAATAAGAAGATTGTACATGAGAATAGAAAATGATGAATGACATGTAATGTGCATTACTGATGCAAGGACAAATTTTTACCTGATGATAGGTCCGCAAGGGGTGAAATCGAGCAGAGTCTCGTGGAGGAGGTAATCTGGCTAGATTGAAGCTGGTTTTCGTCACAGCCCTGCCGAATAGTTGGTTGCCTAAATTGCGAAGTTCGAAAAAAATGATCAACTTTGAAAGACTTAATCTCGGAAACTATTGGGTCCACAGAGACAATTCTAATATCA
The DNA here is from genome assembly GCA_037349165.1 of Choristoneura rosaceana. Lineage (NCBI taxonomy): Eukaryota > Metazoa > Arthropoda > Insecta > Lepidoptera > Tortricidae > Choristoneura > Choristoneura rosaceana. The sequence goes on from JAZBNJ010000050.1 coordinate 2,787,956, forward strand.
TATTGTAGCAAATTTAGTCTTCTTTAAAACGTTTTAAGAAAGTATTTTCAAACATTAGTTCTTTAGGGTAATAATAGCCAAAGTTTTAAAAAATATCGATTTTTTTGCGGTTTTTTCGATTTTTGACAAAGTTGCGTTCGGCGCTCGAGGTCACATACTTGGATTATTCATTAGACCAACATCATAAACAAGTCTGCAAAAATTCAGAACTACCGGATTTGACGCATACTGCCCCCATACTTTCAGGCGACAAAGTTACTGGATTAAAGCGTTTCTGTAAAAAAGGCGTGATAAGATAACGCATCCATCTTGCAAAACTTTAAGAACATTTAACAATTCGCCGTGGAAGTCGTTGTTTGTATATTTTGTACGTGGTTTTACTTTAAATTAAGTATGAGTTTAAAGCACTCATAATATAAAGGTAGGTAATAGTAATGGTTTAATACATAGATTAAATATAGCGCTTTCATCCACGTTAATTAAGATTTTCTCGGAATGTGCGAGTTGCGTTGAACGAAACGCAAAACTTTGACATCTTTTGACGTCTCTTCTGTCAACATTGTCAAATATCAGCTGTGAGCAATCATCACTGTTGTCACTTTTGAAATCCAAAGTTAGAAATATATTTGTTCTTATGCAAAATTAACCAGATTTTATTATTAAGTTTAAATTAGTTACGTGAGAGAAATGGAGGAATATTTATCGACAACTGTCGCAAATCTGGTAAGACTATGCTTTTATTTATACTTAATAAGCTATTACCTGCAACATCGTCTGCCTTCTTCAGGAACTCTCCACTTTCGGCTAGGTGGATGGTAGTGTATCAATGACGAATGAATGTTAAATTACTCTAGTAATTTAATAATTATTCAACTTCTATTACCTATTACTAAAACTTGTTTTTTTAGCGTTAGAAAAAAGGTAAGCGATCTTGACTTCTTTTTACTGAAAAACAACTTTATTCAACTTTAAAGTGCAAATTTTCATTAAAGTCGAGCGTGCCTTCCCCCCTTTAAAATCTAAACTGTTAGGTGGAAAAGTTTGAAAAAAAACAGTATAGTAGTGAGTAAGTACTTATATCCAATTTACAAGGAAAATTATGATGGATAAGATTGCTTGAGAATTAGTAGTAGTTTAAGAGTAAATAGTAGCCTAAGGTATAAAATATACGTAAACTTGGAAGATTCCGTACACAATACGAAATCCTCAGAAAAATAAATTTTTCGTAATGGCTACGGAACCCCATTTCGGGCGTGTCTAACACGCTCTTGGCCAGTTTTTTAATAGTTTTATTGCAGTAACTAACTAAATAAAATAAAATAAATAAATAAATAAAGATCATGGGACAATTCACACCAATTGACCTAGTCCCAAAGTAAGCTTAGCAAAGCTTGTGTTATGGGTACTAAGCAACGGATAAATATAATTATATAGATAGATACATACTTATATACATATTAAACACCCAAGACCCGAGAACAAACATTTGTATTTTTCATACAAATATCTGCCCCTACACAGGAATCGAACCCGGGACTTTAAGCTTCATAGTCAGATTCTCTAACCACTAGGCCATCTGGTCGTCTAACTAACAATAAGATTTATTTCAGAAATCCAATAACTACTGCACTCTAAACATAGTGATGGGCAATGAGAGCTGTGATCTAGACTCGGCCGTCTCCTCTCTAGTCTATGCCAGCTTTTTACACTGGCAACACCATGAGCTAAAATGCAAAGTATGCACAAAGGAGAATAGGGTAGAATGCAAAGACGATATATTTGTTGCCATATTAAATGTAGACCGGGAGGATTTTGAATTAAAAACTGAGGTGGATTTTTGTTTGACCGAAAATAAAATTGGCAAAGATTTATTGGTTTTTAGGTGAGTATGATTATATTTACTCCCTGTTTTACCATTCATTGATTAAATTTATCTGACAGATAAATGTGATGCCGTCTCTTTTTGTTTTCTTCAAATAAACAAAGACGGCATCACTTTTATCCATAAAATAAAATTAATCAATGTATAATATTAGTAGAATTGTAATCCTAATGTAACTTTAAGTATTTATACTTTTTTTTTGCAGAAATGACTGCAATCTCCAGGAATTAGTAGTTGGAACCAAGACAAATGTTGTTTTGGTAGACCACCATGTTTTAGCGAAAAATGATAAGTTTTTGTCACCATATGTCACAGAGATCATAGACCATAGACCCATAGACAAGACAGAGTGGAATTATAAGGATGACACAAGGTAATTTATTTATCTAGGTTGAAAATAATCAAGAAAATAATTTCATTATGGTCATTGGTTTGATAATTATCAGATAATTGGGAACTTTCCTAAGTAATTGTTTTTCCGTAGAATATATTCGGTCAAAGACGGGTGTTATAGGTTTGACTGCTATGTGTGTCTGTGTATTTGTCTGTGGCACCGTAGCTCTTAAACGGGTGGACTGATTTGAATGGCTTTTCACTTTGGCCACAAAAGGCAGATAGTTCAGAAATCAATCTCCATACAAGTGCGCTCGAGCAACGCGCACAAAGACACTGCTCACGGACACGATATCTCGGCGCGGTTGGGACCAGTGAGAGCGCGAGTGCCATCCGCTTGAGACACGCGTCTGTGAACTTTTTGTGCAATAATGGAGCAACAAAAAAAAATATTATAACTGTTCAGTGGATGGTTGTTTAAATTAAATAATCGTGAATTTCGCCAATGACGAAATCGTCGCAAGATATTTTCTGTGACAAATCCATACTAATATTATAAATGCGAAAGTGTGTTTGTGTGTTTGTATGTTTGTCCCTCTTTCACGCCGTAACGGAGCGACGGATCGACATGATTTTTGGCATAAGGATAGTTTATGAGCCCAAGAGTGAAATAGGCTACTTTTTATCCCGGAAAAATGCACAGTTCCCGAGGGAACAGCGCGCGATAACCGAATACCACGCGGGCGGAGCCGAGGGCAAAAGCTAGTTTATTATAAAACAATGACATTAAAATTAAAATATTTTAGTTATTAATTTATATTTCCATTCTTCCCGTTTCATTCTCAACAATAAATCAAACAACTAGATACGAGTGCCACTATTTACCACGATAGATTTTTGGTGCATAAGCCATAGTTGACAACCTTAGAGCGAACGCCGAGCGTAGGTATGAAAAGTGAAGTACAGTGGGAGTAGAAAAACCTTCGTCAGTTATTAAATTGATTCCTTTACAAAGTCATAGACTCTTAGTACGTTTTGAAACCAAAGTACTAAGTAGACAAGTGCATGTCAAATTATACTTACTTGATACGAGAACAAGGGTCAAAATAGTATACACCTCTAACATATATCTAGTTTCGTATCAATACAAAACCTTTTTAATAACAACTTCTTAAAAATTTCAATCAAATGTTCTATTTAATTGTCAGTGTTTGTCAGTGCCAAGGTGTAGTTGTAGGGTCGCTATGGTCACCTGATTATGTTTAGCAGGTTGACTGATTGATGCAGTGTGTCATATCAATTGGTAAAGCAGATTATCGCTCATACTGAGCAAAGGAAAATAGATCTTAGGGTGACGAACCTTTTTTTACTCCGATTGTACATACAGGAGATTGACTTCTGAACTATCTGTGTTTTGTGCTTTGGCTGTATCCAATATCTTTGTTACTGACTGTACCTTACTTTTAATAGTTTTACAGTAATTTTCAATTACATTTTGTTTCAGATCAACGATAGAGACTGTAGGGTCTTGCTGTACGTTGGTTGCCCAAAGAATCAAAGACTTGGCCACATTAATGTCAAAAGAATTGGTCTTCTTCAACGCCTATCCTAAATGCACACAAATGCTTCATTGTAAGTATTAAAATAAAGTAAAAAAAAAAGTAAAGTTTATTGCAGAAAATGGTGCAAATGGTGAAAAAAAAACATAACATGGTGCATAATGGTATATATTGTATTGTAAAACTCTTTATTGTACATAAAAACATATGACAATAACAGAACACAGGATAATAAAATGTACAAAGGTGAATATCCGTTAAAGGGATCTCTTCCAGTTAACCTTTGAACGATTGAAATTTCATTTAATGTGTACAGCAATTTAATGTTGTTTTTATTTAAGCTACTATTATTCTGGATACGGTAAATTTCTCAAAAGAAGTGAACAAGGCAACGCCACATGACTTAGAAATCATTTTATTCCTTGAGAGTGTCTTAAAGCCCGAAAACATTGAGAATGAAAGGTAAGTGACCTAAATAAAATGAAATGAAAAAAATGAAATTTATTTATTTGCGGTAAATGTAGTACAATAAAGTTATGATGTTATATGATTTTTTGTTTCATACATTTATTTTAAATTGTAATATTACTTACCTATTTTAATTTGTAAAAGTTTAGGTGTATTTTATACCTTGGGCTGCTATGTACTCTTAAACTACTAATAATAATTCTCAAGAAACTTAACCGTTATAGTTTTCCTTGTAAGTTTGATATACTTACTACCATCCTGAATTTTTTCAAAATTTTCCTCCCACTGATTTAGATTTTAGAGGGGGGGATGCTCGATTTTAATGAAAATTTGCACTTTAAAGTTGAATATTTTGCTAAAAATCACTGAGCAACCCCCTAATGGTTTTAAAAGACCTATCCAATGAAACCTCACACTACAAGGTTGCATGAGAAAAAAAATCACCCCCACTTAACGTCTATGGGAGGTACTCTAAAATTTATTGTTTTTTTTTTATTATACCATTTTGTCGTCATAGTTTATTTACATATATATATTCGTGCAAAATTACAACTTTCTAGCATTGATAGTCCCTGAGCAAAGCCGCGGACGGACAGACAGACATAACGGAGAAACTATAACGGAGAAAATATAAAAACCCTAATTGAATTTCATTATTTTTTAATTTGGGCACACATCTGAATATCGAAACTTAAAATATAGAAAGGTTTATTTTCTGAAACCGAAAACTTTTCAGGATTGATTAAAATGCCTTCGTATAGAACCCCTTAGCTTAGATTAGGTTAGATTTATAACAACCTAAAAAAAATACAGTCTTAACAGAAATACCTTTTCGATATTATGACCCATTCGATATTTTAATACATTCGGTATTTTAACATTCGATATTCTGATAAGTACCTTTAATTTTATACCAGGGAGCAGACATTATCGCGTCTTCTAGAAGCCAGGACTAATGTCTCCAAGTTGTCGGCAGCCCAACTCCTGAAAAAAGACGTGAAGATAATCCAAGACGTCTACGTGCCCAGTTTTCCTATACTTGTCGAGGTAAACAAACACGCCACAAAAGGGCATTACGTAAAGCTCTGCACATGGGGCGACACTAGCGCAAACCCATGACAAAATCACAATAAAAAAAAATCATTTATTCAGTTAATAGGCCCCAATGGGCACTTTTACACGTCATTTTTTAAACTATTAGCGCTTTCGGAAAGACCATCATTGTGGAGAAGAATGCGCCGCAAGAAACTTGGCAGAAAGTCATTTTTTCAAAATAAAATAATTACTAATAAAATACTTAAAAACTGCAGTAAACAATTACAATATAAATAATAATACTAATACAGGGATGTATGGGGTCCCTTAGTGGCACAAATAAATACTAACTATGTCTACGTCTATGTCTTCAGTGGAAGTGTAGAATGGTTCCACCGTCAAAATTAAAAAAAAAATCAACAACAAACAATCAACACTGACAACGTGAGTTCTCTTTGTATTTTCTCGCCATGACAGATCATGACCAAAGAGCAGGGGCGTACCCAGCTTCTGGCCTGGGGGGGGGGGGGGCAAGTCAGATTATTTAGGTCAGATTGCCCGCGCTTTTTTGTCATACACACTACACAAAAACATGAAACACAAGGTATATGTAGTGTGTAGGGCAAACACCCGCAAGAGATCCTGCTTCATAGGCAAATGGGGTATAATATATTGTAGAACATACAATTCATTGCCCCGTACGTAATGCATATTTGCCATAATTAATTTCAGGTAATGCAAAATATTCACAAAATTATTCTAATTATAAATAAACCCGAGTAGCCCACCCAAAAACAGTGAGATTTGACATTTCGGAGACCTCACGCTACACTAGCGCCTCTAGCGGGGAATTCATATTCATATTCTATTTTTGTTTTTAGGAGTTCTTATTAAAACCTGGAGCCCTCCCAGCGGTCACTGAAGCCCTAAGCACTAGCGGGTGCTCCCTCGCCCTCCTACTGGGTATGAGCTTACAGAACGAATTGAAAAGAGATGCTGCCATATGTGGAAACGAGACAGATAAGACTGCTAAGGTAATTTTGATACTTTCGTTACGTTATCTCGTGGGAACGCTATTTTCTGGGATAAAACTACCCTACGGACTTCTCCGAGTCTCTAACTATCTCTATATAAAATTTAATCCCGATCAATTTAGTACTTTTAGCATGAAAGCGTAAGATGCAAACTAAGTCACTCTAACGTTTATATTAGACTAGCTGTTGCCCACGACTCCGTCTGCTTAGAAGTATAAAAAAAGTCTACATCCTATTCTCAGACTTACTGAATATACACAAAAAAATCATCAAAATCGGTCAAGCCGTTTGGAAGTAGTTTGGTCATAACATTTTTGATCCGAGATTTTTAAATATTATATTATTAGTAAGGAGTGTATTTTTATTGCTTCTGTATCCACAAATAATAAAAAAATTAAGTGGAAATTAAGGGGGTTCCAACCAGCCAATATAAAATGAGCCCACTCTACGTACATTTTGCTTAGAATCAGGGCTCTGCTAACACTTTTTTTATAGATGTGGCCGTTTTTAGCGTATATACGTATGTTTATATTTGAAATAGGTAAAAAAATGTATGAAACTCTATCTGTAACCGTAGTTTCGAAGTTTAACTTTATTTTAGCTATCAAAATTTTTTTTAATGAACTAAAATAATTTCCTTGCTCACCCGCGACCTTACGATAGCTAAGCTTATGCAAAATATGCTTGTTAATGCAGTTCCTCCTCCACACTGTAAGAACACACACAAATTACACAAACCCATCTATCACCACCACCACATCACACTGACACGTTTCGAACTCAACCAGAGCTCATCTTCAGAGTAACACAACCGTACACCATGACACATTACCATTTTTTTTTTTTAGTTTTTTTTCTGCTAGGATTTTTTTTACATATCTATGTTTAGCTGTAGTTTTGAAATACTTTTTTTTCCAGCTGGCAACATTTCTCCAAGCATGGACAAGGCCTTCTCTACAATTAGTCAAAACGGACACTTTTCAAGATGGCCATCATTTCAAACAAGTAAATCTGAGTGCTTCTAGAAAACAGTACATGCCGGCTGTCAACGAGTTCTTAAACGAATTAAAATAAAAATATAAAATTATTTTCGTTTTTTATTGCTGTCAACTTTACCCAAGAAATTAAAGCAATCTTTTAACCTATAAACGGATTCGATTTGTGGCATTCGAACATGGCGGATGTAGACAATATCTTATTTTGCTATTTCTGCTTCTTTGGCTCGTTGAAGTATAATTTTGATAGTGTTTTATGCGGCGATTAACCTTAACAGTGAACAGTGATCACAAAATTCTATATTCTCTCGTGTCTGACATTTTTTAATGCGCAAGTTGTCTCCACGTGGTTTCTGGAATTTTACTATCAAGTTGCAAAAACTACAATCACCGTACAACGTCCCTCTCAAAGAGAGTACTTTGACACTGGCGAAATTGTCCTATTATTTAGGACAGAAAGCCATATTTAAAAAGAGAAGAAGACCTATAAACGATTACTTCGTTTACCCGCAACCTTACGAATTATAACTTTTGAGCGGGCTCTAGCCATTTTTTTTAAAGTTTTTGAAGACCGATAAAAGTTCAAGCTACGTGGAAAGAGGGGTGATGGCCCGATTCTCTATGCACCAGGGCCCTTGTCCACCAAGCTACGCCGCTGGTACTGACGCGTTCCGTACTCAACCAGAGTTCGTTCTCAAAGCAACAAAACCGTTCACCATGCTATCATTGTGGCGTTCTTAAGGGGAAGGTCTCTGTTCAACAGTGGACGTCTTCTGGCTGATGATGAAGTATTTCAAAGAAACAAACAAGCAAGCCTATAGATTTCAGCTATAGCCTTTTAGGTAAACTCACACCTCGGAGTTTTTTTACATTAACATATCTACACAACTTTGCCTTCCATAAAAGGCAGCCCTTACACAACTTTGCCTAAGGCGACTCCATATATAATTAATTATTTTACTTGTGTACTTTAAATTGAGAATAGTTGTATGTATATAAATACCTATACCTACACTTTTGAACGTTGTATTTTACGACATTTGTAGTCATTTAAGTATAGCCTGAAAAAAAGTTCCCTAAGGTAGGTATTCAATAAAAAAACAAATAAAACAATTCCTTTTTATTAGAATATTTTAAAATTATTAGGTATAAAACATCTAAAGGCACTTAAAATAGAAGCGTAGCTATCGCCATACCGACTTATTCTAAAAAACATGACAACTTTGCCTGCTAGAAGGTTAACATTGCCATAAAAAAACTATTCAAGCCCGAATAGTTTTACCACAAAAAAGTCATAAGCACTTCACGATGGCAGTTTTGTTTGCAATTTTACAAAACTATTTTTAAATTAAGTATTTATTAAAAGCGTGTCAGGACGTCAAACAGTTGGCCGAAGACCGTGCGGAGTGGCGATTACTCCACCGACAAGAGCGTAGTTCTTAAATTTAAAAAGGTTAAAAGCTTTGGCAACAAAGCCTTCGACTTGTTCCAAGTTTATGAAATCAAGATAAACAACAAGAATTTACAATACAAAGATTAACTTTCTGATTGCCTCAATATGTCATTTAATTTTATACAATTGTCATAGGTATTTGTCAAAGTACATGCATGCAGAAGTGTAAAAAAACACGTTAATTTATTTTCCCGTCCTCAAGCACCTAAAAAGTACACAAAGTTTCATAAAAAATAGCTGTTGACATCTAATTCGATTCGTAATTTTATTTTTACTGGGATAAAAGGCACCCTGTCGTAGTTGGGATCATATACATAGTGTATACATGCAAGCAATTTGTTACGCCATCTGGAGGAAAAATACATTTACACTTGATTAAGAAAATGACACATGTACAAAAATATTTAATTTGTTGATTTGTTTCAGTAAATTGTTCAAAACTTAATAAGTTTCTCTATAAAATAATAAGATCACTACAGGAGATTTTACACAAACGAGGCGTCACGAGAATTAAAATTTGTCTGCATTCTCGCGCGCGCCGCGGGCGCCGCCATACAAATTTCTCGTCTTGCCCGGCCTCGTTTCACCTCGCCGTTGGAAAATCACCTTAACTTATTTATATAATAATAAATAAACCAGTCTGAACACTTACATACTCTAACAGTTGTAATAAATTGATTTCTAAATATTATTACCAACACAAATCATTATTTTTAACCAATTTCAAAAGTTCTCAACGCGGCAATTTTTTTTTTTTTGGTACATTAGAACTCTGTCATCTATGAAACTTTCCATTTGGTCCCATTTAAATTTGAAGAAAAAATATGAACATACGAAGAACTTTGAATGCTTTTTTCATTTTCATGATCTTAAGTAGGCCAGGTACCTACGATTCGGCAAGAAACCAAAATATTACCTACTCCAAACTTTTTAATTAAAGTAATATACTTTTTTTATTTAACCTATTTGTGATGAACGGACACAATTTGGGATCTGTCACTTATAATATTGTTCGATACAATATAATGTAAAACAATGTGCAATCACGTAGGATGACAATGTGTTACATCATTCTTCTTTTCCACTTTCGAATTACGTTAAATTTATTTAACTTGATAATGTTTTAATTAAGTATATTAAAATAATTTCGTAAATTAAATTCACTGCTGAATTGAAATTAGTCATTCAGTACGACTAGTCGCTTCCAAAAAAATATTTCACTAAACCTACCTCTTAAAGTGGGCAAAGTTGCACCAACCAATTGAGTACCAGTGAGAGGGTCTCCCAAATTTCCCCCTTGTGATGTAATTATGTATATTTTCCCCTTTGTTAAATTCTATAGAGATAGTCAATGTCAAAAGTAGACGTACATTTTTTACTTAATCGTGTTTGACAGTCAATCTTGTTTTGTCATGTAATACATGCGATGATCTAGGATTAATGTCATCACATATGCTGTCTGAACATGGCGGTGATCTCCTCGACAGTCTTATTCTTAGTCTCCGGGACCTTCCGGCTGATGAAGACGATGAAGAGTAGCTGGAACGCCGCGAATATAATGAACACGTTCGCTTTGAGGATTAGCTGTCGGAGAAATAAAAATGTTAATAAGCTCTTGTTAAAAATGTCGTTTCTAATAAACCCGTTTTTTTTTACAGACTGTCCTTTTTGTTCACTGTACTGACATTTTCATTCTAACTACATTTCCGTACCAAATTTCAAGTTGATGCTATTAACCGTTGAGAAGTTCCGTCCTGCGGAGATGATCCTGGACTACCAGAATGTCACTGCCAGGTTATTGTATTGTCACCATATTTTCTTAAGTATTTAATATCAAGTCAATCTGACCACAGGAAGTAGGTCAAATTTAGCTTCCAAGATTTGACCCAAATAAATAAATAAACAAATAGGGCAAGCTAAGTAACAAGGTGGTAATAATTTCTAAAACCTGTTTGATAAAGAATAAAGAAAACTTTTCTATTGCTAAGCAGAAGTAGATGAATACGTACCTGAAGGGGCAAGAAGCTGAGCCCAACGATGAAGTTAGCGGCCCAGTTAACAGTCACAGCAACCGAGGCCGCCGCGGGCCGCGAGGACTGGTTGAACAGCTCTGACAAACAAACATAACACTGTGAATTGTCATAACTTTGCCCACCAATGAAATTGAATTGAGTACCTACAAGACAGACTGTGCCTAATATAGGACCCAATATAACCACGATTGATATGAATATTACAATCACATCGAACTAGACTAACTATTGCATATTTTTAAGGCTGTAAAAACATACTTAGATTACTTAATTTAATTTTAATTCGATGGTAACTTTGCCTCTACCTAGAGTAACTTTGCCTACCTACGGTAACTTTGCCTACCTACGGTAACTCTGCTTGCCAACAGTAACTTTGCCTGCCAACGATAATTTTGCCCACCTTCCTGTGTACTGCAGTGGGATATTTAGACCTAGGTGATAATGATCCCCTTTATAATAGATACTTCAACACCGAAACACGAAACAAAAATTTCATTTTTCCTGATGATGATGATACCACTTACCAGTGACCAGGAACCAGGGTATGGAGCCAGGGCCCACGGCAAACATCACCACGAAGAGGATGACCAGTGCGATGCAGAGGTATGGTATCCAGGTGTAGGAAGTCTGGAAGTGGCAAATACCATGTGGTTATAGGTAGATGACAATATATTATCTAGGTTAGCTGGAATGTATTTGTATTTTGTATTCTCATTTTATTTTATTTCACTTTTTTTTTCTTGTTTTATCTATTTTCTACATTTTGTATTTGTGTCCTAAATATTTTTTTCTTTTTCATTTAATTTTTTCAAGCATTATATGTCTGTTGGAAAAAATAAAAAAATAGTTACTGATTGCAAAGTTACATAATCATCATATGTCGTTTGAATCACGTATAATAGAACAAATATGGAGTACTAGCTTCTGCCCGCAGCTTTGCCCGCGTGGAATTCGGTTATCGCGCGCTGTTCCCTCGGAAACTAAAAAGTAGCCCATGTCTCTATGCCAAAAATCACGTCGATCTGTCGCTCCATTTAGACATGAAAGACGGACAAACACACACAGTTTCGCATTTATAATATTAGTATGGATGGATTTATTATTTATAAGTGCCTAAATGCCAGGTTCCATTTTTTTATCTTTGGCGGCGACGAACTTCCACCTTATAAACTTTCATCCCCTATCAACCCCTTAAAGCCTCCTTTTCGCGATAAAAGATAGCCTATGTTTTTTCCCAAGGTCTATTCTATCTCTGTACCAAATTTCACCAAAATCTGTTCAGCAGTTTAGGCGTGAAAGCGTAACTGACAGACAGAGTTACTTTCGCATTTATACGTAGTTTAATTATTACGTAGATATACTTAGTTTTCAATTTTGTAACTAAGGGACCCCATACATCCCTGTATTATTATTATTGTAATTTTCTCTTTAATCATATACTGTACTTTTTAAGTATTTTATTTGTAATTATTTTATTTTTGAAAAAATGACTCTGCCAAGCTTCTTGCGGCGCATTCTTCTTGGCAATGATGGTCTTTCCGAAAGCGCTGGTAGTTTAAAAAAATGACGTGTAAAAGTGCCCATTGCGGCCTATTTACTGAATAAATTATTTGAATTTATAATATTAGTATGGGTAGAAACACAACAACACACACAACTCTTTTTAACAGTTTTATGATATTAAATACTATTACTGAATTATTAGATAATTTAATATTTTTTTTCCTTTTCCTTTTCAATAAAAATGTTTTATTTTACTTAGTAGCAACTTGGATATACCTTATTAGCTTGGATATTACTCTATTAGCTCGCATACGTGACGAACACTGACTTACAAGAAACAGGCCTTGCCTAGTTTGTGAGTCAGGACTCAAACTATTTAATTGTGCTATGTTTAACCTATGCCTTAGTGTTAATTGTTTATTCCTACTTTGTGCAATTTTGTCTTATTGAATAAAGATTTTATTATTATTATTATTATTATTAAAGTACTCACCGTATACAGCATTGCGACGTTCAGCGCCACAGTGCAGACGAACATGCCGGCGAACCCGACCAGCAGCAGGGTCTTCCGTCCCGCCACCTCCACCAGCACCAGACTGACCACCGTCATCACCACGTTCATTGCTCCCATCCCTGGAAATACGGAGATATATACAGGCTTATATCTTCACGTGGAGATGGGCGGCGGTGTCCCATGCGATACTCATCATCATCATGTCAACCGAAAGACGTCCACTGCTGGACATAGGCCTCCCCCAAGGCTCTCCACTCAGACCGGTCTTGTGCTTTTCGCATCCACCGCGATCCTACGATCTTAACCAGGTCGTTGCTCCATCTTGTTGGAGGCCTACCGACAGCTCGTCTCCCGGTCCGCGGACGCCATTCGAGAACCTTTTGACCCCATCGGTCATCAGTCCTGCTCTGTCCAGTAATGTGCTCCGCACACTACCACTTCAGTTTCGCAATTCTTCGGGCTATGTCTGCGATACTACGCGTCTGCAATTTTCGCGTAATTGACCTTGCCGATTTTTCGTTCCTTTTTGTACAATAAATAGTACATAGGTAGTAGTTTATTCGTTTATAAACCAATAAATAAAAGTGGGGTTTCGCTGCTCAAGTAAAGTTGTAAAGTTTGACTGACTTTAGTTTATAGGTAGGTAGATAATTATTTATTTACGAGTATTGCATTTATGCAATCCTCACAAAGCAGGACAGTAGTTCAAAAAGTTTACTTTTTGCAAAATCTCTATGTGAGATATATGTGAAATATATTGCATGCCACAAATTGGTCATAAAACAATAATGCCTATATTCCTATAATGCGAATGTGAGTGACATATTATTAATATTATTATTCATGATAGGAACTTGTCTGAAAATTGATAGACCATTTGGCTGATGGCACAATCACTCAGAGTTCAAACGTTAATTGCAAAAATAAATTACCTAAAGTAGCATACTGCGAATACGGGGCCTTAATACTGGCTTGCGTGAATATCTCCGTGGAGAAGAACATGACCGCGTTGATGCCAGACAGCTGCTGGGCCACCATTATGGTCATCGCGATGAGGAGCGGTTGCCTGAGGGACCTGTTCCCGAAGAGTTCGCGAAGAGTCACTTTCTTGCTGACCTTGTTCTTTTCTGCTTCCTGAAATAATTAAAATAAGGTGGTAAGAACACCATCCTTGCTACGTACAACTCTTACTCTTGTTAGTTTAACAACTGGTAGCATGGTGTACGGTTGTGTTACTCTGAAGATGAGCTCTGGTTGAGTTCTAAACGCGTCAGGTCGTCAAGGTCGCGAGTGAGCAAAGAAATTCTTTTAGTTCATTAGAAAGTTACTGTTTAACGTGCTTTTGTTGTTTAAAGTGCTTTTGAAAATTCTAAATTCAAATCGTTATTCTGTAAATAGGCCGCAATGGGCTCTTTTCATTTTGTTTTAAACTGCCAGCGCTTTCGGAAAGACCGTCATTGCCAAGAAAAATGTGCCGCAAAAAACTTCGGAAAGTCATTTTTCAAATTAAAGAAAAAATTACCTAGGTACATGAAAAAATAACAATACAGGGATGTAGGTATAGGGTCCCTTAGTTACCTACAAAACCAAAACTAAACCCAACCAAGCGAAGGATTCTGGGATTGAAACACGAGCGAAGCAAGTTCAAAATGAGAATCCTGAGCGTAACCGAGGGTTTCAAGGCAAACAACAATTTTTTTTAGCCAATTCTAACTGCGGGCGCGTGTGCAGGTTAATTAGCGCTGCTCATACTATTCTTCAATATGCGTCCACCCGCTAAGCTAAATGCGTAAACTACGCCAGCTAACGTAGGCCCTTAGGCTTTGACTCACCTGATGCATCTCCTCCATCTCTCCGTGGACAGCTGCATCACCCCTCAGCCAATTCAGAGCTGAAATTAATAACATCAAAAAAATTAAGCTTACTGCAATTAAATGCATTTCCCATTTGTTGTTGGAATGTGCTCGGAACTCAGACTTGAGAAGGGTCCTTGGGGGTTTGGGCCCCATGCACACTGGGCAAGTCAATTGTTGGCTCTCAGAGCCAGCATCTGACAAAGCCATTTGCATTTACCACTTTTTTAATATGTCCTATGCATAAAGAAAATATGCAAGCACCCATGAGGCTGACATGATCACTTGGAGTGTTAAAAGCCTCAACAAAAAGAAGAAAAAAAATTAAATGCATTCAAGGATCAGTGTAAAGTTCCCAATCCACACTGCGGTCGCATGGGTACTACAAACCAATTAAATATGCAATTATGCAATTCCACATAATCCGGTCTCTAGTGATCCCAAGTTGATATCAGCGCCATCTACCGACAAATTGTCGAACTACTAACCTCGCTGCGCGTGCAGTTCCCTTCCCTTGTTCAGCAGCAAATACTTCGGTGACTCAGGGCAAAGCGGGAGCGTGACGCATTGGATGATGGCTGGTATGGCACAGACGGCCAATAGCCATGGCCAGCCGTCTGGAGTACCCAGGACCGACTCCAGACCCAGGACTTGGGAGAGGAGGATGGATATGGTTATCACCAGCTGGTAGACTGTGCCGATCTGTGAACAAATTTGAAGATAAGTTCTCCTGTTTACCTATTGTAAGGATCCTTCTGTTTTCGCAAAACTTTTATCCCATTAATATCATACCTAAATACGAAAGTTCGTAAATCTATTTGTGCGTTTGTTTGTTACCTTACCGCTGAACCAATTTAGATGAAATTCGGTATACAGTACTTAATTTCTACGCACACCATGCCTGTGTGACTCAACAAACGTAGAATGCAGTTTGTTCCATTGACCCGGTATTGGTCCACCCGTTTTTGCATTTAATACTCTTAGAATGCTATTTCAAGCCTCTGTATTAGCAGTCTGTTTGATTATCAGAAAAAATTGGACAGATAGATTTTCTTTTGTTATTTTAAACGAAATTATGTGAAGATCATAATCAGGAAGTTCCCCTCATGGGCCACCATTCCCAAACTTAGACGCGCTTCTACTTTGCCATTTTTTGTTTTATTGACCAAAGAAAAAATACATGTCCAATAATTTCTGACAATTTGATTGAGGGACAGGCTCCTCTTCCCCAATTAGCTCACTGTGCACGTGCCCAGGGCCCTACAATGCATTGGGCCCCCTAGTCCCTACTCCATTACGAAATGTTAACCGATAGCTACTCCACTCTTACCTGAAAATCATGCTTACATACCGAATGCAGCATGTGCCCAGGGCTATGCTGAAGGATTAAAATTAATGTTTTTTTACCCCGGTAACTACCCAATGAGGGTTTTCACAGAGGCGAAAGGCGTTTTTACTCCGGAAACTACCCAATGAGGGTTTTCACAGAGACGAAACATCGCTAGGTGGCGTTAGTATCGTGAGGTCCGTTTGACGTTTGCTTGCGATTGGCTCATTTAGTTATTTAACCAATCACGAGCAAACGTCAAATGTCAAATGGACCTCACGATACTAACGCCATCTACCGATATTTCGCCTTTGTGAAAACCCTCATTCAGCTAAACCATTTTCTTTCACTTCTTCCAACAGATGGCGTTAGAAGAATGGGATAAGAGTTGTCAGTTACCTATACTCCATTTATTTTAAATTTTGAAACTAAACGGTAAAATTTTCACACGTTTCTAAATGAAACAACGAAACTATTTAAAATTATGGTAACTTCTATAGTAAAGACATAATAAATACCACTAATAAATGTGCATGTAGGTATTTTTAGTCCAAAATACCGAGAAACATGTGTTACAATTTGACTAGAGATGTGCCGACTAGTCGGTAAAGCCGACTATCCGGCCACTATCGTAGTCGGCGACTAGTCGGCAAAAAGTGCCGACTATTCGGCACCTTACTTTGTATGTATTTTTCAATAAAATATACATTTTCATGTATATGCAGAGCCTTGATTATTTATTATTATTTGAATTTTAAAATCATTCTTATTCATTTTAAATGTAGCGAAGCAACTTTCACGTGACCATTGTACATAATTTTTTTTTTTCATTGTACATTCAATATTTTTTGGCATTTGATTTTATGGGAATCGTTGTTTAATTGTTTTGTTTTAACTTTCTTTTTGAAATAAAAAAAATAATAATAATAAAGTCACTTTAATGAATAATAAGAGTAGGTAAAATATTTTTAAACAAAAACACCGCTTTCATAGGTAACTTACAGGCGTCGGTTGCGACTTGCGCACGAATCAGCTGGTTAAAGAAGCGTCATAGAAATCCCGGAAACTGTGATCGGCTTGGCCGACTAGTCGGCCGATTAGTCGGCTTCTTTACAACCGACTAATCGGCTAGTCGGCCAAAGTCACGATCGGCACATCTCTAAATTTGACCGTTAATTCAAATACCACATACCACATTAGTTTATTGGTTATTTGTATTCTATGTGCCTATCCTGTATTGTTCATGTTGGCAAATAAATCAATCTTCTTCTTCTTCAAATCTTAAATCAAACAGAGTATAGTAGAGACTTGACAGCTGTCACTTACCGAACCACGCAGTGACACGGGCGATATCTCCGCCAGATACATTGGAGCAAGGCCGGCGTTTAGTCCACTGTTGATGCCGATGACCAGTCTCCCTAGGATGAGCAGCTCAGCCGAGCTGGCGACCTTCGCACAGCCCTGGAACGCGGCTGCCACGGCCACCAGGATATTGTTTAGGAGAAGACCACCCTTGCGACCAAATCTGGCAATTGAGAAATAAAGTTTTTGATTAAGTTTTGCAGGTGGTAGGACCTTGTGCAAGGTCCGCCCGGATTGCTACCACCATGATCGCTAATCCTGCCGTGAAGCAGCAGTGCTTGCACTGTTGCGTTTCGGCGTGGAGAGTAAGACAGCCGGTGAAATTACTGGCACTTGAGGTAGTCCATCTTAGGCCTCTAGGTTAGCAACGCACGCACGCACGCACGCACGCACGCACGCACGCACGCACGCACGCACGCACGCACACACACACACACACACACACACACACACACACACACACACGCACAATCCGTCGGATTGTGCCTGCGTCTACAAGCGTGGGCCCTAATATTCGTACACTCAAGCAATTCATGAGCCATTAAGGAACCTTTTCAAAGGATAATCCATTACGATTTTCCTTGTTAATTAATGCTATGCCACTATGACATTTACTGTGAAATGGTTCCATTGTGGCTCATAAATTTAATTACTTGACCGTACTACGAAATTCAAAGTCAATAGATACCTGTCAGCGATGACCCCAGTCAGCATCCCTCCGATCATGCCACCCACACAGTACATGGCGACGGTCACGGACCATATGGTGGTCACCTTCGGCTC
Source organism: Choristoneura rosaceana (assembly GCA_037349165.1). Taxonomy (NCBI): domain Eukaryota; kingdom Metazoa; phylum Arthropoda; class Insecta; order Lepidoptera; family Tortricidae; genus Choristoneura; species Choristoneura rosaceana. Next base: position 2,806,090 of record JAZBNJ010000050.1, read on the forward strand.
TTTGGTGGCCTCGAGCGTCAGGTTGGTCCCGGAGAGCGCCTCGAATTGAAGCCATTCTGACATCACCTGTCAAATTGGCAATTTTTAGTATTGACCTTACAATATAAATGTCGGCGACCGATCGTAAAATCCGCCAGATCACGAAATCTAGGGATATATACATACCAATTTTTGCATACCTATCGTGAAATGGCGCCATTTCATGATATGCCTAAAAGTTGGCCAGGCATATCACGATGTGCCTGAGAAACAATACGGCAGATGATTAGGGTAACGCATTCGTAGATATTCCTAGCTTTATAGCGAAGCGAGGAGTGGTTTATAGTATGGATTGTGACCACTACGCACAAGCCAAACGAGCGGGCCGCGTCAGCGACCGGCGAAGTGCTCGAAACGATGTGGCGGCGTTTGATGATATGCCTAGAACCCTCATGATCTGCTTGAACTAGCCAAATCATGAGATGGCGGCGTTTCATATGCCTAGGAATTTCATGATCTGCCTAAACGTCACTAGGCAAATCGTTAAATCCTAGCCAATATATACATCCTACTGCTGGGCACAGGCCTCCTCTCAGAATGGGCCATAGTTCCCACGCGAGCCCAGTGCGGATTTGGAACTTCACACGGACCATTGAATTGCTTCGCAGGTTTGTGCAAATTTCCCCACGATGTTTTCCTTCACCGCAAAGCTCGTGGTAAATTTCAAATGTAATTCCGCACATGAATTTCGAAAAACTCAGTGGTGTTGAACCCACGACCCTCTGCTTGAGAGGCGATAGGTCAAACCACTAGGCCACCACGGCTTACAGTCCGTATACAGAACGCTAACCGTCTGTGGCGAGGCTGTGCGGGTCGGGTGAATGGCTCTAATGAGCGGTGACCTTTATCGAACTTACTTCTTGCGGAGCGTTGAGCACCCCAGTGCTGTAGCCGTGCTGGAAAGCCGACCAGCATGCTGAGGACACGACGGCGAACGCGAGACGAAGGTTCATGCCCTGAAAACAAGCAAAGGTTTTTGTAAATATAAGAAAGTATAAAAGCTGAAGAAAAGCATCATTTATCTAAACTTAAGTTATAGAACCGACTTACTAAAAAAGCATATTATACTGTAGACGAACTTTTTAATGATAATGATAGAACTTGACATAAAATATTTACTTTAATATAAGATTGATATTTGTACACTTATTGTTAAGATTTAAGATTACTTTAGCTGGGATTACTTTAGCAGGTTGAAGTGGCAATGGGGCGGGCCACATCGCTCGAAGAACAGATAACCGTTGGGGGAGAAAAGTTCTCGAGTGGCGACCACGAACCGGAAGACGAAGCGTTGGCAGACCTCCCACCAGGTGGACTGACGATATCGTGAGAGTTGCGGGAAACCGGTGGATGCAAGTGGCGAGTTGTCGTTCATTATGGCGTTCTAAGGGGGAGGCCTTTGTCCAGCAGTGGACGTCCTCCGGCTGATGATGATGATGATGATGAAGATTGCTTTGAATTAGATAGTTTATGTGACATTGCCATGCCCGCCCAGGGCCCATATGAAACTAAATGTACCTACTTAGTTATTAAGATCTGTACAATACTATGGTTGCAATAAATAAATGACTAAATAATAGGTAAGTTTCGGCCATGTTTCTGACATGATGATGATGATTGATCTCTCAATATATATACTTTTATTTTGAACCCCCGACGCAAAAAGAGGGGTGTTATAAGTTTGAACGCTGTGTGTCTGTCTGTGGCACCGTAGCTCTTAAACGGGTGGACCGATTTGAATGCGGTTTTTTTTGATAGCAGGTTTTCTAGCGATGGTTGTTAGGCATGTTTCGTCAAAATCGGTTCAGCCATTTTTGAGATATTGAACTTTAAAGTGACAAAGTCGGGGATTTTTCAACTTTTTGTTGGTTAGGTTATTACGCGTATATGTATACCTAAACATTCCTATAAAAAAAAAATCAAAACGGTTCATAAAAGACAAAGTTCTAAGGAAAAAAAAATTAAACCATGTAATAGCATCTCCATTTTTCGAATTCGTTTAACAAAAAGGTCATAGTTTATTTTTAAAACATGATGTAATAATTTGAGACACGTGGGAACCTAGTATGAGTCACTGTCTGTTGGATAAAGGGCGCATCTGGACTTGTTATTAGAGTTCCGTATTAACAAACAAGCGATAAGGTTTGGGGAGAAAAGTCCTAGAGTGGCGACCACGAACCAGAAGACAAAGCGTTGGCAGGCCTCCCACCAGGTGGACTAACGACATCGTGAGAGTTGCGGGAAACCGGTGGATGCAAGTGGCGAGTTGGCGTTCTTTGTGGTGTTATGGGGGAGGCTTTTGTCCAGCAGTAGACGTCTTCCGGCTGATGATGACGATGATAAGGTTTATTCGAAAAACGTCAACATTTTGTGAGCTATTTATGATATACCTACTAGCTTTTGCCCGCGTGGGATCCGGAAAATTCCCTCAGGAACTGTGCGTTTTTCCGGGATAAAAAGTAGCTATATCTCTATGCCAAAAATCACGTCGATCCGTTGCTCCGTTACGGCGTGAAAGACGGACAAACACACACACTTTCACATTTATAGTATTAGTATGAATTGTTGTAAATAAACTTCTTATTCTTATTCTATTTTAAAATATGGCTTCTGTCCTAATTAATAAGACAATTTCGCCAATGTCAAAGTATTCTCTTTCGAGAGGCAACGTTGTACGGTGATTGTAGTTTTTGCAACTTGATAGCAAAATTCCAGAAACCACGTGGAGACAACTTGCGCATTAAAAAATGTCAGACACGAGAGCAATATTGAATATTGTGATCACTGTTCACTGTTAAGGTTAATCGCCGCATAAAACACTATCAAAATTATACTTCAACTAGCCAAAGATACAGAAATAGCAAAATTAAATATTGTTCCACATCCTCCATGTTCGAATGCCACAAATCGAATCCGTAAATAAACTTCAGGACTGACTATTGAACTACGCACCCATTTAAATCTCACTTCTTTTGTATCAACAAATGAGAATCAAGAAAATTGAGAATGTCACCAGACTTTACTCTCGTTTCACATTTAGGTATATTATAATTTTTGCCTGACTCGTTGCTACGGTGTCATTGGGTAGAGACATTTATACATACCAGAGAATATATAATAGGACTTAGTAACGTACTTTATACAGAACCCTACACTGCCTATGAGCCGACACATATTTTACCAACTTTTTTGCTAAAGTTGATGTAATCCATTTCACGTTCACTTAACCGGTTTAGTCGTTTTTTTAAGAAAGGAGATTGACCTAACGGCCAACGTTTTCTTGTAACAAGTCTTTGTAAGGAACAGTACATACTCCATTTATTTTAACACTAGTGTTTAGCCGCGGCTTCGCACGCGTAAATCATTAGAACCAGCAGCTGAATTGAAATTTTGGGATGTTTTAAAAATTCCCGTGGGAATTCTCGAAAATTAAGTCGTGATTTTCATTGACGGTTCATTAACAACAATCGTGTCAAATTTTATGACTCTAAGCCCAGTGGTAGTTGTTTCGAGATTTTATCCCTATCCCGTGGGAATATCGGAATAAAAAGTAGCCTATGTTTTATTCCAGGTGTCCAGCTATCTACATACCAAATTTCATCCAAATCCGTCTAGCCGTTTTAGCGTGAAGGAGTAACAAACATACTCACTCACTCACATACTTTCACATTTATAATATAAGTAGGATTTGAAACCTAACGGCAAAATTTGCACACGTTTTTAAATGAAACAACGAAACTATTTAAAATTGTGTTAACTTCTTTAATAAAAACATAATAATAACCGCTAACAAATGTACAAGTAGGTATTTTTAGTCCATTTGTGTTCGAAATACCGAAAAACGTGTGGTACAATTTGACCGTTAATTCAAATCTTAAATTAAACGGAGTACAGTCAGGCGTTATTTTGCGAAAGTCCTTATCTATGGGACTACGAATACAAAAAATTAGTTTTCACTTCTCATGCTCTAAAAGTGGGTCAATATAGCCTTACGAGACGGGAGTAAAGTGAGCACTTTACTCCCTAGGGAGTAAAAGTAATTAATTTTTTAATTTACTTCGAGTGACTTAGATAAACTCAAACAGCCAGTTACTTGCAAAAAATAAGTTTGTGTGTGAACCATTTTAATGACGAAAATGTTACGTTCTTAGTCTACGTGGTCTTAGTTCTTGCTTATTCCGCATAGAAGGTGGCGCCATTCTATTTTTCCATTTGTGTATGGACCATCTCATCGATGCAATTTTGCTATGTCTGTGTCTTGGAAAAAAATACTTACCGCGAAAGCTTTAACATTGTTGTAGAGCGTAAATCGTAAACGATTAAAATAAATTGATTATTCTCACAATGTCGTCAATTGATAGCGAAAATTATGATGTCGCGAATCAAGGGAAATAATAATAAGAGCAAAAGACATAATTGATAATTTTCTGTCGCCGAAATCTAGAAAGATTTATTTTTATTTTTTGATTTAATTTTTTTATACCAAACTGACTATTTTTTTCTCGCAATCGAAGTGAAAAATAGAGTTTTCACCACGAGACTAAAAGTCAATACAAACCCTCGGATAAATAGCCACCCTCGCTAAAGCTCGGGTGGCTAACAGCCTCGGGTATGTATTGGCTTATTTTAGTCTCTCGATAAAAAATATACTATTGCTCACCCGCGATCTTATGAGCATACGTTAATACAACAAATGTGTTCACGCAGTTCCTCCACCTCCACACTGTAAGAGCACTCATGTCACACAAACCCATCTAGGTTTGTTTGTTTGTTTATACTCTTTACTAGCTTATGCCCGCGGCTCCGCCCGCGTGGTATTCGGTTATCGCGCGCTGTTCCCTCGGGAAATGTACATTTTTTCGAGATAAAAAGTAGCCTATGTAACTGTCGGGCCCATAAACTATCTCTATGCCAAAAATCACGTCGATCCGTCGCTCCGTTACGGCGTGAAAGACGGACAAAAACACACAACATACAAACACACTTTCGCATTTATAATAGTATGGATTGTACCAAAGGAAAAACAAAAAGGTTAAGTACATGAAAAAAAAAAGTGTTAAGTACAAAGGCGGACTTATCCCTGCAGGGATCTCTAAGTATCACCAGTACCACCACCACACTACCATACTCTACACTCAACCGGACTTTATCATCAGAGAAACACAATCGTTCATCGCTACCACAGAGTAGATAAATCGCTACCATATACTTTTGTTTTGTTACACAAAATAAGTTTATAATGAGCATAACACGACATGTGTGTTACATATTAACCTATACAAGTTATTATTATATTACTTACTTATAGTTCTATCTATGTATTATTCTTTCTTATTCGCTGTAAGTAGCTAAATCATATAGGTAGGTACCGTCAAGGGCAAAAATATGTATACACTTTAATACCTACCTTGTCTATTTTCGTCGTATTTCAACTGCCACGTATGAATTCTCACAGTGATTAAAGTGACAAGGTACTAAAGCGTACACATTATATTTTTGCCCTTGACTGTACATACATATAAGGTAATGCCTAATTGTAGGTATAATTACGTAAAAAACCCACCAATTTTAAACCAAACCAAAAAATACAACCCATTTTAAACCATAATGTATACGCACTAAGGTCTATTGTCTTAAAAACCAAATAGGTAAGTATTTTTAGACAATCATGCAAAGTGTCGTTTTATTTTCAACCTAATTCGAATGAGGACAAGGTTGGTTATTATATAAGCGACAATGATACTTTACGACCTTTTAAGTTAGGTTCCCGCATAATGTCAACTCCTTTTACAGAAACAGTATGCTAATGTGGGAACAAAGTGCATTGTGTCATAGTCACAGAAAAAAACAGTATGCAATATGTCAACAGCCACAAGCGAAAAAAGTCTCTATAATGTTTAAATGATTTTTAATTCCGAAATCAGTCAAATTAATCAAAATCTATACTAATATTACAAATAAATAAATATCATGGGACACTTTACACCAATTGACCTAGTCCCGCTAAGCAAAGCTTGTATTATGGATACTAGGCTTGGGGGGATAAATGCGAAAGTCTGTTTGTATGTTTGTGTGTTTGTTCGTCTTTCACGCCGTAACGGAGCGACGGATCGACGTGCTTTTTGGCATAGAGATAGTTTATGGGCCCGAGAGTGACATAGGCTATTTTTTATCCCAAAAAAATGCACAGTTCTCGAGGGAATAGCGTGATAACCGAATTCCACTCGGGCGAAGCCGCTGGCAAAAGCTAGTATATTTATCAAAATGAAAGAAACTACATTAGGTACTGTTTAAAAGTTGATTACTGTTGCATTGTTTATTAAGAAAACAAGCTGTGTTACCGGGAACCGTTGTATGCGATCCAGTGGCGATATAAACCAATGAAGTACGACATCCCGAATAAATATCGATACATCGATATCGATATTTTCAATTCAATATATCGATATTTTCGGACGATATATTTTGTAACGATATATCGATATATATGCGAACTTCCTTCCGCTAGCGTTCGTGTCGTCATATTGTATTGTGTTGTATTTATTATATGTTTTAGTTTTTAAATAGGTCCCACTGAAAAACAGCGTTGCGGCTTGCCGTAACATTATGCTGAGTGGGGCCCACTTTATACTGTTCGGTGTTATTTTTAATTCTTTCCATCTAATGTATTTTTATGTCTATCGAATATGTATAAATAAATGTTTCTCTCTCTCTCTCTCATATATCGATAGAAAATATCCAGTATCGAAAATTGTATCGAAAACGATATTTTTTTAATTCTTATGGCACTGAAGTCGCTGAAATCTGTAACTGTAGAAGAAGGAACGAACGAAAAAAAGAACTCCACGCACCGCTCGCGCTCGTGCTCGTTTGCCTTCCAGTCGTAAAAAAAAACTATATTGTCTATGACTGTAGAAGATAGCCTTTTAGTTCTTGATATTTTTGTAATTTCATCTAATAAAAAGGAATACTGGTAAAATACTTTAGTGAGTGCTTATTGAGATTTAATCGATATATCGATATTTTTCCTTTGATATATCGACGCTTATATTGATATTTTAATAAATATCGATATATCGATATAACGATTTTTTTTTTCATTTTCGACATCCCTACAATGAAGCAATACGTCGAAACAGTTGGATCAATCAATATTTATAATCAAAGTTAGCACCTCAAGTCATCATGACGGCAAAAACAAAGCGTGGGCCTCAGTTATCTATAGGTCAGACCTGGCTATTTGTTAGACCAACGTCATACTTAAGAGCAGAGGCGGATCTTGAATTTGTGTCATCATCATCATCCCAGCCTATATACGTCCCACAGCTGGGCACAGGCCTCTCAGAATGAGAGGGCTTGGGCCATAGTTCCCACGCGGGCCCAGTGCGGATTGGGAACCTCACACGCACCATTGAATTGCTTCTCAAGTTTGTGCAGGTTTCCTCACGTTTTCCTTCACCACAAAGCTCGTGGTAAATTTCAAATGTAATTCCGCACATGAATTTCGAAAAACTCAGAGGTGCGAGCCGGGGTTTGAACCCACGACCCTCTACTTGAGAGGCGATAGGTCAAACCACTAGGCCACCACGGCTTTTTGTGTGGCCCTAGGCTAATACCTACTGCTTAGGGGCCCTAATTACTCAAACCTCATGATCAGATTTTTTAAATTCTAGATAATTTTTATTATTGACCATATCGTCTATTGTTTTCAGTTCAGGTTGGGGGCCCTCTGTATCCACGGGGCCCTGGGCAGCAGCCCAAAAAGCCTTTAGGTAGATCCACCCCTGCTAAAGAGACTTCTCTTCGTTCCATTCTCCATACAAACGTAGTCCCGGTCTCATTTGAAAACTAAGCAACAGAAGTATACTCCAATTCAATAGAATCTAACAATCCTGTAGACACTTCCAGCCTACTAATATGAACACTAGGCTGCCTAAGGCTTTGTGATGTGACTATTATTCTTTTTTGATTCCTTTTAGATGATAATTGCAACAACAGGGACATATATAATCAAGCGTGCCCACGTTAGGGTGTGTTAAATGTGTAGAATATTGTTAGATTCTATTGAATTGTACTTTAGATGAAATTTTGTAAGTAATTATGCCTGTGGTTTTTCAGATTTTGATATAAGGGCCAATCAACTTTTTTACCGACACTAATCTGTCCGCGACATTTTTCAAACAATTGCAGAATTTTGTAAGTAAACATGGCTTTTCTGTAATTTAATAGATGGTGTACATGAATACATGCCATCCTACGTAAGTTCAAACTATTAAATGAACTATCTTGTTGAAAGTACGATTTTTTTGGTAACCCCAGAGACAATTTTGGTAACGCAGGAGACGCCCAAAGTGTCGGTAAAATAGTTGATTGGCCCATAAATGTGTAATATCAGAATTACAGGACCTCAAAATTCAACAAAAAAAAAAAGATGTCAACTTTGCACGAGAATTACAGATTATTAAAGCATTTTTACAAAAATCGAAAAAACCAAAGGCATAGAAAATATAATGAAGATCTTGATTTTTACAATCATTGATTTCTGTGCTATACTTTTCGTATAATATGAGGACAACGAAACCCAAGATTCAACCGCCCAAATCTTGAAAAGCCTGCAGCTATCTCGATATATTTTAGCGGGAAACACGTCAGTTGATTGGTGGTGTCAACATCCCTATTATAAGGTCGAATTCAATAGGATGTGGTTATTATATCAGCTTATCGTACTTCCTCAAATAACAATACTACATTATTGGAATATAATGAGCCACACATTGGCGTGAAATAAAGCATGCCATCGCGTAGTATCAATTCTTACCGGATGACTATACAATACAATACAACACAAAGACTCTTTATTGTACACCAGAAATAGTAATGACCTACATTTCTTAACCCTTTTGTTCCGGATGACGAGTTAACTCGTCTTGTGAGATGTGCTCTCAGATCCGGTAGACGAGTAAACTCGTCTTAAAAAAATTGACATTACATGAATATGGAAAACTGGGTAGATTTTGTGTATGGCTTTGCCGGAACGAAAGGGTTAAAAGTCTGACCAGTGTGTGTTGCCAGTGATGATTAGGGTTGCCAACTATACTGTTAAAAACAGTATTATACTGTATCGAAAATAAAAACTGAAATATAGATGCACAGAAAAACCAGAAAATAAGACCAGCACTGGTAATCGAACCCAGGTCCTCGGCATTCCGAGCCGCGTGCTATCCCGCTACACCACTGCTGGACAACGGTACAGACACGAAATTCCCCTATGCACCACATATCTTAGCTTGTTTGTTTCTTATTTACCCACTTAAGCAGCGACACTAGCGACATCTACACCGTAGCCCTTATCGAGAAACAATATCTATATTTCAGTTTGTATTTTCAATTTAAGAAGAGAAGATCGTATCGCCCCTCTCACTCTCGTAATATAAGTGTCAGCGGGATGGCAAGTTGCAAGTTAAGAAGTTCGAATTTCGCATTTCGTAGTAGGTAGCCCATTTGGTCTTGCAGCGTTCTGAGAAATGCCAAATGCCAAACGGGTTCCGAAACCAGAGTAGCTGCGTGGACCTACCACATGTAAAGATAACGTTACTGTACCATAAATACCTATAGGGATTGACTGAAATTAATTTTACATTCGTTTACTCAACCGAATGTTGGCAGCTTGAATACGGTACTCGAAAAAATAACCTACTTTCACTATTCCGCCTGAAATTAGTTGAACGCGATGTTTCTTTTATCAGTAAAATATATAAATAAATATAAATATCATGGGACACTTGACACCAATTTTGACCTAGTCCCAAACTAAGCAAAGCTTGTACTATATGGGTACTAGGCAACGGATAAACATACTTATATATATATAAATAAATACTTAAATACATATTAAACATCCAATACCCGAGAACAAACATTCGTATTATTCATACAAATATCTGCCCTGGCCGGGATTCGAACCCGGGACCTCAAGCTTCGTAGTCAGGTTCTCTAACCACTTAGCCATCCGGTCGTCATATGCAACAAAAATGAAATAAACTTAGTGCCTACTATCTTTTACCTAATAAACATCTTGATTACAATCCGTAAATTGATTCAAAAAAGTTTTTAGTTCACAATTTTCACAAACTAAACATTAAGAAACAGTAAGTCCATACTAATATTATAAAAGCGAAAGTGTTTGTATGTTTGTGTGTTTGTTTGTGTGTGTGTTAGTCCGTCTTTCACGCCGTAACGGAGCGACGGATTGACGTGATTTTTGGCACAGAGATAGTTTATGGGCCCGAGAATGACATAGGCTACTTTTATCCCGGAAAAATGAACAGATCCCAAGGGAACAGCGCGCGATAACGGAATACCACGCGGGTGGAGTCGCGGGCAAAAGCTAGTATATTTATAATTATGAAATAGAGTTTTCAACAATCAAATTTAACAATCTCTCATCAGTCTACTCGTATTTACGAGTAAAATACACTAGGGCGAGGTCAACCAAAGTTCGGGATCTTTTTATTATTAAAACCAAACCATCTTTGGCCTTTCATTAAATACTTACGAACTTACAAAATTTACCACGTGGTCGGACAAAGGAAATTTGATACATTTTAATTTTTAAGGCGTGAGAGCGGAACTAATAAACAACTTTCGCGTTTACATGCTGTTAAATAATTCTTGACTTAAATTTAACCAACTTTAAGGCTGCGGATTACTAGTATGCTACTACTGTCGATAAAACCGGCCAAGAGCGTGTCGGACACGTCCAAAATAGGGTTCCGTAGCCATTACGAAAAAATTGAGGTTTTTTTTCTAAGGATTTCGTATTTTGTACGGAATAGTGTAAGTTTAGGTATATTTTATATCTTATTCAGATATTTACTCTTAAACTACTAGCTTTCTAGCATTGATAGTCCCAGACAAACACACAGATAGACAGACAGGGTTCCGTTTTTACCATTTTGGCTACGGAACCCTAAAAAGTATAGTCAGCAAACTTGCATCAAAAAATATCTACTTTAACAGACACTTTTTGTAATTATTTTTTAATTAAAAGACATAGTATTTAACTAGCCAAGAATAAGTCAACTTTACCTAATCCATCCATACTAATATTATAAATGCTAAAGTGTTTGTATGTTTGTCCGTCTTTCACGCCGTAACGGTGCGACGGATCGACGTAATTTTTAGCATAGAGATAGTTTTATGGGCCCGAGAGTAACATAGGGTACTTTTTATCCCGGAAAAATGGAGATCCCGAGGGAACAGCACGCGATAACCGAATACCACGCGGGCAGAGCGGCAAAGCTAGTTTTTTTTTAGGGTTCCGGAGCCAAAATGGCAAAAACGGAACCATTATAGTTTCGCCATGTCTGTCTGTCTGTCTGTCTGTCCGTCCGCGACTTTTCTCAGGGACTATCAATGCTAGAAAGCTGTAATTTTGCACGGATATATAGGTAAACTATGCCGACAAAACAGTACAATTAAAAATTCAAAAACAATTTTTTTTAGGGTCACTTTACGTCTATGGGAGGTCCCATAGACGTAAAGTGGCGGTTTTTTTTTCTCATCCAACCCTATAGTGTGGGGTATCGTTGGATAGGTATTTTAAAACCATTAGGGGTTTGCTAAAACGATTTTTCGATTCAGTCATTTGTTTGCGAAATATTCAACTTTAAAGTGCAAATTTTCATTAAAATCGAGCGTCCCCCCCCCCTCTAAAATCTAAACCGGTGTGTGGAAAAATTTGAAAAAATTCAGGATGGTAGTCAGTATATCAAACTTCCAAGGAAAACTATAACGGCTAAGTTTGCTTGAGAATTATTAGTAGTTTATGAGTAAATAGTAGCGTAAGGTATAAAATATACCTAAACTTGGAAGATTCCGTTTATAATACGAAATCCTTAGAAAAATATTACTTAATTTTTTCGTAATGGCTACGGAACCCTATTTTGGGCGTGTCCGACACGCTCTTGGCCGGTTTTTATAAAAAGACAATATTTAACTAGCCAAGAAAAAGTCAACATTTACCTACTAATTATACTTAAACAATCAAGATAGCACTAATTGACATAACCAGGCCGCCGTCCATTGTAACCAGCACTAGACGTAGCCAAATATTTGACGTTTTCAAAATGAGAAAAGCCTTCGGTTTACTAGCTTTTGCCCGCGGCTCCACCCGCGTGGTATTCCCTCGTGGTTCCCTCGGAAACTGTGCATTTCTCCGGGATAAAAAGTAGCCTATGTCACTCTCGGGCCCATAAACTATCTCTATGCCAAAAATCACGTCGATCTGTCGCTCAGTTACTGCGTGAAAGACGGACAAACACACAAACATACAAACACACAAACACACTTTCGAATTTATAATATTAGTATGGATATGGACTAGCGATCCGTCCCGGCTTCGCACGGGTGCAATTTTTATATAAAGATATATAAGGGGTGTGCAATCAAACAGTTTCGCTCAAGTTTCACACTATGCTTTTCACTTCGATGGCGAGGAAATGAAATAGCAACAGTGGAAACAATGATTCCCTTTCTATGTACCTTTTATTTTTATGCATTATTATAATAATTCTATTATTTTAATTTTACCGAATTATTATGATTGATTACATTGATTTTTAGTTTTATATAAATTAAAAATTATTTAAAATATATTTAGAATCTTTTTTTTGTGGCTGTTAACCCGATTAGATTGGTCTTGAGTTGCTATTAGACGAAGATTTTATTTTATGCACTAGAGCATAAAAAATCATTTTATGTCGCCTAGATACAGCATAAACACGAACTTTACGAGCATGAAAAGTGAAGAAGATTTTTATATTTATGTACAAATATGCAACTCTCTAATACCTATGTATAGACATGCAAAAGTCAATAGGTATTTTGTATTGTACTCGTACGAAGTAACTGCGACAAGAATCTCTTCGCCTGATTCCGAAAATTGCTCTGATGCAATGCAATCTTCTGCGCAATAAAAAATATCCTGTGAACTCCTGCGCCATTTCCCCACACAACTATCCCATGTAACTGTATTATTGGTAAATAAATATTCTTATTATGGTCTTCAGTGGTTTAGTTTAATAATATTATTTACAGAGAAATATCCATACTTAATATTATAAATGCGAAAGTGTGTTTGTGTGTTTGTATGTTTGTGTGTTTGTATGTTTGTCCCTCTTTCACGCCGTAACGGAGCAACGGATCGACATGATTTTTGGCATAGAGATAGTTTATGGGCCCGAGAGTGACATAGGCTACTTTTTATCCCGGAAAAATGCACAGTTCCCGAGGGAACAGCGCGCGATAACCGAATACCGCGCGGGCGGAGCCGCGGGCAAAAGCTAGTGTCTTAATATTAACACGACCGGCTAGGTCAGAGGTCGGAGGCCAAGGGGCGCAGTGTTGCCAACACACAATAAATGACAATTACTTTTTTTTTAATTACGTTCCAATACAGTAACCATGATAAGCTACCAAAGCAGTTTGTTTAGAAACAGTTTGACTTATTAGCCTTAGTGCAAATATGAAGCTATTACTCTAGAGCAGACCTTATCTAAGCTATATGTGCTGTTTTCCACTTGACTAAACATTACTTCTACAGGGATAAAAAGTCGTTTTTGGGAAGTTGCATACGTTTTTATAATAAAATCCCAAAAAATATTAGGTACTAAAGAAACTGATACAAAATTTAAATCTACTGTCAAGAACATGTTAATATCTAAGGCTTATTATAAAGTCAATGATTATATCATGGACAGGGATATTTGGAAATAATTCCGATCCGCATTAGCGATCCCTTCAAATAGTGAACCTACTGTGTTAAAAATAAAATTGTGTTAAGATATCATTTATAAAATATTGTGAATCTGTTTAAAAAAAAAATACCTCGTTGAGTTTCTTGCCGGATTCTTCTCAACAGAGGTTTTTCCGGACCGGTGGTAGATTTTCTGACGTTCATAAGTGCTTGTAATAGCCTAAATTGAATAAAGAGATTTTGACTTTTGACTTTGACTTTGATCTCAATCAATTGTTTTGCTAAGAACACAAGTGTATTCATAGTGTTCTGGGATATCATTAAATAACTTATAGTATATTAGGTACACACGATTAGTTCCACATAAAGATAAAACCCGAGCGTTTCTGTTGCAGCGTGGCTATAAATAGCATAACGGTATTCTTCCGCATGCTTGCCGGGAAACGGTTCGGCGCACGCGCAACTTACCTACCTATTACATTTTCTTCTATTTTTAAGAAAAAAATAAACATGTAAAGCTTATCTGCTCGTCTAGCACATACTAGTACAGATGGGACTACAGGACAATGAAGACTGTAGAATATGTGGCGAGGGAGACGAAACAATGGAACACATTATGCGTGAATGTGACGCTCTCGCCTGATTAAGAATGAGACTCTTTGGCGTCGGATACCCCGCGCCAGGAGACTTTAAGGGACTACCGCTACGTCAAATCATCCAAGTCATGGATGAGGTGATAAAAGCAATGGAGTAGTGCGAAGGAGGGGTAATTACACAAAAGATCCCTAGGGTCGAAGTGTATCCGCAAGGACCCCTAAACTTAAGATAAGTAAGAACTAACTAAATTTAAGATATCTGCTCGTCTGGTTTTGGCCTCAGGCGACCCCAGGGCTGGCACTTACCTCTCGCAAAGATTAGCAATAACAGTTCAGAGAGGTAATGCTGCCAGTGCCTTGGGGTCAATGCCTGAGGCAGGAAATATAGATGATATTTTTATTTTGTAATATTAGTTTAGTTATAATATTTATTCGTGACAACGTGGAATTAAAAAAGAAAAAAAAGTATAAAAATGCACATGTTCTTCACACATACACACACACGCGCGCGCGCACACGCACACGCACACGCACACGCACACGCAAGCACGCACGCACGCACGCCACAATTTTTGCTACTTTGCGAGCGATTATTTCCGGAAATCTTCACTTAATCAAAAAAGTTTTTGAGAAACCTTACTTTTTCAAAAGAGCTGTCGAACCATGTGCCACATGACGTGCCACACGTTGATGCGATTTAAAAAAAAATTCAATTTCTGTTACGTGTTATGGATTGTCCCCCTATAAATATATCTTGTAGTTCTAGTTTTCGAGTAAAATGCCTGTGACCCCTGTGACATACGGACGGATGGACGGACGGGAGACGACTTGACGAAACTATAAGGGTTTCGTTTTTGCCATTTTGGCTACGGAACCCTAAAAACGAGCCTATCAGTCTCTCAAAGGCTTACATTCTTGCTTGATGCAGTCTTGAATGCATGCTTGCTTGCGCTATTTCTTGCATAATTACATGCTCACTTGCATGCTTGCTTGCTTCTTTGAAATGTTTATGGTTCATGCGAACAAAGCCGAGGGTAAAAACTAGTGTAATACTATTACTTTATTCTGTGATGTGACAGACATGGCGAAACTATAAGAGTTCCATTTTTGCCATTTTGGCTACGGAACCCTAAAAATTTAAAGACCACTTAGGTATTTGGCTGATTATAATTAAAAGTTAATAATTAAATTAAATTATATAAGCAGTTGTAGTTTCATAACATAGAATACCTATTTACTACACTGTTTAAATCATTTTGAATGTTTTCATTTTCAAGCATTTAATATGATATATTTATATACCTATTGTAGATCTAATAAAATAACAACTTAACTTAGAGCTGCTCATTTTATAAAAAATATATATATATATATATATATTTTCACACTAACTTGTAAAAGAAAAGACAAACCAATTGTCTCAAAATCCACTTGCTTATTAAAATTCATACGTCTTATGCCATGGATAAACAACACGTGTTGTATTATAAAACACCTATGAAAACAAAAGTGGTTACAAAATACCATTTCTCCGGCAGTCAGCGCCGCGCTTTCATTTGAAAAAAAAAACAACAAACAAAAAACTTACCGCCATCCTGTCCTGAATAACGGGAAATCCAAATTAAACTTAAAACTTTGACACACACAACTTTCGTAACACACAACTCAGTTCTTTATTACAATAAAAAATATTGACAATATTTTCACTTAATTTTGATGTTTTAACCCGAATCGTGATTAAATAAATTGGTTTGTTGACTGCATTATGTTACGGCAATGCCATCCATAGGACGCGCTGTTCCGAAATGATTCGAATTTCAAATGAAGTGACGCGCGCTTCGGTGCGGTTTGCGTGACGTCACAAACCGGTCCCACCAGACAACATGTTTTGTAGCAAACCAGCGGAAAAGCGCTGACTTTTTAACTAATTGCTTTAACCACGGGCTTTAACAATAAAACAATTAATTTTGTAAATCATACATCAGCAATTATCCTGCCTATTCTAATTCTAACTAAGGAATAGCCTGTGGCTTGTGATATTGAAGTACATAGGTAAGTACACGAAATTAATCAAACTTTGCCTATTAGTGATATTTTTTTAATTAAACAAAAAATGACAAAGATTAATATCAATCCAAAGCTCGGGATTGGTGGCCCCATACGTCACTCCGTACTAGTATCGCACGGCGTGACGTCACGCGGAGGTTCAACTGGCTGTAAACTTCTTTTTTTTTTGTTTAACTAACAAAACTTTTGCAGGTGGTAGGACCTTGTGCAAGGTCCGCCCGGATTGCTACCACCATCTTGCTCGCTAATCCTGCCGTTAAGCAGCAGTGCTTGCACTGTTGTGTTTCGGCGTGGAGAGTAAGACAGCCGGTGAAATTACTGGCACTTGAGGTATTCCAACTTAGGCCTCTAGGTTGGCAACGCATCTGCAATACCCCTGGTGTTGCAGATGTTTATGGGCGGTGGTGATCTCTTACCACCTGGAGCCCACTTGCTCGTTTGCCTTCCAGTCGAATAAAAAAAATAAAAAAAACACGACCAATATTTTTTCATAATATAACAGACGCATTAATTAGAATTTTTAAGGAAACTTCAAACTAGTCCATTTAAACAATAGGGCCTGTACACGTTGTATTTTTTTGGCGTAGACGATGACGCGTGTTTCGCTAACACCTGTAAATGACCGTTGAGGTAAAGCTGTTTTCAAAGTTCTTTATTAATAACAGAATAGAAATATTGGATCGAATATAATTGCTACTTAACAACTATATCAATTTGCTAAAATTAAGTACTTACAGGCTATTGACGCCTCTTAAAGTTGACGGCAGGCGTATACATTTGTTATGACCACAGTAATTAGATTAAAAGAGATTCACTGCACATACAATGTCTAACATAATGAAATTTCTAAAAGGTTAGTAGACGTCACAGGTGACCGAAGAGCTGGCAGCTTCCTCGGACAAAGAATTAGCCTAGCTATTCAAAGAGGAAACGCTGCCAGCATCTTCGGGACCTTGCCTAAGGGGTACTCTTTGGACACTTTGTTTTAGTTTTAGGTTAAATTTTTATTTTATTTTAAGTTATTGTTAGAAAGTTATGTTTAATATTTATATTATTTATTTAATAGAATATTTAAACGCCATACATAATGAAATCAAAGCTTGAGGTAAAGCGCTAACTCCGCTTTTCCGTCAAAAGCACTGTCGTGTGGAGCGCGGAGGCTCGCCGCTACGTTTGCTCTTGACCTCCAAGCGTGTGGTCCTTTTCCATTCGCAAATGTACCTATACATGTGTAATCCAACAAACAACTGCCATAATTATTTTTATACTTACCTTCCGCCGCCTAACTTTGCCTAAAAGTTCATAGCCACGACTAGTACCTACCACAAAAACTATTAAGGTATAATTCCAAGGGATGGCGACTGGGTTAAAATATATCATTCTATTTCGTCCGACAGTTAGATTATTGAAAAATATGTGACACGTATTTTTGATTTATCTATTTTTTTTAAATCGACAAAGGTATAGATCATCAAACTTCCGGAGTGGGGGCTTGTCACGTCACTATAAGGTAAAAATCGTACCACTACTGACGTCACTCGAAACTTCTAAACACTGCACTATATCCTCGTCAATTTTTGTTTGTCAAACAAAAGAAAAAATTTGTGCACAATATTTTTAAATTATCCATCTGGCGGACTAAACAGTTTTTTTAGCCGTCTAGCCTACTGAATAGGCACTATACCGTTAAGCGATTCGAACACAATCCGGGAGTAACGTAAAGACGTCGCATAAAAAAATTATCTCAAAAATGCGTCAAACCTGAGTATTAAGTAATGAACTTTTAGGCTGATTTGTATGGCGCGTGGTATAGTCAACCGCTATTTCTAAAAAGATTAGGTAATCCGGTTAGTTACATTAAAAAAAAATTAGCCACGTATTTTTTCTTTTGTCAATCCACAAACTTTGCTTGATACACTTTTTGTTTTATTAAAATATTGTGACGTCATCTGCAAGTGACGATGTGCAGGTTCAGAAAGTTTCCAAAAAATCGGGAAAGTTCTCGGAAATTTCTAGAAATTTTCACAAGAAATTATAAGATGTTTAAATTTAGGAAACGGAAAGTTTCAATCCCCATACAATATCGTGAGAAGTTTTCGTAATTTTCCATAAACTTAGGTACCTATCAAAAATTCCGCAATTTCGGAAAGTTAACTTTGGCACATCAGTATCACAAACTCACTACCCCAACCCATAAAACTTTATGTTTGAGCTCGGTCAGCCACTTCAATCTCATTCACTTTACAACCTCCCAATTTTATGCCCCCTGTATAAATTTCTTGACAGTTCTAAGCTAGAGCTTTGTTCGCCTATTTGTTATATGGGGAAAGGTTATAGAGAAATCTGAACCAAGGTAGTTCGCCTATTTGTAATGTGGGGAAGGGTTATAGAGAGATCTGAACTAAAGTTCGCCTTTTTGTAATGTAGGTAGGGATGGGCTTTAGAGATATAAACTAGGGTAGTTCACCTTTTTTTGAACTAGGGCAGTTCGCCTATTTGTAATGTAAGGAAGGGTTATAGAGAGATCTAAACTAGCGTAGTTCACCTCTTTTGTAATATGGGGAAGGGCTACAAAAAATCTAAACTTAGGTAGGTAGTTCACTATAAAAAAAATTGTTGCAACTCCTAGCGCCATCTAGCCGTCGCAGAGAACAACTGCACCATCCTGCATCGCGCTATCGAAGTTTCTCAACTTGGACGTATATATACAGCTTCCCACGCTCTTCCTTTGGACTTCGGTCCCCAGGCATGACACCTGCCTGGAGAGGAGCTCTCTCTAGCCTTACCTCGCATCAGATAAAGGTGATTAACTCTAGTTTAGAACTGGAAGCTAAAGCATGCAATTTGGTCTACCATTGATAGGCTGTAAAGCGGAGGAGAATACTGTCTGTAGTTCACTGAGCGCCGCAATGTAGCTCAAATTGGGTGCCTTCTCTTTCCAATCTACACTAGGGTAGATTGCCTTTTTGTAATGTAGGGATGGGCTTTAGAGATATAAACTAGGGTAGTTCACCTTTTTTGTAATATAGGAAAGGGCTACAAAAAATCTAAACATAGGTAGGTAGTTCACTTTAAAAAAAATACTGTTGCAACTCTTAGCGCCATCTAGCCGTCGCAGAGAACAACTGCACCATCCTGCATCACGCTATCGAAATTTCTCAACTTCGACGCATATATACAGCTTTCCACGCTCTTCCGTTGGACTTCGGTCCCCAGGCATGACACCTGCCTGGAGGGAGATCTCTGTCTAGCCCTGCCCCGTATCACATAAAGGTGATTAACTCTAGTTTAGAACTGGAACCTAAAGCATGCAATTTGGTCTTCCATTGATAGGCTGTGAAGCGAAGGAGATAACTGTCTGTGTTCACTGAGCGCCGCAATGTAGCACAAATTGCGTGCCTTCTCTTCCAAATTTAAACTAGGGTAGTTCACCTTTTTTGTAGTGTAGGGATACCCCCGCGGAGGTAAATCAGCTATTCTCTGGGGGTATTAAAGAACCTAATAATTAAGACCTAATCTAATAAAATACCTAGCTAAATAGTAAAGATTAAGAATAATAGACCGCCGCTCAGTCAGTACCTACCTACCGCACTTAACATCTTTTTCTAGCTATATTTTTACTTATTACCTACAATACAAAAAAAATTAAGACTGGTTTTGAAAGTATAAAGTACTAGCTTTTGCCCGCGTGCAATTCGGTTATCGCGCGCTGTTCCCTCGGGAACTGTGCATTTTTTTTTTCGGGATAAAAAGTAGCCCATTGACTTATATCGATGAAGTCAATGACATTTAAACCAGAAGGGCTACTCCGAAACACAACGTTCGAAGTTCGTGTCGTGCGATCCCTCTCGCTCTCGTATTAAATAGTATAAGTGTGAGAGGGACCGCACGACACGAACTTCGAACGTTGTGTTTCGGAGTAGCGCTTCAGGACGCACATTGCCGAACAAAATCCCCTTCAAAGAATGTCAGAACTATTGATTTGTTTGCGTGACAAATAAAATCATCTCACACAAAATTATTAAAATAATACGAGACGAAATAAAATTTGAACCTAGTCTTTACTCTATTACGGGCGAATTTCGCTAGCGGCAAAACTCCACAACGCTTGACACTTGACAACAACGTACTGAGAAAAAAGAAGGCCACTTTTACCAAAGTGGTAGGCGAGCATTCTACCAACCTATCTACCTACTATCGACCTACCGATCGACCTATCGACCAACCTATCGACCTAACCTATCCCGGTGATCTGAACCAGTGATTTTAGGCCAGTGATTACCAAAGTGGCGCTCATTTGGCTCGGACATATGTGGGCGCGCGATTGTGAATCTACAGGTACAATTCATCAAAGGATGAAGTAGCCTATGTCACTCTCGGGTCCATAAACTATTTCTATGCCAAAAATCATGTCGGTCCGCCGCTTCATTTCGACGTGAAAGATGGACATACACACAAGCATACAAACACACAAATCTGTTTATATATGGAACAGAGTAATTCCTCTGTCCAAAATTATTTTGGCAAATAATTCATTCGTATCACTATGCGATACTAAAAAAGAATCTAAAACTTTTGTCAAACATGAGAATATTTTTTTATGATAAGTAATACCTTTTTCGACGCTCATTTTCATCGGAAAATTGCTGTCATTTTTTTTATTTATTTTTTATTTTTTTAATTTATTTTATTTTGTAATTTATCGTAGTAAGAAAATCCAAAAAAAAATGCAAGCGAGTACAAAGGCAATTTCTGAAAATAGTATAGTTACATGATATTTTTTTTTAGATTTTCATTTTGAAGGTATAAAATTACAATAAAATAGCATTCCAGTGAAAAAAATTGACGGAGCAATTTTCCGGTTCAAAACACGCCAAAAAATTAAGTATATTTTTTTTTTTATATTGGTATTTCTGCTGGTTTTTTTTTTTGATATTCCATATATTGTTGCAATACGTTACATGAATATGTCCGGTGAAGAAAGTTTGAACGTAGCATTTTTCCGTAAAAATATATTAACGATTTAAGACTAGGTATTTAAGTACTTAAATCCTATTATTATTTTTGTTTGGATATTTATACAATACTCTTTATTTATTGATACTTTATCATACTGTAAAGTTTTTTCACTACCTTTATTTCCTCCACTAATATGGGTAACAATATAAATTGGGAACCACTGAGCTATAGACATATAAACTAGGGTAGATGAACTTTTTAGTAATATGGGGAAGCTATAGAGTAATCTAAACTAGAGTAGTTCGCGTTTTTGCAGTGGAGGTAAGACAACCCATCCGCCCCCCTCTATGCCTATGTACTTAGGTTTTTGATACATCAACTTAAACTTTGGTTTGATAAAGTTTTGTCAAAACTCTTTTACAAAAAGTATTTTTACATTCTTCTGGAGGTTTCAAGAAAGGATTAGGCCTAATTAAACACTTTGCTATGTTTTAGCATAATTTTATTAATAAAATACATTAGCCATGTTACTTGTTCTTTATTAATACTTTCATAGATAACTTCTTTCCTCTGTTTAGTTATTTCTTGCAGCAAACCGAAGTGAGCGAAATTGGGACGAAAATACTAGCAGTGAATGCATTAAATTACTGATTAACGCCGACGTTTCGGTTGTTGCCAAAGTCAAGTTTGAGACCAACGTTAGTTTATATAGTTTCCAAAGACAAGTTTTCTGACCAGCGCCAAATTTCTGTTGTTGCCAAAGACAAGTTTCTGACCAACGACAAAGTTTCTATTGTTGCCAAAGACAAGTTTTCTGACCAGCGCCAAATTTCTGTTGTTGCCAAAGACAAGTTTCTGAGTAACGCCACAGTTTCTATTGTTGCCAAAGACAAGTTTTCTGACCAGCGCCAAATTTCTGTTGTTGCCAAAGACAAGTTTCTGACCAACGACAAAGTTCCTGCTGTTGGCAAAGACAAGTTTCTGAGTAACGACAAAGTTTCTATTGTTGCCAAAGACAAGTTTCTGACCAATGACAAAGTTTCTGTTGTTGCCAAAGTTAGGTTTCTGGCGAACGTCAAAGTTTCTGTTGTGACCAAAAATCCTGTTTCAGTCAGATTCTATTTAATTCCAGTAATTTAGATTGTTCCCCAGTTAGTTTATGTGACAGTATATTAATGCACGCTTTCCATGTGTTTCTTCATATTTCCGCATGTTGAAAAAGCCTGCAAATAAAGACAGATACATAATTTATTGAATCTGACGTTACTTTGCAGAAGTTTATATCAATGAATTATAAACAACTAGCTTTTACCCGCGGCTCCGCCCGCGTGGTATTTGGTTATCGTGCGCTGTTCCTTCGGGAACTGTGCATTTTCCGGGATAAAAAGTAGCCTATGACACTCTCGGGACCATAAACTATCTCTATGCCAAAAATCACGTCGATCCGCTCCGTTACGGCGTGAAAGACGGACAAACACACAAACATGCAAACATATAAACACACTTTCGCATTTATAATATTAGTATGGATTTCTTTGCTCACTCGCAACCTGAAGATAGCTTCGTCTATGTAACAAATGTGTGTTCATGCAGCTCCTCCACCTTCACGTTGGAAGAACACACACATCACACAAACCCAACTATCACCACCACTGCTGATGCGTTTCGAACTCAACCAGAATACATCATCAGAGCAACACATTCACCACGCTACCAGATGTTAGACTAATGCCGGTGAACTTTGTAACTCCCCTCTTTTTATGTTAGGGGTTAAAACTTTCAAAAGAGAATAGTTATTGTACCTTATTGCAAGGGTCGCAAGAGTCAATTTCCTTGGTGTGAGAAGCAGCGATGTGTGCAGCCAGTAGTTTCTCAGTGGTGAAATTCTTCAGGCAATAGTGACAGGAATGCCTGGAGAAGACGGAGAAGAAAATTGTAATAAGTACTTATCCAAAATTACAATCACCCTACAATTACCTATCAAAAGTTACTGTTTAAATTCATCGTATAACAAATAATACTGAACAATATCTTCATAATAATAATAATATTCTATTACTCATACTGCAATGAAAACACGGAATTTCCTTTATAAAAAAAATTACATTTAACATACTTACTATATAACTAGCTTTTGCCTGCGGCTCTGCCCGCGTGGTATTCGGTTATCGCGCGCTGTTCCCTCGAGAACTGTGCATTTTTCCAGGATAAAAAGTAGCCTATGTCACTTTCGGGCCCAAAAACTATCTCTATGCCAAAAATCACGTCGATCCGTCGCTCCGTTACGGCGTGAAAGACGGACAACACACACAAACAAACAAACACACTTTCGCATTTATAATATTGGTATGGATGAAACAGTTGCGAAATGGGTAATTTGGGGGGTATCCAGTGAAAAATTTGAAAACTGCGTCGCTCACTTGCGTCCCTTGCGCTGAACCGATTTTGATGAAATTTGGTATATAGGTAGTTTAAGCCCCAAGGATGAACATAGGGTACTTTTTATTCCGGTAGAGGGAGCCACCGTGCGATAACCTAGATCCGCGCAGACGAAGTCGCGGGCGTAAGCTAGTCGTTCATATGAGTCAGTTACGAAACGAGTCATTTAGGGGTTTTCAAAGTGGGGGGCGCGACAACATTTTAAAGGGGGCCTCAAGAAATTTGATCTCTATTACCTAATTATTAATTACACCTATAATAAATGCATATTACATTTACAATTAGGTACAAATTAAAAATCATAGGACCTGAATTAAAGAATAATAACCTACAATGAACCTTACGTTTCCTTGCATCGAAGCGAAGGGGGGCGTGGGAATTTCATTTTTGGCAGCAGGGCGGCGTGCCTAAAAAAGAGTTTGGGAACCCCTGGTTTAGGGGATTTTCGGTGAAAAATTAGAAGACCGTGTCGCTCACTTGCGTCCTTTATGCGTGGCGCCCTCTAGCAGATGTCGGCGTAGTCCCTTCCTCGTCTTGTAGGACTTGTCGCACTCGACGCAGTAGTGCGGGCGTGCCTGCGCGTGCGCGGTCAGGTGGTTCCGCAGGTTCGAGTTGGCCGCGAAAATATTATAAATGCGAAAGTAACTCTGTCTGTCTGTCTGTTACGCTTTCACGTCGAAACCACCGAACCGATTTGGATGAAATTTGGTATATAGGTGGTTTGAACCCCAAGGATCAACATAGGATACCTTTTATTCCACTGCGCGATAACCTAGATTCGCGTAGACGAAGTCGCGGGCATAAGCTAGTAGGTATATAAGTTCTCGATCACAATGAAAAATTATTTGTGTAGGTGAAATTAATAAAATTCTCCCATAAAGGGTTAAATTGGGGGGATAAAGTTCCCCTAAATGCCCTGATAACTATAGTAACGCGGACGAAGTCGCGGGCAAAAGCTAGTCTTTCATATAAAACAGTTGCGTAATGAGCCATTTGGGAGATTTTTGGTCAAAAAAAAATTTTTTTTTTTTTATTTCACTGGAAGGCAAACGAGCAAGTGGGTCTCCTGGTGTTAAGAGATCACCACCGCCCATAAACATCTGCAACACCAGGGGTACTGCAGATGCGTTGCCAACCTAGAGGCCTAAGTTGGAATACCTCAAGTGCCAGTAATTTCACCGGCTGACTTACTCTCCGCGCCGAAACACAACAGTGCAAGCACTGCTGCTTCACGGTAGGATTAGCGACCAAGTTGGTGGTACCAATCCGGGCGGACCTTGCACAAGGTCCTACCACCTGCAGAATTACAAAACTGCGCCGCTCACTTGCGTCCTTTATGCGTGGCGCCCTCTAGCAGATGTCGGCGTAGTCCCTTCCTCGTCTTGTAGGACTTGTCGCACTCGACGCAGTAGTGCGGGCGAGCCTGCGCGTGCGCGGTCAGGTGGTTGCGCAGGTTCGAGTTGGCCGCGAAAATATTATAAATGCGAAAGTAACTCTGTCTGTCTGTTACGCTTTCACGCCGAAACCACCGAACCGATTTGGATGACATTTGGTATATAGGTAGTTTGAACTCCAAGGATCAACATAGGATACCTTTTATTCCGGTAGAGGGCGCCACTGCGCGATAACCTAGATCCGCGTAGACGAAGTCGCGGGCATAAGCTAGTAGGTATACAAGTTCTCGATTACAATGAAAAATTATTTGTGTAGGTGAAATTGATAAAATTCCCCCCGAGAGGGGTAAAATGAGGGGATAAAATTCCCCTAAATGCCCTGATAACTAAAGTAACGCGGACGAAGTCGCGGGCGAAAGCTAGTCGTTCATATGAGTCAGTTACGAAACGAGTCATTTAGGGGTTTTCAAAGTGGGGGGCGCGACAACATTTTAAAGGGGGCCTCAAGAAATTTGATCTCTATTACCTAATTATTAATTACACCTATAATAAATGCATATTACATTTACAATTAGGTACAAATTAAAAATCATAGGACCTGAATTAAAGAATAATAACCTACAATGAACCTTACGTTTCCTTGCATCGAAGCGAAGGGGGGCGTGGGAATTTCATTTTTGGCAGCAGGGCGGCGTGCCTAAAAAAGAGTTTGGGAACCCCTGGTTTAGGGGATTTTCGGTGAAAAATTAGAAGACCGTGTCGCTCACTTGCGTCCTTTATGCGTGGCGCCCTCTAGCAGATGTCGGCGTAGTCCCTTCCTCGTCTTGTAGGACTTGTCGCACTCGACGCAGTAGTGCGGGCGTGCCTGCGCGTGCGCGGTCAGGTGGTTCCGCAGGTTCGAGTTGGCCGCGAAAATATTATAAATGCGAAAGTAACTCTGTCTGTCTGTCTGTTACGCTTTCACGTCGAAACCACCGAACCGATTTGGATGAAATTTGGTATATAGGTGGTTTGAACCCCAAGGATCAACATAGGATACCTTTTATTCCACTGCGCGATAACCTAGATTCGCGTAGACGAAGTCGCGGGCATAAGCTAGTAGGTATATAAGTTCTCGATCACAATGAAAAATTATTTGTGTAGGTGAAATTAATAAAATTCTCCCATAAAGGGTTAAATTGGGGGGATAAAGTTCCCCTAAATGCCCTGATAACTATAGTAACGCGGACGAAGTCGCGGGCAAAAGCTAGTCTTTCATATAAAACAGTTGCGTAATGAGCCATTTGGGAGATTTTTGGTCAAAAAAAAATTTTTTTTTTTTTATTTCACTGGAAGGCAAACGAGCAAGTGGGTCTCCTGGTGTTAAGAGATCACCACCGCCCATAAACATCTGCAACACCAGGGGTACTGCAGATGCGTTGCCAACCTAGAGGCCTAAGTTGGAATACCTCAAGTGCCAGTAATTTCACCGGCTGACTTACTCTCCGCGCCGAAACACAACAGTGCAAGCACTGCTGCTTCACGGTAGGATTAGCGACCAAGTTGGTGGTACCAATCCGGGCGGACCTTGCACAAGGTCCTACCACCTGCAGAATTACAAAACTGCGCCGCTCACTTGCGTCCTTTATGCGTGGCGCCCTCTAGCAGATGTCGGCGTAGTCCCTTCCTCGTCTTGTAGGACTTGTCGCACTCGACGCAGTAGTGCGGGCGAGCCTGCGCGTGCGCGGTCAGGTGGTTGCGCAGGTTCGAGTTGGCCGCGAAAATATTATAAATGCGAAAGTAACTCTGTCTGTCTGTTACGCTTTCACGCCGAAACCACCGAACCGATTTGGATGACATTTGGTATATAGGTAGTTTGAACTCCAAGGATCAACATAGGATACCTTTTATTCCGGTAGAGGGCGCCACTGCGCGATAACCTAGATCCGCGTAGACGAAGTCGCGGGCATAAGCTAGTAGGTATACAAGTTCTCGATTACAATGAAAAATTATTTGTGTAGGTGAAATTGATAAAATTCCCCCCGAGAGGGGTAAAATGAGGGGATAAAATTCCCCTAAATGCCCTGATAACTAAAGTAACGCGGACGAAGTCGCGGGCGAAAGCTAGTCTTTCATATAAAACAGTTGCGTAATGAGCCATTTGGGGGATTTTCGGTAAAAAAATTAGAAAACTACGTCGCTCACTTGCGTCCTTTGTGCGTGGCGCCCTCTAGCAGATGTCGGCGTAGTCCCTTCCTCGTCTTGTAGGACTTGTCGCACTCGACGCAGTAGTGCGGGCGAGCCTGTGCGTGCGCAGTCAGGTGGTTGCGCAGGTTCGAGTTGGCCGCGAACGAGCGGTGGCACAGATCACAGCTGTAGGGTTTGGCTCCTGTGTGGGTTCTAGAACAAAATACGCGATTTTTTTTATTTATTCTCAAAAAAAGGTCATCATCATCATCCCAACCTATATAACGTCCCACTGCTGGGCACAGGCCTCCTCTCAGAATGAGAGGGTTTGGGCCATAGTTCCCACGCGGGCCCAGTGCGGATTGGGAACTTCACACGCACCATTGAAGTGCTTCGCAGGTTAGTGCAGGTTTCCACACGATGTTTTCTTTCACCGCAAAGCTCGTGGTAAATTTCAAATGTAATTCCGCACATGAATTTCGAAAAACTCAGAGGTGCGAGCCGGGGTTTGAACCCACGACCCTCTGCTTGAGAGGCGATAGGTCAAACTACTAGGCCACCACGGCTCTATCCAAAAAAAAGGTACATAATTTTAATTAAATCACTAATTTCGCCAAACTAAGACGTTTATTGGCGAAATTGGAAAATACAAACCGAAACATAGATGCACAGAAAAACCAGAAAAATAAAACCAACACTTTCCCGAAGTTCATCGAACCCAGGTCCTCGGCATTCCGTGCCGCGTGCTATACCGCTACACCACTGCTGGTCACTGCTGGTTAGGTTTCACGGGATGACCGTAAAAATAAAAATTTGGAATTGAAATACAAAAAATACAAAAAGATTCCAAAAAACCAATCTTAGTTTAGGAATATTGCGCTCACTTTACAACAATTGGGATGTCCCAATTTTTTACAAAGTATAATAAATCGAAAACCATTTGGAGAAATAGGCTTTGTGAAACGTTTTCAGAAATCAGATTCCAAAAATATGATAATCTGAATTAAATAAATAAAATTTAAGTAATGACCTTCATTTGACCCCTGCAGTGTTACGTCACAAATGCAGGTCTAAAGGAAAGTCTACACTTTAAAGCAAATTGACAGTTTGAAATGTTGCTGTCCTGCTTATAATAGCAAAGAGTGACAAAGATGGAAATTTAATCACATGATGCGCATTCGGCTTTAAACAGTTGTCATTTTATCGTAAAGTCCGAAATGTATACGAGTATTACCAATGTATTTTCACAAATAAAAGTATTAAATAACTACGTTAAAAGTGAATATAAAAGAATTTAAATAATATATTTTAATAAAAAATATGTATTTACTATCACACCATTAAACAAACCTACGAATAATCGAAGCTAAAAGAAGAGAAATAAATGAAATTATTTGTCATGGTTCATTTAGGACCGTGCTGTGCTTGTATGATTGTTGACTGTCACTTGACTTTCAGTAATGCCACAGATTATGTTATGTACAAACTGAATTTTTCTAGGCAATGGAACGTGGCTGTCTCACTGTGACGTCATCCAGCTTATTTCGTAAAAAAAATATAAAAAATTAATTACTCATCCAAATTCAAAATCGATGAAAAAGGTATCTTAAAATATCCTATTCTTTCCAAAAATAAGATAAAAACTATAGGTTATTTTTTTTGGGACATCCCAATTGTACCGTACTTAATTAAAACTATACTACTTAATGTTATGCCTACCACCCAAGACCCGACTGGATGGCAAACGAGCAAGTGGGTCTCCTGATGGTAAGAGATCACCACCGCCCATAAACATCTGCAACACCAGGGGTATTGCAGATGCGTTGCCAACCTAGAGGCCTAAGATGGGATACCTCAAGTGCCAGTAATTTCACCGGCTGTCTTACTTTTTATTGTTATAGGTTATAGATGACATAATTATTTAATAGTAATATTTTCTTTTAATGATGTAATTTAAATACTAATTCATACACAATGTAAATTGTTTTCGAATAAATAAACTGAAACTGAAACTGAATACTCTCCACGCACGCCGAAACACTAAGTGATAAGTCCCGTTGGTGGTATTTTAACTATGAGTGAGAATCACGAAATTTTAAAACGTTATATCGTGAGGTGATGCTCCCAATCCGCTCTGGGCCCGCGTGCGAACTACGACCCAAGCCCTCTCGTTCTGAGGGGAGGCCTGTGCACCACAGTGGGACGTATATAGGCTGGGATGGTGATGATGATAAAAAAATAAAGTCTCCTTCGTTTTCACCCTCTTCTTTCTCATTTAAACCCTCGCTTTCGCTCAGGATTCGTCTTCTGCACACTCGCTTCGCTCTTGGCTCAATCCTAAAATCCTGCGCTTTTTCGGGTTTTAATATAAGCACACGCGCCAAACATTCACTTTCCATCCTTTCATAACAAACTAGCTTTTGCCCGCGGCTCCGCCCGCGCGGTATTCGGAATTTTCTTTGCTATAAACCTCACGGAGCCCGAGACCTTTCCAACGAATGCAAAACCTTTGAAATCTTTTCTTGCGTTCTGGAGTTATAGCGTCAGGAAGGAAAACAAGACTTATTTTTATATAGTAGCTAACTATGAATAGGGATGTTGACACCACCAATCAACTGACGTACTTTTTATGAGCTGTTAAAACACAATTCTCCCATAGAGTTTCAATGGCAATAGCGACTTATGACGTCACTATCTGGCAACTCAATCTACTAACTATTTATTTGTTTTAAAGCAACAAAAAATCGAATTTTACAGTAAATCGAAAATTAATCTGGTTTTCAGGGCTAAAACAAAGCGTTTTTTTACTGGAGTCGGGCCTTCGAATTATTTTTTAATGGCATCAACATCCCTATTCATTTATCACAGAGACCTATTTTGTAGAGATGTGCTGATCGTGACTTTGGCCGACTAGCCGACTAGCCGATTAGTCGGTTGTAAAGAAGCCGACTAATCGGCCGACTAGTCGGCCAAGCCGATCACAGTTTCTGGGATTTCCATGACGCTTCTTTGACCAGCTGATTCGCGCGCAAGTCGCAAACGACGCCTTTAAGTTACCTATCAAAGCGGTGTTTTTGTTTAAAACATATTTTACCTCTTCTTATAGTTCATTAAATTGACTTTAATGATTTTTTTTAATTTCAAATAGAAAGTTAAAACAAAAAACAATTAAACAATGATTCCCATAAAATCAAATGCGAAAAAATATTGAATGTAAAATGAAAAAAAAATTGATGTACAATGGTCACGTGAAAGTTGCTTTGCTTTACATTCAAAAATGAATAAGAACGATTATAAAATTCAAATATTTAATAAATAATTAAGGCTCTGCATGAAAACGTATATTTTATTGAAAAATATATACAAAGTAAGAAGCCGGATAGTCGGCGCTTTTTGCCGACTATTCGCCGACTAGTCGCCGACTATGATAGTGGCCGGTAAGTCGGCTTTACCGACTAGTCGGCACATCTCTACTATTTTGATTCGTGGTGTCACACCCTCCTTTACATGGCGGTGGTATTACCTCGTGTGAATGGCGAGTCGCTGCTTGCTCTGAAACCTCTGGTTACAGAACGAACAGACAAATTTCTTTTCTTTCTTGTAATGCACGCCTCTGATATGTTGTTCTAGTGAATTCTGATTGCTGAAACCAAAAATGAAGTTCAAAATGTTGTCTGTAACTGTAACAGCTAGTATTTGTACCCTATTACAGTAAATGAACTAAAAGAATTTCCTTGCTCACCCGCGACCTTACGATAGCTAAGCTTATGCAAAATATGCCTGTTCATGCAGTTCCTCCTCCACACTGTAAGAACACACACAAATTACACAAACCCATCTATCACCACCACCACAACACACTGACGCGTTTCAAACTCAACCAGAGCTCATCTTCAGAGTAACACAACCGTACACCATGCTACCAGTTGTTAGACTAACAAACCACAACCACTGTTTTAATTTGCCAAACAAAACAAAAACTAGCCGCAAAATATTAATAAATTTTAACTGTGTTACAAAACTACCATGATTTTTAATTTTTATTTATTTATTGTCAAGACATGTTTTACTAACTACCTTTGCTAAAATTAGACCCAAGCCGTAGCAAGGGAGATGATACTAAATTAACTTGCTCATTAATAATAGACCCCATACTGTTGTACCTAATTATCTCCATGCATTCTAAAACATCGAGACGAAACCCCTTGTCACAGTAATGTAACACTTCATACGAATCTGAGTCCTATTGCAGTACCCGGCCATAAAGATGACACATCGGTCTTGGGAAAGAGACTCGGCTAATTTCGGCTTCGTAGAGCGTTGTCACACTAATTATGTGACGTTTGTCAGTCGTTGTACAGGTGCAACGGAGTACGGACGCATTTAGATGGAAATATATAGTAAAGAGTGGTTGAAACCCCCCAAACAGGGCCGCATTTAGAGGTGTGGAGGCCTTATTGAAGTGAAGTAATATACGAATTGTTGTTTCCCAGTATTTACTCGTCGGAATTTGAAAGTTTTTTTTTTCTATGTCTCTATTATGGGGGCCCCTATTTTGTGGAGGCCCCGGGCAGTTGCCCCCTTTGCCCTCCCCTAAATCCGGCCCTGCCCCCAAAACATTAAATTGTACGATGGCATCTTTAAGAAAAAGAGGAAACTATCCTTTTTGTAGTAGTTGCAACAGCTCTCTATAGATACCCGAAGTTTACATGTCATTAATTTGACGTAAATTAATTATAATCCTTAAAGGTGCAGTATTTATCCCTACTATATAATATTATAAATGCGAAAGTAACTCTTGTGTGTCTGTCTGTCAAGTCTAAACCACTGAACCGATTTTGATGAAATTTGGTACATAGGTAGTTTGAACTCCAAGGATCAACATAGGATACCTTTTATTCCGCTAGAGGGCGCTACCGCGCGATCTAGATCCGCGCAGATGAAGTCGCGGGCATAAGCTAGTAATAATAACCGATTCACGACCGCAATGACACATACCTTTGTGTTGTTTATTTGTACCTAATAATATTGTTGTCTTGTGTTGTGAATAAATGTATTTTCTTTCTTTCTTTCTTTCTAATAATAATAATAAATAAAAAGTAACTGCTATACTGATCTTCTCACCTGAATATCTTCTTACAGTGCGGACACACCCCTGGCGTGGCCTGCCCACACTTGAGCCTGTGGTTCTCGCAGTCACTATATCTGGTGATGACAGCATCACACAGCCGGCACGTGAACCGGCGCTCGTGAGCCAGCTCGTGCTGGGAGAGCACCAGGGACGTGCTGAAGCGAAGCCCGCAGATCTGGCACTCGTGGGGGCTGTGGAACTAAAGGAAAAATACAATATGATGATATATTTCACACGAAAACACAAGCCGAAACATGGATGCACAGAAAAACTAGAAAAATAGACCAGCACTGGGAATCGAACCCAGGTCCTCAGCATTCCGTGCTGCGTGCTATTCCCCTACACCACCGCTGAACATAATAGTGCTGGTCTATTTTTCGGGTTTTTCTGTGCATGTTGTGATAGGTATGAGTGCGATATTGCTATGTTGGTGTTGATAATTTTCCATCAGATGACGGCATGCTCATTTGCCTCGCTCTAATAAAAAAAACCCTATTACAAGTGTTATTTATAAAACTATAAAAAGATTTTATAACTTTCTTTTTTTTAATTACCTCTTGATGCCTCTTTTTATGCTCCTCAAAAACATCCTTAGTGACAAATCCAATGGCGCAAAATTCACATTTATATTTCCTATTCAAATATTTCTCTGTTCTTTTCTTAGCTTCCAACTCCTCTATTTGCTCCTCGTAGGTTAAAACTTTCAATGTAAAATTATTCTCTTCGCATTTTGCATACAATTTTGGATTTACTTTCCTTTTAGGCCTCTCTGCTTTATCTTCAATTTCTTCATGATTATCATTGAAATCTTCATTCATATCATCATCTATAGATACATCAAGATCAACAGCTTCTAGTTTCACTGCATCTATTTGGATATTGTCATTCTTATTTTCCTCCTTTACTTTTGTTTCTACATCTTTGTTTTCCTCCAAATTAACAAAATGTATTTCTTTTGTTTTGACTTTAGTATTTTTGGATTTTTTCAGTTTGTGTTTTTCTTTATCTGGTGGTATGTCGTGATGGTCATTGTGGTGGTAAGAGAGGGGGAATATGTTCTTGATCTCGTTTTCTCTGTTATAATTGTTATTTGTTGTATTTGTCTGAAAAAAATCATAAGATTGAGCTCTCTCACTTCATAAGAGCAAAGATCTAACTATTCAGTTTTATTCATTGTAGAATTTGTCATCTTTTTTACTCAGAATCCTAAGTAAATTTATGTATTTTTTTTGTATCAGTTTTTTTTTTCAGAGAATATGAAAGACCCAAAACTTTTAAAAAATTGATTGATTTCTTCATCACAATCAATAATATTCATGATACTGAATAAAAAACCACAAACAATTATTACCAAAATCTGTTAAACAATTATAAATTTAATTACATTTACAAATCATTCTTCTGACTGGACTTCTGTTGAAATTCAAAGTCAAAATATCTTTATTCAATTTCGTCTACATAACAAGCACTTATGAACGCAAAAATCTTCCATCGCTTCAGAAGAACCTGGTAAGATATTACCATTTTCACATTGGATAGGATCCTCTGGGACTCCTCCGCGAGTTGGATAAGCTTTGCAGTGTTCCTCAGCACCGACTTGCACCAGATGCAGAGCCATAGCGACATTGGAGGGTCCTGGAATTAATAAATAAATAATAATAAATAATAAATATCACGGGACAATTCACACCAATTGACTTAGCCCCAAAGTAAGCTTAGCAAAGCTTGTGTTATGGGTCCTAAGTAACGGATAAACATACTTAAATATACATAAATAAATACTTAAATACATATTAAACATCCAAGACCCGAGAACAAACATTTGTATTATTCATACAAATATCTGCCCCGGCCGGGATTCGAACCCGGGACCTCAAGCTTCGTAGTCAGGTTCTCTAACCACTTAGCCATCCGGTCGTCAAATTGAGAGGAAACTGTACTGTATAAATAAGGAGGTGGAAGGTCCGCCCTGATTGCTACCACCATCTTGCTCACTAATCCTTTCGTAAAGCAGCAGTGCCCACTGTTGTGTTTCGGCATGGAGAATAAGAAATTACTGGCACTTGAGGTATCCCATCTTAGGCCTCTAGGTTGGCAACGCATCTGTAATCCCCCTGGTGTTGCAGGTGTCTATGGGCGGTGGTGATCTCTTACCACCCAATCGTTTGCCATCCAGTCGAATAAAAAAATAAATAGAAATAGGACACTTTACTCCAATTGACATTTATTACATACAGTCAATTAAGAATTATACATTTATTTGTTAATAAAACAGATTTTTATCGTTGAACCAATATTTAAACGTCATTTACTTAACATTGTAATTGAAGAAATAACGTTTACAATTAAGTAAACTATAAAAAGCAACCAAGGTATACGTACGTGAATACCAAGTATATGACTGAAAAACTTATTTAAAGACGAATTCGCCAACAGTCCAGTATCCGTGTGACTGTTCAAGCAGATTCTGCATAGTTTTGAATCGATTTCACTCATTATTTTACTGATAAAATACAAAAGTTTCGTATAATTTTGACGATCTTTTTGTTGTCTTCGTGCTCGCGAAGCATTTGTCTTTGTCAAGTGAAATGTCAAGTATGTCAATGTCAATTTTGTTCCGTTCAGAAACTGTTTCAGATATTTTCCGTTCTTAAATATTATCTTTGTACAAATCGAGACGTATTTTTCTGAAACTTTAAGTAATCGTCCATTTCTATTTCTTTCATCAAGGAATGATAATTATATAATATATACATTGAACCTCTGATTGAAACACGAACTTAATTAAAAATCTTGTCATAGTACTCCTACGAACTTGTTAAATTAGATTTTAATTTTGCCACATTCCCAAAGACATTCCTAATAGTACCATTATTCTATTATACCTACCTACATCTATCGGCGGGTAGCGAAGTTAAATTTTCTTTTACAAAAAAGTTACGTACTTACGTAATTCCATCGTAATTCAATTTGTTTTTACAAGCTTCGGGCTGAGGGCAACCGGGGCGCCAGGTACACAGCACAGCACGCCGTGCGCGCCAACGTGGCGCCAACTCAACTTTGAATACTTATTTGTATCGATGTAAAGAATAAATGAAAACTAGCCTCTACCTAATAACTTTTGTAGACTTACTAGCTTTTGCCCGCGGCTCCGCCCGCGTGGTATTCGGTTATCGCGCGCTGTTCCCTCGGGATCTGTGCATTTTTCCGGGATAAAAAGTAGCCTATATCACTCTCGGGCCCATAAACTATCTCCATGCCAAAAATCACGTCGATCCGTCGCTCCATTACGGCGTGAAAGACGGACAAACATACAGACATACAAACACACTGACATTTATAATATTAGTATGGATATGGATAGTATATTAAATGCCTAAATGCCAAGTTTCATAGTTTTATCTTCGACAGCGACGAACTTCCACCATATAAACTTTCACCCCCTATTTTAACCCCTTAAAGCCTCTTTTTCGCGATAAAAGATAGCCTATGTCCTTTCCCAAGGCTATTCTATCTCTGTACCAAATTTCATCCAAATCGGTTCAGTGGTTTTGGCGTGAAAGCGTAACAGACAGACAGACAGAGTTACTTTCGCATTTATAATATTATAGTATATAGTATGGATTTCTTAGGAGTATGTCATTTTGTCGCTTGTCGAAAGTAATTATTGAATGGTGAAACAGGGCGTAAATATATATTTTACCTTTTAATCTACCCAATTCTGAAAATTCTATAACCAAGAGCCGCTTACATAAATTATTTCTAATTACGTAGCAGGAAACGCAGGCGAAGTCACGGCGGCAAAGCAGGTAATAAAAAAAAAACATTAATGATTTTTAATCAAATTTTATTACAAGTCAGCATTAAACTATCATAAGATAAGGCTTGGCAAGCTTACAACTTTGTTTTTGAACAATTAATTGTAATTCACTATAAATAGAGCTAAATTGGCTATAAATAATAACATAAAAGCACTTTTGGAAGCGCTTTGAGAAGTTGAGCCAAAATAATTGTCTGACGCGTCGTGTAGTGCGTCAGAAGGGAATAAATTTCATACAATTAATATGATGAGATTGGATGAGACTGATGAGATCCTAAATCTGACGTATCTCGATGGACGTGTCGTATTCGTATTGTTCTCTGTCATGTTATCCGGCTGCGCGACCAACGACTTTTTTGGGTAATTGTGGTTAAGTAATTATCCTAAATTAAAAAGTGGTCAAAACTAGAAACAAAAATCTTTAAATCACGAATAGTTTGTGATTGTGACGCGCCGACGTAGGCACGCGGGGATTTAGGATTTTAAAACGCACTTTATTGTAATGTGTTCTATCTAATGCACGCTTTCTAGAACTCTTAGCCATTCTTTAATCACATAAAATACAAATATTTAAGGCGGAAGAAAAAGTATGCAATAAAAATAAGTGGTTAACACAGAAAATTGTGAAAGTACTAAAAAAGGTGCTTATTTTGACAAAGAAATCTGAATTTTTGTACAGAACAAATCAAAATAACAGAAAAAATTTACCGTTTGAGATCGTGGTTTTTTAAAGAAAGTGTTCCTTATATTACTTGTTTTCACCAGCAATTTGCTTAACGAAATTCAAGGCAAAAACTTTGCTGTGAGCACCACCCAAAATGACCAAGAAGACAAAGAAAAAATATGTGTCAAGAGTTAGGAAAAAAGCCAAGAGATGAGAATTCTGTTTCCGAGTAAACCTTTGCCTCTATTCTATTCTATTCTATTCTATTCTTAGTGGTCTTAGTAAGTAAGAGCACCTTCTTGAAAAGGGTCTTATACAATCCCAAGCCATAAATGTATGAAACCGATACCTTTCTGACGCGCCACGACACCACACGTCAGATAAATGTCGTGCACTTAATAAATCGAATTCCATAAAATATATGAATTAAAATCACGTAGGTATGTCAATTATTGGGGCAAAGAACGGTCGTGTCCTTGTGTCTGTGTTGTGTGACGTATGTTAATTTGTGTATGAAAATATACCTACACGTCTCCAACAAACGCAGCTATTTTACACGTGGTCATGGAGTAAAGTTAATTGGTTTTAGTTAACGCTTCGGAGCATCTAAAGATCAAAATACGATTGGCTGCAGCACATATCTGATATACACATACAATCTATTTGTTGGTATGTATGTAGGCACTCTCACCATCAAGTCTATTTAAAAACAGCAGAAAAAGTCAGTTGTAGGAAATGAAACAATAAAATTTATACAATAACAAATTGTCTATCTTATAAGCCTACCCTTCCATTCAACCCCACCCCACAGGCAAATATTCAGTGCATTTTGAGGAAAGTTAGTCTTTGCCTCAGTTCATTTGTCATAGTCATAACATAAACTTATAAAAAGTGTAGTGTCTTTAACACAAAATAGAATCAATTGTCTATGATTCTACAACAGGGATGACGAACATATTTTATTGGCGAATGCATTTTTTTTTTAAACAATCTTAAGTAAACTGACAATGATGTGTCATCATATAGTCTTGAGTAGACTTTGCGTGGAATAAAATACCTATTAATATAGTACATGCATTCGCACGCTAGCTATTCGTTCACCATCCCTGCCCTTTAACAATAAAATAATACAGTCAGCTTTGTTCAAGAACAGGCAGGACAAGTTTAACCTTCTTATATCATATTGTCATATTTTTAACTACCTTAGGGGCCTAACCTAGGGGCTTTCATTGGACGCGAGGTGAGATGCTCCTAACCTCACGTGAGATTTTGCAAAATGAATGGCGTTTGTCAGTGGGAAAACATGTTTATTTTTTAATCCACCACTTTTCTTCACAATTTCACTGTTGTCCCCAGAGACCTCAATCTCACCCACTTGAGATTGTATGAGATTTGGTTAGACTTCCCTCCCCCCACATGAGTGGATGAGATTTGGTTAGACCTCCGCTCCCCCATGTGAGATTGGATGAGATTTGATTAGCCCCCCTTCTAAACACCTCTTTGGCTTTGTCAATTGCTAGTCAATTTTTATAAAAAAAATGGAATATTGGACTTTAGCTGTTAGATTTTTTTTTAATTTCAATTGACCTGATTGAATTGATTTACTGTAGAATGTGCTTCACATAGTATTTATAGATTAGAATTTTATTGACTGTAGATATTTAAAAAAATCTAGGAAACCGTTTTAAAACTAATTGTACTGGTGCGGTGCTAATACTATGTCGTGTAGAATAATTATAGATTATAAATATTAAGAACACAGATGAAAACACTGTATTCTATTGTAGTAAGGCTGCATTCCTTTACTTAACATTCTTTTAACCATAGACTATAACCAAAATAAACATAGGAATTGATTTAAAAAATCATATTACAATACTAAATAAGTAATAACAAGGCAAAAAAACTTTTGATTGACACTTAAAGTGAAAAATTAATCATTCAACTGGGTAAAACACTGAATTTTTTATCATATTTTTTTAAGATTTTTTTTGTATGAAGCTTTTTTTATGTGTCTTAACAATAAAATTACAGTTTTTTTTTATGATTAATTCATATGCAGACAGGGCTGGATTCAGAGGTCTAAGACCTTGGGGTAATGAAGGACTGGAGGTCTGTTAAAAAAAAATGGAAAAATGGCTAGCCAGTCCTCTTCTTTATGAGGGGTCTCTATCGTCAAGGCCCCAAGGCTGTAGCCTAGACCTCCCTTAAGTCCAACCCTGTATGTGTGTGAGTAAATATATATCTTTTATGGAAAGGAATGATTTCTAATTTTGGATTCGTTAAAAAAACTTAGCTTAATGTCCAATTTTTTCTAATTAATGAAATGCTGAAGACTTAGATGCGAGTCATAACTATGGAAATAATATAACGATGGTTGCCGGGCTATTTGTTTTAAGCGACAACGTATTCCTATGTCGCTTAAAACAAATAGCCCGGAAACCGTCGATAAACATATTTAAAGTCCTTTGAATAATTTGTCCTTTATATAGTACATTCCGCAGTTATTCTTATAAATGATTTTGTTCTTATGTGATGTTAGAAACATTAAGTATTATTTTTTGTGTCTAAAAATACTTTACCATTTAAATTGTGTCTTCAGCTGACAAACCTATTGAGACTCAGCAATCTTCAGTATCTTGACTTTCTGCACATCTTCATAAGGTAACATAGCCACCGAAGCAGGTCTTTTGAAGTTGTGGATAAAATCTAACACAGCTATCTTCTTTGGCATAGCTACGATGACCGTATGCCCATTGACTGATTCCAAAACATCTATTTGTATGATAGGACACATGGAAAGTACGGGACAGTCGTACCGTTCCATGAAATTATACTGTTTCACCGGCTCGGAATTGAAAAGATCAAACTGTCCATTTTTAAATGGGGCATAGTAGATACGAAGGACTCCCCAATTTGATCCGACAAAAGCTATGTCTCCGTATATTCTGACTGATACTATATCTCGTAATGGGCCTTCTGGGATTGTGTGGTTGAGGACGTACATCCATTGGATGTAGACACGCCAGTCCATGCGTTCAAGAAAGTTATATTCACGTAATGTGTGGAGTAAATTTGTATCAGGACCAAGACTGCATCTGTACACTAGTTCCTGACCATAAGCAGTGTAAATATTACGCTCAAATGTCAGTATGTGGAGATGATCAGTATATCCAAGACTCATGACTCCATCATTTGAACGACTAACAAGACGATGAGTGAGATTCCCATCTTCCAACTCACAGACGTAGATTTCGTCATTTAAATTGACATAGTACACTTCTCTATCTACAAGTATGAAGGATTTAACATTATCAAAAGTGACATTAGTTTCGTATCTCGGATTCTGAATGACTTTTCGTATAATGAATAAGTGTAATTGATAACCTAGAATGACTATAGTGTCCTCATTTTCTGCGTAATTCAAGTATTCCCCACTTATGTTGCACCGTTCTGATTTCTCCATGGTTTCTATATCGTAATAAACTATTGCTGACTTTTTGTGGACACCAATGATACCGTCACGGAGGATTTTGAAGTTCTGTATCTCTTCTCTGACGCAAGATGCTGCTGCAAACTCGTCCCTGACCTCTCTAGCCTGTAACAGCTTCGGCCATAGCGATAATGACCTGTATATATTGAACCAAAGCATACCAACCCGAGCTTTTCTACGTGCAATTTTGTAAACGCTCTCGAAATCATTCTTACAGTAATCTCGCCACAAAGCGTCACTCCGGGACAGCCCGTCGACTATTTGCTTGAATCTCACGCAAACACGACGACATAAAGTGAGATCCTTCGCTGGTAACAAAGTGAAAATGAAGAGGAGAACTTCTGTGGGTAATCTGCACAAGTAGGAGTCGGTGTCCAGAGTCATCTTAGGGGCTATTTTAGTGGGTCAATGCAAAATACACGCTATTTTAGTCGATTCGCCATTTCATTTTGTTTTATTATTTTATTTTTGGGTAGTAGGCACAGAAATTATTCGTCCATTGTGTTTGTCAACTTCAACTTTTTTGCTTAGTGGCAATCGGTCGCTTTTGGATAGCGTCCATTACTGCCAATGACACCTGACATTTTTTGTTTGTCAACAACAGAATAAGCCGAGAAAAATAATCGATCTTATTGGGATATGTAGCTGTCAGCTGTCACTAATTTTTTTTTTTTTTTTGTTTTATTTTTAAACGGGCACCGTACAAAATTGTCACTTTAGCCCATAGGGCAAAACATTAATTAAACAGAGAAAAAAAAATTACATCTTACATTTCATAAAAACTAGTTTCTTGCCACATCAGCCAACCTGAAAAGCATTAACGCCATGTCTGAGGCCGGCTGAGCTAAGATGCCTACAAACATTCCTGTGTCATACTTGTTCAGGTTGGCTGATGCAACCAACGCCTCCCTCGCAGCACGATTCCGAACACATTCCTCTAACAAATGTTGCACATCTTCTGTCGTACCACATAATTCACAATTTGGAGAATCACTTTTTTTCATCAGATGTGCAAACTTATTAAGAGGAACATGTCCGGTTCGCAGTCTATGTGCTGTTACAATGTTAATCCTACTTAAACTAATATTTTGAAACCAAGGTACGCGTGGAGGCTCACTCTGAATGCATTTATACCAAATACCCTTTTCTCGTGAACGTTCATCAAAATACTCTTTCCAAATCTCATGGCATTTAATTTTGAATTTATTCGTCGCCTCTAAATAATATGGTAGTATATAAATTTCGTGACCTTCCACAATACCTTTTTTAGCCAAATGATCTACTTCCTCGTTACCTTGCAATCCAATGTGTGCAGGCACCCATTGAAATCGCAAATTAATTTCATTCAATTGCAAACAGATAACTTTATCTAAAATTTCATAAGCTACAGGTACACCTCTGTACCCAGAAGCACTACGAGCTAAATGTTGTAACGCACTTTTACTATCAGTGTATATTACAGCCTTCCTAATACCTTTGTCTTGAATATACGATATTGCACTGGAAATTGCAATAAGCTCAACTGTCATAACACTAACATTCCCTACAACTTTAAAGATATTACGATTCTGATTATTTAGGGAGCTAATTGGATCATAGAAAGCGGCTCCGCGTCCCGAAGAAGATTTGGAACCATCAGTGTATAATACATGCCAACCTTTATACTTTTCTTTTAATTCCGAAATCACATTTGCTTTAAGATTATTAATTTCATATGATCTTTTAGATGTAATAACACAATCCAAATCAGATGATATTAAAAAACCAACATCGATATTTGACATCCACGTAGATAAGGAAAACATCTGAAGAGGATTGGATGAAAATATACGTTCTTCAAAAGTATCGTTGCTTGCGACAACTAGAAGAGGAAGTTTTTTATTAGTCCAATACCTATTTTGGCACAAAGAACTTAAATTATCCAGAAGAGTTATAATTTCATTATTTGCTACAGAACGGATCTTTAAACTATACTTGATAGCAAGATATCGTCTTCTTACAAATAATGGTGGAACACAAGTTTCACTTTCCATAGCGTGGACAGGTGTACTTCGTAAAAAGCCACCAATAATCCTTAAGCCCTGATTTTGCACTTTATCTAATTTATAGGTATTGCTTTTAGCACTATTATCATACAGAAAACTGGCATAATCCATTCTACTTCTAATCAGAGCGATGTAAATTCTACGCAAATGTTTTGGATGCAGGCCCCAAGACCTAGCAGCCAATAATTTAAATAAGTTTAACCTTTTTTGAACATTGGCCACCACTTCATTGATGTGTTTGCCCCAACGTAATGACTTATCAAGCCAAAGACCCAAATATTTGTAAGAATTTACCGACATTAGTTCTACATTATTAACTTTTAAATTAACTAATTTTTGTTTGTGTCCTCTACTAAATATACAATATTTTGATTTAGCTTCAGATAATTGTAAGCCTAAAGAGTTCAGTATAGTAACAAAACTATCTAAAGCACTTTGAATATCTTCCACACTTTGGGAAAGGTTCAAATTACTTTGATACAAAATGAAATCGTCTGCATATTGGCATATTTGTACTTGTTTAATATCCCGGCAGAGTTTCCTAGTGGCAATATAAAAAAAAAGTGGCGAAATAGGGTCACCTTGTGCTAAACCTTTACTAGTGTGCCTCACCAGGGAACTTTCACCACCAGCACAATCTTTAACTATGAGAATTCTGTCACTAAGAAAATTCCAAAAATAATCACAAATTCTTTTGCCCGCTCCTAATTCGTCTAAAATACAAATTAACTTATCAACTAAAACATTATTGTAAGCACCTTCAATGTCTAAAAAGCATGCCAGCGTAGACACGTTTCTGGTAAAGCCTGTTTGGATATGTGTAACAACACGAGTTAAACAGTCTAAAGAAGATTGACCTCTCCTGAAACCCGAAGTAAGAGGGCTTAATAAATTATTCTTCTCTACATACCATTCAAGTCTTTTCAGCAACATAATATGTAAAGTCTTACACAGACAGGAGATAAGTGAAATAGGTCTTATTTTGGCAGAAGAATTAGTATTACTCCCAGGTTTAGGAACAGAAACAACTTTAATTTCTCGCCACTGGGAAGGTACACACCCAGTTTCAAGAATAAGATTGTATAATTTCAAGAGGAACTTCAACCCGCATTCGGGTAAATGAAACAACATAGAATACGTGATTCCATCATCCCCTGGAGCAGTATCCTTCTTTTTAAGGCAATTTTTTAATTCGTGCATTGAAAACCTAGATTCTAGCAGAGGATTGCTAGATTTACAACTGGGTGCTTGTGGCAGTACAAAATCAGGAGCGAGACTGTGGAGCATATTCGATTTATCTAACATAGAAAAATTGTGACTTTTCTTTTTAAAACCTTTAAGCCAACGCATTTTCTGCCACATATCTGAAGCTGACATCGATTCATCTATACTACTACAATAACTATGCCAGCAATCTGTTTTAGCACGTAATATAGCCTTTTTTGCATCAGCAACCTTTTGGTCTAATATGTTTAAATTTTGAGGGGTCGGATTATTTCTAAATTTTTTTAACGCAAGCCTACGAGCAGCAACTAATTCAGATAAAGAACTGTTCCAGTACGGTTTCGGTTTAAATTTCATGTTCGGATACGGACATATTCTAACGAAAGGAATACTTTTGTTTGCTGCAATGTAGACATGATCCACAAAAACATTATACAGTTCTTGAACATCAGAAGTATTCTCTGGATAACTTAGTATTTGACAAATACTTTCCTTATATAAACTCCAATTAGCTAACTTAAAATTTCGTTTCTTAATTTCCACAACTGGCTCACTATAATTAATTTTCATTCTAATAATCAAATGATCACTACCTAAATTTTCGCTAATGACATTCCAAGTGAAATTTATTGCAACGTCTGTAGAGATAAAAGAAATATCTGGTGATGTTTCTCGAAGTATACCATTCACAGACTTGACTCTGGTTGCGCGTCCATCATTAAGAGATATATATCCGGATTCCAGTGCAGCATCAAAAACCTGAGAGCCCCTTGCATCAGTCTTGCAAGACCAATTAGAATGATGAGCGTTAAAATCTCCTGCTATTAATGTTTTAGACGAAAATTTTGAAAATATAAAATCCCAATCTGTTTGTGAAGTTCTGACAGTCTGTGGACAGTATACTAAAATAATATTTTGCAGAATGCTACAATTCAAAAGAGTGACACATATACATTCTATTCCAGTATTCGAAATGTTCAATATATGTGTTTGACTTTTAATTGACTTGTGAATGATCAAACAAACTCCACCATAAGAATCATCCCTGTCCTTTCTAAAAATATTATACTCGCTAATGTTCAAGTCTGAGTTCGGTTCCAACCAAGTCTCAGAGACTAACGCTATGTGTACTTTTTCTT
The DNA here is from genome assembly GCA_037349165.1 of Choristoneura rosaceana. NCBI lineage: Eukaryota > Metazoa > Arthropoda > Insecta > Lepidoptera > Tortricidae > Choristoneura > Choristoneura rosaceana. The sequence continues at coordinate 2,851,022 of JAZBNJ010000050.1, forward strand.
GTGCCAGAAATGTATCAAATTCCACTAACTTTGGTCTAAGACTTTGCGAGTTCCATTGTATAATGCTAAGCATAGATATTCTTTGCGAATTCACGGCCATAGTAAACCAGATAATAAGTTCTTTAGCATATCTCCGTCTCGCAACATCTTAAAAACATAAACACATAATTCCTCAACAACAAGTTTGCATAAAATTTTTACCTTGTCTTCCAAATTCCCCTCCGAATTTAAAATATCCCTAACCTTCCTGAAAAAATATTTAAATGAAAACTTTTTATCACGTGTGTCCTGCTCTTTTCCCGAATCAAAATCAAAATCAATGGTATTCTTTACATTTTCCGAAGATTTCACGTTTGGCTTTCTTCTTTTCGCTTGCTTTTTACGTCTTTTTCTTAGCTGGCTTTGTCTTGAGACTGAAATTGAGGAATCAGATGCTACTTGCTCAAATTGATTTTCTGTTTCATTTATGAAGGCAGGACTCCCCTGTCCTAGGGGGATCGGAGTCTCGGATACTGTAGACTTATTAGTGCTTTTTAATGCGTCGCTGTAAGAATATAAACCTGTTCCTAATCTAATATGGCTGGAACGTTCAGGTTTGCTGTAAGAGTGGTCATTTTTAACGTGATTCTGCTCCTTCTTTTTTTCACTGTGTAAAAAAACAGCCTTCTTATAAGTGCAGTTCATTCTTGACATTATTTGCCTTACTTCCTTCTCTTTAACAAATACAGGACAAGATTTATCTAGAGCCATATGAGCCCCCTTGCAATTAACACATTTAAACGATAAATTTTGGCAATTTCCATGTCCAAGTCCACATTTGGGGCAAATTATTTTCTTTGTAGGGCAGAATTTAATTACATGTCCAAATTTCCAGCAACCCGAACACTGCGACACTGGAAATGTATAGGGTTCAACTTTGAACCTGCATCCATAGCCGTACACATATGAAGGCAAAGAAGAGCTTTTGAAACAAAGACGAATCGTCTCGCAATCCACCCATTTTCCATCTTCGGACAACCGTCGTAGACGTATCGCCGATATAATGTCAACATCTGCCGTCAAAATAGATGGAATATCTTTTACATCAACATCTAAATCTATTTGTTTGAGGATACCAAAGCACTTCTCTCCTACGGCAAATTCACAACTGTATCCTAGTTCAGCCATTTTTTTACAATCAATCAGCTTTTGGGCATTCTCCTTACAATCAAAGACTAGCAAAACTTTGAAAGTGCCTTTATATTTCATTCTAAGGATACCACCAATGGACTCTGTTCTCAACAATTTTGCCAACGCTAGTTGCTTCGGTAACTCTGCTTGGGCCGTTAAATATACCTCAACACCTTCTACGACATCCATCAAAGACATTTTGCTGTTGGGTGTTCGAGGTCTCTTGCGTGCAACAGTCGTGAACCCCTCATCCTCAACGTTGTAATGATTCACTTGTCCACTAGAAATCATCGGCTGACTCTCGAATACCACAGAAGTGTGGCTTAGAAGCTCATCATCCTCGAAGTTATGTTGAGATACCTCAACCGCAACCACGCTACTTACGCTCATGGATGGTGACAGCGAAGAAAAACTTCGCTCACTCATCCCGTAGATCGCATATATTTACAATGGAAGATGTAATTAGTCGAAATAAAATTTTTAGAATTTAAATATAACTGACACCGTTGACGTACTTGACAGGAAAGGAGCTGTCACTAATAATTGAATTAATTGAATTTAGGGCGCGGCCACATGAAATCGCTCGACGCTCGTTTCGTGTCAAATCTGGTCACGTGACATATAGCGATAGAGCTGAAAATGTTGAGTTTTATCGCTGGAAAAAAATAACTCGTAAATTTTGGCAAAAATTCTGTTTTTTTTTTCATTCATTCCAATTCCTTTTATTTGTACCACTGCCACGAGTGCTACTAAATATGATTAAGAAATCAGCTTCCAAGACCAAGATCATTCCTGCACGAAGCTATCTTGTCACTGCAGCTACTTTTTTGAGTCGCAAGAAAAACAAAATGACCTTCAAACAAAATGGGATCACGTTACCAGATTTATCGCTGCAATCGAGCGACGGGCGACTGCATGTGGCCGCACCTTATTAACTTTTTTTACTAGTGTTGTTACCTATTACTTACGCTGTGATAATAATATTACATAATCGACAATCGAGAAATTTATAATCACTAAAACCCAGACAGTACTATTACTTATTCTGTGCCCAAACTTCTTGCTTTATCCACGAAGAAGTTAGAAATGGTTATAAGAATAAAAAGCTTCAAATAACTTTTAGGAAAAATGGCTGTGCTCCACCTTTCGAGGGCATTACCAAACCCTTGATAATTAGAACAATAGAATTTACAATAAGTGTTTTGTGTGAAAATTTAGCTATTAAATTTAAAATTATTTACGGTTTTTGGGTGCAACGTACAACAATAAATCATAGACAATAATAAAAAAAAACAATCTGCTGTCAAACTAACGGTTTGATTTTTGACGGTTGACGGACGAATGTTTATTTTGGTTTTGCGAGTTTTGATTGAATGGATATTAATATAAACTCGGGGCCATAATTCGAGAGACAACTTTGACAATTCATTGTGCACAAGTGTTGCCACAGACAGGGTAGTGCTGTTCGTGTCGATATTAAAAAATATCACGGCATTGGCTTCTATCGATATTTATCCATTATTTATGGTGACAATACCAAATTAGTTTAATAATTTACTTTGCAATGTAAGATCATTGAAAGAAGTGCAAATACAAACAAGGACAATTATTTCTTTTATTGTTTTGATTGGCCTCACCTTAAATCCGCTTTATTTATTTTATATACACATGATATGATTGTTGTCGCTTTATTTATTTTATATACACATGATATGATACAAGGGCGCTAACAAGTAATAATTTATCATTACCTTCACAAGAGGCGCCATTTTGTCAACGATAATGTAGCTATTGGCGGGGGCAGGGGGACTACTACGAAATTCGAAGTTTTTATCGTACCGTCCCTCTCACTTTCATTTTAAATAATATTAACGCCAACAGGATAGCAAGATACGGAGTTCTAATTTTACACTTCGTAGTATATAGGGCCAAGGGCGGGGGCCGGTGCGGGGCATTCGTCGATTTTTCACTTTGAATCGTAATGGATCGTAAACCTCAGCAGGACTACTATGAAACTCAAAACTCGAAGTTCGTGTCGTGCGGTCCCTCTTACCCTTTTATACTATTTAATACGAGAGCGAGAGGGACGGTACGATATGAACTTCGATTTTCGAACTTCGGAGTAGGCCCTCTGACACGATTCACGGATCGGATCGTATGCTCTTGAATCCTTCTCACAAAAATCGTATCAAAAATTGATTTGAAATTTGTATTTACTTTGACAATTTGAATATTAGATCTGACCACACATTGGATTTAATCGTTAGAGCCATCGCTTTAATCACAATAAAATGAAATTATTATTCACACAGGACGATACTTACAGCATCATCATCATCATCATCCCAGCCTATATACGTCCCACTGCTGGGCACAGGCCTCCTTACAGCATAAAGAATGTAAAATAAATACAATTTAGCTGTGTATGACTTTTTTTAACTATCCGCATCCTGTTTCATTATTTTTATGTATCTATTTGCTTTATTGCGGCATCCGTTTATAATCGATTTGTCTTCATTAAGATAGTAAATATTCAATACTTACTTATTATATCACAACAAATTAATAAATTGTATGTAAATACGATTTAAAGGATACGATTCACTTTATTTCCGAATGAAGATTGAAGATTATATTGAAATGAATAGATTAAAAAATCGCTACATCGTATCCATCGCTAAATCAATCTTCATAAAAATCTAATCGTTACGTGCATCCCTAATTCGTGTAACAAACTTTTGTAACCCATTTGGCTTCCATTTCCCGGAGTGTTAAAAATCCCTCTTAGCAAACCATTTAGTCGAATCGACAATGAATATCGATATCGGCTACATCACTATTTAATTTCGTCGAACCCTGGTAACCCTTTACCTGTCATTGACTTGTCAAAGTTGTCTCTCGAATTATGGCCCCGAGTGTAGTTTTCGTATAAATCAGAACTTAAATAGTCATTATTTTAATAATGGCCTTGTTTAGAAACTTAAGAGACGTGTGTATTGCTTTTGAGGAAGATCTACGAAATGTTTCACCGCAATTATTCACCGCTAAGATCGGCGTATCCTTTGAAAATGAAATCGCAAACAAAATGCAGGATTTTTCGCTTTTTACGGCCAAGTTAAGACTTTTACAAGCGAAATCTTCATCAAGTATGTATATTCCCATTGCTACATATATTTCACGTTTATATTAAATCAGTTTATGCTTAGTTTTTTGTTCCATTAGAAGCTCTTACTTAAAACAATAGAACAGCGACTGTATTGTAAAGGCAGTTTTTCAGTGCACTCCATTAAGTTAGTGTTTTCACCAATCTTTGGATAAATTCCTAGAATTTCCCGAAAACTGCCAGACTTAATACCCCAAAGTAAATGAATCCTAGAAGTGAATGGAAACTAGAGTTGCGTGATGCGTAAAGACAGTGAATAGAGCTTTTTGCAACGCACACCCTGCACTATAGGTAGACGCCTCTGTGTTCAAAGCCTCAAGAAAATGATGTATAAAATATATATAAATAAAATTATATCCAAATTACAGTGAACCAGCCAGTGACAGAATTATCAGAAGAGGCAACTTTGGAAGCATATGAAGACACCGCTACGTGGAAGATCATTGAGCAGCAAACCGTTAAAACAGTCACACAGTTCCGAGACGTTAGACAGCTTATTACTACCCCTGATAGCAAGTTGGATCCTGGACTAGTGGATAGGAAAGAGTAAGTGATAGTTTTGTTTTTCACATTTATGTTCACATTTATAATATTTAGCCAGGAAAAGTTTCAACTGGGTTAGAGACGACTGGCATGGGTTTATGTGCAAATAGCTGTTACCCCAGACTCCACTCATGAAGAATTTGCTTATCGCTATCCTGCTGGAACTATGTAATGTTCTGGGATAAAAACTACTATATCCTTCTCCAGCCTGCAAACTGTGTATATCGAATTTCTCTAAATCAGGTTTAGACGTGAAAGAAGTAACAAACAAACAAACAATTTGTGTGTTTATCCGTCTTTCACGCCGTAACGGAGCGATGGATCGACGTGATTTTTGGCATAGAGATAGTTAATGGGCCCGAGAGTGACATAGGCTACTTTTTATCCTGGAAAAATACACAGTTCCCGAGGGAACAGTGCGCAATAACCGAATACAAAAGCTAGTTTGGAAAAAGACACAAGCCACATTTTACCCCAATATTTCCAAAATTAAAGTTTTAACTGGATTAGATACTAATTTGGCATGGGTTTGTTTGTGCAATGTTAATGAAATCCACTATGTAATTTCTTATGTGGGATTTCAATTTAACTGCCACAAAGCCTGTTCAGATTACGCGAGCTCGCGCTCGCTTCAATTTATATTGCAAAATTAACAAAAAAAACGCGTTTTATGCGCGTGTCTTTGCTAGTTCTTATATTTTATTTAATTTTTTGATTATTTTCAGCTCAATAATCGCCAAACTTAAAGAATACCGTTTGAAGGAGGAGCAGCTCCGAGAAATGGATTCTTTGCTGAAGAAGGCAGAGTCGGAGCACCACACACTCCGAACTCAGTGGGACCAGGAGCTTGGGGATCTCAGGGACCTGAAGGAACGAGCCCAAGTTGCTGAAGAAGAAATGGGTATCGAAGATCCTTTGTATAGGTAAGGTGATCTAAGACTATCTTAAGTCTACTAACCCTATTAATATTATTTATTTATTTTGGGTGAACCAACAGCTATAATTCACAGAGTAAACTTATTTTATAGTAGCAATAAAGCCAATTATAGGATCTCACAAGTAGACACAAATTTAAAATAAGTAAAACTTAACCAGAACTCATCTTCAGAATAACACAACCGTACACCATGCTACCAGTTGTTAGACTAACTTCAACTTCAACCACCGTTTTAATTTGTCACTATAACTCCCCAAGTACCCACATATACTTTTTCAAACAAAACAAAAACTACCCTCAAAATATTAATAAATTTTAACCATTCTACAAAACTACCTTGATTTTTTAATTTTTAATTTATTTACTGTCAAGGCATATTTTATTAACTACCATTGCTAAAATAAAAGAAAATAAAATTATTTAAATTAAAATACAGGTTGCTTTTCTCGAGAATGCAAAAAAAAAATTCGTAACTAGTTACAAGCTAAAAGAATTTATTTTTTTGCAGCAAACTCCAAGTGCTCATAGGCAAGATGGAGATAATGCGGTGGCTCATATCAAGGCTGGTGACTGCCCGGACTCCAGGGTATGATTGGCTCTCCGACCCAGACAACAGACTGGCAGCTCTCAAGATAGCGAGGGAACCCAACACTGTGGAAAGCTTTACTGGCCTGTAACTTTAAGAATAAATCTTTTTTTTTTTTAGTAGTTAATTTTTTTTGTAGTATTTATTATAGACCCAATAAGCATGTGGAAACGGGCGGATACAATACAATACAATACAAATATTCTTTATTGCACACCATAAAGCAGTACAAGAAAAAACTTATAATACAAACGCAGATTAGGGTAGACAATAGGGATACTTGGTTGGGGGTCTGCCTAATGAGGGCTATCGCGTATGAATTCGCCGCTAGAGGCGCTAGTGTAGCGAGAGGTCTCCGAAATGTCAAATGTCACTGTTTTTGGGCAAACAGGCAGATGGGTCACCTGATCGAGATCATGGTAGCCGATAAACTGCGCTTCTCAACAAAAGGGCGTAAGTGCCGTGAAGATACGCTCTTTTTCTGGTAATAGATTATAAGACCCCGTATGCACTATGCGGCTAACCGCGCGGTTTTAGCCAGGGTGTCCACAGCTAATGTTCAAAAAAATTCCCTGACTTTTCCCTGACTTTCCCTGACCATTTTTTAAAATTTCCCTGACCAAATTTAGTCATTCAGTAGGCAAGTAGGTATGTTTTATTTGTAAAGTAGTTTTTAAGCAAAATGAAAAATATCTGATAAGTACACAATTCGATAATCGACCCGACAACTCTGGTGTCAAAGTTTCTAGATCGCCTAGTATAGCTTCCACCATGGTACCGCAGATGCATACATGAGGTTGACATACATCGCAGGCCGCAGCCCAGGCGGAGAACAACGAGTCACTATCGAGCAAAGTGCCTAATTGAGGCGAAGGTAGCGCGTGCAGCCATGCCCCCGATTCTGACCGCGATACCGCCAAGAGTTTCGCGAGATCCGCACCCGTGGCGCCCTCAATGAGACGATCGAGAGTCGCTCTACACCCCACATCATCCCACCCACGCTGGACTGCAGGGTTCTCAGGCACGGTCGCCCCCGGGTTGAGAGCCGACCCCGCCACCACGGCGTCGGCCACATACCTACGGTATGCTTGCCCTGTCGCCATCCAGACATAGAATATTAGCGACCAAGCCCGTCACCCCATGTGCCGACGCCAAGAAGGCCGGCAAGCTCACATCCCGCAAACGCCGCACCCCAATGCCCCCGTGCCGAATCGGCAGAGCAGCCTGCGCCCATTGGTTATCGCTCAGGGAGACATGGGTTATTGACTCGATCGCCGACTTAATGGCCGAATGAACCGATGTCGTCGAGCACCAACCAAGCTGGGGCCCTACGCAGTAGGTAGGTTACCTTTGGGACGGCAAAACACTTCTGCAGAAGCGCCAGAGCTACATGTGGATTAATAACTGTACAAGCGCCTGATGGAAATGCAAGACAATCACGAAGATTAAAACAACGTAGCTAGGCCCTGAGCGTTATTTTATAATTGTCATCTACCGTATGTTCTTTCGCTTCGCCATCGCATTTCTATACGCACGATACTTGCTGTTTTTTTATTATTATTATTAAATTCTATTTTGAGTACTTTGGGTTTTAATACGCCCCGTTGTGTCGTCGAAGACAATAACCTTGAGACGTTCACTAGCGAACAGAAGGAGATTCCTGCGAATTTCAAGCGCCTCAGGAACTGCAGAAGGAAATATGGGTGCACTAAGTAAACAAAATGAGTCAGTTTTAAGCTCCTTGAGGCCCGGAAGCAACGAAGAGAAAAGAGAGAAGAGAGGACACGACTCCTGACCACAAGGGAAAAACTCACACTTGGTGGTATTCACCTCCAGTCCCAAATCTCTCAGGCGAGGCAGCAAAACGAGCAAGTCTTGCTCCACCTCCTCTGGGTTACCCCCGATGGTACCATCATCGAGGTGCCATACATTGAGGGGGGACTTGAGCTCGGCGATGACCTTATGGATAACGAGGCTGAAAGTGAGAGGACCAAGAGGGTCTCCCTGCTGAGCACTAACCTGCGAAAGAATAATGTCAGATCCATGGAAGAGATTGGTTGGCAGGTGATACACCTGGCGAAGGAAAGGATAGAGCACCGAAATATCATGAAATATTCTCCAATACTTCGTTCAATAGGATCTCCCTCTCCAATGTGTTGAAAGCATTCTTCAGATCCAGTTTCACAATGACGCTACCCGCATTCTCTGGATCGGCCGCAAAAGTGCGGACGGCGTGAATAGCGCCTTCACATCCTAACCGTGTCCCAAACCCAGGTCAGGGGTGTGGCTCATTTTTTGATTTAATCTTAATTTTCCCTGACTTTCCAGGTATCCCCTCGATTTCACTGACTTTCCCTGACCACCTTAAGCTTCCCTGACATTTCCCTGACTTTCCCTGACTTTCCAGAATGTGGACACCCTGTTAGCGTGCCATCCCTCTTCAAAATATCGTTTGAGAAAGAGACGGTGCACTAAAACCGCGCGGTTCGCCGCATAGTGCGTACGGGGTCTAAGACTGTAGTAAGTGTTTTAATTGTGTTATGACAATGGTTATGACGCACATAATATTATTTGATTTTTTTCGTAATGGCTACGGAATCCTATCTTAAACGTGTCCGACACGCTCTTGGCCGGATTTTTGGTGTTATGAATTAATTGGATGAAAGTTTGCCAGTTTTATTTTGTTTCCTTTCTTTTGTAAAGCAAGTAGAGTCAGCAAAACAAGCTTAGGGCATTTAAGTAAAAACTTCTTTGTTTTAGCCGTATTTTAGCCCCCTACGAGTTTGACAAAAAGTGACAGTGACGTTTGCTTTGACATTTGGTTTGACGCAAAGTATTATGAATGATAGGTGTTGTGTGTGTTGATGTTGACAAATTTTGATCGGCCGGCCGCGAAACGCGACGCAGTTGTTTGTAACGTATTTTTATATACTTTTCAAAAGAAAAAACCTGTTGTTGGCCAAGGTAAGTCCACATAATTATGTATTAAAATACTACTATGGTCCTTATATTATGTTTGGATCGTTTTCGTTGGTACGTACTTACCTAAAACTATTTTGATGATGCGTCAGTATTTCCCGGAATTAGTAGTAGGAAAAGTTTGCGTGAATTTATGCTAAAAGGTTATCTTTCAATTTGTTATCTACTGACACCACCTTCTTTCATGTTATTTTCACCGTAAACTGTGTTATGTAAAAAAATTAAGAACTTCTAAATAAGATTGTACAATAATTTACGAATAAATAGCAATAATATTTATTTAAAAAGTTTTGAATTATAAACACTATTGTGTTTCAGTAAATCAGAATGGCAGCACAATCCACTACTGGTAAGTCCACACCAATTATAATTTAAATACAAAAACCAAATAAACACAAAATAAATTAAAGTGATTTATTCTGTATAACTTATTGAATCAATGAAGTAAAACAATGATTGCTCACCTGCAACCTTATGCTTGTATATTATGATAGAAGAAGAAGGATACACAATAGGCACACAGAATACAAATCCATATACTAATATTATAAATGCGAAAGTGTGTTTTTATGTTTGTCGGTTTTTCATACCGTAACGGAGCGATGGATCGTCGTGATTTTTGACATAGAGATAGTTTATGGGCCTGTGACATAGGCTACTTTTTATCCCAGAAAAATGCACAGTTCCCGAGGGAACAACTCGCGATAACCAAATACCATGCGGGCTAGTATATAATAAACTATTTTTACAGAGCCCACTTCCATCCAGGAGATCTGCCATCTGTGCCAGGTCCCTGTGTCAGGTCCAGTTAAGCATGCCCATGAAAGCAGCCTCCATCACCAAGCAGCTAAGCAGATTGCTGCAGTCGCTCTGGATCGCTGGATAGCTCACATGACTGCTGACTCAGTGACCGATGTAGTTCAAGGTATGCAATTAAAATAAATAAAATAAAGGGGAAAGAGTTTGTTTGCTTGTTTGTTACGCTTTCACGTCGAAACAGAGTGACAGATTGTCGTGATTTTTGGCATAGACAGTTTATGGTCCCGAGAGTGACATAGGCTACTTTTTATCCCGGAAAAATGCACAGTTCCCGAGGGTACACCGCGCGATAACCGAATACCACGCGGGCGGAGCCGCGGGCAAAGGCAAGTATCACAATATAAGGTATAGGCAGACACAAGAGGAGTTGACGGGACGACCTGAGCGCTTTTCAGCAAGATTGTCAGGTGCATGCCCAGGACAGGGAAGAGTGGCGGAGGAAAGGGGAGGCCTTTGCCCAGCAGTGGGACATAATACAGGCTATATAAAAAATAGGGTTTAGGTAGTGGTATTGAGAGTTGAAGGGAATGATGATAACACACAGCTACATGAAGAACGGATTGCACAAAAAGAGAATGAATAAATTGAATGATTAAATGACAAAATCCTGCTGTTGTTACATGGCATGTTCATATGTGCGTTACCTCAACTCTAGTGGCACTACCTATATAAGCGGGCTGTTCTCTGCAAATCGAAAATACAAACTGAAAAAGATAAGTACACAGATGAACCAGAATAATAGACCAGCACTGGGAATCGAACCCAGGTCCTCGGCATTCGCGTGCTATACCGCTACACCACCACTGTACAGGGAGTACAGACATGAATTTCTCCTATGCACCACATATCTCAGCTTGTTTGTTTCTATGTTTCAGTTTGTATTTTCGATATGGGTTTTATGGGGATGACCGTAAAAGTAACAAAATTTGGAGTTGAAATAAAAAATACAAAAATGCTCCAAAAACCAATCTTAATTCTCTTCTTGTTCTCTGAAACTCAACTCGACTACAGGCACTATTCGATGATGATGATGATCAGTGGCGGATTAGGCATATAGCAAGAGTAGCAAATGCTACGGGCCCCGCGCATCTAGGGGCCCCGCTGACCAATGCTTTCTGATCGTAAAAAACGTCAATACAGATAGAAGCATGTTTTTTTTTCTAAATTAAGGTAAACAGAACAAAACCAACACAAAACACCGCCAAAGAAAGAGATGGTATCAATATGATCGACAAAAAAAAAAATATCTACTTAAATATAATATTTTACTTATACTATAAACTTGAACCAAATCAAGGGCCCCATGATAAAATTTGCTACAGGCCCCGCGCTGGCTTAATCCGGCTCTGATGATGATGATTATTATAGTTTTTACAGACCCCGATGCAACTGACAATGCTACATTCTGTGACATTTGCACCGAAGCAGTACCTTCTGCTGCCTACTCTAAACACCTGACTTCCAGACCTCACCTCATATCAGCTCTGGATATCCAAGTATTTGAAGAACTGGTGAGGGAGTATGTTGACGTAGAAGACCTGAAATTCCTTGAAGCTCCAACAGTTAATGGTGATGGGACCGTTGAGAAGAGTGATGGTAATTTTGATATAGTTGTATTTATCCTACTTATTATTTGTTATGTACCTACGTATACTCCAATTCAATAGAATCTGACAATCCTGTAGACACTTCCAGCCTACTAATATGAACACCGGGCTGCCTAGGGCTTTGTGATGTGACTATTCTTTTTTGATTCCTTTTAGATGATTATTGCAACAACAGGGACATAATAATCAAGCTGCCCACGTTAGGGTGTGTTAAATGTATAGAAAATTGTCAGATTCAATTGAATTGTACTTTATGTAGAAATTGTAAGCTAACTATTGAATAAATATCTTATTATTATTATTATCTGTTTAAAGGCTGACCAGAATTTCTTGCACTGGTAACACTAAATTCAAATGTCATCTGTCTAGCTGTCAAAGTTGAACGTTGTTTGCGCGTGGTATTTTAAAGTGTTATTTTATGTTTATGTGCGTATTCAAATGTAGTTTAGGTGACAATACAAGAACAGTCAGCAAAAAGACTAGTTTTAAAAATGAATTTTTTACCCAAAACTTATTTATATGTAGTTTTGAACATTTCAATAGAGGCAAATTACAATACAATACAAACAACACAAATAGTAAGTGATACAGAAAGCAGGCACACAGAAAACATTAAGCAGCCTTTTTGCATACTACTAGACGACCGGATAGCCAAGTGGTTAGAGAACCTGACTATGAAGCTTGAGGTCCCGGTTTCGAATCCCGGCTGGGGCAGATATTTGTATGAATAATATGAATGTTTGTTCTCGGGTCTTGGATGTTTAATATGTATTTAAGTATGTGTTTATCTATATAAGTATGTTTATCCGTGGCCTGGTGTCCATAGTAGGTACAAGCTTTGCTTAGTTTGGTACTAGGTCAATTGGTGTCGTGTCCCATAAAAAATAATAATAATTAAAAAAAAACTGTCTTGATTAAGGTTCTAAAATAAAAATTAAACTTTTTTTCAGCCAAGACTACGTACAAATGTCATATATGTGCGTTGCAAGTACCGTCGCCATTTAAATCAGACCACGAACACAGCGTCCACCATCGTACGCGCGTCGCGCTCGCCACAACGGCCGCACGACGCACAAGCGCGTTCCTTCACAACCAAACGCCTATAGGCGTCAAGTTCAAGCGCAACATTAAAATGACCGAACTACTAAAATCATACATTGGAACAGATTTGTCGAAGAAACCTGTTGAAGAAGATGTTATGCAAAAAGAAGATATAGAAAAAGAAGTTGAAGAAAAGGCATCGCAAGTTGAAATTAAAAAGAGACTGACTGCGAAGCAGTATTTTACTGATATATTGCCTTATTTACAATACACAGATGTGCTTTATACTATTATTGTAGACGATACTGAGTATGTGACTATTAAAAATACTAACGGTACATGTATGAGAGTGCATGTAGCCAATTTTAACGGGATCTACAGTGACAGTGGAGATGTGCATTACGGTTTGAAATGTAGAATGTGTCATGGATATAATCAGTTTACATACAGTTCGGAAAAGGATCATGATAAGTTGCATGTTATGTGTCTTGGACATATACGTCAAGTTTTAACACCAATTGATAACGTCCATGGTATAAGAAAGGTAGGTTTTGTTGTTTGCAATAGGGATGATGACGCCATTAAAAAATAATTAGAAGGCACAACTCCAGTAAAAAAACGCTTTATTTTAGCCCTGAAAACCAGATAAATTTTCGATTTACTGTAAAATTAGATTTTTTGTTACTTTAAAACAGATAAATAGTTGATTGAGTTGCCGGATAATGACGTCATAAGTCGCTATTGCCACAGAAACGAGTGTTTTTTTTTTAATTTCATTTAAAAAATAAAACTATTAAAATGTGTTGCATTTTGTTTCCAGCTCGACAACGGGCATGCGTTATGCGTCGTATGCAACGCTTATATGCAAGAATACGCCATAGAAAACCATATATTCAACGACATACACCACACCGCCGCCTTGGCAGAGGCATTGAAACTTGGAAGAAACTTCAAAGAAAGCAAAAACGATTTAAAAATTATAATATACACTTCCCCGCCTGTTGAAAAAACAAACTATGTAAGAAATTTTCCGCATAATAATGTTCGTTTTGGTGGAGGCCTGGGATTCCCTCAGGGTGGCCAGGTTAATGTAGCTATGCCGGAAGCCGGTTCTATCTCTAAACCTCATTGTGGTTTATTTGGGGTCCAGAGTCAAAGTGCTACATTTGGTAACACTGCTAGTACTGGTAAAACATTTGGTTCTGGCCCAGCTAATACTGGTTTCGGTGCTAGCACTGCTAGCGCTGGCACGTTTGGCTCTTTTCCAGCTAGCACGGGTACATTTGGTTCTGCCCCAGCTAGCACAGGCACAACATTTGGTTCTGCTTCAGCTAACACGGGTACAACATTTGGTTCTGCTCCAGCTAACACGGGTACAACATTTGGTTCTGCTCCAGCTAACATGGGTACAACATTTGGTTCTGCTTCAGCTAACACGGGTACAACATTTGGTTCTGCTCCAGCTAACACGGGTACAACATTTGGTTCTGCTCCAGATAACACGGGTACAACATTTGGTTCTGCTTCAGCTAACACGGGTACAACATTTGGTTCTGCTCCAGCTAACACGGGTACAACATTTGGTTCTGCTGCAGCTCGCACAGGCACAACATTTGGTTCTGCTCCAGCTAGCACAGGCACATTATTTCGCTCAGTATTTGGTTCTAAGCCAGCTAGCATGGGAAAACCATTTGGTTCTGGTTCAGCTAGCACTGGATTCGTTAGTATTGGTATGAAACCAGCTAGCATTGGTCTATTTGGGGCTAGCCCTGCTAGTAATGATTCAGCTAGCACTGATACTGTCAAACCTGCTGCTAATAGTGCATTTGGTGCTAGCACGGCTAGCACTGGTGGATTATTTTCTGCTAGTAATACAACGTTTGGTGCTAATGCAACTAATAATGATACCCTTGGTGCTGATACTACTTCCAATAAGAATGATTCTCCAGTCAATCTTAGTTCATCTGAAGATACTGCTAACCCTGGATCCATATTTGGTGGTACAGCCAACTTACAGTACCCAGTTTAATCGGGTTATTCCCACCTGTTACCACCAATTTTTACCAGTGGTAACGGAAGGGGATTTTTTTCCCATCTTTTACCACTAAAGTACTCGGTGGTAACTACTGGCAAAAAAACAGTAGTTACCACAAGCAATTGGTGGTAACTACTGGGATTTTTTCCTGGTAGTTACCACCAATTACTTTAGTGGCAACAGACAGGGAAAATATTCGTGGTAAGATAAAATAACTCCATAAATATAGAATAGAATAGAACCTTTTGTAATAATATGTTGACAATAAACTGCTGAAATTTAAAATGAATGCGGTGGTAACTTTTTTTTTTCTAATCACATACACACTAAAGAAATGGTTGTAACTACTGGGAAAAAAAAATCCCAGTTGTTACCACCAATTACTTTGGTATTAACAGATGGGAATTTTTATTACCATTATTTACCAATGGTAACAGGCGGGGAAAAAATTCCCACATGTTACTGATGTAAAAGTGGTGGTAAGAACTGGGAATAACCCTTTTAATCCTACAAAGTTATGTATTCCTATCCCTACTAGTGACACACAGACACTAGTAAGAAGTCATTTTCCTGAAAAAAAATGCACTAGGCAATAAATAAGAATAAAATCATATATCAATAAGTTACATAAAAATTAAAACATCGTCATTTTTTTATACTAGCTTAACACCAAACTATTTGTGATTAGTATCTTCTCTATCTAATAACCTATTTTTGTTAAAATGCTGCTAAAATTCGTTTGTCCTTATCTGTCACTTCGACATTTGTATTTGTTAGAAAGGGACAAAGCATTTGTTAGCTAACATAGACTTGTTAAGTTTTATGAATAAGGGGGTAAGTTATGTAACATTTCTAAGTTTTCATAAGAAAGTATTTAATATTAAAATGAATATACATTAATCGATTATGATGTAAAAGTATAGTTAACTTGACTATTAAATAAAAGTTACCGAATGAGATTCGAAGAGTTTTATGTCTATTTGTCACGTGTGTATAGAAATATGGTTATCATGTTGTAGAACAGTGTTTCCCAACCTTTTCTTGACCAGGGACCACTTTTATTTCTTTGTTGGCAGATGGTTGGCAGGGACCGCTACGTACAAGAAAAGTAAAGTGAACACATCCGAAAATAAACTTTAATGAAAAATCAATGTAACTTGCATTTACAATATTATTATAATAGAAAAGATATAATTTTAGATATATATTTTTTTAATTCAATGTGATTTATCGGCCGCTAAATTTAAGTGTTCGCGGACCATATTTTGGTTCTCGGACCACTGGTTGGGAACCATTGTTGTAGAAGAAATATATTGCTATATCAAAAATGTATAAATATTTGACGCTTTAATGACTTTAAATACAATTAAGTTTTGTTGTTTGTATAAATATATATACTTACATACAACTCTCTGACGGATTACTAAGTTGTATATTCTGTTATCTCTTTTGGTGAAATAAATTATTTTGTATTTTTTTTTTGTATATTGTTTTTAGCCGTTGGTTCTCCTTAAATAAATAAATATTCATTTTTCTAAGGTGGTTTCAATAGTTTATCATCCTTGAAGTATGCTTTTGAAAACCTAATATTTCAAAATAATCACTCCAGATGTTTTGTATCTATAATTAAACACTTCAGACTTAATATTCATTTATTTTATCATATTATTACAATTCACAAACCGACTCGTACAACGAGGTGACAGAGAGAGAGAGAGAGAGAGAGGCATAGACAGCCACTCTATACATAAACTATAGAAGTCCTTAAGGGACTAACACATTATAGAACACTAGACCCACCATACTGCTGGCATTACCCCCAGGGGTAGGGTGGGACTGAACCAAACCACTGTACTGCTGTAAGTGTAGCGGGGCTACGTAGTCCAGATACGCAAATGACCTGAATTTCTTTCGCGAAATTTGTGAAAGGTGCATCCAGACCAAGACGGTATTTTTGTGTACCTACCCACTGGGAGACTCTTTACTTAGAAGCAAATCAAATGACCAGATTTGTTAAAATAACAACAAAAAACTATTGTTTTTCAAGTTTATTACCAACAGTTATTGTTGATTTTTTGTCTGCCCGTCCGCCCCTTGTGCCCCTCCCAGAAAAAAAAACCTGGATCCGCCCCCTATTTATGAATAGGTACAGTGGGGGTAGGAAAACCTTCGTCAGTTATTAAATTGATTCCTTTACAAAGTCATAGACTCTTAGTACGTTTTGAAACCAAAGTACTGTAGACAAGTGCATATCATATTATACTTACTTAACATGATAACAAGAGTCAAAATAGTATACACCTCTAAAATATATCTTGTTTAATATCAATACAAAACCTCTTTAATAAACAACTTCGTAAAAGTGTCAGTGTTTGTCAGTGCCAAAGTGTGGTTGTAGGGTGTCTATGGTCACCTGATTATGTTTAGCAGGTTGACAGGTTGACGCAGTATGTCCTACTCAGTCGGTAAAGCAGATTAGCGCTCATACTGAGCAAAGGAAAATAGATCTTAGGGTGACGAACCTTTTTTACTCCGACTGTACTTAACTATATTTGCAAGTTGTACAGTCAGTACAGTAGCTGGACTTGAGAAATTGAAAAAAAATCGACGTTGCCCCGGCGGGGCTCCTATTTCTGAGCGGTTTGCCCTTCGGGCATAAGAAACGACCTACCTAATACCCGTAACTTACTACGGTGGTACGGTTCAGTCCCACCCTGCCCCCAGGGGTCTTATCTATCTTATCTTAATTTTTAGGGGTCCTTGCGGATACACTTCGACCCGTAGGGATCTTTTGTGTAATTACCCCTCCTTCGCACTTACTCCATTGCTTTTATCACCTCATCCATGAATTGGATGATTTGACGTAGCGTTAGTGCCTTAAGTCTCCTGGCGCGGGGTACCCGACGCCAAAGAGTCTCATTCTTAATCTGGCGAGAGCGTCACATTCACACATGTGTTCCATTGTTTCGTCTTCCTCACCACATATTCAACAATCTTCATTGTCCTGTAGTCCCATCTTTACTAGTATGTGTTTAGTATCGAAGCTACCTGTAAATGCCCCGACGATTTGTCGGAGTTGTTTCCTACTGAGCGTCCAGAGCTTTTTAGTCCAGCTATTGCTGACATTTTCGATGAATCTGCCCCCAGGGGTAGTGCCAGAGGTACGGTTGGTCTGGAGGGAAAATAATTACCCATTGCACTTACCGTATACATTAACATTGTGTATTGCGTTGTACAGTCGTCCTCAGATACTTCGGAGCGGCCGAAGTGGTCAAAAATATCGATACATGCACTCTTATTTTCAAGGCATTAGAGTTCATGTTCCGATATTTTTGATCACCTTAGCCAATTTTACTATTAAAGGTTTAGTCAAAAACAAGATAGAAGTAAAACTTTATTAATGGAAAACGTAAATTAAACATTATTTACACGCATACTTCCTTATACAAACAGTCAAAACGTAAGCCTAATTAAAATAAAATAAAAAAACTAGACAGTACGGCTAGCAACATTGCCATTGCCACATTATAGTAACGCTTTGCCGATTCGTTAGGCAAAGTATTCATATCTACCCTCAATGTGGGCTACCGTTTTCTAAGTACTTCCAGAGCGGGGGCTTGTCACGTCACTATAATGTAAAAATCGTACCATATAGTGACGTCATTCGAAACTTCTAAGCACTGTATCCTAGTAATTTTTTCTTTGTCAAACAAAACAAAAAATATGTGCACAATATTTTTAAATTTTCCACCTGACGGACTAAACAGTTTTTTTTAGTTATCTAGCCTAGCCTATTATGACGTCATTATCCGCCAACTCAATCGACTATTTATTTGTTTTAAAGCAACAAAAAATCTAATTTTACAGTAAATCGAAAATTAATCTGGTTTTCAGGGCTAAAATACAGCGTTTTTTTACTGGAGTCGTGCCTTCGAATTATTTTTTAATGGCGTCAACATCCCTATTGAGCTTATTTACTCTTCATCATCCATGGCTATCCTGTACAGTTCACCATGAAGCATCACAAACTGTTTCCCTTCATTTTCAAACACCTCCAAAGGCCTTTCTTCATCAATAACCATTTCTTGCTCCGTTTTAACATTATCCTCCGCTATCCCTCTAACTGCATTTTCGGTTTCATTAGCTTCATCAAATTCCATTTTAGCTTCCATTTTCATAGCTTTAGCTTCATTCTTTACATCTTCAGCTTCATTCTCATCAGCAGGCTTCAAAATTACGTCGCTCTCTATTTCCACCTTAGGCACTTTTAATTTTTCAGGTTTAGGCATAGCCATCTTCTTTTTCACTCTTAATCTCCGATCACAATCTTCAGTGAACACGAAATAGTCCTTATAATCAACCGGTTTAGACTTCTGGTCGAGATAATCTAACAGACACACTTCGGTTTTCTCCAGCACTCCTCTCTCACCTTCATTTATTTCTATCTTCATGTGGGCGTACACGAATAATTTGGTTTTGGATCTCTTGCATTTATTCTTGACTTTGGGTATGACGAGATCGTGCAGTTTCTGAGAATGCTCCCTCAAGTGACGGAAATAAGAGAACTCTTGGACGCAGAACTCGCATTTATAGAGTTTCGTTGGTGCGTGTACCTTAAAAAAAGAAGACAAGTTTTTACAACCGTAGTACATAACAAAACACAAGCTGAAACATGGATGCACAGAAAAACTAGAAAAATAGACCAGCGCTGGGAATCGAACCCAGGTACTCAGCAATCCGTGCTGCGTGCTATTCCCCTACACCATCGCTGGACAGGAGACTAGACACGAATTTCTCCTATGCACCAACATTTCAACTTGCATTCTTTTCATAGTCAGAGTGTAAAACAGAGTGTAAAGCAGAGTGTAAAACTCGAGCATTAAACCCATTTTCCCCTCGACATGTCTATCCACCCTCGCCGTGTCGGCTCGGACTATATGTACGCCTCGGGTAAAATGGCTCGTTTTATGCTCTTGTTGTACAATCTACTATTTTAAACGGCATCACTCACTAGTCACGTGCCTGGTGTGTGATGAGTCAGTCGGTCGGTCGGTCGGCAGTGGGTCGGTCGGTCGGTCGGTCGGTCGGTCGGGCGTCGGTCGGGCGGTCGGTCGGTCGGTCGGTCGGTCGGCGGTGGGTCGGTCGGTCGGTCGGTCGGTCGGTCGGTCGCTCGGTCGGCGGTGGGTCGGTCGGTCGGTCGGTCGGTCGGTCGGTCGGACGGTCAGTCAGTCAGTCGGTCGGTCGTTTGGGCGGCGGTGGGTCGGTCGGTCGGCAGTGGGTCGGTCGGTCGTTCGGTCGGCGGTGGGTCGGTCGGCTGTGGGTCGGTCGGTCGGTCGGCGGTGGGTCGGTCGGTCCGTCGGCGGTGCGTCGGTCGGTCGGTCGGTCGGTCGGGGGTCGGTCGGTCGGTCGGTCGGTCGGTTGGTCGGTCGGCGGTGGGTCGGTCGGTCAGCGCACCTTCAGTATATGATCCCTGGCGTCTCCCTTGTGCTGGAAGCGGCGCGGGCACAGCGCGCACAGGTACGGCTTGCTGGCGTGGCAGAGCGTGTGCAGCACGTGCGTGGCGCCCGTGACGCTGGTGGCGCCGCACACGCGGCAGTAGTGCGAGTCGCTCGCGTGCAGCTTCAGGTGGGCTTCCAGGTGCTTCTTGTGGATCTGCGGGGACAAATTCAAATTCAAATTATTTATTGCTTTCACGTAGTGTACAGATCTTACAAAGGCACAGTTAAGTTTAACGTGAACCCTGCAAGGGCATTGCAATCATTTAATAATACTACTAACAATAACAGATAATTAAGGCTTGGAGGTGCTTTTTGTGGATCTGTGGGGGCAATCCTACTAATATAAGATAAGATAAGATAATATAAGATAATGATTTATTTACCAAAATAGATTTCACAGTCATAGAGATATACAATGCAATATTAATCGCCATACTACTTATGAACTATATAATACTATATAATATTATAAATGTGAAAGTTTGTGAGTGAGTGAGTATGTTTGTTACTTTTTCACGCTGAAACGGATTTGGATGAAATTTGGCTAAAAGTTAGCTTATAACCTGGATTAAAACATAGGATACTTTTTATCCCTATGTTCTCAAGGGGGATAAAATCTCGAAAAAACAACCGCTGGGCTTCGAGTTATCAAATTTGGTATTTAGGTAGCTGCACGTCTGGAATAACAAATATATAGGCTTCTTTTTATCCCGATATTCCCACGAGATAGGGATAAAATCTTGAAATTTCAACCGCTGGGTTTAGAGCCTTGAAATTTTGGACAGTTGTTCTTAGCACAACCTCAAAGAAGACCACGATATAAATTTTGGGAATTCCCAGGGTAATTTTGTAAAAATCCCGAAATTTCAATTGCAACTACCAGATCGAATAGTTTAGCATGCGAAGCTGCGGGTAAACGCTAGTAAATAAATAAAATAAATATCACGGTAGCTGTAGAACTAAGGTAACTGACATAGCCCGAAGAATTGCGAAATGAAGTGGCAGTGTGCGGGGCACATTGCTCGCAGGACTGATGGCCGATGGGGTCAGCAGGTTCTCGAATGGCGTCCGCGGACCGGGAGACGAGCTGTCGGTAGGCCTCCAACAGGATGGAGCGACGACCTGGCTAAGATCGCGGGATCGCGGTGGATGCGGAAAGCACAAGACCGGTCTGAGTGGAGAACCTTGGGGAGGCCTATGTCCAGCAGTGGACGCCTTTTGGCTGATATGATGAAAGAAAGAAAGAAATAATTTATTCATGACAAAGTAGCATAGCATAACATAACAAAAAAAAAGGTATTAAAAAGTGCGAAATTGTTGTCACGAAATGGTCCCAAATCAGCAAAAATTGCCGGTCTTGCGAACGGCGCTGTTCTTCCTTTGGGACCATCTGTTTACTTATCACACATTAAAATAAATATCAATAACACCATGTAACACCATGTGACTCACCGATTTCCCGCAGATGTCGCAGATGGCGTTTTTGCTCGTGTACCGGTACTGGAGGTTCGGATGCTGGGTGTTGTAATGTCGTACGTACTGTACCTTGTCGTTCAATATCTCCGGGCACTGGAACAGTCACCATCGTGTCATTATTAATTTTTATTATGTACAATAATAATATTATGTATATAATATGTTTAAAGTTAAGTTAAAACAATTTTTATTGAGAGGGTGTTTTCACAGTATTGACGAAATATTTGATGAAATGTTAAATAGAGTATAAGTGTTGGATTTATTTGACGTATTTTGTTTATTTTATTGTTAGCTGTAAGACATTCAAGCGCAATCATGTATTGTTTACTGAATAAATGATGTCTATATCTATGTCTATGCCTAATCGTCATCAAATGATTTCCTTCTAATATCTCGGGTGAAATGGGTCACTTTCCACCCTTGGTCATCAATCTACTATTTCATCTCTCCTGGTCGGAAAGTTTAATTTTTATTGGTAGATAGCCGGGTGGAAAATTGCGTTTTCATCTCTAGGGTGGAAAGTATTTTTTTTCGATTAGCCACGGAGTCGAGGATAATTGAGTTACGCCAATGATACTTTTTTTTCACGTTTGGACATGGCCATCTAGATGCACGTCGTGACCAACTAGATTTTTTTTTATAGTCGGCTGTGGTAAGAGTCCAGGTCGAAAAGGTACCGTTCGAGGTTGAATACCAGTAAATTCAATTTATTAATCTTCTCAATTTTTTTTGTAGTATTTTACTTTCCTCACATTCGAAATGAACAGTAGAGTGTCTAAATCGGGTGAAATTACCCATTTCCTCTCGAACCAGAAATATCTCGGGTGAAATGGGTCACTTTCCACCCTTGGTCATCAATCTACTATTACGAACTCAACTTTACCATTTTAGTTTCGCATTAATTCAACTTCTATAAATTGTGATTATTTTGAGTTGGCACGCTGTTGATTTAGGACTGCGTATAACGGTTTGTACTCACGTAACAGCATTTCCTTGGATACTTTGCCGCTTTACATGTAATGTAATGTGTCTCCAGTTGATCCTCGTTCTCAAATAACTTCTTGCACGGTACACAGGCAAGCCTGTAATTAATTAATTATGTATATTAGTAGAGACTGCCCTGCTAATTATTTACAAGCGATAATATTTTATAATTATATAATTTATTTATTTTAGGAAAACAAACAGCTTGCAATAATACAGAGTATAAAACATATAAAAATATTACATTAGCTACAAGTTTCCACTATTAAATGAAACATAACATGCTGCTCAGGCAAGAGAAAAACAAAATAAACTAAATTAAATATACAAGCACAACATTATCTTACTGAATTAAGGGAGGTACATGAATAACAATACAATACAAATACTCTTTATTGTACACCAGAAATAATAAGCGATACAGAAAAAACAGGTACACAGATAAAATTACAAGGTAAGCAATAATTAAAGGTAACAAAAGATATTAAAGATTAAATACACTTGTACTAATTCAAATGAATTAATAAAGACTAGCTTATGCCCGCGACTTCGTCTGCGCGGACCTAGGTTATCGCGCGGTAGCGCCCTCTATCGGAATAAAAGGTATCCTATGTTGTTTCTTGGGGTTCAAACTACCTATAAACCAAATTTTGTCAAAATCGGTTCAGTGGTTTCGACCTGAAAGCGTAACAGACAGACAGACTACTTTCGCATTTATAATATTAGTATGGATTTGATCATGGTTACAGGTAAATTGAAAATACAAACCGAAACATAGATGCACAGAAAAACCAGAAAAATAAGACCAACACTGGGAATCGAACCCAGGTCCTCGGCATTCCGTGTCGTGTGTTTCGTTTCTATATTTCAGTTTGTATTTTCAATTTAGGTTTCACGGGTGACCGTAAAAGTAAAAAAAAACTTGGAATTGAAATAAAAAATTCAAAAAGATTCCAAAAAACCAATCATAATTGTATTGGAACTTAATTAAAAAAAAAAGTAAATGTCATTTATTGTGTGTTGGCAACACTGGGCCCCTTGGCCTCCGACCTCTGACCTAGCCGGTCGTGTTAATATTAAGATATTTCTCTTGTAAATTATTTTACTAAAATAAACCACTGAAGACCTCAACAAGATTATTCATTTACCAACAATACATGGCGCAGCCGGTAGGATGGTTACAGGTAGTTTTTTTACTTCGGATATCCGATAGTTTCGCTTACGGATACGTAGCTCCGTAAAATAATAATGCTGTGTCTATGGGCGGCGGTGGTCACTTAACATCAGGTGACCCGCCTCGCCATTTGATATAAAAAGAAATCTATGAACTAAAATATTGTGACGTTAATTTGCTTGGCAAGCCAACTCCTGAGATACTTACTCGATGTCTCTCGCGCCAGCGTGGTTCATAAGGACTAGATGCGTCTCCAGACTTCGCCTGTCTATGAATTGGATTCCACAGTCGCTGCATCGATACTGGGGGTCGCCCACTAGTGGGTCGTTCAGGCTCTACAAAAAAAATCATATCAAAAATAGATTTTTCACTTCTCATGCTCGTAAAGTTCGTGTTTATGCTGTATCTAGGCGACATAAAATTACTTTTTATGCACTAGTACATAAAATAAAATCTTCGTCTAATACCAAATCAAGACCATATCAAGACCAAGGTAATCAGGTGTCAACAGCCACAAACAAAAAAGTATGTATATATTTTTTAAATAATTTTTAATTTATATAAAACTAAAAATCGATCATAATAAATCAGTAAAATGAAAAAAATGGAATTATTATAATAATGCATAAAAAATAAAAGGTACATAGAAAGTGAACCATTGTTCCCACTGTCGCTATTTCGTTTCCTCGGCATCGAAGTGAAAAGCAGAGTGTAAAACTTGAGCATTAAACCTACTTTCCCCTCGACGTGTCTATCCACCCTCGCCGTACCGGCTCGGGTGGATATATGAACGCCTCGGGTAAAATGGCTCGTTTTATCCTTTGTTGTACAATCTACTATTTTTAGAAGACTTTTTTAGGGCCTTTGCATCCAGAAACTAGGATTCAACACAAGAGAGTGTAACATGTATCTGAGGCCTCCCATGAGGCTGACATAGTCACATTTAGTGTACTGAAGCCTCGTTAAAATATATGATTTAAAATAAATGTATTTTTGTTAAAAACATTTTTAATAATATACAATGACTCTTTATATTGTACTAGCTTTTGCCCGCGGCTCCGCCCGCGTGGTATTCGGTTATCGCGCGCTGTTCCCTCGGGAACTGTGCATTTTTCCGAGATAAAAAGTAGCCTATGTCACTCTCGGGCCCATAAACTATCTCTATGCCAAAAATCACGTCGATCTGTCGCTCCGTTACGGCGTGAAAGACGGACAAACACACAAACATACAAACACACTTTCGCATTTATAATATTACTAGCTTTTGCCCGCGGCTCCGCCCGCGTGGTATTCGGTTATCGCGCGCTATTCCCTCGGGAACTGTGCATTTTTCCGGGATAAAAAGTAGCCTATGTCACTCTCGGGCCCATAAACTATCTCTATGTCAAAAATCGCGTCGATCCGGCGCTCCGTTACGGCGTGAAAGACGGACAAACACACAAACATACAAACACACTTTCGCATTTATAATATTACTAGCTTTTGCCCGCGGCTCCGCCCGCGTGGTATTCGGTTATCGCGCGCTGTTCCCTCGGGAACTGGGCATTTTTCCGGGATAAAAAGTAGCCTATGTCACTCTCGGAAACTATCTCTATGCCAAAAATCACGTCGATCCGTCACTCCGTTATGGCGTGAAATACGGACAGGCACTCAAACATACAAAAACACTTTCGCATTTGGGTCAATCAAATTTTTCTTGTCACTCGTTGCTATAGTTACGGTCTCCTGACTCACTCTTTAAATCGTTAGTTTATAGGATTAAAATATGCCAAACATACATTTTTGTGGTAGCTGTAAGCCCTTTTTATGGTTGGTCATCTAATAAACATGTTATTATGTGACACAACATTTCTTTTATCAAACTGTACCACTTTGGTCCCCTGGCTGACGGGAAAGTATAACAACAAGAAATAGTTGGTCCACCCATTTATATATAATACTAGCTTTGGCCCGCGACTTCGTCCGCGTTACTTTAGTTATCAGGGCATATGTTTTAATGAACCCTCGTTAAATGCTAACGTTACCCCCCATTTTACCCCTATAGGGGGCAATTTTATCCATTTCACTTACACAGATAATTTTTAATTGTAATCGAGAACTCATACACCTATTTTCATAGTTCTAAGTCCAGAAATAAGAAAATTTCCATACAAACTTTACCCCCCCATTTCACCCCTTTAGAGAGGTATTTTATCCATTGCATCTATACAGATCAATTCCAATTATGATCGAAAACATATACACCTATTTTCATACTTCTAAGTCCGTAAATGACAAAACTGCATACAAACTTCATCCCCCTATTTCACCCCCTTAGGGGATGAATTTCCAAAAATATTTTCTTAGTGCTCACTTACATCATAAAAGGAACACCTGTACCAAATTTCAAGTTTTTAGGCCCAGCGGTTTAGGCTGTGCGTTGATATATAACCCAATGAGTCAGGTTTGCCTTTTATATATATAGATTAGTATGGATGATAAGCTACAAGTATTAATAACATCGTGGAACTTACGATATACTTGTGCTCGGTCAATTGATGCTTGTAGTACATCTTCGTACTGTGAAACAGCTGGCCACAAAGGTTGCAAGTAATTTTAGTATTATGCTTGTAACGATGGAGTGAAAGTCCTTTGTAGTCTCTGAAAAATAAGATTTATACATTTTTATTTGACTAAATAACAGTACATTAGAAAGAAAGAAAGAAAGAAAGAAATCATTTATTCGTGACAAAAGTATATACAAAGCATTTCAAAAGAAAAAGATATTGAAAAGAACGAAATTGTTGTCACGAAATGGTCCCAAATCAGCAAAAATTGCCGTTCTTGCGAGCGGCGCTGTTCTTCCTTTGGGACCATCCGTTCACTACACCAGAGTACGGACGGTTACGGTTAACCCAACCGAATAAATCTGTTTTTAACCCCTTCAAATTTGGGTTAACAGTATATTTCGGTTAACAGTTATCATTAAAACGGTTATCAGAAATATCTGTTAACCGAAACATTTCGGTTAGCTTTAACACTAACCCAACCGAATGAATCGGTTTTTACCCCTTCAAATTGACGTTTCGTGCTTTCGCATATTGTTTTGTTTTTGTTTTTTATGTATTTTTATTCTGTTTAAGCAACGAAGCATGAATAAATATATTTCTTTCTTTTTCTATTTCAAATTCGGGTTAACAGTTTATTTCGGTTATTTCGAGATTTTATCCCTATCCCGTGGGAATATCGGGATAAAAAGTAGCCTATGTTTTAATCCAAGTTATAAACTATCTTTTTGCCAAATTTCATCCAAACCCTTCCAGCCGTTTTTCATATTCATACAAATAACCGTAATCGTAACCGTTTTATACCGGTTTTCCTTATAAATGGGTTAACCTTTTCTACGTGTTAACAGTTTCAATAGGTTGACAGTTTTAAAGGGTTATCATTTAAACTGTTAACCCTTTTGAAAGTGTTAACAGTATCAACACGTAACCGTTTCAAACGGTTACCGATTGAATCTGTAACCGTTTATACCGGTTGTCCTTTTAAATGGGTTTTCCGAACCCTGCAACACACTGCCTTCTTAGCTCTGTCCTCACGTCTTTCTGTGTTTATCTATTTTATTTCCTAATTTCTTATCCCTTTTCTCCTATTACGGCCTTATTGACAATTTATATTGCTATTTTATGTTAGTAGTTTATGTATCGTATAAGTATTGCATGTATGTATTAATTTTTTTTTTGGTCTTCTTCTTTTATAATGTACTTTTTGAAATCCTCGTTGCTCTTGAACCTTATTAAAACATTTATAATATTTGAAACTTTCAGCTTCTTTTAAAAATATATATATGTATAATGTATATACATTACAATTACAAGCAATTTCCCATTATTGGATATTTACAGAAATGCCCTATTTAAGTTGACTCTCAATAGAAATCAATTTTCGAAAAATAAACTAAATAAATAAATAGTGGTTTTAACTGCTCTATAAATTCTATATAAATCAATGAAAACACAACGAATGCACTCTCCGCGTGATGGATTGCTACTAAGTCAAGAAGACAATTGTCATTTTCTACTAACGAATCCTTCCGATTTCCCCCGAAACCCGAAGGTTTTTCTAAGAGCTCACGGATTGTACATTCCCTGCTCATCTCATCACAAAATACAATAGCTCTGTTATACCGTTCGGTATGGCTGACCTGAGAAAGATAAAATGGGGATATTAATAACTTACTTGAAAGTAGCATCACATTCTTCGCAGGTCCAAGGTTTTTCCACCACACGATGTGTATTATTGGCATGTTGGAGAGCTGGCAGGCTAAAAAAAACATGGGACGATTAGCACCAATTGACCTAGTCTAAAACCCTAATTTAAATGAATACAATCCGTGAGCTCTTAAAAAAATCTTCGGGTTTCGGGAGAAATCGGAAGGATTCGTTAGTAGAAAATGACAATTGTCTTTTTGACTTAGTAGCCATCCACCACGCGAACAGTGCACTCGTTATGTTTTCATTGATTTATATAGAGCAGTTAAACCCACCACTTATTTATTTGGTTTATTTTTTGAAAATTGATTTCTACAACATTAAAAAAATATAAAACGAAAGCAGACCAAAAAATTCATTTGACGTACCCAAGAGAAGTAGATACAGTATAATAACAGCTCTATATACTTCCAAATAAAAGTGTGTTAAAGCGGCGTGTTCTCAATTAAAATTGACAATGGAGGAATTCGAAAATGCTGATTTTGTTTTATTGGTATCAAAGCAAAAAGTCATATTGTATTAAAATTGGAAAAAGAAAGAAGCATAATATTATTACAGTACGGTTTATTTTGTACTGATGGTTATTCTTTACATAACTTTTTACGGTAACTTTGAAAAGTTTTGTAAGTTGATAACAGAACAGAACCGCATACGATCGCGTGTCATCGTCTATACCCGAAGCATGCTTCTAAAATCCGAAGGTTTTTTTAGGGTTCCGGAGCCCAAATGGCAAAAACGGAATCCTTATAGTTTCGCCATGTCTGTCTGTCTGTCCGTCCGCGGCTTTGCACGGAATATATAGCTCTAATTTTGCACGGATATATAGGTAAACTATGCCGACAAAATAGTACAATTAAAAATTCAAAAACAATTTTTTTTAGGGTACCTCCCATAGACGTAAAGTGGCGGTGATTGTTTTTTCCTCATCCAACCCTATAGTGTGGGGTATCGTTGGATAGGTATTTTAAAACCATTAAGGGTTTGCTAAAACGATTTTTCGATTCAGTAATTTTAAAGTGCAAATTTTCATTAAAATCGAGCGTCCCCCCCCCCCCCTCTAAAATCATACTTCCAAGGAAAACTATAACGGCTAAGTTTGCTTAAGAATTATTAGTAGTTTATGAGTAAATAGCAGCGTAAGGTATAAAATATACCTAAACTTGGAAGATTCCGATTGAAATACGAAATCCTTAGAAAAATATTACTTAATTTTTTCGTAATGGCTACGGAACCCTATTTTGGGCGTGTCCGACACGCTCTTGGCCGGTTTATTTTAAAAGCTCACGGAGTGTATTTGGAGTTTAAATGCAAGAGACGAACTGCTCAGTGAAAACCTCTTTGCAGTAGTTGCACGTGTACAGATACTTGTGTTTTAGTTTCATGTGCTCCGCCATTTTCACCTTGTTCTTCTCCCACTTGCCGCAAATGTCGCATTTGCAATGGTTTTCTGTGATCACTTCAGGCTGAAAAATAGATATTTGTATTCAGTGTAATTTGTGTCAAAGGAAGAACGGAAGGGCTGATCTGAAACACGAAATTCGAAGTTCGTATCGTACCGTCCCTCTCACTCTCGTATTAAATAACGTAAGCGTAGGCGGGACGGTACGATACGAACTTCGATTTTCGAATTTCGCGGTAACCTTGAAGCGTCGCTCGCAAGACCGGCAATTTTTGCTGATTTGGGACCATTTCGTGACATAACAGTTTCGCACTTTTCAATATCTTTTTTTTGGTATGCTACTTTGTCACGAATAAGTAAATGATTTCTTTCTTTCTTTTTACAAGGGAGCAAAATGGTGTATTTACGGCGAGTGATACATTGAATCCAGAATGTAGCGAAGGATTCTACAATAGAACGAGGGATTCAAGTGTTAACGCTCAAGATGAAAATAATTTTGTCCCTAAGTGGCTTATACAACTTTTCACACCGAGCATTAAGAAACTTGAAAAAAATATCTAAATATAATTAAAAAAAAACAACCAGCATAGAAAATGGCGTGGCTCTACAATTATCAACTTTAAAAAATAGCATTTGCAATAAAACACTTAGCAATAGACAAATAAATATTATAAGGACTAGCTTTTGCTCGCAGCTCCGCCCGCGCGGTATTCGGTTATCGCGCGCTGTTCCCTGGGAACTGTGCATTTTTCCGAGATAAAAAGTAGCCTATGTCACTCTCGGGCCCATAAGCTATCTCCATGCCAAAAATCACGTCGATCCGTCGCTCCGTTACGGCGTGAAAGAGGGACAAACATACAAACACACAAACACACTTTCGCATTTATAATATTAAGTATGGATATGGATAAGGATTACCTCTGGATACTCCTTGCCCTCCCACATTTCCCTCAACGCCCTCACGTGATGCATCATGTTATGTGTGAGCGACAGTATAGTGAAACAGTCCATCGGCCGCCATTTCTTGCGAGCTTGCTGCCGCCTTGTAGTTTCCTCTATCTTCTTCCGCATCAGGTATTCGCAAGATTTGTTGTGTTTCACTATGTCGTGCCTGTTAATGCAAAGATGTAAAGAAAGAAAAGAAAAGAAAAAAGAAAAGAAAATTTTATTTTGGCTCCAAAAGTACCACCTAAGACTAAGATTAAAACTAGCACTATAACTATATTAAATACATCGTGACACGACAGGACACCAAAAAGGGCCTCCCCTCAGCATGTGTTGCCGCACATTATGTGCAGCAACGCTGGTTTTCTGTGGAGCCCAGACGGTAAATACGTATGCATGAGCCAGTTCCTTTGCCCCAGTCAGACGAAGAAATATTAAAAAGAAAAAATTAAAAAATTAAAAAGAAAAAATTAAAAAATAAAATCTATATATATTTTTTTAAAACCATAGACAAGGAAGAAGTGACGTGGCTCAGTGTAAAAAAAATAATACAATTACTGCTGTCGTGGCAATAAATAACCTTTAAATATTTTCTTTTGCGATGCGATGATGTAGAAGTCCAACTTTTATCCACTTTTTAGTGTTGTTATTCTGTCCCCTAACTCAGAAGTCAAAGTCAAAGTCAAAATCTCTTTATTCAATTTAGGCTATGAGAAGCACTTATGAACGTCTAAAAATCTACCACCGGTTCGGAAAAAACCTCTGTTGAGAAGAATCCGGCAAGAAGCTCAATTTTTTTTTTAAACAGATTCACATGATTTGAACATGAAGACATCAGTGATACACTTTGTTAAAAAAATATATTTGCAATGTATGTTTTTTTTTATTCGACCGGATGGCAAACGAGCAAGTGGGTCTCCTGATGGTAAGAGATCAGGGGTATTGCAGATGCGTTGCCAACCTAGAGGCCTAAGATGGGATACCTCAAGTGCCAGTAATTTCACCGGCTGTCTTACTCTCCACGTCGAAACAAAATAGTGCAAGCACTGCTGTTTCACGGCAGGATTAGCGAGCAAGATGGTGGTAGCAATCCGGGCGGACCTTGCACAAGGTCCGACCACCTGCAATGTATACTATATTATCATACTTAGGTGATGAGCCAGGATGGAATCGTCTTACAACTGACACAACTCGACGTTTAGTGGATTTCTACCCCATAAAATCATAGTTTACTCAGATGTTACCATGGCCAAATATTGTGTCTGTGTTCTTAGTGTGGTGGTGGAGGAGCACGAACACACATTTGTTTCACAGACGTAGCTATCGTAAGGTGTCAAGTAATCCCTACTATATCCCTACTAGGTATATATTAATATTATAAATGTGAAAGTAACTCTGTCTGTCTATCTGTTACGCTTTCACGTCGTAAGCGCTGAACCGATTAAGGATGAAATTTGGTATAGAGATAGTTTAAACCCCAAGGATCAACATAGGATACTTACTCTTTACTCCGGTAGAGGGCGCCACCGCGCGATAACCTAGGTCCGCGCAGACGAAGTCGCGGGCACAAGCTAGTTCTTTGTAGTTCATTGATATGAACCTTCGCAAAGTAACGCCATATTAAAAATATATATTTTTGAATACTTACAGGCTGTATCGCTTCACATTGCATTTGCATGTATATTCATACATGTGGCAGCGAGCTACGTGAATATTCAAATCTTCCACAGTGGGGTACTTGTTTCGACACACTACGCAATCATGGTTGAAACGCCTCTGTAAAAAGTAAAAAAAAGAATGCAAGATTTTTTGCAATAAATTTAGTTTCCTATTCACAGAACAATAAAAGAGTAGAATTGACTTAAGTCGCAATTGGGATCAAAGAGAATATAAAGATTAAAGTGCTGCCACCTAGCGCCCAGAAGCAGAACTGCTAACAGAATTACAGTAAGAGTACATAGTGTAATTCAGCTAGTCGCCGATAGAGGCCTGCGTCCGGCGCAAATCTTACTATCTCGCTTGCACTCGCACTCTTTCCTAAAGAACTTTGGAGGGCTCAGCGTACGATCGAGTATAAGATACTTTAATACATGGTGAAAAATCAACTTTATTGCTTTAAGATAAAGTTTGTTTCTGTTTGGTATAATACATATCTTATGGGAAACAAAGAATAACAAATTGTTGAAAATAAAATAAGACTAAAAGATGATAGGAAACACCACCATTGGCAACGTTTTTGGTACGGCTATCGTTTTTGCACAGCGCAATAAAGCATTTTGATAAGAATTTCAATCTCTACTAACCCTACTGATATTATAAATGTGAAAGTAGCTGTCTGTCTGTCTGTCTGTTACACTTTCACGTCGAAACCACTGAACCGATTTTGATGAAATTTGGTATATAGGTAGTTTGAACCCTAAGGATCAACATAGGATACCTTTTATTCCGGTAGAGGGCGCCACCGCGCGATAACCTAGATCCACGCAGACGAAGTCGCGGGCATAAAACTAGTTTTTTTTTAACGCCTTTCACACAACTGTCACGCACAAGCGCAAACGGCGAACTGAGGCAAGGCCCCTTAATCACTTCTACATTTTTTTTATTGTTCTGTGGATAGATTTTACACCACCCTAAATAGAAGCTTGTAATACTTACTTTGTTATGGTACTGGACATGCTCCACCAAGCCTTGCATGCTATCATGTATAGTAAGACACATGGCACACTTATACAATGCATGTGCAAACTCCTTGCTTCTCTTTCTTATCTCCATCCTCTCTATCTGATCAGCCAAACTCAGCACCCTGATGTCACACGACTCCAAAACTTGCAACAACCTATGTACCGACATCTTACTGATCTTCTGACTCATAATATCCACTACTTCTTCGTTAACCGGCTCAATTTCAGCAGGTTCAGGACTTGGTGCTTCGTCAACGTCTTCTTTTAGATCTTTGAAGACATCATTGAGATCAATATCCAAAAGTTCCTCCTTGATATTCATATCGTCATTGAAATCATCATCGTACGGAGCATCTAGTTCATTCGTTTCTTCATTTTGTTCATTTGGTGCCGGTGTTTCTTCAGCATTGTCGGGTTTTATATCAACAACTCTAGTATAAAACGGTCCAGTTGGTTCTAATTCTTGCTGTGACTCTTCAGCTTCAGTTATGACGATGGAATGCGTTTTTTGCGGCTCCCAGAAACCAAGTGAGGAATTTAAATTAGTTTTCTTGCGGTTGACAGTAATTATGTCGCTGTAGGTCACCTTTTGGAAAAAAAAAGGTATTTAAAAAAATACTGTAAATGATACGTGATTAAGTACTTGCATGGGTAGTTAGAAATAGGTAAAAATAAATATCTCCTAGCAAAATTTTACTTAAAATACATCTCGATACAATCAAATTATATCACTGCACTTTTTTTCATAATTATGACTGTGCTATGACAGACAAACTGACAAATCGTCGTAGCCTAGTGGTTTGACCTCTCAAGTAGAGGACTGTGGGTGGGTTAAAACCCGGGCTCGCATCTCAGTTTTTCAAAAAATTAATGTGCGAAATCACATTTCATACCATGATTTATACAGTGACGGACAACATTGGAAGGTTGCCTGGAAGAGATCGCTCTTAAGCGATAAGTCCGCCTATTGCTTACCTTGTAATTTTCACTGTGTACCTGTTTTCTGTATCGCTTACAATTTCTATTAAATGATATTGACCGGATTACTCACGTCTTAAATCGAGTTTAGCTCGACATGTTACATGTTAAACTCGATTTAAGACGTGAGTAATCCGGTCAATATCATTTAATATGAGTGAGGCTTACTATTTCTGGTGTACAATAAAGAGTATTTGTATTTGTATTGTATTGTATTGAATTAACTCACCTGTTTCCTGACGGACATGATCTCCTTCATCACAAAATGGGCCCGGCGGCTCTTCCGCCGGAACGCCAGACACTTCTTGACCACCGTGCGGCACTCCAGGCAGAAGTAGTGGGGGTAGCCGTCGCCATCTGCGATCTGCGTGGATAGCGATACAATAGACAGACAGACATTGTGTAAGGGCAATAAATAAGGAATTCTTCTTCTCTTTTAAAAAATGGCTTTCTGTCCTTATTAGGACAATTTTGCCAGTGTCGAGGTACTCTCTTTGAGAGGGACGTTGTTCGGTAGCCGTAGTTTTTGCAACTTGATAGTAAAATTCCAGAAACCACGTGAAGACAACTTGCACATTAAAAAATGACAGACACGAGAGCAATATACAATTTTATGATCACTGTTCACTGTTAAGCTTAATCGCCGCATAAAACACTATCAAAATTATACTTCAACCAGCCAAAAAAACAGAAATAGCAAAACTATATATTGACCACATCCGCCATTTTCGAATGCCACAAATCGAATCCCCAAATAAGGAATTATGAAGTGACACTATTTAGATTCCTGAAGTGCAAGACTAAATAACCAAGAGGTACATAATTTCAGTACCACCTGTGTGACACATTTCTTATTAAAATTTAAATATAATTTTTACAAAAAAATTCGATACTGTTGATGTTGCTGCTGGTGCTGCCTGAAGCTACGCACCCAATAGTACAGTCACCAGCACCAATATCTGACACAACAAACATGCAAAAATAACTGATACAACTCTATTGCAAGGGCCGGAACAATGTGTCAGATATTTTTGTACGCTCCGCTGTGTCCGATTAATGCTGGTGACAGTACACACTTCAAACTGACTATAAATTGGTAACCTGGACTGTACCTGAAAATGTACCTATTGCTTACCATGTAATTTTTTTTTCTCTGTGTATTTGTTTTCTGTATCACTTACTATTTCTGGTGTACAATAAAGAGTCTTTGTATTGTATTGTATTGTACCTGTCTATGTTCCAAATAAATACCTGGAGACCGGTGAGGGCGGTGTAAAGCCTCTTGCAGCCATCGCTGATCTTCTCTAACTTGCCTTTGACGGTAAGACATCCGCGACAGGCCCTGACGTCCCACATGGCTGCAGAATACAGGATAAGCATTTGTAAATAACATACTTAAAAAAGTTGGGTGACAGTCTTTCCCGCCCCGGATAACACCGACATGGAAATACTGGTCCTGTTTTTTGTGTACACGCCCATAGAAGTTAGTTTCCTGTAAGTTTCTATGGGCGTATACACAAAAAATAGGACCAGTATTTCCATGTCAGTGTTATCCAGGCCGGGAAAGACAGTCACCCAAAAAGTTAAGACCCTGACTTATCATTCTAAAGTTAGTTATTCCAAAAATGGCTGAACCGATTTTAATTAAATATAGCAAGTGCCAGCGCAAGGTAAATCACTTTAATGTCCATCCCTTTAAGATTTAACAGACAGAACAGACAATAGACAGACAGAACCATCTTTTTGAGTTGGTGGTTAAAACTGTTATTCTTAATAGAAGTTTTTTTTAAGATTTTTATGTAATCACAAAATTCTATATTGCTCTCGTGTCTGACATTTTTTAATGCGCAAGTTGTCTGCACGTGGTTTCTGGAATTTTACTATCAAGTTGCAAAAACTACAACTACCGAACAACGTCCCTCTCAAAGAGAGTACTTTGAAACTGGCGAAATTGTCCTAATAAGGACAGAAAGCCATATTTTAAAAGAGAAGAAGATTTTTATGAACGGATTTTTGATTTGCCGGACCCGGACAGGATTTGAATCCATACCATCTGTGGCTCTACTAGAATTGTCATCCAACTGAAGATTGTACACACCTAATTTTAAATTAATCTAACGCTGGAAGCTGGTTAGTTACAGCTACAAAAAAAATTCAACCAAATTTTGCTGCTGGTATTTACATTTTTAACCAAGTTTAAAAAGTTAAAATAAAAACATAAAATAAAATATATACTGAGCGGCAAAAAATCTGGCCCTTAATTGTATGCAGAATCGGTAATTTTGTATGAATGGTTGTCCAAATTTTGTGCAGCTGAGTATATTAACACACCTAGAAATTATTTTACTGAAAATGCTACTAGACTAGAATCAAGCATATTATCAAAATTTGGGATTTTTAGCTTCAACATTGACAGACCTCTTTTAAAGACTGTCCTTCATTCAATGAGTGGTAAAAAAAAAACTACAATAACTGAACTTGTAGCCAAAAATTTAGATCTCTTAGCTTATTGGCTGAAATTCTGTCAGCAGTTTCCAAGACTGCTTGAATACTTGGAGACAACCGTCTTTATTTTCACCAAACATAGCTATCTCGATCAAATCAGCTATCAAACCAAAACATTCTATCAAAATCGGTTCAGCCGTTTAGGAGGTAAGATGCCACAGACAGACAGAAGATAAGATAATAACAACCCTGTTTTTGTACCGGGAGTTAATTGTATTTTATTCGATATGAAACCAATAATAAAAAAACCTTTTACCCTTTTTTAGCTATTCACAGAATCCAAAGCGATTGTTTAGTACTTTATTAGTACTGTGCTACATATTTTGAAATAATAATACACCGCCAAAATAGAATTATAACCACAGAATCTTAAAATTCTACAGACAGTGGATGAATTTGAACTATCGAACACAACACACAGCAAACCAAACATACAATTTTCAATCCGTAGAACAAAATGGCCGTGCTTTGATGTGAACTGGCAAGTAAAAATCAATGCGGCCAACGTTAAGAACCTAATTTTAAATATTTGGAAACGTTTTAAATAGAATCTCAAACAAATTTCAGGTAGATTATGTTTGTACTACCACTACCACAGATTGTGTAACATGTAACTCAATTTTGTTTTGTTTGACTCGTAGACAGAGAATCCCTAGACGAATTGATAGCTTCCGTCGCATTCGCACAAGAAAAAGAGTAACTTACGCCAAATGTGTGTAAAGAAATGAGATGCAATGATTCGATTTTTTGTTTCGCCACGCGTGCCGGTTTTTTCAAGGTCAGGTTTGTTTAGCAAAGTAGTTTGCTAAACAAACTTGACAGATGCTCAGCTGATTTTGTTCGCGCTTTTAGAAAAAAGCTAGGAAAATACTTATAAACGTGATAAAATATTCACAATATTGCTTTAAAAAGTTTGTGGTTCAATATTCTAAACAGTATTGAAGAAAAATATGGTGCGGTGTAGTATTTTAGGGTGTAAAAGTGATAGTGAAATGAAACTGCCCGACATATCTTTTCATTCGTAAGTATAAACGTTTTTAACAGTTATTAGGCCTTTTTATTATGTGCTAGATAGTATTCTAAAGAATGTCAAGTAAAATAAAGTAAATTAAGTACATAATACGATCAATAAAATAATCAAAAACGAAATAATCGTAATCATAACCTACAAATAAATTTTGTCCGGTGTTGCCAGATTTTCAATATTTGTTTTCCCACAATTTATGGGTATTATTTTCTGTTGTGCATCTAATAAATATCATTAAATATTTTTAAGTATTAAGTAACATTTTAATTCCATTACAGTTTCTCGGAAAATCCTAATTTACACCAGAAGTGGATTGCAGCCAGGGGAAAGGGGGTGTTTGAACATAAGAGCCACTACGTCACTCCGACTTTAACGATAACAGTATCCGTTGG
Organism: Choristoneura rosaceana; assembly: GCA_037349165.1. NCBI lineage: Eukaryota > Metazoa > Arthropoda > Insecta > Lepidoptera > Tortricidae > Choristoneura > Choristoneura rosaceana. Next base: position 2,889,214 of record JAZBNJ010000050.1, read on the forward strand.
ATGCGGGGGACGCAGGACCGACCACTGTGGCGCTTTTTTTATATAATAAAAATATGTTATGGTTTATATGCATGTTTTATTTTTATCGTTTACACTAGCCTTTGCCCGTGTGTGCCAAGAATTCATTTATCGGTATCCGTTATAAAATTCAGTCTGTGAAATTTCGATTTACGAATGAATCCGTTTCTTTGATAGGCAAAAGTACCGGCTTTGGCCACCTTAAGCCCGTTTTTGGCCAGTTGACATTTGGAGTCATATAAAAATAATATTTTTAGTGAGTTTTCAAAAGTTAATTTTGAAACGAATAAAGTTTGTAGTGATTTATAACTATACGTTTATTTCAAACGTATATTTAAACAATAAATGGCCATAAACGGTGCAGTAAAAGGCGGAAGATTTATTCGTTTTGAAGGGAAACCAGAGTTAATAGTTGACACCGAACAAATCAAAAGCCGTGGTGGCCTAGTGGTTTGACCTATCGCCTCTCAAGCTGAGGGTCGTGGGTTCAAATCCCGGCTCGCACCTTTGAGTTTTTCGAAATTCATGTGCGCAATTTACCACGAGCTTTTCGGTGAAGGAAAACATCGTGAGGAAACCTGCGAAGCAATTCAATGGTGAGTGTGAAGTTCCCAATCCGCACTGGGCCCGCGTGGGAACTATGGCCCAAGCCCTCTCATTCCGAGAGGAGGCGTGTGCCCAGCAGTGGGACGTATATAGGCTGAGATGAAACGGTACAGTGGCCAAAAACGGTACTTCTTCTTAAATGTACATATTAAATCATGAAATGCCTATTATTTCATCATTTTCTTTTTATCTACTTAGTTAACTTTAGCTTGAATTATAAATATGTACCTTCCTGTATTAGTTGTCTATAAAAATTTAAAACTTAGAAAAAGATCGCATGTGACGTGGGGTAAATTACTTTGAGAGGGTAACCCTAATTATGCATGTACTCTTGTCTCCTGTCCCTTTCAGCGGCACGCTGAGCCGCCGTCTATAGTGTATTATAAGTCTATGGTTTGACTGTTTGTTTGACATTGACATGAAGTTGCTGGCTGACTGACATTGAATTGGTGTTGTTTGGATGTTGAATTTATGTTCACTGACCACTTGGCTTCCTTGGTGACAGCACGTTTTTTGTGTGACCTGCGAAATTTTGTGGCCCAGTGCGATTTTTCTCGTGTTTTTGTTGTGATACCCAGCGGTTTCGGCGACCAGTAAGTGTTCTAACCAACCCACGTACGCTGATAATATTGCAATGTCGTTTAATATCCCTCCAAAACCCCCCGATATAACCTCTGTTCGGGAACCGGTGCCTGGCGGCCCCCCGGTGGATTCGTCGCAAGACAATCAATCGGGGATGTCGATGGATGCCGAGGTTTCCCTTCTTAGGGCTAAAAGGAAAGTTACGGCGCAGGGTGGATCCGAACCCCCATCCAAGTTGGGGAACAGGCCTCCTTCTGACTCCATAGCTCACCTGTATGAACATCCGGACTTAAAAGGTGGACGAAAATACACTACAAATGACGGAGGTCCATTTTTGGTACATGTTTCCAAAATCGAAACTGAACCATCCTCAGGTACTACTTTAAACCCCATAAAATTTGGCCAAGTTATGGTAAATGCACGCATCCAAAGTATTACTCGAGATGGCATTAAAAAGGTAGGGAGAAACCGCGTCAGTGTTGAATTCAATTCTGCAGAAGCCGCAAATGCCTTTTTGTTGAATCCTCTGCTGCTTGCAAATAAATTCGAGGCCTCTATCCCCACATTCAACATCACCCGAATGGGTATTGTGAGAGGAGTACCAACGGATCTTGCTCTGGCCGATTTTGTTAAGGATGTAGAATTGCCTCCTGGCTGCGGGGAAATCCTTAAAGCCAGAAGGCTTAATCGTAAAATTCACAAAACAGATGGCGTAGAATGGGTCCCTACGGGAACAGTAGTAATGACGTTTAGTGGACAAGTTTTGCCTAGTAGGATATTCTGTTGCTACACATCCCTGGTAGTAGAGAAATATCTTTTGCCAACGATACAGTGTCATAATTGTTGTAAATTCGGACACATTGCAGACCAATGCCGCTCGAAGCCTAAATGCTTCAAATGCGCTCAAGATCACACGGGCAAAGCCTGCGATGTCAGCGAAGACCTGGCGTTTTGCATGTTTTGTTCGGGAAGGCACTTCGCCACTAGTAAAACGTGCCCTGAACACACTCGCCAAAAAACCATAAAAGACACCATGTCCGAAGAAAATATTTCTTACTCCCAGGCTTGTGAAAGATTCCCCCCAGTCAAGAGGTCCTACGCAGACGCCGCACAAAGCCCCACCCATTCCCAACCTAACCCCCCCTTATCACAATCCCAACCCTCTGGCATCCCCCCCTATACCCAAAGCCCCACATACAGCTACAGAAAAACTGTATTAATCCCAAGGTCCCCCCGCCGCACCCTAACCCAGGGTTATGACCGTGCCGCTCATAATGCCATAATTGGAGAGCGGGACCCCCCTCCACCGAGGAATGGTGCCGCCCTCCGATCCCCTAGCTCACCGCTCCCTCCACCCCAACAAAACCTCCCCAACGACAACTTCCTTGATGTATTGCTGTCTCTGCTGATCAATATGTTCAGCAAAATGGATGACTTCCCACTACCGCCCAACGTTGCCAACAAACTTTCCCAACTTCTCCAAGTGGTTAACATTCCACCTTATCCAGTGGAATAGTCATAGTCTCCGCCCCAAGAAGCATGAAATTTTGCAATTGGTTTCCTCGTACGACCCATCCGTCTTTGCCATCTCGGAGACCTGGTTGGTCCCAGGAGCTCGGTTTCGGGTGCCTGGGTTCGCCTGCATCCGGCATGACAGAGATGATGGTTACGGAGGAGCCGCTCTACTCATAAAATCTTCAGTTACGTATACTCGCTTAAATCTTCCTCCTATCCCTAGCAGCATAAACGCTGTCGCCGCCAAAATCATGGATTTCACTGTTCTTTCTATCTATATTTCTGATCCTCACTCTATCCACATCTCTGACCTTGAGCGCATTTTCTCCGCCCTTCCTGGCCCGTTCCTCATTCTAGGCGATTTTAACTGCCACCACCTCATGTGGGGAAGCGCAGACTACGACGCCTTAGCCTGCGACCTCGTAGACCTCATGGAGGATTCAAACATCTGTCTCCTCAACGACGGTTCCCCTACTCGCAGAACGGCTCCCGGTCAGAATCCTAGTGCCGTTGACCTCTCCCTCTGCTCTCCTAATTTTAGCTCCCTTCTCTCATGGTCCGTACTCCAAGATTCCCACGGCAGTGACCACCTTCCCATTTTAATTTCATTCCCTTCTTCCTTTTCTCAACCCAACCTGTCCCCTCTAAATTCCCATAGGTACCACCTTCCTAAGGCAAACTGGGACCAATTCGCAATGGACATTGACGCAGCCATCAGTGAGTTGCCCACTGTTTCAGTAGAAAACGCGCCCATTTGTCATGATAAATTTATCGATGCCCTTATAGCCTCAGCTGAATTAAATATCCCGCAAAGAAAACGGTACAAATCTAATAGGTCCTCCCCCCCTTGGTGGGATTCCGAGTGCACAGACATGATCCGCCAAAGGAAAGAGGCTGAGAAACTCTACCGCGAAAACATGTCAATAGATAACTTCCTAGCGTATAAAAAGACGGCGGCCTTGGCTAAACGTATTTTTAAAAAAAAAAAGAGGCTCGGATGGTTTAATTTCTGCCAAAGCATCTCCCCCCGTACCCCAGCTTCCATCCTATGGAAAGCAATAAAGCGTTTCCGAGGTTCATACACAGCCCGTGATTTTCCCAGTAATGACCCCTCAGTTTGGCTCCCTCAATTTATTAATATGTTATCGCCCCCCAGCGTCCCACACTTAAACTCAGTTCCCTCCCCGTATCCCGCCAATTGTCCCGACAGCAGTTTCGACCAACCGTTTTCCTGGTTAGAACTCCTCTCCTCCTTGGATCACCTCAAAAACTCCGCTCCTGGCCCAGACAATATTCCGTACGCCTTTCTGGCGAAGTCAGGGAACGTAACCAAAAAATATTTTTTAGACCTTATTAACCTCTTCTTTCATCTTGGTTTTGTTCCAGAAGCCTGGAAAAAACAAGTAGTTATTCCCTTACCTAAACCAGGAAAAGACCTTCTCCTACCATCTTCCCACCGTCCCATCGCATTGTCATCCTGCCTACTCAAAATCGTTGAACACATGATCAAGAAACGGCTTGAGTGGTTCGTCGAATCCAAAAAAATTCTGGCCAGAAGCCAATTTGGTTTCCGGAGGGGTATGGGCACCATGGACAGTCTCGCTATCTTGACCACTGATATCAGGATCACCCTATCGAGGAACGAGTTCCTTATTGGGGTGTTCCTGGATATATCATCAGCGTATGATAATGTTGTTCTCTCCTTACTCAGAGATAAATTATCTAAGCTGAGTCTGCCGCAGAGACTAACACATTTTATATGCAATTTCCTCATGGAACGATCCATAGAAGTGAGACATGATGGTTCCCATTCCGCTCCGAGACTAATTTGGCAAGGCCTCCCTCAAGGATCCGTATTAAGCCCTTTACTTTATAGCTTATACACTCACGATTTAGAGGAGGCTGTATCCCCGTTTTGCAATATCCTACAATATGCCGATGACATTGCCCTGTATTCCTCCTCCCACTCTGTCGAAATAGCCACATCCAACCTGAACCAAGCTCTATTTTATCTGGGAGAATGGCTTGCTACTCATGGTCTTTCCCTCTCAGTATCTAAATGTACTGTGGTCCCCTTCACCAGAAAAAGATCTTTCCCCCCTGTAGAAGTTGCTTTTAATAACCAGCTGATTCCGGTCGAAAAGACAGTAAAATTTTTAGGCGTTATCCTTGACTCCCGTCTTTCTGGGTCTTCACATATTGATTATGTAGCTTTAAAGTGCCAGTCAAATATTAATATCTTACGTTGTCTTTCGGGTGTGTGGTGGGGTGCCCACCCTTATGCGCAAAAACTGCTGTACAATGCCATAGTTCGCAGTGTCATTGACTATGGTTCTTTCACCTTAGAACCCTGCAGTAAAATGGCCCTCGGTAAACTAGATAAAATCCAATACCAGGCCTTAAGGGTTATTATTGGCGCTATGAAATCTTCTCCGACCAACGCCCTCCAAGTAGAAGCATCTGACCCCCCCCTTTCCCTCCGACGTCAATATTTAGCTGATCGGTTCTTTCTCAGATTGTCCCTTCTTAATGATCACCCCCTCCTTCCAAAACTCCAGGAACTTTCACACTTAGTTACCGACAGCGGATTTTGGTTCAATAAAAACCCCCCCTGCCTGGTAAACAGCTTCCGCAAATTCACTAACCTTCCAGACCCCACTTTCACCTGCCCCCTACTCCCCCTTTTTTCCCATAGTTACGATAGTTTAATTTTCCAACCCAACATAATCCTCAACTTCGGAATAGCAAAAAATCAACCTGGGGCCAACAATTCCTTCCTCCATAATATCAATAACTCCTGGCGTGACTGGTCCCTGATATTTACGGACTCCTCTAGGCTCGTAGTTTGTGGCGCAGTGGGTTCGGCAGTCTGGATACCTAAGGACTCCGTTATACTGAGCTTTAAATGCCCACCTCTCACATCAGTTTTCACTGGAGAACTGGTTGCTATTTTAGAAGCCATCAAATATGTTAATGCGCACGAGATCAGTAAAGCCATAATTTTTTCAGATTCACTTAGCGGCTTGCAAGCCATCAAAGCCAATCCTTTTGCGTCCAAAATTTGTTACCCCCTAGTCCTTCTTATCAGACAAACACTTTTTGAATGTCATTCCCGTAATCTCGAGATCGCATTGGCCTGGATCCCGGGGCATTCCGGAATCCAGGGCAATGAAACCGCTGACGCCCTTGCTAAGGAGGCCATAGAAACTGGCAGCCTGGACCACCCTCACTGTTATTTCTATGACCTCCTCACTTCTGCCAAATCAGACCTCGACGCTGGCTGGCTCCGTCAGTATGAGCGCTCCATTCTGGTCAAAGGACGTCATTACGGGGACATTCAACCCAGCATCCCCCCCAAGCCATGGTTCTTTCGGTTTCGGCATGCTAATAAACAGACCACCTCAGTCATTTGTAGACTGCGTATTGGTCATACCTGCACTCCCTCCCGCCTGTACAGATGGGGTATTGTCCAATCCCCCCTCTGTTCATGCGGGTTGGAGGAAGGTACGGCCGACCATATGTTATTAAGCTGCCCAATGAGATCGGTCTCGCTTTATAACATCCTCCCCCCCGATATCCCCAAACCCACAAACCTCAAATCCCTTCTACTTCTTGCCTCCTCTAACAAAAAAATCCTGACCTTATTAATTAAATACATCTCAAAAGAAAAAATTAAACTTTAGACGCTTTTTGTCGCTTTTGTCTATCCCTTGGATCCAACTTGTATTGTCTTAATGTTTTGTATTGTCTCTATGTTTGGTATTGTCTTAATGTTTTGTGCTGTCTCAATGTCTGTGTATGTCTATTTTAGGTACGCAACAAGCACTTCACGGCAACCAACGTTTGGAAACTGTTTCTAAAAACTGGTCAAACACAATATACACTTTTGCTGTTGTCAGGAGTCAGTTCAGTGGCAGTAGTGGTTGCTAACCTAAAGCGACCGATTGCCAAAAACAAAAAAAGTTGAAGAAGTTGAATTTATGTATGTTTATATTTTAGTTTTATAGCTCAAAATTCGTGGGAAAACGGAACACATGTGCTAAAAACTATAACTATAAACATTTTAATCAACGTATACAATGCTCCGCAGTAGGCACTAGTGATTACGAAACCTAATCGTAGCATAACCTCAAAATGAGCTCTATCCAAGAAAGACTGCAGCTCAAAAGAATACCTTTGGACACATGGAACATTCGAGAACAGCTATGTTTAGCTTCTGCTGTAGTCCGGAGTGGAGATCAGAACTGGATGTCGGTTTCCCGCGCTCTAAAAACCGTAGGCGAAACAAATAGACCAGCTGATTGGTACTCTCAAAAAAGGTGCGATATTAATTATGACTTTTTTCAACTTATATGTTATTTAAGGTCCCATAATCATAAAGACGAAGTTCAGTACTTGTTTTAGTAAAACAAACAATGGCATTGTTTTTGTTTATTGTTTACAATGTAGTAGTAAATAAACCTTGATTATTATTGTTTATCTTTAAGTGCTTTATTTCTGCTGTAGTACTATTACTTGTATACTCAAGTCCAAAATTAGGCGAACTAGATTGACAGCTGAAAATATTGCCACATATAAAAAAAATTGCTATTGGAATATTTTGATACAAATTTGTCGATATAACCTCTACAGAAGTAGAGGTTTCAAAAAAAAAAACATTTATTATCAGGAATTTAATGCCCATAGATGTCAAAAGATGATTACAAACTATAAACTATATAAACTATATTAGCAAATATTTTGGAATCTGATTTGGTGAACTGGTTTAGTAGCTAACTGTGAATGTAACAAAATAAAATAGTATTTGAGGCAAAAATAGTAATTATGACAGTTTGAATAAAAGGCTCTATTATTATTATATAAAAAAAAATGTTTAGTGCCTTACCTTCACAAACTAACACCTGATCAATTCATTGTTATTATTTTTTTAATATTTTTTCTGCATCTGTGTAACTATGCTTTATTTATGAATTATTTTTAATTTAATCAGCTGTGCCGCCCAATATGGAGCATTGCTGGAACATGTGGAGACCCCGAAGCGCAAGAAACGCAGCTCCGAGGGCGCGGTGGAGACTCCCCAAGAGAGCATCCTCAAGAAACTCATGCAGGAGCGAATGGCAGAGATACAGAAGAACATTACCGAGATGAACCAGCAGTATGAACAGTTAAAGGTAGGGTATTAAAGGTACCATTAATTTCAAACCAAAGGAATTCTAAAACAACGACTGTCTGTGTCTTCCACATAATACTCCGAAAAATAAATCAAAATATTAAAAAGGGATTGTTAAAAATATATCTGTTTCCCCGAATTTAACGCGAGCAAAGCCGCGGGCAAAAGCTAGTACGTAATAATTTATTGAGAATCACAGTTTTTCGGCAGTAACTCAAAAACGGAATATCTGATCATGTTGAAACCATTTTTCGTTGAAAGTATTTTTAAGCATTACCTTGCCATATTTTTTTGAACAAACGGTTTACAAGATAGAGGCCCCTCCCCCCCTCTATCTTGTAATACAAACACACAATATTAGCTACTTTGGGAGCGATTATTTTCGGAAATCTTCACTTAATCAAAAAAGTTTTTGAGAAACCTTAGTATCTTTTAAAAGAGCTGTTGAACTATGTGCCACACGTTGATGTGAGTTAAAAACATCGATATATACTCGTTAATAATATTTTTTTTTCAATTTCTGTTACGTGTATGGAGTGCCCCCCCCTATAAATATTAGTTTTTGTAATTTAACTACAAAACTAAATAGCGGCTTTGACAAGACATCTGTACTCCAAATTTCATTGATATACATCTTGTAGTTTTTGAGTAAAATGCCTGTGACATACGGACGGATGGATGGACAGACAGACAGACGGACTTGACAAAACTGTAAGGGTTCCGTTTTTGCCATTTTGGCTATGGAACCCTAAAAAAGCTTATTAATGTGGTTACAACTATCAACTCTAACTTTGCTATGCAGAATGAAATAAACGAAGTACGCAACCCAGCGACTTCTGACGAGCGGATTCGCGAGATGTGGACCGCGATTGAGACGGCGAAGCGTGCGCGCGAGCGAGAGGCGGCTAAGCGCGCCGCCTGGCTGCGCGAGCGAGAGGAGCGACGCGCGCGGGCTGAGAGGACCTGGCGCCCGCCGACGCAGCCGCAAAGTGCACCCTGTAAGTACACTTTAGGGGCTGTTTCACCATCCATTGAATAGTGTTAAGGGGTCGTTCAAGTATTACGTAAGCTGAATTTTAGTAATTTTTAACCCCTCCCCCCCCTTTTGTCAGCGAAAGTCAGCAAAACCCTACCGTCTCCCCCCTATGCTTACGTGAACATTGGTATATATTTCTATTCAGGTTTATTTATTGTTATTTCAAAAAAAAACAAGTAATAATAAATAAATATTGCTGACGTAAGCACCATCTGGACCCCCCTGACCCCCATGTCATCAAAAATAAGCAAAGCAAAAACCCCCCACTCCCCATCCGTGCTTGAATGACCCCTAACTGATGGTTAAATGTGATGCCGTCTCCGTCTATTCGAATAAAACAAATAGAGACGGCATCACGTTTAACCGTTAGTTAACATTAATCAGACCCTTAGGGTTCAATGCATAAACCAAAAATTGTGGCACAAAAATTCAAAATTGTCACAAATACGTAACACGGGCCTCACACATGCGCGCAAACATTCGTGCTTTGTATTGCATACTATCCATACTAATGTTATACAGGGAGGATTTAGACGAGGGACCTTTGCGGAAATATTGCATTGTTTAAGTGATACACAGTCGATTTATAATGTTTAGAAGCTTAAACAAAGTAAAAAAAAAATACAAAATTCACTAATTTTTAACTGTGGTGATAACCCTATTTCCATAGTTTCTATGGGGGAAATATAGTGCTAAGGTTGAACTATCTGCCTGTTTCGTAAAGGTCCCTCGTCGAAATCCACCCTGTATACGTGAAAGTGTGTGCGTTTGCATGTTTGTCCTTCTTTCACTTCGAGACGTGAAATGATTCGTGTATTCGTACGGGTGTGAATAACCTACATAAGTTACAATTCAATTTTGATTTATATGAGTGGCTATAATTTTTTTTACTTCTATTTCTATTTTTTTTAAAGTGGCCTTAAGTGCAGTGCTTCTTCTTTTTTAAACTATGGGTGTCTGTTATGTGTGGTGTAATTTATTTTGACATTGTATTTTATTGATTATTTTTTATCTTTGTTTATTTTTATAAGTTTTGACGATCTCAGCATAAAATTCTTATATAATTTGACATTAATGTATTTATATAATGTAAATTGTTATGTTGAGTGAATAAATAAACTAAACTAAACTAAACTGTCCCAATGAATAAGACAATTTCGCCAGTGTCTAAGTATTCTCTTTGAGAGGCACGTTGTACGGTGATTGTAGTTTTTACAACTTGATAGTAAAATTCCAGAAATCACGTGGAGACAACTTGCGCATTTAAAAATGTCAGACACGAGAGCAATATAGAATTTTGTGATCACTGTTCACTGTTAAGGTTAATCGCCGCATAAAACACTATCAAAATTGTACTTCAACTAGCCAAAGAAACAGAAATAGCAAAATTAGATATTGTCTACATCCGCCATGTTCGAATGCCACAAATCGAATCTCTATTTTTTTTTTAAATAACCTTAAGTGAAGTGCCTTTGTCATTGAACTGTCATATTCAAGTAAATGTCAATTTTTTGTAGCTACCCCGCCGCCTCCATCGTCGCCGCTGCTTACGTCGCTGCTAAAGTCGTCTCCTGTCGTGACTACCCCGCAGCATATGCCGCACCCCGCTACTGTAGTTGGTAAGAGAGACATGTCGGAACGTGTCATACAATAAATACTGCTATAGTACTATTATAGTACTAGGTTAGTTGGAAGAGATCCTTTACTTGGGATAAATTCGTCTTTGTACCTACAACTTTCTCTGTAACTGTATTTTTATGTTTTATACTGCGTGACTAGCCTCTGGACAAATACGAATACTACTAGCTTAGCAAGATATTTAAAACCAAACTGCAAAGTATCATAACAATCAGTCCAATATTGACCGAAAAACTAACGGTGTATCACTTTGGAGCAGCCTGTGTATTTGGATGATCTGATTTCATAGAATTTTTTTCTTGTCTAATTAAGCAAATAACTATTTTAAGATATTGATAAGTATCAGTCTTATCCATGGTTTCATTATTTGTCCAGAATAGGGTTTGCATCCGGTACTGGATTTCCATACAAATACGGTACCGGAACCGGGAATTCCCCGCTCTCGCCATACAAACTCAGTAACGGGAGCAAACCCTAGTCCAGAGGCTAAGGTCACCTTGTATACAACTAGCTTTTGCCCGCGACTCCGCTCGCGTTAAATTTGGGGTAACATAGATTTCTATAATCCTTTTCTTTTGATATTTTTTTTTGGAGGACGTTGTTTTTTTTCTGTGGTTTTACTCCACGTCACTTCGACTTTATTCTCCAAATAATTAGATTCAAATTGCTTTGACATTTTTTGGTTAGGGCTCATAATGTCCCACTCGCAAAATGTTCCACCACCAAAATTACGTATCTTTCGCAAATGGTCCCTTATGCAAAATGCCCCATTCCTTTTACGTCCTTGATTCCTCTTACCTCCCTTTCTCAAATCGTCTCATTGTTTTCGCAAAATGGCCCTTCTGAAAAAGCCCCTTTCGCAAAATGTCCCGTTCACATAACGTTAACCGCCACAACTAGAAATAGACAGCAGAAGTAAACGTACACTTAAGAGTTCAATAAGAATTGACCACGATTTTATCGTAAAACCTAGTTTATACTGGACATTTTGGACAAAAGGGACGTTTTGCGAACGGGACGTAATTTATGTGACGGGACATTTTGCAGAGAGGTCGTTTTGAGAAAGACACATTTATAAAAGGGACCTTTTGCGAAAGGGACAAAGGGATATTTTGCGAGTGGGACATTATGAGCACTAACAATTTTTTTAAATATTTGTGTGGTGGGCATTACGAGGTTAAAGGTACACATTTACATTTTTTTTTCTCCCCAGAAACGATATCGCCCTCAGCAGGTGCTCCGACGCTGTCTATGCTCCTGGAGAAGTCTGGTTCCACCAGCCCTCATGACAACAAGCACGCCGCCATAGAACACATCAAGAGTCAGCTGGTGCAAATAGAACAGTTGGTGCAAATAGAGCAGCAGCGGAAAGGTACTGTCTCTATAAATAATTCAAATTTAATGTACGAATAAATATTCTCTGGAAACGTAACTAAGCCCGAAAAGCCACTCCGCGGAATGTCTACCGCGACGGGCGGGGTTTAAAATATCTACCGTGCGTCGCGCCAGTTCAGCCGTAAAACTTGAGTCGTGCAGTCGCTCCGTGGAAAATTTCGATCAAGTTTGTGATTGTGATTATGCTCGAATCAATTTAAATAATATGCCGTTTTGTTGTGTGAAGTGGTGTAGAAGCCACTCAGATATGAAAAACACAGGACTCACCTTTCATATATGTAAGTAAGTAAATAATATTTAAAACACCATACTCGGCGATCCTGAAAAGTGTTATGCATACGCATTGTATTGTAAGATCGCCCCCACGCTTGTCGCAAGAGGCCAGCGTTGTGTATGTGTATGAGAGAGTGTGAGTGTTACGTTGTCATTGCTGTTAATTTGTTTGCGTAATTGCTAGAAATGGAATCACAATCGAAGCGTTCATTGCTAGCAATAACGTTTCCAGAGAATATTTATTCGTAGAATTTAATACATTATGCACTGTTTCTGTTCTGTAACCATAGTCTTAGCACCTCATTATCATCCCCAGTTAAACTAAGTCGAGTGGTATAACAGAGTCATAATTCTGTGGTTGGGTTACTCTGGAACGACAACCTGTTTAGAGTTTCGGAGCAAATGGAGAAAGAATGGCAAAAACGGAACCCTTATAGTTTCGTCAAGTCCGTCTGTCTGTCTGTCCGTCCGTCCGTCTGTCCGTATGTCACAGACATATTGTGTTATAATGCACATAATAGTATTATATTATTTTTCATAATGGCTACGGAACCCTATCTTGGGCGTGTCCGACAGGCTCTTGGCCGGTTTTTTATTAAATTATTTCTAGTGTCCGACCAAGATTAATTTATTATATAAAGTTTATATATTTCACTCGAAAACACAAGCCGAAACACGAATGCACAGAAAAACCAGAAAAATGGACCAGCGCTGGGAATCGAACCCAGGTCCTCAGCATTCCGTGCTGCGTGCTATTCCCCTACACCACCGCTGGACAATTTCACCAGCGCTGGTCTATTTTTCTGGTTTTTCTGTGCATTCGTGTTTCGGCTTGTGTTTTCGTTTGAAATATATAAACTTTCACGGGATGACCGTAAAAGAAACAAAAATTTGGAGTTGAAATAAAAAATACAAAAAGACTCCAAATAGTAATCTTTATATAAAGTTTGTAACCTGTGATGGTTCTTACTGACCTATTGTAAAACTAATATATGCATCTCTTTCCAGCAAGCACATCACAGCCGCCAGCCGTCCCACTCGCACCAGCCGTCGACATTGATGACATTGAAATAAAAGCTGAAGATGTTTATGCTTTTAGAGATATTGATTTACATATACCACCTGTTGCTACTATGCATAAGGGGGGCCCAAGGTTTGTATATTTTGGTTAATCCATACTTAATATTATAAATGCGAAAGTGTGTTTGTATGTTTGTCCCTCTTTCACGCCGTAACGGAGCGACGGATCGATATGATTTTTGGCATAGGGATAGTTCATGAGCCCAAGAGTGATATAGGCTACTTTTTATCCCGGAAAAATACACAGTTTCCGAGGGAACAGCGCGCGATAACCGAATACCACACGGGCGGAGCCGCGGGCAAAAGCTAGTTCTCATATATATATTGTTGGGGCAGTAGCCAATGTTAATGGTTCAGGGTCTTCTTCAATTAGAAATTTATTTGAACACACACACAAACATCACGTTTGTATTCCCAGATGGGGTAGGCAGAGCACACGAAACGTTACCGCTTCGGAGCTACTTTGAGCAATTTTAGGTTTTAAAATATTATTTTAAATTATGTACAGTGTGGAATCTAACGATGATCTTTTACTTAAACAGGTGATAGTTTTGCGTAATGTGAACAACTTTCTCCAAGGTTGAAAAAAGAAAAAAAAAACCCAGACTCCCATACAAAATGTACCCTTGTTCCTTACAGATAACCATGGCCAGATAACTGGTAATCTGTGAAGATTTTTTTTCTTCCAGTATAACTAGTTATCTCCAAAGATTTTATTTTCCCCACAGATAACTGTTTTTTTTTAACAGTTGACTCTAAGGAAGGACTTTCACATTTATAATATTAGTAAGAAATGCGTTTATTAGTTAGTATAATTGACTTTTATTGTACAGTAATGAAATAGGGCAAATAAAGAGTCCTTAGAGTCAACCGTAAAAAAAACAGTTATCTGTGGGGAAAAAAAAATCTTTGGAGATAGCTAGTTACCTGGAAGGAATGGATTTTCCTCGCAGATAACCGTTAAAAAAACAGTTATCTGTGGGGAAAATAAAATCTTTGGAGATAACTAGTTATACTGGAAGAAAAAAATTCTTCACAGATTACCTATCTGGCCATGGTTATCTGTTAGGAACAAGGGAAAATGTACTTGGTTAGCTGACCGACTTACTATGGAAAGGCGAACAAAAAAAATAGTTTTTCGACCTATGCTCCTTGGAGAATGTTGTTCAGCTTAAGCAACACTATCACCTGTTTAAGTAAAAAACCATCGTTAGATTCCATTACGTATATACCGGGTGTGGCCTGTAATATAAGCAAAAAATTAAAACATAGATTATACACCTCAAACTGAACAACATTAGTTCAGCGAATTTTAAAAATAATTAGTTTTTTATTTTTTATTACACTTTTAAGTTTATTCGCAGAAGCAATGTAAAGCAAAATGCTTGATGTTTGTAGCGTGACAGGCGACGTCAGTTGTGTTCTAGGATGGCGTACATTGATGGCAGTATTTAATTTGTATGAAAAAAGGAAAATTCAAGGACTCCATTATTTTTAAAAGTCGCTCAACTAATGTTATTCAGTTTAACGAGGACGATCTATGTTTTAATTTTTTGCTCGTATTACAGGCCACACCCGGTATAATTATATTTATTTAAAATTGTAATGTTGTCCTAATTTTAGGACGATGGACAAACCGACCTATAAGAAGGACGAAGTGGAGGCGCCGGCGTCCATCGAAGAGGTCAAAATTGAAACGGAGCCTGAAACAATAGAGGTAAGTTGGCACCAAACATAAACTGTCCAAAACTTACTAAATTACATTATTTTATATAACCCGAAGAACCGATAACCGTTGGGGTAGACGAGTTCTTGAGTGGAGACCACGGATCGGCAAACGTAGCGTAGGACGCCCTCAGACTCGGTGGTGCGATGATCTTTGCAGGGTGGCTGGCAAGGGCTGGATGAGAGTGGCCGGGGATCGTGCTCAGTGGCGTGCCATGGGAGAGGCCTATGTCCAGCAGTGGACGAACATAGGCTGATGATGATGATGACGATGAATTCTAATTGCTTTACTACAATTAGCGAAAAGTCCTGGCAGAGTACTCCGAATCATTTATGGAGATTGAAAACGTGTCGCCGCATTATCATCCTCAGTCGAACCCTAGTGAGCGATACAACAGAGCTCCAATGAATCTCAATACCGAAGAATTCAACAATTTTCGAGCTAAAACTGTTTTCTTACGGACATATAATAAATGAAGTGTGTAGATGTCGGCGGCCGATCGTAAAATCCGCCAGATCACGAAATTCCTAGGCACATCATGAAATGGCACTATTTCATGATATGCCTAAAAGTTGACCAGGCATATCACGATGTGCCTGAGAAACAATACGGCAGATCGATTAGAGCAACCATTCGACGATATTCCTAGCTTTATACCGGGCATATCGTGATATGCAGAAAAAAAGACAAAATAGGTACGACGAGCGAAGCGAGGAGTGGTTAGTATGAATTGTGACAACTGCGCACGACCCGAGCGAGCGAAGCGAGCGTGCCGCGGTAGCGGCCGGCGAAGTGTCAGAAACGATATGGCGGCGTTTCATGATATGCCTAGGTATTTCATGATCTGCCTAAAGGTCACTAGGCAAATCGTCAACGGTGAGTTTTGAACGATATGGCGGATGTCCCTTAGCCAATTTATGAAATGGCGCCATTTCACGATATGCCTAGGAATTTTACGATCGGCCGCCGATATATATACCTACATATAATATGCTTAAGTAAATAGGCATCTTCCCAGGAGTGGGGCACTTTAAAGGAGTGTTAAAAAAATGCTTATTGTCTGTTTAGGTTCAGCCTATCGAAGAGGAAAAGGCTCCTGAAGAAGTTCCGATGGAGGAAGAAATAAAGGTACAGTACAGGTCAATTTACAAGAGCTGACATGGATTGTACCAAAGTAATGTCACTTGCCGTGACAAGCCGAGGTGGCCTAGTGGTTTGACCTATCGCCTCTCAAGTAGAGGGTCGTGGGTTCAAACCCCGGCTCGCACCTCTGAGTTTTTCCAAATTCATGTGCGGAATTACATATGAAATTGAAATGAGCTTTGCGGTGAAGGAAAACGTCGTGAGGAAACCTGCACAAACCTGCGAAGCAATTCAATGGTGCGTGTGAAGTTCCCAATCCGCACTGGGCCCGCGTGGGACGTATATAGACTGGGATGATGATGATGATGATGATACTTTTTTTCTTAAGGTGACTGATGAGATCATAGAAGAGCCTGTGCCAGTTGAGGAGGAGCCCGTACCCCCGCCCGAAGTGGAGGTCAAGATCAGTTTCCCAGAGGTCAAGTTCCCCACGCCAGAGATCAAGGTCATACAACCAGAAGACCAGAAGGTTAGCATTTGGAAACTTAAACTCCAATTCAATAGAATCTGACAATCCTGTAGACATATATTTCACACGAAAACACAAGCCGAAACATGGATGCACAGAAAATCCAGAAAAATAGACCAGCGCTGGTAATCGAACCCAGGTCCTCAGCATTCCGTGCTGCGTGCTATTCCCCTACACCACCGCTGGACATGAGACTAGACACGAATTTTTCCTATGCACCAATATTTATTTATTGCAAGAATGCAAGTTGAAATATTGGTGCATAGGAAAAATTCGTGTCTAGTCTCCTATCCAGCGATGGTGTAGGGGAATAGCACGCAGCACGGAATGCTGAGGACCTGGGTTCGATTCCCAGCGCTGGCCTATTTTTCTGGTTTTTTTGTGCATCCATGTTTTGGCTTGTGTTTTCGTGTGAAATATACAGACTTTCACGGGATGACCGTAAAAGAAACAAAAATTTGGGATTGAAATAAAAAATAGAAAAAGACTCCAAATAGTAATCTTAATTCTGTAGACACTTCCAGCCTACTAATATGAACACCGGACTGCCTAAGGCTTTGTGATGTGACTATTATTACTTTTTGATTCCTTTTAGATGATAATCACAACAACAGGGACATATATAATCAAGCATGCCCACGTTAGGGTGTCTTAAATGTGTAGAAAATTGTCAGATTCTATTGAAATGTACTTTAAACATTTTTTTTATTCTACTGGATGGCAAACGAGCAAATGGGTTTCCTGATGGTAAGAGATCACCACCGCCCATAAACATCTGCAACACCAGTGGTATTGCAGATGCGTTGCCAACCTAGAGGATTAAGATGGAATACCTCAAATAAATAATGTAGGTTAGGTTAGGATAGTTTAATATCAACTCTGAAGAAATTACTATTTCATAACTAAATTATGAAATAATACATTTGGGCATATGAAATTCGGGCAAACGATAGAGAACCTTGCAACGCATCCGCAATCCCCCTGGTTTCCAGATGTTTATTTTATGGACGGTGGTGATCTCTTTCCATCCGGAGACCCACTTGCTCGTCTTCCATCCAGTCGAATAAAAAAAATAATTGAAGTAGTGATGGTATGTATTTTGGATGACAATGTTAGTACAGTCAAAAAAATACAGTCAGCAAATATATTTTTTTTATTATCAGATAAAAGAAGAGGTGAAAGAACCGGAAGTGCGGCCGCCGCCGGAGCCTGAACCGGAACCGGCTCCGTCTCCGACTCCGACTCCGGAAGTAGCCGAAGTGGTGGAGGAGGTCGCCGCTGATGTCGTCGAAGAAACCATGTTAGTGTCATTTGTATACAGCCATGATAACCATATCTTGCCGTCCCACTCACGCTTATGATATTTAATACGAGAGTGAGAGGGACGGTACGATACGAACTTCGATTTTCGAAGTTATGAGTATACCACGCGCCATATAAATCTGCCTGAAAGTTCATTACTTAATACTCAGTTTCGACGTATTTTTTTGAGATACATTTGTTATGCGACGTCTTTACGTTACTCCCGGATTGTGTTCGAATCGCTTAACGGTATAGTGCCTATTCAAATATTGGAATTATGCCTTAACTAGCTTTTGCCCGCGGCTCCGCCCGCGTGGTATTCGGTTATGTGAAAAAATATTTTCCCGCTTTTCTTTTTAAAATTTTCCTGAATTTTCTTTGCTATAAACCTCACGGAGCCCGAGACCTTTCCAACGAATGCAAAACCTTTGAAATCTTTTCTTGCGTTCTGGAGTTATAGCGTCAGGAAGGAAAACCCGACTTATTTTTATTATACCTTAATAGTTTTTCTGATAGTAGTCGTGGCAATGAACTTTTAGGCAAAGTTAGGCGGCGGAAGGTTTAGGCCCAGGTTTTCAAAGTCAAAGTCAAAAAATCATTATTCAATTTTCTGGTGTACAATAAAGAGTATTTGTATTGTATTGTTATTCCCATTGATATAAAAAGTTTCAAGCATTTCTATCTGAATCATTGTCATATGATTCATGTACTGACAAACAAGCCTAAGTACTAGTAAAAGTGCTGAACTATTTTCTTTATTTTATTTTATTTTTCTTTATTTGTTTGTTTCACTAACACTACAACTACACACAGTAAGCATCGTACATTTAACTAACACCATGTACCTAACGTATTTATAAGTAATACTAACAACTGATGGATCCTAGTTATCTGAATAAAAATTTTTTATTATTAAATTTTTCATCCATTCTCCATAGTCGCATGGTATTTATTTATATATTCCTGTTGCAGTGTTCCGCCGGAAACCCCCCCCGCGCCCGCGCCGGAGCCGGCGCCGGCGCCGCCGCTGCCGCCGGGCCCGCCGCCCGAGGAGCCCACCGTGCTAGAGGTCACCGACCCCGACAGCATACCATTACCCACAGGCCCGGCGCCCGAGGAGAATGTCACAGGTAGTTTACTAACCCCTGACGCAAAAAAAAAGTTTGACCGCTATGTATGTATGTCGCTATGTGTGCTATGTATGTGTATGTTGTGTATGTATGTTTGGCCGCGCGGCCGGGCGGAGGTAGCTTGCGCGTCGCCGTGCTCATTCTACCTACTTAAATTTAAAGGAAAAAAAAAGCAAATATGTATGTCTCATATATGTGTTTTGTGTATATGTAGACAATATATATACAACACACATATCGCTATCGTTGTTTTATGTTTTTGTGAAGTTACAGTGCAAGTTAAAACTTGTATTAGTTTGTATGTACTGTATTTGTTGTATGTGTAGTATTCTTTTGTTTACAAATAAAGATTTTTACTTTACTTTACTTTATGTGTCATCATCTCAGCCTATATTCGTCCCACTGCTGCTGAGAGGGCTTGGGCCATAGTTCCCACGCGGGCCCAGTGCGGATTGGGAACTTCACACGCACCATTGAATTGCTTCGCAGGTTTGTGCAGGTTTCCTCACGATGTTTTCCTTAACCGCAAAGCTCGTGGTAAATTGCGCACATGAATTTGGAAAAACTCAGAGGTGCGAGCCGGGATTTGAAACCACGACCCTCAGCTTGAGAGGCGATAGGTCAAACCACATAGGCCATCACCGCTATTTGTGTCCGTGTACAATACAATAAAAATACTCTTTAGTGTACACCAGAAATAATAAGCGATACAGAAAACAGGTACACAGAGAAAATTACAGGGTAAACAATAGGCCTTGTCGCTTAAGAGCGGTCTCTTCCAGGCAACCTTTTGTGTATGTGGCACCGTAGCTCTTAAACGGGTGGACGGATTTGAATGCGGTTTTTTTATTTGATAGCAGGTTTTCTAGCGATGGTTCTTAAACATGTTTTATCAAAGTCGGTTCAGCCGTTTTTGAGATATTGAGCTTTAAAGTGACAATGTCGGGGGTTTCCCAACTTTTTTTTGGTTAGGTTATATTGAAAAGACCTGTAAAAGTTAATTACATATTTGGGTATTTCTACGAGCGTCCCAACCGCTGTCAGTCCCTAGCTGTTTATATTAAGAAGTAAATAATTCATATGCATTGATTTTTGTATTGAAATAGATTCTGGCCTGAGTACAGAAGCTATTTACGTCATAATTAAAAAACAATCTGCCTTCCAATTCTTAAGATCTCAGGCAAGGGACTGACAGCGGTTGGGACGCTCGTGGAAATACCCATTTATATCATCCACTTCCTGTTACTTCTTGACTTTCATTCATTATCCCGGTCTATATACGTCCCACTACGGGGCACAGGCCTCCTCTAAGAACCAGAAGGCTTTTTTTTTTTAATTTATTTAATTTTAACAATTACACAATTTATACATTAACACATTTTTCGCCAAACTGCATGACAGTTTGTTGGCGAAATGAAACACTCTCAACACTTTTATATATACTGTGCAAAACTTACTTATATAACTAACCTATTATTAGAAAAGTATTTTTATTTACATTTGCATTAGTAGTAATTAACAAAAATATGTGGGTACTTATTCAATTTGATACTATATGTGATAGTGGGTACATTTCATAAATGACTGTGTTTTACTGATAGGATTACTAAGCAAAAAAATAGCTTTACTTTATTTTTATAACATCGTAAACTAGTGCAGCCTTCCTCCGAAGGCATATTATTTAGTATTCTCGGTAACACGTAGGCTCGAGTGCGTTTACCATAATAGTTATTTGCTCCCGGCTCGGTATATTTTTTGCGCTTGGGCCATAGTTCACTCTAATTGGTTGTTTCAGTGATAGAGCCGCCGCTGCCGCCGCTCCCGCCGGAACCCGCGCCGCCATCGCCGGAGGAAACCATAGAGAATATACAGCAGGAGCTGAAGGTGGAACTGGAAGAGATCAAGGATGAAGAGCCGAAGGACGACGATGCTGAGGTGAGGTTCCAGCTTGAGAATAGATTACACTCAATCCCTACTAATATTATAAATGGGAAAGTAACTCTGTCTGTCTGTCTGTCTGTTACGCTTTCACGCCAAAACCGCTGAACCGATTTGGATGAAATTTGGTACAGAGATAGAATAGACCTTGGGAAAGGACATAGGCTATCTTTTATCGCGAAAAAGAGGCTTTAAGGGGTTAAAATAGGGGGTGAAAGTTTATATTGTGGAAGTTCGTCGCTGTCGAAGATAAAACTATTAAAATTGGCATTTAGGCATTTAATATACTATCCATAT
Organism: Choristoneura rosaceana; assembly: GCA_037349165.1. Lineage (NCBI taxonomy): Eukaryota > Metazoa > Arthropoda > Insecta > Lepidoptera > Tortricidae > Choristoneura > Choristoneura rosaceana. The sequence continues at coordinate 2,910,532 of JAZBNJ010000050.1, forward strand.
CCATACTAATATTATAAATGTCAAAGTGTGTTTGTATGTTTGTCCGTCTTTCACGCCGTAACGGAGCGACGGATCGACGTGATTTTTGGCATGGAGATAGTTTATGGGCCCGAGAGTGATATAGGCTACTTTTTATCCTGGAAAAATGCACAGTTCCCGAGGGAACAGCGCGCGATAACCGAATACCACGCGGGCGGAGCCGCGGGCAAAAGCTAGTACTCAATATTTTATTGCTTTTCCACAATGTATGGTTACAGATGTTACAAGGAAATTATGTGATCATCATGGACCCTGTTGGGCACAGCAATATTTATAAGTACAAGAGGGCGGCTTTTATATAATTAATAAATTTTATCTCATAGCTAAATACTTTGACTATATAATCAAAGGCTAAATATTACAATCACATTAAACTGACTTACTTTTATGACATTCTTAATCAATTAATATTACATCCGTGAGCTCTTAAAAAACCCTTCGGATTTTAGAAGCATGCTTCGGGTATTGACGATGACACGCGATCGTATGCGGTTCTGTTCTGTTATCAACGTGCAAAACTTTTCGAAGTTACCGTAAAAAGTTACGTACAAAATAATCATTTGTACAAAATAAACGTTACTGTAATAATATTACGCTTCTTTACCTTTTTCTAATTTTAATGCATACGACTTTTTGTCATGATACAAATAAAACTAAATTAGCATTTTCGAATTCTTCCATCGTCAATTTAAATATAGAACACCCCGCCTTAGGACACTACTTTTATTTGGAAGTATATAGAGCTGTTGTTAATGTCTTCTGCTTCTCTTGGGTGTGTCAAATGGATTTTTTTTGTCTGATTTCATTTAATCTTCGATTTATGGTCGAAATACCACAAACGGGACTTATCACACCAACACACACAAGTAATATTTACCTCGACGTTTCGGCAACGTTGCAGTTGCCGTGGTCACTAGTAGTTGTTTTGGTATTTTGGCTATGAGTGAGAATCATAAAAGTTTAAAACGTTATAATTTTCGATTTACTGTAAAATTAGATTTTTTGTTGCTTTAAAACAAATAAATAGTTAGTTGATTGAGTTGCCGGATAATGACGTCATAAGTCGCTATTGCCATTGAAACTCTATAAGAGAATTGTGTTTTGACAGCTCATAAAAAGTATTTCAATTAATTGGTGGTGTCAACATCCCTATTCTCCCATAGAGTTTCAATGGCAATAGCGACATATGACGTCACTATCCGGCAACTCAATCAACTTACTATTTATTGGTGTTAAAGCAACAAAAAATCTAATTTTACAGTAAATCGAAAATTAATCTGGTTTTCAGGGCTGAAATAAAGCGTTTTTTGCTGGAGTTGTGCCTTCGAATTATTTTTTAATGGCGTCATCATCCCTTTTAAACCCTTTGTTTCAGGACTCTATCCCTCTCAAAGAGATGATAAAGGAGGAGGGCGCCGATACGGAGGAGGCGAAGGAAGAGGGCGGCGAACAATTGGAGCCCCACAATGATACAGACGATGACACTCCCATGGAGGTCAGGATGGTGAGTGCTTGTGTTCAATGAACTAAAATAATTTCCTTGCTCACCCGCGACCTTGAGATAGCTAAGTCTATGCAAATTATGCGTGTTCATGCAGTTCCTCCACCAGTTCAGTGTGTTCAGTGTTCAGTTAATAATTTGCGGGTAGTTTTTTGTTTTGTTTGGCAAATTAAAACAGTGGTGGTGGTTTGTTAGTCTAACAACTGGTAGCATGGTGTAAGGTTGTGTCACTCTGAAGATGAGCTCTGGTTGAGTTCGAAACGCGTCAGTGTATTGTGGTGGTGGTGATAGATGGGTTTGTGTAATTTGTGTGTGTTCTTACAGTGTGGAGGTGGAGGAACTGCATGAACACGCATAATTTGCATAGACTTAGCTATCTCAAGGTCGCGGATGAGCAAGGAAATTATTTTAGTTCATTGATATGGACCTCCGCAAAGTAACGCCTGATTCAATAAATTGCTTGTGTTTAACCGACTACGAAAATCCCTCTATACTAGAGAGGGCTTAGGCCGTAGTTCCCGCGCTGGCCCAGTGCGGATAGGGAACTTCACACGTACCATCCACGAAGACGCGTGTTTTTACAAAATCAGCCATTCATCTCATCTCATCTCAGCCTATATACGTCCCACTGCTGGGCACTGGCCTCCTCTCGGAATGAGAGGACTTGGGCCATAGTTCCCACGCGGGCCCAGTGCGGATTGGGAACTTCACACGCACCATTGAATTGCTTCGCAAGTTTGTGCAGGTTTCCTCACGATGTTTTCCTTCACCGCAAAGCTCGTGGTAAATTGCGCACATGAATTTCGAAAAACTCAGAGGTGCGAGCCGGGATTTGAACCCAGGACCCTCTGCTTGAGTGGCGATAGGTCAAACCAGTAGGCCACCACGGCAAATCAGCCATTAATGACATTGTAATAAGAACCGCGGCATCGTGAATGACTCTACCTATACCATTGAACTACTTCACAGGTGTGCGCAGGTTTCCTCGCGATGTTTTCTTTCACCGTAAAGCTTGTGGTCAATTTCCCATGTTCCATAATATTTATTTATTACTAGCTTTTGCCTGCGGCTCCGCCCGCGCGGTATTCGGTTATCGCGCGCTGTTCCCTCGGGAACTGTGCATTTCTCCGGGATAAAAAGTAGCCTATGTCACTCTCGGGCGCATAAGCTATCTCTATGCCAAAAATCACGTCGATCCGTCGCTCCTAACGGGCGTGAAAGATGGACGAACATACAAACACACTTTCGCATTTATAATATGAAGTATGGATTCAATTTATTGTTACAGTTGAGTCGTGAGGAAGAAAAGGACGGCAAGAAGAAGAGAGACTACTCCCGCAAGAAAAAGTCGGACTCGAGGAGTGAGTAGTGATATAATTAACTAGCTTCTCCCTGTGACTTTGCTGCTAAAAATTATCCATTTTCTCACTATACGTTATGCATCCAATTTTTTAAAAGTGTAATCAAACAGATTTCATCAAAATTCTTGTATAAACATCCACTGGATCCAATCAGTAACACATTTATCTATAATTCGTGTCTTTTAACTAGATATCTAATCACTTTTTCACAAAAATTCACTTGATTTCAATATTTATTTTTCATTTGAAAATTTTTCGTCAAAATCTGACGTTATTTCTTGATTGAAACATGCATATCGTCACTACTTTGAAAATATCTCGTATCGAAAATCAATATGTCAACAAAATTGAATCTTGACGTAATGTTCATAAAGTTCACTCGGAAAATTATCTATTTCGAGGTACGAGCTTTTTTTAAAGTAGTGACGATATAATCTGTAGTAGCATAGACTGGTGGAAATGGTGGAAAATTTGTCATTTTAAAAATCGATTAATACTCGATTGAAAAAGCGATTATTATTTATTTACCTTAATTAAAATTAAAAAATAGTTACTGCTTTTATAATTTAATAAACAGTGTATGGATTTAATCACCGACCGGAAGAGTCCGGACAGAGGTGTTGCTCGCGGCGTGCACTGCGTAATTTTGTCTTGCGATGATTGGTTACCAGCCGTGTAAATGACACTTGGCTGTGTGCGTGCGTCGATTCGGGCGCTAGTATGAAGTCGAACTACTGCCTATTACTTGTATTGTGACTCTAGTCGAACATAGACGACCAGATGGCCTAGTGGTTTGAGAACCTGACTACGAAGATTGAGTTCCCGGGTTCGATTCCCGGCCGGGGCATATATTTATATAAAAATACGATTGTTTGCTCTCGAGTCTTGGGTGTTTAATATCGACGCTTGAAAGGAGAAATTGACTAAGCGACATTTTTTTAAGATGGTGAGTTATATACATATTTTGAACCAGTTAAATTTAAATTTACTGATTCCAAATATGTAATAACTCACTACCTTAAAAAAACGTCGCTTAGTCAATTTCTTCTTTCAAGCGTCGATATGTATTTAACTATGAATCTATTTATATAATTATATTTATCCGTTGCTTAGTACCCATAACATAAGCTTTGCTAAGCTTACTTTGGGACTACATAGGTCAATAGGCTAGACGACTAAAAAAAACTGTTTAGTCCGTCAGGTGGATAATTTAAAAATATTGTGCACATATTTTTTTTTGTTTGACAAACAAAAAATGACGAGGATGCAGTGCTTAGGAGTTTCGAGTGACGTCACTATATGGTAGGACTTTTACCTTATAGTGACGTCACAAGCCCTCACTCCGGAAGTTTGATGATCTATACCTTTGTCGATTTTTAATAAATAGATAAACCAAAAAATACGTGTCCCATATTTTTCCATAAACTAACTGTCGGACTAAATAGAATGATATATTTTTAACCCAGTCGTTATGCCTATTGTCCCGTGATATATATTTGTACTGTGTATGAATGTTGGTCATTGTTTGCGCATACGCAGCGTGTTCGGGGTCGGAGAGCGCGACGGAGGCGTCGGCGCCGGACTCGCCGCACGCGAACGACGCCGAGCGGCAGCATCGCCTCTGGAAGCGGTCCGTCATGCTCGTCTACAGCAGGTGAACTGGGCTTTACGGCGTTTTACAAAACAGGCTGACACTCTTTACAAAACAGGTTGACACTCTTTACTAAACAGGGTGACACTCTTTACAAAACAGGGTGACACTCTTTACAAAACAGGGTGACACTCTTTACAAAACAGGCTGACACTTTAAAAAACAGGGTGACACTTTTTACAAAACGGGGTGACACTCTTTACAAAACAGGGTGACACTTTTTACAAAACAGGGTGACACTCTTTACAAAACAGGGTGACACTCTTTACTAAACAAGGTGACACTCTTTACAAAACAGGGTGACATTCTTTACAAAACGGGGTGACACTCTTTACAAAACAGGGTGACACTCTTTACAAAACAGGGTGACACTCTTTACAAAACAGGGTGACACTTTTTACAAAACAGGGTGACACTCTTTACTAAACAGGGTGACACTCTTTATTAAACAGGGTGACACTCTTTACGAAATAGGGTGACACTCTTTACAAAACTGGGTGACTCTTTACAAAACAGGGTGACACTCTTTACTAAACAGGGTGACACACTTTATTAAACAGGGCGACACTCTTTACGAAACAGGGTGACACTCTTTACAAAACTGAGTGACACTTTACAAAACAGGGTGACACTCTTTACAAAACAGGGTGACACTCTTTACAAAACAGGGTGACACTCTTTACAAAACAGGGTGACACTTTTTACAAAACAGGGTGACACTCTTTACTAAACAGGGTGACACTCTTTATTAAACAGGGTGACACTCTTTACGAAATAGGGTGACACTCTTTACAAAACTGGGTGACTCTTTACAAAACAGGGTGACACTCTTTACTAAACAGGGTGACACACTTTATTAAACAGGGCGACACTCTTTACGAAACAGGGTGACACTCTTTACAAAACTGAGTGACACTACAAAACAGGGTGACACTCTTTACAAAACTGGGTGACACTCTTTACAAAACAGGGTGACACTTTTTACTAAACAGGGTGACACTCTTTATTAAACAGGGTGACATTCTTTACGAAACAGGGTGACACTTTACAAAACTGGGTGACACTCTTTACAAAACTGGGTGACACTCTTTACAAAACAGGCTGACACTTTACAAACTGGGTGACACTCTTTACAAAACAGGATGACACTCTTTACAAAACAGGCTGACACTCTTTATAAAACAGGGTGACACCCCAACTAACAATTTAACGTCGTTCAAAAGTTTAGTAAACGTTATCTTAATACCGTTGATCTTAATAGCTAAGTCACACTAACGTTATAATAATGTTTACTAAACGCGAAAATGGCCCCAGTTATACGACCTACATTGTCATATAATGGTCATACAGAAGTCACAAGCCGACTTCGTTAACGTCATTCAAAAGTCATATGAATGTTATGGAATTAACACTTTCGTCGCGCAGTAGTCGCATCATAACTTTACAGCGACTCGTTTGTTGTATTGTGGTCGTACAGGTGTTTTTGAATGACTAAAACGTTTTATTTAAGTCAAGGAACAACACATATAAGACTTCTTATTTATTCTTCTTGTTAGTGACGCGTGTTTGTGGTTTTGTTTCGAGATTGAGTGCAAAATAAATAATTACAAGGAAATAAAAGGTGAGTGTTATTTAACTTTCATATCTTTTGCTAACTTTAGGTAGGTATCTGTCTCTCATGCCGTTTAGTTCGACTGGGAATTGAAGTTTTATGATAATATGCCTATGTGAATACTATTCAGATTTTCATGCCCCCTCGTAATTTTGTGTTTAAATCATTAATATCATTATATTTTTATTGATAAAAAAAAAAATTATATCTAAAAATGTAGGACATGTTGCTTTTGTCGCACACTTATCTCTTTACGACGTTGTAAAAACATAAAGTTGTATTAAGGTTATTTCAAAACCATGCAATACGCCATGACAGCTAGCTATTAGGGTTACTCAAAAAAAAATTTAAACCCTTTTCATATTGTAATAGGTATTCACCAAAATTAATTATCTTTAAACTCATTTCAGGAAATAACGGTCATAGTAAACGTGCGGTGCAGATTTCAAAATATTTTAACATTCATGTAACTTTTATCTGAAAATATGGTTCAATATTTGGATATAGATACATTTCTAACGAGAGCAGATTTTAGACTTCTTAATAGATTGGTTTGGCCATGGGAAAACACTCATTTTATATTATCGAACAAGTGCTATGGTTGCCACAGTATCATTGACTTTCATACACTGCGGCCATTTCATTTCATTATAAGAAATAAAAATAAATCACACACGATATTTTATAGTAATAAAATAAATATTGATACTGAACCTTTTTGTTGTTCATGTGTTGTACACTTTTTTTCTTCAACATTTGTGACCAATGCCACGGTGGTTGGCGTTGTACTTTTTAATAAAAGGAAATCTCGATTAACGTTCCTTTTGAAAGTTCCACTACGTTTTAGTCTTCTCCACGAATTTTTTGCTTCCATTTTTCGTAGTTTTTATCAAACGTTCCGCAAATATGGCGGCTTAGACGTTTTAAAGTCAAAACCTCACTTAAATGCGACTACAAGTTTGATTAAAGTCAGGGAATGACATGAAACTGACATCATGTAATATAAAGGTCATAATTAGAGTCGTAAATAAACAACCAAGTCATTTAAGAGTATCTAATTGACGGCTGTACAACGTTTTATAAACGTCACTGTGAAAACGTCTATACAACTGCTACATTATATAAATGTCATATAAAGGTTTTTCAAATACCTAATTAGGTCAGTTCAAAACGTTTAATGGACTATAACGTTAGTATGACTTTTGCCTTGTCGTACAAACGTTTTAGCTAAGACTGTAATATAACGTCGTATAGTTTAGTCTTACCGACGTTGTTAAGACCAGTTTATTATGACATATTCGTCGCACGACTAATAAGTTAAATTAAGGACGTCTACAGGACCTAGTAGTCATCTCATTACCATTATAAGACTGCTATCCAATTTTATGTCGTACAAGTCAAGACTTATACGACGTTTTTGTTTGTTGGGACTTTACAAAACAGGATGACACTTTATAAAACAGGGTGACACTCTTTACAAAACTGGGTGACGCTCTTTACAAAACTGGGTGACACTCTTTACAAAACAGGGTGACACTCTTTACAAAACAGGGTGACATTCTTTACGAAACAGGGTGACACTCTTTACAAAACTGGGTGACACTCTTTACAAAACTGGGTGACACTCTTTACAAAACAGGCTGACACTCTTTACAAAACTGGGTGACACTCTTTACAAAACAGAGTGACATTCTTTACAAAACAGGGTGACATTCTTTACAAAACAGGGTGACATTCTTTACAAAACAGGGTGACACTCTTTACACAACAGGGTGACATTCTTTACAAAACAGGGTGACACTCTTTACTAAACAAGGTGACACTTTACAAAACAGGGTGACACTCTTTACAAAACTGGGTGACACTCTTTACAAAACAGGGTGACACTTTTTACTAAACAGGGTGACACTCTTTATTAAACAGGGTGACATTCTTTACGAAACAGGGTGACACTCTTTACAAAACTGGGTGACACTCTTTACAAAACTGGGTGACACTCTTTACAAAACAGGCTGACACTTTACAAAACTGGGTGACACTCTTTACAAAACAGGATGACACTCTTTACAAAACAGGCTGACACTCTTTATAAAACAGGGTGACACTTTACAAAACAGGATGACACTCTTTATAAAACAGGGTGACACTCTTTACAAAACTGGGTGACGCTCTTTACAAAACTGGGTGACACTCTTTACAAAACAGGGTGACACTCTTTACAAAACAGGGTGACATTCTTTACGAAACAGGGTGACACTTTTTACAAAACTGGGTGACACTTTACAAAACTGGGTGACACTCTTTACAAAACAGGCTGACACTCTTTACAAAACTGGGTGACACTCTTTACAAAACAGGCTGACACTCTTTACAAAACTGGGTGACACTCTTTACAAAACAGAGTGACATTCTTTACAAAACAGGGTGACATTCTTTACAAAACAGGGTGACATTCTTTACAAAACAGGGTGACACTCTTTACACAACAGGGTGACATTCTTTACAAAACAGGGTGACATTCTTTACAAAACAGGGTGACACTCTTTACACAACAGGGTGACACTCTTTACAAAACAGGGTGACACTCTTTCCCGGCCCGGATAACACCGACATGGAAATACCGGCCGTTTTTTTGCTTACACGCCCATAGAAACTGACAGGAGCTTCTATTGGCGCGTACACGGAAAACAGGGCCGGTATTTCCATGCCGGTGTTATCCGGGCCGGGAAAGAGTGTCACCCACAAAACATACATACACTGCTAAAATCATTACTGCTCCTTTGGATTTACCGTAGTCGAGTAATAAAATCATTACTCTTCGTTTGGCTTTGCCGTAGTCGAGTAATAAAATCATTACTACATTATAAACATCATAATCATTATTACATCTCTTGTCCCTGGTGAGCGGACAGTTCCGATGGGTATGTAAAATGTTTCTCGATGAAAATTAGTACATAGATTTTTTTTTTATTCCACTAGTAGGCAAACGAGCAAGTGGGTCTCCTGGTGGTAAGAGATCACCACCGCCCATAAACATCTGCAACACCAGGGGTATTGCAGATGCGTTGCCAACCTAGAGGCCTGAGATGGAATGCCTCAAGTGCCAGATGGCGTTAGTGTCGCTGCTAAAGTGACTATGAAAAGAATGCAAGTTGAAATATTGGTGCATAGGAAAAATTCGTGTCTAGGCTCCTGTCCAATGGTGGTGTAGGGGAATAGCACACAGCATGCTGAGGAGCTGGGTTCGATTCCCAGCGCTGGTCTATTTTTCTGGTTTTTCTGTGCATCCATGTTTCAGCTTGTGTTTTCGTGTTAAATATATAGTCTGATACATATTTTTGGCCGCTGTACAGGCTGTGCGCACACAAGTACGCGTCCCTCTTCCTGCGACCAATCACGGACGAGGAGGCGCCCGGCTACAGCGTGGTGGTGAAGCGGCCCATGGATCTGACCACCATCAAGAAGAACATCGAGGCCGGAAATATCAGGTGAGCATGCGCTCTCCGCACAAACAGATTCACAATGTTATTTAATGATTTTAATCATGAGTATTTATTTATTTATTACCAATTAACTGTTCATATTAATTAATTATTCATAAGAATTAATAATTCATAAAAATTACGAATTGTCCTCTACATAGTGTTCTTTTTCCAACAGTGAATTATTTCGACCACAGATATAGATTACACTAGATTACGCAAATGCATCTACCTAGCTTGTCCGAACCCCCGACCAAACGTCGGGGTTGGCCCTATACAAAGACTGACCGAAAACTGACTAGTCATGACTAGTGACTGACTCGAGCCCAACGGCGCGGGCGGGCGGTGCATTTGAATCGATTTTGGGTGGACATCGGGGAATTCACATCGCTAATTCGCTCTTTCAACATCACAGTAGATATAAAAAGTGACACGGTCGGTTTTCATACAGATTAAGGTGTTTGCGTTATCTAGTGTAATTTATATCTGTGATTTTGTGATTTATACAGATCGACGGCGGAGTTCCAGCGCGATGTCCTGCTGATGCTGTCCAACTCTTTGATGTACAACAGCAGCGAGCACAGCGTCTACCAAATGGCCAAGCAGTTGCATGAGGAGGTAACGTCCTACAGAACCTTATATAAAATACTAGCTTTTGCCCGCGGCTCCGCCCGCGTGGTATTCGGTTATCGCGCGCTGTTTCCTCGGGATCTGTGCATTTTTCCGGGATAAAAAGTAGCCTATATTACTCTCGGGCCTATAAACTATCTCCATGCCAAAAATCACGTCGATCTGTCGCTCCGTTACGGCGTGAAAAACGGACAAACATACAAACACACTTTGACATTTATAATATTAGTATGGATATGGATAGTACATTAAATGCCAAGTTTCATAGTTTTATCTTCGACAGCGACGAACTTCCACCATATAAACTTTCACTCCCTATTTTAACCCCTTAAAGCCTCTTTTTCGCGATAAAAGATAGCCTATGTCCTTTCCCAAGGTCTATTCTATCTCTGTACCAAATTTCATCCAAATCGGTTCAGCGGTTTTGGCGTGGAAGCGTAACAGACAGACAGACAGAGTTACTTTCGCATTTATAATATTAGTATGGATTGCAATCATAATAATCATATAAGGTAATCAGGTGTCAACAGCCATAAACAAAAAAAGTTTCTATATTTTTTTAATATTTTTTAATTGATATAAAACTAAGAATCAATCATAATAAATCAGTAAATTTAAAAATGAAATTACAATGCATAAAAAATAAAAGGTACATAGAAAGTGACTCATTGTTTCCACTGTTGCTATTTCATTTCCTCGCCATCGAAGTGAAAAGCAAGAGTGTAAAACTCAAGCATTAAACCCTTTTTTCCCTCGACGTGTCTATCCACTCTCGCCATGGCTCGGGTGGCTATATGAATGCCCCGGGTAAAATGGCTCGTTTTACGCTCTTGTTGTACAATCTACTTTGATTTTTTGACAGCTAAGGTATCAATGACTTATTGGGAGTGTAGAAATTAATGAATATCGACTGTTTAGGTATTTTTGACACTTGAGCGCTCACAATTAATTACTACCATGACAGTCAACAACTTTTTGACAATTTAAACGTTTACCTATCTTTGAGCGCCTGAAGTGTATAGCGACTTCTGATGCTGACTGTACAATCAGAGCATGACATGAGTGCGTGTGAGCTAACTTTGGGGGCGGCAGACGTGAGCTTGCCTTCGGAATCCAAAAGCTTAGTGGTTACTTGACCTGAAATGCATATTTCAGTTTTTTTATTATTATTTTTTTTTTTTTTTTTTTTATTTATGACGGTGGAAGCATTCTACACTTCCGCTTAACGTAGATATAGTTAGTGTTTAGTTTTGTAACTAAGGGACCCCATACATCCCTGTATTATTATTTAATTTTTTTTTTTGTGATTTTTTGTTTAATTGTTTACTGTAGTTTTTAAGTATTTTATTTGTAATTATTTTATTTTGAAAAAATGACTTTCTGCCAAGTTTCTTGCGGCGCATTCTTCTTGGCAATGATGGTCTTTCCGAAAGCGCTGGTAGTTTAAAAAAAATGACGTATAAAAGTGCCCATTGCGGCCTATTTACTGAATAAATGATTTGAATTTGAATTTTGAATCTACTATTTTTGTGTGTGCAGGCGCAGAGTCAGCTGGGCATGTTGCTAGCTGCGCAGGCGCACGCCGGGCTGGCCGAGTGCGCGCCGCCGCGCCGCAAGCGACGCCGCGCCGACGACCCGCCGCACTACAAGCGGCAACACTAGACACCTCACGAACAAGACTCACACCAACTAATGTAACGGGCTTACTACAATACAATACAAATACTTACCCCCTTATTCATAAAACTTAACAAGCCTATGTTAACTAACAAATGCTTTGTCCCTTTCTAACAAATACAAATGTCGAAGTGACAGATAAGGACAAACGAATTTTAGCGGCATTTTAACTAAAGGTTTGATTGTCGTTTATGAATAAGGGGGTTACTCTTTATTGTAAACTAGAAATAATAAGCGATACAGAAAACAAGTACACAGAGAAAATTAAAAGGTAACTACTACCACTACTACTACTTAATGTTTCGGCGAATAACGTTCGGAAACCTGTTTCATTTCACAAATTTTCATTTCCCCAACTGTTTAATATTTCTGAAACTGTAAATATTTCGGGATTTTTATAAAACTAACCTAACCTTAAAGGGTTCTACGCGATGGCCCTGAAACAAGGGCCAATCAACTATTTTACCAACACTTTGGGCGTCTCCCGCGTTACCTAAAGTGTGACTGGCGTTACCAAAAAATCGTAGTTCCAACAAGATATTTCACGGTTTGATAGGTTGAACTTACGTAGGATGGCATGTATTCATGTACACCATCTATTAAATTACAGAAAAAACATGTTTACTTACAAAAATCTGCAATTGTTTGAAAAATGTCGCGGACAGATTAGGGTCGGTAAAAAAGTTGATTGGCCCATAAATCTTGAAATATTTACAGTTGTAGAGTTTGCGAAATGTAACAGGTTGCTAAACGTTACGCTGCGAAAAGGCAGTACTCGAATGTAACGACTATACTTGGTTTGGATAGGTATTTAACTAAATGTAAACAAAACAAAGTCAATTGGTGTCTTAAATAGTGAAATTCCCCCATTAAACTATTTAAATATTAACATTTCTGTATTGAAATACACTAGTCTAGTTTGTATTTATACTACTACTAGCTTTTGCCCGCGGCTCCGCCCGCGTGGTATTCGGTTATCGCGCGCTGTTCCCTCGAGAACTGTGCATTTTTCCGGGATAAAAAGTAGCCTATGTCACTCTTGGGCTAATAAACTATCCCTATACCAAAAATCATGTCGATCCGTCGCTCCGCTACGGCGTGAAAGAGGGACAAACACAAACACACAAACACATTTTCGCATTTATAATATTAGTATGGATAGTATGGATTAGTATAAATACAAACTAGACTTCGAGTTTCGTAGTAGCCCTGCAGATGGCAACCCCGGCACAGCTAAACAGTGCACAGATATTTCCAAAAGTATAATTACAGTCTGCCACTAGATCGTAAATTAAAAAGGACGTTTATTGTGTAATGTAGATTATTTAAGATTTAAAATTAATAGGATAATAAATTTTACTTTTCTTTTAAACAATTGTTGTTTTATTTATTTATTTGATTTGTCAATGCACTCCCGCTACACAGAGAAACTAATTCATTTGGACCACGCCTAAGAAGCTACGTTTTTATTCATATTAAAAAAAAACTGGAAGTGGATCAAAATTTACTCGCGGAATTCGACTCGAAAATAAGGGGCCATCCATAAAGTACGATCACACCTATTTTGACCATTTTTAGACCCCCGCTCTCCCCCTGTCACGTGAATTGCCATAAAAATTGCAGTTATTTTATTCCTCTGTCACAAACCATTTGACCTGTGTTTTTCATATCTGAGTGGTTTCTACACCACTTCACAAGGCCGTGGCATTATGCTGAGTGGGGACCTATTTAGCGCCATGTATGTCTTGTATTTGTTCTATTTTTTTATGGCGTTAAATAAATGTATTTTCTTTCTTTCACACAAAAAGACGGCATATTTTTTTAAATTGATTAGAGTAAAAACACGGGACTAACTCCATAGCTGGTGAGACAATTTTTCTATTCAGTGATCTGTTTGCGAAATATTAAACTTTAAAGTGCAAGTCCCCACACTAGCTCTCCCTAAAATCTAAACTGTTGGGTGGAAAATTTTGAAAACATTTAGAATGGTAGTAAATATATCGAATTTACAAGGAAAATTATAGCGGCTAAGATTGCTTGAGAATTATTAGTGCTTATTAGTTTAAGAATAGCTGCATAAGGTATAAAACATACCTAAACTTGGAAGATTCCCACACCATAGGAAATCCTTACAAAAATATTACTTGATTTTTTTGTAGTGGCTACAGAACCCTAACCTGAGCGTGTCGGACACGCTCTTGGTCGGTTTTTTTAGTTGGCGTCTTGGCGTTGCGTGCGATTACGGTTATTTATTTATTCTCCTCAATGGCGGCCTTTAAGGCTTGGGCCAATGTCAGTTACGGTTAGCACGCTTAAAAACCCCTCATAACTGTCAAATCGCATCTATCAACAAACCAGTACATACATACAGCGCCTTTTTCATTCTTAAATGGTTTATCAAATAAATACTGGTAAATATTAAAACAATAGCCGTTGTTTTGCACAATGTATGATAGCGAAGTAAATTATGATTACAATTTACTGGTCTGCCACGCTTGTTTGAGCTCCAATCGCGTTTTAACTATGGTGGGCGATTTAGTCGACGTTTATCGCAAAATATGCGACAATTCGCGAATGGTGAGTTAATTTATTCAATTACATTAGAAATATGAACTTATTTAGAAGCTATTACATTAATTTTTTATTTAAAATCTTTAGAATTTATCGCCGAAAACAGGTTCTGAATTGGACCTTTATTTAGTGTAGAAAATTTGTTTGCATTATAATTAGGGTATTGAAAGTGAAAGTATTGAGCATTATTTAAGAGTAAAAATCCGGTTTCTACGCATTTGGTAATCAAAGTAATCATATTGCCTGTGATATAAAAAATTGCAGTAACTATGTGAAACCGTCTGGCATCAACACATGATTATAGTCTTAATAACTCACAGTTATAAGTCAAGAATGGAACAACTAGTTTTTATTTTTGTGCAAGATTTTCAAAGGCGAGTGTGTAGTTGAGTACATAAACTTGTGATCAAAATTTGATCAAAAATATCTGAACACAAATCTATTGTTCATGGTTTAGAAGTGTGTTCAAATATTTTTGATATTTTTTTTTCTCACATATTTTTGAACTCAACTGCACGCTATGGTGGTGCCCCTTGCACTAGCGAATAATTCCCAACAAGATTTAAACATTGTCTGATCATTCCTAACATCTATAATCAACCTGATTGCTAAACCATTTCAATTCTGGAATTTTCTTAATATGTATCACAAGACACCTCTCCACACCTCTCCATTTCTTCCATGGATCTCGTAAGAGGCGACTGAGGATATAGGTTAAGGTATACCGTAGGCGATAGGCTAGCAACCTGTCACCATTGTACCATTGTCAAACTTAAAACCTAAAATTGCTAAAAGTGGCTCCGAAGCGATAATGTTTCGTGTGCTCTGCCTACCCCATGTGGGAATACAGGAGTGACGTTTGTATGTATGTATGTATGTATTACAAGAGCTTTAGGAATATTATTACCATAGAATAGATTGTATTGTAGAGCTTGACTAGGGCAAATAGTAGCAATTCTTTGTTGATAGATGCTGACACCTCAAACTAACGTCTGTTGGGAATGCTTGGCGCTGCTGAAGAAAGTGCGAGCATTTAAGAAGAAAGTGGACAATGCACAGAAAATCCTGGACTACTGTATTGACAAACATGTGAGAAATCAGCCATGATAGTAAAATTGAGATAATTTTTTTCATAATGCAGGGATACCGACCCACTGCCCCTTGTTTCTACCACATACTATATTTTTTTAAATAACATAAGTTTATGTAGGCCACTGCCAACCGAAACAAGGAGGTCTATGGGGGAGCCCTATGTCCAACAGTGGACGTCCTAAGGCTGATATGATGAAGTTTATGTAATAGTTAGTGTGAAGTATTAAAACATGATGTTTGAGAGGGGGTTATGTCATGCTAAAGAATGTCAGAAGGTGTGACATCTCATGCGGAACAGTAACTGCTTATCCATCCCAGCCTATATACGTCCCACTGCAGGGTACAGGCCTCCTCTCAGAACAAGAGGGCTTGGACCATAGTTCCCACGCGGGTCCAGTGCAGATTGGGAACTTCACACGCACCATTGAATTGCTTCACAGATTTGTGCAGGTTTCCTCACGATGTTTTCCTTCAACGTAAAGCTCGTGGTAAATTTCAAATGTGACATGCACATGAATTTCGAAAAACTCAGAGGTGCGAGCCGGGGTTTGAACCCATGACCCTCTGCTTGAAAGGCGATAGCTCAAACCATTAGGCCACCATGGCTTAACTGCTTATAACTTCAACATTTATGGTTTACTAGCCGTGGCCCGCGACTCCGTTTACTTTGTATTTTTTTATCATTATCCTGGGGGAATATAATGCTGGCTCGAGAGTCAGTGCTGGTCTTCCTGTGGGTTATAAATGAAAACTTTTCTGACACATACCATGCAACCACTTATTTTTTTAAAGACATGAATATCATTCCAGAAACCTCCAGAAGCCAGCCTCTCCGACCTCACAACATCCTTCACAGAGACCACGACATTTATCCCCATCCTCATTGACGACGTGGAGGAAGACAAGCTGGCAAACATAAAGATAGAGCTGATGGAAACAGAAGATTACATCGACCTGTGGAAAGACAGGGACGAACAGATGTTTAAGATAGAAGATGTGAGAGGGCACTGTGATATTGTCGACTCGAAACCCTTTTTAAATATTTCATGTAAGTGGCCACTTCTGTACATATGTAAAAGGAATAGACTTATTTTTTGTTTTTAATCTGCAATCAGTCGCCAGACTATAATCAGATGAGGTGTATGAAGAATGGCGGTATGTAAATTTAGAGACCAGTGCCTCTTGCATTACTTAAATAATGTGGTTATGTTTTAATCTTTTAACCACATTGGCATTTTGGCATGAGCGATGTGTTGTTCTTTATAGTGTTCAATCTCTGTTGCCACGGTTGCCATATTCAGATATTCATGTATTTCATCGTTCTTTGTGAACCATGGAGCTAAGGAATAGACTTGTGAGCCAAAAGTGCGACACGCCTGTGGGCACAAAGGAGTACGTGGCTTTTCGCCTAATAAGTTTTTTGTGGCTTTATAATTTATTTTTATTTTTAAAAAACACATGCCCGCCTGATCACGCTGTTTTTGCGTCCACACTAGCGATAGTAGCGATCTTGATACGCGTCGATGCAACGCGACGGAGATACGATACGACAAAATGGTACAAATGTGGACCCAGCTTAAGTATGTGGTTTACTTGTGCACATTGCTAAGGAGGGCTATCGTTTTTTGTCTTTCTAGATGCCGCCACTGTTCTGTGAGGTTTTTAAGTGTGGCTTTCAAAGTATATTACGGGCGTGAAAACAAAGTTTAGATTAAAATCATATTTAATACACCTTAAAACTGTACCATAAAAAAGAGAGGTAAAAAGGTTTCTGAAAGATAAAACTGTCTCAAAACACAGACATTCATTGCCCCGTAACGCATAATTGCCATAATTAATTTCAGGTAATGCAAAATATTCAGAAATAGTATATTACTGCAGAGGGCGGGAAAAGTCATTTCGTGGATGAGTATGGTTTTGAAGGACGAGGCGTAGCCGAGTCCTTCAATAGAAACGAATCCACGAAATGACATTCCTGCCGAGGCCTGTATACTGCTTTTCTCCAAATATGCGAGGAAAGAAACCGAAAACATTATATTTATACGGCACAATATATTTATGCAATGAGCTTCTACATACTAGAGCAGCAACGTCTTACAAACGATTCTCAGATATGTGTCGCCACTTGATAGTTCGAAAGACGTAGCTTTGAAACCTATACATTATGCCAAAGTAAACTATATTTGTCTCGTTTCTTCCACTAATAAACTAATTACCGTTGAAGTGAGACAATAATACTGCTGCCGTGAAAATGGACAGAGTTGCCAGTGGTGAGAAATAATTTCCCCAAAATGAATAAATGTATTTAATTGTTTTGGTGTTATTAATGTTGTATATTGTGAACAGAATTAATAAAATTTTCATTCTATACTATTATAAAACTGTAACGGAAGGTACACGTACACGGTACATTGAAAATGTTTAGAAAAAGTAGTAAACGGATTTTGATATGAATAAATTACAGTTTTTAGGGTTCCGGAGCCAAAATGGCAAAAACGGAACCCTTATAGTTTCGCCATGTCTGTCCGTCTGTCTGTCTGTCTGTCCGTCCATCCGTATGTCACAGGCATTTTACTCAAAAACTACAAGAGTATATCAATGAAATTTGGAGTACAAATGTCTTGTCAAAGCCGCTATTTAGTTTTGTAGTTAAATTACAAAAATAAATATTTATAGGGGGACACTCCATACATGTAACAGAAGATGAAAAAAAATTTTTTAACTCGCATCAACGTTTGGCACATATTTCGACAGTTCTTTTGAAAAGATAGTAAGATTTCTCAAAAACTATTTTGATTAAGTGAACATTTCCGGAAATAATCACTCCCAAAGTAGCAAAAATTGTGTCCCCTACCCCCCTCTATCTTGTAAACCCTTTGTCCAAAAATATGCAAAAAATATGGGAAGGTAACGCTTAATAAATATTTTCAACGGAAATTGGTTTCAACATGATCGGATATACCGTTTTCGAGTTATTTCCGAAAAACTGCGCTTCTCAACAAAAGGACGTAAGTGCAGTGAAGATACGCTCTTTTTCTGGTGATAGATTTTAAGACTGTAGTATGTGTTTTAATTGTGTTATAACGCACAGCTATTTTTTTCGTAATTGCTACGGAACCCTATCTTGGGCGTGTCCGACGCTCTTGGCTGGTTTTTTATTTAAAAAACTTGTAAATAATAAATATCTAAGATATTAAAAAGGTATGTAGATAAAAATAATAAAGCTTTCTAGCATTGATAGTCCCTGAGCAAAGCCGCGGACGGACGGACAGACAGACAGCCAGATAGACAGAGAGACATGGCGAAACTATAAGGGTTCAGTTTTTGCTATTTTGGCTCCGGAACCCTAAAAGGATCATTCTAAGTGAACTTAATACATCATGATGATGATGATGATGACATTAATTAGTATAATAAAATCTTAAATTAGTAAAAAAATCATATTACAGTCTGCCGAAATTTTATTACTGAAACACACAGGTATTACTGGTGCACACTTCCGTAATTCATTCTTTCATTAACTAAACCCCCAAAAAAGTGGAAAAATTAAAATCGTTTTACTGGTAACACTGATGGCAAAAATAATGCGTGATGTATTTATTTTATTTTCTGATGTAATTTTAGTCAATATGATCAAAATTATGCAAACTTAGGTGTGAAAAGTGATGCCAGTGGCTTTATTATGCTTTTCGGACCGTGAAACACAATTTTTAACGGCACATTTCGCCATTTTGAAAAACTATCGGAGACGTCACGCTCACTTAATGTCAAGCAGGCAACTGAAGTCAGATATGCCTGCAGGCATATTCGAAGTGGCTCCACGTCGCTGCCGTAAACTGCCAATCTAGTGACATATAACATCATTGTATTTATGTAACAATCTACCTACAATCTAAACAAAATTAACACTTTTATAGTAATAAAAATAAACCTTACTGATAAAAGATGCTGCGTGCCCATTAGGATATTTTCATCACTAATTATAGAACTCATTTTATTTTCGTAAAAATAACACGGCAGAAAATCTTTGACAGTATGAAATTCACGTTCTCGCCTCAATTTCGATATTAAAGATTTGGGTCCGAATCGTATGTTTGGTTCCACATAAAATATAGTAATCAAAATAAATTAAAAGAAAAACTTATAGGATTAGTAAATATAGATATTATACATTTTTACTTTTAGTTCACGCGGCAATTCCTAAACGCACAACCTGAAAAAACTTATCTCTTTGTTGCAAAATATTTAGTAGTCCGAGAAGATAATTAGGATTTGGACACAATCATTTAGGCATTAGCTAAACGCAGAAAACAATTTTTTTTTAATCTCGGTTTTGTACGTGATTATTGAACAGTTGGCTGGCTGTTTGGTGAATTTTCGGTCTTGGATGAAATTAAAAGTAAAAAACCTCCCCAATAATAAACACTTCCCGGACATGTCCAGGAAGTAATGTCACTTTTTTTTTTTAATTTATTATCGGATCAACGCATATAACGATGGACTTCCCGGTCGATATTTCCAACATTAATGAGAACATTTCCGAGCAAGTTGGAGAAAATTATGTTAATAGCCTAGCTCACCCAAAAACTAAGATTTGACATTTCGGAGACCCCACGCTACACTAGCGCCTCTAGCGGCGAATTCATACGTGATATCCCTCATTAAGTGTGGAGGGGCGCGCCTTCATGAGTGAACAAATTTGTAGCTTGTAGTGTATGTTTGCAGCCGGCTCTAGTGAGTTCTCGGTGAAGCAGGAGCCCGGTCTGGAGACGGAGGCGGAGGCGGAGGCGGCGCGCCGCCACAGCTGCTGGAAGCGCTCCGCCATGCTCGTCTACAAGAGGTGAGCACCCGGCAGGGTGACACTCTTTCCCGGCCCGGATAACACCGACATGGAAATACCGGCCTTGTTTTTTGTGTACACGCCCATAGAAACTGACAGCAGTGGCGATCCTTACATAGAAGCCCAAAAGCCGGGCTTGCCTTATAAATCGAACAATGTCCAAACGAAAAAAAGTTCTAATAAAATCACTTTAATGATTTAGCGCGCTTTAATTTACGTAAAATAATAAGAATTGCTTAAGTAATCCGGTGCATGGCCAGTGGCGCCAATTGCTACCGGCTGCTGCGCGGCGAGTCATACAACGCGGCGATAGTGGCGTACGTTGTAAATAGCATGACATCTCGCTCGCTCTCGTGGGCGTAAAGATTGAAGAATAAAGCGGCAACAAGATGGATTTACCTACATTAAATGATAAAAAATACTAAAACATATCTCTCGGCTTGTCATAGTCACGCCACT
The DNA here is from genome assembly GCA_037349165.1 of Choristoneura rosaceana. Classification (NCBI taxonomy): domain Eukaryota; kingdom Metazoa; phylum Arthropoda; class Insecta; order Lepidoptera; family Tortricidae; genus Choristoneura; species Choristoneura rosaceana. The sequence continues at coordinate 2,931,447 of JAZBNJ010000050.1, forward strand.
GACTGACAGGAGCTTCTATGGGCGTGTACACAAAAAACAGGGCCGGTATTTCCATGTCAGTGTTATCCGGGCCGTGAAAGAGTGTCACCCCGCCCAAAACAGACATAAGCTAACCAACAAAAAGTTGGAAAACCCGTTGTCACTTCAAAGTTCAATATCTCAAAAACGGCTGAACCGATTTTGACAAAACATGTCTCAAGAACAGTCGCTACAGACCCTGCTTTCAAATAAAAAACCGCATTCAAATCAGTTCACCCGTTTAAGAGCTACGGTGCCACAGACAGACACATAGCGGTCAAACTTGTAACACCTCTCTTTTTGCGTCTCTTGTTACAGACTAATCGCCCACAAGTACGCTTGTCATTTCCTCCGCCCCGTCAGCGACGAGCTCGCGCCGGAGTACAGTAAGATAGTCAGGCGGCCCATGGACCTCTCCACCATCAGAAGGAACATCAGAGATGGTGTCATCAGGTACAGTGGGGGTAGAAAAACCTTCGTCAGTTTTAAATTGATTCCTTTAAGAAGTCATAGACTCTTAGTACGTTTTGAAACCAAAGTACTAAGTAGACAAGTGCATATCAAATTATACTTACTTGGCATGATAACAAGAGTCAAAATAGTATACACTAATAATATAATAGTATATTGTATTTATTGTGATAAATGAGCACGCTGCATGCTATACCTAATGCACGCTATTTGTATGCCGCCAGGCAAAGCATAGTGATACAAATGAACGTAAACCTAAAACCTGTATAAACCTATGTTTTGACAAATAAATAAAATTCTATTCTATTCTATTCTATTCTACCTCTAACATATGTTTAGTTTCATATCAATACAAAACCTTTTTAATAAACAATGTCAATGTTTGTCAGTGCCAAGGTTTAGTTGTAGGGTTGCTATGGTCACCTGATTATGTTTAGCAGGTTGACAGGTTGACGCAGTGTGTCCTCTCAATCGGTAAAACAGATGAGCGCTCATACTGAGCAAAGGAAAATAGATCTTAAGGTGACGAACCTTTTTTTACTCCGACTGTACATTGGAAACAGCATACAACCCTATCGAAAATACAAACTTGGCAATACAAAAAGATAGACTGACAAATGTCACATAAGTAGTGTGACAACGCTCTACGAAGCCGAAATTAGCCGAGTCTCTTTCCAAAGACCGATGCGCTTTCTTTATGGCCGAGTATTGTATATCATATTCATTTATTCACAAAATTAAAAATTTTACATTTCAAAAATATTTTAGTATAAAAATTCATTATTACAATTTATTATGCAATTTAAAATTCATCCGCAGCCAATCAAATTAACATTAAAAATATAATTGATATTAATCATTCCATTGAAATAAAAAAAAAATAGATAAAATGCAATCATTATGAAATAATCAAGGCAATCAAAAATTTAATGATGTTTAAAAATTAAAATTAAAATATAAAACTTAAATTAGAATTAAATCGTTTTTATTATTATTATATTCTGACATGTCATAAAAGGCATTTTTAGTCAGCCATTTTTTTAATTGGTTGTAGAATGTCAGGTCAAGGTATCCTATCCTCTTTTAATACAAGTTTTTGAGCACGGCAGCTACATCCAGCCATTCTTTCTGCCATCAGGACGACGGCGGAGTTCCAACGCGACCTGCTGCTCATGTTCGGGAACGCTCTGATGTACAACAGCTCTGAGCATGTCATCTACCACATGACGCAGGAGTTGAGGCTAGAGGTAACTCAAGATTACGATTTGGAGTCTTTTTGTATTTTTTATTTCAACTCCAAATTTTTGTTTTCTTTTACGGTCATCCCGTGAATGTTTAAATATTTCACACGAAAACACAAGCCGAAACATGAATGCACAGAAAACCCAGAAAAAAATAGACCAGCGCTGGGAATCGAACCCAGGTCCTCAGCATTCCGTGCTGCGTGCTATTCCCCTACACCACCACTGGACAGGAGACTAGACACGAATTAGAAGAACTAGAAGTAACTGGTCGGGTCCCGTTGGCCTTACTTGCATTTAGCCTTGGCGAGCAAAACGGCTCAGTAGTACACTGAGCAAGTGTGCAAAATGACTTGGTTATATAATGCCATAATTAAAAAATTGACCAAGTTTTGGGAAGACTTATAATCACGCCAGGTGCGGAAACCAAACCGTGCGTGCTGGTTCACGGAATGCCGAGGACCTGGGTTCGATTCCCAGTGCTGGTCTTATTTTTCTGGTTTTTCTGTGCATCTATATTTCAGTTCGTATTTCCAATTTAGGTTTCACGGGATGACCGTAAAAGTAAAAATTTGGAATTGAAATAAAAAATACAAAAAGATTAAAAAAAAAACTAATCTTAATCTAATACTTTTGTCAAAGAAATCATATTATTTGTGTCTGTCTTTAGGCCATGCGGGAACTTTCTTTGCTGGTGGCCGCCGAAGCCCGCGCGGAAGCCCCGCCCGCCTGCCGCCGCCGTCTCCGGTAGCACCAACTTGGTAATCATCTCGACCGTAGGACGTCCACTGCTGGACATAGGCCTCCCACATAGACCAGTTGCTTCGGTTGGAATCGGCCTGGCTCTATACTCATCATCATCATCATCAGCCGGAAGACGTCCACTGCTGGACAAAGGCCTCCCCCTTAGAACGCCATAATGAACGACAACTCAAGAAAGAAAAAAGTTCTGAAAGTTCTCGAGTGGCGACCACGAACCGGAAGACGAAGCGTTGGCAGGCCTCCCACCAGGTGGACTGACAACATCGTGAGAGTTGCGGGAAACCGGTGGATGCAAGTGGCGAGTTGGCTCTATACTACGAAGTGTTAAATTCGAAATTCGTATCTTGTCGTCCTGATGACGCTTATATTATTTAATACGAGAGTGAGAGGGACGGCACGATACGAACTTCATAGTTCGTGGTAGCCCCCCTGCATCCACTGTGAACCGCGGCTTTAACCACGTCGTCCGTCCATCTCGGTGGACGTCCTACACCGCGGTTGCCAATCTGCGAACTTGGTAACATAAGTAGTTAAAAGTACTGACTGCTTGATTGCTTCATCGTCAGACCACACAAACTACCTTTAGGTAAAATACATGTAAAGACTTGTGACAAGCCGAAACATGGCTAGCCTTAGCCTATCATGGAGTTCCAGTGTGTAACTTCCGGCTCCATCATCAGATCAGTTCCATGGTACCATATTAATGTATTGTAATCACAACTACGCATGATTGCCAACTTTCGTGTAAATACAATAGAAAGTTGTTGGAAATGAAGTTGTAAGATTGTTACATACATAGTTACATAGTTACATATGAAGCTAAAAAACTACCATATTCGAAAAGTTGGAACATATTTATAGTGATAGTATGATATAGTTAAAATATTTTGAACTGACCTCATCCACTACAATGACATTGTGTCAACACAAATGAAGATAACGAGGTTGTAATAAAAGCAAATTATACCTCAGTACCAATTTCTTTGAAATGGGTCGATCAACTTTTTCTTGTCACTCGTTTCTATAGTTACGGCCTCCTGAGTCACTTTAAACCGTAAGTTTATAGGATTAAAATTTATCAAACATGCATTGTTGTGGTCGTTCTAAGCCCCTTCTATTACTGGTTATCTAATAAGCATGTTAGTATAATGTGACACAACATTTCTTCTATTAAACTGTACTTCTTTTGTCCCCTGGCTGACGGGACAGAATAACAGCAAGGAATAGTTGATCCACTAAAATTCATAAAGCTGGGTCCACATTAGTACTATCTTGTCGTATCGTATCTCCGTCGGGTTACACCAACGCGTATTAAGATCGTTATTATCGCTATGGACGCAAAACAGCACGATCACGAGGCGCGCCGTATCTGCAGGGCTACTACGAAACTCGGAAGTTCGTATCGTACCGTCCCTCTCGCTCTCATATTAAAAAGTATAAGAGCGTGCGCACACAGGCAGCGGTCAGGAGTTCCGAGTTCCGCGTTCGGCGTTCATTAGAATGTACCGAGTCTATAACAACAGCGCACACAGCGGGCAGCCTGACCGCGGCGGTCAAAGCGGAACTCCGCGTTCCAAGAGTTCTTTTCCCGCCGAGACAGGGAACGCTAGAACGCCGCGATGTCTGAGTTAGCAAACACGGAAAAATTGATTGAATTGGTTAGGGAAAGGAGTTTATTATATGATTTAAGTAATAAAGACTATAAAAACCGCGACAAAAAAGCTGAAGCTTGTTTTTCGATATCAGGTTTTATGGTGTTAAACAATTCATTAAAATTATTAATCGACATTCGAAAATAAATATAGAATCGTTGTTCATCTTTAAGTAAATCCTGAAAAATATTACTGAATTCGCCTTGTTCTTCTCGCGTTGTGTTATTTGGGTGCACCCAATACTTCCTTTTCTTGTTAGAAGCTGCTAAGCTCCACAAGAGCAATAATTCTTCATCGGATGACGAACTTTCTAGTGACATGTTGCATGTGCAAAGACCCAAACGAAACTAGAACGCGAGAATTTGCACGCCGCTTGTGTGCGTTGGAACTCTTGGGCGGTCAACGGTCACTAGGACGCAGAACTCTGACCGCTCTCTGTGTGCGCACGCTCTAAGTGCGGGACCGCACTACACGAACTTCGAATTTCCTTGTAGCCCTGCTGATCGCTCGGGATCGATGTTGATACACCTATGTTATACCTCGCGCACTCGTTATTGGATACGCGTATCAAGATAGCGTCGCGTGTGGACGCGTTTTGATACTGTATCTCGATACGAAGTTATGATTTGACACGCGATGCGCCGTGATCGCTCTCGAGACGGTTTTTCCCCGATCATCATAGGGGATACGGATAGCGTCCACCCAACCCTTTCGTTCCGGATGACGAGTTAACTCGTCTTGTGCGATGTGCTCTCAGATCCGGTAGACGAGTAAACTCATCTTAAAAAAATTGACATTACATCCTAGGTTAGGGCAATCGACAGTCACTTGCACAACCGGACACATTGCTTCCTGTACTCTTAGTCTTGAGCCATATTATTTGCTGCAGTTATGCAGTTAGTAATGTTGCCAACTAGTGAATAAACTTATTAGTCTACCCCAAGAATATTCGTTACGCATTTGTGTCTAAATACGTTTTGAACAAACAACATGGAGAAAAATAACTGTACCAAGCCAACGTGTTATCTCGTGTACCGGCTCTGAAAAGTGTTTTACGTAGCCGAGTTAAGTCGTCTTTCGGACGTAAGAGCATCATTTCTGTGAACGAGTTAACTCGCCTACAGGACTGAGGAGCAGGTATCAATTCACTGAATATGGAAAACTGGGTAGATTTTGTGTATGGCTTTGCCGGAACGAAAAGGTTAAAGATACGGTTAGTATGGACGCGTTTTTTCACGCGACGATTTTAGCGGATACGGTGCGCCCAAAGTGAGCATCCATACTTAGGATACCCGAGCTCGATACGATACGCGTGATCGTGATCGACAAAATGATACAAATGTGGACCCAGCTTTTGAAGCACTAAATGCATTCTCAAATATAAAGGCTGAACAGGAATATAAAAACCTGAGGCGAGGGCAACACTTCTACGTTTCATATTGCAACATTCTACTTCCTATACGATATTTGCGATCATTTGCAGATATTTGTATGAATAATACGAATGTTTGTTCTCGGGTCTTGGATGTTTAATATGTATTTAATTATTTATTTATCTATATTTAAGTATGTTTATCCGTTGCCTAGTGTCCATAGTACAAGCTTTGCTTAATTTGGGACTAGGTCAACTGATGTCAAGTGTCCCATAATATTTATTTATTTATATTTTATATATATATTATATATATATATATTTTTTTTGACAACGGTGTCGGTGATGTTGTTTAAAGGAATATTTTGTAATCTTTTTCTATGACAAATTCTATGACATTGTGAATTATTTTCCTTCCAAGGCGGTTTATAATCTTTGACATTTTAACGCACAGCACAAATACCACGCGCAAACAACGTTCAACTTTGACAGCAAGACAGATGACATTTGAATTTAGTGTTACCAGTGCAAGAATGAGTTCTATTAGTTTTCCGCAATATGGCGAGGTTTTATATAATTCTGGTCAGCCTTTAATTAACTTCCAAATCCAGACTAATATTATAAATGCGAAAGTAACTCTGCCTGTCTGTTACGCTTTCACGCCAAAACCGCTGAACCGATTTTGATGAAATTTGGTACAGTGATAGTTTAAGCCCCAAGGATGAACATAGGGTACTTTTTATTCCGGTAGAGGGCGCCACCGCGCGATAACCTAGGTCCGCGCAGACAAAGTCGCGGGCATAAAGCTAGTTTAGTATATAGAACATAATGTGTCAAACTAAGTCATACATAATTAACTAATCAAAATCGTAAACTTTAAGAAACTCTTCTCATCGTCCGTGACATTTATTCTATTTGTCATTTATGTATTTGTAAATTTTGACAGTTGCTGTGACAAAATGTAATGTTTTTGTAATTTTAATTCTTTCGGTCCTTTTATCTTTGCAGTGTCTAATCTTGTTTCTGATGGCCTATTAATCGTTCAAAGGTTAACTGGAACAGATCTCTTTAAAGGATAAGTTCGCCTTTGTACAACTCGCCTCTTTCTCTTGTTAACTTTTAATTTCATGTATTTGTACAATAAAGATTATACAAATAATACCTCATTGTCATATACATACTCTCATCATACTCTGATCGCCTTCCAAAACTGTAGCATTTATTTTATTTATCATTTTTGTGTTTGTAAATTGTGACATTGGTGCTTCTAATTTTGAAGTTTTTGACATACCTATTTGTTTTGTGCTTGTTGTATCAATAATTTTGTACTGATTTACTATGTACTTCTGAATACTTACCAAAGAACTGTGAAATGGGTAAAAAAATAATAATTTAAAAATAATAATACAATACAATACACACACAAAGGATTTTCAAAAAATAAAAATAACCTAGACCAATATGAATATATTTTTAGTTTTTATAAACAACGAAAGCATTTGGATCTAAGAAAAATAGAATTGAAAATAACCTATTCTAAACGTTTATAGGTATAAACGTTTATTTATATTTACGACCACCTGGAGGGGAGTACACTTGTCGCGTGTGCGGCCGGGGGATCCTGTCCCGAATCGGCCTATTCAGTCACGAGCGCAAGTGTCGTCGCGATGCTACTTAGATCATCTGTAATAGATGTCAAGGCCTATTATTATAGGTTACATTTTGATTTTGTATTCAACCTTTCGGTTTCTCCAAAAATTATGTCAAATGACCATTATGTATTTTGTTCATTATGCTTTACAATTTTTTATGTATTTTGACGCGTTCCCTGTGACATACAAATTCTCGAATTAATTGTGTAAAAATTACATCTGTAAGGCCGTCTCTACACGTTGGCACCAACTTTGGCCCGAAGCAGGACGCGGTTATACGTTGAAATGAGATGTATATATTCATCCAATGTATCCATCTCATTCCACCTTATAACCGCGTCCCGCTTGGATCAACATTGGTGCCAACGTGTGGAGCAGACCTAATGGTGACACAAGTCACAAATGGTTGTATGAATTTATGATAAATGTACTATTGCGTTCCATGTCTGAGGCAGCCTGTGTAATGTAATTACCAATTAGTTATAAGCGCTAGTATTTTGATTGTCTCATAAACATGTTAGTCATAAGGAATAAAGTGATATTTTGTTTATAACTTTACTTTTATTACACTACTTTAAAGGTCGTTAAGAGTATTATTAAACCACATTTTTGAGTGTTATCACTGGCAATTTTATACAAAGAGAGAGAGGGGGGGGGGGGTCGTCTCATCTCGTATTAAGAATAGTCAGAGGGTCTACTACAAAATTCGAAAATCATCGTACACTCGCCATCAGCTAAGGTGTCCAAATTATTTCTGAGTAAGCCTTAAATTTCAATATATCCTGCACACTGCAAATACCATATATCACACGAGCTATATGAAGAAATCATATGACATTACGGCATCCTACGGACATTTAAGATACTCAAACAACATAAACCATAAACATTGTATGTGCTAGTCCTGCACTCTAACGGGATAAAATTGCAGCAATATTCCCTATTATATATTTTTTAAGAATGAAACCTATTAAGGTAAGGTTAAGGGATGAAAAATAAAAGGCATATGCTCGTCTATAATATACATTTTACTTATATCTTACGTCTTACAACCTCGCCGCGATCGGCAGTGATACATTTCGCTTACTCCTTATATAAATTCCAATCAAATGTCAAAATCATTATTTAGCGCGACAAGGGTTTAAATGAACGTGTAGGCACTGATAGCCTCCATTCGAGTCAAAGAAATATCAGTTAAACACAGTTCATGTGTTCCACATATGGCATGAAGGAATAAATCCTTCATGTCCAGTAACACACGAAATAGACACAAAATGAGTTTGTATTAATACGTTGCCAGTCCAGTGTTCCACATATGGTACACGACGAAAAACCACACATCCAGCGTAACACAAGGCTAACCCTACACAGCGTTGGATGCATAAATGTTTACAGGATAACCTATTCCATAGTTGATGTTCCACATATGGCACACTGTTAGCCCAGTCATTTAAGCAAATAAACTAGGGCCCGGTTTCAAGTTTTTCACACAAAAACACTGGTAACATAAGTATCATTCGAGAAATGAATTCCAATCTACAATTACAAAATAGTTACTGTCAACGAGCTAACTTTTAAATAAGCTTAAGGGTTCCAACTGAAACGGAAAGAAGGATATCAACTCTATGAAACTTAGAGTGGAAACATTCTAAGGCGAGTAAATATACAAATGGTTTGATAACCATTCGTACAAATTTCCTCCTCCTTGCGACGTATTCCTCAGTAATGAAGGTCGCGACCTCCCTTCTGAATCACTTTCACGTAAAAGTTTACATCAACAGTAAATAACTATCACTTATGCCAAATTCCAAATTCCTTGAAATATAAAAAGTGGCCTTTTCATAATAATCATAGCACAAACTAAAATTCACGTTCACGAAAACCCTTACAACACTTGTGTAGAACGAGAAGCATAGGTGGCGCCACTAGTCATAATTGTTTACTAGAAGCGCCATCTAGCGACGCAAGCTGGTACTTGTTGCTCGTTCTGACTGCGTCACATTTTCATTTGTCATTTCTATTACTCTTATTATCATTTCTGTGCTCGTGCCGTTGTCACAATGTTGTATTTAAACGCACATGTGCGTTAACGAAGTTCCAAGCTGTACAGCAGGCAGAGCCTTTGTCACATTCTACGTCGTTACTCTATGACGCATAATTTATTATTTGGCCGCTTATATAAATAAACAAAACGGCACTTGTCAAGTCATTATAATCAAAGTCATAATCGTGTATGTCAATATTTTCATAACTATTATTATTATAACAGCTGTAGGACGTCCACCGTTGGACATAGACCTCCACTTGCTTCGGTTGGAAGAGGCCTACGTCCGCCGTGAACCCGCGGCTCTAACAAGTCATTCGTCCATCTCGATGGACGTCCTACACTGCGCAATATACATGTCAATATTTTGGAAAATTATAAATTTTTGCTTCCACAGTTTGACAGTAAAGAGTAGATAGCTTTTATTTTACGCCCTGTAATTGTCAAAAATAATGCACGAGCAGATAATTCGTGCCCTCATGTATAGTCCGCGCGACGGTTGAAGACGGCTCAGGGAATCTGGTGGGGGTAAATGGCGCATGGGTACAATCGCGCACAAAATCTTTTAACAAAATAATACATATATCAGAAAAAAGAACACAAGTAAATTTTAGGTAAGTGTAATTTTAATAAGATAATGTAATCCATACTAATATTATAAATGCGAAAGTCTGTTTGTGTGTTTGTATATTTGTATGTTTGTCCCTCTTTCACGCCGTAACGTAGCGACGGATCAACGTGATTTTTGGCATAGAGATAGTTTATGGGTCCGAGAGTGACATAGGCTACTTTTTATCCCGGAAAAATACACAGTTAGTTCCCGAGGGAACAGCGCACGATAACCGAATACCGCGCGGGCGGAGCCACGGGCAAAAGCTAGTAGGTAATAACGGACTATTATTAATTGAACTTTTTACATCGAATAAATTAAAATTATGTAGATTTCGTGTATATTAGATCTTTCACGTCAATAGATACGAAATAAGTGAAATGTTGCCGAAACGTCGAGGTAAATAATAATTGGGTCAAATAGCGTGATAAGTCCCGTTAAGGTATTTTGACTACGAAACAAGTGTTTTATAGACAACTAGCTTTTGCCCGCGGCTCCGCCCGCGTGGTACTCGGTTATCGCGCGCTGTTCCCTCGGGATCTGTGCATTTTTCCGGGATAAAAAGTAGCCTATATCACTCTCGGGCCCATAAAGTATCTATCTCCATGCCAAAAATCACGTCGATCTGTCGCTCCGTTACGGCGTGAAAGACGGACAAACATACAGACATACAAACACACTTTGACATTTATAATATTAGTATGGACATGGATAGTATATTAAATGCCTAAATGCCAAGTTTCATAGTTTTATCTTCGACAGCGACGAACTTCCACCATATAAACTTTCACCCCCTATTTTAACCCCTTAAAGCCTCTTTTTCGCGATAAAAGATAGCCTATGTCCTTTCCCAAGGTCTATTCTATCTCTGTACCAAATTTCATCCAAATCGGTTCAGCGGTTTTGGCGTGAAAGCGTAACAGACAGACAGACAGACAGACAGACAGAGTTACTGCATTTATAATATTAGTATGGATGTTTAAAAAAAATACAAAATTAAGTATTCATTTTTTTTCAAAATCCGTTAGACAAAAATGGAGATAACAGATTGAAGAAGAACAGTTCGCGTCGTAAACCAATTTTCTGGCTAGCCTAGTTAAAACTTTATTTTTCGGCATTTTTTTCACTACGACGAAATGAAAATAAAGTTAAACAATTTGTGCGCGACAGTACGTAATGGAACACGAAACGCATGCACCAATAAGCGCGGCGGAGAGCGACGACTAACCAATAACGTGACGGCGTCGACGCCCACCTGCCCTTCACCCCTGTACCCCGCAAAGCAGACCGAAGAAATGACTTCTGCGCATGCCCCTTCCACTTTTCCCGAGCCGTCTTTAACCGTCGCGCGGACTATACATATGCATTATGTATTCGGTACATGAATTATCAGATCGTATATTATTGTCCTACATACCAGGTACTCAATTACTAAGGCGTACATTTACCACACCAAAAGAGGCACAAATTTCTTCATACAAAATTGTTGTCATATTCAACCAGTTAACCGCATAGTGCGTACGTAAGAAAACATGAAATTTCTACTCTTTACTGAAGAACTGGGAGCGTCGTCCTAATGTAAACCCTCTTAATTTAAAACTAATTAAATTAATATAATTATTGCTCCAACCTATATAGTTTGAGCCCTTATTGTGAGTAAAACTTATCTATGATTTGGACGTTCTAGGGAACGAATGTAGTGCTTATTATAAAGGTTAGTGACATCACCCCAAGCACGTTTAAATGTTATTCTTACCTCTTATCACAATCATACTGGGTGACCTTAGCCTCTGGACAAATACGAATACTACTGGCGTAGCAAAATACTTAAAACCAAACTGCAAAGTGTCATAACAATCAGTCCAATATTTACCGAAAAATTAACAGTTTTCAATGTATCACTTTGAAGCAGCCTGTGTATTTGGATGATCTGATTTCATAGATTTTTTTTTCTTGTGAAATTAAACAAATAACTATTTTAAGATATTGCTAAGTATCAATCTTATCCATGGTTTCATTATTTGTCCAGAGGCTAAGGTCACCTTGTATATCTGATAAGATAGATACCAAGAACTTAACCGAGAAGTAAGAAAATAAAGCAAATTGAAGTACCATCACCCAAATAAGCGGTCTATAAATTTTAAACAGGTTCCTATCAAATGAATATGTCGCTAAAGTCGAACTTTCAAGTTGGCAGACACTATTGACATTGTTTTACGACATGCAAACGATTATCAACTTTAGGGTAGACTACATATTTGGCTAATGGTACATTTTTTCAACCTTGACTAGAGATCTGACCATGTTTATTTATTCCTGCTTAAATCTATAACAAATCACTATGGAATTAGTCTCTGTCCATTTACCCGCCTGTTGTAAAATAAGGTTGCTATAGCTGTAATTTTGCTAGTAGTAAGTTATTTCCAGTTGAATCCTGTTTACAAAATCTTTTTCCCAGTTGCATGCTCTGCCTGACAAGTGGGAAAGAATCTCAATACTTGAGAGTTGCAACCGCCTCATTTGCGTGGTCACCTGTTTTTTATGAATGGACTATAATTTGATGACATTTTCGAATATCGTCACTACTTTGAAAAAATCTCGTATCTAAAATAATAAGTTAACAAAATTGAACCTTGACATAATGTTCATAAAGTTCACTCGGAAAATTATCTATTTTTAGATGAGAGTATTTTTAAAAGTAGTGACGATATGTTGTAGACGTCCTGCATTTGTAATAGATAACATCTTCTCTTTTAAAAAATGGCTTTCTGTCCTTATTAGGACAATTTCGCCAGTGTCAAAGTGCTCTCTTTGAGAGGGACGTTGTTCGGTAGCCGTAGTTTTTGCAACTTGATAGTAAAATTCCAGAAACCACGTGGAGACAACTTGCACATTAAAAAATGTCAGACACGAGAGCAATATAGAATTTTATGATCACTGTTCCCTGTTAAGCTTAATCGCCGCATAAAACACTATCAAAATTATACTTCAACCAGCCAGAACTAGCAAAATTATATATTGACTACATCCGCCATTTTCGAATGCCACAAATCGAATCTAATAGATAACATGGAAACTGTAACAAAATCTTCTAAAGTGCTTTCATTCTAGCACGGTGCGGGTGACAGCTGTCAATATCACAGACTAAAGAGTGAAAGAGTCGAAACTTGAGTCAACAAAAGTAATAAATTAAAATCTTAATCATAACTAATGTACGCTAATTTTAATGAGAATATTAGTGCAATTCTAGATTGGAATATTATTTGCCACTTAAATAAGTAAGGCTGAACGGAGTTTGCAAGAATATTCGTTACTTACCAATCAATAAGTACCGATATAACTCAAGATCCATTAGGTACCGTCACTAAACGAGACTTTGGTGTTTTACCACTTAATTGTGCTTTTAATTTTATTAATCTAAATAAATAAAAATGAATCATAAAATGTGTTGCTAAGCGCAAAACTCGGGAACGGCTGGACCGATTTGGCTAATTCTTTTTTTGTCGAGTTTGTTATTATCAAGAGGTTTTAATGAAAGAGAAATTACAACGGGGCGAAGCCGTGGGCAACAGCTAGTTGATTATAAAAATTGGATAGCTTAAATTTATTTCGTATAACATAGTTCTTTATGTTTAAATATTTTACGGCAGTCATATTCAGGCTACAACTAAAATATACTTCCATATATTTAGACCGCAGCAACTTTTTTTGAGTAAAATCGAGTGTCGATCGCACCATGCGAGAAAGAAAGTACTGTACCATGTCAAAAATATGCACACGAAAATCGCACAAAATAAAAGCTCGAGTAATGATCCTAGCCTATTGAGGATTGGGAAAAAATCCAGCCGGAAATAACTCGTAGATGATAGATACAAAAGTCTAATGGAAAGAAAATTTCTATGTAAGGCGAAAACATGATGAAAGAGGTGATATTTTTAAGTGAACAACATTGTTCGGTAAAAACAAAAGTTACAAATTTTATAAACAGCAACAAAACATTTTTTCGAGTCAGATTGTAAAAAAAACACTTATAATAAGAGGGTTTTATCTTAAAGTTCTAGTCCCGATATTTTGTTAATTCGTCTGGAAGCGTCTGGATTTTATCTTCGTTCCGTCCAGGTTTTTTAAATCTTAGACGAAATCACGTTTACTCTGCGAACAAAAAAACACATTTAGTAAAAAAAAAATTGACAGGTGTTACAGCTCGATTAACAACAGATGGCATGAAAGGATTCAACGAATTCACATTTTGTAGGAAAATGACTAAAGTGGGACATTATCATATTCGTGTGAAATGTATTCAAATCAACTTTTTAGAGTACCTTGTTGCCATGGTAACATTTCCCGAGTTACTTATTAAAAGTACGATTTATGGGGAACAAATCCACTAAAATATAGGAGTTGTCATAGTTTTAAGGCAATTCCTTCATGGCTCATGGAATCTCCTAAGCAGACAAGTTCAGTCAGCTGCAGAGAAAAGGTACCCCCCCGTAACGGCGGTATCCGTACTTACCGCCATTACAGGGGGGTACCCTTTCTCTGCAGCTGACTGTACAATGCAAACATTTTTCTAACAAAGTGTATCACTGTTAATGAACCAGTAACAATTACTTTGCTCCCTTACTACAGCTAGGGTTTAATTTGATCAATAAAATGAAAAAAAAAAAAAAATACTGGCTAATTGTGCAGGTGGTAGAACCTTGTGCAGGGTCCGCCCGGATTGCTACCACCATCATCATCATCATCATCATCTCAGCCTATATACGTCCCACTGCTGGGCACAGGCCTCCTCTCGGAATGAGAGGGCTTGGGCCATAGTTCCCACGCGGGCCCAGTGCGGATTGGGAACTTCACACGCACCACTGAATTGCTTCGCAGGTTTGTGCAGGTTTCCTCACGATGTTTTCCTTCACCGCAAAGCTCGTGGTAAATTGCGCACATGAATTTCGAAAAACTCAGAGGTGCGAGCCGGGATTTGAACCCACGACCCTCAGCTTGAGAGGCGAAAGGTCAAACCACTAGGCCACCACGGCTTCACCATCTTGCTCGCTAATCCGTGCTTGCACTGTGGTGTTTCTTAAGTGACAATCGTATTTTGTTAAATATTTGCGGGTAATTTGAGAAAATAAAATGAGCGCTTGGATATTTTCAATGACAAATTTCAATGATTGTTTTGGTTCTGGTATCGTGGTGAATGGTTCTGTTGCTCTCACGATGAACTGGTTGAGTTCGAAACGTGTCAGCGCAGTGTAGTGATGGTTGGGATTGTGATGTGTGTGTGTCTTACAGTAAGAAGGTGGGGAAACAATATGAAAACACATTTGTTGCATAGAATAGAGCTTGGACGTAGCTGTCCTAAGTTCGCGGGTGAGCATAGTAATTAAATGATACTGTAACGGATAACTCAAGTCTTAAATCGAGTTCAGCTCGACTGTTTCGGGCTATCTCGTAGCCCTTCTTCAAGGGAGCGCGTGGAGGAGACGGAGTTATCCGTTACAATATCATTTAATATGAGTGAGTCTCGCGGTAGTTTCATGATCAAAATAGCAAAGTAATAGTTTAAAAAAACATTTTGGCCAAATGGTGGAATAATTTTGGGAAAGACAGAATAATTTCAACATGACTACATAATAAGGGAAAGTGGAAGAGTTGCCTAAGCTAGGACTAGTTGGGATAATGTGGTCAAGTTTCGACGGGACACTGGACGAAACGAGATTCACCATCATCATCCCAGCCTATATACATCCCACAGCACAGGCCTCCTCTCAGAACAAGAGGACTTGGGCCACAGTTCCCACGCGGGCCCAGTGCAGATTGGGAACTCCACACGCACCGTTGAATTACTTCCCGCAAAGCTCGTGGTAAATTTCAAATGTAATGCACATGAATTTGGAAAAACTCAGAGGTGCGAGCCGGGGTTTGAACCCACGACGCTCTGCTTGAGAGGCAATAGGTCAAACGATAGGCCACGAGGAAAGCCCTAAAGGCATAGTACCTGAGCGGTCGTAGTGCAGTAGCGCGGGGCGCGCGACGGGCCCGAAGCGCGCGTCGTCGGACTCGGCGCCCGCGCACAGCGGCGACCCCGCTGCCGGGACGCCCGCTGACACAACAAACACATTTGAGCCAGTAACACTATCGCTGATGATGAACTCTGGCAGAGTTCGAAACGCGTCGGTCTAGTGTAGGATAGGACTGGCTGTCTACATGATGTTTGTTGATATTTTAATCAAGGAATCGAGATTTAAATATGAAAAGAAATAGAATTTGGGCATCGATCTGGAGCTGCCAAAAAGAGAGATTCAAGAGAATGTGTCCCTTTTTTTTTATTCGACTGGATGGCAAACGAGCAAGTGGGTCTCCTGGTGGCAAGAGATCACCACTATTGCAGATGCGTTGCCAACCTAGAGGCTTAAGATGGAATACCTAAGTGCCAGTAATTTCACCGGCTGTCTTACTTTCCACGCCGAAACACAACAGTGCAAGCACTGCTGCTTCACGGCAGGATTAGCGAGCAAGATGGTGGTAGCAATCCGAGCGGACCTTGCACAAGGTCCTACCACCTGCAAAAATTCTCTTGAATTAGTAAACTTTAAAGTACTAAGGACCTTCAGTCCTTTTTTTTTTTTTATACGACTGGAAGGCAACGAGCAAGTGGGGAACAGTAGCGTGGTGATGGCGACAGTAGGGTTTGTTTGATTTGTGTCCTTACAGTGTGGAGACGTAAGTACATCAATGTAGGAAAATTATAAAATAAAAAAAAATATTAAGAGTTTTAATATTGTTGCCTATCGGAGCTACAGAGAAGAGGGTTTAAAAAAAAAAGGTTGACATTGTGATATACGTCTGAAATACGGATTGATGTGTTATTTTTATATTGTGTTTTAAAATTAATTAAAAAGTAGTTACTTATAATTAATTTGGGGTTTCATTTTTCAAAAGTCTACATGAATACATATTAAATTTCGCTAAATTAATTTTTATACAATAAAGGACGAGTGAAGCCGTGGTGGCCTAGTGGTTTGATATCGCCTCTCAAGCAAAGGGTCGTGGGTTCAAACCCCGGCTCGCACCTCTGAGTTTTTCCAAATTCATGTGCGGAATTACATTTGAAATTCACCACGAGCTTTGCAGTGAAGGAAAACATCGTGTGACTGCACAAACCTGCGAAGCAATTCAATGGTGCGTGTGAAGTTCCCAATCCCCACTGGGCTCGCGTGGAAACTATGGCCCAGGCCCTTTTTTTTTATTCTACTGGTTGGTAAACGAGCAGGTGGGTCTCCTGATGGTAAAAGATCGCCACCGCCCATAAACATTTGCAACACCTGGTATTGCAGATGCGTTGCCAACCTAGTGAGAGGTTCTGAGAGGAGGCCTTTGCCCAGCAATGGGACGTATATAGGCAGGGATGATGATGAAAGGACGAGTGAGCAACGTAATTGTTTTAGTTCAAGTATTTTTGTATAGCTCAAACAGTTCTATAGGGTTCAAAATGGTTTCAGACTGACCCCCTAGTGGGGGGGCCTTTCCTGAGGGGATCCTAGGGCTTACCGGGAGGGTTCGGTGGGTAGGAGGCGGGCCACGGACGGGAGAACAGCGACTCGTCCCGCAACTCGCCCGCTGGCATATCCTGTACACAATCAAATTACGATTGAATAATTTTCGCTTCGAAGTGCGGCAAATAAGGATGTTGACACCACCAACCATGCATACATATTTACCGTCTGGGCTCCACAGAAAACCAGCGTTGCTGCACATAATGTGCGGCAACACATGCTGAGTGGAGACGCTTTTTGGTATCCTGTCGTGTCACCAAGTACCTAATATAGTTTTAGTGCTAGTTTTAGTCTTAGTCTTAGGCGGTACTTATGGAACCAAAATAAATCTTTCGTTCTTTCTTTCTTTTCTTTCTTTCAATCAACTGATGTACTTTTTATGAGCTGTCAAAACATAATTCTCCCATAGAGTTTCAATGGCAATAGCGACTTATGACACAGTATATATAAAAGTAAATAAATAAATAAATATCACGGGAAAATTCACACCAATTGACCTAGTCCCAAAGTAAGCTTAGCAAAGCTTGTGTTATGAACACTAGGGAACGGAATATACTTATATAGATAAATACATACTTAAATACAAATTAAACATCCAAGACCCGAGAACAAACATTCGTATTATTCATACAAATATCTGCCCCGGCCGGGATTCGAACCCGGGACCTCAAGCTTCGTAGTCAGGTGCTCTAACCACTGGGCCATCCGGTCATTAAAGTGTAGTGTATATATATATAAGCTAAAGCAGTATGGTAGCTACGAAGCTACGATCGAAACGAACACACACAGACGCGCGCTCTACACGGCCTCTGAGGGGATCTCGCGGTACTGCATCGATCTGTCGTTTCGATCGATTTGTTCGTAGCTTCCATACTGCTTTATCCTATACCGGGTGTTGCCTATAATATAAACAAAAAATTAAAACAGATCATACTCCTCGAACTGAACAACATTAGTTCAGCGAATTTTAAAAATAATTAGTTTTTATTTTTTTATTACACTTTTAAGTTTATTCGCAGAGGCAATGTAAAGCAAAATGCTTGATGTTTGTAGCGTGACAGGCGACGTCAGTTGTGTTATAGGATGGCGTACTATATTGATGGTAGTATTTAATTTGTATGAAAAAAGGAAAATTCAAAGACTCCATTATTTTTAAAAGTCGCTGAACTAATATTGTTCAGTTTAACGAGGACGATCTATGTTTTAATTTTTTGCTCGTATTACAGGCCACACACGGTATATATACTGTGCCCTCTTGTGGCCTGTGCCCAGCAGTATGACGTATGTAGGCTGCGAAGATGACTGTACAATAAAACCTCACCTGTCCTTTATAAAACTTCGACTCGGTCACATGGTGTATAGTCACTTCATTGTTCAACTTGGAGCCAACCCTCAACCTCTGGAAGTACGGCAGCGGATCCCCGTTCACCAAATGCCCATCATCATACCCATAATTGGGCACATTCTTATCATTGAACAGTGCATTCCTGAACACATTCCTATCCTCCTGCCCGAATGGAGTATAAAGACCTGCATAGTCATTCTCTTGCTTCAAAGGTGTACCAATAGGTTCCGGTCTCACTGGGTTGGCGAATAACGACGAGTCGTTCGAATCGAACGATCTGTTTCCGTCATTCGTCGGTCTAGTGCCTATAGGGTTCGGGGAGACCACAGGTTTAGGGCTAGAATTTTCCACATAATACTCTGGCGTTAGAAAATTCCTCTGTTGATTATCCTCGTTTGTTTTAAAGAGGGAGTATCCTTCATCGTTCTTTTGGGTAAAGGATGCCAAGTTCATGATTCTGTTTTGGAAGTCGTCTTGCTTCGGCGAGTTGCGGGAGGGATCTAACACGTAAGCTTGAGGGTTCGGTACAGTCTGCACGGGCGTGTAAGTGTTCGGATTGGTGTAGTTGTACTGCTGATTGTACATGGGCATCTGCGGTTGGTTCATACCGAGCAAGCTCTGTTGGTGCATCATGCTCATCAAGGGGTTTCTTATGGTGTACATCCCGTTGGAAGTCGGTGTTATAGTGGCTTGGCAAGCGTTCGGCGGCATGGGTATGGGGTCGGGTATTCTGATTTCCGGTTTTTTGACCGGGTTAGCGGCTGGCGGCAGGTTGGGGTGGAACATTGGGTTGCGGAGGGTGACCATTTTGGTGCCGTCGGGCTTCGGCTCGGCTTCGGCGGCCGCGGCGGCCTTTTTGGCCTTCTTTTTGGCTTTCTTCGAGCGGCCCGGCTGCGGGGCTGGCTCGGGGACGATTATTGTCTTTGGTGGTTCTGTAAAAGAGAGATAGATACTAAAATGTTTAGCCAACAGACTGTATTATACTTGGATTTATGCTGTTTGCATTTGAAGGGTCCATGGAAAGAACATGTCTAGTCTCGTTTTTTTTTTAATTGAGATTTTAATCTCGAAATGTGGAGCTCACAAAGTACTATGACTTACCATTGAATTAAATAATCTGAAAACATTATAAAATGTATTTTTTTAACTTTTAAAGAAATGGTAACCATAGTAATTGTTCGTGATGACCAACTTTCAAACCGCTGTAACTCAAAAAGTCGCTTAGGTGACTAGACATGTTCTTTCCGTGGACCCTTCATTTATTTATTACTACGAGTAGCACCGGTTCGTATCGTGACCGGCTCGTCACAGACAAAGCACGGTATAGTCAAGGGCAAAGATATCGACACGGCCAAAGTTGCAAAAATATGTATACACAGCCTTAATGTTAAGTGCATTAAGTCGTGTATACATATTGTAACTCTAGCCTATGCGATTATATCTATTCTCTCGGGAACGTATTTGCACACCTTCGCACAACACATTTTATACAGGCTGTCTCGTATGATATTCTTTTTGCAGACCTGAGCTGGGCAGATACCACGTAGATATCTCTTAGGTAGGTAGGTATTTCTTGTACCCAAATGGTTGTCTGGAAGAGATCGCTTTTAAGCGATAAGACCGCCTATTGTCTACCCTGAATCTAAGTGTTTATATTATAAGTTTTTGTACTGCTTTATGGTGTACTATAAAGAATATTTGTATTGTATTGTATTGTATTGTATTGTATTGTAGGTAGACTGACCTGGCTGCGCGGCGTGGAACATCATCATGGATGGATCGGCGTTGATGACGGGCTGCGGGCGCGCCACGGGCGTCGGCGCCGCCGCCAGAGCGCCCGCCTTCCACAGGGGCTGGAACAGACACGCATGGTTAGACATCATCTCAGCCGTAGGACGTCCACTGTTGGACATAGGCCTCCCCCATAGACCTCCAGTTGCTTCGATTGGCAACGGCCTGCATCCACCCGCGGCTTTAACCAGGTCATCCATCCATCTCGTTAGTGGACGTCCTACCACTTGATTCCAGTACCCGGCGATAAAGATTGCACATCGGCCTTCGGAAAAGGACAATTGGCTGTTCACGAGGACTTCCGAACACTGGCAGTTCAGCAATCATTGTATTTATTAAGTTAAGTTTTATATCAAATAAATACTGCGCCTTTAAGGGCTAAATTAGTTTACGTCAAATTAATGACATGTTTACATCGGATATCTATAGAGAGCTGTTGCAACTACTAGAAAAAGGATAGTTCCTTCTTTTTCCTAAAGAAGGAGTTTTAGGGGGTTTTAACAACTCTTTATTATATTTCCATCAAAATGCGTTCGCACTCTACTGCACCTGCACAACAACTGACAAATCAAACTTTATAAGCACCTAGTCAAATAAATAAACATAATTATTGACAACTGTAGATAGTTAGTAGGGAGGTAAACAAAATCCAGGGGAGGCATCTACCAACCCTTGCCCCCTTACTGCGTACGCCCATGGTCACACTCCACACGATCCAAATAAACCGTGCCCCACAAGCCGCTGGCAGTGGTCTTATGTTACTGACCACACACTTGATGGGCGCGGGCTCCCTCTGGTCGCCGGGCGGCACCCTGGTGAGCGTGATGCCGGCAGCTCGGACACCTGCACGCCGCAGCTCAGCTGTATGATGCTGCCCCAGTACTGACCACACACTTGATGGGCGCGGGCTCCCTCTGGTCGCCGGGCGGCACCCTGGTGAGCGTGATGCCGGCAGCTCGGACACCTGCACGCCGCAGCTCAGCTGTATGATGCTGCCCCAGTACTGACCACACACTTGATGGGCGCGGGCTCCCTCTGGTCGCCGGGCGGCACCCTGGTGAGCGTGATGCCGGCAGCTCGGACACCTGCACGCCGCAGCTCAGCTGTATGATGCTGCCCCAGTACTGACCACACACTTGATGGGCGCGGGCTCCCTCTGGTCGCCGGGCGGCACCCTGGTGAGCGTGATGCCGGCAGCTCGGACACCTGCACGCCGCAGCTCAGCTGTATGATGCTGCCCCAGTACTGACCACACACTTGATGGGCGCGGGCTCCCTCTGGTCGCCGGGCGGCACCCTGGTGAGCGTGATGCCGGCAGCTCGGACACCTGCACGCCGCAGCTCAGCTGTATGATGCTGCCCCAGTACTGACCACACACTTGATGGGCGCGGGCTCCCTCTGGTCGCCGGGCGGCACCCTGGTGAGCGTGATGCCGGGCGGCAGCCGCAGCTCGGACACCTGCACGCCGCAACTCAGCTGCTGCATGATGCTGCAGCCCGAGGGCGCCGAGGGTTCCGCGGACTGCGTCTGGAAAAGAAGACCCAATTAGAACAGGGACCAGCGTCAAAAACTAGCCAAAGGTGCCGAAAGTACCGAAAAAGAACACGTTTCCTACGGACTCCTATCGGCCCACTAATATTATAAATGCGAAGGTTTGTAAGTCTGTTCGTTTAGTACCTTTTCACGCCTAAACCGGTTATTTAGATGAAATTCGGTATACGGATACTATGAGTCCCGGAGAAGCGGGATAGCGCTAAACGAATTCTGCGCAGATTGACTCTCAGGCCACAGCTTGTTTTATTTATTTTATAGAAACTTTTATTTAAGAGCACGCCCAACTTCTAGTGCATTTATTCCATTGATTTAAACCTTTGCTGTAACATTATTAGGAAAGCTTCAGTTTTGAAACTCATAATGTAAGATTTTTGACGATTTACTCTATAAAGATTAATTATGGTTCGTTCTTTAAAACAAAATAAACTTGTAGCTAACAAACAATAATAGATTGATAATCAAGGGTGGAAAGTGATCCATTTCGCCCGAGATATTTCTGGCGCTCGAACGAAATGAGAGCGCCAATAGTTCGAGGGGAAATGGGTAATTTCACCCGAGTTATAGATAAACCGCCTAACTGAGTCCTCGCCTGCGCGGTACAGGGGCGCGGGGGTAGGACGAGAAAGGGGAGTGAAAGAGGTGCGAGCGGCAGGCGCTTCTTAGCGCACAGCTCATACCGGTCGCGCCGCGGCTAGCGATCGCAAGTGCTAATGGCTACGGACGCTTTGTGAGAGGTACACACGAGATAAGATGAGTCGATATATCTTCGGACATAAAATTAATAGTCAGTGCAAACAAATGGTTTTTAACGTATACGAATACTTTAGAAAAAAAAACAGCAATTTTAAGTTGAATGAAAAAAAACGACTTTCAAAAAATAGACATAGGTACATATTATTGTAGTATTGTGTCGTATAGTCCAAATTCTTTATCTTGTCCGGAACTTCCTACCAGTACCTTACTCGATTCGGTCAAGAAAATTAGTTTTAACTATAACTCAAAACCCTCCTTCTGCCGCAATCAGAAAAAAACCATTCGTTAACCAACATGACGTCACATATCTTTAGAACTGTCTAGTGCACGTTTCGCCACTTGTGTATCTCGTTATTCACGCTCGCCGCCCGCACCGCCTTCACTCCCCTTTCTCGTCGTACCCCCGCGCCCCTGTACCGCGCAGGCGAGGACTCAGTTAAGCGGTTTGCCTATAGACACTCTAGTTTTCATTTCGACTGTGAGGAAAGTAAATTACAAAACAAAAAAAAATCCAACCTCCAACGGTAGGTACTTTTTCGACCTGGCCGTTGGTCACGACGTGCATCTAGATGGCCATGCCAAAACGTGAAAAAACAGTCTTCGACTCCGTAACTAACCGAAAAATTAAAAAAAAAAATACTTTCCACCCTAGAGATGAAAACGCAATTTTCCACCCGGCTATCGACCCATGAAAATTAAACTTTCCGAACAGGAGAGATGAAAAATAAATCCTTAATGCGGGTAGTTAAGGTAAAGATAGATTTTGGGGGTAGTGTCGCACGTACCTTTTTGCTGACGACCTCTATAGTGGTATCGGCTGTTATGTTGATGACATGCGGCTTATTTGACTGCTGTTCTTTTTTCTCTTTCTTCTGCTGCTTCGTCTGCTTAGCCGTAGGTGGTGGTGGTGGCGGAGGCACTGAAAAAAAACCATTTTTTTGGAGAATATCATTAGAGAAGTTATTTAATTTAGTACCAGACCCTATATTTCGAAGGTCATATTTCGAACTTCGAATTTTGCCGTTGCACTTGAGGTATCCCATCTTAGGCCTCTAGGTTGGCATCGCATCTGAAATACCCCTGGTATTGCATATGTTTATGGGAGATGGTATCTCTTACTATAAAGAGACCCACTTGCTCGTTTGCCATTCAGTTGAATAACAAAAAAGCAGAGAGTTGCGGAGGCGCGGAGATAGATGGCGGGGTTTTTCCAGTCAAGGAGCTTCCCCGCTCACGCTCGTTGTCTCACTCTCTCCAAGTCCTCGATCAACTTCCCGGTTTCGTATACATTTTTAAGCTAGTCACCAACTCTTTGGCCACTAAAGAGGAGCGGAGATGTTATGATATTTTATAAACTGTAACATAGATGTACAGAAAAACCAGAAAAATAAGAACAGCACTGGGCATCGAACCCAGGTTCTAGATAGATAGATAGGAATCATTTATTCATATATAAACAATTACAATTTAAATAATTACAATAAATGCGCCAAAATGGAGTGACTAGTATGTTGGCGCGCCGCGCTCAAATCACATTACGTAATTGTTTACAATGTTTGAGTTATTCTAATGGTGTAGCCTGGGTTCGATTCCCAGCGCTGGTCTCATTTTTCAGGTTTTTCTGTGCATCTATATTTCAGTTTGTATTTTCAATTTAGGTTTTACGGGATAACCGTAAAAGAAAAATTTTGGAATTGAAATAAAAAATACAGAAAGATTCCAAAAAAACAATCTTGTCAGATTTTTATCTCGCTCGCCGCGCTGCCGCCTCGCGTCGGACAGACATAATCTCCATCACTATAAAATTCTTACCAGCCTTCTCCTGTTTTTGCTCCTTTTGCTTCTCTTGTTTCTTTTTCTCTTTCTTCTCCTCCTTCTTGGTCAGCTCGGGTTTCTTATTGTCTTTTTTCTCAGCCTTCTTCGGTTCCACTTTGGGCGGTTCCGCTTTCTTTTCCTTCTCCTTCTTGCCTTTGGCTTCTTGCTTTTGGAGCTGTTGCTGTCTCTTTCGCTCTTCCTCTTCCGCCTGAAAAAAGTTTCAAACATCTGAATAACAAAGTGATTGACACATCAACGCCTAGTTCACAACCCTGGATCTTAAAGTCAGGATACATGGCACTACAATTATTAGTATTTTATTATGTAATAACAGACAAATGAGCAGTCGGTTCACTAATTTAATAATTTACTAGCTTTTGCCCGCGGCTTCGCCCGCGTGGTATTCATAAGCTTAGATAAATTATTTTTAATTTTATTTTATGCTAGCGCTTTTAGCCTGGGATACAGAGTTTTCTAATAACTCTAGAGCAAGACAACGTGTTACATGGAATTTTGTAAAACATTGTATTTATTTTATTTTGTTTTAGCTTTGCGGTGAAGGAAAACATCGCGAGGAAACCTGCACAAACCTGCGAAGCAATTCAATGGTGCGTGTGAAGTTCCCAATCCGCACTGGGCCCGCGTGGGAACTACGGCCCAAGCCGTCTCATTCTGAGAGGAGGGCTGTGCTCGGCAGTGAGACGTATATAGGTTGGGATGATGATGATGTAGGTAATCTTCTGTCACACATTACAGCATAAGTTTAAAAGGGATAGTGGAATGCGACCGCTGACGCTCGAGCGTTTAGCGATACGGCTGGTCTGCACTACCTTTTTTTTTTATTCGACTGGAAGGCAAACGAGCAAGTGGGTCTCCTGGTGGTAAGAGATCACCACCGCCCATAAACACCAGGAGTATTGCAGATGCGTTGCCAACCTAGAGGCCTAAGATGGAATACCTCAAGTGCCAGTAATTTCACCGGCTGTCTTACTCTCCACGCCGAAACACAACAGCGCAAGCACTGCTGCTTCACGGCAGGATTAGCGAGCAAAATGGTGGTAGCCGTCCGGGCGGACATTGCACAAGGTTCTACGACCTGCATAACCTGGTCTGCATTACCTGTTGTTTAGCTAGCAGTTTCCGCTGCTTCTTCGACAACGGCTGGCTTTCAGGGAGCGACTGCGACCGCTGCGGCTCCTTCGGCTTCGGCTCAGCTTTAGCTGCCTTCTCTTGCTCTTTTTGCTTTTTCTGAAACACAAGATACAAGTTTTATTTTTACATTTAATAGGACGGCAAACCAGCAATAGACCGATAGACCTGTAGTATTCGGTTATCGCGCGCTGTTCCCTCGGGAACTGTGCATTTTCCGGGATAAAAAGTAGTCTATGTCCTTTCTGACCCATAAAATCTCTATGCATCACGTCGACCCGTCGCTCCGTTTCGACATGAAAGACGGACAAACGTACACACAAACATACACACATGGTAGGTATTTAATAAGTTTCGAATGGAAAACATATATCCACAATATTCGGATTATCGCATATTTACTTCTTCTTCCTTTAAAAAGTATGGCTCTGTCGGCGCGAATATGAGCTTTAATTCTATATACTTAACGTAGGATAGCTTAACAAATTTGAAATTGCTTATTGAAAATAAAATATTTGTTTACAAGTGAAAAGGTTAGTAAGCACTGAAATTACGTCTAGGTTTTAGTAAACAATAAACCGATATACTAGGTACACTTTTGACTCAATATAATACAAATGTTTACATCTAACTAAATAGAACACTGAGTACCTAAACATAATTATACAATATCATGCTAATTCATAAATAACTTAAATGCCTAAACTAGGATACTGAAGTAGAAATAAAAAAGATATATCGGTCTTGAACTCGCATCAGTCGGCTGACCGTGCTCGGTCCAACTACGCTATATGCTCGGGCAGACGTACCTTCTCCTTGTTCCCGCCCTTAGCGAGCTGGTTGATGTGCGCGAGCGCCTGTTCCCAGGTCTGCTTGCGGGGCTCCGCGGCCGGCGCCGGCGGCTCCGCGCTCGCGTTCAGCACTGTTGACAAACGATACCAAACGATACACTTACTATACGATCACTGTCACTTCGATACTAAACACATACTAGTAAAGATGGGACTACAGGACAATGAAGATTGTAGAATATGTGGCGAGGGAGACGAAACAATGGAACACATTATGTGTGAATGTGACGTCCTCGCCAGATTAAGAATGAGACTCTTTGTCGTCGGATACCCAGGAGGCTTTAAGGCACTACCGCTACGTCAAATCATCCAATTTTTGGATGAGGTGATAAAAGCAATGGAGTAAGTGCGAAGGAGGGGTAATTACACAAAAGATCCCTACGGGTCGAAGTGTATCCGCAAGGACCCCTAAAGTCAAGATAAGATAAGATACTATACGGAATCTACCAGTCATATAGTCGGTGTCGGTGATGTTATTTAAAGGAATATTTTATAATCCCTCAGACTTTTCTTATGACAAATACTTTTATGCATTGTGAATTATTTTCCTTCCAAGGCTATTGATCTTCGGCATTTTACCGCACAAAAATACCACGCGCAACGGTGGTGATAGATGGGTTTGTGTAATTAGTGTGTTCTTACAGTGTGGAGGTGGTGGAACTGCATGAACACGCATATTTTGCATAAACTTAGCTATCGTAAGGTCGCGGATGAGCAAGGAAATTCTTTTAGTTCATTGATATGGACCTCCGCAAAGTAACGCCTGATTCAATAAATTATTTAATCTATATCTGTGCCTATAATACTGTGAACTCACCAGTCAGATGTCTTCCGTTGTGTAACAGTTGGTCAGAATCTGCACGCCGGGCGTTTACTACAGCGTTCGCTCCTAAAGAGACTGTAAAACGAATTTTGAATTATTAGCTGAAGAAGACTAAATTCAAATGTATGAAAAATTTGGGAACATTAAAGCAAGACTTTTATCTATCGGGATATGTAGGTTATAGAGCAAAGTTACATTTTATCCACTCTCCCCCCCCCCTCCGGGGGAGCTTCATCCCCGCCCCCTCGAATATGTCCCGGACCGCGGTATTTACCATTTTAAAAGAAAACCGAAGTTGAAAGTAAGCGTTCTGCGTATTGATTTTTCTATGAAACGATTAAAATGAGAAAAGCAATGAGGGCTATCGCGAATGAATTTTCCGCTAGAGGCGCTAGTGTATCGTGAGGTCAACGAAATGTCAAATCTCATAGTTTTTGGGTGAGCTACGCGGGTTTATTTATAATTAGAATAATTTTGTGAATATTTTGCATTACCTAAAATTAATTATGGCAATTATGCGATAAGGGGCAATGAACGTCTGTAATTTAAGACAGTTTTGTCTTTCGAAAACTTTTATCCTTCCTTTTTTCCGAACAAAACGGGATTACGCAATACTGTGGTTGCTCGATACGTTTATGGTACTGTTTCACGATGTATTAAATATGATTTTAATCTAAACTTTGTTTTCACGGCCGTTATAACAGACTTTTAAAAACCTCACGCAACAGTGGCGCCATCTAGTGAGAGAAAAAACGATAACCCTCATTCTATAAAAATGTGTGTAAAACAACGTACAACCCCTGATGAAAGCCTCCTGGTCCTCCTTGTCGTCGCCGGCGAGCCGCAAGATCTTCTGCTGCCACTGCTGCTGCTCCATCTGCTGCTGCTGCATTTGTTGCTGCTGCTTTTGTTGCTGCTGCAACTGTTGCCGGTGGAGCATGGCTGCTGTCTCCAGCTGTAACACAAACAAATAAGAAATCTTTATTTCGCATAAGTGTTAGGTACAAACATGTTAATGCTAAGATTGAAAAAAAAAAAATTAGAAATAAAATACAAATGCGAAAAAGGAGTCCACTCAGCACTTGTCGGGTAACTAAAGGTGGCTCGACTAGTTCTGTCCCCTCGCTGACGGGACAGAACATCAAGAAGTTATTGATCCACGCATCAGCATCATCACCAACATCGTCCTTTTTTCTTTTTGTTGTATTTTGTTTTGTAAGTAAATAATGACACGACACGTATCTATGTTTTAATTACTTTAAAGTGTGTACAGTGGGGGTAGGAAAACCTTCGTCAGTTATTAAATTGATTCCTTTACAAAGTCATGGACTCTTAGTAAGTTTTGAAACCGAAGTACTAAGCAGTAAAAAATAAATAAAAAAAATCTAGTTTAATATCAATACAAAACCTTTTTAATAAAAAACTTCGTAAAAGTTTCGATCAAATAATGTTCTATTTAATTGTCAGTGTTTGTCAGTGCCAAGGTGTTCTTGTAGAGTGTCTGTCTATGGTCAAATGATTATGTTTAGCAGGTTGACAGGTTGACGCAGTATGGACATATATACTCAATCGGTAACGCAGATTAGCGCTCATACTGACCAAAGGAAAATAGATCTTAGGGTGACGAACCTTTTTTTACTCCGACTGTACGTATAGAAGAAGTATAATAAAACTTTAATTTTGTTCACAACTACCTATAATTTTTCTGAATTTCGTAACGGTTCTCCAGTACATCCTTTTTATCGACTTATGAAATGTGTGCCCTCGCACTATTAATACGTCAACATATAATTTCCTCCGTCATCCGGGCTTTAATAATAATAATAATAATAATAAATATCACGGGACAATTCACACCAACTGACTTAGCCCCAAAGTAAGCTTAGCAAAGCTTGTGTTATGGGTACTAAGCAACGGATAAACATACTTAAATATAGATAAATAAATACTTAAATACATATTAAACATCCAAGACCCGAGAACAAACATTCGTATTATTCATACATATATCTGCCCCGGCCGGGATTCGAACCCGGGACCTCAAGCTTCGTAGTCAGGTTCTCTAACCACTTAGCCATCCGGTCGTCAAAATCGGCTTTGATCATCATCGTCGTCACTCACGTGTCTGGCGGCGTCGGGCGCGCGCGGCGGCTTCCCCTGCAGCGCCCGCGCGACGGCGAGCTCCTGTTCGCACTCCGCGTACTTTTTGGCGCACTCCGCCACCTGCCGCTCGGCCTCCGCCATTTCCTGAACAATAACTTTATGATCAAAATTTAATATCCACTATCCTCCACTTGATAATGAGGGTTTTCACAGAGGTGAAATATCTCTAGATGGCGTTTATATCGTGAGGTGCAGTTGACGTTTGCTTGCGATTGGCTCACCAATCACGAGCAAACGTCAAACGGACCTCACGATAGTCACGCCATCTAGCGATATTTCATCTGGAAGATTCGGTTTGTAGCATTCGAACATGGCGGATGAAGTCAATATCTAATTTTGCTATTTCTGTTTCTTTGGCTAGTTGAAGTATAATTTTGATAGTGTTTTATGCGGCGATTAACCTTAACAGTGAACAGTGATCACAAAATTCTATATTGCTCTCGTGTCTGACATTTTTTAATGCGCAAGTTGTTTCCACGTGGTTTCTGGAATTTTACTATCAAGTTGCAAAAACTACAATCACCGTACAACGTTGCCTCTCGAAAGAGAATACTTTGACACTGGCGAAATTGTCCTATTAATTAGGACAGAAAGCCATATTTTAAAAGAGAAGAAGATATTTATTTCATCTGTCGGAAAACCCTCATAATTTTTTTTTAGGACAATATCCTACCATAACCTTACGAGGGTGATTCCACGGGCGTTTCAACTACTATCAGTCCCTTGATTGAGATTTTAAGAATTGGGAAGGCAGATTGTTTTTTAATTATGTCATAAATAGCGTCTGTACTCGGGCCAGGATCTATTTTAATACAAAAATCAATGCATATGAATTATGTATTTCTTAATATAAACAGCCAGGGACTGATAGCGGTTGAGACGCTCGTGGATTTACCCACGAATATTTTTTTATGTAATAAGTACATGGCGGGATGAACTAGACTTCTTCTTGAAGGGGACAGAGAGCAGTGGAAGTATTGGGGGGAGGCCTTTGCTCAGCAGTGGGACAAAATGGGCTAACAATAATAATATTTTAATGTTTGGCATGTGGCAAAATAAAACTTATTCGGAAGCACGTTGGCACTATTTCAGGTCTCTGACAGAATATCAGCTCTGTGGCCATCCGTGGCCGCAGTACATGCTGAGTCAGCGCCTATTCTCCATATCATCACATGGCTCTCAAACTCAAATAATTTATTGGTAATTACAAAAAAATTCTCTCTTAAATTGATAAATTAATCAATATTATATTGTTTTGTATAACGTTCAGAACCGTTGCATGTTAGTTTTTAAGTCATTTTAATATTTTTCATGTCACTTCATTCATGTCATCATCATTGTTTCTTATTTCCTAGCCGTGTATGTGTTGTGGAAATAAAGTTTTTTTATCTATCTATCCATCTATCTAAGTACATATGTGCTACAGTACGAAGGTTCAGTTGTATTACCTTAGCCATACCAGCGAGAGTGTTGTTTATATCCCCCAGCTGCTCGGCAACTAGCTGCGTCTTGGCTTGTTGTACCGGATTCATTTTGCCCTTCTTTCCTGAAATTTATTAACATACAATATACGGTTCGTGAGCTCTTAGAAAAACCTTCGGGTTTCGGGGGAAATCGGAAGGATTCGTTAGTAGAAAATGACTTTTCTCTTTGACTAAGTAGCAATCCATCACGCGAAGAGTGCACTCGTTGTGTTTTCATTGATTTATATAGAGCAGTTAAAACCACCACTTACTTATTTATTTAGTTTGTTATTTTTCTGATATTGATTTCCATGGGGATGTGTGTACATCAAGAGGCGTGTGTACAATTTTCTGCAGGGCCGACAACGCACTGGCATCGCTTAAAGCGATGCGGGTGTCTATGGACAGTGGTGATCACTTAACATCAGTTGACCCACTTGTTCGTTTGTCTGGCCTCTCTAACATAAAGATTGGTTATTTGGAACCTTTTTGTATTTTTTATTTCAATTCCAAATTTTTACTTTTACGGTCAACCCGTGAAACCTAAATTGAAAATACAAACTGAAATATAGATGCACAGAAAAACCAGAAAAATAAGACTAACATTGGGAATCGAACCCAGGTCCTCGGCATTCCGTGCCGCGTGCTATACCGCTACACCACTGCCGGTCAACGGTACAGAGACGCGGTGCGGGTGAGCGGTTAGTTCCGATGGAGTACTGAAGGCTTCTCGTTGAGAGCTAGACGGTATAGATGTCGCTAGTGTCACTGCTTAAGTGGCTATATAAGAAACAGACAGGCAGAAATATGTGATGCTTAGGGGAAATTCGTGTCTGTACCGTTGACCAGCAGTGGTGTAGCGGTATAGCACGCGGCACGGAATGCCAAGGACCTGGGTTCGATTCCCAGTGTTGGTCTTATTTTTCTGGTTTTTCTGTGCATCTACATTTCAGTTTGTATTTGGGTATTTCCACGAGCGCCCCAACCGCTGTCAGTCCCTAGCTGTTTATATTAAGAAGTAAATAATTCATATGCATTGATTTTTGTATTGAAATAGATCCTGGCCTGAGTACAGAAGCTATTTACGTCATAATTAAAAAACAATCTGCCTTCCAATTCTTAAAATTTTTGGCAAGGGACTGACAGCGATTGAGACGCTCGTGGAAGCACCCATTTAGATTGGACTTTTAATGTGTTTAAGTTTTGTATTTTAATTTATTGTTGACATTTTTTATTCCTATATTTGATTAATGTATATTTATAGGCGTAACATTAAATAGTTTATTTTTATTTTTTATTACGGTATTATAATCTGTATTTCACATTTTTATTGTTATTGATGACATAATTATTTAACAGTAATATTTTCTTTTAATGATGTAATTTAAATACTAATTCATACACAATATAATTGTTTTTTTTTTTTTTTCGAATAAATAAACTGAAACTGAAACTGATAGTGGCCGGATAGTCGGCTTTACCAACTAGTCGGCGACTAGTCGGCACATCTCTAAACAAGTAATGAAAGGCTGTCCACTGACCGCCCTTCCGCTTGGCGAGCTGCTGCCGGAGATGAGCCTTGGTGTCCTCGTAGGTCCGCAGCGCCACCTGGTGCCGCGACTGGAACACGTGCAGCTCGCTGCGCATGCGAAGCAGCAGCGCCCCCAGCGCGCTGTGCTGCTCCAACAGGCGGGCTTCCATCTGACGACAATCATTATAGTTCAATTAAAAAAAAAAGGGTCCATATTGGCTCATATACAATTTTTTATTCGATTATTTTTAATAATACCGCTTTGTAATCATAATCATCATTTCTCCGAAAATTGTTTGTTATATGTTTTTAAAATAATTATTTTTACTACTACCTACATTGTTCATAATGATACTTATTTCGATTATTTTTACTCATAATGTCAACACTGAGATTTTATCTATACCCATAACGTTATCTGGGAGAATCTATTTATTTATAAACTTATTTCATATAATCATCGCAGTTCTAACCTAACCTAACCCACTTTTCTCGAAGGATTTCGGTTCTGTGAGGGTCGCAGTTCTAACCTAACCTAACCCATTTTTCTGGTAGGATTTCGGTTCCGTAAGGGTCGCAGTTCTAACCTAACCTAACCCATTTTTTAGCAGGATTTAGATGACGATTCTAACTTAACTGCCTTGTTTATTTCTTTTTTAGTTTCTTATTTGGAAATTACTTGCATTTATGCATGGATAGATTAGCAATAAACAAACGTATGTTTTAAAATATATATAATACCAAATGTTATTGCCTGAGATCGATATGTTGAATAATGATAAGAAAAAACTAGCAGGATAAACGAACGTTGGAGCAGACGAGTCAACGGATGGAGAACGGACGGGAAAAAGTAGTGTAAGGTGTCCTGAGGCAAAGTGGACGGACAGTCTTAAGAGGGCTGGCGGCGGATGGATGCGAGGGGCTAAAGACAGTATTGTGGCGCACCATGGAAGAGGCCTATGACCAGCAGTGGATTGCTGTAGGCTGGTGATGACGATGATTATATCAGCAGTAGAACGCCCACTGTTGGACCTAAACCTCCCACGGTCAAGTTTTATTATGACAAACGTTTATTAGGCAAACGTTTTCTTTTGGCTAATATTATATTCCTTAAAAATGTTTGTTCAAAATAACACTTCGCACACGAACCAACCAGAGAAACCAACTGCTACCAAAAAAGTAAGTTAGGTTAAATTAGAACTGCGTCCCCCACAGAAACGAACTGCTATCAGAAAAGTAGGTTAGGTTAGAACTGCATCCTCCACAGAAACCAACTGCTATCAGAAAAGTAGGTTATTATGCCATGTAATATTTTGGGAAGACTGCTATACATTTGACTAAATAATACTTGATAATGTGAAACATGACAAAGTAATTATTTTTAAACATAAAATATGCCAAAAAAAACTTACTAAATGTAAAATTACTATAAGTTGTTTTAGCAAATGATTTTTTTTTAATGATAATTTGAGTAAAATATCGTCTCTACTTTAAAAAAAACTCGTAGCTTAAAATAAATATTTTTTCTGAGTAAACTTTATAGACATTACATCAAGGTTAAATTTTGCTCACATATTGATTTTAGATAAGAGTTTTTTTCAAAGCAATGACGATATTTTGGGATGTGATACTTCGGGAAAAGTTTTTTACCCATACATTAGCAATCCCACGGAGACATCGGCGTCAAACTTACATCACCCCTCTCTGCGTAGGTGTTTAAAAACGTAACAACAAAGCGTCATACCCGTTTGCCTTTCTGCCGCTGTTTCTTGGCGCGTTTCTTGCCGCGGTCCACGTGCCGCGCCGGGCCCTCTATGTACTGGAGCAGCGCGTCCAAATCGCGCGGGTCCTGGTGGGACGACGCGCCGCGCCAGCAAGACCCGCTGTGCGAGGTTATGCTGCAATCATCCACATAGACACGCTTCTAATATGCAATAAGCATGATAAGTGGTGAACAGGCAAGGTAAAATGCATGGTAAATGTTAGAAATATACTTAGTAAATGCATGGCAAATGTAAGAAATATGCATGATAAATTTTAGAAATATGCTTGGTAAATGTTAGAAATACACTTGGTAATACATGGCAAATATAAGAAATATGCGTGGTAAATGTTAAATATAAATGGTAAATGGTAGAAATATACATGATAAATGTTAATAATATAATAATCATTTATTTCAGACGAAAGAAGATCATCCATAATAGTGTTAGTATTTAAAAGACCAATAGGAAAAAACTATACGACTATTTTAGTAAATACCTACTTAATTAAACAAATAAATTTTAAATCTAAATAACATTTTTTTTAAATTATATGGCCCCTATGACTTTTTTAGTCATGTGACACCACAGTGTTAAATGTACATGGTAAATGTTATAAATATGCATGGTAAACGGTAGAAATATGCATGGTAAATATTAAAAATATGCTGGTAAATGTGAGAAATATGCATAAAATAAATAAATAAAATCGTTTAATTCAGATCACAAAGAATCCATAGTTTTGTAAGCATACAATGTCATCCTATAACTATAACACTGTCAATCTGGAGAATCTAGGGAAGGAGATGTGGTTAATTTCATTAAATGCTATTAGGTTTCCATAAATAATTACCCGGAACATCCGCTAGACGTGGAGAATACACTGGTGTCCCTACTAGAAAGAGATGGCTGCGCAGGCCTGCTCATCCGCTGTTTCTGTTGCAACTATGGAAAAGAGAGAGATATCGTACTTGGCATTTTGATTTTCGAAATTATGCTACGGATTTATCTTATTGGTCATATTGTTACGAGGTTCTGTCGCGTTACCTGTTGTAGCAACTGCTGCTGCTGTTGTTGTTGTTGCAACTGCTGTTGTCTTATCTGTTGTTGTTGTTGCGGCGTGAGCGTCGGCTTGTTGTGTATGGGCAGGTCGTAGATGGGCTCCGGCTTTTTCTGGGCGGGCGGCGGCCGCTGTTGTGCCTGCTGTTGTTGCTGCTGCTGTTGTTGTTGCTGCTGTTGTTGCTGCTGTTGTTGTTGTTGCTGCTGCTGTTGTTGTTGTTGCTGTTGTTGTAATTGGGCCTGTTGCTGTTGTTTTAATTGCTGGAACAAAAGTAACTATTGTACTAAAACTCGGAATAGACAGAACCTTTTTTCAGGGACAAGACCAAACTAAATTAACTCCATTTCAATAGAATCTGAAAATCTTGTACACACTCGACTCGATTTAAGACGTGAGTTATCCGTTACAATGACATTTTAATCCTGTAGACACTTCCAGCCTACTAATATGAACAACGGGCTGTCTAACGCTTTGTTTTTTCCTGTATGGTGTCGGGTTAGAATTAAACCTCTCAATCTCTTCCGTGGATGTCGTAAGAGGCGACCGAGGATATAGGTTAAGGTATACCGCAGGCGACAGGCTAGCAACCTGTACTATTATACCGTTTTTGTCAAACTTGATACAAAAAATTGCTAAAAGTGGCTCCGAAGCGGTAACGTTTGGTGTGCTCTGTCTACCCCATTTGGTGTGTGTGTGTGTGTGTGTATTAACCTGTAATCGTATTTGCTCCATGGCATTCGGATTGACTTTCCCTTCGGCTTTGAGAGCGGGCGGGACGTTAACTTGTATCGGCGCAGTGCGTTGCAGAGCCTGTAATAAAAAAAAAAACACATTTACAAAGTACCGCCACTTATACTCTACTAGCTTTTGCCTGCAGCTCCGCCCGCGTGGTATTCGGTTATCGCGCGCTGTTCCCTTGGGAACTGTACATTTTTCCGGGATAAAAAGTAGCCTATGTCACTCTCGGGCCCATAAACTATCTCTAT
This sequence comes from Choristoneura rosaceana, assembly GCA_037349165.1. NCBI lineage: Eukaryota > Metazoa > Arthropoda > Insecta > Lepidoptera > Tortricidae > Choristoneura > Choristoneura rosaceana. The sequence goes on from JAZBNJ010000050.1 coordinate 2,967,869, forward strand.
GCCAAAAATCACGACGATCCGTCGCTCCGTTACGGCGTGAAAGCGTAACAAACAAACTCACTTCCCCCTTTATAATAGTACTAGCTTTGCCCGTCGCTCCGTTATGACGTGAAAGACGGACAAACATACTTTGACATTTATAATATTAGTATGGATATGGATAGTATATTAAATGCCTAAATGCCAAGTTTCATAGTTTTATCTTCGACAGCTTCCACCATATAAACTTTCACCCCCTATTTTAACCCCTTAAAGCCTCTTTTGCGCAATAAAAGATAGCCTATGTCCTTTCCCAAGGTCTATTCTATCTCTGTACCAAATTTCATCCAAATCGGTTCAGCGGTTTTGGCGTGAAAGCGTAACAGACAGACAGACAGACAGACAGAGTTACTTTCGCATTTATAATATTAGTATGGAAGTATGGATGGATTTCTTTACCTTGGGCTTGTCGGTGACTGTCAGGTCGGCCATCTTGTCGGCGACGGCGTCGGCGGCGCGCGCGTCCGGCGGCCGGCGCTGCGCGGGCGCGGCCGGCGGCAGCGACTTGGGCAGAGCCTGGAACACGAACTGTTGGGTTATTTAGTCGGTGCGTGCGTCACTACAAATCGTACAACGCTAAATTGTCATCATATCAGCCCACTGTTGGACATGGGCTTACCACCATAGATCTCCATATCAGAATATTTGTTTTCGGGTCTTGGACGTTACATATGTATTTAAGTATGTATTTGCGTATGTAAGTGCGTTTATCCATTGCCAAATTTCAACGAGGACGATGGGTATAAGCTTTCATCTTTGTGGAATCCTGTTATTAATAAGTGTCGGCGTCGGGATGAATGTTCAGAGGGACGATCGGACGTTGTTAGTGTTGTGTATCGGTGCGATGGGGTGACTAATAAAAATGACCAAGTGCGAGTAGTTCGTTATACGAGTGCCGGTACTATTAGTGATCTAGTGCGGGTAGTTCGAAGAACTCGCGCTGCTAAGCAGGCTTGACACCCCACACTTTAGTCTACTCGTGACCACGGCGACTACAATGTTGCCGAAACGTCGAGGTAAATATTACTTGTGTGTGTTAGCGTGATAAGTCCCGTTGGTGGTATTTTGACTATGAGTGAGAATCACGAAAGTTTTAAAAGTTTTCTTATCCCCCTATTTGTACAATTTTCTTATACTAGCATGCAAATTACATTACCTGACACTAAAAACATCTGTACTATATACTATAAACTATCTTGCTACAGGAATTCGCCAAAATCTAAATCTTTGTTCAATCAATTCGTGCCAACTCTTGTGATCGAGCTTTAATTGTTAGAGGTAGAGTCATTCACGATGACGCGTGCCGCGGTTCTTATTACAACGTTATTAATGGCTAATTTTGACAAAATCACGCGTCTTCGTGGATGGCACTAGGTTCGTGGTCCATGTACTTACTGGTGGCTTGGGCGCGGGCGGCGCCGGCACCGGCTTCGGCTTGGGCGGCTGCGGCTCGGGCTGCGCGGGCGCCGGCTTGGGCGCCGCCGGCTCCGCCTCGCCCTGCCAACACACATCCTTACTATAACGCCAAAAGGCCAATTTAAAAAAGAAATAAAGACTTTTGAGTTATTAACACTATTGTGTAGCTTAACACATTCTGCATCACTGCACACAGTTATGTGCATCACATTTTGACGTTATGTTTTATTGATTGTTTTTATCTTTGTTTATTTTTATAACTTTGGACGATCTCAGCATAAATTCTTATATAATCTGACTTAATGTATTTATATAATGTAATTGTTATGTTGAGTGAATAAATAAACTAAACTAAATTATACACCACTGACTGTTATACACCACACATTGTTTTACACCAGGAGAACAGTTCACGAAAGTATTCGTTTTAAGTTTATAAGAATTAGGTTAAGTTTAGTTTCAGAAACGCGTCAGTGTCATTTGGTGGTGGTGATAGCTGGGTTTGTGTAATTTGTGTGTGTTCTTACAGTGTGGAGGTGGAGGAACACGCATAATTTGCATAAATTTAGCTATCTTAAGATCGCGGGTGAGCAAGGAAATTCTTTTTTCATCTCTCCTGTTCGGAAAGTTTAATTTTCATGGGTAGATAGCCGGGTGGAAAATTGCGTTTTCTCCTCTAGGGTGGAAAGTAATTTTCTTTTAATTTTTCGGCTAGCCACGACATCGAAGATTTTTCACGTTTCGGCATGGCCATTGAGATGCACGTCGTGACCAACTCGATTTTTTTTATAGTCGGCCATGGCAAGTAGCCAGTCGAAAAGGTACCGTTGGAGGTTGGATAGGTATAAGTAAATTCAATTTATTATTATTCTCGTTTTTTTGTAGTATTTTAGTTTCCTACCAGTCGAAATGAAAAGTAGAGTGACTAACTCGGGTGAAATAACCCATTTCCCCTCGAACTATTGGCGATCTCGGGTGAAATGGATCACTTTCCACCCTTGGTTATCAATCTACTATAGTTCATTGATATGGACTTCCGCAAAAGTAACGTCTGATTCAATAAATTAAGTTTAGTTTGTAAGAAAAAAGACCTGTGAAATCGCAAGGCACACTGCCCACTCCTGGGCTAAAACATAGGATACTAACCGCTCGAGAAGCGGTGCTGCTCGGGTGTTGGGTGTAACGAGCTGTGACCAATGACATTTAAACCAGGACGCACATTGCCGAACAAAATCCCCTTCAAAGAATGTCAGAACTATTGATTTGTTTGCGTGACAAATAAAATCATCTCACAAAAAGTAATTAAAATAATACGAGACGAAATTTGAACCTAGTCTTTACTCTATTACGGGCGAATTTCGCTAGCGGCAAAACTCCACAACGCTTGACACTTGACAACAACGTAGAGAAAAAAGAAGGCCAGTTTTACCAAAGTGGCAGGCGAGCATTATACCAACCTATCTACCTACTATCGACCTACCGATCGACCTATCGACCAACCTATCGACCTAACCTATCCCGGTGATCTGAACCAGTGATTTTAGGCCAGTGATTCAAACTGGCGCTCATTTGGCTCGGACATATTTGGCCGCGCGATTGTGAATCTACAGGTATAATTCCTTTAAACGGAGCTACTTACATTGGCAGTCTTGCACTTCTGCTTCTTCTTGTTCAGTATGGAGCGCAACCGCTCGCGGGTCTCGTTGAAGTTGCGGGGCACCGGCGTCGTCAGCGGCGGCTGCCAACAAGAAACGGTGTTGCCTTAAGAAATTTATTAGTCCCTCGGTTGGATTGAGAGAAAATATTGGACACGGTGTTAGGGTTTCGTAGCCAATATGGCAAAAAACGGTGAAATTACTGGCACTTGAGGTATCCCATCTTAGGCCTCTAGGTTGGCAACGCATCTGCAATCCCCCTGGAGTTGCAGGTGTCTATGGGTGGTGGTGATCTCTTACCATCAGGAGACCCACTTGCTCGTTTGCCATTCAGTCGAATAAAAAAAATAAAAAAAAAAAACGGAACCCTTATGGATACGTCATGTCTATCCATCCGTATATCACAGCCACTTTTTTCTGAAACTATAAGAACTATACGGTTGAAACTTGGTAAGTAGATGTGTTCTGTGAACCGCATTAAGATTTTCACACAAAAATAAAAAAAAGGATCGTCTCCGCAGGACGGAACTTCTCAACCGTTAATGGCATCTATTTGAAATTTGGTATGCAAATGTAGTTTGGGTGAAAATGCTAGTACAGTCAGCAAAAAAATGGTAGTATTAAAAATGTTTTTCTTTTTACGAAAAACTTATTTTCTATTGAAAATTGGACGTAGTTATGCAAACAAGAACCAACCCACACCTCCCACCAAAATTGATATAAGTAGGCAACAAGTTATTACAATAAAATAAATAAATAAATATAAATATCATGGAACACTTGTATATCTAGTTGATAGAAGGTACATTATTGGAAGAACGTGTGGCTTGGTTCCTATTTGCATAACTACGTCCAATTATTGTATTTTTCACCTAAGATGAGTTCTGTGACATTTGAAAATTTTCCGAATTACGCATACTATGTTCGCAAAATATATTTTAAAAATAATTTCTATTTTGAAACTAATTAATCAAAAAAATTTAAAACTGTTATTTTTAAAAATATATAGCAATATCAGTGTCAGTTAAATAGCCTCCATTGAATACGATACAAAAATATTTTTTTTTTTATATAACGCAATGTGTGAAACGGAACAGAGTAGTGACGTGACACAACATTATCAGCAATTGCAGCGGTTCATTATTCGATAACAGTGAACTTAGATATTTTACATTTTTAAACAATACTTGAAAATTTTTATAAACGCGGCTATTTGCGACGCGGCCGCAACCATCTTGTGCCTCTTTTGGCCAGTACTTGTCAGTATCATTGTCAGTAAGTACGAGTACGTCTGCCGTGTATACGAGTTGAGTTTCCGTTGCATTTTCTTTGCATTGTATTTGTTATTGTTCATTTCTATTATTATTGTTGTTGACTTTTGTTACTGTTTCTCGTTAAGTTTGTTGTTATTTTTTGGCAAAATGCTGAAACAGTCCAAAAAAGAGTGTTTTGAACTCCCAGAGTCGGGAGTTTGTAATTCGTTTGAGGGATTATTTCGAGCGAGAACGAGAGAGTGGCCCGGTGGGCGGAAAACTGGAAAATAAATATATATTTTTTAATATAATGCAACTTTTTCAAAAATAAGTACTAATAACTCTTAGAAAAATCTATGGTTCACTCGATCAATGATACATCTCTAAAACTGTCGAACTCGAAACGTCACAGAACTCATCATAGGTGAAAAATAATATAATCCTTCGTATACGGAAACTAAAAAAAAAATACTGCGTTCTAGTCACATTTGTAATGAGTAAAAATTCTGCTGATTTTAATGAAAAAAAAGTCTTTAATATTTGGCACCTATTAGTACACTTATAGTTTTTGGGTGACGTTACGTTTATGTACATTGTATGTCACACGGACCGTATTGCAATTATAAACATCAACTCATTAAAACCTTCTAATATACTCTCATTTGTAATTTCTTATTTACCACCCTTAACACACAATGTATTATTAACTTACCGCGTGTCCGAAAACGGTGCAATAGCAACACGCGCACGGCTGGTCCGCGGCGGCGTCGCCCGCGCATGCGCTCGACCCGTTGGAATGGCCCACTGAAATTAATAAATACTATTAAAATAAAGATTTATTTGTTCACTGTACAGTATAAATCGTCATTATTTTGAACAAAATCTCGTATCTTATATCAATACGTCAACAAAATTGAACCTTGACGTAATGGTAATAAAGTGCACTCAGAAAAATCATACATTTTGAGATACGAGTTTTTTTTTAAGTAGTGACGAAATATATGTTATGAATACGTTAAATACATCAAAAATATCTGCACAGCTTTAAATCCCAGTAAACATAAGGTCGATGTATACATATAATTGGGCGCAATGGTTGTATATATTTTTACCCCCGAGCTGTTTCCACTGAGCTGTGCCAAGCGCGGATAAGTAAATGACGCGTATTGGTTCACGACAAACACATTCCTCGTGTAAACGCAGCTTAAGGCGGCTCAAACCAAAAAAAAAAAAAAACAATTGCGGAGCAAAACATTTTTTTGCACACCTCTCTTTCAGAAAAGTAACTTTTCGTCCCTGACGAGAGGGAGCAAAGTGCAACTTTTCTGTTCAAGTGTTTTATTGCAAATGCCATTTTTTGAAGTTGATAACTGTAAAGCCACGCCATTTTCTATGCTGGTTGTTCTTTAATAATATTTAAATACTTTTTTCAAGTTTTTAAGAAACTCGGTGTGAAAAAATGTATGAGCCACTCGGGAGAAAAATTATTTTCACCTTGGGCGTTATCACTTGAATCCTTCATTACGCTCAGGATTCTAGTTTAGAATCCCTCGCTACATTCTGGATTAAAAATAAAGTTGTGTTAAATACTTGTAATGTATATAGATATCATTTATAAATATTGTGAATCTGTACTTAAAAAAAATACCTCGTTGAGTTTCTTGCCGGCTTCTTCTCAACAGAGGTTTTTTCCGAACCGGTGGTAGATTTTTTTTGACGTTCATAAGTGCTTGCTATAGCCTAAATTGAATAAAGAGATTTTGACTTTGACTTTGAATGTACGCCATTCGCCGTAAATACATCATTTTGCTCCCTTGTGACACAAATAACTACTTCCCATACATACTTGGACCGCCCTGTTAAAAGAACTCTATCTACTAACAAAAACTCACCTTTACAAACATGCTGCTGATGCGACACATTCTCGCAGGCCTTCGGCGGCGGCTTCGGCTTAGCGACCGGCTTTGTCGGCTTCACCTCCTTCTTCTTCTCGTCCAACCCAGTTTTACTCTTCCCCTCTAGATCATAACACTGTTTCACTATATCCCCTAAGCACACAGCACCACTAACATCGTTGTCTTTACACGTACTGCATACACAATCGTTCGTCCACTTGCAATCGTTTTTGGGAGTATCACACGCGTCAGATTCCGATTTGCTGGGTCCATTCCTCATCATATTTCTAAAAGCGACAGCGTTCAAAGTTTGCTTCGCATTTCTAAGCGCTTGCGCGGAATATTTCGCTAACAACTCTGGATTCTGCGACCCTATCACAGATAAAGGAGTCTTCTCTTCATCTAAATTCAACGTATCTTGGATATCGTCGTCTAGTAATTTCGCGTCGATGCTTGAGCATATAGATATCACGTGTTTCTTATACGTCTCCGGTACAGGCAAACCTTGCGTTATATAAGATTTGATTGTATAAAAGCTGTCTAGTAGAGATTTCTCTCCTTTCGATGTGAGTATTGCTTCGCATTTCGCTAGTAAAGCTTCGTTTTTGCATTTCTTTTCGTCTTCTGTTTCTTTGACGTCCTGTTTTTCTTCTTTCTTAGGCTGAGGCGGTTCGACGTTGGGCTTTTTGACGACGCGTGTGTTGGCGCTAGCGTTAGCTTTACCTATTATTTTGCTGAGACCTTTAGCTGCTAATATTTCCGCTTCGCTCGCTTGCACGGGCGGAGTTTTGGGTGTATAAGTCAATTTTGTAAAAGATTCTTTAATTTTATCTTCTAATTTCTCTAATCTATAGAGCATCACTAACCACTGATCCCCCGAGAAGGCGTCCTTAGGCAGCGTGCCCATGTAAGTCTTGTTCATTCCTTTTAACCGATCGAGGAAGTATTCTTTCTTGTCTTCTTCAGACATAGAATGAAAGTCAGGCACAGATTCAGCATTCTTAGTGGGTATACCGGTTAATTCTTCTATGACATTACTAGCTATTTCCGGATTGAGTAATATCCATCCAGTCAGTTGGACCGAGTCCGCGCATCTCCTTATAACATCCATGTATTTAAATTTCAGACTTTTGACCGATAGTTTTTTATCTTGCGACATTTTGGACAGTTTCATTATGAGCAAATCGAACGTATTCCCCGCTGATGTGCTTAACAACTTGGAAATTTGCTTGAGCGATTCCTTCGTTGCTGGAAAACTTTCACTATCAGATTCTGACTTATTAACATCGTTGAGATCCTCTATTTTATCTATTATCCTGTCACTGTCATTCGTGTTCTGTTTTTCAGCTAAATCTTGTATGTAGGTAAAAAACTTTTCTAGCATCGCCTCTATTTCGTTTTCTAGTAAAACAACGGATACACCTTTGAATTTACTCGCTACGCAATGCTTCCACGTGTTATACCTAGCTTTCAAAAGTTCTCTAGATTCATCCATGCTTAGTGCATCTTTGACAGAGTTATTGAACAGCTCATGTATGTCCAACGGTGCATCTTTCAACACATCAGTGACATTCATGCATTTCAATGTAATAGTATCAACATCTCTTGGCTTAATTCTACTTTTAGTTTTGCGTTTGGCAGTGTTCTTAGTTACTTTAACGTTATCCTTACTCTTATTTAACTTAAGTTCTCTTATTTGTCTTAAAGTGTCGGGTGTTAGTTGTGCTTCGTTATTAACTTCGGGTAAACTATTCATTATAGACGCGAATTCGGGTAGTTCGAATGATGCATTCGCAAATTCGGATAGCTTCGATGCTATTTCGGGCATATTGGCTAGAATCTGCGGCATGTTTTCAACTAACTCAGCTAACTTAGTGTTGGCCGTGTTTATATCTATAGGTTCTTCGGAGTCAATTTTTTCTAAGAACTCCGCTGAATTCTTATCTAGACTCATCATTACTTCGCAGATCTGTTCTAGAGACAGCGGACCGTCCTGTTCATCCTTGCCTTCCTCTTTGCTAATACTGTTGTAAGAATTGATAATATTCTGACACTCCTCCATAGCTTTTTTGATTTCGAGACCGAACGTGACATATTTATAGACATTAGGGTCCTTAGGGTCCTCTACTTTGATGCATTTTTCTTCTTCTTCCACTAGTATAGGGGTGCGGCGTGCGTTTAAGGGTACGTTTAGTATTTCGGGCGTGATTTGTGATTGGAAGTCGATGACGTCCTCCCGGTCGAGGAACTTGCTGACCTGGAGTAACCTCTGGCTCGGTTTGGGCGTGTACACGGGCATGGACTCTGACGTTGTCGGTGACATTTCCTGTAATTACATGTCAGTTTAACTAATGAGGGCTATCGCGTATGAATTCGCCGGTAGAGGCGCTAGTGTAGCGTGAGGTCTCTAAAATGTCAAATCTCATAGTTTTTAGGTGAGCTTTGGGTTTGTTTATAATTAGACTAATTTTTTGAATATTTTGCAATACCTGAAATTAATTATGGCAATTATGCGTTATGGGGCAATGAATGTCCGTGTTTTGAGACAGTTTTGTCTTTCGGAAACTTTTCTCCTCCCTTTTTTCCGAACAAAACGGGACTATGAAACACTAGTTGCTCGATATTTTTATTATGGTACGGTTTTAAGGTGTATTAAATATGATTTTAATTTAAACTTTGTTTTCAAGCTTGTAATAACAGACTTTGAAACCCACACTTAAAAACCTTATGCAACAGTGTCGCCATCTAGAAAGACAAAAGTAGAATGTGCCAGCTTTTTTAAACTTGGACAAAATTCACCTATTGTTTTTGAATAAGATTTTTTTTTTATTCGACTGGAAGGCAAACGAGCAAGTGAATCTCCTGGTGGTAAGGGATCACCACCGCCCATAAACATCTGAAACACCAGGGTTATTGCAGATGCGTTGCCAACCTAGAGGCCTAAGCTGGAATACCTCAAGTGCCAGTAATTACACCGGCTGTCTTTCTCTCCGCGCCGAAACACAACAGTGCAAGCAGTGCTGCTTCACGGCAGGATTCTGAACAGGTTTACTCCACGTACCTGTAGCGGCGGGCTGACAGAGTCCGGTAACTCCTCAACCTGCATATTATACTCTTGCTGCAAATTATTATCCAAACTGTTGAGCGCGAAATTGGCAAACTTGACGAGGCACTCCTTCATTTCCTTGCAGAGATCAGTGTCCTTTTCCCCCACTATCGTCTCCGCGTCGCTATCGTCGTCCTTGTCTAACGGGAACGCTTCGGGCGGATCGACTTCTGGCGCGTCGTCGTCGAGCTTGAGGCTTTGAGGGCTGCGGTGCTTGAGCATTTGGAGTATCTTGAAAAAAAAAAGAGAAACTTGACACCAACTGACCTAGTCCTAAATTAAAGCTTGTACAGTCAGCTGCAGAGAAAAGGTACCCCCCTGTAACGGCGGTATCCATACTACAAGTAGCGGCACGAGAGTTTAGCGCTGACGGTTATTGCGCAGAAGTCAAAAGTAAGGTATCACAGGGGGAAGGGCGGGCGTGCGTAGCGCCGATTGGCTTTCCAGTCGCATTACGTCCCCTGCGCCAATGCCCCCATGCGCAGCTATCCCTTCCACGGTTCACTCAGCGCTAAACTCTCGTGCCGCTACTTGTACCGCCATTACAAGGGGGTACCCTGCAGCTGACTGTACTATGGATACTAGGCAACGGATAAACATCGCCCCTTTAAAAATAAAAATAAACAATTCAATTTTTCTTCATTTACAAATTCAACCAGTTTTGAACTGGGCACGATGATTTTTAGGTTAGTTTATTTTTGTGTTTAATTTAATTCTTATTTTCCATTAGTTATCGTTTAGTTATTTAGTTAATTATCTTAAAGAACATTTCATTTCCTTAAATACACATTATTTGATTTATAAAATTGTTTCACTTTATTTTTAACTCGCATTTGACTAGTTTTCTTTTTAGAGTTATTGTGATTATTATCACGTTTTTAAATTTATATCACATTGGTATAAACTGTTAATACTGTAAATTATCACAGGTTTCTAAATAAATAAATATGATGAATTAGTACCTTGTGTGGTTTGGAGGGCGGCTTGAGTTTCCGCTTGGGCGCCGCCCCGAGCTTCGGCTTGGGCGAGACGCTGCGTCTCTTCCGCGCCGCCTGCTCGACCAATGACAGGCTGCTTTCCGTCGTGTTGCTTTAAAACATAATCCAATTCTGAATTTAAGAAAAAGTTGAACTATTTTTGAATCAAGAGAGCGCGTCCAAAAATATCTAACACCATGGGCTACCAACTCATACAAGATATATTTAGTACTAAAAAACGGCAATAGATGGCACTACCATTAACATCTGTAAATTATAAAATGTAAATAAGCCGAATTAAGTAGAAATATTGATATTAAAATAAAGAATAGCATATTTTATAAACACAACTTCACATCAACTTTATTTCAACTCCTTATTTTGAAGATAAGAAACATCATAAATAATAAATTAAGAATACGAAAGTATAGGCTACATGTGACTACGTTTCAGTTATGAGGTTTTCGTAGTAGTTTGCAAAAGTAACGCTAGATGGCGTAAAACCGGTATGCGCTTGCAGCGGGCTACTATGTAATTCGAAACACGAAGTTCGTGTCGTGCGGTCTCTTTCGCTCTCGTAATAAATAGTATAAGTGTCAGAGGGACCGCACGACACGAACTTCGAGTTTCGATTTTCGAAGTAGCCTGCCTACTGTGCTGAAGGGCTACTCCGAAAAACGACGTTCGAAGTTCGTATCGTGCGATCTCTCTCACACTTATACTATTTAATACGTGAGCGAGAGGGATCGCACGACACGAACTTCGAACGTTGTGTTTCGGAGTAGCCCCGTTCCGGAGCCCTGGAAGTTTTTGCTACCCTTGGATCAGGGGTCTGGTTAGGCTGGTCAATGTGCTAAAAGTGGGGGGGGGGGGATGATTTTTTGGAGTTGGGTCCGGGGTAGTCCCGTAGGGGGCGGGCTTGGGAGGGGGGTTGAAAATTTGGCTATTTTTGAGCTAAGACGCACCGTTTCTGAGATATTAGAGGATTTTGAAAAACACCAAACCAAGTATATACACCACAACACTTATATACTACGAGGGTCAAACTGAAAGTTCTTAGAAAATCAAAAACTGAGCAAACTAGCAAGTTATTAGTTTTATTATATCTTTTCAAAATAGTGTCCATTCACATCAATACACCGCTGCATCCGATGGAACCACTGAGAAAAGCACTTAGCCCACTCGTCCTTAGGGGTCTCTTCGACGGCCTTTTGAAACGCACCCACTGCTTCCTCGGTGTTCATAAAAAGTTTTCCTCGAAGTTTTTCTTTTGTTTTCGGGAATAAATAAAAATCGCAAGGTGCGAGGTCGGGGCTATACGGCGGGTGACCCAGTAATTCCACGTCTGACGTCACTAAATAGTCGATCGTTCGCCTGGCGGTGTGCGACGAGGCGTTGTCGTGGTGAAGAAGGATCCTACTTCGAGGTCGCTTCTCCCGAACTTTTTCCAATACAAGTGGCAAACAATTGTTAGTGTACCACTCTGCAGTAACTGTTTTTTGATCCTCTAAAACAATTGTCGCATAGTGACCTGTTCTTCCGAAGAACGAGGCCACCTTCTTTTTTCCCACGCTTCGACCTCTCTTCACTTTAGTTGGCAACTCCTCGAAAGGAAACACCCATTGAGCAGACTGTCTCTTGGTTTCTGGATCATAACAGTAAACCCAGCTTTCGTCACCCGTAAGTATGTCGAAAACAGCATTTGAGTCACCTCCGTTAAATCTTTGAATCATTTCACGGCACCAATCAAACCGACGGAGTTTTTGGGCCTCGGTCAAATTATGAGGTATCCACCTCGCACAAAGCTTCCTGACCGCTAAATGTTCATGGAGGATTTTATGCACTTGACTCATACCGATGCCTAAGCTTGTCCGAATCTGCTGATACGTCACTCTTTTGTCAGTCTCTATCATACGCTGCACAACACTGATGTTATTTTCAGTCGTCGCCGTAGAAGGCCGTCCCTCACGCAGATCGTCGGTGAGATTAGTGCGACCACGTTTAAACTCATTAAACCAGTTGTAAATGGTCGCACGAGATGGGGCTTCATCATGAAAGGCCAATCGAAGTCTATCATAGCTTTCTTGTTGACTTAAATGACATCGAAAGTCATAAAAAATCATTGCACGAAAATTTTCGCGAGTTAAATTCATGTTGACGTGACGCAGACAATTTTCAATTTACCGCCAAATCATAAAACAAATGACAAATGAATGAAATACATACTCAATAATATTGGCAAAGAGTTCCATTTTCAAAATTTAAACTTACTTTTTTATTATATTGTTTACAAGTGGCCAGTTCTAAAAACTTTCAGTGTCGCCCTCGTATAATTGCATAATCGCATAATAGCAGGTGGTAGGACCTTGTGCAAGGTCCGCCCGGATTGCTACCACCATCTTGCTCGCTAATCCTGCCGTGAAGCAGCAGTGCTTGCACTGTTGTGTTTCGGCGCGGAGAGTAAGACAGCCGGTGAATTACTGGCACTTGAGGTATTCCAACTTAGGTCTCTAGGTTGGCAACGCATCTGCAATACCCCTGAAGGGCTACTCCGAAACACAACGTTCGAAGTTCGTGTCGTGCGGTCCCTCTCACACTTATACTATTTAATACGAGAGCGAGAGGGATAGCACGACACGAACTTCGAACGTTGTGTTTCGGAGTAGCCCTTCTGATGTTGCAGATGTTTACGGGCGTCGGTGATCTCTTACCACCAGGAGACCCACTTGCTCGTTTGCCTTCCAGTCGAATAAAAAAAAAATTAAAACTACATATCGTCACTACTCTACTACGAAACTTGAAGTTCGTGTCGTGCGATCCCTCTGACACTTAAACTTTTTAATACGAGAGCGAGAGAGACGGTACGATACGAACTTCGAGTTTCGTAGTATAGCCCTAAGCTGTAGATAATCTATAAACTAATATGGCTGACAGCGTCTTCAGCAGATTACGAATAGGTTTGGATCTACGAAACCTCGATTGCTTACGAACTGACCAGCGGCCGTGAGTAGGTTATATAACGTAGCGCCATCTACCAACCCTGTCATGTCCTAGTCAAGCTATAGATTGGGCTAACAAGCGACACCCGTATCATTAGTGTCTCGCTAGATGGCATATAGGTATCGTGTTATTTGTGTTCTCAGTGGTGCCTTCTATTGTAAAATAAAGAAAAGAAAAATAGCCAGTTGTATAGCCAGTATTAGGGTGATACCGTTTGCTTGTACTAGGTGGTGTCTCTGTATATTATGTTCTCTGTGCTAACACCTTACCATCTAAAAGTTTTTTTTTGTCTGGATGGCAAACGAACAAGTCGATCTCCTGATGGTAAGAGATCTCCCAAGCCCATAAACTTCTGCAACACCAGGGATATTGCAGATGCTGCCAACCTAGAGGCCTAAGATGAGATACCTCAAGTGCCAGTAATTTCACCGGCTGTCTTACTCTCCACGCCGAAACACAACAGTGCAAGCACTGCTGCGCGGTAGGATTAGCGAGCAAGATGGTGGTAGCAATCCGGGTGGACCTTGCACGAGGTTCTACCACCAGCAGAAGAAGAGTCATATAAGATATTTACGTACGCTTGGCTGTATCATATATGCACAGTGGCGGATTTACAAATTTTCCGCCAGTAGGCTATAAAATTTTTGCCGCCCCTACATTGAGCTATGAAATTCGGTAGTTACCGATATTATTATTAATCTAATATTATCGCCAAGTCGAGCAAAAAAGCGGCACGGCCGTATGTGCCTTTTCTCGAAGCAGTTCAGGCCATTTTCGACCCCTCATTATATTTATAAATACTTGACAATCGCACTTAAACAATCTAACTTAATGTAGCACGTATTACTTGTGAGTACATTGTGTTTTCATGCGATGGCCAAATCAATCTATTTATTTAAAACATAAAAGATTTTAATATTGATATGGTCACTATACGATGTTGTTTAAGTTAGCTAATTACGTAATATAATAACAAATTCAGACAGAAGGACCCATGACTTGGGACTGAATAAATTAATCAACTTGGTATTACATGGATTTCAAAACTTTTTACGGTAGAAAAACTGAGTTGCGAGACTTGTTTTTTTTAACAAGTTAGGTACGTTTTTGATGGCGTTACTTATAGGTAATACCTACCAACGAAATTGCGACTTTATGATTTGTGGTCTATCACCTTCATTACATCAGCTTTTCCATCAATTTTCTCATTTTTTTTTCTTTTAGTTTTTGGGTATGTTTCCGAGCTGAAAGAAGCTCAATCATTCATATATCAATATCTATAATGTGGGGAAAGGTTTAAAGAATACTTACACTAATAATGTGAAGTTTGAAAAATACAGCTTACTTAAAAAAACGTAGAAACGTACATTTAATAAACGGTATTAAATATTTTTTATTCCAACTATGCCTTAATTTCATCATAACCGCCGCACTAAATACCCAGCGCAAGCGGGACTTTTCTGCTCTAGAGCAGAAAAAATTTAAGAAAATACTTTATTGCATTTTTTTAGATTTTTTTTACTGCACCACCAAAGAGGTAACGCAAGTATTTTTGGTATAAAATTAGCCTGCATAGTGTACAAAAAAAATCTAGTGTAAGGTTGGTCATCCTGACGGTCTTATGAGATTTGACAGATTTCGTACAAAAAATTGTTGCTACCAATGCTATCAAAAATAGTAAGCAGCCGTATTTAAAAAAAAATTACCCGCGATCTGTCAAATTTCAGATGGGCACCAGGTTGACCAACCAAACACAAAGTTTTTTTTTATACAGCTACTTACTATTTTTGATAGGATTGGTTGGTACATTTTTTTGTACGCAATCTGTCAAATTTCATAAGACCGTCAGGTTGACCAACTTCACACTAGATTTTTTACACTATGCAGGCTAATTTTATCCCTAGTTCCCCTAACCAACTTACATTACCAGCACTGGGAGAGGACAAATAATTCCTACTCCAAAACCAGGTTTTGGAGTAGGATTTTTTTCCTTGTACAAAACCAACGTCATGGCCGGTAATGTACGAGGAAAAATAATTCATAGTGCAATACCCGGTTTTGGAGTAGGATTCATTAATGCCTTGTATACAGAAGTATACTTTTTTACTGAAGATTATTTTCACAATCGCGTTTGTTCCCAATTTCAATCGACACATAAACATAGGTAGGTTTAGGTTATGTTAAGTTTGCATCGGCCCGAAGGGCCAAAATTACACAAAAGCAGGAGAGAGCGAAGCTCCATTGACATTGTTTCTGTGTCGATTAATATTGGGAAAAAGTGAGATTGTGAAAATAAACTTCAGTAATATGCTTTTTTACTGAAGCTTTTTCTGTACATGCATTAATGAATCCTACTCCAAAACCGGGTATTGGACTATGAATTATTTTTCCTCGTACATTACCGGCCATGACGTTGGTTTTGTACAAGGAAAAAAAGTCCGACTCCAAAACCCGGTTTTGGAGTAGGAATTATTTGTCCTCTCCCAGTGCTGGTAATGTAAGTTGGTTATGTACGGGGAACAAGGGAATTTTATAGCAAAAATACTTATGTTACCTCTTTGGTGGTGCAATTAAAAAAAACCGACCAAGATCGTGTCGGACACGCCCGAAATAGAATTCCGTAACCATTACGAAAAAAAAGTAATATATTTTTAAGGATTTCGTATCTTGTACGGAATACTCCAAGTTTAGATGTATATTTTATACCTTAGGCTGCAATTTACTCTTAAACTACTAATAATTCTCAAAAAAACTTAACCGCTACAGTTTTCCCTGTAAAAATTTATTTAGCAACCCCCTTATGATTTTAAAAGACCTATCCAACGATACCCCACACTATAAGATTGGATGAGAAAAAAAACTCACCCCCACTCTACGTCTATGGGAGGTACTCAAAAAATATATATTTTTATTTTTTTATTGTACCATTTTGTCGGCATAGTTCACATATATATTCCTGCTAAATTACACCTTTCTAGCTTTGATAGCCCCTGAGCAAAGCCGCGGACGGACGGACGGACAGACAGACATCGCGAAACTATAAGGGTTCCGTTTTTGCCATTTTGGCTACGGAACCCTAAAAATCTAAAACAATGCAATAAAAGATTTTCATAATTTTTTTCTGCTCTAGAGCAGAAAAGTCCGGCTTTTTTCTGGGTATTTAATGCGGTTATGATGAAATTAAAGCATAGTTGGAAAGAAAAGCAGATTGGCACCTCGCATTAAGTAAGTAGTTTATATGCCAGCCCTCTATTGGATCTATTCTAGGATATAAATCATGGAATGTGTTTGTCATGTCATGAACCAATACAATAGCTTCTTTTCCCGTCCCATTTTCGCACAGCACAGTTCTAGTAGAAATAGTTGAGCGGAGCGAGGACAGGTAAATAAAGCGTTTTAATTTATTAATTTTATGAGAAAACACTTTATTGTTATTCTTCTCACTTCTTTGAAACTAGTTTTCTCAATTTATGTAAATTTTATTTTTATTTTCGTCCGAAAAATTTTTTTTATCAAGGCCAAATTTGCCGCCCCCCGAAATCTGCCGCCCTAGGCTCCAGCCTACTTAGCCTCTATGGTAAATCCGCCACTGTATATGCATACTGTGTTGTTACATTATTGGTGTTAGTGATTGTAGCATATGTTCCGTGAATAAACAATCACCATATTAAATGATATTGTAACGGATAACTCACGTCTTAAATCGAGTTTAGCTCGACAGGTTTCGGGTTATTTCGAAACCCTTCATCACTGGAGCACGCGACTCGGCGGCTGCCGCAACACGCGCACTACGCGCCACCGCTCTGCTCGCGCGACTGTCCGACGAAACTAACACAGGCGCACAACTACCCACATTTTTATCGTCATTTTTACTGTCACTGTCAAATGTAGGGTAGCACACCACACCAACATCGCTCCGTAAAGGCACGTTCACACCAACATGTCGAGCTAAACTAAAAAATATACCTCGTTGAGTTTCTTGCCGGATTCTTCTTAACAGAGGTTTTTTCCGAACCGGTGGTACATTTTTTGACGTTCATAAGTGCTTGTCATAGCCTAAGACCCCGTACGCACTATGCGGCTAGCCGTGCGGTTTGAGCGTGCCGTCTCTTTCTCAAGCGATATTTTGAAGAGGGACGGCACACTCAAACCGCTCGGCTAGCCGCATAGTGCGTACGGGGTCTAAATTGAATAAAGAGATTTTGACTTTGACTTTGACTCGATTTAAGACGTGAGTTATCCGTTACAATATCATTTAATATGAGTGAGTCTCACGGTAGTTTCATGATTAAAACAATCACCAGTTCATTAGTGTGATGATGATGATGATGATTACCTGTCGGGCTGCTTGTCGCGCTCCCTCCGCAACTGTTGCTCCAGCCACAGCCGCAGCCGGTGGTAGTACAGCTGTTGGTCGCGCATGTGCATCACTTTGCGACGGACCTGCGGGCGGACACTAGTTTCAAGTCCAAGTACAGCAGGGCTCGAAGTTCGTGTCGTGCGGTCCCTCTCGCTCTCGTATCAAATAGTGTAAGTGTCAGAGGGACCGCACGACACGATCTTCGAGTTTCGGAGTAGCCCTGCTGATCTAGTGATAATCCTTTGCCCGTGAAAACGACTACTTCCGAATGCTGTTGACATGTCTATCTAATTTTATCACTACAAGAATACTGCAGGCTTCTTTGCAATGCCTGAAATTGAACCTTAACACAAATGTACGAAGGTTGCTTTTGCATTGAAGTTATGGACGTATATATAGGTCATTGGCGTGGAACCTGCGGTGCCTATATGTGAGTCATTGGCGTCGAAAAGGTCAACTATTACATTTTTCGCTGTCCATGATTTTATGGGCATTTTTCATACAAATAAGGTATGCTCTTGTGAATAAAGATTCTACCTATCTATAATATCTAAGGGTTATTTTACAATACGTACTAGCTTTTGCCCGCGGCTCCGCCCGTGCGGTATTCAGTTATCGCGCGCTGTTTCCTCAGGAACTGTGCACATTTCCGGGATAAAAAGTAGCCTGTCACTCTCGGGCCCATAAACTATCTCTGTGCCAAAATCACGTCGATCCGTCGCTCCGTTACGGCGTGAAAGACGGACAAACACACAAACATACAAACACACTTTCGCATTTATAATATTAGTATGGATAACCTCGTACGGCCCAAAGTTCAATAGAATGTACACAATAAGTTCAAGGGAATTAGGAATCTATGACATTGCTACAAAGTAAAAATTCTTTTGTTTTTCTATGGTTTTGCACCATGGCAGTTTGACGGAAGTTTGACTTTATTCTCTAAACAATTAGATTCTAACCCCCTTATTCATAAAACTTAACAAGCCTATGTTAACTAACAAATGCTTTGTCCCTTTCTAACAAATATAAATATCGAAGTGACAGATAAGGACAAACGAATTTTAGCGGCATTTTAACTAAAATAGGTTTGATTGTCGTTTATGAATAAGGGGGTAAATGATTAGTCAATATTAATATGGTGGGCTTCAGGAGGATAATGTATCAGTTTCTCTATTGGTCGAGTATTAGCTGGTCGTTGTCTAGGTACCTCCTGGAAGCGCTGCAGATGATACTCGGGGCAGAGCGCGCGGCAGGCCTGGTGCTTGGGCGGCGGCGGCGGCGAGCCGGGCGGCGGCGGCGCCGGCGCCCGCCCGCCCACCAGTTGCATACACACCTGCAACGAGTAGCGTTAAACGGTGACTCTCTTTCCCTGCCCGGATAGTACCAACTAGGCTTAAGTCGGTCCTGAACTAAGAACCGAAAAGAACTATTTCCTCGTAAACGATCTTAATCGGACTCGGTCCCGCTCTCGGTCCGCGCTCCTTAGCTTCGATCGGTCAAAGTCGGAGCTAAGACGGTATGGGAGCGAGCATTGGGAGCTGGGAGTGGGAGTGAGTGAGCGATAGATGATAGAACGAGGAAGGATGATAGAATTCTGAATTTAAGACAAAGTTGTACTATTTTTGAATCAAGCGAGAGCGTTCAAAAATATCTGACACCTTACCGTCTAAGTTTTTTATTTTTTATTTGTCTGTATGGCAAACGAGCAAGTGGGTCTCCTGATTATAAGAGATCACCACCGCCCATAAACACCTGCAACACCAGGGATATTGTAGTTGCATTGTCAACCTAGAGGCCTAAGATCGGATACCTCAAGTGCCAGTAATTTCACCGGCTGTCTTACTCTCCACGCCGAACGGCCTTCACGGCAAGATAGTAACACTGCAAATATTCCGTCAGCTAGCTCTACTCACTGTGGACAGCTTCTTCTGTTTCCGGTAGACCTGGAGCTGCCGTCGATGCACTTCCGGTAGCCGTCGGTACATCGCCATCAACTTCCGGTCCACTTCCGACAGACCCATGTCCACACGTTTCCTTTAACGCAAAGGAATATACGAGTACAGCTAGATTCACAAAAGGCGGCAGGAATGGATTGTTGGTGCAGTAAATGAAGGAAGTTGTTGTATGGAGAGGAGACCCAAGCATTAATTCCTCAGTCGATGAAATTTTGCTTGGTTATTGTATAGTATGAGCCGTAACTAAAATATAAAAAGTCCAAAAAAAAACACCTAAGTTAGGTATTTATAAGCTAAAAATCGTCACTACTTTTAAAAAACTCGTATCTCGAAATGGATAATTTTTCCGAGTGCACTTTATGACCATTGCGTCAAGGTTCAATTTCGTTCACGTATTGATTTGAGATACGAGATTTTTTCAAAGTAGTGACGAAACACAAATCCGTTTATATTATTAGTAATTTAATTTAATTTCTGCTGGGATTTTTTTTTTATATTTCATATATTGTTCCAATACGTTACATGAGTATGTCTATATTGAAGAAAGTTTGAACGGAGCATTTTTTTTTTTTTTTGGATATTTATACAATACTCTTTATTTATTGATACTTTATCATACTGTCCAGTTTTTTCGGGCTGAGGAATTACTGCTGGGTCCACTACCTTTATTTACTGCACTATGTAGGAATGTAATGTCACTTAGACATTTTCATATTTGTGTGAAGTGGACAGCTGGGCCCTGGGGTTCGGAGGCCCTTGGTTTGTTTAAGGACTTAGGTCGGCGTCTCAAGGATAGGGGTTGCGATCCCCGGTCTGTATCGTGGCTGGTTCAACAGGTGTCCATTGGTGTACAGAGGGGCAATGCTGCCGGGATAATGGAGACTTTTGAACCGGGCACGATGCAGGAAGGGGATTTTTAGTGTGATTCTTTTGTGTTATTGTGTTTAGTTTAATTATTATATTATTTTAGATGTAGTTTAGTTTTAGTTTATTTTGTGATATGTGATATGCAATCAATGTTTCATAGAAATGCATCTATCATAAAAAAAAGTGTATTCAAATAGGTCAGACACACTTTCGTTCACTCATTCAATCCATTCGTGCCTGCTCTTGTGAATCAAAAAATAAAAAAAGACTCCAACCAATTTTAACGTGAGTGCGCGGGCGTAGCTAGGATTTTGTTAAAGGGGGGAGAGGGGGGCAAACGTAGTCAAACCAAGAATATATCCTTAGATAAACCTTACCCTAAACCTTATACCTAGTTTCACCTTAGTTGAGGTCACGCACACAACAACATTGTCGTGTAATGACAGCGAGATTTTGAAATTACTGTTCCTTTATTGTACCGATAGCAAGCTCAACAGCGAATTGCAAGATAGACCAAAAAGTTTATTTAACCTCTTTTGTTAAGAATTATATAGAGCATTTCGTCGACTTTAAATAAAACAGAAAATGCAACATTTTGATTAATTTTATTTACATCAATTCAAATAAAGGTCACATTTGCGTAGGTAGGTACATGAATATAATATTAATCGTAGAAACGAAAGAGAATAAGTAGTAAATTGCATTGTCTTTATTTTATGTAGCTATTAAAATTGTATTCACATATAAGCGTATAAGCGTTTTTGTTTACATTCACTCACTCATTTCATTCATTTGATTTGAGGTGAATGATTATTACACATACAGCTACATGAAGTACTCATTTTAGTAAATGTTACGTAAACGTAATATTACTTTAAGGTTGGGAGTATTCCTACATCTTTTAATGGGGGACAGCTGCCCTTCCTGCCAGTACCTCGCTACGCCCTTGCGTCCATGCTTTCCCGCTCACGTGTGTGTGTGTTTATGTGTGTGGGTGTGTGGGGGGGGGGTTTGCGGGTATGTGTGCGTGTGTCTTTGTGTGTGTGTACCTGGCGCTACGCTCGTCTGCGGCCGAAGAGTCGCGGCGGCAGTGCGCAGACGCCGGCCACTCGTCGCAGTGCTTCAGCACTCTGTCCATAAGTCTGAAAACAATGACATTAGTTAAATTTTGGTTGCGTAGTGTTCGCGAATTAGTGCGAATGTGAGTAACCAGCTCTACACTTGTCACAATATTTTTATTGATGCCAGATGGTTTGAGTTGCTAAACGGAATGACGTCATAACTAGCTGTTGTCATTAAAAATCTATGTGTGTACAGTTACCAACCAGGGATGTGACGAATATGGTTTTATCGGAACCGAAAGCGGAAGCAATGTTTTTAATATAGTTTATTGGAACCAGAAACGGAAACGGAATCGAAAACGGAACCAGAATCGGAGCCTGAGTGATAGACACTTGTAGGTTGACGAGATGTTATTGCTGACACTCGCGATCACAATCAGATGATAGTTTTCGAATACAAAAACTGTCATTAGAAAATTTAATCGCGATAATTTTACAGATTTTGTAAGTAAACATTTTGTTTTTTCTTAATACATGGTGTACATGAACACATGCCATCCTACGTAAGTTTAACCTATTAAACCGTGAAATATCTTGTTGGAAGTACGATTTTTTGGTAACGCCAGAGACAAATTTGGTAACGCAGGAGGATTTTAGCAACGGTAGTTTATAAAACATGCCTTGACAGTAAATAAATAAAAAAAAAAAAAATCAAGGTAGTTTTGTAAGACAGTTAAAATTTATTAATATTTTGTGGGTACCTTTTTGTTTTGTTTGAAAAATATATGTGGGTACTTGGGGAATTATAGTGACAAATTAAAACGGTGCTTATGGTTTTTTTAGTCTAACAACTGGTAGCATGGTTTATGGTTGTGTTACTCTGATGAGCTCTGGTTGAGTTCGGAACGCGTCAAGTGTGATTTGGTAGTGGTGATAGATGGGTTTGTTGTGGATTGTCCCAGGTGTGAGCTGGGGGCTTACCACGATCTTTCCGGTACCACGACCTTTATTTCTCAGAAATGAATCTCAATCGCTCACAAGTGAATGAAAGACCGATATTTTCTCTGATATATGTATCACTATCGCTGAACCTCACTTGAAATGAATCACAAAAGTAACTTCGTAGTACGAAATAGCGATGCAGTTCAGTTTAGAGCTTAAACTGAATCGTATTAAGAGAGCGTGGTAGGCCCCCTGGTCACCTCTCAATGCTGGCGATGGAGCGCATCAGATGCCGCACGGTGCGGCACAGCGAGCCGGGCGCCAGGTCCTCGCCGCCTGACTCCACGGCCGCGGCCGCCGCCAGCAGCAGCGACGACGCCGAGTCCAGCGACGAGCTGGACAGCCCGAGGGAGCCCGAGCCGCCGTCGGATTCTGACACTGAAAAAAAAAAAGGATGAGCGAGATGATATTGACGGATGAATAGGGATGATGACGCCACGCCATTAAAAAATAATTCGAAGGCACAACTCCAGTAAAAAAACGCTTTTCACTTCTCATGCTCTAAAAGTGAGCACTTTACTCCCTAAAAGTATTGAATTTTTTAATTTACTTCGAGTGACTTAGATAAACTCAAACAGCCAGTTGCAAAAAATAAGTTTGTGTGTGGACCATTTTAATGACGAAAACGTTACGTTCTTAGTCTACGTGGTCTTAGTTCTTGCTTATTCCGCATAGAAGGTGGCGCCATTCTATTTTTCCGTTTTTGTATGGACCATTTCATCGATGCAATTTTGCTATGTCTGTGTCTTGAAAAAAAATACTTTCCGCGAAAACTTTGATATTGTTGTAGAGCGTAAATCGTAAACGATTAAAATAAATTGATTATTCTCACAATGTCGTCAAGTGATAGCGAAAATTATGATGTCGAGCAATCAAGGGAAATAATAATAAGAGCAAAAGACATAATTGATTATTTTCTGTCGCCGAAATCTAGAAAGAGTTATTTTTATTTTTGATTTAATCTTTTTATACCAAACTGACTATTTTTTTCTCGCAATCGAAGTGAAAAATATAGTTTTCACCACGAGACTAAACGTCAATACAAACACTCGGATAAATAGCCACCCTCGCTAAAGCCTCGGGTATGTATTGGCTTATTTTAGTCTCTAGATAAAAAATATACTATATTTTAGCCCTGAAAACCAGAATAATTTTCGATTTACTGTAAAATTAGACTTTTTGTTTCTTTAAAACAAATAAATCGCACCCTTCGTGCAAGAAACGCGTAAAACACGTACAAACCTAATAGGACTTACGCGTTTCTTGCACGAAGGTTGCGAAATAGTTAGTTGATTGAGTTGCCGGATAGTGACGTCATAAATCGCTATTGCCATTGAAACTCTATGGGAGAACTGAGTTTTGACAGCTCATAAAAAGTACGCCAGTTGATTGCTGGTGTCAATATTCCTATTGCATAATGGGAAATGGATGAAAAATTAAGAAAGGCTTGAAACTTTATATCAATGGGTATTTCCACGAGCGTCCCAACCGCTGTCAGTCCCTAGCTGTTTATATTAAGAAGTAAATAATTCATATACATTGATTTTTGTATTGAAATAGATTCTGGCCTGAGCACAGAAGCTATTTACGTCATAATTAAACAACAATCTGCCTTCCAATTCTTAAAATCTCAGGCTAGGGACTGACAGCAGTTGGGACGCTCGTGGAAATACCCCAATAGGAATAACCTTTCTAATTAACAGAACCAAATATCAGATTTTTAAGTAGCATCAATTAATAAAAAATAATGAAACAGTTTTCTTTACCGACAAATCACGACAGTTCGGTCGGTTACGGGTTGTTCGATAGTCCAGAATAAAAAACATTAAAAAAGAATGTGTCTTTGACTCGAAATTAATAATAGTCACATCACAAAGCCCTTGGCCTTGGTCTGTCTGTAGACCTGACACTGTCAGCATTATGCTGACGCCCGAACCATTTGCCGCAATTTAAAGAGTTGAGTAGCATGCAGGGACACTTTTTGGTTAAGGCGGGATTTTTGTAAAGGTTCATTAACCCCTTCAATAACAACATTAGAAAGGTCTCACGAACTTTTATAGAACCCGCATATAGCTAGTAAGTTAACTTAATTTTTAAAGTAGGTTTCCTTCTATTTATTATATACCTTCCTAATTGTTGGCAATAAAAGCATTTCTTTTCTTTTTCTTTTCTTGGCAGCCCGGTGTTCATATTAGTAGGCTGGAAGTGTCAACAGGATTGTCAGATTCTATTGAAATGGAGTTTAGTTGTAAGTTTGTTATATAAACAGCATGAGCACGTACGATCGTCGAGATCCCCTAAAGACTTGGAGTCGCTGTCGAGGTCCTGGTCGGGATACTCCTTGTCGGGACTCGCCGGCTGCCCCTCCGTGCTGTCTGGAGGCCTGAACCAACAAATATTACAATGACACTGCTGAATAATACAATGGTAAAGTGAGTAATGTTTTAAAAAGTATTTTTCCGGAAAAGTTCATACATTTTTTCTAAATTGAATAAAGAGATTTTGACTTTGACTTTCAGTTTGTATTTTCGATACCGCAACTTGATTTATTAATAACTTACTTGGCCCCCGTACCGTCGCCTTGCTGCAATTCCCTGCTGCCCGTTTCCTTCTGTTCTTCGTTCGGCGCCTGAAAAGAGTTAAAATAATCAAGTTAAGAGTTAAAATCTTCAATGGTTAATGGCATCGACTTGAAATTTGGTATGCAAATGTAGTTTGGGTGACAATGCCAGTAGTCGACAAAAAGTACATTCAGCAAAAAAAGGTTGTAAAAAAATTAAATTGTTACCAAAAACTGCTTTCTAACAAAGTGTATCACCGACGTCTCCTAAGTTATGGGACATAATAGGGCCAATCAACTATTATACCGACACTTTGGGCGTCTCCTGCGTTACCAAAATTTCCTCCGGCGTTACCAAAAAATCGTATTTCTATATAGATATTTCACGGTTTAATAGGTTAAACTTACGTAGGATGGCATGTATTCATGTACACCATCTATTAACCAACATCTATTAATTAACACTTTGGGCGTCTCCTGCGTTACCAAAATTGCCTTCGGCGTTACCAAAAAATCGTATTTCTATATAGATATTTCGCGGTTTAATAGGTTAATCTTACGTAGGATGGCATGTATTCATGTACACCATCTATTAACCAACATCTATTAACACTTTGGGCGTCTCCTGCGTTACCAAAATTGTCTCCGGCGTTACCAAAATATCGTATTTCTAACAAGAAATATCACGGTTTAATAGGTTGAACTTACGTAGGATGGCATGTATTCATGAATCATGTACACCATCTATTAAATTGCAGAAAAAACATGTTTACTTACAAAAATCTGCAATTGTTTGAAAAATGTCGCGGACAGATTAGTGTCGATAAAAAAGTTGATTGGCCCTCATATAGCCACCCGAGCTGGTACGGCGAGGGTGGATAGACACTTCGAGGGGGAAATAACGTACATTGAACAGTTGATTCAATCAAATGGACAAACCTTTTCCCCATCAGCGCTCTCGTCAGGCTTGCCACTGTTGAACTCGTTGACAGCTTGCATCATGCCGAAAAACGATATCCTGAAATCATCGCACATAAATAAACATTACATACAAATTGTAGCTCTTGACTAGTATAGTAAACAAGTCAAAATAGAATACGGCAAAGAACAAAGTGAGAGTCAAAATCGATCATCGATCGATGTCATTGTTGATCGATACTGCTGTTCGACGTCGATCGATTGACATGGTTGGTTTAAGTTATTGGATGATTGTCGTAGTAGAAACTATCGATCAACGTAGACCAATAGGGATGTTGACGCCATTAAAAATAATTCGAAGGCACAACTCCAGTAAAAAAAAACGCTTTATTTTAGCGCTGAAAACCAAATTAATTCTCGATTTACTGTAAAATTAATTTTTTGTTGCTTTAAAACGAATAAATATATAGTTGATTGAGTTGCCGGATAGTGACGTCATAATTCGCTATTGCCATTGAAACTCTATGGAAGAATTGTGTTTTGACAGCTCATAAAAAGTACGTCAGTTGATTGGTGGTGTCAACATCCCTATTACAGAAGTTGCAAGTTGCGGAAAAAATTCACAAAAAGTTGGAAAAGTTCTCGGAAACTTTTGGAAATTATCACAAGAAATGTAGGAAATTGAAATTTAAAAAACGGAACGTTTTAATCCCGAAAAATTGTGAGAAGTTTTCGAAATGTTCCTTTATTTAATTAATTATAATTCCGCTTTTGGAAAGTTTTCTTTGACACATCAACGACCAATCCATTCCACCATTGATGACAACGAACGACTACATCGATTTTTGCAGTAGAAACTTTATTAGTGTTGGTGTAGTAACTTCAACCAAGTAGATCGCCAATACGACTGACCTCAGCAGCAGCTTGCGTTGCTGCGCGCAGACGGAGCGCGGCGTGAGACAGTCGCATTTGTGCCGATAGCCCGCCCACGCGCTCACTGCGAACAAACATAAGGCAATGAGGGCTATCGTTTTTTACCTCACCAGATGGCGCCACTGTTGCGTGAGGTTTTTAAGTCTGTTATAACGGGCGTGAAAACAAAGTTTGGATTAAAATCATATTTAATCCAGTAGCATAAAAATATCGAGCACCCACAGTATTGCGTAATCCCGTTTTGTCCGGAAAAAACAGAGGACAAAAGTTTTCGAATGACAAAACTGTCTCAAATTACAGACGTTCATTGCCCCTTATCGCATAATTGCCATAATTAATCACAGGTAATGCAAAATATTTACAAAATTATTCATATTATAAATAAACCCGCGTAGCTCACCCAAAAACTATGAGATTTGACATTTCGGTGACCTCTCGCTACACTAGCGCCTCTAGCGGCGAATTCATACGCGATAGCCCCTCATTACAGTGACTTGTCATTTTATCATCATCATGTCAGCCGAAAGTCGTCCACTGTATACGGAGTTACGCTTCCAGACTTATTATTTATTTATTCGTAAAATGCAGTTGAGTGTACGAAAGACAGTCCAACTCACGGTCCTGCGGCGTGGGCCTCGCCAGCATGTCCCGGAGCCGCGCGGCGGTGGAGCACCGCTGGAACGGGCGCAGGTAACGCTCGAGCCGCGACCGCCACTCGCCGAACCACTCGTCCGCAGAGTTCGCCGACGGTATTATCTCCACCTGGACAACAATTGGAATATGTTTCATTAAAAAAAAAATTGACATTCATTTTCATCATCCCACTTCTGGGCACAGGTCTCCTCTCAGAGTGAGACGGCTTAGGCTATAGTTGAATACTTAAAAAAAATGGGCAGGCATTTTCACAAAAAAAGTGTACCTTATTTAAATTTTAGAAAAAATATAGTTTTGCCTCCTCAGAATTAGGAGCACAAATCGATTTGAATAGTTTTAAAAAATGGTCCAAACAAAAACGTCAGTTTAGTGACGTTTTTTTTCATACACAGTATATAAATACATTTGTATGAAGAAATTAAATACATTTTGAAAGAAAAGATACACTTTTTCTTGAAAAACCCCAGATACATACTCAAATACATATCAAACACCCAAGACTCAACCATTCTCATTATATGTTTCAAAATTCCTACCTGAAAGGTGATGGTAGAAGCAGCCTTAAAATTCTCCAAGATCTGGCACAACCGCTCCATGGCGTTACTAAAACGATAAAAATAATTGAAATATTATTAAAAGAAAGTCGAACGAATGTCACCAGTTGATCATGGCGCGTTATTGTAGTGTGGAGTAATAATATACTTTTAATTTTTGTTTATTCTTACGTAATCTTTTAAGCTATAGAGATATTTTTTTGTTCTTTCGGGATTCCAGTATTATGTTATTATAAATTATTGGCCTGAAACGTTCATGGCGTGGAATGGAAAATACGCAAGTGTCACCGTACCCGTCCTACCCGAAAAGAATTATACTGAGGCACGTATGATTTTATTAATTCTTCGAGTTTTCACTGCATATAGTGTACTCACTCTATCCTCAGCGGCGCGGCGACGGGTCGACAGAGACACACCTTGTTGACTATTTCGCTCGTCATCTCGCTCTCGCCTTCTAACTTGAGCAACTCCGCATGGATTATGGCTAATCCTGAAAAAAAGAAAATCAAAACGAGTTAGTATCATTTCACATTTCGTCTAAACAAGTACGAGTCGAACTCGCGCACCGAGGGTTCCGTACACATTTATAGGCATGTAAGTAAACGGGAATCGTGTCTTGAAGATATTTATCGCTTTTTCCGAGTGATTTAATACATCCAGTGTATAAAGAGCCCTATGGGGTCAGATTATACTGGGCGACCTTAGCCTCTGGACAAATACGAATACAATACAATACAAATACTCTTTATTGTACACCAGAAATAATAAAAGATACAGAAAACAAATACACAGATAAAATTACCAAGGTAAGCAATAGGCAATATGGAATACTACTGGCTTAGCAAGATATTTAAAACCAAACTGCAAAGTATCATAACAATCAGTCCAATATTTACCGAAAAACTAACGGTTTTCAATGTATCACTTTGGAGCAGCCTGTGTATTTGGATGATCTTATTTCATAGATTTTTTTTCTTGTCTAATTAAGCAAATAAGTATTTTAAGATATTGCTAAGTATTAGTCTTATCCATGGTTTCATTATATGTTCAGAGGCTAAGGTCACCTTGTATAAAGATTGTGGCAACACGCTGAGTATGGCCCTTTTTGCTTCTTTCGGCACAATATCTTTTTCTTTTTCAATTTTTTATTATTATTTAAGTTAAGAGTATGTAATAAGGTTGTCTTATTTCTGTTTTTTTTTGCTGTGTCGGATTTTGGCAAATAAATTTATTCTTTCTTTCTTTATCTCGCTGTCTGTCGTTCTGTCTGTGTCTGTGCGTGTGTGTGTCTCTCTCTCTCTCTCTCTGTCTCTGTGTGTGTCTGTGTGCGTGTGTGTGTGTGTGTGTGTGTGCACTGACCGGCGTCGGGCACGCGCAGGCGCCGCAGCCGGCGCAGCCGCCAGCCGGCGTGGCGGCACGGCGCGCCCGCGTCGCTGATGCGGAGCGCCCGCATCAGCGCCACGGCCGTCGGGATCGTGCTGCTATCTGGAAGGACCAAAAAAAACCTTTGATATGTCTTTCAGTTGTAAAAAATGAGACCAATATTAAAAATAATAGATTGTACAACAAGAGCATAAAACGAGCCATTTTACCCGAGGCGTTCATATAGCCACCCGAGCCGGTACGGCGAGGGTGGATAGACACGTCGAGGGGAAAATGGGTTTTATGCTCGAGTTTTACACTCTGCTTTTCACTTCGATGGCGAGGAAACGAAATAGCAACAGTGGAAACAATTGTTCAATTACTATGTACATTTTATTTTTCATGCATTACTCAACAATTGTTTTTTTTTAGTTTTATTGATTTATTTTGATTGATTTGACTGATTTTTTATTTAATATAAATTAAAAATTATGAAAAAAGAAATATATAAACTTCTTTGTTTCTGGCTGTTGACACCTGATCCACCTTGGTCTTAGAAGAAGATTTTATTTTATGCACTAGTGCATAAAAAGTCATTTCATGTCGCCTAGATCCAGCATAAAACACCAGCTTTACGAGCATGAGAAGAGAAAAACTTATTTTTTTTTCTTTACTCCTCCGAAGGAGCAAGGCAAAACATGAGACTGATACGAAAACCAAGTTGAGAATGAGAATGAACAAATCATCGACTTTATCATCGCAATGCGTGCAGTGAATTTCCTGCTATAATTACAGCGCGATTCTAAAAACGTGTCGCAAAAATTAAGATTGTTGTAGCCTTAGGCCTAGCGCGCACTAATCCCATTATTCATAAACGACAATCAAACCTATTTTAGTTAAAATGCCGCTAAAATTCGTTTGTCCTTATCTGTCACTTCGACATTTGTATTTGTTAGAAAGGGACAAAGCATTTGTTAGTTAACATAGGCTTGTTAAGTTTTATGAATAAGGGGGTAAGATTTTAATTTTTGCGACACGAGTTTAGAATCGCGCTGTAATAGGTAAATCGCTGAGATTTTTTATCGCATATGCGCGCACTGACATTTATTAAACCTCTAACGCCCGGAATCTTTTATAAAGGACTAAGTATTGTAATTTTAAATGAAACTCTATCATAAAAAACATAAAGATTGATGTTCATAAATCAAAAAATTTAGTTGGGTGTTAGGATAAACACACACGTTACATTTTTGCGACAAAATCATCGCACGGCAAAAAATGTGCGCGTGTCTCAGGACATTTCTCCCCTAGTGCAAAGTTTTTCAATCTGTATGTGTCCCCCCGGGACCAAGGAAGGCTTATAAACTACCGTGTTTCGCATAGCGCGTGTCGGCAACGCGCCTGTAATACCTCTAGCGAGCGCGGTCAACAGCGGCCGCAGGAAGCGCGCCAAGGCTTCAGCGTTGTTGGCGAGGCACAGACACAGCCGGCAGTGGCAGCCGAACCGAGCGCGGTACACCCAGTCTTCGCGCACCATTTCCACGCTCCTGTGGACACAAATTAATACATTTGAAAAGGTATTCAAAATGTTTATTAGCTCCTACGAATATAAGTCAGGAATAGGATGGATAATTTAAAAATATTGTGCACATACTGGGTGATTCCGGGGTCATGAGCAGGAGTGAAAGGGGTGATAGGGACATTCACACAGAGCAACTTTTATGGGACCAGCCACGAAATGGCAAAAAAAAATCTGCTATTCCATACATTTCGGATAGTTAGCGATCGATTATCTCTTGATTAGATGGTTTTTTTCTCGCGATTTCGTGGTTAGTCCCATAGTAAAAGTTGCTCGGTGTGAATGTCCCTATCACCCCTTTCACTCCTGCTCATGACCCCGGAATCACCTAGTATTTTTTTTTTTTTATTTGACTGGAAGGCAAACGAGCAAGTGGGTCTCCTGGTGGTAAGAAATCTCCACCGCCCATAAACATCTGCAACACCAAGGGTATTGCAGATGCGTTGCCAACCTAGAGGCCTAAGTTGGAATACCTCAAGTGCCAGTAATTTCACCGGCTGTCTTACTCTCCGCGCCGAAACACAACAGTGCAAGCACTGCTGCTTCACGGCAGGATTAGCGAGCAAGATGGTGGTAGCAATCCGGGCGAACCTTGCACAAGGTCCTACCACCTGCAACTTTTGTTTGACAAACTAAAAATGACGAGGATAATTTTGAGTGACGTCACTATATGGTACGGTTCTTACCTTATAGTGACGTCACGGGCAACGGTGCAGAGGTAGGCCTAAAAGGTGGCGAGACGATTTGGAGCGATTCCGGCCTTACTGGCAACAGTTTGCCGAAGCCAGAGACGAGAGGAAGAAGAAAGGGGAGGCCTTTGCCCAGCAGTGGAAAACTACATGGGCTATTAAAAAAAAAGGGACGTCACAAGCCCCCACTCCGGAAGTTTGATGATCTATAACTTTGTCGATTTTTAATAAATATCCCATATTTTTCCAAAATCTAACTGTCGGACTATGTCGACAATGATGACAAGGATGATGTCGTCGCTACTTAAAAAAAAACTCGTATCTCAAAACTAGTAAATTTTTCTTAGTGAACTTTATGAACATTTTATCAAGGTTCAATTTTGCTGACATATTGATGAACTAAAATAATTTCTTTGCTCACCCGCGACCTTAAGATAGCTAAGTCTATGCAAATTATGCGTGTTCATGCAGTTCCTCCACCTCCACACTGTAAGAACACACACTCTATATCTAGGCGACATAAAATGACTCTTTATGCACTAGTGCATAAAATAAAATCTTCGTCTAATACGAACTCAAGACCAAGGTAATCAGGTGTCAACAGCCACAAACAAAAAAGTTTCTTTATATTTTTTAATTTATATAAAACCAAAAATCAATCAAATCGATCATAAAAAATCAGTAAAATTAAAATAATGGAATTATTATATTAACGCATGAAAAATAAAAGGTACATCATTGTTTCCAATGTTGCTATTTCATTTCCTCGCCATCGAAGTGAAAAGCAGAGTGTAATACTCGAGCATTAAACCCATTTTCCCCTCGACGTGGCTATATGAACGCCTCGGGTAAAATGGCTCGTTTTATGCTGTTGTTGTACAATCTACTATAGTTCATTGATATGGACCTCCGCAAAGTAACGCCTGATTCAATAAATGACATATTGATTTTAGATACGAGATTTTTTCAAAGTAGTGTCGATATATTTATAACCCAGTCGTCATCCCTATTGTAACTGTGTTATAGAAATGGCCCTCTGTGTCCTAGTAGGCGGGGCTTAAAAACGTGTTCTGCGCGTCATGCGGCGATTTAAGTCAGCACACCACAGATACAGATATAGATTACACTAGATAACGCAAACACCTCAATCTGTATGAAAACGTGTTGAGACGTTAAGAGCGAATAGGAATGTTGACGCCATTAAAAAATAATTCGAAGGCACAACTCCAGTAAAAAAAACGCTTATTTTAGCCCTGAAATCCAGATTAATTTTCGATTTACTGTAAAATTAGTTTTTCTGTTGCTTTAAAACAAATAAATAGTTAGTTAATTGAATTGGCGGATAACGACGTCATAAGTCGCTAGCCATTGAAACTCTATGGCAGAATTGTGTTTTGACAGCTCATAAAAAGTAAGTCAGTTGATTGGTGGTGTCAACATCCCTATTAGCGATGTGAATTCCCCGATGTTTGCAGGTGGCAGGACCTTGTGCAAGGTCCGCTCGGATTGCTACCACCATCTTGCTCGCTAATCCTGCCGTGAATCAGCAGTGCTTGCACTGTTGTGATTCGGCGTGGAGAGTAAGACAGCCGGTGAAATTACTAGCACTTTAGGTATCCCATCTTAGGCCTCTAGGTTGGCAACGCATCTGCAACACCCCTGGTGTTGCAGATGTTTATGAGCGGTGGTGATCTATTACCATCAGGAGACCCACTTACTCATTTGCCATCCAGTCGAATAAAAAAAAAAAAATGTCCGCGCAAATTCGATTGAAATGCGCCGCCCGCCCGCGCCGTGGGGCTCGAGTGTCACTAGTCAAGATTAGTCAGTTAGCGGTCAGTCTTTGTATGGGGCCAACCCCGACGTTTCAGGCCGTCTTGCACCAAAAATAAATCTAGATTTACCCCCTTATTCATAAAACTTAACAAGCCTATGTTAACTAACAAATGCTTTGTCCCTTTCTAACAAATACAAATGTCGAAGTGACAGATAAGGACGAACGAATTTTAGCGGCATTTTAACTAAAATAGGTTTGATTGTCGTTTATGAATAAGGGGGTTAGTAATTAAACCTGGCTTAAGCTAGACAGTTTCATACATTTTGAAACTACTAAACTAAGCTTAACGCTAACTCGAGATTTATGTGTTTCCAGCAAGTAGCCATTAGAATCTAGATTGTAGACGGTACTGACATGTTGCAGCCTATGAGCGTGTACATGAGCGCGCTGATTTCGCACCACGCGTGGTACACGCCCAGCAGCCACTCCGCCACCGGCGTGAACGGCTCCGCCGCCGACCAGCTCGCGAGACGCTCCGCTTCTGAAACAAACAACGGCTCATGACGGTTGTTGCTCTGAGAATGAACTCTGGTGGGGTTCGAAACGCGTCGTGGTGGTGGTGATAGATGGGTTTGTGTGATTTGTGTGATCTTACAGTGTGGAGGTGGAGGAACTTTTTTTTTTATACGACTGGATGGAAAACGAGCAAGTGGGTCTCCTGATGGTAAGAGATCACCACCACCCATAGACACCTGCAACTCCAGGGGTATTGCAGATGCATTGCCAACCTTTTCACCGGCTATCTTACTCTCCACGCCGAAATACAACAGTGCAGGATTAGCGAGCAAGAACACACATATTTTGCATAAGCTTGGCTATCACAAGGTCGCGGGTGAGCAAAGAAATTCTGTTAGTTCATTGATATGGACCTCCGCAAAGTAACGCCTGGTTCAATAAATCACCATATACTCGTAATTGAGTATTTCCCAAAAAGAAATTGACAAGAAATCAGTTATGTCAAGAAATTATTAACACTAAGGACGAGATCATAAAAATTTAACAACATAAAACATTCAAAATTTCCTGACGCAAGGAGAACATCAAGAAATCTTGTGAGGTAAAAATCGTAATTTTGTAACTACGTCAAAACTTTCTATTGGATTCAACAACAAAGATTATCTGACTTTTTATCACTTTTACCACAAGGCTTTACAATATTAAGTATATTAAACAATATTAAGTACTTATTCTTTGTGGTGAAATAGCATCAGCATTTTTTTTAATCAAGTGTATGACTGAAAAATTATAAAACAGACAACTTTTTGAAAAATAGTCAATTCCCACGGGAATTTTGTAAAATCCCGGCATTTCAGTTCAACTGCTGTATTTACTGATTTACGTGTACAGTCAAGGGCAAAAATATGCATACACTTTAGTACCTTGTCTATTTTCGTCACATTCTACGTGACTACGAAGCTTGAGGTCCCGGGTTCGAATCACGACTGGGGCAGATATTTGTAGGAATAATACGAATGTTTGTTCTCGGGTCTTGGATGTTTAATATGTATTTGAGTATTTATTTATCTATATATAAGTATGTTTATCCGTTGCCTAGTGTCCATAGTACAAGCTTTGCTTAGTTTGGTACTAGGTCAATTGGTTTCAAGTGTCCCATGATATTTATTTATTTGAACTGCCATATATGATCTGTCACAGTGGTTAAAGTGACAAGGTACTAAAGTGTATACATAATTTTGCCCTTGACTGTACAAAGCCGTGGGTAAACACTAATTTGGAAAAAAATCTGTAGTTTGCTTACCACAGACGTAATGCAGCAGCGCAGCCTCTTCCTCAGGCGTCACTGGTGGCTCCTCGAAATCGTCCAACTCTTCTGACATCCTGCCGGTATACAAGACCTTCAGTATGAGGGACGAGCAACTTTATCTAGTACCTCGTTGCCATGGTTGGGCGTTTTCAGAAAAAGTTGTTGAAATTACTTTTTTTTTAGATGTGGATGAAATTTCGTTCTCCTACTCAGAATCACGAGCACTATCCATTGCAATAGGAAAAAAAAGTGTTCCCGGTTTTTCATATAATTTTGTGTTATCCATTAAACTATTAGTTTATTTATGGGTATGTTGTTAATGTTGCTATGTATCTTCCTAGTTCCTATCTACTTGGATTTGTTGTGTATGTGTACTGTATAAATTGTTATGTTTTCTTGATATTGCTGTAATGTAATGTAAATTCACCACCTGCTTAAATTTATTCCTCACTTCTCCATTCCATTGTAAAGGTTGCCTGGAAGAGATCGCTCTGAAGCGATAAGGCCGCCTATTGCTTACCTCAGAAAGTCTCTGTGTGTATACCTGTTTTCTGTAATTTTTTGCTATATTTTGGTGCGCAATAAAGAGTTATTGTATTGTATTGTATTGTACACTACCCCCACAGAGAAGTGTATGAAAACGGTAACATAATGGAATAAAAAATCTTGGGACACTTTTTTTCTTCTATTACAATCGAAAGTGCTCCTGATTCTGAGTAGGAAAACGGAATTTCATCCAAATCTATAGAAAAAGTAATATCAACAACTTTTTTTGAAAACGCCCGGTTACGTCCCTTGGACAACTCTCTAAAACCACGAGCTTCTATATTTTTTTGAACATAGTTACAAGCTCATTATTTTATAGACTATCTCCTAAGCATATTAGTCGCATATATAAATGCAGTTTTTTTTAAGAATCTTTATCACTGTTGTCTCTTGGACAACGGGCACAGAATAACAAACAAGAAAAAGTTTGACCCATAAGCGACTGGCTTAGCCAAACCCTACCATTTGAGCATTTTCACTCAGGCCCCCAAGACCAAGTCTATACATAGTTTGGAGGTCAGAATATATGACCATTCCCGCGATTTATCTGTACAAACTTTCCATACTCATTGATCATTGTATTTTGCCTCAAGTTGATTGTACAATAAATCATTTTTATTTTTTTTATTTTATTTTTCACGTTCGGCCCCAGTAATACAATGTATGTGACTTTTTAGTTCTTACTCCTATGCCAGTGACACGTAATTGTGACTGCTGTGCTTCTGCTGTAGGATATGCCCTATGCCTAGAGCTTAGTGGATCGCATTCGGCTTCGGTAACATTCCGCTAAGCCTTACGCTATGCTAGTATAGGCACTGGTCCCACCGGCGGCTACAAACTATTAGCGAGTAAAACTATAAACTACAAACGAGTGGGCGAGAGGCGAGAAGCGAGTATAGTTTTGCTAGTTTAGACGCTCGGCTATAAGCGAGTGTTTGCGTGCGACGGGCGATTACTCGCTGCACTAGCTCAGCTCGAGTACCGTTGAGCTAGTTTTATAGTCGATAGCTTATCGCTGCAGTCAACTAGTAGACAGTGGTCCCACCGCCAGCTATCGGCGAGCTCGGCGGTCAACTAGTAAAATTCTGTACTAGAAACAGTTGACAATCGGCGGGCGGCTAGTAAACAATTCTATGGAATTATCGCTTACTCGCCGGGCGGTGGGAGAGTATCCTCGCCGGCAGTGTGAACGGCCAGCTATGAACTACAAAAATATAACTCTCTCTTTTATGTACACGGAAACGATTATCTTTTGTTCGTTTCTTGGGCTAGAAAATAGCCGATAGCTCATAGCTTACTAGCTCGCGGTGGGACACTGGGCCCTTAGGAGGTACGAATTATTTTGACACATGCGTGTCACTGACATAGGAGATAGAACTAATAAGTCACAGACGTGTCACTGGCACCGCAATGTATTACATCTATGCCACATCTGTGAATGTCTTACGAGTCTGTCTGGTCCAAGGGGGTGTCGTCCTGGAGGGGGAACTCCACCCTGGCGCCCTCCTCGCTCGACGTCAGCAGCTGCACACACAAACACACATTGTCAGCTCTCTTTAAGTCTGATTCACACGTATTAAGTAAATGAGGGCTATCGTTTTTAACCTCACTAGATGGCGCCACTGTTGCGTGAGGTTTTGAAGTCTTTTATTACGGGCGTGAAAACAAAGTTTAGATTATAATCATATTTAATACATCTTAAAACAGTACCATAAAAATATCGAGCAACCACAGTATTGCGTAATCCCGTTTTGTTCGGATAAAAAGGAGGACAAATGTTTTCGAAAGACAAAACTGTCTCAAATTACAGACGTTCATTGCCCCTTATCGCATAATTGCCATAATTAATTTCAGGTAATGCAAAATATTCACAAAATTATCCATACTAATATTATAAATGCGAAAGTGTGTTTGTGTGTTTGTATGTTTGTGTGTTTGTGTGTTTGTATGTTTGTATGTTTGTCCCTCTTTCACGCCGTAACGGAGCGACGGATCGACGTGATTTTTGGCATAGAGATAGTTTATGGGCCCGAGAGTGCCATAGGCTACTTTTTATCCCGGAAAAATGCACAGTTCCCGAGGGAACAGCGCGCGATAACCGAATACCACGCGGGCGGAGCCGCGGGCAAAAGCTAGTTCTAATTATAAATAAACCCGCGTAGCTCACCCAAAAACTATGAGATTTGACATTTCGTTGACCTCACGCTACACTAGCGCCTCTAGCGGAAAATTCATACGCGATAGCCCTCATTGGCTACGAAACAGTACCAAAGGACGGAAACTATTTCATCCTTCTCATTGTAATAACTTTTTTTACGTAAAAAAAATATACTAAAACTTTGCTTGTTATTGGAAAAGGGGGATGTACTTGAATATCGCAAATTAATATGTATAAGTTAAAACGTCGACGGTCGAAATATCGAAACTATAGGCAAACCGCCTAACTGAGTCCTCGCCTGCGCGGTACAGGGGCGCGGGGGTAGGACGAGAAAGGGGACTGAAAGAGGTGCGAGCGGCAGGCGCTTCTTAGCGCACAGCTCATTCCGGTCGCGCCGCGGCTAGCGATCGCAAGTGCTAATGGCTACGGACGCTTTGTGAGAGGTACACACGAGATAAGATGAGTCGATTTATCTTCGGACATAAAATTAATAGTCAGTGCAAACAAATGGTTTTTAACGTGGGAGAGTTGTGTTAACCACGTAATCAAAATTGAGGACGAATACTGCAAACATGACGAAGTTGTAGACGATGCTGTTGATTTTATTATTGATGTACAGGACGATTCTGATGATTCTGATGATGGCCGCTTGGAAAGCGAAGAATCAAGTTCCAGTGATATTGATATGGAAATAAGTGATTGATTTATAATAAATAATACCTAGAAACGTGTATTACCTAATGTTTTATTTTGTTACTAGTTGAATAAACTTTTTGTAGGTACCTTGTTATTATGTTTCCGCAAATAGATAATTATGAGTACCTATTACGAAAATAAGTATCTATCTCTTGGACAAAAGTTTATTAACCCACTTACATAGTTTATAGATGTTTCAACCATTTGTATCGTTCTTAGGTAATTATATAATAAAACAGCAATTTTAAGTTGAATGAAAAAAAACGACTTTCAAAAAATAGACATAGGTACATATTATTGTAGTATTGTGTCGTATAGTCCAAATTCTTTATCTTGTCCGGAACTTCCTACCAGTACCTTACTCGATTCGGTCAAGAAAATTAGTTTTAACTATAACTCAAAACCCTCCTTCTGCCGCAATCAGAAAAAAACCATTCGTTAACCAACATGACGTCACATATCTTTAGAACTGTCTAGTGCACGTTTCGCCACTTGTGTATCTCGTTATTCACGCTCGCCGCCCGCACCGCCTTCACTCCCCTTTCTCGTCCTACCCCCGCGCCCCTGTACCGCGCAGGCGAGGACTCAGTTAGGCGGTTTATCTATAGGTTAGGTTCGATATTTTGACCGTTAATATTTTAACTATCGATATTTAAATTTTCGATACTGTGACGTCTAAGTCGATGAGGTAGAAAATTTTAAAAAAAACAACGGTTTCTGGACAATTGATTTATTAGTACCAGAAATAAAACAATGCATTTAAAAAAAAGGCTCGCGGCTAGTCAGTGGTTATATAGAGCTGGTGGGTCGTTTGGGTTATCTCAACCGAATGCTCGTTCGCTTGTACAATTTTGCTCGCTTAGTAGGTTTGGTTAAGTAAAATGTTGAGCGCCACCAGCCGATACGGCGGCTGGACCAGAATTTGAAAGGTAAAAGAAAAATAAGGTTTGAGTGTACCTCGGCCCGGAGAATTACCCACGGGTTTGGTGGCTACGAAGGTGTCCTGGAGAGATGGGCAACGGGAGCCCGCGGGGACTCGTCCAACCCGATGAAAAATTGGCCCAGGCAGAGGGCGGACCTCAAACTTGAAACTCCAAAAAAAAGGAACCTCCGTAGGTGGAAGCTGCAGACGGGAACTAAAAAAACCTCCTGGAAGAGAAAACCCAGGATTAGGATAATAAAAAAAAGGTGATGGTATGACGAGACGCAAGTTGTCCAATGGGCAACTGGTTCCTAGGGTTCTGTGGTCGAAATTGTTGGACTCACCGGAGAGGAATGAAGGTCCTGCTTCAGCTGGCCAGGCCGGAGTTGACGTCTGTCGACTCTCCGGAGGTTTCAGCAAGTCCACGTCCACTATTAAGCTGCAATGAACAAGGTCCGGTTACCACTTGCAGTACACGGAGCTACCGCCAAAATAAATTCTAAATAAAAAGGAAACTTACCTCGCGACATTTGGCGTCGCGTTTGCGAAATTATGCTCAGAGCGTTCGTTTTTAAAATAGAATAAAATACGAGGTGAGGTGAGAAAAGTCACACTCGTTTGTAAAGGAAAAAAGGACAAACGTCCGCGGCAATAGCCAAAAGGAAAAGAAAGCTCTGGATGGAGCCCCTCGGACGGCGGCCTTCAGAGAAAAAAAAAATGACAGATCCTGAGTGTTGTCATGCGCAAGCGCAGAGGCACAAACCAAGTTAAATAGGGAAAAATATGCAGAAGCTGATTTGTTCTGAAACGATGAAAACAAGTACTTACTTGATTTATCCTGAAATAATAACATCACTTCAGACGAAAACATGATCTCTTCAATTTGGAAAACACATAAAACCGTAAGGACTAAATTTTATTGACAGCAACACTGACAGTTGAGTTTTAATTTTAAACGTCACTAACAAAAGTCAAAGGAAACCATAACCATACAACGGCGTTTGTTGAGCGTTTATTTAAAAAAAAAATAAGAGGCAAGTGTTGAAATTTTTATATGTCACAGTACCCCCCAACCCAAGGAAAATTTTGACGTGAGGCAAAATTTTAAGCTGGCCCCCAGCTTCTATAACACACCGAGAATCCAAAATCACCATCTGGACGCGAGACTCAAAGGAAAACGTCCAATGTCCTGACTCACAAACAGTAGAGACGCCGGCAAGAAATACCAAGCAGCTCAACTCACCATAACATCAATTCTTAACAAAAGAATTACAATGAAAAAAAAACCACGCAAAGCGAAGTAAACCTAAGATAGTTCCTATCGTAGGATAGAAAGCAACATCCTATAGAAAGGTACAATAACTCCTAACAAAGGATAAAAGAAACAACACCCTATCGAACCCACGCGCTTTAACAGTCAAGAGCTTTATTAAACAGCTACGGACTGAACGAGGAAAAAAAACATCCCACAAAAAGGATAAAGAAAATAACACCTCATCAAAGGATAAGGGAAAAAAAATAACACCCTATCGAAGGATAAGGGAAAAAAACATAACACCTTATCGAACCTACACGTCTTACCAGTCAAGAGCTTAATCAGAGAAGCTACTGACTGAACAAGTAAACAAACTAAACTATAGACAACACTGAGATGAGACCCTGGCGGTGCAGTGAGAGGTAAAACAACAACGGACTGCACGTCCAGCGTCTACAGCAGAATAGAAGCATAAGTCTATGCAATGAGTAAAGTTAATCACTTT
Organism: Choristoneura rosaceana; assembly: GCA_037349165.1. Classification (NCBI taxonomy): domain Eukaryota; kingdom Metazoa; phylum Arthropoda; class Insecta; order Lepidoptera; family Tortricidae; genus Choristoneura; species Choristoneura rosaceana. Next base: position 3,009,391 of record JAZBNJ010000050.1, read on the forward strand.
TAAGGTGTTGAATGTGCCAAAAACCTAAATTCTTACCAGTAACGACACTTTCCAGCTCGTATACCAGAGGGGAATGTTTACATAACACACGACATTTCTCATAACGAGGTGCGAGTTTTGCCATGAAGAATTTACTGGCATCACTCTGAGGGAACGTTTTTTTCCACACAACATCTCCTACTTCGTATTCATTTGACCGACGTCCTTTGTTGTAATTACGAGCATTTCGCTCATGAGACTTAGCTAAAGCGGACAAAACCCTATCAAAAATATCGTGCAAGCCTCCTAATTTAGCAGCGTAATCTTCGGGTGAAGCACAGGACAAATCTAACTGTGAGGTTCTTTGACTAACGTAAACCTTACCACAGGGAATAGCTTCGCGACCATGTACCAAGAAAAAAGGAGTGAACCTAGTAGATTCGTTAACAGTTGTATTTAGGGCAAATTGGACCTTAGGCAATGTAGTATCCCACGAACGATGATCTTGTTGGACCAAAATAGAAACGGCCGTCATTAAAGTACGGTGGTAACGTTCTACGGTAGAAACTTGAGGACAATGACGTGGAATCAAATGAACCTGCGGAATGTCGTATTTCTCAAACAAAGCATTCAACTCCCTTCCAGTGAACTGCGTTCCGTGGTCTGCTATAACGGTGCGCGGTATGCCGTGCTTAAGAAAGACTTCATCCTCAAGCCGCTGTGCTATAGTTTTCCCCACGGCTCGCCGCAAAGGAAACAATAAAACGTATTTAGAAAAACAACAAACAACCGTAAAAATATACGTATAACCAGCGCGAGAACGTGGCAATGGACCCACCAAATCCATACTAATTGATTCAAAAGGACGGGAACAGACTTTGGGATTACCCATAAGACCTGCTGGTGGTTTCTGAGAGTGTTTATAAGCAGAACACACGTCACAATTTTTAATAAAGTTTACAACATCCTGGTATAAATCAGGCCAGTAATAATTCTGAGAAAGACGCTTATAAGTTTTAAACGTTCCAAGATGAACAAGTTCATCACAATGACAAGACTGTAGCAATTCAGACCGACGGTCAGAAGGAACTACTTCCTTCCAATCGAATTCATTAGAAAAGTGAAATTTATTTTTGGAGTAACGATACAATTTGCCGTCGTTAATAATGAAATTTGGACAAGAAGTGGGAAACCGTTCGCATTTTTGATAAAGTTTGTTATACCAATCGCAAGCGTGAATCTCCAAAATTGGAACAGCACGCGACAACGCGTCTGGGACAACATGTTCCTTACCCTTGCGGTGAACAATTTCAAAATCGTAAGGTGAAAGACGACATCCCCAACGGGCTAAGCGTCCAGTGGGATTAGTTAAATTGAAAAACCATTTTAAACTTGAATGATCAGTTACCACTTGAAAACGTTGACCTCCCTCCAAGTAAGGACGAAAATGTTCTATAGAAAATACTACTGCCAAAGCTTCCCTTTCTGTAGCCGAATAATTCCTCTCGGCCTTGTTCAAAGATCGGCTGGCGAAAGCAATTGGGTGTTCCTGACCGTCCGCAGATGTCTGCGTCAAGGTTCCACCAATACCGTACCCAGAAGCATCGCAATGCACAGCAAAGGGTTTGGAAAAATCGGGACAGGACAAAATGGGGGCTGACACTAAGGCAGACTTCAACTTCTGAAACGACTTGTCAGCGTCATCAGACCAAACAAAAGGAGGCGCGTTCTTACGTGTGCTCGTCAGCGCATTCAAAGGAGCGGCAATGTCACTGAAATTTTGAATAAAACGTCTATAATAAGAAGCGGTACCTAAAAACATCTTTACCTCTTTACGATTACACGGAGTAGGGTAGTCTACAATAGATTGTATTTTAGATGGATCCGTGCGTAACCCTCGCTCATCTACCACGTATCCAAGATATTTTAGTTCACTTCGAAAAAAATTAGATTTGCCGAAATTAATGGTCAAATTAGCAGATTTTAAACGATCAAAAACACGGTTAAGCAAAGAAATATGATCATCAAACGTTTCACTAACAACGATGATGTCATCCAAATAAACGAAAAGCCTACCATTAAATTCGGGTCCAAACAATTTGTCCATCAACCTCTGCTGCGTCGCTGGAGCGCCTGTCAAACCAAAACACATCACTTTAAATTGAAAAAGACCACGACCGGGGACGGTAAACGCGGTACGCTCTTTCGATTGCTCATCAAGCGGTATTTGCCAAAATGCACTTTTTAAATCAATAGAAGAAAGAAACCTAGCATCTCTTAACTGGTCAAGGATACCAGAAACGTAAGGTAAAGGATAGGCATCATGCTTACTCACTGAATTCAATTTGCGACTATCAATGCAGAAACGTAATTCACCGTTAGACTTGGGCGTAAAAAGAGTCGGGTTGTTCCAAGCACTCGTGCTAGCTTCGACCACATCCTGTGCCAGCATTTCGTCTAACTGCCGATTCAATTCTACCAGCCGATGAGGTGAGATGGGATAATATCGCTGCTTTATAGGTTTACAATCGCCAGTATCAATGGTGTGAACAAGTAGATCCGTACGCCCTAGACCTTTCCTTTCAAAAGAAATGCTTTCAAAATTACGTATCATATTATCTGCAATTACTCTTTGATCAGGGTTAAGATGATCAAAGGAATGCAGCCGAACCTCAGAAACAAAATTCTGGGTCGTGACATCCTTGTTAACGCTAAAGTCTTTAAATAAATTTGGAGCTATGTTAAAGGCTTTCCAAAAATCAACGCCTAAAATCAATGGAGTAGTCACATCCGGTATAACATAAAACTTAATAACACGAGTTAAGTTACGAACCTTAACCGGTAAAGATAAATATCCTTTTACCGTTGCCTGGGAGTCGTTAGCGGTGGCAATGTAAGTAATATCACGGCAACCGTGTAGCGGAGCTCCCAAAGACAAGAACAAATCGGACAGGTCCGATCCCAATATAGAAATCGAAGAACCTGAATCAAGTAACCCATCCAAACGATGGTTATAAATAACTAAAGAAATATAAGGACGGTCGTCCCCACGATCAACAAAATTCCGAACCGCAGAAACGCTGGAAGAAACAAATGCGTTAAGCTTCACACCGTCTCCATTAACACTATCACGAGAAGAGTTCCCACGTTTACGACCGAAGGTACTCGAAACGGATTTGCTAAAACGGTTCGAGTTTATTCGTTTTTTGATTGATTTCCCGAATTAGAGGACTTAATTAAACAGTCAGGGCAAGAGGGACTCCTCACACCCTTTTTCCCGCATCGAAAGCAAACAATGTCTTTCAATCGACATTCCCGAAGAGTATGGGTATCTACCCTGCAACGAGGACAAAATATTTTCGCCGAGGCTATCTCTACCCTAGGCTTCAAAACCGATTTGAAACATAGGTCTGGGGCAAGCGCACTCGTAGAAGGTTTTGGAGGTTCCACAAAAGTATTAGCACGATGCCAGCTGTCCTCAAGAACACGACAAACACGCTTAAGGTCACTAAGAGATTCCACGGGATCCAATGCCAAGGGAACGGAATATTCCGGCCTTATGTTCAAATACACGATATCAAACTTCTCCCTTTCAGTAAGAGGTAACGTCAACCGACTAAAATAATTTAGCATTACGCTAAGATACGAACATATGCTTTCGCGTGGACCCTGGGTTCGACTGCGAATTTCCTTCAGCAACCGCCTGTCATAATCGAAAGGTAAAAATTCCGCCAAAAGCAACGATTCCAGCTGAGCCCATGAAGAACAATCAGGTTTCACAGATCTGTACCACTGCAACGCATCTCCCTCGAACAACTCGACGGCTGAAACGAACAACCTGTCCGCTGGAATACCACGTGAGCTACAAAGTTCCTCAAGTCGCTGAAGAAAAACCCTAACACAAGTTCGACCATCATATTTTAAGTTAAGCGAGCCGATAGTTTGGTATTTATTTAAAGTTATGGGAGCTGGAGTAACAACCTCAGTAAGTGGTTCATCAGGTACCTGATACTGTTGAGTGCTTGTTTTAAAAATCTGAAATAAATTATCAAGCTTAGACAAAAATTTATTGAGCATATCCATTTGCTCTTGATATGAGGTAAGGTTAGCTTCATCCGGGGTGATTCGCGTTAGACGGTGAAAAAGGTGGTGCGCTAAGGCTTGAATTCGGTTTAAGGCCTTTAATGTTAAAGTACGTGACGAAGGTGCAATCAGTTGAGATAACTCCTTAAGTTTACATGATGTGCTATCAAGCTCTTCAGCCATATCACCCACAAAATTTACAATTTCATCTGAAGGGTATTCCTTCACGAGTTTACGTAACTGTGTGCGTAAAGTGTTCACATCCTCCGCAGGTACAGTACTCCTAATGCGGACCTCATAAGCTAACTCATCTTTATGTAATAAATTCCATATAATAGGACGTTCCTCCATTTCCTATTCGTGCAATAGCAGGTAGATGCCAATAAAGATTAAGAAAGAAAAAAAATTAGTCGACACTAATTTACAATCGCTATTGACTGACTTCAGAAATGCAGCAATGTAACTGTTTTTTTTTTTTTAAAGCACACAAAAAAAAATTGACGCCGACTATACCGAAAGTTATAACCACACAAAAAATTTTGTCGCCGACTGTACCGAAAGTTATAACCAACTGCAGAAATACAGCAATATTTTAATTTTTTTTTAACAAATAATACACAAAATTAATTCTTTAACAAAAATGCACAAAATATGCAGCTGACTGTACTAAATCTCGTAACCGACCCAGAAATGTAAAAATATATTTTAATTTTTTAACAGAAATACACAAAATATGCAGCTGAATGTACTTAATTTCGTAACCAACCGCAGAAATGTAACAAGGTATTTTAATTTTTAACGAAAATACACAACATTTAATTTTTTAACGAAAATACACAAAAATATCTAGCTGACTGTACTTAATTTCGTAACCAACCGCAGAAATGTAACATGTACTCTTAAACTTCAGACCAAAGTGTTCACAAAAAAATGTTTCTGATTATACCAAATATTATTAATTGCAGAAAAACAGCACTATATTTTTTTTTAACAAAGTTCAAAACGTGAAATGTACTGACTGTAGACTGTACCAAGTATTACTAACAAACTTTAGAAAAGCAACACTAAAGCTTTTTCTTTTAATTTAAAAAAAAGGTTCAAAAGAAAAATGTTTACTGACTGTACCTAATATTATTAACTAACTGCAGGAAAGCAGCACTACACATAAATGTACCTATATATATTTTTTTTTTAATTATTAACAAGTTCACAAAAAAATTGTTACTGACTGTACTATAAATTATAAGTGACTACAGAAAGGCAACAATAAGTTTTTAGATTTTTAACAAAAGTACAAACAATAATTATCACTGACTGTACCAAAAATTACTAGTAAACAGTACTGAGTACATTAATTAATTTTACTGAAGTTAATTGTAATTAAGAAGGTTTAAAGTATTTATCTCTAAAATTTCAAGCAATTGGTGTTTGAAACGCGATGACAATATAAAATACTATAGGTTACTTTATTATTGAGGCTGACTGTACAAGCTACCAAAAGGGAAAATTATTGTAATTATTGTATTATATTGCTAATCCAAGTCAGTTGGGCTAATTCTATAACACTTCATTCGGCTATACAAAATGGCGGCTCTTAATAAGCTACCCACAATTTAAATTATAAGTACACCCACAACTTTTTATAAAGAAATAAAGTGAAATAGTTGATTACAAACTCAACTAAATGTAAACATACTTTTAGTACAAATTGTTTAGAAAGGTAAAATGTAATTGTTGATTACAAACTCAACATGTTACTTTGTTTACTACAAACTTTACAATAGTCATTACTCATTAAAGTACATATAAGCGAACAAAAAAAACAAGCGGAAAGTTCAGTCGAGAATTTCTACAGCTAGTAACGACATAGAATTTAACCCAAACTAAAGCCCCACGTTGGGCGCCACTGTGACGTCTAAGTCGATGAGGTAGAAAATTTTAAAAAAAACAACGGTTTCTGGACAATTGATTTATTAGTACCAGAAATAAAACAATGCATTTAAAAAAAAGGCTCGCGGCTAGTCAGTGGTTATATAGAGCTGGTGGGTCGTTTGGGTTATCTCAACCGAATGCTCGTTCGCTTGTACAATTTTGCTCGCTTAGTAGGTTTGGTTAAGTAAAATGTTGAGCGCCACCAGCCGATACGGCGGCTGGACCAGAATTTGAAAGGTAAAAGAAAAATAAGGTTTGAGTGTACCTCGGCCCGGAGAATTACCCACGGGTTTGGTGGCTACGAAGGTGTCCTGGAGAGATGGGCAACGGGAGCCCGCGGGGACTCGTCCAACCCGATGAAAAATTGGCCCAGGCAGAGGGCGGACCTCAAACTTGAAACTCCAAAAAAAAGGAACCTCCGTAGGTGGAAGCTGCAGACGGGAACTAAAAAAACCTCCTGGAAGAGAAAACCCAGGATTAGGATAATAAAAAAAAGGTGATGGTATGACGAGACGCAAGTTGTCCAATGGGCAACTGGTTCCTAGGGTTCTGTGGTCGAAATTGTTGGACTCACCGGAGAGGAATGAAGGTCCTGCTTCAGCTGGCCAGGCTGGAGTTGACGTCTGTCGACTCTCCGGAGGTTTCAGCAAGTCCACGTCCACTATTAAGCTGCAATGAACAAGGTCCGGTTACCACTTGCAGTACACGGAGCTACCGCCAAAATAAATTCTAAATAAAAAGGAAACTTACCTCGCGACATTTGGCGTCGCGTTTGCGAAATTATGCTCAGAGCGTTCGTTTTTAAAATAGAATAAAATACGAGGTGAGGTGAGAAAAGTCACACTCGTTTGTAAAGGAAAAAAGGACAAACGTCCGCGGCAATAGCCAAAAGGAAAAGAAAGCTCTGGATGGAGCCCCTCGGACGGCGGCCTTCAGAGAAAAAAAAAATGACAGATCCTGAGTGTTGTCATGCGCAAGCGCAGAGGCACAAACCAAGTTAAATAGGGAAAAATATGCAGAAGCTGATTTGTTCTGAAACGATGAAAACAAGTACTTACTTGATTTATCCTGAAATAATAACATCACTTCAGACGAAAACATGATCTCTTCAATTTGGAAAACACATAAAACCGTAAGGACTAAATTTTATTGACAGCAACACTGACAGTTGAGTTTTAATTTTAAACGTCACTAACAAAAGTCAAAGGAAACCATAACCATACAACGGTGTTTGTTGAGCGTTTATTTAAAAAAAAAATAAGAGGCAAGTGTTGAAATTTTTATATGTCACAATACTCAGATACGTGCCCTGGAAAAGTCCTAATTCATATTGGTAACAGTAAAATCTCCTAGAGGTGAGTCCCAAAATTGTAAACTTGTGTGAGATGAGTCGTAGTTGGTTGTCTGGAAGAGATCGCTTTTTAGCGATAAGACCGCCTATTGTCTACCTGATTTTTTTTTTGTGATGAGCTGTACTGTTTTTTGGTGATCAATAAAGAATATTTGTATTGTATTGTATTGTCGTAGCCCTGACAACTTTGGGAACCACTGTCCTAAGCTATCCTATATCTATGTACTCGCCTACTATAACATAAACCCCCAGTGGGTTTTTCAATAGTGGCATAATAAGTTCATTGTATTGATTTGTTTCGATTATCCCTCCGTACTAAAAGTGAGTTTGTTTGTTACGCTTTCACGCCGTAACGGAGCGACGGATAGTCGTGATTTTTAGCATAGAGATAGTTTATGGTCCCGAGAGTGACATAGGCTACTTTTTATCCCGGAAAGAAGCACAGTTCCCGAGGGAACAGCGCGCGATAACCGAATACCACGCGGGCGGAGCCGCGGGAAAAAGCGAGTATTAAATAAAAAAAGCACATTAGTAGAACAGTTTTCTTAATAAACTGTCACTGTTGTCTCTTGGACAACGGGTTGGTTATTCCAACCAATAAGCAAAAGTTTGGTTGACTCAGATAAGTCGAAAGCATAAATATCTATACTGCCATAGCATCAAATATATGTATACATCGACCTTAAAGTAAGTGGCATAAAGGTGTATAGATAATTTTGAAGCCTTGGGAATGAATATATTTCACCATGACTGTACAGTCGTGTTCATAAAGTTATCAACAAAATTTTGATCAAAAATATCTGAACACGACTCTATTATTAACGGTGTAAAAGCGTTTTGCTAACAAGTTTTTGAAATCGACTGTACATTTAGCGTTTTTTGCATTTTGCTCAGAAGCGGTGTCAATGAGGGCTATCGTTTTTATCTCACTAGATGGCGCCACTGTTGCGTGAGGTTTTTAAAAGTCTGTTGTAACAAGCGTGAAAACAAAGTTTAGATTAAAATCATATTTAATACATCTTAAAACAGTACCATAAAAATATCGAGCAACCACAGTATTGCGTAATCCCGTTTTGTTCGGAAAAAAGAGAGGACAAAAATTTTCGAAAGACAAAAGTGTCTCAAATTACAGACGTTCATTGCCCCTTATCGCATAATTGCCATAATTAATTTCAGGTAATGCAAAATATTCACAAAATTATTCTAATTATAAATAATACCGCGTACCTCACCCGAAAACTATGAGATTTGACGTTTCGGAGACCTCATGCTACACTAGCGCCTCTAGCGGCGAATTCATACGCCATAGCCCTCATTGACTCCACATTTTGCGTTATGTGCTTTTTGCTCCGAAGCGGTTTTTTTTTTTTTATTCGATTGGATGGCAAACGAGCAAGTGGGTCTCCTGGTGGTAAGAGATCACCACCGCCCATAAACATCTGCAACACCAGGGATATTGCAGCGCTGCCAACCTAGAGGCCTAAGATGGGATACCTCAAGTGCCAGTAATTTCACCGGCTATCTTACTCTCAACGCCGAAACAACAGTGCAAGCACTGCTGCTTCACGGCAGGATTAGCGAGCAAGATGGTGGCAGTCTCGCGCAACTTAGAACAAAAAAACTTTTGTATGGAATCTGCATGGCAAACCATTACCATAATATAATATTAACTAAAACCTCAGTACAGTTTAGCCATAGTAAAAGGATAATCCTTTTACTATGGTTTAGCTGTCAGGTCAACTGTCATGAGTGTCATGTCAGGCATGTTGCTTAGCTTGTGATTGTGACTCGCATACTTTATTCGTTAATTTCTTTAGATTTCTATTTAAGTTCGTCTTAATTGTTTTCTAAAGTAGTGACACGTGACTGACGTAAACATATTTTGTGAAATTGGCACCGAAAAGACGATTTATAACGTGTGAAATTTGTGGAAATCGAACAAGTCGACATAATCACGAAAAAAGGATTTTTATGGCAAAATTTCCCATTGACGAGAACCGGTAAGTATTGTCTTAGATACTTTTAGCTATATTTTGTAGCAGCAAGTTAAATAAACAAAGGGAAATAGATATTTAATATCCTTATCATTGTCCACTAGGGATGTGCACTACAACTATCGATAACTGTAGGCTTATTTGTTTATCAGTGCAACTAATATTACTTTACATAAGAAGAAGAAAGATCGGAACTTTATGACAACTTGCATGCAATATGACCATAATTATAGGCATTTTCAAACTTCCGATATTTCAATGCAGTTGAAAATATCTTGATCATGGGTAGACAAGACACACACGGCCTGGATAAATTATTGAGTTTAGTGATTACATAACATTTTAACCGTAAATTAAAAAAATAAATACCTCTGTTTTAACGATAAAATGTTTTCAGATGCAGGGCACAAACTAGTGGGAAAAGAAGATTTGGTGAATGTTTCCATAAAAAAATTACATGTATTAAAATACATACGTGAAATTCACTTTGAAAACAGGGCTTTGAAAAAAATAAAGGAAATCAATAGAAAACTTGTATTTTATTTTGGGTCCACACCTAAATCCAATACTATGTGTAGGTATACGACTTAAGTGTGGACTCGATCTTAACCTAAATTTGATTACAAAAATTGTTGACCTAAGCCTGTATTTCAACCCTCACCATTTTATCGATATCGATAAAAAGCGCAAACGTTTAGCATGCTGCACTATTTAAATCTGTTATGTTGGTAGTATTGTTTTTTGGCGTTAAACGGATCTTACACACACACATACATACACGCGTAGGCGTACATTTTGGTAATGGTTTGCCATGCAGACTCAATACAAACTCGATTCCATTCGCTAGTATGGGAGTCCCGCCTCTTAAAACGTAGTGGTTATATTCTCTTTGGATGGTGGTAGCAATCCTGGCGAACCCTGCACAAGGTCCTACCACTTACAAAACAAGTTTGCTAACGAGTTTATGAAATCGACTGTACATTGTGTGTTTTTTTTTTTCATTTTACTCCGAAGCGGTGTCAACGGTTGTCTAATGTTTGCCCGAATTTCATATGCCCGAATGTATCGTTTTCTAGAATTTTCATTTGCCATAAAGTAATTTATTTCTGAAATGGTATTTTCTTCAGAGTTGATATTAAACTAACCTAACCTAACCTAAGCATTCTATAAGATGACATTATAAAAAACCTTGAAAACAGTACGGTTGTATATAATTTATGGCAAACGTTGGTATGGAAAGTGAAATTCGGGCAAATGAAATTCGGGCAAGTAAAGGTATTCGGGTGTCAACACTTGGTACTCACGTGCAGAGGCGCGAGCCGCACCGCCTGCAGGATGTCTTCGTGCCGGATGAACAGCTCGGTGCGGTCCGGCGCCGGCGCCGCGCTCAGCAGCGGCAGCAGGAACTGGCCCATCGCCGGCGGCTCCGCCTCCTACAAACAACGTCAGTCAAACAGAGGCCGTGGTGGCCTAGTGGTTTGGGGTATAGATAGATAGAAACTTTAATCCTCATAACAAAATAACATGGCTCCATACACGTTTTTGATAAAAACAAAGGAATAAACATTAAGAAGAAAAAAAAAACATTTTAATAATCATACAGATAAAGAAAACAGGTATAAAGAAACCACATCGGTTATTCAAGTATTACGTAAGCAGAATTTTAGTAATTTGTAACCCCCTACTCCCCTTGTCAGTGAGTCGTCAAACCCCTACCCCCTCCCCCCTATGCTTACGTAAACATTGGTATATATTTTTAACAATATTCAGGTTTTTTTATTGTTATTGCAAAAAAAAACAAGAAATAATTAATAAATATTGCTGACGTAACCACCATCTAGACCCCCCCCCCCCCCCATGTCATATAGTGACAAGGTACTAAAGTGTATACATATTAAGTACATTTAAGTGTATACGACCGGATGGCCTAGTGGTTAGAGAATAGTAGTCATAGTCATGAAGCTTGAGGTCCCGGGTTTGATTCCCGGCCAGGGCAGATATTTGTATGAATAATGCGAATGTTTGTTCTCGGGTCTTGGGTGTTTAATATATATTTAAAGATGTATTTATCTATATAAGTATGTTTATCCGTTACCTAGTATCCATAGTACAAGCTTTGCTTAGTTTGGGACTAGGTCATTTGGTGTCAAGTGTCCCATGATATTTATTGTTTATTTCTATTTTGAAAGGCCATATGATAATAATAACAATCTATCACTATCATATAACTAAAGAGTTTTGATATAATATAACCAGTTGATATGAGTAGAACACTAGCGTAGCGGCCAGCCGGGTTCTAGAATTGGACATTTTTATGGCTGGACCAATAACTGATTGGACATTTTTATGGCTGGATCAATAACTTATTGGACATTTTTATAACTGGACCAATAATTGATTGGACATTTTTATGGCTGGACATTAGTCGTGCAAACAGTGGCGGACTAAGCCCGTCAGAGGCCCGGGGCGGCAAAGCTGAATGAGGACCCAAGTTTTAAAAAAAACCCAGTTTAAAAAAAATTTGGTACTAAGCACATTTTTAGTCTTGTAGGATTTGATCAGGGGAACGCGGAGGCATTTGGGGGCCCCCAAGACCGGAGGCCCGGGGCGGGCCGCCCCTTCCGCCCCCCTGTTAGTCCGCCACTGCGTGAAAAGGTTATATTTATATTTTGCCCCTGACTGTACGTCCAATACGCACCGCTCCTTTGTGCTGGTAACCGTTGCACGCCGAGTCGAACGACTGCGCCGCGTCCTTAGTGGACGAGTTGTCCGATGAACCTGGCAACACAAATCAACATCAGCATCATGATAAAAATACGGCTCAACTCATAAGCCATCGGATTGGTTAAAAGTTTAACGTGACTTGGTGTTTAATTGCTAGGCCTAATATATAAAATAAAATGTAATATACAAGGTGACCTTAGCCTCTGGACAAATAGTGAAACCATGGATAAGAATGATACTTAGCAATATCTTAAAATAGTTATTTGCTTAATTAGACAAGAAAAAAAAATCTATGTCAAAATCAAAGTCAAAATCTCTTTATTCAATTTAGGCTATAACAAGCACTTATGAACGTCAAAAAAATCTACCACCGGTTCTGAAAACCCTCTGTTGAGAAAAATCCGGCAAGAAACTCAATGAGGTACTTTTTTTTAAGAACAGATTCACAATGTTTATAAATGATATCTACCTATCTACGAAATGAAATCAGATCATCCAGATACACAGGCTGCTCCAAAGTGATACATTGAAAACCGTTAGTTTTTCGGTAAATATTAGATTGATTGTTATGATACCTGCAGTTTTTTTTTAATATCTTGTAAGCTAGTAGTATTCGTATTTGTCCAGAGTCTAAGGTCACCCAGTATATATAAAATAGGCCTAATATTTGTGAGAATTCTTACACTAGCCCAGTTTTTTTCTCCCTCTAAATATATCTATACTCACAAGCATCCTCCAACTCGGTCCACTGGCCGTCGGAGTCCGAGTCGGCGCCGACGTCGGACGCGTCGGAGACCACTTCGACGCGTCGCACGCGCATCGACGCCGCGCGCCGCGCCGCCGCACTCCGCCGCCGAGATATCTGCGACAACAGACAATTTTATTTTTTTCAATCTATCATTTTAATGAGGTTTTAGTACACCACACACACACAGACTTCGCTGTTTCGGCCACCTACTAAGAATGGGAGAGGATCGGGCTGCCGAAAGAGCATACGTGGGACGAGCGACTGGTCGCCGCCCGGTTGGACACAGGTACCGCTGGGAGGACAGTGTCCAGGCGGGTCTGCGACGTCTTCAAGTCGACGACTGGCAAGAGGCTGCGCACGATCGGGACAGATGGCATGCTCTTGTTTCGGAGGCCAAGCCCCTCTTTGGGTCGCTGAGCCAAATTAGTTAGTTAGTTCTTTAGTACACCAAATGTGGTTATTTCAGCCTCATGGGGAGCCAGCCACGTGTCTGGATGCAAAGGCCTGTCTAATGAACGTGTAAATCAGCATCGCTTCTTCTGAAAGCGGTCGACTTAGAATTACATTAACACCTCCATTGAACAAGCCCATACCATCCAAATACCTGTCCCTGATGTCCTTATTCTGATCACATTCCAAAAGAAAACGATAACAACAACAACAACTGTTACAGTCTAACAACTGGTAGCATGGTGTACGGTTGTGTTACTCTGAAGATGAACTCTGGTTGAGTTCGAAACGCGTCAGTGTGATGTGGTGGTGGTGATAGATGGGTTTGTGTAATTTGTGTGTGTTCTAGAGTGTGGAGGTAGAGGAACTGCATGAACACGCATATTTTGCATAAGCTTGGCTATCGTAAGGTCACGCACGGGTGAGCAAGGAAATTTTTTTTGTTCATTGATATGGACTATGGACCTCCGCAAAGTAACACCTGATTCAATAAATTATTTAACAAATTAGATCAATTTAATATTTTCTCCAACTGCACTGTTATTACCTCCTTCCCTTTGGCGATGGGCTTGCGTCGGGGAGCGCGCTGCGGGCGCGAGGCGCGCCGGGCGCCGCCGCCGGACCACGAGGAGGACGACGAAGTCCCGCTGCCCGAGACACGGTGGCCCATCTGTAACAACACCGTAGCACTTGTGAGTTGAAGATTTGGAATAGTGAAGCAAGGATGCTTTTTGGACAGTATCAAACTAGTGGACGCTAGTCATTTTAAAAACTAAAGAGACGTTACGCACAATGTCTGATCGAAATCCTTGAAAATCTTAGTTCCTGGGTTCGATACCCCGGTGGGGCAGATATTTGTGTAAATAACACAAATGTTTGCTCTCGGGTCTAGGATGTTTAATAATGTATTTAAGTAATGAGTGCATAAAGTTGTGTAGGGACACATATTTTTGTAACTTTGGCAGTGTCAATATCTTTGCCGTTGACTGTAGAAGTTTTGCTTAGTTTGGAACTAGATCAATTGGTCCCATGATATAAAAAAAAAAACAGATTTCTTCTGGTATAATGCATAGTTTCTGTGGGATAACAACAAACATCGCAAAAGGGGCTAGTAAATCCAAATTTCTACACCATCTATCTAATCACTAGACACTGTAACTAGAATAAGTTTCTTAAAATTTAGCAGATCAGCACTTCAGAAATACAGGTATTTAACATTGTTTCAATGTTTTGTTTACTTTTCTTGTGTTTATTCAATGCAAATATTCAAACATTGCCTTCCCAGTCCCAGGGTTTCAATCTATCTATCTCTATATAAAATTAAACCTAAATAGGTTCTGCGGTTCAAGTGCAAAGAGGTAACAGAGAGAAAGTTTAATCACTAATGGACGAAAAGTAAAGTTACTGTGACGATTTGTAAGATGGGAAGATATTCTAGAAAATATATGATTGACGAAGAGTTCATTTTGGGAAAGCATTTTTTACAATAGCCACATTCTTTCAAAACAATACAAAAAGACTACTTATAAGATTTCTGAAATATCTGATTCAATTATACTTTCAATTTAAAATGTACATCTAAATGATAATGTAAGTTTTTGTCTGTTATTAATCAAACTAAACACAAAACAATAACAAATACATTACAATGTGAAGATTGCTGGTTATATTGTAAACCAGTATAAAATGTTATTGTTTCTAAAAATAATACATTTATTTAAATTAGTATAATCAATTATGCATAGTAATGAACAAAGTCTGCTAATAGTAATAAATATTCAAACATTTTTTGCATGCAACTTGCATTTGTGTTGTAGTAAAAGATAATGTACATAATGTATGCCCTTGTCTAGCCATGCCTTGTCACATGGCCAAAATGTACATCATAGAAGTACTAAAGGTCAATGACACACACTACTACAACTTTAGTCGCGAAAATCACGCACATATTCGATTTTTTCAGCGTGGGAACGTCACTTTGCTTGAAATGCACTTTAGAAAGAGAGACAATTAGTCAGCCATTTTGGTGTAGGAACGACTGGACTTACTGCGATTTCGAAGAGGGAAGGGAAGTCTTGCTGAGGCTCGCCGTCAGCCAGCCCGGCGAGGAGCCCCAGCTCCGCGCTCAGCCCTGCCAACTCCGCGCCGATACGGTCAGCTCTGTCCGCGTCACCCAGCTCATCCTTCAGAATGTCCCCGATCTCGTCAGAGACCGCCGCCACGGCCGAGGCCACCTCGTCCGGAGGCACTCCCTCCTTCCCTAAACCCTCGCTGCCACCGGTCTGATGCTCCGTCGCCTCCGAAGTACCCGTGCTCAGATCCGAACATTTCTCCGTCGAAAACATCATTTGCGAACCAAATTACACAACTGTTTCGAAAAACGAAACATCTAAAGTCACGCACGGTTATGATAAATTACACAAACAGCGAGAATACAGTGGTATATGAGTGAAAAATCATTTTTCCCCAATACTGATATAGCCCGAACTTTTTGACAATACCAATATGGCGACGATATTTTTAGGTAATTTGTGACCAGCCTCAATTGGATTTTATGTCATTTTGGTATATGGCAGCACGTGCATCATAATCATAATCGATAACAGAAAATCGACTAACTGGTTGGACAATAAAATTCTTCAATTATAAATTAAGAATGATGTAGAAATCACTGAAAATTGCAGCAGTAACGACTAAGATATAGTCTGCAAAAAACTGTGTGAAACTATGAGTGTCATGACTAACTACTTAGATTCCAGAAAAAGTTCACTTATTCTACAACCGATTGATTAAAAATCGATTTCAAAAATTACCTTATGCAGCTTACAGTGCTTTGAGAAAAAAACGTGTTTCATGACATAAGTTCACTATATTTTTTTATATTTATCAAAATATACTCACTTTAATATAAAATTGTTATACTGTAAGCTTATTTTTGTCAATTTCGATTTCTCTCTATTTAATTAAAAGTTCAATTTGATTTTTTTTATTAATTGCAACCCAGTCAGAACCATCAGTGTCAGCATGACATTTGACAGATGACAGAAAGACTGACATTTTCAGATTGTGCGCGAACGTTCTCAGCTGGAGCTTTACATCTAATTAATAATTTTTTATATAAAAAAAATGTATTGCAGGTAAAATACCGCAGTGCGATGCACGGGGGCACGTGCCTGATATTGTTATAGGCCTCCAAAACGTCGTATTTAATTTAATTAGCTTAATTTTTCTCTCGTAATCCTTCATGTAACTCAGGAGCTATTTGAATTCTAAATTTACGAGTTTGACTGTGTTAAAGATATTGAAAAGTCTTTCTGAAATTATAGTTTAATAATTAAATTATTACTTAGTGAATAATGGCTGTGCAAAATAAAGTTTTATACGCTTTTCGTGGATGGATAGCTTTCGTAGCGTTCATGGATTTGGGTACAGCGGGTAGATCGTACATTGAACGCCGGTCGTTCCTCAACCAGAATGGAGACAGTGAACATTTAGATGGTAAGTTGAAGCCCTATAATGGCCACACACGTGACCTATTAAATCGCGCCAGTAGCATTTCATTTCGGCATTTGATCAGTCGCTAGTAACTCATGAGCGCCGCGGCCCCGCAATGTATTAAGACTTTACTATCCTCGTGTAATTAAAAAAAAAATAGTTTGTTGAAGAAATATCATTTTAAAAATTGCTTGCCCTTGGGAACCGGGATTCAGGTACAAAACACTTTATTTAAAACTTAAATTAAACAAACTTGGCTATTACAAAAAATGTCAAAAACGAAAAAAGGGACAGAAACTTAGTAGGTATAGTGACAAAAATAATTGATTCATAACATCGATTTGGATATTTTTGTAGTTAAGCACCCATTACACAATACTCAGTTTGACGGATTTTTGAGATATATTTTTATGCAATGTCTTTACTTAATGGTATAGTGCCTATTCAATTATTGGAATTGGGTTGATCAATTTTTTCTTGTCACTTGTTGCTATAGTTACGGTCTCCCGAGTCACTCTTTAACTCCTAAGTTTATAGGATTAAAATTTACTAAATTCATTCATTCATTTACCAAAGTCATTTTAAGCCCCTTCTACAGGTCATCTAATAAGCATGTTAGTATAATGTGACACAATGTTTCCTCTATTAAACTGTACTACTTTTGTCCCCTGGCTGACGGGACAGAATAACAGCAAGGAATAGTTGATCAACACAATTATACCTTTATAGTTTTTGTGGTACTAGTCGTGGCAATGAACTTTTATGCAAAGTTAGGCAGTGAAAGGTATAATTGACCATTTATTTTTTGTATTTAGTATATGAGTTGTGTACAATTTTGAATTTCAGGGGACTTCACAATCTCCAGGATGTTGGGCATGTACTCTCTGCTGAAGGCTCTGGCTCTGATCCACTGCACACTCTATATACATTACAGGCCGTGAGTTTTACACCTCTAACATTTTTTACATTATTTTAGGCCTGCGTGGTATTGGAATGCTTGTTATGGATTTATGCATGCGGCAGTGCTGCCAAGTTAGCAAATATAATAAAAATGCCATGACAATGTGAGTTATTTTCAAATAGTATTAGTATCTATAGAGAAAGTTCTCTTTAAAGTTTGTGGCCATGCCTGCTCATCATATATTAATTAGTAAAAAACATTGATAGTAGTGACACAGCTAAGTTTCCTAAAAATTTTATACAAATAATATGATATTTGGTCTATTTGGCATCTTTTTAGAGAGTTCCATACTGACCAGTGCTCCACGGAATCGAAAGCCTTCTCGTAATCAACAAAAGCTAAATACAGAGGCCTGTTGTATTCCGCCGACTTTTCGATTAACTGTCTTAAGGTGAAGATATGGTCAATCGTTCCGTAACCTTTTCTAAATCCCGCCTGCTCCCGGGGCTGGAAATGATCCATTCGCAGTGCCAGTCTGTTGGTGATAACTCTGGAAGAGGCCTTGTACACTTGGCTCAACAAAGATATAGGACGGTAATTTTTCAGCTGAAGCTTGCTGCCCTTTTTATGGAATAGGGCGACTATGCTATTGCGCCAGCTTGATGGTACTTGTCCCGTGAATAAGCACTCATTAAATAGCCATTTGAGTTCCGTGAGAACGTCTGAAGTGTAGGCAGACCCCAGATGAGATGGTCGGATGACATAAAGAGCTACGCCGGACCCTACTGGCTCAGGAAGACGGAGAATAGGACGGAGTGGAGGAGATTAGGAGAGGGCTACATCCAGCAGTGGATAGATAAAGCCTGAAAAAGAGAGAGAGAGAGAGAGAGAAGAGAATATGATATTATGGCATCCTATGGACATTTAACAATTAAATTATTAAAATTGTTTATGATTTGTGCTAGTCCTGCATTCTGGTGGCAAAAAATTGCAGTAATATTCCCTATTTGGACACAATTTAAGAGCGTTTATACCTGCTGAGTTGGCAATGTTGCATTTTTGTTAGTTTTTCTCGATTATTCCATAAAAAATTAATGAAAATTAAAAATGTCTGATAGAACACTTCTTAATATATAAGTTAATATGTCTATTCCAATAAATATTTGTGATAGACTTTTATTATTCTTTAAAAACAATTAATGCGTATTAACAGTTTTAAAAGTCTATAACGAATAATTATTGCAGTAGACACATTAACTTATATATTAAGAAGTGTTCTATCAGACAACATTTATAATTTTCATTCAATTTTTACGCAATAATCGACAAAAACTAACAAAAAAGGAACATTGCCAGCTCAGCAAGTATAAACGCTCTAACTGAAACACTACATAGCACCAGCACTGCCAGCTATATTATACTAGTGTTATCTGTTTTCCCTATTTTTATGTGGTTTTGCAATAAGAATCATTGTGGTGTATTGTGTACAGGGTGGTGTCGATGGGCTACTGGTCTCTGATGCTGACAATCATCCTGTATTTCTCGGAGGCCTTCTATTTTCACTCCACAAATCTCAACTTCTATGTAGTCTTTCCCTGCATACTTAACAGTAAGTATCCAACACAATACAGTAAGAACACAGTAGTAACAGTAAGTGCGGGTATTTTATTTGTAAATATTTTATTTTGAAAAAATGACTTTCTGCCAAGTTTCTTGCGGCGCATTCTTCTTAGCAATGATGGTCTTTCCGAAAGCGCTGGTAGTTTAAAAAATGACGTGTAAAAGTGCCCATTGCGGCCTATTTACTGAATAAATGATTTGAAATTTGAAACATGGTCTAATAATGCAACAGTGAGGCAGCTATTATTAAATCATATTTTTAGTATTTTAAACTACCGATATTTTTTTCAGTACTTACCTTAATCGGTTTAATCTACCTGCCGACGAAACTGAAGCTCTGGGGTCAGATCCCTGGCACGTCAGGCATGGAGAGGGAGATAGAAGATGAAAACACTCAGATCCTTAGACAAATGGGGAACTTCAAACGGCGGAGAGCGGGACAGAAGAACAAGTATGTCTGATTGTGGGGATGGTGAGTAAACTGACTGACTTACCAATTGGGTATCCAACATATGTAGAACCAAGTAGAATGTGGAAAATCTGATCACTGCTTTCCTGAAATTAGGTGCGGTACGAGAATCTGAAAACAAATAATGCCCAGAAGCTGCCCGAGATAAAAATCCACCAATAAAATTTTATAAAATCTCCGCTTCTCTTCAGTGGACAGGGAGTTAGTTAAACCGGGAAGCAGAGCGAGGAAGAACGAGGAAGCGGCGACTTCCCGTTTGGTCCGATTCAAATTTGAAGAAAACATGCGATGTTTTTGAAGTCAGATTTTTTTTATTGTTTATTTGTGTATGTTTTGCGTTGCCCTAATTCACCAGTTACGTGCCTCATAATACGAGATTAATAAAATTACTTGTAGATCGCTGCCACTCAATAACAAATCTTTCTATTTATTTTACTTATATCTTCATTTATCAATCCATCCTGAATTTAAAGTCAGGCTATAGATCTTTATAAATTATTTATAGATCTTTACGTTTTTAGCTGTCATATACTGGTTGTACTATTGTTACTAAAATAAATTAAATTCTAAATTATAAAACACTAAACCTTAGTGTTAATGCATCATAGATAGCGTTGAAGTACTGTTTGTAAAAAAGCGCCATCTATTGATATTCTTAAGGAACTAACAAGTAAACTACATGAGCTTTTCTGAAACTAGTTTGTGGTGTTTTTCTACGAACCCTAATTTCATATTTCCCTGTTCTCGAATCAATTTTGCAATATTAAATTAATAAAACTAATAATGTTGCATAATAAATTCCGCTTTCCTACCTATGCGTGGTTATTTATAGAGCACTTATTAATTAGTGTTAATTATAGACATCTATAACATAAGTTTTAACAGTCTTTTAATACATAAATACTGCAATAGTCCAAGAACAAGTGCCAATCAACGTCTAATCTTCCCAATAAGCAATATTAGTCAAAAATATTCATATACATGTAAATATTGTGCAGAGTAATGGAATAATAATCATTGGTTGATAATGCGCTTTTAAAATGATCTAAGTTAAATAACATCAATATTTGATTTAGTTACGATAATCTGACCAAATGTAAAAATAAATTATTGGTTTACAATTTTCTCATTTTAAAATCACTTTCACAATATATCGTGCCTCTTTGTTCCAAGTCTTTTTTAATAATACACCATTTAAGGTGGTATTTGAACCCTGGAATCTATGAACGTTTCTGTGACAAACTAGATGGCGCGTCCATTTGAAAACTTTCACGTTTGTACGTTTGTGATTGGTTAAATAAATAATTAAATAAATGAGCCAATCCCGAGGAAGACTGAAACGTCAACGGCACGATACTAACGCCATCTAGCGATATTTTGCCTGTTAAAACTGTTTTTTTTTTTTTTGTAATTTGGTAAATTTTCCATACAGATTTTGTTTAGCAATAGTTATGGGTCAATCAACTTCTTCTTGCTTGTTATTCTGTCCCGTTTTCCAAGAGACAACAGTGACAGAGTTTCTTAAAAAGACTGCTTCAAAATATGCGATTAATGTGCTTAAGAGATAGTCCATAAAATAATGAGCTTGTGACTATGACAAAAATGTAACTTTGATTCATTTTAACCACAGAAAACATATAGAAACTCGTGGTTTTAAAGAGTTGTCCAGGGGACGTAACCATTGCAACAAGGTACTTGAAGAAGTTGATCGACTCCTATAACATTAGGCACTTAATTTTTTTAAATATAATAAATGGCATCAGTCTTAGGCACGTATTTGTCGGCTCAATAGACTGCCTTATTATTAATTTGTTTTAAGTAAACTGAAGATCTAATCTTAATACCTTGGCATTGTTATATTGGCGTCAACTATCATATTCTTAGAAATGCTCAGTAAGTTTTAGTTTGCATAAAGTACTAATAATAATCTTTGATATTTATTTACAATCTACGCCATCTGTTGTACTTACGGTAACTTAGCAACAAAGATACAGAAAAAATATGCGGATTTTCTATTTATCCCAAGTTACAAACTACCCTCAGTAACCATATCAAATAAAAAAATAAATGTATGGCCACACTATTGATAATTCTAGGTTTAATTTGAATTTTTCATTCCTAAATATTTAACCAGTTTGGTGTTAAACCCTCGCCTTTTGTCGTTGACCACGGCTGTGTTTCATTTCAGATAATAAGGAATTTTCTCTGTTAACACACACACGCAACTAATATTCTACCCTCCTAAGCCAAAAGGCGGTATCTTAAAAAACAAACAACTTGAGTTATGCATGCATAGACATGGAAATACCGACCCTATTTTTCGTGTTACACCGAATATTAAAAAATTTAGTGGAAAATAACTTAATTTGGTCCTGGCGCTTCACCGGCCGCTGCCGCGGCACGCTCACTGCGCTCGCTCGGCTTGCGCATTGTGGTCACACAGGACACGTTACCATAGCAACAAGCTACACTAAACAATATATTGAACCAAATTAGTCTCCGGTGTGTTTGTGTTAGCATTACAAATCTACTACCTGGAATGAAATATACAGTTAGTATATTTCTAGTCAGATAATAAATTAATAATTATGTAATTTAAGTAATTTAAGATAATGCAATAAGCTCAAGACAATGTGCTTTCAGTAGTGACTTAAGCGTTTAAAATTAAAATTTAAGTTAGATTAATTGTTTGACTGTACCAAATGTTGTAGCGCAAAAATGTGTAACATTTATATGTAACAAATTAACAATAACACTTCTCACTAATACCTACTATAATAATATACAAAAGAACGGGTAAAGAAAGAAATGTCAGATAGGTCGATCAACTTTTTCTTGCCACTCGTTGCTATAGTTACGGTCTCCTGGGTCACTTTTTAAACCGTAAGTTCAGAGTATTAAAACTTACCTAACATGCATTTTTGTGGTCGTTTTAAGCCCCTTCTATTACTGGTCATCTAATAAGCATGTTAGTATAATGTGACACAACATTTCTTCTATTAAACTGTGCTACTTTTGTCCCCTGGCTGACAGAACAGAATAACAGCAAGGAATAGTTGATCCACCCAGATTCATATAATTAGAATATACATAGTAATAAGGAATAGGTCGGCCGATGAAACAAAAAGTGCGAGAACGCCAGTTGGACGAAAAATTTTTTTGAAACGCCAACTGTAAAGGTTGGCTCAGATAGGTACTTACCGATCTAATGTAACTGTATTTATACATCTACCTGTGATCAGATTATATGTTGTGTATGAATGTATATAATTTTCTACTAAAACAAACTAAAAAAGCACCTCAAAAGTATAAATTAACTCGCAATATAATATAACAAATTGTAATGTTAGTACAGTCAAACAGTTCTTAGGAGTTCTTCGACTTTTCAATTAAATTATTACCTTTCAGAGTAATGAATGGTATGGATATCGCTCCGGATAAGCCCGCCTGTTGCGTTTTATTTTTTCTTTATGTGACTTTTTTATGTAATTATTGTCATTGACTTATATTGTATATTATTTGATACTCGATAAAACATTTTGGATACAGTCAGCATACATATAAATCTCATCGCAGTAATTTTATTGCGTATGGAAAGGTTCTATACTCCGTAATTTAACATTTGAAAGTTAACGGTCAAATTTGCACATGTTTTTAAATGAAACTACTTAAATTGTGCTAGCTTCTATAATAAAAACAATAATTTAAATAACACTAATAAATTTAAGTACATGTATAGTACCTTTTTAGTGGATTTGTGTTCGAAATACCGAGGAACGTGTATTACAATTTGACCGTTAATTCAAGCCTTAAATTAAATGGAGTATATATCCGCTTATTTTCTGTGACTGTGAGGGTTCTAAAGTGCGAGGTAATGATTTGATTGAAAAAGCAGATAACTTTTATATTAAAACACTATATTTAGCGAATGGACCACACTGACTAGTGCCATATCAAGTTATAGGAATTGTTGAATTTTAAATAAATAAGTTTTCACAATTTGCGTTTTATTTGTGCTGACCTATTTCTAGCAATTGGTTGCCTTTTATTAACCCCCGATGCAGAAAAGAGGGGTGTTATAACTTGACGCTTTGTCTTGGTGCATCGTATCTCTCAACCGGATGGACCGGTTTCGGCGCATTTTTTCTTACGTAAGGGAGTTTGAAGTTCAGTTTTTTTTGAGAGATTGAACTTTGAAATTAACACATTCGGCCCCATTGACACAATGTCTGTGACTTTTTAGTTTTTACTCCTATGCCAGTGACACTTATTTGTGACCTGAGCTTAGTGAATCGTCACATTCGGCTCCGGCAACGTTCCGCTAAGCCCCTACGCTATGCCAGCCTTTACGAGGTATAACTACAAATTATTTTGACACACATGCGTGTCACCGGCTCATAGAGTAAGAATTTTTGATCACAAACGTGTTACGTCTGCGACACGTACACGTGTCACTGGTATGGAAGGGACTGCTGTGGGATATGCGTAGCCATAGCGTAAGAGCTTTGGATCGTTGCAGGAGCCGATCGTGTTAAATTCAGAAATTGCAATAATATTTCGACACAGTTTGCACTCAAGAGTGCTGAACACCCACTCACCCAACACCTGAGGGCCTACGCAAGCTGACGCGGTTTGCACGGAGCTGGTGTACGCCCGTTGAACAGTAGTATGAGCAGCGCTAACTGCGCGCGTCGCGTGCATACGATGTTAGCTGCACCAAGACAAGCAGTGCATCGCCGGCTAGCCCTGAAGCTTTAACCCAACTAAGTACTCGATTTATACGGTAAAAATATTAAAAAAAAGTTAAAACACAATCTGATAAAATAATATTTATTGCTTACACATACATTGGACGGCTTAATTAGAATAATTTACTGTTAGTAATTAGCATTTGGAATGTCATTAAAACCCCTTAAACCTAAAAATATAAAAAACCCGATTTGTAAATATGGATACAATAAATAAATTTATACATGACCCTTTTTTAAAGTTTCCCGCATCCAACAGACAAATAAATACTTAGTAAGATTTCGAAAATTGGGTTAGTCAACTTTTTCCTTGTTTGATATTCAGTCCAGTTGTCCAAGAGACAACAGTGTCAGTTTCTTAAAAAACTGTTATAATGTGCTTAGGAGATAGGCCATAAAATAATGGTATTGTAACTACGATAAACCATATAGAAACTCATGGTCTTAATGAGTTGTCCAGGAGACGTTACCATGGCAATGAGGTACAAGAAAAAATTTATCCACCCAATTACTACAGTCAGTGGTTATACTTGAAAGGTCTAGTTAATTACTAATTAACTAAATGTAAACAAACTTCGGCTGCCACTGACATAAAACGTTTAAAATACTTGAATCTGCCAAATCTGGCAGGCTGCCAGTATTTTAAACGTTTTCCTTATTATTAGCTATCATTTTAATACATATAAAATAACTAATGTATTTTAATACAGAAATGTAAATTGAAGACACCAATTTTACTGACGGTGTTTTGTTTACATTTATTGTATTGTATTGTAAAACTTTTTATTGTAAGATGAACTGTTAAGCCAGTACGCCCTTAAGCGATTTACTTAATTAGTAATTACCTAAACCTTCCAAGTACAGTATAGTGGTCAATTTAGTGTAGTCTAACTCTAATAGTAGTCGGGCACAGGTGCGCAGGCGATCTTCACGAAGTCTTCGTAACGGACAGAACCGTTGTTGGACACGTTCGCTTCGCGAAATATGTTGTCGACCTGTCAAGTAATAAGTATTTGTTAGTAACATATTTGAATACCAGCTTTTTTGCTGTATGTACAATTACGGGTAAATTCAATCTGAAGGTTCTATATAAAACTAGAATTTACCCGCGGCTTCGCACGCTTTGACTATTCGATCTGGTTGTTAAAATTGAAATTCCGAGATTTTACAAAATTCTCCTGGGAATTCGCAACATTTCGAGCGTGGTCTTCATCGAGGTTGTGTTAAGAAAAACTGTTCAAAATTTCATTCCTACAAACCCAGCGGTATACAAGGTGACCTTAGTCTCTGGACAAATAATGAAACGATGGATAAGACTGATCCTTAGCAATATCTTAAAATAGTTATTTGCTTAATAGACAAGAAAAGAAATCTATGAAATCAGATCATCCAAATACACAGGCTGCTCCAAAGTGATACATTGAAAACCGTTAGTTTTTCGGTAAATATTGGACTAATTGTTATGATACTTTCCAGTTTGGTTTTAAATATCTTGCTAAGACAGTAGTATTCATATTTGTCCAGATGCTAAGGTCACCCAGTACTATAGTTTAGGACTTAGTTTGTGGCGTACCTCCCTGGCGGACAGGCCTTCCCCCCAGTTCTGGAGCAGGTTGCGGAGCTGCCGCGCCGGGATGGCGCCGCGCTTGTCCGCGTCACCAGCCTTGAACGCTGCTACCACCTGGGACGTTTCAGATTGTTTATGCCATACATATGTAGGCATACAGCATAAGGCATAAGCAGAAATACAACATAAGGCTTAAATTTCCATTATTACCTTAGGATCTGATGATTTCGTCAAAACTACTACTACTTATTTAATGAACTATTTATTTATTTATTTTATTAATTATTAATACCTCATTGGGCAGATTTTCAGCTCTGGAGTGAATATGCATAACTTCCAGGAAATCAGCAAAAGACATCTTCCCACCCTTGCCTTTAAGGTAACCTGTAATAAAAAGTTATAAGTTGCCTTATAAACTTATAATAATGAATATCCAGCTATCTTTTTATTTGTTCAAGTATTCTCATGTGTCATGACAAAACACTATAATAAAAAAACCTATTTTTCAGAAATTGCGAAAAAACTGTTTTCTTCTTTAATTGGCCACAGACCCATGAATATTCATCCGATTTTAATTAAATTTGGATAACAAACAATTATGCCACTAATTGTGCACAAAGAAACATAAGATTTATATGTACTTTTTTCATAAATTTTCAAGCAAAAACATGTAAAAAATGTTTGTTAGAGAAATTTATCCTGAATAATAACCCTACTGATTAGTATAATAAAATAGTGTTTGTTTTTTTTTAATTTTAGTTAGTTTTGAGTCCTAGGCAAGCTTTAGAAAATCTTTGAATGCAATTTTGTTTCTTTTTAAAAATAAAGGAATGTCTCCTTTAAGTAAAATGAGCCAACTAAAGGATTTAAGGTAGTTTCCCTCCATAGCCTGACTTAGTTTTCCATATTGTATGTGCTCTTCTGGTGTTGCAGGTGTCCATGGGCGACGATAATCGCTTACCATTAGGCAATCCAACCGCTTACTTGCCCCCTATTCCATAAAAAAAATGAAACATGTTTTAGCTCAAGCTCTATTGCCCAGATACAGTCAAGGGCAAAAATATGTATACACTTTAGTACCCTGTCACTTTAACCACTGTGACAGTTCATATATGGCAGTTCAGATACGACGAAAATAGATAAGGTACAGAGGTGTATACATATTTTTGCCATTAACTGTATTGTAAGTCTTACTGCAACCTGCAACATAACCATCATTGCAGTTTGAATGCATTCAGTCTCCACTGGCCTCCACAATGCTTGTTTGTCATGAACTTACCAGCCAACTCCTGGATGGTGGGGCTCATCCCAAGTGACCTCATGACCACCGTCAGCTCGTCCAGAGACGTGATCTGGCCTGATCTCGCAAACAGGTAAAAGCATTCACGGAATTCTGCAGAACAGTGTAAACAAGTGAATATTAATGTCACAGCTTGTTTTACATGCTAAGTGGAATAACCCAGTATCCCTCGGAGCCTCAAAGTTGGAGTGTTTATATTTTATGTTATAGCAATGAGAAACCTAAACCTCTTTCAGGCAGTCCTTAACCCGTCAAGCGACCGGATGTCACTGACAGGTGGCGTTAGGCACACGGGTGTGTGCCTAAGTTGCTCGACGGGTTAAAAGGGATCCTTTGCATAGTAATTGGCCATATAATCCATACTTCCGTACCAATATTATATGTAAATACGAAAGTGTGTCTGACTGTCAGTCACCTCTACATGTTTGAACCACTGAACTGATTTAAAATAATATTTGGTATAGGGACAGTTCATGTGCTGGAAAAGGACAATAGTTTTTATCTCAGAAAATTATATAGTTCTCGCAGGATAGCGATTAACGAATTATTTGCAGATGACGACGAAAATACAACAACGATGAAGTACTTAAAGAAGTTTATAAGATCCAAGAATTTAATTTGAAATATTTTTTTTTTTTGCTGGCTTTTTGTTGGACTAGTTTTGATTATCATCCAATCAAGCAACATAGGTATCAGAACCAATATTTCAAGTAATTCGGACCATAAGTGGGTGAAATCAAACTTGCTTGGTTTGATCCAAAGAAACAGCAAAAAGGTTGTAAAAGAGGGTCAAAGGGGGAACTATGAGGTCAGAACATTGAGGCAAAAAATGTGCATTTTGTTTTGTATTTCTGAAAGAATCATTTATCATATAATCTAGTTAGTTACTCATGCATACCATCGATATCTTGTTCTTTGAAGTAACGCGCCTGAAACGAAAACAAACGTTTATTACAAAACCCATGTCAAATAACAACTAATACACCAAAGACGAAGATATTTACCATTTTGTCAAATAAATGGAGTAGTTTACGAAAAGTACTCGAGAAAATAAGTTATTATTATTATTATTCTCCTTAATGGCGGCCTTTAAGGCTTGGGCCAATGTCAGTTAAAAAAAGATAAATATATTCTTCTTCACGTAGTACGGTGATTGTAGTTTTTGCAACTTGATAGCAAAATTCCAAAAACCACGCGGAAACAACTTGCGCATTAAAAAATGTCAGACACGAGAGCAATATCGAATTTTGTGATCACTGTTCACTGTTAAGGTTAATCGCCGCATAAAACACTATCAAAATTATACTTCAACTAGCCAAAGAAGCAGAAATACCAAAATAGGACATGGCCCACATCCGCCATCTTCGAATGCCACAAATCGAATCAAATAATCAAATAAGTTTTCACGGAAGATAAACTCAAAAAGATACGATACGTCACAACACAACACAAGGAAAGTAAGCAAAGCAAAGTTCGAAAGGTGTACAGAAGTCGAAACTGTCAAAAGTAAATTTTGTCTTTTTCTTGCAAAGAGAATTTCCGACTTGTTAAAAAGAGAAAAAAGATTGACGGACTTTCTAATGGTATTGCCAGCTGATTTTGACAAAAGTTTATGAAGATGTTTGAGCTATTGGTTTTAACGCCGTAATGAGGAAGTCCAAAATTATTTCTTCAGGTTGATTTCCTTTTTTCTGTAGAACCTGTGGATAGGGATGGGCAAATGAGGAAAAAATATCGATATACATCGTATCGATATTTTTCAAATATATCGTTAAATATTGACTAAAAAATATCGATATGTTGATATATCGATATTTTCTGCGCAATAAGCGATTATCTATAAAAATTGTCAAAATATTCGAAATTTTAAAGCAAATACACATCTGGCTGTTTTAACATCAGTTTTATTATTCAAAAAACAGGTACATAAAGCCAAGAAAAAATCAACATCATCAACACAACAAAAAATTACATTATTCAAACCAGTATTTGTCTGATATTGACATCAGGAGCACTCTTTATTTGATGTGCTCCCCTGTTAATCTGCTCCTATCATTCGGCACAGCCAAATTCACCACTGAAGCTTTAAAAAATATATCGATTTTGATATCTGAAAATAAATATCGAAAATCGATATATCGGGGGAAAAAATATCGCTGATTTATATCGATTTTTTTCTGAAAAAATATCGATATTTTGATATATCGATTTTTTTTACCCAAGCCTACCTGTGGACAAAAATGAAGGGCGACCAATCAGCTGACAGTTAAGAAGGTCTATTTTTCCATGGTATAATTATCTGAATTGAGTAAATTATTACATAAAACCTTTCCGAAATACGTATTCAGTGTCCATTGTGATAGTGACAATGTTATTTAACTAGTAACAGCTATGGGGACACTGTTTCACAACGGTAAGTAAAGTGTTTTTACCGTATTAGAAATACCTGCGTATTATTAGCATATGTCCTTAACCTTCGCTGGTTATAATGGTTACATGACTGATTTGAGTTCTAGGAAGTAAATTACAATGTTTTTAATCATTACATATGGTAAAAACACATAATAGCCGTGTAGTCAAAGCATACATCAGTTGAACATGCTTACTCATTTTTTCCTTAATAGTGTTGGTTTTTGCATCATTAGGTCGTACTTTGTACATATTTAATGTGCTTATCTGACGATATCGAATCACCGTCGTCCTTGTTTCCCTAATTGATAAGCCCTGGAAAACTGACGTCATTCTGACACGGCTAATTTTACGAAAATATTGTACCTACACCAACTCACTACATTTATGTACATAGCTGAATTTTGAAATTTTACCGTGAATGAAAACATTGTGAGGAAACCTGCATCACTTGTGAAGAAATTCAATATTATGTATGAAGTCTCAAATCCACACTGAGCCTGTGTGGGAACTGTGATTCAAGTCCTCTTATCCTAAGAGAAATACTGTGTTTCATAGTAAGACATAATATATAGGCCAAAAATAGTAAGTTGTTATGGCACAATTGCAAAAAAAGGCAATGACTCAGTATGTGCTCCTACATTGTTGCCACAGTGCTGATATAGCCAGTAGTATATTGGAGTTGATGCACTCGTCCATATAAAGTGCATTTCAATAGAATCTGACAATTTTCTACACATTTAAGACACCCTAACGTGGGCACACTTGATTATATATGTCCCTGTTGTTGTGATTATCATCTTAAAGGAAACAAAAAAGAAGTCACATCGCAAAGCCCTAGGCAGCCCGGTGTTCATATTAGTAGGCTGTAAGTGTTTACAGGATTGTCAGATTCTATTGAAATGGAGTTTACAAATTTTACTCTAAGTACAATACAATTAGGTTTAAATAACAACACAACAGATGTTACCATTCCTTGTTCATTTTGGTTCCACTGACTATTTAAATTTTTAAACTCACTTTTTGTCTGTCCCTGACTGAATGCTCCTCTCATCCACTAAGGTTGACTGGAAAAGGTCCCTTAAAGGGATAAGTTCACCTTTGTACATATATTTAATTTTTTGTCAATTGTGTTTGTTTCACTTATTTTGTACAATAAAGAGTTTACATACATATTGTCCCCGTAGAGCGAAAAGTAACGAAGTCGTATTTTGCTGTTTCGAGATACGAAGGTTTAAAGTTATGAACATAAAGTTATAATCTCAAAGCAACAAAATACTATTTAGTGACTTTTTGCTCTACGGGGACAATACATAACATATTATTGGATACAAATACCAGCAGCAATATCGGACCCAACAAAGATGTATAAATATCTGATACATCTCTATTTCCAGGGCCAGTAGGATGTGTCAAATATTATACATGTTTTCCTGTGGCAGATATTAATGTAGGTGACTGTACCTAAAGCTGAACTGTACCTGTTCTGTTGTTTCAGTGTAATGCAAGAAAAGAATGTAACCAAGCAACCATGGAGGAGCCTACGGACAATATATGTTAACCAAACATACCATAGACAATATTATAATTCAATCAGAGATCTCTAGTCTCATTTCTGTTAAATAAATATATTTATTTTATTATTTTACGTTTACAAAGTTTAATTCCATTTTTTTTAAAGAATCATAACGTAAGTTACCAAAGAGTTATTTATAGTTGACAAGTTTTTGTTGCATAGTGTTAAAATAATAGTAAAAAGTAGATGCTGCTTGATCTATGGAGTAGGGATAGTGTAGAAAGTAAAGCGAGAGAAAAGAAAGAAGATAAAATGGCTGCTACTATGGTGGAGACGCCGCCGCCTCAACTGATCACAACAATAGAATGGAGTATGATGGATAAAGGGAAATTCTTCCCGTTATACACATTAAGCAGCTTCACAGGTGGGTGAAACAGCTTATATACAGATAATAATCAAATTAAGATTGGTTTTTTGGAATCTTTTTGTATTTTTTATTTCAATTCCAATTTTTTGTTACTTTTACGGCCGGCCATCCCGTAAAACCTAAATCGAAAATACAAACTAAAATATAGATGCACAGAGAAACTAGAAAAATATGGCCAGTGCTGGGAATCGAACCCAGGTCCTCGGCATTTCGTGCCGTGTGCTATACCGCTACACCACCGCTAGACTAACACCACCACCACCGTTGTCCAGCGGTGGTGTAGCGGTAAAAAAAAAGTGCAAAATTTCTATTGGTCAGGTCAGGTGACTAAACTTGAAAGTTCGAAATTCGTATCATATTATCCCTCTCACTCTCCTATTAAGTACTATTTGCGTGAGGCTGACTGACCTTGGTGGATGCTGACTCATTCATTGGCTAGAACTTATTTTTTGTTTCTTTTTTTTCAACCAAGCTCTTGTGGGGCCAACGCTCTGCAGTTCAATGCTCAGAAGAAGGTCATATGTCTGAGTTCTTAGATAAATTCAACTGTATCTTTAATGTTTGGGCATGTCAGTGGTTCTTTTTTGATTTAAGACCATTAAGATTGGTTTTTGGAATCTTTTTGTATTTTTTTTTTTATTTTAATTCCAAGTTTTTGTTACTTTTACGGTCACCCCGTAAAACCCATATCGAAAATACAAACTAAAATATGGATGCACAGAAAAACCAGAAAAATAAGGCCAGCGCTGGGAATCGAAACCAGGTCCTCGGCATTTGGCGCGTGCTATACCGCTACACCTAAGATTGGTAAGCAATCAAAGTAAGAATCTTAATTTGATTGCTTAATAACGTTATCTCTTGTCCGGGTAAGCGGTTAGTTCCGATGGAGTGCCGAAAAGTTTCTCGATGAGGGCTACGGTATAGATGTCGCTAGTGTCACTGCTTAAGTGGCTAAATAAGAAACAAATAAGCTGAGATATGTGGTGCATAGGGGAAATTCGTGTCTGTACCGTTGTCCAGCGGTGGTGTAGCAGTATAGCACGCGGCACGGAATGCCAAGGACCTGGGTTCGATTCACAGTACTGGTCTTTTTTTTCTGGTTTTTCTGTGCATCTATATTTCAGTTTTTTTTATCAATAATATTATTTATTTTTGATGGCGTACAAACCCTTTCTTTTTCCAGTGCGCATATAGTTTTAGTGCTAGTTTTAGTCTTAGTCTTAGGTGGTACTTATGGAGCCAAAATAAATATTTCTTTCTTCCTTTCTTTCAGTGCGCTGCGCCCTGTATCCCCTAACACTGATAAAGACCCAGATACAGGTGCAACGGAAAAAGGAGGCCTACAGCGGGGTCGCGGACGCCATATCCAAGATATACAGGAACGAGGGGGTCTCCGGATTGTACAGGGGCTTTTGGCTTTCCAGCGTAAGTGTCACAATAAATAATAGTACTACTTACAGAAGTTGCACAAATTCAAAATTCAAATTCAAATTCATTGATTTCGTAAACATAGGTAAACACAATTAGGTGATAAATAGGTAAATAGAACAACTATGATGTGCCTGTCGGTGTACGAAATTTAACATAACAATAAAATAATAATAAATCAAATTAAATGTCACAAAATGAAAATAATAATAATAATAATTAAATAGCTTTCTTAACTTATAATGATAAAGTCATCAGTACATTATCATAAACTCCTTCACTCACTCCTTTGATCTTGAAGAAAGCCGTCGTTTTAATAGCCTACAGTGCTGCCTTTTGTTCCGTACATACCTAACTCGCCAACTCGAGTGTAGGGGTTATCACTTTGTCAGAAAATTAAAATAAAATAATCCAAGTAAACGTTTATAAATGTTATTTATCAAGCGACTTCAAAAAACTTCTTTTGGTTATATAAAAAATAGATAAATTCGAGTTCTTTCTTTTGTTTGTTTCGACATTCGTCCAGACAACAGTTATTAGTATTACGATTCGCCGCCGTTTCAAACGGTGCAGTGCAGTGTACCTACAAATGTAGTGAATAATGTTTTGCCATCGTATTTTGTAAAAAAACGTTCCGTTGTCCGATAACACAATGGACGTCTACAAGCTGCCTTACATACAGCGGTATCCGGTATCCATACTTACCGCCATTACAGGGGGTCCCCTTTCTCTGCAGCTGACTGTTTGTACCTAAGGAAAACACAATTGACAAAAAAAAAACAGATAGGTACAATGGCGAACTTATCCCTTTAAGGGATCTCTTCCAGTCAACCTTTGAGTGGATGAGAGGAGCATTCAGTCAGGGACAGACATAAGTGAGCTTTGTATTGACAATATCATCTTCATTATTACATAATCATAATATATATCGGGCTAGACATTCTTATCGTCGAAGTAGGTGCGGGTAACTGATAAAGACGACTGAAAAGGGAAGTGATTACTTATTACTATGTAGATTAAAAGCATAGTAAATATGTCATTGACCGCTATCGCTACTCAGGCGCAGTTTTAATCGTCATAATATTCCCATTTGGCTCCCACTGGGCTCCACAGAAAACCAGCGTTTTTTTTTATCTAATATGTTAACGAGGCTTTAGTACACCAAATGTGACTATGTCAGCCTCATGGGGAGCCTCAGTTACATACACCACACTACAGATATTACGCTCTCCCTTGCACTGCCCCTTGAGCTGCTCGAGCCACGTCTCTGGATGCAAAGGCCTGTCTAATGAACCTGTAAATTAGCATCGCTTCTTCTGAAAGCGGTCGACTTAGAATTACATTTACACCTCCATTGAACAAGACCATACCATCCAAATACCTGTCTCTGATGTTCTTATTCTGATCACATTCCAAAAGAAAATGAATTAGGTCTTCGGTCTTATTACAACTTATACACAGACGACCAGATGGCCTAGTGGTTAGAGACCCTGACTACGAAGCTTGAGGTCCCGGGTTCGATTCCCGTGTCGGGGCAGACATTTGTATGAAAAATACGAATGTTTGTTCTCGGGTCTTGGGTGTTTAATATGTATTTAAGTATGTATCTATCTATATTATTATGTTTATCCGTTGCTTAGTACCCATAACACAAGCTTTGCTAAGCTTACTTTGGGACTAGGTCAATTGGTGTGAATTGTCCCGTGATATTTATTATTTATTTATTTATTTATTATACACAAAGGTGATTGTACAACTCTCATCAAATTCAAAAAACTGTTTAGTGCAATGTGCCCCTTTTTGGTGTCCTGTCGTGTCACCAACTATCTAATATAGTAAAGTTATAGTGCTAGTTTTAGTCTTAGTCTTAGGTGTTACTTATGGAGCCAAAATAAATTTTTCTTTCTTTCTTTCTTTCCCATTGAAAGTAGCGCCATCTCATGTTCTCTTTGAGCAGCGTGTATAGAACATGCATTCGTGTACAGTAGAGTCCATAAACTTGTGAGCCAAAATTTGATCAAAAATATCTGAACACGACTCTATTGTTAACGGCGTAGAAGCATATTCAGATATTTTATATATAACTAGCTTATGCCCGCGACTTCGTCTGCGCGGACCTAGGTTATCGCGCGGCGGCGCCCTCTACCGGAATAAAAAGTATCCTATGTTGATCCTTGGAGCTTAAACTATCTCTATACCTAACTTATCAAAATCGATTCAGTAGAAGTAAAAAAGTAGCCTATGTCACTCTCGGGCCCATAAACTATCTCTATGCCAAAAATCACGTCGATCCGTCGCTCCGTTACGGCGTGAAAGACGGACAAACACACAAACATACAAACACACTTACGCATTTATAATATTAGTATGGATGTTAAGAACACATGCAGTCATATATTAATGAATATACAGGTAAACCAAAAATAATATAAAGGCCTCGAAGTCAGACCTCGAGGAGCCGCGGGCAAAAGCTAGTTAAATAAATATTTTATGTGTTGTTTTCCTTCAGTTTCAGATTATTTCCGGCGTATTCTACATTTCAACGTACGAGGGGGTGCGATATGAACTGGGGAATTATGACATCAGCCCTAAAGTTAAGGTAATTGAAGCTTGAGGTCCCGGTTCGAATCCCGGCCGGGGCAGATATTTGTATGAATAATACGAATGTTTGTTCTCGGGTCTTGGATGTTTAATATTGTATTTAAGTATTTATTTATCTATATAAGTATGTTTATCCGTTGCCTAGTACCCATAGTACAAGCTTTGCTTAGTTTGGGACTAGGTCAATTGGTGTCAAGTGTCCCATGATATTTATTTATTTATTTATTTTATTGACACTAAATTTTACCTACTAACAAATATAATAAATGATGACCGCATAACTCAGTGGTTATAGAACCTGGCGATAAAACTGGAAGTCCCAATTCGATCCCCAGTTTCTCGTTAGACAAAAGACAGGTTTATTATAAAAAAAAAGTCGTGAAAAATATTTTTTTACGTATGGCAGCAATCCGGGCGGACCTTGCACAAGGTCCTACCACCTGAATCATTCAGTGAGTCATTCAGTCATTCACGTTCCAGTCGTTCATCGGCGGCGGCTGCGCCTCGCTGGTCGGCCAGACCATCATCGTGCCTTTCGACGTGCTGAGCCAGCACCTCATGGTGCTCGGGCTGGTCAAAGGCCGCGCCGGCGGCAGCAGGAACCCCGTGAGTGATCCGCTGTGCGCGCCTATACTGTTTATATAGCCTATACTATATAACTATTCCAAAAAATATTACTAACGAAACTGATACAAAATTTAAATCTACTGTCAAGAAGACGTTAATATCTAAAACTTATTATAAAGTCAATGATTATATCATGGACAGGGATATTTGGAAATACTTCCGATCCGCATTAGCGATCCCTTCAAATAGCGAACCTACTTTTTTTTTTATACTACTGGAAGGCAAACGAGCAAGTGGGTCTCCTGGTGGTAAGAGATCACCACCGCCCATAAACATCTGCAACACCAGGGGTGTTGCAGATGCGTTGCCAACCTAGAGGCCTAAGTTGGAATACCTCAAGTGCCAGTAATTTCACCGGCTGTCTTACTCTCCGCGCCGAAATACAACAGTGCAAGCACTGCTGCTTCACGGCAGGATTAGCGAGCAAGGTGGTGGTAGCAATCCGGGCGGACCTTGCACAAGTTCCTGCCACCTGCACTGCCACTACTATGTTAAAAATAAAATTGTGTTAAATACTTGTAATGTATAGTATAGATACCATCTATAAATATTGTGAATCTGGTTTAAAAAAAAAATACCTCGTTGAGTTTCTTGCCGGATTATTCTCAACAGAGGTTTTTTCCGAACCGGTGGTAGATTTTTAGACGTTCATAAGTGCTTGTTATAGCCTAAATTGAACAAAGAGATTTTGACTTTGACTTGACTGCTTTAAAAAAAAACCTCTTTGAGGTTTCTTGCCGGATTCTTCTCAACAGAGGTTTTTTCCGAACCGGTGGTAGATTTTTAGACGTTCATAAGTGCTTGTTATAACCTAAATTGAATGAAGATATTTTGACTTTGACTTGATTTTGCCTTTTTTGAGAGGGTAAAAAAGCTGGTCTAAGTAGCAAGTGGACTAGGAAGTAATTGATCGATGTAGTAATTAGTCTACGGAGCAAGTGCTCTAAAATGCAACTGGTTCTAACCTGCTTGTGCCGGGAACTTTAAAAAAAAACCGAAGGCTCAGGAATAAGATACTGCTGCGACATTATTAGAATTACTAGCTTTTTTGGTTAGGTGCTAAGCCCTTTTTATATGCATAATTATCTGTACAAAGCGTGATGTTACAAAAATAATAATAAAATGTGAAAATTAAAATAACATTTTTTTTACAAATTTATCGACATACCTTCTGCATGTCGATAAATTCGTCATCATTAATCCATACTAATATTATAAATGCGAAAGTATGTGTTTGTATGTTTGTGTATGTTTGTCCGTCTTTCACGCCGTAACGGAGCGACGGATCGACGTGATTTTTGGCATTGAGATAGTTTATGGGCCCGACAGTGACATAGGCTACTTTTTATCCCGGAAAAATGCAGTACCCGAGGGAACAGCACGCGATAACCGAATACCACGCGGGCGGAGCCGCGGGCAAAAGCTAGTATTTCGATAAAGACAATATTCAAATTGGATGTTGTGGTGCAGTGGACTTTTGATACAATGGACATTGTTGGTGTTAAAAAAGTTTGTACATAAAATCTTAATCTAAATACAAAGTAATTAACAAAGCACCAAAATGGATGCCACTCAGCAAATGCCGATGTCTGAATTTCTTCAATCATGGCGCTGGTTTTCAGGGCAACCAAGGATACAAGAGAATAATTATAAAGCTCGACTGAACTAAACATGTGGAGAGAGATGTCACAGGTAAATTAAAAGTGCGACAAAATAGAGCAACTAGGCATTATACAGATCAATTATTATGGTTCTAACGTCACGCAACGTCATACAAAGTGCAAGATTTGCGTGAATAAAGTGAATTAGATACAAGAGAATAATTGTAAAGCTAGACTAAACTAAACATGTGGAGAGAGATGTCACAGGTAAATTAAAAGTCCAACAAAATAGAGCAACTAGGCATTATAGAGATCAATTATTATGGTTCTAACGTCACGCAACGTCATACAAAGTGCAAGATTTGCGTGAATAAAGTGAATTAGATACAAGAGAATAATTGTAAAGCTAGACTAAACTAAACATGTGGAGAGAGATGTCACAGGTAAATTAAAAGTCCAACAAAATAGAGCAACTAGGCATTATAGAGATCAATTATTATGGTTCTAACGTCACGCAACGTCATACAAAGTGCAAGATTTGCGTGATTAAAGTGAATTAGTGCCTAAAACTCAGTGGGTGGGAGTCTCTTCGCGCGCGCTACGTCAATGAGGCCTATCGTTTTTTATCTCACTAGATGGCGCCACTGTTGCGTGAGGTTTTTAAGAGTCTGTTTTATCGGACGTGAAAACAAATTTTAGATTAAAATCATATTTAATACATCTTAAAACAATACCATAAAAATATCGAGCAACCACAGTATTGCGTAATCCCGTTTTGTTCGGAAAAAAGGGAGGACAAAAGTTTTCGAAAGACAAAACTGTCTCAAATTACAGACGTTCATTGCCCTTTTTGCCATAAGTAATTTCAGGTAATGCAAAATATTCATAAAATTGTTCTAATCTATATATATAAAAGGCAAACCTGACTCACTGGGTTATATATCAACGCACAGCCCAAACCGCTGGGCCTAGAATCTTGAAATTTGGTACCTACAGAAGTTCATTTTATGATGTGAGTGAGCACTAAGAAAGGATTTTTAGAAATTCATCCCCTAAGGGGGTGAAATGGGGGGGTGAAGTTTATATGGAACTTTCTCATTTCTGGACTTTGAAGTATTAAAATAGGTGTATAAGTTCTCGATTACCATTAAAAGTTATCTGTGTAGGTGAAATGGACAAAATTTTCCCCTAAAGGGGTAAAATGGGGGGTAAAGTTTGTATGGAAATTTTCTAATTCCTGGACTTACAAGTATGAAAATAGGTGTATAAGTTCTCGATTACAATTAAAAATTATCTGTGTAGGTGAAATGGATAAAATTTCCCTTTAAACGGATAAAAAAGGGCGCATAACCGAATTCCACGCGGGCGAAGCCGCAGGCAAAAGCTAGTTATAAATAAACCCGCGTAGCTCACCCAAAAACTATGAGATTTGACATTTCGTTGACCTCACGCTACACTAGCGCCTCTAGCGGCGAATTCACATGCGATAAGGCCTCATTAACGTAGTTTTTCTCTATGTTCCAGAAAATCAACCCGCTCGGTTTAAACCTAGACGGGGGTCTATCCAAAGCAGCGTTAGCAAGGGAGGTGGCGGTGCGTGTGTACAGACAGCACGGCGTGCTAGGATACTACCGGGGCTACCTGGCTTCGCTCGCCGCGTACGTGCCCAACTCCGCGCTCTGGTGGGGGCTGTATACCGCTTACCAAGGTACCTACGCTACAGCTGGGTGACACTTTCCCCGCCCCGGATAATACCGAAATGAAATGAAATGAAATGAAATGAAATGAAATGAAATTTATTTATTTGCAAAACATCATGTTCATGTTGAGATGGTAACACTATATAAGATTGATGGTCTCAATGATGACAATTACCTTATAAGAGTAGGCATGCAAAATATGTTGAATATTAAACATGACGAAAAAAAAAGGATAATAATAATTAAATTTATCAACAATGCAATTATTTAAGTGTGAATATAATCCAAATTGTCATTTTAAACGAAACATCATCAATAACGCAAGATACAATCCATACTAATATTATAAATGTGAAAGTGTGTTTGTGTGTTTGTATGTTTGTGTGTTTGTATGTTTGTCCCTCTTTCACGCCGTAACGGAGCGACGGATCGATGTGATTTTTGGCATAGAGATAGTTTATGGGCCCGAGAGTGCCATAGGCTACTTTTTATCCCGGAAAAATGCACAGTTCCCGAGGGAACAGGGCGCGATAACCGAATACCACGCGGGCGGAGCCGCGGGCAAAAGCTAGTTTTATATAAGTTATAATTATGGCGTGTAACGCAATTTGTTAATGAAATACTTAGTTAAATTAATTATAGAACTAAAGATAAAATTAAAGGATATAAGTAATAATTTAATTCAATGTCAAGTTTACAGAAGTTTAAATTATCCAATTAAAAGAAACTATGAATGAGGAAATAAGTAATAATTTAATTCAATGTCAAGACATGAAAATACCGACCCTGTTTTTCGTGTACACGCCCATAGAAGCTCCTGTCAGTTTCAAGCGTCAGTTGTCAAGCGTGTACGCAAAAAACCGAGTCGGTATTTCCATGTCGGTATTATCCAAGCCGGTAAAGAGTCACACCTGTCAAAACGATCGAGTCAAATCCCTCTTTGATTTGTAAAATGTCACGAATAAATGTTTTTCTTTCTTTCTTTCTTTCTTTCAAAGACACATAAATTCTTTTTTAATGTTTTTTATTCTGGGCTATGGAACAACTCGTAACCGATCGGACTGTCGTAATTTGGCGGTAAAGAAAACTCTTTCATTTTTTTATTAAATTAATTGATGCTACTTAAAAATCTGATATTTTATTCTGTTAATTAGAAAGGTTATTCATATTGATATAAAAAGTTTCAAGCGTTTCTAATTTTTTTATCCATTCCCCATTGTAATTGTGTGTAGGCACATTTTTTTAATTCCTTTTTATTCTACCACTTTGTTGTTTACAATATGTAATTGTACCAAAATAATATAAATAAATAAATGTCGATGTATTTTGATTTGTAACTTGAACATTGTTGCAGACGAGCTGCTAAAGATCTGTCCGTCCTGGGTGTCAGTTCTCCTCATCCAGTGCGTCGCGGGGACGCTGGGGGGCTTCACCACCACCATACTGACAAACCCACTGGACATAGTGAGAGCGAGATTACAGGTAACCGTCACATATTATTTATAAAAATACGTAATAAACAAACAATCAAAAACACAAAATGATCTTCGATTGTTTGTCGGCGGCCGGTCGTAAAATCCGCCA
Source organism: Choristoneura rosaceana (assembly GCA_037349165.1). Lineage (NCBI taxonomy): Eukaryota > Metazoa > Arthropoda > Insecta > Lepidoptera > Tortricidae > Choristoneura > Choristoneura rosaceana. Next base: position 3,050,645 of record JAZBNJ010000050.1, read on the forward strand.
GATTATGAAATTCCTAGGCTTATCATGAAATGGCATTTATGATATGCCTAAATGTTGGCCAGGCATATCATGATGTGCCTGAGAAACAATACGGCAGATCGATTAGAGCAACGCATTCGTCGTTCCTAGCTCGATACCGGGCACATCGTGGTATGCCGAAAAAAAAAGAAAATTTTTGGCACGACAAGTGAAACGAGGAGTGGTAGTATGAATTGTGATCACAACGCACGAGCCGAGCAAGCGAAGCGAGCGTGCCGCGGCAGCGGCCGGCGAAGTGCCAGAACCGATATGGCGGCGTTTCATGATGTGCCTAGGAATTTCATGATCTGCCCTTGAACGTCATTAAGCAAATCGTTAAACGGTGAGTTTTGAACGACGACGTCATTTCACAATATGCCTAGGAATTTCGTTATCTGGCGGATTTTACGATCGGCCGCTGACATAAAACAAAAAAATAACTAGGTTAGCTAGAAGAAATCTCTTTTTAGGGATAAGCTCGCCTTTGTGCTCCTCTCTGTTTATTTTTATTTTTATGTGCAATAAAGAGTTTACATATATACATACATTAAATGTGGTGAGCCTTGGGGTACACAGCAACTTGGGTGGAGCCCTTTTGGAAGTTAAAGAAAGTGAATGACATATTTGGTCTTCCGTGAATGTGCTTTATTATTTATTATTACACACAAAATTGAATTACTTATCTTATTCGAACCAACTGAATCCTGACCCACTGTGGAAACTTTATGTTCCGACTGTACAAACATCTATGTATGACTAACATACTGGCTCACGGAATTTCTTTTGAGTAACATCTGTTATATTTTTGTCAGATTAAAACGGACAAAAGTGAATATATCGGCATTTCGGGGGGCCCCTGACGAGGGAGACCAGGAGGGTATTGTACCGGTTTATAAATATGTATTGTTATCTAAGCTAGTAATTGTTGCAGGTGGAAGGCGTTGGAACAATGAAAAAAGTATTCAAAGACCTCTGGGCGGAAGAAGGTCTATGGGGTCTCTACGCGAAAGGTCTCTCGGCGCGGCTGCTCCAGTCCGCGTGCTTTTCCTTCAGCATCATCCTCGGCTACGAGAGCATCAAGCGGGTAGCCCTCGCCGACCAGTACCGCACCCGCGTGCGGTGGTAATATACCATCAGACAAATATATGGCTTTTACTTACCTACCCATACTTTTGGCTCTTAACCGAGCACATACAATCGTCCATATACTGCTGCCATCTTCAGGGAGGTTTTACAGAGAACCAATTCGCTGAATTGGTTGACTACAGGGGCTAGGTCGTCGTTTTGGGAGCTATCAAGTAACTTGAAAGAGGAATAGAAACATTAACAACACTGAAGCGAAATCCTCGTCGCCAACAAATAGTTGTCGCCTACCGTCAAAGTTCCAAAAATGTAATTATCAACTCTAATGTCATTATTCATCACTTTTTGGGCAACGAGAGGGCCATGTAACTTATGGCTAGCAAGAAACACAAATAACACATAGTAAAATCCTCGTCACCAACAAATAGTTGTCGCCTACCCTCATAGTTCCAAAATGTAATTATCAACTCTAATATGTTTCATCATTACTTTTTCGGCCTTGTAACTTATGGCTAGCAAGAAACACAAATAACACATTATAGTAAAATCCTCGTCGCCAAAAAATACAGTGGTCACCTACCCTCAAAGCTCCAAAGTATTCAAACACCTCTGAGCGGAAGGTCTGTGGGGTCTGTATAAGAAGGGCCTCTCGGATAGAACATTAACAACAGTTTGAAGCGAAATCCTCGTCGCCAGCAAATAATTGTCGCCTACCCTCATAGTTCCAAAAATGTAATTATCAACTTAAACATTTTTAATCACTACTTTTTTGGCAACGAGAGGGCCAGTAACTTATGGACAACTAGAAATACAAATAACACATTATAGTAAAAACGGTGGTAAAACTAATATACTTTTTTTTTTGCCTGGACGGCAAACGAACATGTGGTTCTCCTGATGGTAAGAGATCACCACCGCCCAAAGACATCTGCAACACCAGGGGTATTGCAGGTGCGTTGCCAACCTAGAGGCCTAAGATGGGATACCTCAAGTGCCAGTAATTTCACCGGCTGTCTCACTCTCCACGCCGAAACACAACAGTGCAAGCACTGCTGATTCACGGCAGGATTAGCGAGCAAGATGGTGGTAGCAATCTGGGCGGACCTTGCACAAGGTTATACCATCAGACAAGTAAATGGCTTTTATTTACCTCCCTACTCGTTTGACACTTGACGCTTTGGGAAAGCTCCACCACCTTAGCCACACTGGTTAACTACAGAGCTTAAAACAACATCTGTAAAATTATTAGAGATGTGCCGATCATGACTTTGGCCGACTAGCCCATTAGTCGATTATAAAGAAGCCGACTAATCGGCCGACTAGTCGGCCAAGCCGATCACAATAAGGCTACTATGAAACTCGAAACTCGAAGTTCATGTCGTGCGGTCCTTCTGACACTTATACTATTTAATACGAGAGCGAGAGGGATAGTACGATACGAACTTGAGTTTCGAGTTTCGTAGTAGCTCTGCAGCTTCGGGGATTTCCGAGACGTTTTGTTAAACAGCTGATTTGGGCGCAAGTCGCAACCTACGCCTGTAAGTGTGTCGGAACCTGTTTGTTTTATTTAATTCGCATTATTTTATTTCTAGTTCTTGGCTTTTGTACCTATCAAAGCGGTATTTTTGTATTTGTATTTGAAATATACGTACAAAGTAAGAAGCCGGATAGTCGGCGCTTTTAGCCGACTATTCGCCGACTAGTCGCCGACTACGATAGTCGCCGGATGGTCGGCTTTACCGACTAGTCAGCACATCTCTAAAAATTATAATAATTATTGCTTCTTCGAAAAAACTTAAAAGTGTAATAAAAATTAAAAACAAATTATTTTAAAGGTCGCTGAACTAATGTTGTTCAGTTTGATTTATGTAGGTATTTTTTAATTATTTGCTCAAATTATAGGCCACACCCGGTATGTTTTGAGTACAAGTTAATGAGTTACCTTCGATAAGAACTTGATGCTAAATATTGCCGCATATCACTTCAGATGTGTAAGAGACCCATCACTCACTAGTCCGGTTTTTAATATATAAGCAGAAAATGGCTAATTTTAGCACCAGTGTACCGTAGCCTTGAACAACGTAAGGTTACATTTGCTTACATCGCTCGCCTCTGGCTTTTAAACTAGTGGCCTAAAAATATCTCCAATATTTACGGTACACCTTCCATCTGGTAGATATGAACATTTTAATTTTATTTGAGTACGTAATAACATCGTCTACGTAACAAAATTCCGCAGTGTCTGAAGACTAGTCTATAGGTAACCAGTGTGTGTCTTTAACAGTGATGATCTATGGCGCTGAAACATGGTCTTTGACTGTTATATCTTGGAGAGGCTCAGAGTCACGCAAAGAGCGATGAAGAAGAACGCTATGCTCGGAGTTTTCTTTGCGCAATAGAATCCGGCAACCGAAATAGGAAAATTCTGCGAAGAATAAACAGGGTCTTAGGCCAAGAGGGGGCTTTGAATCACACCAGAAATTAAGGGCCCTATTGGAAATTAAATACAGGGAATGATAATTTTTGCCTGCTGTGATTATTTCTCACAAAATCAAATATACACATATGAGTATGGTTAAGATACCTACTGGGTTACAGGATTTCTTTTGAGCAATATCTTCTTTGTATATCGGATTAAAATAGAAAAAAAGTAAATTATATTGGCCTTTGGGCGGCTGAGTATAACGGGTCGCGTGTGCCTTTATTTATGGTAAAGAATAAAGATGGTTTGTGTACATCATTTAGATAACAAAAATAAAACAGCATGCTAGTTTTTTACTTCAAAAGCATAAATTCATTGTAGCGTTTCACCGAATTGCATTTCACCTCGATCGTGCATTTTAGTATCGTGTGTCTCAATAGTGTTTTTTTTAGTCGCTATTAGTTTTAGTCGCATTTTACCTTGATCGTGTATTACCTAGTGTAGGTAATTTTAGTGCAAGCATCAATTACTTAACGCGTCAAATTAATTAGAGTCCCAAGCAAACATCGATCGCAGCGAAATGCGTCTAGGGTAAAATACATGAAAAATGAGATGCTACATTTGAGTATTCAGGTATTTATCTAGCTAAATACCTACTCAAAGGATGCTACAAATTTATTATATACACTAATGTAGCTACACAAAAATTGGGTCAAGAACAAGTAAAGATTCTATTTAAATTTTGTTAGTTCGAGGTGAAATGCTATTCGGTAATCGCTACAAGGAAATTTATATTATGCTTTTGATGTAAAAGACTAAGTACGAATAACAAATGGCCTGAAGAATAGAGTCAGAAGAATTGATTAGTGTGTTACCAGTGGGGACATATGGGCTCTGAAGCGAGGTCCTTGACTGTTGATGTCTTGGCTCAAAGCTACGCAATAAGCTACATATACAGAGAGCTATAATAGTTAATATCGTAGCCTCGTAGTTTATTTTGCGTAATAGAATCGGAATATGCATAAATCTGAATCATCAAGATTTTTTTATTAACACAACGACACGAACAGGTACCTAGTCTCTAAGCTACGCCGTAGACGGACGGACAGACAGACATGGCGAAGCTATGAGGTTTCGTTTTGTCATCTTAACAACGGAACCCTAAAAAAAGAAAATTTTATAACAACATTCATACAAATAAACACGAAAGATAGAGCGTGTGAAACTAGATATTTATCTAATCTAAGTAATATCTGCCTACTTTCTGTACTTAATAGAAAGTATGGAATAACAACTCATATAAAAGCTTTACGATTATGACTATGATTCACTGTTGTTGTGATTGAGTGTCTACGGAAATGACGATACGAAATATACATGTATGATACACACAGTATGCCAGTGTATTATAAATACACACATTGTACGCTTATTCATTCATGCAGTAGTTAGTTGATATTTAATAAAATCGAAAATTAGTATTATTTGCGAGTGATATTTTAACGTTTTTAGGCTTCCGTGACACAAAAACGGAGCCCTAGTTCACCATGTTCGTCCGTTTGTTTATTGTTTATTAAAAATAATAAGTATTGTATTAGTAGAACGCGAATGTAACAATAACAATATTTCTAATATTAAGTAGGTTATTGTCGCAGCCTGGAAGTAGGCAATTTCTGGCTGAGCTGAGCATGAGAATTAAATGGACGAGCTTGCGAATCCGTTTAACTAATACGAAGCCAGCTATTGCTATTCCAGCCGAGACTAATATATAAAGCTTTTCACAAAAATGGTGAAGGAAAAGAACTAAATTAGAAATGATTACAATAAACTTTTTCCCAACAAAATATATACTTAATGACATTTTAATTTTATTCCAATAGAATTTGACATGCTTTCCCGCCTTTTTTCATAAAAAAAAACAGGAGATGTATTTTCCACCGAAAACACCACAAGCTGTTTCAGATCCAATAAAAAAAGTCAGGGTTCCAACAAAATAACTAATAGCAGGTGAATACAATATTGTCGAGCTAGCGCGCCTGCAATCTTTTTAACTCTTTAATTTTTCGCTGACCATTAACTATGCATTTAGCCTTCGCTGTTATGTAAGGAATAATTTAAACTTTTACGGGTGTTTTTGATAAAATTTATTTATTTAAAGTAGCTTTCTAAATAGCTTAAAATAAACCAAAAAAACCCTCTATCTTATAAGGCAAACACGTCGGCAAGTGACGTCCCTACATCGACCTTAAAACTAAGTAAAAGTGTATTTTACTATGCTAAAACGCAGATCGCAATTAAAACTGCGTAAATTGTAAGTGTTTAGTAGTAACGCAAGCCATTACTCATATTTTTGGTTTCGTAGCTAGGCACCGACCTCGATGTGTTTTGTAAAACAAAACCGGGTCAGCCCGAGCAGGAAGTATAACTTGTGTTTATAGATGTAACGTGTGATAAATAAGTACTTAAATAACTGACTGAAATAAGTCGTCAAAAATGAAATTGAGTCCGTGATATTAGTCTAGTGCAGGGTTTTGCATTTGCCGGTTTGCGAACCGGTACTGTTACGGGCCATCAAAATAAAATACCGAGTCGCATCGTAGCAAGACAGGAATGTCTTGTTTTAAAAATAACTAATACAATTTAATATATATACCCCAGAAATAGTAATAATAGTAATTAATATCGATCAACGCATCGTAAACGGATTACTCACGCCTTAAATCGAGTTTAGCTCGACATGTTTCGGGCTATTTCGTAGCCCTTCTTCAAGCGCTCTGCTCGCGCGACTCGCAACCCTTATTTAGCTATTTTGGCTACGGAACCCTAAAAAGCCCAGTACCCTCGTACCCATACGATACGTTTATTACTACTACTTACTATATTATAAATGCGAAAGTAACTCTGTCTGTTACGCTTTCACGTCGAAACCACTGAACCGATTTTGATGAAATTTGGTATATAGGTAGTTTGAACCGCAAGGATCCACATAGGATACTTTTTATTCAGGTAGAGGGACCTAGATCCGCGCAGACGAAGTCGCGGGCATAAGCTAGTAATCTATAAATACATGTCAGTATATTCACCTCTTTACATGGGGTCATCGTCCCCAACCCACGCTTTGAAGTACATCGCTCTTTCTTTGATATTATGTAGTTATCCAAATTTGCCCAACTGTTTTAAATGAAAATTAGCCAAAACCTGTGAGCAAGTCAGCGAACTTGAATAACTTGCTTCTTCGCAACCACACACGCTGAAAAGCTAGGTCTGTGGTACTTCATACGGAACCCGTAGCTACTCCACTCCCACATAAATTAACAAAATGTCACACGCTCGATAAATACCACACGAGATATTAATACGTTTCAAACGCTAGTAGGTACTTGGGCGACCGTGCTTCGCTCATGCTTTTTTAATATCGTGTTTTTTTTTCGGAAATGATAATGTACCTATTTGAATAAGAGTTAAAAATGAAACAGAAATGCAGCCAGCCTTATACGACTTAGACTTGGGTGAATTTTATATTTAGCTAAGTAAAATACAAATATTTATGGTACTTAACATATTACATGAGTTAGGTACATCTAAAATCCATACTAATATTATAAATGCGAAAGTGTGTTTGTATGTTTGTGTGTTTGTCCGTCTTTCACGCCGTAACGGAGCGACGGATCGAAGTGATTTTTGGCATAGAGATAGTTTATGGGCCCGAGAGTGACAAAGGCTACTTTTATGCCGGAAAAATGCACAGTTCCCGAGGGAACAGCGCGCGATAACCGAGTACCACGCGGGCAAAAGCTAGTAATTTCATAAAACTAAATATTAGTTAGTAGGTAAATAAATCTGAAAAAATAATTAAAAAATAAATAATAATAAATAAGCCAAAAATTGGCTCAGAAGCGGTACCTAACGTTTCATGTGCTCTCCGTACCCCATTTGGGAATACAGGCTTGATGTCTGTCTGTCTGTGTATAAAATACCTAATAATAAAAAAGTAGGTACATAAGTCGAGATTTGAATTTGAACTATTGAGTCGGGGGTTAAAATACAAGAGGTAATGTCAAAGTCCTACTGCATCGATTTCTCTAAAAACCTATTCTACTACTCCAATTAGACCAAGAATCACTAAAATTGTCCAATACGGAACAGCAATCTTTCGCGGCAATTGACCTCATGACCCTTGGTCAGGCGATACCAATTGCGTCGACAAAGAAAACGTAGACCGAACCAACACCGCTAGAACTCTCGTAGCAGGGCGTTTTAAAAAAAAGTTGTTCAAATAACTTTTTTGTTAGATGTGGATGAAATTTGGTATTCCTAATCAGAATCAGGAGCACTTTCGATTGCAATAGGAAAAAATAGTGTCCCAGGTTTTTCATATAATTTTGTGTTATCCATTACACTACCGCCACAGACACGCGTATGAAAACGGTAACGTAATGGAATAAAAAATCTTGGGACACTTTTTCTCCTATTATAATCGAAAGTGCTTCTGATTCTGAGTAGGAATACCAAATTTCATCCACATCTAAAAAAAAAGTCATTTAAACAACTTTTTTTGAAAACGCCCAGCAACCAGAGAGTGTAGACATAGGGGTCAAGTACCTAGACTAGCTGAGCTGAGTGAAGCAGAGCTGTGATAAGTTGATAACCTAACCACAATACCTACACACAACGTATTGCGACCTAACTAACAAAACCATCTTGCTCGCTAATCCTGCCGTGAAGCACTGCTTGCACTGTTGTGTTTCGACGAGGAGAGTAAGACAGCCGGTGAAATTACTGGCACTTGAGGTATTCCAACTTAGGCCTCTAGGTTGGCAACACAACTGCAATACCCCTGGTGTTGCAGATGTTTATGGGCAGTGGTGATCTCTTACCCGCCCACTTGCTCGTTTGCCTTCCAGACGAATAAAAAAAAAAGTTGGGAAACCCCCGACTCTGTCACTTTAAAGTTCAATATCTCAAAAATAGCTGAACCGATTTTGATGAAACATGTCTAAGAACCATCGCTAGACAACCTGCTATTAAATAAAAAAAAACGCATTCAAATCGGTCCACCCATTTAAGAGCTACGGTGCCACAGACAGAGTTACTTTCGTATTTATAATATTAGTAGGAATTATAAATGCGAAAGTGTGTTTGTGTGTTTGTCCGCCTTTCACGCCGTAACGGAGCGACGGATTGACGTGATTTTTGGCATATAGTATGGGCCCGAGAGTGACATAGGCTACTTTTTATCCCAGAAAAATGCACAGTTCCCGAGGGTACAGCGCTATAACCGAATACCACGCGGGCGAAGTTGCGGGCAAAAGCTATTAGTTAAATACTTATATAAAGAAATGAGTAAAGTAGTTGAAGGGATCAGATATGGTTAGTTAACCATCACTTATAGACCCCTCGTTTTTAAGATGACAAGAGGTTGCAGGATCATAATGTGTTGGTTACAATGGCCATTTATATAGACCCCACATTTCTATGAAACCAACTGTTTTTAGAGATCAAAGTGTAACGGACAGTGTTTTTTATTAATAGGTATTAGTAAAATGGTTTTATTTGATAACGCGAGGTTATCGGGCATTCCTCACGCGATGTTTGGCCTTGGATTACGTTTTGGGGTTGACCGATTGTAAATAACTAGTAATTTCCCGTGATTTCTGTGAATATACGTACGACAGGTATTTGACGATTGAATTTGCCATATCCTATACATAATTAATATGAAAATATAGATATACAGAAAATGTCTAGCGACACAGAATTCACCTTAAATCAACAAGTGGAATTGAAATTCCGGGTATTGACTGTATTTAAATTCCCAAAAGCTACATCGTAAATAGTCATCCTAAGGCCCTAAAGTACTATTATTTTTTTATTCTGTACCCCGACATGTCCGATTAGACCTAACTACCCCCTAGATTACCTACTCGTTTAAAGGTTACACTCATTGTTATTTAATTGTAACTTAAGTATTACGTAAAAGTTACTAACAATACAAGTTTGTTTTTCCTCGCAAAGGTGTTGAAAAACGTCGTATGCAACTCGTGTGTTTTTAATCATTACCCACTCAGCTTCCTTACCGTGCTCGCCTACGGCTCGCGCTTACAATAATGCTCGTGTGTTACCTACTTAGCACACTCGTCATAATTTACTATTTCCTTTAATTAAATCTTTGATCTTTTAGCAAGCTCTATTCTATAGTAGGTATCATTACTAAACATGGTAAACATTATTACAGCTACAATTAGTGATTAATCAGATAAAGATCTAGTTAACTCTTACTTTGTTAATTACTTGGTAGTCTGATTAAACATGGAGACTAACACGTGCACAACGTTGCGCGTACAGTCAGCTATGTTTGCAATTAAATAGTTTCATGGTTTTTCCGTAAGGAATCGTATATTTTTAGGGTTCCGTGCCTCAAAAAGAAAAGAGCAGCCCGTTTACTTGGACCAGCAAGATTACATTGCGAGGTCCTAAAGCCAACGAGTTTGTAGTCGTCAATCGAGCGTCGCAATGTAATGCAACTTGCACGATTTTTCCTTTTGGGAATGCATCTAAATATCGAATGTTAAAATATCGAATATATTAAAATATCGAATGGGTCATAATGTCGAAAGGTTTTTTTTTTCGGAAACCTTAACCTTCTCAGTATTCATTAAAACGGCATCGTATAGAACACCTTAGGTAAGGCTAGGTTAGATTTATAACAATCTAAAAAAATAAAGTCTTAAGCAAAATACCTTTTCGATATTATGACCCGTTCGAGATTTTAATACATTCGATATTTTAACATTCATTCGATATTTAGATACGTACCCATCTTTTATGTAAGAGGGGCTTATGTACGGAGGGGGAGGGGAGCTTTATAAGATTACTCTGCGCTCTGTTGTCTGTCTGTTCATCTGTCACGACTCTTTTTCTCGGTAACGCGTGGACGTACCTATTATATTGAAGCAGTGTAAAACGCACACTTTTAAGTTAATCCAATCAAAAGATAACAGTAATTAAAAACTGTGTTTCAATGCAAATTGCCGTAACCGAAAAATCTTAACGCGAGTTTAGACGTGCAAGAAAAAACGTTCAAGTAACATTACATTGCGTGGCCGTAAAGCCAACGAGTTTGTAGTGGTCAATCGAGCGCTGCAATGTAATGCCACTTGCACGATTTTTCTTGCAAGTCTAAACTCAGCTTTAGGGCAGGTACTTTGGGTTGTTTGTTTGTTTTAACTCTTTAAAAAAAAAGGAAATAAAAAAAAGGAAAAAACAAAAAAGAAATACAAAGATATCATACAAAAAGAAAGTGCTAAGTACAAAGGCGGACTTATCCCTGAAGGGATCTCTGCCAGTCAACCTTTGAGTGGTAGAGAAGAGCAATCGAAAAAAAAGGATCGACAAATAGAGCAAAACCTGGTTGTCCTAGAAACTTGAAATTTGGTATGAAAGTAGCTCTCAAAGCTCAACCATAATAATCTGAAAACCTGAATTTTATTAACCTTTGCGTACCTACACCCCATTCAGAAGCAGGGCTCTCTAACTCTTTCATAAATTAAATATCTACATTTGTACGGAACTCTTCTGATCTTCGGACTGGCACTTGATTAATTTTCTAAATTTATCAACTACGCTCTCACACAACATTATAGTAAACTTTATTATGACTTTATGATAGTAATAAAACCATGCCGTCTACTGATATTTAAAGATACTAGCTTTTGCCCGCGGCTTCGCCCACATGGAATTCGGTTATCGCGCGCTGTTCCCTCGGGAACTGCATTTTTCGGGAATAAAAAGTAGCCTATGTCACTCTCTGGCCCATAAACTATCTCTATGCCAAAAATCACGTCGATCCGTCGCTCCATTTCGACGGACAAATTCCATCATCATGTCAGCCGAAAGACGTCCACTGCTGGACATAGGCCTCCCCCAAGGCTCTCCACTCAGACCGGTCATGTGCTTTTCGCATCCACCTCGATCCCGCGATCTTAGCCAGGTCGTCGCTCCATCTTGTTGGCCTGTAGGCCTCCAACAAGATGGACAAATCCATACTAATATTATAAATGTGAAGTGTGTTTTTTTGTGTGTTTGTCCGTCTTTCACGCTGCAACGGAACAACGGATCGACTTGATTTTTGGCATAGAGATAGTTTATGGTCCCGAGAGTGACATAGGCATTTATATACACTTTCGCATTTATAATATTAGTATGGATTGTTTGTTTTTGATTGTATACGTACCTACTCGTACCAATTATCTCATCCCATCTCGTCTGCATAGGAATAGGGGGCAGACGGTAACAGATATCACCGTATGGTCTGACTGTTCGATTAGATAACAAACAAACAAAGTAAGCAACATGATTGTACAAATTTAAAAATCAGTGACGAAGCGGGGGCGGATGGGGGGCAGGTTTGGGGGGCGGCAAAATTCCACAATAAATGTATAATACTGAAGTGCGCGTGGGCGGGGCATATTGGACGCAGGAGCAGGACTGATGTGCGATGTGGTCAGAAGGTTCTGGAATGGCGTCCGTGGACCGGGAGACGAGCTGTTGGTAGGCCTCCAACAAGATGGAGCGACGACCTGGCGAAGATCGCGGGAACGCGGTGGATGCGAGAAGCACAGGACCGGTCTGAGTGAAGAGCCTTGGGGGAGGCCTATGTCCAGCAGTGGACGTCTTTCCGCTAACATGATGAATGATGATGACTGAGTCCATACTACTTAATATTATAAATGTGAAAGTGTGTTTGTATGTTTCTCCGTGTTTCACGTCGAAACAGAGAAATAGTATACGAATTTCGGAGTAGGTTCTCAGTATGGCGGGCGTCCTAGCTTACGCAGCGATATCTGGTGAATATTCGAGCGTTTTGACCGCGCGTTCAAACGTCATTAGTGTCCCACGTTTATATAGCACAACGGAAAGACAAGTCACAAGAATTTTAATCACGCTAAATTCAGCATCGGTATTGTCCTCAGCACCTCTCATCACCTGTTTTAATAACACCTGCGAAGATACTAATGACAAAAAAAAACGCTGAATATTTGCCCAATCGTTACGCGCGCACGCTCGCGGCAAACTCGCCGCGCGCTAGCCTCGCTTTCAACTCGCCTGCAAATCGCAAGTGTGAGAAGGCCCTTAGGTGCTCACAGCTCGCATAACAGCATGTTAAACGTAGCAATACTCGGAACAATGTTATTGTGTCTACGTACTGTGGGGAACTGTGTAGCTGGTAGAGCTTAGGTAAAGGGGATCTAACGCGCGTGATGCTAAACTCAATTCAAACACAAGGATGTATCTTCAATTGGCTTCATATATTCAGACATGGAACTTAGATATACACATTACAGATATGGGTCAAGCCTCGTACCTCCCTAGTCGTACCGGCCTAGTACCGTCTCCTATAGATCTCTTAGTAGTCTGGGTCCTATAGCATCTTTGCGTGTTTCCAGGCACCTAATAGTCTAGTAAAGTCTTATGTACACTCGCGGTCAAAGAAATCTTTACACTTTAGAACAGAATAATTATCAGTACAAGTTTACCCACCAAAAACATTCTGAAAAAAACTAGCCAAGTCTCGATGGAGCTACCTACTTGTTTATAAATCTCTAAAAAGTAATGAAATCTAACTAGACAAAGTAGTGCCAAGTCTAAGGTTCCTTACTGCGATTTCTTTATTGCACCCACTCACGTATAAAGAATGTTGAGTCTTATTCAGTAAATGTTGAGACTCAATACGCGGACAATTATTTATAAAGAAATCGCAGTAACTAGACTGAACATTTTTTATACGCCATTCTTTTTGCCATTTTGGCTCCGGAACCTCAAAACGGGACTATGTGTGTCGACACTGTAGTAATGAATTTACTTCGACGTTTCGACCACATTGCAGTGGCGTTGGAGTAGACTGAAGTGTAGGGTAGCTTCAATGACATTATATGTTACTAAGAAACTCACTGGGTCAGTTAACCGTGTATTTCATGAAACACATATTTGTATCCTCGCATATTATAATAATATCCTCTCGAATTTGGCTCGCTGCCCTCTCCAGTCAGTGTAGTTTATATTTAGCTGTGCATACATATATAAATCAATATCAACATGTGTAAAAACCGATCAACGCGTAGAAATAACAATCTCCGACGTGGAGTAAGGAAAATAGTGATAGGTATTAGAAATCTTTACATTGTAGGGGAGCCAAAAGAAAATACAGTTTCGTAAGATTCTTAGATAGATATATAGAAAGTACTACATAATTTTAAATACGAAAAATGTAGGAGTTTTGCTACTGTCACGGCTGGATGATATTTATTTACTAGCTTTTGCCCGCGGCTCCGACCGCGTAGTATTCGGTTATCGCGCGCTGTTCCTTCGGGAACTGTGCATTTTTCCGGGATAAAAGTAGCCTATGTCACTCTCGGGCCCATAAACTATCTCTATGCCAAAAATCACGTCGATCCGTCGCTCCGTTACGGCGTGAAAGACTGACAAACACACAAACATACAAACACACTTTCGCATTTATAATATTAGTAAGTATATGGATATGGATGGATTTTGAATTTGAGACTTTGCTACAACCATATCTCAAACACAAGTATATCTCAAACTCTACAAGTACTTATATCACAAATTGTGTCTCAAATGTAGCTGAATCTCTAGAATATACGTAAGGCTACTTTTTATCCCGATATTCCCACGAAGGCCGTGTAAAAAGGTGTAATTGTGCAAATTGTACAAAGTAGATTAAAACCACAATTTTACCGAAAACATAATAAAATCCTAGACTTTTAATTTTTTGCTTGGGTTGGTGGCGGTCGTTTTATCTCTAAGCGGTTTGCTGGGTGGGACTGGGAAGAAAGAATACCCACCTAAGCGTGACAACATTGCCTATTAGGTATTTGATTCAACACAGAGATATAAAACAACGGAGAGTGGATGTAAACTGTTTATTATAAGTAACTTCCGATACATTCATGATTGGGAATTACAATACAATTTCCATTTTATGTTTAATAATAAAGGTAAAAATTAAGTAGAGACTAGTCAAGAGACCTAGTTTTTTCTATTCCGTGCAAGAGACGCAATCGACGGCGTGGCGAGCTGTCTGTAGGTATTCATTACGCCTACCTGTGTTTCTGTGTGCCACTGTGCCTATCGCCACCGCGCAATGTACAGAAAACGCAAGTTTTGTTCACAATACACGAGCAAAAACTGGAACTTCAGTGAAAAACCACGTCAAAGTATTCATTTTAGCGTAAATATTCAATCAACGGTAGAAAATAACACGCAACGCTGATTTAATGCCTGATTTCGACACGAAAAACTTCTTAATGTGATGTAGGTAAGGCAAACATCAAAAGTCTAAAGCCATCTTCTTAACTAGCACATTTATCTTCAAATATTCATATACTTACGGAAAGGAATTAAATTCCATATTAATTTCTCTATTTGCTAACATAGGCTAGTTGGAATTAAGTATAAATTATCGGACTAAGTCTTACACTGTAATGAGAAGGTTCAAAAGATCGGAAACTAAAAAAGGGGGCGCAAAACTCCATGGTGGACTGGACATCACAGACAATACAGAAGTTAAAATTATTGAGTTTAACATGATAAGACACTATCTGATAAAACAAGAAACTATATTTAATTCATTAATTATCTTCTCTACAAATTGCAACCTTTCACAATACGTCAATCACAGTCTTAAATTAAACATCTGTTGGAAATCCCGCCAATTTTGACACATGTCAAAATGGCGTTCTGGGTATTTTTTATTTTTAACGGAAAGGACCAAGGATGTCCTCCAACAGCCACGTAAATACGTAGATTTCAACAATACACAGGAAACATGTAAAATCGATGAGTACATAATTGCTAATCGTACATAGTTGGGGGAAACACGCGTAATATATAAAACTGTTTACCAAACATTATTCTACCTCCATTGAGCATAAATATAAACATCAAACACTGGGAATAAAGGTCGTATTTAATACTTTTCAGTTTAATAATTATATCTATTACCACCCTCAGGATATATATTTATATATTTTTTGTACATTATTATATTCTTGTTTGATCACATTGACTATTTGCAAGGTGGTATAAAAAAAATACTAAATCTAAATTCAGTATAATCTGAGTCTGGTTACTTTATTTAAAGAAGCTTTTCAAGCTCAAATCACTTGTTTTAATATGGCGTCCGTAGCAAAAACTGCCAAACCGGATCCTTGGTTTTAAACTTCACTCGCAGCCTCTATGCAACTATTAAATTCATATAATAAGCATCATCACGTAAAAAACAAGCACAAATTGGGCAACTTGAACTAAATCGGTATAAACTGGTCATCTTGCTTGTGCTTTCGCAGCCTGCGTCAAGGCCTCTCCAACCTGCACCCTGTCGCCGGATGTAAATTCAAACTTGAAGTCTTTTGGAGCCTCAAAAAGCAGTATTATCGTACTTCCCATATTAAACTGCCCAAACAGTTCCCCCTTTTTTATTGAGATCTGCCCTAAATTAGCTTCGTCAACTCGATTGCGTCTGCCTTTGGTATTGGTTCGTAATTCTGGGTCACTGTAAATCTCTATTGAGCCCACATTAGTGGCGCCCACTGCAGTCATACTGAAGAACCCGTGTTCCCAATTCCCAACGTATACAGCTCGTTCATTCATTGTAAACAGGCCTGGAATGAGTCTAGCCATCCAAGGGTTTACAGAGAGTAGTTTTCCGGAAAAATGACGTCGGAAACGTGCCGTCCAGTCACACGGCGAATGAAACCGGTGATAGTCTCCAGGAGCCAGGTAAATAATGCATTGATGTAGTATATTGTCTTTGTTGGTCAGCAACGAGTTGTAATAATCCTTATCCACGGTTTTAGACCATGTATTGGGACCCAGGAACTCTTCCAAACTATATGTGACTCCTTTCACTTGTTCTATTTTCTCTGTGTCCGCAGGGCCGCAGTTAAGAACTACTCCGTCACATGGAGACACGCACGGAACAGCGGAGATGCAACGCGCGCCGTCGCGGAGCGGGCGAGCAAAGAACGCCGCCAAACTCTTGTAGTAAGTGAGATCAGTTACTGCTGCATCGTCAATATTAACATTGAATACTCTAACGTACGTACCGTAGACGAAATTTCGGAGCGACGTCGGCAGCTCGCAAGCAGCTAGGTGTCCCCATATCCGACTGGTTATACGGAAAGGGAACATCTCATAAAACTTGATCTCCACTTTCGACACTTCATAGTTAACGCTCGCACGAATGTAACACCAGCCTACGTAAATCACGCTTCCGAGCGGTACCCAACGCGTAATTATAGCTTGCAAACTCATCCATTTATTCCGTTGGTATTGTGCTGCTGCGTTCTTTGTTTGACTGTGTAGCGTCGCGGTTTGTCGGAACGGCCTGTGCGGCCGCAAACGCTGCTTGAACATCGGGTTTATGACTGGAAGGCAGCTACGAATGCGCGTGGGCGGAAACATTTTGCACCCGTCTGCCTTCCGTCGGGTTTTAAAATAAATTTGTTTATCTGACTTTTTCGCGAATTGATTTAATTGCGTAGACTAGAAACGTCCGATAACGAGGGCCAAGGCCGGGCAAAAAAAAACTCTTACCCGTTTTAAAGATAGATCTCTTTAGCTTCTTTATAACACAGTTTATATTGCATCAATTTGAGCTGTGCCGTTAAACAAAGAGTCCTATTTTTACACTAACATCGATAGCAATTGATTTATTTATGAATTGGTTTTATAAAATTAGACTTATCAGAGTCTAATTAGAATCAATTTGCATTTATTATTAAAGTAAGGGGTTAAAGCTGTAGGTTTCGGAACGGGTTTCAAGTCTGTCACTGTCAAATAAAGTAAACGTTCAGAAACATAGAAATACAACAAATTTTGATATGTTTGTATATTAATTAAAATAAGAAAAATAAAATCAAATAATTTCAAGGGTGTAATATCGTATATGGAGGATATTTATATTTATTATTTTTCAACATATGCGATAATTGATCAATAAGTTAAAATATTACGTATTTTCAGTTTAGCCAACATAATCATTACAGTAGTATTATTGTAGTTTGCATTCTTATATTGGTCAACTACAATTTAGCTCCTTTGTTGTCAATCTCTACAGTAGCAGGCATTTCTTTTTCTTTTGACGTTTATGTGTTATCTGTGCTCAATAACGAATGACATACGAGAGCAAAGTTGATGTTGTTTGCGATTATTTTAGTTTTCCCCTTTATTATTTTATTTTTCAACATTAACTTTTCACTTCTATGTCCCTCAATTGCAATGGAGTCAGAAAGCACTCGAAGGGCAAAGCTAAAAATGGTAAAAGACGAATTAGTATTGACGCCGCTGCAGAGAAAAGTTACGAGGCTGAAGATGCTTTTCGTGGATTCGCTAAATGCCCTGTAGTTTGTGTGGCGCGGGCTGATATATCGTCGTATCTCAAGAGCATGAGCCAGAAATCCGCGGCAGAAACTCCAGTACACAAGAGTCTATCGAAGCTAGAGTTGGCGGTCCATTCTAGAAATTTGGCGGCTAAATGTTCAGTTAGCTTGCTGCGTGAAGACTTGGAAGATTTAAAAATGGCTTTCCAAAAGGACCCTGATAATCCCATGTTTAAAGCGACATTCAACTTGGCTAAATTGAAATGTAAAATATGTGAGAAAGTTTACTCAAGCGAAAAAAAGTTGCAAAACCATTTGGAGAACAAGCACATTATATATAAGTCCAGCGAGAAAACGCCGAAGCGCGTGTCCTTCTCCGACCACGTGACAATCCACGAAGTGAAGGAATATCACAAATGTAGAAAATGCACCCGGATATTTGAACACTACAAACTTCTCAAGTTACACATGAAACTAAAACACAAGAAACGTAAGTGCTACATTTGCAATTATTGTAATAAAAACTTTGTGGATAGGATGTTCTTTAAAGTGCATATCAAACTGCACTGTGATATTTGCGGTCATCTAGCTCCCAACAAATCTAATTACGTAGAGCATAGACGTAAAATATGCCGAGTCTTGAAACTCTACAAATGTAAGACATGTGACCTAACATTTTTCAAGTTCTTGGATGTCAAAGATCATAGTTACGATCATATGCCACCTTCATACGTATGCGATGTATGTAAGGATAAGTTTACAACCAAATGCGCTATAGCTCACCATTTATTATACCTCCATGCTGAGAAACGGCCAACATCTCTTTACACTATGCGTAATTTAGGTACCGAGAGGTTATACCTGTGCAACTTTTGCGAGGAAAGTTCTGTAGAACGTGACGAGATAGAGAGTCACGTAGCTCTGTTACCGGACTTAACAAATCGTGCCATGACCGGTTATAAAGACTACTATTTCTGTGACCAATGTTTTAAGAAGTTTGATGTGGAAACAGATATGCTCCAGCACAAGTGGACACACTTCTTAAAGACCAGCGACAACTCTCAATTGAGGCCTAATGTTACGAAGCCCGAGCCTTATAAAAGGATATTTAAAGCTGAAGAGAAAGTTCCGGACTACATGCAACCGAAAGTGTTACTGGAGAAGATAGTAATTGGTGGTAAAGAGTTGACAAAGACTGATTCTGTTGATGTTAACGGTCGCAATGAATTAACGGGGGAGATAAAAAGGCCTGTTATAGATCCCGTATCCAAAAAGACAGTTAATTCAAAGCACCAGTGTCAGGTTCGTATTACCGACACTTTGGAGAAATTTCGCAAATGTAGTAAAGCTTTTACTTAATTTGTTCTATTTTGGTAGTATAGCTCAGGTTCGAGTCCAGTGGTTCCTCAGACCTTAATTAGCTTGAAATATTTGAAAGAAAAATATACTTTCAAGACATTTCACTATATTAATTAGTTATACTAACAGATTGCCCTGAATACAAAAAGAAAAGTTACAAACAAAATTTAGGAGCCACTGGAAAATAGCAGAAAAAGTAGATTCTTTCTCATTTTAATTTAAGTTACTTCTTTATGACTGGCGAATTTTATTTGTGTTTATTTTTTAGAAGCATTTTGTTTATTTTGCTCCCTTTAAATTTGCTCTGCGCTTACTTAATTTGTTTCTTTTTCAGTGAAATATTTTTCACTTCGCAAATAAATCTTGATTAGTTCTTGAGTAGTGAAACATATTTTAATTTGATTGTGTTCTTCTACTGATAAATTGTTTTTTTGTTTTCATATAAACATATAGAAACAAAAATGCTAACATCAATAAATATGTCATCTCTCTATTGCAAGACCATTGGTTGGTTAAATTGGTTATTTTAAGAAATTTACCAACTTTTACGTATTTGCACAGTATATATATAAACTAAAGCAGTATGGAAGCTACGAACAAATCGATTGAAACGAACACACTCACACAAACGCGCGCTCTACACGGCCTCTAGCCTCTAAGGGGGTCTCGCGGTACTGCAGTACCTGCTGGTGCTGTGTGTGTTCGTTTCGATCATAACTTTGTAGCTTCCATACTGCTTTAGCTTATATATATACTGTGCAAATATGTAAAAGTTGGTAAATTTCTTAAAATAACGGCGTGTGGTATTTGGGTAACAACTTGGGTAAAATTTTGTGTCTCACATTATTTTAGTTTTTTACTGTCCTAAGGCAGTTTTTGGTAAATTTCTTAGGGTTTACGCTATCTGACGCGGTTTGCACGGAGCTGGTAGAGGCCTGTTGAACAATAGTATGAGCAGCGCTAACTGCGCGCGTCGCGTGCATACGATGTTACCTGTACCCGCCCGCAGGCGTGTGCCCGCGCAATGCACCGCCGCGACAGCTAGCGTAGGCCTTTTAGTCTACAAGCCAGGCAGATATTTTATCAGTCATTTCCTCTCAAACGATAACGTACAGAATGCTTAGAGATAGTCGTGCAGTGAATCCTTGTAAGCGTCAGCTGCCGCTCCGAGGGTGGGTTGGGCTGTGGTAGCCGCCCGAACATGTAGAAAAAAAAATGTTTTCAATAATTTCCTCCCGTCTGAAAATTTGCCAAACGACAATTTAGACAATTATTTTACGTTTCAAAAAAGTCAGCTGGCCTTACCGTGGTGGATTATGCGTCAGCTGGTCACACACGTTGGGTCCGCCGAGGTTTGACCGCCAGTCGCCTACAATAACGTACTAGCCTTGAGCAGTTCATTCACATTTGCTATAGCAAAAATGGCAGGCGTTCTCATAATAAGATGTTTGTGTGACCAGCTGACGCATAATCCACCACGGTAAGGCCAGCTGACTTTTTTGAAACGTAAAATAATTGTCTAAACTGTCGTTTGGCAAATTTTCAGACGGGAGGAAATGATTGAAAACTTTTTTTTTTTTTTACAAGTTAGGGCGGGTACCACAGCCCAACCCACCCTTAGCGCGGCAGCTGACGTTCACGAGGCTTCACGGCACTACTCTCTCGAAGCATTTCATAAGTTATTGCTTGAGAGGAAATTGGTAACGAAAACCTGTTGCTGGCTTGCGTACTATTTAGGGGGGTGGATCAACTATTCCTTGCTGTTATTCTGTCTCATCAGCCAGGGGAAAGTGGTACAGTTTAATAGAAGAAATGTTGTGTCACATTATACTAACATGCTTATTAGATGACCAGTAATAGAAGGGGCTTAAAACCACCACAAAAATGCATGTTTAGTATCCTATAAACTTACGGTTTAAAGAGTCCTCAGGAGGACTCAGGAGACCGTAACTATAGCAACGGGTGGCAAGAAAAAGTTGATCAACCATGGGCTCATTAATGTTTGACAACCGTTTGTGTTTAACGAAGCTTGATGCAACGCCAGGCACGCTTATCAACTACAAATAAATATTCTCTGGAAACGTAACTAAGCCCGAAAAGCCACTCCGCGGAATGTCTACCGAGATGGGCGGGGTTTAAAATATCTACCGTGCGTCGCGCCAGTTCGGCCGTACTTGAGTCGTGCAGTCGCTCCGTGGAAATTTTCGATCAAGTTTGTGATTGTGTTTATGCTCGAATCAATTTAAAAAATATGCCGCTGTGTTGTGTGAAGTGGTGTAGAAGCCACTCAGATATGAAAAACACAGGACTCACTTTTCATATCTAAGTAAATAATATTTAAAACACCATACTTGGCGATCCTGGAAAGTGTTATACGCATGCATACGCATTGTAAGATCGCCCCCACGCCTGTCGTAAGAGGGCGGCGCCGACTCTTACGCGGACCAATCGCGGGCCAGCGTTGTGTCTGAGAGAGTGTGAGTGTTACGTTGTCATTGCTGTTAGTTTGTTTGCGTAAATGCTACAAATGGAATCACAATCGAAGCGTTCATTGGTAGCAATTACGTTTCCAGAGAATATTTATTCGTAGCTTATCAAGCATCCACGCTTTATTTCTCTCACTCACTCATGTACTCTCTCACTTGGGTGACTGTGTCGTTTTACACAATTCTTTTTCCCAACTATCAAATTAAATCCCGACTTATTTACGTAAGCTATGTTGGTTAGATTGGCCTAAAATAGTAGTAAATGTGATTCATTTTTAGCAATGTGACACAAGGTCGACGGAGATCCGCTTCGCGGAGCTCCTATTCCGCACGGTTAAAGCGCTTTGCGCCTTGACGCAATTCTAACCTAACCTATGCAGGTCAATTTACCCATATTGATTGATATTATTCGAGATTATTAAAACCACGAAGTTTAGTTTGCCGAATGTCCTATTTGCGAATTAGGTAACAATGTCATTTCGGAAAATTGATAATCGGAATCGGAATACTGTACTTCAGGACAATAACATTTCGTGTTTTTCATTCCTCGGAGTTATAGAATCTGATAATAATATGTTAAAAGATATTTCGAAATTCGGAATAATAAATTTCATGTTTTTAAGTCGGAATTATATGTTTTATTTTTATTATTATTATAGCTTTTTCTCCACACTAGTGGTCCACAAGGGTAAAAGCATCCTCCATATTTTTCCATTTTTCCTTATCCATAGCAGTCATCCATTCTTTTCCTGCTATTTTTATGAGGTCATCTTATCCATCTTTTTCTCTGCCTTCCAACACTTGTTTTTCCTAATGGGCCAGGCCATTTGGTTTTGTCATTTACGATAATAATAATAAAACAGTAAAATTCTGACGCAGATCTGCGTCAGCCAAAGACGGCAGGCTTAGGTCCAGATGATTCCGGAAAGTGTGCAAGCCTTATTTATCAATTCGGAATGAACGACAATGATATGAGATAAATGAGCAATAACCTTCTTCTTCGCAGTCAGGTAAATTACATGAGGTTTTGAATTATCAGGTACATTGTCAGTCATTTCGGGTCCACAAATATAGCACTTGCTTTAGTCGCATCCCTCCCGTTTGACTCACTTGCAAGCACTAAATTATTTGCGGGTAGATTTAAATTTTGTAGACAGTGCTCGGTCTACCCTCATTCTTGATATAAATGTTTAAAACTTATTTCATTATTTTAATCCGCACTGACATTTGAATCTTTATGTATTTTTATAACTTTAATTTATCTATAGGATTTAATTTAGTTCTATGAGTCAAAGCGATTCTGACACGGCGTCAGCGTCGCTGTGACTCGCAGAACTAATAAAAAGAACAATAGAATTGGTACGCCATCTTGGAAATAAAGATGATTGAATTTAAAACTAGGATTCGTTTTAGAGTAGCGTGTCTAAATTTGCGGGACTTAAAAATAATAAAAAGCGTTATAAAATGGTATGAAGGTGAAAAACAGATTAGAAAAGTTATTAACAGCAGGAGAGTTGAAGAAGTGACTTAGATATATAGAAGATAGAATAGTTTATTTCTGCTAAGAGTTACATTTTTAATTACATTTCTTGTGCCAAACTACAGAGCAGTTTGTCGGCACTCAGCTTTTGGTTTATAAAGTTACAAAATCACAAGTAACACTTAACATAGGATAGTCTTAAGACTTGCTATGGCTAGTGTTATGTTATGACTTAGACTATAAAAAAAACTTCTATAGCGGAAGGAAATATACACATACTCGTATTTATTGCTCTTATTGTTAATTCTGTGATCAGAATACTCGAACATTAAGTCTTCGTTTCCACCTGAGATGTGCGCGCAATGTGTTTTTCATGAACCAATAGAAACGCTTTATTTACCTCGCCTCGCTCCGCTCAGCTGTTTCCACCAGAGATGTGCTGTGCGAGGATAGGTAAATGAAGCGTTTCTATCGGTTCATGAAAACCATTTCTCGCAACACATCCTCCCACATCTTTTGTAGAAACTCAGCCTTATCTGTCACTGCCGCGGCGTCAAAATCGCGTATACCTGGTGTCAATGACGGGTCGTGTTTGACCCGCTGTCCTGCTCGCGCTAATAGTAATTAAAGCAAGAGTAACGAGACTACCTACTATGGGCCAATTAACTTTTTTACCGACACTAATCTGTCCGCGACATTTTTCAAACAATTGCAGATTTTTTAAAGCAAACATGGCTTTTCTGTAATTATAGATGGTGTACAGTCAGCTGCAGAGAAAGGGTACCCCCCTGTAATGGCGGTAGTATAGATACCGCCGTTACAGGGGGGTACCTTTTCTCTGCAGCTGACTGTACATGAATACATGCCATCCTACGTAAGTTCAACCTATTAAACCGTGAAACATCACGCAAAGGTTGACTGGCAGAGATCCCTTCAGGGATAAGTCCGCCTTTGTACTTAGCACTTTTTTATGTGTGATATTTTTGTATTTCCTTTTTGTACAATAAAGAGTATAAACAAACAAACAAATATCTTGTAGGAAATACGATTTTTTGGTAACGCCAGGGACAATTTTAGTAACGCGGGAGACGCCCAAAGTGTCGGCAAAATAGTTGATTGGCCCCTATACGAATTTTGGTGTAGCCCCTGACGCCACCAATGGTTTGAGAATGTTGTTTCTTCAGCTAGTGATGTGTTTTTCTGTTGTTTCAGACTTGCGGCAAGTATTATTCGACGAACTATTGTCTGAATCGACACATAGTAACCCAGCACTCTGACTATGAGTCTTTAAAGTGCAAGGTAAATATATGACTAGTGTTTACCCGCGGCTTTGCTCACGTAAATCATTATTATCATTAAACAGCAGCTGAATTGAAATTTAGGCATTTCTGTATACCTTGGTACCCTTAGTTTATCTCTCCGATTTCAACAAAATTTGGAAGGTAGACTCAGTCCGTGATAGCGAGCTGGAGAAACGGTCTCCAGATGTGTCCCCGAAATATTGTATGGATGTGTCCGTTTTGTTACGAATTTTTCTTAATAATTTTCGTAACGGACACATCCATACAATGTTTTGAGGACATAATCTGGAGACCCTGTTTTTACAGCTCGGAATCATGGACTGAGTCTATCTTCCAAAATTTGTTGAAATCGGAGAGATAAATTCAGGGTACAGCTGTAGACAGAAATGGCCATTTTGGGATTTTTGAAAAATTCCCGTGGGAATTCCCGAAAGGAAGTCCAGCCGTTTGAGCCTGAAGGAGTAACAAACATACTCACTCGCAAACTTTCGGATTTATAATAAAGAGTCTCTGTATTGTACTTATTTATATTTTGTCTCACCAGGTTTGCGAAGAAACTTTCGTGTGGCCATCCCTCCTCACCAACCACAAGTGCATCCGCCTCAACTTACCAGAGATACCGTTCGACGACGCGAGACCGGAGATCCATTTCGACAATCTCCACGAATTGAGGGCCTTCGATGATCTCCCAATCACCGACGATTACATGAACACTGTGGATTTCGAGATACCAGCCCCGATAGTGGAGCTAGTGGAGTACGAAGGGCAGTACGGACAGACGCAGTACAGTGCCTGTAAGATTGTGATGCAGGAGGTACCTATAGAGTTTTAATAATAATAATAATAAATAATAAATATCACGGGGACGATTCACACCAATTGACCTAGCCCCAAAGTAAACTTAGCAAAGCTTGTGTTATGGGTACTAAGCAACGGATAAACATAATTATATAGATAGATACATACTTAAATGCATATTAAACATCCAAGACCCGAGAACAAACGTTCGTATTTTTCATACAAATATCTGCCCCGACACGGGAATCGAACCCGGGACCTCAAGCTTCGTAGTCAGGGTCTCTAACCACTAGGCCATCTGGTCGTCGCAAATGAGGGCTGTCGCGAATGAATTCGCCGCTAGAGGCGCTAGTGTAGCGTGAGGTCAACGAAATGTCAAATATTGTTTTTGGGTGAGCTACGCGGGTTTATTTATGATTAGAATAATTTTGTGAATATTTTGCATTACCTGTAATTATGGCAATTATGCGATAAGGGGCAATGAACGTCTGTTTGAGACAGTTTTGTCTTTCGAAAACTTTTGTCCTCCCTTTTTTCCGAACAAAATGGGATTACGCAATACTGTGGTTGCTCGATATTTTTATGGTACTGTTATAAGATGTATTAAATATAATTTTAATCTAAACTTTGTTTTCACGCCCGTTATAACAGACTTTTAAAAACCCCACGCAACAGTGGCGCCATCTAGTGAGGTAAAAAACGATAGCCCTCATTATGCAAAGAACGTTTTGGAAGGGCTTTTAGGTTAGACAGCTGTTAAGGTTGTCCACAGAACTGATATTGAAGGATATTTATGGAATCAGGCGTTATTTTGCAGAGGTCCAGCATTGAAACTGTTACTTAGTTCACCCGCGACCTTATGATAGCTAAGTTTATACAAGATATCGTCACTACTTTTAAAAAAGTTCGTATCTCAAAAAAATTCTGAGTGAACTTTATGACCATTTTTTCAAGGATCAATTTTGTTGACATATTTATTTGAGATAAGTACGACATTTTTTCAAAGTAGTGACGATATGCGTGTTCATGGAATTCCTCCACCTCCACACTGTAAAAACACACAGATCACACAAACCCATCCATCACACCACAACGGTAGACGGTTGCTCTGAAGATGAGCTCTGATTGAGTTCGAAACGCGTCAGTGTAGTGTGGTCGTGGTGAACTTAGTATTAGTTCTGTGCTTTTAACTGTTGACCAGCGAATGAAGACTTAGGTCCTATTTCACCATTCATTGATGAGTTTTATGTGACAGACATGCGCCAGGAAGAGGGAGGGGGGGGGGGGGATTTGCAAAGAAATTCAATTTGAAGTCCTTTATCACAGTAGTTATTTGTGCAACAATAGCAAAGATTGATTAACACATGTTGATTTTGATTCCCGAGCATATAGAATTGTATAATTGAATCACGAGCGTAGCGAGTCCCTGTTAGAATTCTGAGCGCAGCGAGGGATTCAAGCACTCGAGATGAAAGAAATTTTAGTCTCTTGTGACATATACAATATTTCAAATCTTTCGAAATCAGTAAGCTTATCTATTACATAAAATATATCTATGTGTACTAAAACGCGCCTTAGAAACGTGGTGGAAACTTTATTAACAAAAATGGCAGGTGGTAAATTAATATAATTAAATTAGTTCTTGACATTATAGTAACATTTAATTGCAACAATGACTGTTATTATTAAGTAGGAAAACTTTTTTCTTGGTTTTGCTGTTTGAATCTACAGTTTTATCTTACGGAGTAAAATCTAGCTTAAGTCTATTTGACTATATGTATGTTTGTATGTATCCCTTTGAGGAGACGTAGAGCCGAAACACTGTCCGATCGCGATGCTACGATTTATATTGGTTTTATGAATGTAGATGTCATTTATTAGAAAATATAGCCAATATTCGCTGAAACTTCTGCTTGTAATTTTAGTTAGATTGCGATGTTTATAATAGGGATGACGCCATTAAAAAATAATTCGACGGCACAACTCCAGTAAAAAAACGATTTAGCCCTGAAAACCAGATTAATTTTCGATTTACTGTAAAACTAGATTTTTTGTTGCTTTAAAACAAATAAATAGTTGATCGAGTTGCCGGATAACGACGTCATAAGTCGCTATTGCCATTGAAACTCTATGGGAGAGTTGTGTTTTGACAGCAGTAGTATAATATTGGGCATTCTAGCCCACCTATCATTCGATCGGGCGAAATTTCGCCCTCTCTCATTTGCGGTGAGCCAGATGCCCAATATTATAATGAATGACAAACCCTGCTGCAACGATAATGACTTGATAAAAGCGTTTTGCATTCGGATTGATGATAAACGTATTTCGTCAAGCTTATATCACGAATCATATTTGCTCCTGTGGTCATTTTAAATAAACCTTTCATGCTTGCAACACGCGAATTGATCTTGAAGAAGTATGAAGTTCGTAAAACAAGCTCAGAGCTTGCAGTTGGATGTCCTTTGTTCCGATCGCATCAATCGTAGTTTTCGTCATGGTGAGCTTTTACCTGATACAATTCGCTGTATTATTTGCGGTCCATCTAATTGCGGAAAAACTAATTTAACTGTAGGGCTTTTACTGCATGAACGAGGACTGTCTGCGTGAAGATCTCATGCTTAATAGATTTAAACAAGATATTTTTTTTTCTTATGATTGTATCATTTAACAGTACATCTTTATAATTATTTAATGTGAGTTCTTGAATGCAAGGCTTTTTTATTCCTTTTGCTTTTTTTATAATGTGTTTTTCACTTTTAATGCAATATAATTTGGAACGTAATCCTACAAACTCTGTTATCAGTTCTCCTGCTAGCTCGTCTTTAAATAAACCAGGAATTTTTTTATTTCGAGAAGGAATCTGTAACTCATTCGAAGAATTATAATTACTAGTATCAAAAAAATCTAAAAAATGATTTTTTAAATCAAGATAAAAGTCTTTGGTTTTTATTTTATAAATAAAACTATCGGTATCAGTGTAGCAAAGACTAACACGATCACCATAATGAGGCTTTATTACGGAGTAGTGAAATTGATACATATGGCTTTTAGACAGTTCTAGTACCGCGAACCCTACGTATATCGGTTTATCCAAAATGACTCTCTCTGGTTTCATTTGCACCGCGACTAAATTATCTGTTAGTACTGTAGCACTGTGAAAATTTGGTCGAGCTATTAATGTACTCGCACAAGTAAACTTTTTAGTTTTGTTTCTTTCATCATACCATTGATTAACTAATTTAACATCTACGCGCCGTTCACTATCCTCAAGAGTTTTACCAAACACGGAGTTGTTCATTAATTTAAAAAGGTCCTGTTGGAATGTGGTATTTGCATTTTTCCTTAATTCAGTATTTAAATCGATGTATCCCTTTAAAAAGGAACTCTGGCGAAACGTTAGAACACGATGAATTTTATCGAGAATCAATCCATTCTGCAAGCACGTTTTTAAATGTACATAATGAATAACGTATTCGTATTTATCAAACAAATTAGGGATTAATTTGCTAGTTTTTCCCCCTGGAGGAACAAACTTCTGCGCGCAAAAGGGATAATCATTATGAGTACTATGCAAATATGTAGGGTATAGTAAATCCACCTCAAGTATAAATCCAAATTCTGCGTCGTTCAACACAGACATAATGTCTAATTGAGCTATTTCAGTGCGATCTAGAAAGCGAAAATTTGACATTGGTAATGGCTGACACATACTGTAGCCATATAAATTGTTACAATCTATGTATATGAGAAACGTGTCGGGTTTTTTCTCGTCGTAAGTTTTCATATGCTTGTTATTGGCAAGTGCATGTCTGGTTGAACACATACAAATGCCTCCTCGAATGCCTTTTTGAATAAGACGAATAATTTCCAATTCTGATATTAACTCTAATTTCACACCGGTCTTTAACAACATTGCGTCAAAGGATAGACTGGGAGCTGTTAAATAGAATGCTGGGTCTAAATGATAATTTAACATGCAAATATTTCGAAAATTTTCAAATATGTCTGATAAAAGCAAGACGTCAGTTTTAAGATAGAGGTCAGTATATTCACCCAGGTCTTTTACATTAAATGTGTTCCATACGGAATGAGCATGATTGTAATCTAAATCGCTAATTTGCTCAGCAGATAGAGAGTTAAAAAATAATTCCTTTTTAGGTAACTTATTCTCCTTAAATTTATCCCAGTCAGTCATGTAATCGTAAGGATAAACTCCTTTGCGAGTTAGTAAATCAAATTTTTCTACCTGTGGGAAAAATTTACTTAAACAGAAAAAGTCTTGTTTATTCAAGCCCTTCGATAATTTTTCTAAACTTGTTCCCAGGAATTTAAAGGAATCAACGAATCGTATTCTCGCATACCGATCATCTGACATTTTTAAAAATTTTGTGAAACTTATATAGTTCTCTTTATTTTTTGGAATTATTTTTACTGGACCAGAACATTTACCTAATTCTTTGATAAATAGGTGTGAATCATAACCGGACAAGTTATGAAAGAAAACGGGGATAAATTTAGGTACACGAAGGTTTAAGTTACAATATTGATGAGCCGCGCCTCGATATAAACCTGTTAAATGACAATGGTCTCTAACTTTGTCAAAAAAGAGAAGTTTCTCGCAAATATGACAAATCTTAGCTTGCTTATGTGCTAGAGCATTCGCTTCGGTATAAATCATTGGAACTTCATTATTTAAGATTGTATATATCTCCGATACATGTTTATACAAATAATGTAAGAACTTAGAAGTGCAATCAGGTCCACGATATTGGACAAAACGATTTAGGCTTTTATCGTAAGAACAGACTATGTAATAAGCAAACGCAGCTGGTATATGTATTTGTTTATTTGAAGTAAAACTCTCCGTGAGCGAATGTTCGCAAGTCTGAAATGGTTTCAGAATCGTTTCAAAGTCGGCATACACCACGAAAGGTACTTTATGATGCCGCTCAAAATTTTTAAATTGAAGATATGTACCTTTGTCAGGGAGTACAGTGGCAATTCCACTACAGATATGATTCTCAAAGTTGTCTTCAGTAGCAAAAAATATGAGACAGTCTTCACAAAAGTAAAGTTTACCATGATGCTTAGTAATTTGAGAACGAACAAGACGCGATAAATCGTTAATTAGAACGTAGTGTGATTTATTTCCGTTTTCAATTAAAAGTAAGTTTATTTTTTTGCTTCTTTTTTGTTCTGATCTGTAAATAGGTCCAACAACAGTACGATTATTCTTTAAGGAATACACATTAACGCTTAAATCTATATTATTTTGCTCAAATGTACAAATATCTGAGAGAGTCATAGGAAAACTGAGATGAGCAACATTTAACACATCCTTAAAGTGTGGGTATGATGTTGTACGCTCTTTGTGCTTTTTGGTTGGATATAGTGACGCAACAATACTCCAAAGAAAGCAGTAATCGTCATTGTTATGTATGTTAATACAAGCTTTTTTGTTTTTAATAGACGTAGGTAAATCTATGTAAGAGGATCCTTTCATGGGCTGGTATTTGTTAATATTAATCTCTAAATATAAATTGGATAGGAAAGCCCATCCACTATCACGTTCTTCAAATTCTTCAATCCTCTTTTTCAAATAATTTATTACTTTTTGATACAGTTCAATAAAATTATGATTTTGATGTACTGTAAAGTTTTTTGTGGTAAAAGATTTTGTTTCTTCTTTGTTGTCTTTAAATAAAAGAAAGTTGCCAAAATATTCAAAGTTGATTTTTAAGCAAACGTGCCTTAGCAGAGAGTTTTTTATAATGCTCACTAATTTAGATGTTAAATTATGCAAAAACAGTTCTGGTATAGCAAATTCTAACTCTGACGAACCAAAAACTCTATATGACGATATTCGACCCCTGAATGCAGACGAAATTTCAACCACGCCATCAGTTAACGCTGCTAACGAGTTATTTTTGTGTTTAGTACTCCTTAAATGACCCGACCATTTATTTTTCTGAACATCGATTGAACAAGCCGAGCAAAAAGGCATATTTAGTGTAAGTATACAAAATAATTACCTATATCAAAATTTGAAATCTACATTAAAAATAGTAAACGTAAAAATACTAATTTGATGGTTTTTGTTTTAAACAATAAAACATCGTAATAATCAGTGATCACGATCAGAATAAGTGTATAAAATAACTACGCCTTGCGTTCGAAGACGTTTATTATTATGTGCTAATAACTATTGATAAATCATGGAAAGCAGGCTTCTAAATAAACAAAATATGTTTTGCCGTTTTAAACTGTCTTTACTAAGTACGTTTGAAAGCCTGGCGTAGGTATTTTTAAACTTTTTTGTTATGAAAATATTTAACGTCGGCATCGTCAAACAGAGTTTTCAAATGTTTGCTTAGTTTTTGCAGATACTCCCATTGAGGAGTGTCTGTATCAATTTGTGCTTTAACAGCAAGAAGGGCTTTTTTCCATCTGTCTTCTTTTAACTCACTGCGTATATCGTCGGTGTTGTAAACTCGAAGCTCCAAGTAAAACGCTCCTTCAAGATTGACAGCACGCCGCGTTATCCCATCAGCCACGCGTTGAGTAATAGACGAACCCAGCTGATCCTGTGCAGAGTAATTCTTCACCAAAGACTCATCCTCAGGAAATAGCTCGAACGGGTGGTGAGCTTCTTTTTTCTTTGATGCCGCGGCGATAGTCCTGTAATAAAAAATAGATACAATAAAATAAAATGGAAACAAAATAATTATTTTTTTATTACAGCACACTATACAGAAAACAATATAGGTGTTTTAAACTAACCCGTTGATATATATATATATATATATAAAAAAAAAATATTGCAAAACAATAAGTACCTGTACGTTTTTTTTTGCGCAGGCTTTTTCACTTTTGGTTTTGTGATCGTTTCCCCAAATTCGAGTTCCGAATCAGACCTGAAACTATTTTAAATAAATTAAAACTTTTTATATAGGAAAAACCAACGAAAATGTACAATATCAATACTTAATGAATGTTAAAATAGACAGTTGGATTAAATAATAGATGTGTCAATAAATTTACCTAGCAACATCAGGCTTCCTTTTCTGTCCTGCTTTTTTCAGTTTCAGGTCTCCCGCCTTGTTGTTTGCGGCTACAATGCTTTCAAACTCTGAGTCAGACCTAAAAGTTAAACACAACATTAATTAACATGTTTGAGCTAGATATGAGAGTATGATAATGTATAAAAAAATAAAAGACAACACTTACGTACATTTTAACGCAATGTTATATGCAGACGGACTGGAGTATAAAGGTAGTACTAGAAGACTGCTGCACAGCGTTCAGTTGAAGGTGAATATGGAGCAAGTAATATTCACGGTTGCGTACGAAGTCACAAAGGAAGAAACAATTAGAACGACTGATAATTAATAGCCGTTTATTGCTGATTTTACTAAACGATTCAGGGCTGTACATTCCATATTTTAACTTTAATAAATACATGTAAGGTATTTTATATTCATAATTTATTAAGTTACTATTTATAATTAACAAGTCAAACGTTAAATATGCGACCTTTATAGACACTGGTTTATATTTTGGTTAAGCTAAATTAATACATAATGCGAAAACCCTGATTTGAACTTTAACTTAGGTATCAATGAAAATCGAAAATCATGCGTGAAGTGGTTATGCGTACGTATTATTTATCAAAATTGAGCTGTTAAGTAGTTACGCGAGGACATAAGAATAGACATACATACTCATCCACTCAAAGGTTGACTAATCCCTTAAAATGATAAGTGCTTTTGTACATATATCTCAATATCTGTGTGTCAATTGTGTTTGTTACGTATTTTGTACAATAAAGACTTTACATGCATACCTACTTACAAACATACGTACATACGGGTTAAACACATAACCCTCCTTCCTCGCAGTCGGGTAAAAATAAATCAATTAAACGTAGTGTTCAGTAATACTTAATAGGATAATTGAATAAGATACCTATGTGTTGACAGCCCTATACTTATGCTGATGCTATATGAGCGCAGGTATCGTATAACTAATTAATTAGGTGCATCCGGTTTACAATTATGAAATTACTATATTTGTTTTTATCAATTTGCGTAATCGATATAAAATTATAAATAACCCTCGGAATTATAAAGTATGAACCGATATATATCTATCTATTTATTTTCAACTTTCTCTTACAAATTTTAAAAATATTTTTATAAAATATAGACATCAAAACGACGGCGGAATTACTAATTAGAAAAGGTTTTAATAAAAAGCAAAAATCTGAAATAAAAAGCGCCGGTGGGTGGTTCGAACTCGCGTCCTGTGGATCACAGCCGATGATGGTATCCATTAAGCCACAAGGCTGATACTAAATGATATTGAATTTGTCAATCACGTTTTTTTTTTCTTCTTATGTCAATTTATTGTTAAATGGTCACACAAATTAGATTATCATACTAAAACAAATACACAAATAATATGTATTATTTATTATGCACATTTAAACTTTATTGAAGAACATTATTCTTTATTAAACAATAAGTTTTTAATGTTGCAAGAATGTTTCCACGTTTTGAGAATATTCGGCAATTTGTACATTGTTTAGTGATAAACAAGAAAAGAAAAATCTATTTTAGTCAAAACATAATCCATGTAAATCGTGCGCCATCTATGTAATAAACGAAGAACCCTAGACAAACATGCATGAAGTGAATGACATACCTTACCTAGGTTCGGGTTCAGCACTTTAAGTTAGTTCCACAACTTACCAATAGAGTACACATTAATAAATGACGCTTGCTCACATTTTTTAACGTAATACGAACGTAGGTATAAATATCAGCTGCTTATACTTTACCTACTGGTTTATTTGAAAGAACACAATTATTCATGATCCGTTATTTGTTATAATCCAATAGGGAAAGAAAAATCAATTTTAGTCAAACATAATCCATGTGAAACGTGATGCCCTCTATGTAATTAACAATGAACCCTGGCGATTGACTTACCACGTTTGGTACATTAAATGGTTATACTTCCACTAGAGTTCGCAATAATAAAAATGACAAGAAATTTGATCTGCTTGCTAGAGCATTTTAACGTAATACGATGTATAAATAATTGCAGTTTTAGACTTTACTGTTTTACTTGAAAGAACACTGTTGTACTATCTCAGTTATTAATTTATGACATTTGTTATATCCAATAGAACACTGGGTCTGCATCACACTATCGAAGTTTTTTATTTTGCTTCATATAAATAAAAGTTTAGTGGTTAGTCTCTCGGGTAATGACGACCGAATTACCTCAACATGTAAATCATGCATATCGGAACTGGCCACCCGACTTGTGTGTATTGTTGACTAGACTATTTAGGGGAACTCTGTATCTACGCGGTCGATAGATATGGACTCCCACACCCGGAGGGGTTAAACTCACGAAGCACGTAAAATGCGACCGGCGCTGGGGTTTTCACCGCCCCAGAGGTTCATTCGTGTCTGTGACGCTGACGAGCTGATCAAACACGTTGTGTTGGAAACGCCATAGTTAACTCTATGTGGGTTCGCCCTTGCACACATCTGAGACTGGCCACCTTGGATCGTGTGTAGCGTTAAGCTTTTGCTGTTTCATTCAAGAAACAGTTAAACTCATTGCTATCACCGGAATTTGAAGGAGCTCGTAATTAATTTGATTTTTAATCATGTAAGGAGATTAGGTACTCGATAGTTAATAAAAATGCTATTGTAATTTCTAAACCATATTATAACCGATCGAAAGTCATACTGAAAAACAGTCTTGATTGGTAATTCGTGAAACGATTAGATTGAAACAGATTTTCGTTCAACGGAAGAAAAACGCAGCGTTTAAAGCAATGCGATAGAATCAGATTCCATTCAGACAAAACGGAAAACGATTATCAACCCGAACGCAAAATGCTTTTATCAAGTCATTATCGTTGCAGCAGGGTTTGTCATTCATTATAATATTGGGCATCTGGCTCACCGCAAATGAGAGAGGGCGAAATTTCGCCCTCTCTCATTTGCGGTGAGCCAGATGCCCAATATTATAATGAATGACAAACCCTGCTGCAACGATAATGACTTGATAAAAGCATTTTGCGTTCGGGTTGATAATCGTTTTCCGTTTTGTCTGAATGGAATCTGATTCTATCGCATTGCTTTAAACGCTGCGTTTTTCTTCCGTTGAACGAAAATCTGTTTCAATCTAATCGTTTCACGAATTACCAATCAAGACTGTTTTTCAGTATGACTTTCGATCGGTTATAATATGGTTTAGAAATTACAATAGCATTTTTATTAACTATCGAGTACCTAATCTCCTTACATGATTAAAAATCAAATTAATTACGAGCTCCTTCAAATTCCGGTGATAGCAATGAGTTTAACTGTTTCTTGAATGAAACAGCAAAAGCTTAACGCTACACACGATCCAAGGTGGCCAGTCTCAGATGTGTGCAAGGGCGAACCCACATAGAGTTAACTATGGCGTTTCCAACACAACGTGTTTGATCAGCTCGTCAGCGTCACAGACACGAATGAACCTCTGGGGCGGTGAAAACCCCAGCGCCGGTCGCATTTTACGTGCTTCGTGAGTTTAACCCCTCCGGGTGTGGGAGTCCATATCTATCGACCGCGTAGATACAGAGTTCCCCTAAATAGTCTAGTCAACAATACACACAAGTCGGGTGGCCAGTTCCGATATGCATGATTTACATGTTGAGGTAATTCGGTCGTCATTACCCGAGAGACTAACCACTAAACTTTTATTTATATGAAGCAAAATAAAAAACTTCGATAGTGTGATGCAGACCCAGTGTTCTATTGGATATAACAAATGTCATAAATTAATAACTGAGATAGTACAACAGTGTTCTTTCAAGTAAAACAGTAAAGTCTAAAACTGCAATTATTTATACATCGTATTACGTTAAAATGCTCTAGCAAGCAGATCAAATTTCTTGTCATTTTTATTATTGCGAACTCTAGTGGAAGTATAACCATTTAATGTACCAAACGTGGTAAGTCAATCGCCAGGGTTCATTGTTAATTACATAGAGGGCATCACGTTTCACATGGATTATGTTTGACTAAAATTGATTTTT
This sequence comes from Choristoneura rosaceana, assembly GCA_037349165.1. Lineage (NCBI taxonomy): Eukaryota > Metazoa > Arthropoda > Insecta > Lepidoptera > Tortricidae > Choristoneura > Choristoneura rosaceana. Next base: position 3,087,098 of record JAZBNJ010000050.1, read on the forward strand.
CTTTCCCTATTGGATTATAACAAATAACGGATCATGAATAATTGTGTTCTTTCAAATAAACCAGTAGGTAAAGTATAAGCAGCTGATATTTATACCTACGTTCGTATTACGTTAAAAAATGTGAGCAAGCGTCATTTATTAATGTGTACTCTATTGGTAAGTTGTGGAACTAACTTAAAGTGCTGAACCCGAACCTAGGTAAGGTATGTCATTCACTTCATGCATGTTTGTCTAGGGTTCTTCGTTTATTACATAGATGGCGCACGATTTACATGGATTATGTTTTGACTAAAATAGATTTTTCTTTTCTTGTTTATCACTAAACAATGTACAAATTGCCGAATATTCTCAAAACGTGGAAACATTCTTGCAACATTAAAAACTTATTGTTTAATAAAGAATAATGTTCTTCAATAAAGTTTAAATGTGCATAATAAATAATACATATTATTTGTGTATTTGTTTTAGTATGATAATCTAATTTGTGTGACCATTTAACAATAAATTGACATAAGAAGAAAAAAAAAACGTGATTGACAAATTCAATATCATTTAGTATCAGCCTTGTGGCTTAATGGATACCATCATCGGCTGTGATCCACAGGACGCGAGTTCGAACCACCCACCGGCGCTTTTTATTTCAGATTTTTGCTTTTTATTAAAACCTTTTCTAATTAGTAATTCCGCCGTCGTTTTGATGTCTATATTTTATAAAAATATTTTTAAAATTTGTAAGAGAAAGTTGAAAATAAATAGATAGATATATATCGGTTCATACTTTATAATTCCGAGGGTTATTTATAATTTTATATCGATTACGCAAATTGATAAAAACAAATATAGTAATTTCATAATTGTAAACCGGATGCACCTAATTAATTAGTTATACGATACCTGCGCTCATATAGCATCAGCATAAGTATAGGGCTGTCAACACATAGGTATCTTATTCAATTATCCTATTAAGTATTACTGAACACTACGTTTAATTGATTTATTTTTACCCGACTGCGAGGAAGGAGGGTTATGTGTTTAACCCGTATGTACGTATGTTTGTAAGTAGGTATGCATGTAAAGTCTTTATTGTACAAAATACGTAACAAACACAATTGACACACAGATATTGAGATATATGTACAAAAGCACTTATCATTTTAAGGGATTAGTCAACCTTTGAGTGGATGAGTATGTATGTCTATTCTTATGTCCTCGCGTAACTACTTAACAGCTCAATTTTGATAAATAATACGTACGCATAACCACTTCACGCATGATTTTCGATTTTCATTGATACCTAAGTTAAAGTTCAAATCAGGGTTTTCGCATTATGTATTAATTTAGCTTAACCAAAATATAAACCAGTGTCTATAAAGGTCGCATATTTAACGTTTGACTTGTTAATTATAAATAGTAACTTAATAAATTATGAATATAAAATACCTTACATGTATTTATTAAAGTTAAAATATGGAATGTACAGCCCTGAATCGTTTAGTAAAATCAGCAATAAACGGCTATTAATTATCAGTCGTTCTAATTGTTTCTTCCTTTGTGACTTCGTACGCAACCGTGAATATTACTTGCTCCATATTCACCTTCAACTGAACGCTGTGCAGCAGTCTTCTAGTACTACCTTTATACTCCAGTCCGTCTGCATATAACATTGCGTTAAAATGTACGTAAGTGTTGTCTTTTATTTTTTTATACATTATCATACTCTCATATCTAGCTCAAACATGTTAATTAATGTTGTGTTTAACTTTTAGGTCTGACTCAGAGTTTGAAAGCATTGTAGCCGCAAACAACAAGGCGGGAGACCTGAAACTGAAAAAAGCAGGACAGAAAAGGAAGCCTGATGTTGCTAGGTAAATTTATTGACACATCTATTATTTAATCCAACTGTCTATTTTAACATTCATTAAGTATTGATATTGTACATTTTCGTTGGTTTTTCCTATATAAAAAGTTTTAATTTATTTAAAATAGTTTCAGGTCTGATTCGGAACTCGAATTTGGGGAAACGATCACAAAACCAAAAGTGAAAAAGCCTGCGCAAAAAAAAACGTACAGGTACTTATTGTTTTGCAATATTTTTTTTTTATATATATATATATATATATCAACGGGTTAGTTTAAAACACCTATATTGTTTTCTGTATAGTGTGCTGTAATAAAAAAATAATTATTTTGTTTCCATTTTATTTTATTGTATCTATTTTTTATTACAGGACTATCGCCGCGGCATCAAAGAAAAAAGAAGCTCACCACCCGTTCGAGCTATTTCCTGAGGATGAGTCTTTGGTGAAGAATTACTCTGCACAGGATCAGCTGGGTTCGTCTATTACTCAACGCGTGGCTGATGGGATAACGCGGCGTGCTGTCAATCTTGAAGGAGCGTTTTACTTGGAGCTTCGAGTTTACAACACCGACGATATACGCAGTGAGTTAAAAGAAGACAGATGGAAAAAAGCCCTTCTTGCTGTTAAAGCACAAATTGATACAGACACTCCTCAATGGGAGTATCTGCAAAAACTAAGCAAACATTTGAAAACTCTGTTTGACGATGCCGACGTTAAATATTTTCATAACAAAAAAGTTTAAAAATACCTACGCCAGGCTTTCAAACGTACTTAGTAAAGACAGTTTAAAACGGCAAAACATATTTTGTTTATTTAGAAGCCTGCTTTCCATGATTTATCAATAGTTATTAGCACATAATAATAAACGTCTTCGAACGCAAGGCGTAGTTATTTTATACACTTATTCTGATCGTGATCACTGATTATTACGATGTTTTATTGTTTAAAACAAAAACCATCAAATTAGTATTTTTACGTTTACTATTTTTAATGTAGATTTCAAATTTTGATATAGGTAATTATTTTGTATACTTACACTAAATATGCCTTTTTGCTCGGCTTGTTCAATCGATGTTCAGAAAAATAAATGGTCGGGTCATTTAAGGAGTACTAAACACAAAAATAACTCGTTAGCAGCGTTAACTGATGGCGTGGTTGAAATTTCGTCTGCATTCAGGGGTCGAATATCGTCATATAGAGTTTTTGGTTCGTCAGAGTTAGAATTTGCTATACCAGAACTGTTTTTGCATAATTTAACATCTAAATTAGTGAGCATTATAAAAAACTCTCTGCTAAGGCACGTTTGCTTAAAAATCAACTTTGAATATTTTGGCAACTTTCTTTTATTTAAAGACAACAAAGAAGAAACAAAATCTTTTACCACAAAAAACTTTACAGTACATCAAAATCATAATTTTATTGAACTGTATCAAAAAGTAATAAATTATTTGAAAAAGAGGATTGAAGAATTTGAAGAACGTGATAGTGGATGGGCTTTCCTATCCAATTTATATTTAGAGATTAATATTAACAAATACCAGCCCATGAAAGGATCCTCTTACATAGATTTACCTACGTCTATTAAAAACAAAAAAGCTTGTATTAACATACATAACAATGACGATTACTGCTTTCTTTGGAGTATTGTTGCGTCACTATATCCAACCAAAAAGCACAAAGAGCGTACAACATCATACCCACACTTTAAGGATGTGTTAAATGTTGCTCATCTCAGTTTTCCTATGACTCTCTCAGATATTTGTACATTTGAGCAAAATAATATAGATTTAAGCGTTAATGTGTATTCCTTAAAGAATAATCGTACTGTTGTTGGACCTATTTACAGATCAGAACAAAAAAGAAGCAAAAAAATAAACTTACTTTTAATTGAAAACGGAAATAAATCACACTACGTTCTAATTAACGATTTATCGCGTCTTGTTCGTTCTCAAATTACTAAGCATCATGGTAAACTTTACTTTTGTGAAGACTGTCTCATATTTTTTGCTACTGAAGACAACTTTGAGAATCATATCTGTAGTGGAATTGCCACTGTACTCCCTGACAAAGGTACATATCTTCAATTTAAAAATTTTGAGCGGCATCATAAAGTACCTTTCGTGGTGTATGCCGACTTTGAAACGATTCTGAAACCATTTCAGACTTGCGAACATTCGCTCACGGAGAGTTTTACTTCAAATAAACAAATACATATACCAGCTGCGTTTGCTTATTACATAGTCTGTTCTTACGATAAAAGCCTAAATCGTTTTGTCCAATATCGTGGACCTGATTGCACTTCTAAGTTCTTACATTATTTGTATAAACATGTATCGGAGATATATACAATCTTAAATAATGAAGTTCCAATGATTTATACCGAAGCGAATGCTCTAGCACATAAGCAAGCTAAGATTTGTCATATTTGCGAGAAACTTCTCTTTTTTGACAAAGTTAGAGACCATTGTCATTTAACAGGTTTATATCGAGGCGCGGCTCATCAATATTGTAACTTAAACCTTCGTGTACCTAAATTTATCCCCGTTTTCTTTCATAACTTGTCCGGTTATGATTCACACCTATTTATCAAAGAATTAGGTAAATGTTCTGGTCCAGTAAAAATAATTCCAAAAAATAAAGAGAACTATATAAGTTTCACAAAATTTTTAAAAATGTCAGATGATCGGTATGCGAGAATACGATTCGTTGATTCCTTTAAATTCCTGGGAACAAGTTTAGAAAAATTATCGAAGGGCTTGAATAAACAAGACTTTTTCTGTTTAAGTAAATTTTTCCCACAGGTAGAAAAATTTGATTTACTAACTCGCAAAGGAGTTTATCCTTACGATTACATGACTGACTGGGATAAATTTAAGGAGAATAAGTTACCTAAAAAGGAATTATTTTTTAACTCTCTATCTGCTGAGCAAATTAGCGATTTAGATTACAATCATGCTCATTCCGTATGGAACACATTTAATGTAAAAGACCTGGGTGAATATACTGACCTCTATCTTAAAACTGACGTCTTGCTTTTATCAGACATATTTGAAAATTTTCGAAATATTTGCATGTTAAATTATCATTTAGACCCAGCATTCTATTTAACAGCTCCCAGTCTATCCTTTGACGCAATGTTGTTAAAGACCGGTGTGAAATTAGAGTTAATATCAGAATTGGAAATTATTCGTCTTATTCAAAAAGGCATTCGAGGAGGCATTTGTATGTGTTCAACCAGACATGCACTTGCCAATAACAAGCATATGAAAACTTACGACGAGAAAAAACCCGACACGTTTCTCATATACATAGATTGTAACAATTTATATGGCTACAGTATGTGTCAGCCATTACCAATGTCAAATTTTCGCTTTCTAGATCGCACTGAAATAGCTCAATTAGACATTATGTCTGTGTTGAACGACGCAGAATTTGGATTTATACTTGAGGTGGATTTACTATACCCTACATATTTGCATAGTACTCATAATGATTATCCCTTTTGCGCGCAGAAGTTTGTTCCTCCAGGGGGAAAAACTAGCAAATTAATCCCTAATTTGTTTGATAAATACGAATACGTTATTCATTATGTACATTTAAAAACGTGCTTGCAGAATGGATTGATTCTCGATAAAATTCATCGTGTTCTAACGTTTCGCCAGAGTTCCTTTTTAAAGGGATACATCGATTTAAATACTGAATTAAGGAAAAATGCAAATACCACATTCCAACAGGACCTTTTTAAATTAATGAACAACTCCGTGTTTGGTAAAACTCTTGAGGATAGTGAACGGCGCGTAGATGTTAAATTAGTTAATCAATGGTATGATGAAAGAAACAAAACTAAAAAGTTTACTTGTGCGAGTACATTAATAGCTCGACCAAATTTTCACAGTGCTACAGTACTAACAGATAATTTAGTCGCGGTGCAAATGAAACCAGAGAGAGTCATTTTGGATAAACCGATATACGTAGGGTTCGCGGTACTAGAACTGTCTAAAAGCCATATGTATCAATTTCACTACTCCGTAATAAAGCCTCATTATGGTGATCGTGTTAGTCTTTGCTACACTGATACCGATAGTTTTATTTATAAAATAAAAACCAAAGACTTTTATCTTGATTTAAAAAATCATTTTTTAGATTTTTTTGATACTAGTAATTATAATTCTTCGAATGAGTTACAGATTCCTTCTCGAAATAAAAAAATTCCTGGTTTATTTAAAGACGAGCTAGCAGGAGAACTGATAACAGAGTTTGTAGGATTACGTTCCAAATTATATTGCATTAAAAGTGAAAAACACATTATAAAAAAAGCAAAAGGAATAAAAAAGCCTTGCATTCAAGAACTCACATTAAATAATTATAAAGATGTACTGTTAAATGATACAATCATAAGAAAAAAAAATATCTTGTTTAAATCTATTAAGCATGAGATCTTCACGCAGACAGTCCTCGTTCATGCAGTAAAAGCCCTACAGTTAAATTAGTTTTTCCGCAATTAGATGGACCGCAAATAATACAGCGAATTGTATCAGGTAAAAGCTCACCATGACGAAAACTACGATTGATGCGATCGGAACAAAGGACATCCAACTGCAAGCTCTGAGCTTGTTTTACGAACTTCATACTTCTTCAAGATCAATTCGCGTGTTGCAAGCATGAAAGGTTTATTTAAAATGACCACAGGAGCAAATATGATTCGTGATATAAGCTTGACGAAATACGTTTATCATCAATCCGAATGCAAAACGCTTTTATCAAGTCATTATCGTTGCAGCAGGGTTTGTCATTCATTATAATATTGGGCATCTGGCTCACCGCAAATGAGAGAGGGCGAAATTTCGCCCGATCGAATGATAGGTGGGCTAGAATGCCCAATATTATACTACTGACAGCTCATAAAAAGTACGTCAGTTGATTGGTGGTGTCGACATCCCTATTCTAATGAGGTCGTAACACTATCGCATTTCCATACTCTGCTTTCAACTCCCGCGCTATCTGTACACTATACACGATGTTACTGCCAAGGTAATAAAGATTGAGTGTTCAGATCATTTTGAGTACTACAACTACTTGTTTGTCAAAACAATAAAGATAAACCCCCTTGCAAAAAAACGGGCACCTATGGTTTTTGTATTTTATGTGCATGAAAGCTTACTTTCTAAGCTTCAATGCCTAAAAATCTGAAAAACCATAGGTGCCCGTTTTTTTTGCAAGGAGGTATATAATGAAGAATAAAAAATGCATACCTGTTCTCTGTTACTTTTTAATTAATATAATTTGTTACTAACTACAGTACTGTTGACAAGTTCGGAAGAAAAAAAGGGAAAAAATATCTTATGACTATTTTTAAAGCATTGATGGTGGACCCATATCTTAATATTTATTACGTTTGAAGGATTTTTTTTGTTATGTCAAAGAACAAGGTATGGATTAACCAATTTTCACGCCTTTTATATTAAATAAGCTATAAAGTATGTTTTTATTTTATGTATTAATCAAATTTTTGTTTGAGATGCTAATTTTTAAATTACAAAGTCTGATTGTACAGTCAAAGGCCGTAGTAACATATTTTTGAATGGTTCGAATAGATACTTATTTTTGCTCTCGACTGTAACATAAAACATATAATTAAGAACTCTTACAATAGTTATTGTTTCTCTGTGGTTTTTTGGAAGCAAATGATCTTTTTTTGTAGATAGATAGCAAAAATAAGTGTTCTGATAGAGTACTAAAATTTTGTTCCAAAATGCTTTAGGAAATACGATTTAGCAAATGACGTAAAGGCAAACTTAAGTCCGATCTGCTGTAGTACTTTTTCACAATAAACGTCCCAATGGCTTCGTTGATGAAAACAATAATGGCTTGATGAGACAAGGTTGTAGCACTTGTAGCACAGGTTGTGCTTGCTTACATCATTTTGATCTAGAAATTGATTCGTATATCTGTTTATTTTGAAATTCTATCAATTTTAATTTAATATAAATATACAAGATAATATTAATGTCATTGAAGTATTCCCAAACTTAATTTTCGATGTCCTTTCCTTAGTAGATGCAGTGGCGGACTAACAGGGGGGCGGAAGGGGCGGCCCGCCCCGGGCCTCCGGTCTTGGGGGGGCCCCCAAATGCCTCCGCGTTCCACTGATTAAATCCTACCTACCTTTTTTTTAACTGCATTTTTTTTAAAGCTTGGGTCCTCATTCAGCTTTGCCGCCCTGGGCCTCTGACGGGCTTAGTCCGCCACTGAGTAGATGTCAGAAAAATGTGACCGATTACACACACAGAGCGGATTTAATTTATTGTCTGCGTTTTTATTGACGAAATTAAAAAAAAACTGAAGTTCGCGTATTCAAATGTGCAACCGCTATAACTTGATTTGGAATAAGAATAAAGTAACAAAGTTGTGAGTTAAATTAAAACTTTAGTTTCTTCGGAACTGTTACGTTTTATTGTTTTTTTTTTAGTAAGTTTCCATTAAAGACTTTTAGTTATAACATGCTTCGGAAACACGATATCATTAAGCCGTGTACACACTGCGAGCATTTGTAATGTGACAGTTAAGATTTACATAACGCTTTATCGTGAGTTCGATGAATATTGAGAACAAAAGCTGTTACTAGAAATTATACGTATTATGTGAATTTATCAAAAGAACAGCTCAAAATTATGTTTTTATTTCTATCTGAGATAAGTATTTAGATAGATTTAGTGACATGTAAATGTAGAATACCAGATACGATAAACTAATTTGTACATATTTGCTATGTATTCTGTAATTATACGCGTACATTGTAGCATTGTGCATCAGAATACTTTTTTTAACTATTGTGTATTAAATTCACAATAACCAAACTGTTTGTTTTTGTCATTGAAAATGCCATGTGTTGCTATGTCACTTGTTATATGTAATATAAATATATTAGCTTGGAACTGGTATTAAAAATACCGGTATCGGTATTTTCGGTTTACTGAAACTTTAGTTTCAAACACTTGTACTGAGGATACCGGTGCTAAAGCAAGAAATACCGGTATTTTTAATACCGGTTTCTAGGCGTGATTGTGACTTAGATTGTGCGCTCTTTTTCTTTTAAAGCTGCTCAAGTCTTCTACGCTGTTATAAAGCGTTGCAATTTCGTTATAAGAATGAATATGGTTTGTATTATGTTCTATTATTGTCATTGACACCAATCAATGTAACATATTATTAATACTATGGAAGCGAAAGTGCACGTTTGTTTGTTTTAAACGCAGCAACAGAGCAATGTAATTTTATAGAGACTGTTAACTGGCCAAGCAGGGCTTGAGACCGGTACCAAAACGGTACGTAATTACCGGTATTTTACCGATACTATGGTACAGTCAACTAAAAAAAAGATCGATACGGCCAAAGTTACTAAAATAGGTATGCCACTTTATTGAATAGAATAGAATAAATATGTATATTTGGTGTAATAGAAAATATGTACATGAAATCTCAATCTAAAACATTGCAGTAGTTAAAGCACCAAAATGGATTTCAAGGCAACAATACTATATCGACTTGACATTTAGGTCGTGTATTTTTGAAATTATGGCCGTTTCGGTATCTTTGTAGATGATGTAGTGAGAAATGTTTTGTCATCGTATTTTGTCGGAAAAAATTGTATTTATCTTACTCTCTCTACTAGCTTACTGCAGTTTACCGAAGCTAATCGAGAAAGCAAGATAAATTCGAACCTGTCCGACAAAATATGATGAAAAAACATTATTCAATAGATCTTTACCAATTGGTATCAATAAAACCGGTAATTATCGGTATCTTTGGTGCCGACTTTTTATTCCAGGATAAAATCTTTGAACTGTTGACTATATTTCACATAGCCTCGTAAGACCCACGTCAGATTTCGATGTAGAATTTGAAACTTGATTTCAATTTTAAAAGACATTTTGCTTTAACGTATGTCCAGTTTAGACCTGCAAGAAAAATTGTGCAAGTTACATTACATTGCGGCGCTTGATTGACCACTACAAACTCGTTGGCTTTACGACTTCGCAATGTATTGCAACTTGCACGATTTTTCTTGCTAGTCTAAACCCGGCTTAAGGGCTTTACGGGGTTATGCTCGCTGCTAACAGCAGCCTTTTAAATTTTTGAGCGAAACGATTTCAGTATTTGCTATTCGCGTGCTCGAGTTTTTATGTTTGCGATGTTGTAATTATAAATGTTATACTAACCCCCTGTTTCACCGTCTATTGATAAATTTATTTGACGGATAAATGTGATGCTGTCTCTGTTTGTTTTGTTACAATAGACGGAGATGGCATCATATTTATCCGTCTAATAAAATTTATCAATAGACGGTGAAACAGGGGGTAAGATTGTTACAGCGTAAGAGAATGCAGGGCCGAATTTAGTGGTGTGGAGGCCTTGGGGCAACAAAGGAGTGGAGGCCAATAAGGGTCTTTTGATATTTTAGTGATTGCCTAATTGAAGTGAAGAAATATATGAATTGTTGTTTCCCAGTATTTACTCGTCGGAATTTGAAAGTTTTTTTTTCATATGTCTCTATTGTGGGGGCCCCTATTTTGTGGAGGCCCCGGGCAGTTGCCCCCTTTGCCCTCCCCTAAATCCGGCCCTGAGAGAATGTCGCGTTTTTGTCGACATTAGGTTAATGTTAAGAACGATCTTCACCGCGACTGCTCTCGCGAATATGTCGGGATAGAGGGGAAGTAACACTACCAACAAGTATTATGCTTTAACGTTACTTAAACTCTCCGAGTTACTCTCATCATCATGTCAGCCGAAAGACGTCCACTAGCTGGACATAGGCCTCCCCCGAGGCTCTCCACTCAGACCGTTCTTGATGAACTGATGATGATTGCTGCATCATTGCATGCACTCTTAGTTGTTCAAAAATAAATATTTTCTATTCTATTACAAGTATTGTTGTGGGCCAGTGCTCCCAGTGGATACCCGGTGTTATATCAAAGTTCACCTTATATCATGAAGTTCAAAAATCGAATATCGTGCCGTCACGATCACGCTTATAGTATTTAATACACGAGTGAGCAAGACGACGCACTGACTTTATATTTCAGCAGGGATGCTACGAAACTCCAAGTTCGTGTCATGCGGTCCCTCTCGCTCTCGTATCACATATTATAAGTGTCAGAAGGACCGCACGACACGAACTTCGAGTTTCGTAGTAGCCTTGCTGTTCCGGTGGATGCTCGACGTGAACTCAGAACAGTCGCGGTGGAGACCTACCGTTAGACTAGCTTTTAGAATATGAAGTACACGGAGTATGTAATTTTAAATTATGTTCCTTTTTCTTTCTGTAAGTACATAAATAAATGTTGTACCTACATGGTTTAGTTTTTTTTAATACATGAGTGATGAATGTATTTGGCCCAGATAACCTGTAGACAAATAAATGCAAAATTCGAACTTGCCAACCCACTCACGCCAATAGTATTTAATACGAGAGTGAGCGAAATGGAACGATACGAATTTAGGAGTAGCCCCTTGAAGGCCGACGCGAAAACCGTGCGATAACCAACAGCACACGTTTCCGAACAAAATCTTCAAGAATGTCTGAACTATTTATTTGTTTGCGTAAAAAATAAAATCATCGCCTCACAATGAGGGCTATCGTTTTTTCTCTCACTAGATGGCGCCACTGTTGCGTGAGGTTTTTAAAAGTCTGTTATAACGGCCGTGAAAACAAAGTTTAGATTAAAATCATATTTAATACGTTGTAAAACAGTGCCATAAACATATCGAGCAACCACAGTATTGCATAATCCCGTTTTGTTCGGAAAAAAGGGAGGTCAAAAGTTTTCGAAAGACAAAACTGTCTCATATTACAGACGTTCATTGCCCCTTATCGCATAATTGCCATAATTAATTTCAGGTAATGCAAAATATTCACAAAATTATTCTAATTATAAATAAACCCGCGTAGCTCACCCAAAAACTATGAGATTTGACATTTCGTTGACCTCACGCTACACTAGCGCCTCTAGCGGAAAATTCATTCGCGATAGCCCCCATTAAAATATCGCTAGATGGCGTTAGTATCGTGAGGTCCGTTTGACGTTTGCTTGCGATTGGCTCATTTAGTTATTTAACCAATCACGAGCAAACGTCAAACGGACCTCACGATAGTCACGCCATCTAGCGATATTTCTCTGTGAAAACTCATTGAAAGAATACGTGACGAAATTTGAACCTTGTCTTTACATCGTTACAGTTGAATTTCGCTATCGGCAATTTGCACACATACTCACCCACAATAAATATATGTATTTACGTGTATATTTACAGAAAACTTCCACAAAAAACCACACAAACAAATCCTGTGTTCTGTTATTTTCATGTACAATAAAGAGTTTTACAATACAATACAATACAATACAAATTGAAATAATGCGTGCCGAAATTTCACCCTAGTCTTTACTAAATTAAGTAGAAAAAAACTTACAGTTGAATTTCGCTAGCGGCACACATCCACAATTTCAAACACGCTTGGAAATCAAACTTTAATGTATAAGCCTTATTACAAACTGCAGAGGGATTAATTTCACTTGCTACATTAAAGGCGACGTTGTGAGGTGCTTTGACGAGTTTGACGTTGCTTTGTAGAACAAAGAATCCATTCGGACTTTCGGAGAGGACTTTTTTAATAAATGGTTTTTGTCAATTAATAAATAGGGTGTAATTAAGGTTAACGCCAGTAGTTTACAGGATGATAGGGGAGGGCATTTAAATTATTTGAAGCTGATTTTCTTTCGTCCAATTGTTTACCGTTTTGAGATAATCTATATAAATATAGAATGATAAACTGATTATCTAGATAAATACTAAGTTTTCTACTTAATATTACGTATTTGAAGTAGTCTTGTACCTATATCTTTTTGTAATGGTTTTGTATTCAAATAAAACAAATAAAATCACACAAGTTTTAATATTTATGAATGTAATTTGTTTTTAATATAATTCCTTTAATCATTTCTATTTTCAATCAGTGTCCTTGAAACAAGGACAAACAATCGTGATTTTTTGCCTTTTTTATTTTTATAAGAATTAAAGCATTACACGTCGTATTTACAAACACACAAACGGGACGAATCTTTCTGTTTCTTCAAAACTGTCATCGCAGTTTTCATAGAAGCAATTTTCTTCCTCATTCTCGCAACTTTCTTCTGTAAAGTATTAATTTGTGTATTTTTCTTCAATATTAGTTTGCGGCATTTTATAAGTTGTTTCTTCACATTACTTGTGGATGGAGAATCTAATGCTGATCCTATTGATGGTGAAGGGGAAACTGCTGGAATAATATACTGTAGCGAATTTTGCAATACAGTTGCTTGATCGGGTTGTTTTCGGGCTTGCTCGATGACAACCTGCGATGTATAATTATTATTATTTATTAATAACATATTAAAGAAATTCAAATAATAGTTTTTAGTTGGCCAAGGCCAATGACATTTAAACCAGGACGCACATTGCCGAACAAAATCCCCTTCAAAGAATGTCAGAACTATTGACTTGTTTGCGTGACAAATAAAATCATCTCACACAAAATAATTAAAATAATACGAGACGAAATTTGAACCTAGTCTTTACTCTATTACGGGCGAATTTCGCTAGCGGCAAAACTCCACAACGCTTGACACTTGACAACAACGTACTGAGAAAAAAGAAGGCCACTTTTACCAAAGTGGCGCTCATTTGGCTCGGACATATTTGGGCGCGCAATTGTGAATCTATAGGTATAATTCATCAAAGGCCAAGGCATAATTTTTAATATTATCAAGTGAAAAGTAAACTTTTTTGACCCGAAATCTTAATAATGACCCCATTTCGTATGTTTTGCAAAGCGTGACATTCATCGGGAAAATATATAATAACTTTTTGGTAAAAAATTCATTTTTATTAAAATATTTTTGTTGACTGTACTTGTATTCACCCAAACTACATTAATTGCATACCAAATTTCAAGCCGATGCCATTAACTGTTGAAGAGGGACGGAACTGCGGAGACGATCCTGGCCGGACTACCAGGATGTCAGTACCACATTATTGTACTGTCATGCAATTTACATAAGTATACTAAATTTCAAGTCAATTCAAGTACTAAAACTTAGTCGAATTTAACTTGCAAGATTGATTACAGACAGACTGACACCGGGACAGGTGAAACTAAATAAAAGTTTGTACTTATAATGGATTAGGATTGAAAGAAAAATGCATATTATTATATATAAACATACGTACACTTGCATTATCATCAGCCATAAGTAAACGGAAATAATTATTTTGCGTCATTTCTATATCCGAATCTATTTCCGTCTTACATAGTTCTTGTGGTACGACAAAGACCTAAAAAAATAATATTATTTAAGTAGGTACCTATTTAACTTTATTACATAAAATGATAACAAGTGTTCAAAAGGCGGACTTAATCCATAACTAGAAGAAAAGGCACGTTTCAAACTTACAGTTTCAATGTGCGGTGATGTAGATGTGGGGGAAGGGACTTCATTTTGCTCCTTTTCTGTTTTAGATTCACCTTCGTCGTCTGATATAATTTCCACCTAAAATTAAAACCTTGTATTAGACTTAAATTCCCAAAAGCCACTAATGTATGCTTTGCTATGTATAAACCCCCTTGCAAAAAAACCGGGCTTCTATCTTCTATGTGGCTCGTTTGCCTTCCAGTCGAATAAAAAAAACACTTACTTCAAGAAAGCTACTTCAATGTCTCAAAACCTGAAAAACCATAGGTCCGTTTCTATTGCAAGGGGGTTTATTATACGATTACGGTACAACAGGCTGTCGAGCTTGATCCCTTGCTATTTTGTCGATAACTTACATTTGGCTCTTGTTGTTGATTTAGCGACGTAGAGCTTGAACTGAAGTTCGTATCGTACCGTCCCTCTCACTCTCGTATTAAAGAAGATAAGCGTAGGCGGTACCCTTGCTGATACTTTTAAGATGAAACCGATACAATTCGAAATATTCACATTACTAAAATAAACTTTGTATTAAACAAAACATGATTGAGGTTTAAAATGAGAACATTTTGAATTGTGTCAGTTTCGTTATAAATGTGCGCTTACGTCGCTTTCCTAAACCATACACTTCTCTTTGATTCTTGGTTTGTCTAAAAATTAAGATTATATTTTATTACTAGTTTGTAGGAAGCTTCATCTGGCTGTGATTATTAGAAGAAGGAATATGCTTAATGACATTAAAAACCACATAATATTTTATAATATTACCGACACATTTTGCCTGACACGTTTCGGAGTGCTATAGGTAGTCATTCACGATCACGCGTGCCGTGGTTTTTATTACAATGTCATTAATGTCCAATTTTGAGAAAATCACTCGTCTTCGTATATGGAAGAATGGCACTAGGTATTATAAATTATAACTAATACCCACACACACACATACACATACACAATACACACACACACACATTCACTCTTTCGAATAAAAAAATAATTTCGAAAATCTTCCCACAGTTGACCGAGAAATCGGTGAAAATACAGTAGAATGCATAAGGGACTTTGTTTTATTCTAGGTATGTAAAATTTGAAAGAGCAGAGCAGACCTGCTGTTGTACTCATACCTTAATCTGCGGGATTGCAGATTTTTTTATTCGCCGCAAACCTTTGTTAGTTACATACTTGTCAGACTCCGCAAAATGGTCTGAGCACACAACATTCGCATCATTTGGCTTAAAAAATTCATCGCCTCTCTCTTGTGCTACAATTTTCCTCCACCTTTCTCTATGCTCTTCATTTTGAGGAAAGCTAAAATATAAACGAAAATTGTTATACTGCATTATAATTTAGATTTTTTCTTTTTTACTTCTTACATTTTTTATTCATACAATAACAAATTAATTACAGTAATGACTTAAAAAAGGAACACAATAATAAATTAAAATTACTTAGACTAATTTAAAAATATTAATAAAAGTAAAACAGGGTTTTAATTAACGGTTAAATTATCCCACACGATTCCCAGTAACTCATACACATATACATGACATACGTGTAGACACATCCATGAAAACAAAGCTTCGCATAAAAACATAAAATTCTAGAAATAAAGTGATAGCAACTCCATTACACTTTCGTTCTATGTTCTGTTGTTTATCTGTTTCGTTTTACTGATAAGCTTTCCTGTGTGTGTGACAAAGACAAGGCATATGTCAATGTTATGGAATTCTGGCAACGTCAATCTTTTTTTATTTAGAAATCGCTTTAAAATTAATTTAAATCAATATTTCTCTCTGATTATTAGAATTTAATTAAAAAAACAACAGATACTCACTGAAAGTATGATATTCCGTCAGATTTGTTCCGTCTCCGCGAGTAATTTTTGCATTTTTTAAATATACACGTAGGCATCGTTACGCTAGCACTGACAACAACGTACTGACAACAAAGAAGGCCACCACGGTTACCAAGGTGGCGCTCATTTGGCTCGGACTTCGGGCTGTAAATCTACATGTATAATTCATCAAAGGCTCCCAACTAGCAAATGATCACTAATGCCACGGTGAGGGCCAGCCCAGCTGGTCATTTATTTTATTTTATAAAAAAAAACTTTGTTAGAGCTGTCATAACATACAGAATAAGCTTAGTTTCTGAACGTGTCTTGGGCGTCGGCGCTAGTGATAAGACACAGTCATACTAGTCGATAATTTATGAAAAACCAAACCGACGGTATTCAGTATTCAGTATTTTATTGCAACACCTTTTACAGAAGATATAAAAAATGATGCCCTGTTGGGGCGTGGCAATTTTAAAATTAATTACATTAATTAACTTATACATTTATAGCACATTATGCTATTTTACTTTATGTAAGGTATCTAAATACTGTGAATGAAGCTATTTAAATGATAAAATGAAAGAAAATATTACTATTTTTCCCCTGATTAAAATAGAAAATTAATGCTTTATGTATGTTTTAGATATTTACAATACAATACAATACAAATACTCTTTATTGTACACCAGAAATAATAAGCGATACAGAAAAACAGGTACACAGATAAAATTACAAGGTAAGCAATAGGCGGCCTTATCGCTTAAGAGCGATCTCTTCCAGGCAACCTTTTTACAGAAAGAAGGAAGGACTAGTTTATAGCAGGTTATTTATTGTATATAGTTAGGTATTTGAGGTTTACACGTGCATTTATATTTATTCAAATGTTTTGCTCTATTTGACGATCATTATTTGTTTGATTGCTCTTCTCTATCATTCAAAGGTTGACTGGCAGAGATTCCTGCTGGGATAAGGCCACCTTTGTACTTGTACTTAACACTTTACTTTTTTTTATGTAACCTTTTTGTTTTTCCTTTTAGCACAGTAAAGAGTATAAACAAACCAACAAACAAAATACAAAATATTGTACGGTTGTAATATAAAATGTTTGAAAAATAATTATGTTATTCATTACGTAGAGATCCTAAAGGGTGATAAACTGACCACTCTCACTCACATGTCCGTCCTTCCATCCATCTGTTGCACAGGTTTAAGCCTAATGAAAAAAAAATGAAAGAATGATTTATGTATTACCAAAAACCAGAAACCATTTTAAACAATTAATTCGGTGACACCCGCACTTGGCAGAGCCTGTATCGTTGGAGTTAAAACCTACAGGGTTACCCTTAAAAGTGTGGCTTGAAAGAAACAGATGATGAAAAAACAGACATTGATATTATATAATAATAATAGTAATAAGTATAACTCAATTACGTCACAACAAATAAGAGTGTTTGTGCGTATGTGCGTGTATGAGAGTGTGTGTATGTATGAGTATGTGAGTGTGTGTGCGTATCAAGGTTGGTGCAAAGGCTCCCAACCTTTACCTAGTAGTAATTATATCCTCAATAATCTAGTGGTTAGAGTTATAGTAATTATAGTACTCAAATTTGCACGGTACAAACATTATGGTAAGCGAAAGCCGCCCAAATTGTCAAAAAATGTGATGATTAAGATAAACAGCACCACACAATTAATTATGGTTCACTCGTTTTAAATATATGTATGTATCATAATTTTAATTAGTTATTTTTCAGTAACAATCAACTTAATTTTGTGATCAAATATGTGATACAGAACTGCCTTTCAGACAGATTCTTCGGAGATATATCGGGTGTAGCGTGTAGCCTGTAATACGGGCAAAAAATTAAAACATAGATCATCCTCGTCATTCTGAACACAGCGCAGTTCTGCGACTTTTAAAAATAATAAAGTTTTTGTATTTTCTTTTTTTTTTCATACAAATTAAATACTGCTATCAATGTACTCCATCCTAGAACACAACTGACGTCGCCTGTCACGCTACGAACATCAAGCATTTTGCTTGCTACATTTACATTGCTTCTTCGAATAAACTTAAAAGTGTGGTAAAAATTTAAAAAACTAATGATTTTTAAAAGTCGCTGATAATGTTCTTCAGTTTTATTGACGAGTATGATCTATCTATGTACGAAATCCTTGTTGACCGAGTTCGACTCGAATGTTTCTTTTCCTTTTAATATCGATATGAATCTACAAAGGCACATCGTGACAGCACATCACTCGACTCAGTGTTTTGCTGTCAAGCACATACATTGCCGTATTTATTTTAATTAAACCAATATTACTATCAAAACCACATTCAAACAATACTAATAACTGTTCTCATTAGCTAAGAAACACTACTTTAGTGATAGAGAGCGTTCAAACTCTTTAAATCGGCTTATTTCGCCATTTCCTGTGCATACTATTCGCGTGTGGTGTTACAGTTTTAAAGGCTTCAAAATTATGTCTGTAAGTGAAAAAGTGTCGTTATCGGACGCTTTAAGCAATGTGGACGTCTTGGATGAGCTCACACTCCCAGGTATTTAAGTTTTTTCATGATTTTAATGTTTTTAATCGCTCTAACTATGATTCATACATACCACATCCGTACTTTTCGTTACCGAGTACATCCATTCCATACTAATATTATAAATCGTCGGCCTAAATCGTTAACCTGCTAAGTCCACTTTTAGGTGAAAATTACTTTTCATACTTGTCAAAAAGTGCACAAAATTCTCTACCGTTTGGTAAAGAAAAAACGGCGATATCAGCATAAAGTAAGTGTCAAATCTTATGCCCGAAAAACTGCTGTGTGGAAATGAACACAGAAAATCTGCTAAGTCCACTTCGGGCCTTAGTTTTGCACTGACGGTTATTTGCGATGCCACGTGCTGTTGCGTCATGCGACGTTTTACTGTAAATGCGGATTATTTGAGTATGACAACAGAAAATTATCAACAGGGTAAATTTATTGTGTTATTTCTCATATTTCTATGTATTATATGGTATTATTTAACATCGAGAACATATATTTTAATCATTATTTGCTCGTTAATTACCAATTGCAGATTGTTTAGTAAAAAGAGTCAATTTTAGGTGTAAGTACATCTCATAATTATTAGAGTGATTGATTAACACTAAATACAATTTTTATTACTGGCTGAATTGGTTTTATTGTAAAATAATAATAAACAAAATACTATGAATATTTTCTCCAGCATACTCAATTTAAGTGCTAAGTCCTACATTCAATTTAACCTTCGAGACGAAAACCTGCTAAATACTCATTTTTATTAATTTCCTGTGATTTGTGTAAGCTATGCTGTTAATTATATCTTTAAAATATCAAGTTTAGTCATAGCTACCAACGGGATTTTCAAAATTTTGATTAGTCAACGACTTAAGATTTTATGCAGTTTTTTCAATGTCCTGTAAAGTTACTCAAAATGGACTTAGAAGGTTAACGATTTAGGCCGACGAAATGCGATAGTGTGTTTGTGTGTTTGTCGACGTGATTTTTGGCATAGAGATAGTTTATGAACCAGAGAGTGACATAGGCTACTTTTTATCCCAGAAAAATGCACAGTTCCCGAGGGAACAGCGTGATATCCGAATACCACGCGGGCGGAGCCGCAGGCAAAAGCTAGTTTAATTTAGTGCTATTTCTCGGATATTAATGGTTTTATTGAGAATTTATGTTGGAAGAAAGAGTATTTTATGAATAAAAATCATCTGGTGACCCATTAGTTCCATTATCTGGCCTCTTTAACATCATCACCATCAAAATAAAAAATAATTATTAATTTTGCTAGTGTGTGGTAAAAATTCCCACTGTGGTCGCGTTTTGTAGCAGCAAGGTTAGATAATATGTTGTATTTCATGTGGACCTCCGCAAAATCCAAGAAAGTGATTGTTAAGTAGAAATAAATAGCATAAACTTTATCTTTTGATGGCTAAGTGGTTAGAGAACCTGACTACGAAGCTTGAGGTCCCAGGTTCGAATCCCGGCCAGGGCAGATATTTGTATGAATAATACGAACGTTTGTTCTCGGGTCTTGGATGTTTAATATGTATTTAAGTATTTATTTATCTATATAAGCAGTGGCATAGTTAGGTAGTCAAAGGCCCTGGGGACAAAAATAAACTAGGGCCCCATCTAAACTATTGTAAAATCGTTTGTTCAGAATTCGTCGTGTTCCGAATTCAACGTACTCCAGATTTGTCATTTATAGTTTGTAAGTCAGAGTCCGAGGGCCCCTCTGAGCTTGGGGCCCGGGGCACTGCCCCGTCTAGACCTCCGGTAGCTACTCCACTGTATATAAGTATGTTTATCCGTTGCCTAGTGTCCATAGTACAAGCTTTGCTTAGTTTGGGAAAAAATGTCCCCAGTTTTTCATACAAAATTTTATGAGTCAGTTTTGTCGCGCCCAAACTGAGTGTATGAAAAAAACGTCGCAAAACTGTCAGTTTTTTGGGCACATTTTTTAAACTATTAAAATCGATTCTGCAACATTTTTTGAAAACTCCTGCTGTTTTTTTTTTTTTTTTTTTTTTTTTTTTTTTTTTTTTTTTTTTAATGGCTTTCACTTTTGCTGTTTTTGGCAAGACGTATTTTGCCAATGTCGATGTTGCGACATTACGCACATGAGGAGAATGTTCGGTTTATGAAATTTTGATCTTGGGGAAGGAGCAGATAGGAGACCTAAAACAAATAACATTTGTTATGAACGGCACACGGACGACAATGGCGATTTTTTTTTTATCTGAGGGAAATGACAATGATTATGAGTTCAATTAATGATTTAAAATTGTTTTTGGTGACAGATGAGCAACCTTGCATCGAAGCGGCGCCATGCTCCATTCTCTACCAAGCCAATTTTGACACCAACTTCGAGGACCGCAATGGCTTCGTCACCGGCATCGCCAAGTACATCGAGGAGGCTACTGTCCATGCCAACTTGGTATGCAGATTTCTTGTACAAATTATTAAACATAGAAATGCATAAAATTTCAGATAAATAGACATCCATACTAGTCCATACTAATATTATAAATGCGAAAGTGTGTTTGTATGTTTGTGCGCCGTATCGAAGCGACGGATCGACGTGATTTTTGGCATAGTGATAGTTTATGGTCCCGAGAGTGACATAGGCTACTTTTTATCCCGGAAAAATGTACAGTTCCCGAGGCAACAGCGTGCGATAACCGAATACCATGCGGGTGGAGCCGCGGGCAAAAGCTAGTACATTTATGTATTTTTTGTATTCTTTATTTGATGGATCATTCCAATTTGATATATCGCTGGCCGAGTGTAACAGTGGCACAAGTCAAAATTTTGAAATTTCTACAAAAAGCACACCAAAGTTTTGACAACTGGACTTATACCAATAAATGAGTATGAGTATGAGTATGAGTATACAAGTAATATGAGCATATTAAAATTATTTCAATATTTTGACTTGTGCCACTGTTACACTCGGCCAGCGATATAGTCATTGTAATTTTTACTTCAATGTTTTTACCTTTAATTATTGTTATTATTTTTAAATTTATTCTAATTTGACATTGTAATTCTATTTTTAATTGACATTTTATTGTAATTTGCTATCATATATTACTAGTTTATGCTCGCGACTTCGTCTGCGCGGATCTAGGTTATCGCGCGGTGGCGCCCTCTACCGGAATAAAAGGTATCCTATGTTGATCCTCGGGGTTCAAACTACCTATAAACCAAATTTCATCAAAATCGGTTCAGTGGTTTCGACGTGAAAGCGTAACAGACAGACAGACAGACAGAGTTACTTTCGCATTTATAATATTAGTAGGGATTATTTTTTGTATACAATTTGACGATTCTTTTGAGAATATTTTATAATTACCTTAAATGTATTTTTTCATAAGGAAATAAACGAATCTATATATCTAATCTATCTATAAGACGGGTGTGCGCTAGAGCCAGAAGGAAATGAGGGCTATCGCGAATGAATTTTCCGCTAGAGGCGCTAGTGTAGCGTGAGGTCAACGAAACGTCAAATCTCATAGTTTTTGGGTGAGCTACGCAGGTTTATTTATAATTAGAATAATTTTGTGAATATTTTGCATTACCTGAAATTAATTATGGCAATTATGCGATAAGGGGCAATGAACGTCTGTAATTCGAGATAGTTTTGTCTTTCGAAAACTTTGGTCCTCCGTTTTTTCCGAACAAAACGGGATTACGCAATACTGTGGTTGCTCAATATGTTTATGGTACTGTTATTATCTTACATATGATTTTAATCTAAACGTTGTTTTCACGCCCATTATAACAGACTTAAAAACCTCACGCAACAGTGGCGCCATCTAGTGAGAGAAAAAACGATAGCCCTCATTGTCTACTTGTTCCCAGAACGAGCTCCTAGAAGAAGGCAACGCTCACGCCGTGATGCTGTACACGTGGCGGTGCTGCAGCCGCGCCATCCCGCAGCCGCGCTCCAACGAGCAGCCCGACCGCGTCCACATCTACGAGCGGACCGTCCAGGTCTTGGCTCCGGAGGTCGACAAGTTGCTACAGTTCATGTACTTCCAGGTACGTGGGGAAACGGTTTGACTGACATATAACCTAGGCTTTTCCAACCTTTATTCCGCCGAGCCTCCCCGAGCCAAAAATAATATTTTCATGCCCCCTTAGGTAAGATTTAACAAAAATAAGAAACGCACATTTTTTTATTAATTAAATTATTTATTTTTAGGTTTTTGAAATAGGGTATTTTAAATACTATTATAAAGGGGAAAGTGAATTTGTTTGTTCGTTACGCTTTCACGCCGTAACGGAGCGACGGATCAACGTGATTTTTGGCATAGAGATAGTTTATGGGCACGAAAGTGACATAGGCTACTTTTTAGCAGTTCCCGAGGGAATAGCGCGCGATAACCGGTTTCCACACGGGGGCAAAAGCTAGTTTACTTATAAAGAAAAAACCTAACCTCTTTTTTTACCCGACTGCGAAGAAGGAGGGTTATGTGTTTGCCTCGTATTTATGTATGTCTATTCCTATGTCCGCTCGTAACTACTCAACGGCTGAACCGATTTTGATAAATGATATGTCGTTGGATTCGTCTTGACGACGCGAGTGACACTGGATACATTAAATTCTTGAATAATCAAAATGGCGGATTTTTAGCGCCAAATTATAAATTTTCAAAAAATGTTTTTTATTCAAATCTATCGAGTGGGTTATCAAATGAAAGGTAATAATTAGCCCATTCTAAATACACATGGGTTATAATTGTTCTAATCTACCATTTTCACAGAACTATTAAAAAAGTGTGAAATAAATCTATTAAATCTTGACGTTTAAAAATTCTTACCAAATGGGTCCTGACTGTTGAACTTCAAGTTAGCTACTAAACAGAGTTCTAGCCCACTAGAAGACTTGTTTTCTTCTTTTTAGTATTTTTAAGGCAGTTGGGTTTTTATTTTTTAAATTTATTGTCAGCGCAAAGCGATCGAGCGTTTCTGCGGCGAGGTGCGCCGTCTCTGTCACGCGGAGAAGCGGCGCGACTTCGTGTCGGAAGCGTACCTGCTCACGCTCGGCAAGTTCGTCAACATGTTCGCGGTGCTCGACGAGCTGAAGAACATGAAGAGCTCGGTCAAAAACGACTACTCTACGTACAGGAGGTGAGTTCTCTCAACTAGTGTTTAGTCGCGGCTTTGCACGCGTAAAACATTGAAAACGACAGGTTTTTTTATATATTTCACACGAAAACATGAGCTGAAACATGGATGCACAGAAAAACCAGAAAATAGACCGCGTGGGAACTATGGCCCAAGCCTTCTTGTTCTGAGAGGAGGCCTGTGCCGAGCAGTGGCACGTATTTAGGCTGAGATGGATGTTATGGATGCTATGTTTTGTTTCACATTTCCAGCTATCTTCAAACCAAATCCGTCCACACGTTTCAGTGTGAAGGAGTAACAAACATACTCACAAACTTTCGTATTTATAACATACTAGTGTTTGCCCGCGGCTTCGCACAGGTAAGTCATTAGGTCCAGCAGCTGAATTGAAATTCCGGAATTTTTCAAAATTCCCCTGGGAATTCCCGAAATTAAATCGTTGTTTTTATTGATGTTGCATTAAAAACAATCATGGTCAAATTTCATGACCCAAAGCCCAGCGGTTTTGGTTTTGGGATTTTATCCCTATCCCGTGGGAATATCGGATTAAAAAGTAGTCTATGTTTTATTCCAGATGTCCAGCTGTCTACATATCAAATTTCATGACTCTAAGCCCAGCGGTTATTAATTCAAGATTTTATCCCTATCCCATGAGATTATCGGGATAAAAAGTATCCTATGTTTTAATCCAGGTTATAAACTATTTTTTTTGCCAAATTTCATCCAAATCCGTCCAACCGTTTCAGCGTGAAGAAGTAACAAACATACTCACTCACTCACTCACAAACTTTCACATTTATAATATAAGTAGGAAGTAGGATAGTAGTAAGGTACAATTCAATAGAATCTAACAATTTTCTACACATTTAACACACCCTAACGTGGACACGCTTGATTATATATGCCCCTGTTGTTGCGATTATCATCTAAAAGGAATCAAAAAAGAATAATAGTCACATCACAAAGCCTTAGGCAGCCCGGTGTTCATATTAGTAGGCTGGAAGTGTCTACAGGATTGTTAGATTCTATTGAATTGGATTTATAGTATTATACAAGTAGGAAGTAATTTATTGAATCAGGCGTTACTTTGCGGACGTCCATATCAATGAACTAAAATAATTTCTTTGCTCACCCGCGACCTTAAGATAGCTAAGTCTATGCAAATTATGCGTGTTCATGCAGTTCCTCCACCTCCACACTGTAAGAACACACACAAATTACACAAACCCATCTATCACCACCTCCACAACACACTGACGCGTTCAACCAGAGCTCATCTTCAGAGTGACACAACCGTACACCATGCTACCAGTTGTTAGACTCAAACAACAACTAACAACTGGTAGCATGGTGTACGGTTGTGCTCTGAAGATGAGCTCTGGTTGAGTTCGAAACGCGTCAGTGTGTTGTGGTGGTGGTGATAGATGGGTTTGTGTAATTTGTGTGTGTTCTTATAGTGTGGAGGTGGAGGAACTGCATGAACACGCATAATTTGCATAGACTTAGCTATCTTAAGGTCGCGGGTGAGCAAAGAAATTATTTTAGTTCATTGTTTATGATTTTTTTGTTCATCGTCCCCAGAGCCGCGCAGTTTCTGAAGGTGATGTCGGACAGCCAGAGCCTCCAGGAGTCCCAGAACCTGTCCATGTTCCTCGCCACCCAGAACAAGATCCGGGACACTGTCAAAGATGCCCTGGAGAAAATCAACGGTAGGGCCATCACCTATTTTGACATTGGAAGACTGTAATTTTTAATAACTTTTATCTACTCTCATATCGTAATATTCGAATTATAAAATTTAAAACGAGTTTATATTTACATACTTTTTAAACGCAATACCGAAATATTAAAAAAACAAAACACTTTATAACACTTTTCTTCTAACAAAATAATGTTATAATATAATTTATCTACTCTCATATCGTAATATTCGAATTATAAAATTCAAAACAAGTTTATATTTACATACTTTTTAAACACAATACCGAAATATTAAAAAAACAAAACACTTTATAACACTTTTCTTCTAACAAAATAATGTTATAATATAATTTTTTAAACCATTACGATACAGGGCAAATCCAAAAAGTTTGTATCAACAAGTTTTCATACCAATTTTCACTTGTCTGTGGCAGTGTCCGCTTAGCGCATGCGCGCACATGCCGTACATGCGCAGTGATGTACTGGGTTTTACCGCCATTCCGTTCATACGTTGTCATTTTGTTGTACGGATTTTCGTGGGAAAATTTTGTTTTTGCTTAAAAATGTCTGATATCAGTGAATGCGAAGAACATTTGACTCCGCCCGATATTTTAGATGCGGCGAAGGAAATGACTCATAATTTACCAGCAAAGTGAAGGTCCTATAATAAGTTCTGGTTGCAATGCAGGTAATTCTCAATATTTCTTGAACACATGATAGAGGATTTAATATATGAACGTAGATTAAATATTGTATGCAACTGTACGTAATTAGGCCTTAAAACACTCGTGTGACCCTTTTATGAAACTCGGCTACGCCTCGTTTCATGAAACCACGCTCGTGTTAGAAGGACCCCTATTACGATACAGTTGCATAAATAGCTATTTTTTTATTCACTTCCGGTGAAGGTAATTAAGATGTTTACACTTAGATTTTTAAGTAAGGGACTTCATACATCCCTGTAATTTTTTAAAAATGTAAATGAACTAAAAGAATTTCCTTGCTCACCCGCGACCTTACGATAGCTAAGCTTATGCAAAATATGCGTGTTCATGCAGTTCCTCCTCCACACTGTAAGAACACACACAAATTACACAAACCCATCTATCACCACCACCACATCATACTGACGCGTTTCGAACTCAACCAGAGCTCATCTTCAGAGTAACACAACCGTACCCCATGCTACCAGTTGTTAGTTGTTGTGAGTCTAACAACTGGTACATTGTACATTACATTACATGGTGTACGGCTGTGTTACTCTGAAGATGAGCTCTGGTTGAGTTCGAAATGCGTCAGTGTGCTGTGGTGGTGGTGATAGATGGGTTTGTCGAATTTCTTGACTCGATATTCACTGGACTCGAATCGCAGAATCGAGTCAGGATTCGAATACCACATAAAATGACTCGAGTCGACTTGATCCACCAAAACAGTGACTCGGCATATCACTACGTGACATCACACAGATCCTTCGGTACTAACGCCACCTAGCGACATTTCTGTCAAAGAACGTTCACTAAACGATGATTTTTTTTTAGGTTATGAAGATTTGCTAGCAGACGTCGTGAACATTTGCGTGCACATGTTCGAAACGAAGATGTATCTGACACCGCATGAGAAACATATGCTTGTTAAGGTGAGATTACTTATTTATAACACACGTCATTCACCCAAGACGTTTATATCCACTCGAGCCGCAGGCGAGGTTTATTTAAGTCGAGGGTAAAATGGTTTTTATGAATGAACTAACCCGCTACTCCGTCTGCGTAGGATTCGTTTATCGCTATCCCGCGCGTATTATGAAATTGTTGTAAAGTAGATTGTACAACAAGAGCATAAAACGAGCCATTTTACCCGAGGCGTTCATATAGCCACGTGGATAGACACGTCGAGGGAAAAATGGGTTTAATGCTCGAGTTTTACACTGCTTTTCACTTCGATGGCGAGGAAATGAAATAGCAACAGTGGGAACAATTGTTTACTTACAATGTACATTTTATTTTTTATGCATTATTATAATAATTCCATTATTTTCATTTTATTGATTTATTATACATTGATTTTTAGTTTTATATTAATTAAAAAAATATTTTCTCAAACATGCTCGGAAATGTATGCGTTAATGTCACGAAATGGATCCATGAAGTTTCTCATTTATGGCTCCCTACCGCCTCCCTACATTACTTCATGGCCTAGTCCATGAAGTATGTATGAAAATCCATTATTGTCCGTTGCTCTAACTTTTTAAATTTGCTTACTAACATTAAACTGATAGGAAAAATTACAGACAGCCAACCACCACTACTCTGTAAGCATTTGCGATATTGCGATGCGATGCATGCATGGAGGGATGGATGGATGGATGGATGGATGGATGGATGGATGGATGGTTGGTTGGTTGGTCGGTCGGTCGGTCGGTCGGTTGGTTGGTCGGTTGGTCGGTCGGTTGGTTGGTCGGTCGGTTGGTCGGTCGATCGGTTGGTCGGTTGGTTGGTCGGTCGGTCGGTTGGTCGGTCGGTCGGTTGGTTGGTCGGTCGGTCGGTCGGTTGGTCGGTCGGTCGATTGGTCGGTCGGTCGGTCGATTAGTCGGTCGGTCGGTCGGTCGGTTGGTCGGTCGGTCAGTTTGACGGTCGGTTGGTCGGTCAGTCGGTTGGTCGGTCGGTCGGTCGGTCGATTAGTCGGTCGGTCGGTCGGTCGGTTGGTCGGTCGGTCGGTTGGTCGGTGGATTGGTCGGTTTGACGGTCGGTTGGTCGGTCGGTCGGTTGGTCGGTCGGTGGATTGATCGGTCGGTTGGTTGGTCGGTCGGTCGGTCGGTCGGTCGGTCGGTTGATTAGTCGGTCGGTCAGTCGGTCGGTTGGTCGGTCGGTCGGTTTGACGGTCGGTTGGTCGGTGGATTGGTCGGTCGGTCGGTTGGTCGGCCGGTCGGTTGGTCGGTCAGTTGGTCGGTGGATTGGTCGGTCGGTCGGTCGGCCGGTCGGTTGGTCAGTTGGTCGGTCGGTCGGTCGGTCGGTTATTCGGTTGGTCGGTCGGTCGGTTGGTCGGTTGGTTGGTTGGATGAAATATTTCCTCACATTGTTTGAGAAAAGCACTATACAAGCCTCGGCCAGAACAGGGATTGCTGAACTCGTCCATCAATCCCTTACTTCATGGCCTCTGCAGTAATGTACTATTAAAAAATTTATAGAAAATTTTTTTGTTTGTGGCTGTTTACATCTGATTACATTGGTCTTGAGTTATGCACTAGATCATAAAAAGTCATTTTATGTCGCCTAGATACAGCATAAACACGAACTTTACGAGCATGAGAAGTGAATAATATTTTTGCATTCTTGTCATTCTCACTATTTATTGAACACCTCTCTTTCACTCGGTCATCTTCGTCTGTTTTTGCAGCGTTATCTTCTTACGCGGCCTTGTATCCGTATTTTTGCTATAATAATACTGTACCTTATCGTTCTCTCTATCAGATACGTTTGGGTGTCTCTCAACATTGACTGTAGATGTTCCTGAGTTTTGGTTGCTAAGCGCCATAGCTTCTATTTTGTTCTTACGATGATCTGCTGATGTTTTGTGGTGCTCCTCGGTACTAATGTGAAATGTATCGTTGCATAGGATGCAATGGAACCAATCAGCTATCTGTAATAAGAAGGATACAATACAATACAGTACATTACAAAGACTCTTTATTGTACACCAGAAATAGTAAGTGATACAGAAAATAAATACAAAGAGAAAAAAATACAAGGTAAGCAATAGGGGGCCTTATCGCTTAAGAGCGATATCTTCCAGGCAACCTTTTTTTACAGAAAATTGGAAGGACTAGTTTACAACAGGTGGTGCATCAAAAGTAAATCAGAAAATTAAAACCGAACAAAAATTCATCTACGAACGAATATACGTCTAAAATAAATAATAGGCAGGGAGATAAACAGCAACAAATAAATAAATAAATTGTCATAAAGCTAATTATTGCAAGATGACAGATAGTGCTCCTTAAGCGTAGATTTAAATAGTGACAAAGATTCAATATTATTAACGTTTAAGCATATTATAAATAAACTAGTTTTTGCCCGCGGCTCCGCCCGCGTGGTATTCGGTTACTGCGCGCTGTTCCCTCGGGAACTGTGCATTTTTTCGGGATAAAAAGTAGCCTACGTCACTCTCGGGTCCATAAACTATCTCTATGCCAAAAAATCACGTCGATCTGCCGCTCCGTTTCGACGTGAAAGACGGACAAACATACACACAAACACACACACTTTCGCATTTATAATATTAGTATGGATATTATGGAACAATTGACACCAATGGACCTAGTCCCAAACTAAGCAAAGCTTGTACTATGGATACTAGGGCCTAGTAACTAGGCAACGGATAAACATACTTGTGTAGATAAATACATCCATACTAATATTATAAACGCGAAAGTGTGTGTGTTTGTATGTTTGTTCGTCTTTCACGCCGTAACGGAGCGACGGATCGACGTGAGTTTTGGCATAGAGATAGTTTATGGGCCCGAGAGTGACATAGGCTACTTTTTATCCGCACGCGATAACCGAATACCACGCGGGCGGAGCCGCGGGCAAAAGCTAGTAAATATATATGTATATGTCGGCGGCCGATCGTAAAATCCGCCAGATCACGAAATTCCTAGGCACATCATGAAATGGCGTCATTTCATGATATGCCTAAAAGTTGGCCAGGCATATCGTGATATGCCTGAGCAACAATATGGTAGATCGATTAGAGCAACGCATTCGTCGATATTCTTAGCTGTATACCGGGCATATCGTGACGAGCGAAGCGAGGAGTGGTTAGTATGAATTGTGACCACTACACAGAAACGATATGGCGGCGTTATGAAACGCATATCATGAGATATGCCTCGGAATTTCATGATCTGCCTAAACTAGCCAAATCATGAAATGGCGGCGTTTCATAATATGGCTAGGAATTTCATGATCTGCCTAAACGTCACTAGGCAAATCGTCGAACGGTGATTTTTGAATGATATGGCGGATATCCCTTAGCCAATTCATGAAATGGCGCCATTTCACGATATGCCTAGGAATTTCGTGATCCGGCGGATTTTATGATCGGCCGCCGACATATACACGAATACCGTACGTATAAAATGAATCCATAATCTATGTTATTTACCTTTCTAAAACAGTCGCTGTCTTTAACAGGAAGCATGATTCTGCTCATGTGCTTCTTAGTCACAATGTGATGGTCTTCATTGTCACAGTACGCTTCAAAATATCCCATACAAACTAGACATTTTCCTTCTTTTCTGTTGAAACTGTGAAAATTATCATATGGCACATTGACTTTTTCTTTATCCACATGTATCTGTATTTTGGAACCAGCTGGATGTATAGTTATAAATACATTGCGCCACGGCTGTTCTATTCTGAATCGTTTCACCAAAGACCAGAAAAAATCGTGATTAGGATCGTAGGGATCCGATATAACGCCGCTTGCTTGTTTAGTTTCATTATTATCTTCATGTTTTGTTTGTCGATCAGTTTTGAAAGGGTTCTCGTTGTTAGCTTTGGCGATATTGCCGTCGGTTTCTTCATCACTATCAACATTAGCTGCTGCTTTTCGCATTTTCTCTTCAAAGTCTTTAAACGGAGATACACTACATAATTTCAACAAAAATTGCCTTTTGCTCATTTTACCAAGGGAATCATCATTATCCTCCACGGCTCTGTCATCTATTGGATTATTCACGTTGGTAGCATTATTGACTTTGACACCTTTAAAGTTTTTATTCTTGGCACTCACATCTTGAATCTCGCTTAATTTATCAGGTGAATCATCATCATCATCATTGGCTCTTTCAGTATCTACCCCAGCCATATTGGTGGTGTTTTTTAATTTGATATCGTTATGCTTTTTATTCTTCTCAGTGTCTTGGCTATTACTTAATTTATCAGGTGAATCACCTACGGCTCCTTCGACATTTATTTGACTAGCCACATTGGTAGTGTTATTAATGTCCTCTTGGCTCGTGCTAATGTCATCAGCTGAATCGTCATCATCATCATCATCATCAACATTATCATCATTATCATCGTCACCGCAGTATAAATTCGCGAGCATAGACAGTAGCTGCTCATCTCTGACGGCTTGTCTATGCGTCCCTGTTTTCTTATGGTCGCTGTCGGCCATAGTGTTACAAACGGCGCAGTATGTCCCGACGGGGCGGGGGACGCGGGGCGGGGGCCGGGCGGTGACCATAGCGCGCATGCGCTCTGAAGCCGCGGCCATTATGCTAGCGTTCGCTCTGTGCGTTTTACTCGCGTTGTGCGCTTCTGAAAACGCTGCGGGTACGTCGGTGGCGCAGATATGGCATATATAGCTGGTTAATGGATCTGAAAAAGTTTTTTTCCCCTTTAGATTCTCTGCTTGAGTATCTGTATATGAAAGTCACTAATTACCACCTAAAATCAAGAGGGATATCTTATGTATTTTTTATACTACCTCAAACTGTAACCAGACGAAGATATAAGTGATGAGAACCGATATCAAAAATAATTGTTAATTTAGAATTAACTAACGGAGCGTAATTAATTTTTGAAATATTTTCGAGCAGCAATGTAATGCGTACAATAATTTGATACAAGAGAGAAGCGTTCTGTGACAGCTGTCACGTCAACAAGAGCGACGTTTTGAATAAAAACAAAGTAGTGTCGCGTAGTGATACATTGCGTGCTAATTAATTTTGTAAGGAAAATAATAATTCTAAATTTTTTACTAAAACATAATAAAATGTGATTATTAGGGCCTTCACTAACTGCCCTTAAAGTTTGAGGTAGTATTAAAAATACACGCTGTAGTATCATTACGTTAACATTCCACAATTTTTTTTGCACTTATTGATTTTTGTTTGTCACCCAACAATGTTATTCTAGACACCCAACATAATGAGGGCTATCGTTTTTTCTCTCACTAGATGGCGCCACTGTTGCGTGAGGTTTTTAAAAGTCTGTTATAACGGCCGTGAAAACAAAGTTTAGATTAAAATCATATTTAATACATCGTAAAACAGTACCATAAACATATCGAGCAACCACAGTATTGCATAATCCCGTTTCGTTCGGAAAAAAGGGAGGACAAAAGTTTTCGAAAGACAAAACTGTCTCAAATTACAGACGTTCATTGCCCCTTATCGCATAATTGCCATAATTAATTTCAGATAATGCAAAATACTCACAAAATTATTCTAATTATAAATAAACCTGCGTAGCTCACCCAAAAACTATGAGATTTGACATTTCGTTGACCTCACGCTACACTAGCGCTTCTAGCGGAAAATTCATTCGCGATAGCCCCCATTGGGCCAATCATCTATTTTACCGACACTTTAGGCGTCTCCTGCGTTACCAAAAAATCCTATTTCCAACAAGATATTTCACGGTTTAATAGGTTAAACTTACGTAGGATGGCATGTATTCATGTACACCATCTATTATATTACAGAAAAAAACATGTTTACATGGGCCGATCAACTTTTTTACCGACACTAATCTGTACGCGAAATTTTTGAAACAATTGCAGATTTTTGTATTTAAACATGTTTTTTGTTTAATTTAATAGATGGTGTACATGAATACATGCCATCCTACGAAAGTTCAACCTATTAAACCGTGAAATATCTTGTTGGAAATACGATTTTTTGGTAACGCCAGAGACAATTTCGGTAACGCAGGAGACGCCCAATGTGTCTGTAAAAAGGTTGATTGGCCCACGTACAAAAATCTGCAATTGTTTGAAAAATGTCGCGGACAGATTAGTGTCGGTAAAAAAGTTGATTGGCCCAGGTACTAAATTTCATCCAAATCCGTCCTGTCTTACATGGAGTAAAAAACAAAAACGTAGGGTAACCAACCTGCCTCTTTTTCATTCTTCCTGGATTTCCCAGCTCGGGTGCGCCCGCGCTGTATCGAGTCCGAATCGCCTAAAGATGACATTCTGAAAAAAAAAGTTTTGAAAATTAAATTTTTACGCTGGTAACATTTCTAATACACAAATTAAGAATTCTAATTGATACTTCCGAAAATCAAAGACTAAAATCGAAGAAAGAAAAAAGCCATTTATTCACTAACTAGCTTTTGCCCGCGGCTCCGCCCACGTGGTATTCGGTTATCGCGCGCTGTTCCCTCGGGAACTGTGCATTTTTCCGGGATAAAAAGTAGCCTATAAACTCGGGGCCATAAACTATCTCTATGCCAAAAATCACGTCGATCCGTCGCTCCGTTACGGCGTGAAAGACGGACAAACATTCAAACACACAAACATACAAACACACTTTCGCATTTATAATATTAGTATGGATACAGAAGACACACAAATACAATAAAGTTTACACAATTACACACAAAAGAAATACATGAAAACAGTAACATTTTTGCTAATGCACTTTTTATTGATGGTACAGTCAAAAAAAAGGCAAAAATATGTATACACTTTAGTCCCTTGTCACTTTAACCACTGTGACAGTTCAAATATGACGAAAATAGACAAGGTACTAAATTGTATACATATTTTTACCCTTGACTGTACTTGCACTGTCATCCAGCTCACATATCGTACGTACACGTACCGTCTCGTAGTACAGTCTAGTGCAAAGATATCAACACGGCCAAAGTTACGAAAATATATATAAAAGTACAATTCAATAGAATCTTACAATTTTCTACACATTTAACACACCCTAACGTGGACACGCTTGATTATATCGTATACCTTTATATTCCCGAATTTCACTTGCCATACCAACGTTTGCCATAAAATATATAGAACCGTGCTTTTTTCAGGATTTTTTTAAATGTCATCATATAGAATGCAGTAGGTTAGGTTAGGTTAGGTTAGTTTAATATCAACTCTGAAGAAATTACTATTTCAGAAATAAATTACTTTATGGCAAATGAAAATTCTAGAAAATGATACATTCGGGCATATGAAGTTCGGGCAAACGATAGAGAACCTTGATTATATATGTCCCTGTTGTTGCAATTATCATCTAAAAGGAATCAAAAAAGAATAATAGTCACATCACAAAGCCTTAGGCAGCCCGGTGTTCATATTAGTAGGCTGGAAGTGTGTACAGGATTGTTAGATTCTATTGAATTGGAGTATACACGACTTTATGCACTGAACACTTTGATGAATTATACCTGTAGATTCACAATCGCGCGCCCAAATATCTCCGAGCCAAATGAGCGCCAGTTTGAATCACTGGCCTAAAGTCATTGGTTCAGATCACCGGGATAGCTTAGGTCGATAGGTTGGTCGATAGGTCGATCGGTAGGTCGATAGTAGGTATCGATAGGTTGGTAGAATGCTCGCCTGCCACTTTGGTAAAAGTGGCCTTCTTTTTTCTCAGCACGTTGTTGTCAAGTGTCAAGCGTTGTGGAGTTTTGCCGCTAGCGAAATTCGCCCGTAATAGAGTAAAGACTAGGTTCAAATTTCGTCTCGTATTATTTTAATTATTTTGTGTGAGGTGACTTTATTTGTCACGCAAACAAATCAATAGTTCTGACATTCTTTGAAGGGGATTTTGTTCGGCAATGTGCGTCCTGGTTTAAATGTCATTGATCTTAGTACAGTCTAGTGCAAAGATATCAGCACGGCCAAAGTTACGAAAATATATATACTCGACTTTATGCACTGAACATTAAGCTCTAATAGGGGAGGGGATTCTTCTCAACAGAGGTTTTTTCCGAACCGGCGGTAGATTTTTTTGACGTTCATAAGTGCTTGTTTTAGCCTAAATTGAATAAAGAGATTTTGGACTTTGACTTTGAGCCCAAGTGGGGATTTCGGGAAAAAAACATGTTTACTTACAAAAATCTGCAATGCTTGAAAAATGTCGCGGACAGATTAGTGTCGGTAAAAAAGTTGATTGGCCCACAAACGTATTATAAATCGACAAAGAACTCAGACCAACTACCACTAGATAGTGTATTTGCTAAGTAAATATCTGGCCAATTATGAGTATTTATAAGCTATCATTTGTTTATCTGAAACTGAAAGATAAGGATAAAATGCAGTACAATCACATCGTCACTACTTTGAAAAAATCTCGTATCTAAAATAATAAGTCGACTAAATTGAACCTTAACATAATGTTCATAAAGTTCACTCAGAAAATTATCTATTTTGAGATACGAGCATTTTTAAAAGTAGTGATGATATATCTATAACTAGTGTTTACCTGCGGCTTCGCACACGTAAATCATTAAATTCAGCAGCTGAATTGAAGTTTTGGGAATTTTGAAAAATTCCCCCGTGGGAATTTCCCGAAATTAAATCGTGGTTTTCATCGACGTTGCATTAAAAACGATCGTGTCAAATTTTAAGACTCTAAGTCCAGCGGTTGTTGTTTCGAGATTTTATCCCTATTCCGTGGGAATATCGGGATAAAAAGTAGCCTATGTTTTATTCCAGATGTCCAGTTAGTACTACGTTTCACTTTCAAATTTCATCCAAATCCGTCCAGCCGTTTCAGCGTGAAGGAGTAACAAACATACTCACTCACTCACAAACTTGAAACATTTATTTATATATATATATAATAATAGATTAAATTATTTAAATAATATAATAATATAATATATTTGTTATTTATTAAATTATTATTATAATATTAAATTATTTGGTTATATCGCGCTGTTCCCTCGGGAACTGTGCATTTTTCCGGGATAAAAAGTAGCCTAAGTCACTCTCGGGCCCATAAACTATCTCTATACCAAAAATCACGTCGATCCGTCGCCCCGTTACGGCGTGAAAGACGGACAAACATACAAACAGACAAACATACAAATACACTTTCGCATTTATAATATTAGTATGGATTATATTACAATCTTAGTATTATGTCGTTTAATACACGCAACAGCAATAACAAGAACAAATTCAATGAAAACTGTAACTGAACGAAACGATCGAAAGCTTGTTTGGATTAATGAGATATTTTAGGGGAATTTCCCGCGCGCTGTTCACCAGTGTGACTATCTCAAAAATGGCGAATCTGCCACACACGGACTCAAAAATCCGCCAAAATCTGCCACACTCGACGTTAAAAAATGCCAAAAATATGCTAACATGAAAATAAAAGAAAACGTATTTTCATATTTTTTTTTAATCAACATTATAACTACGTTAAACGTACAAAAAAACAATACGCGTAATCAACATTGGCTTCAAAATTTTCGTCTTCATTTTCTTTGTACATGGATTTTAACGACATATTTTTTTAACATTTCTTTGCTAGGTTTAAAGGAGACGCAGTTCCTTTATTCCCTCTTTTGTAGTAATTGTATGTATGTATGTATGTAAACTCTTTATTGCACATAAAAATAAAAATACACAAACACAGAGAGGAGAACAAAGGCGAGCTTATCCCTAAGAAGGGATCTCTTCCAGCTAACCTAATTATGAGAGGACAGTATATTACAATAGAGGATAGACAGAAAGTTAAAAAATACGTTAACTGTCATTTATAAACCTACTTGTAAAAGGAAATAAAATATTTTTAATTTTTTTAATTTTTTTTTTTTTTTTTTTTTTTTTAATACGTGCCGTAAAGATAAGAAAAAAGAAAAACAGAAATGCTCAAAATACAAAAAAAATAAACACAAAATTATTTACATTAAAAACAACATTAATACACATTACAAAAACGGACAATTTTCATTTTCTTTGTACATGGATTTTAACGACATATTTTTTTAACATTTTCTTGCTAGGTTTAAAGGAGACGCAGTTCCTTTATTCCCTCTTTTGTAGTAATTATTGCCGAGACATGTTTATTCAAAAACCTGTTCCTTATTTTTGTTTTATACAGATTGACTTGAGAAAATATCCTTTCGCACGACGCATTTTTCAGAGTTCAGACGACCAGATGGCCTAGTGGTTAGAGACCCTGACTACGAAGCTTGAGGTCCCGGGTTCGATTCCCGTGTCGGGGCAGATATTTGTATGAAAAATACGAATGTTTGTTCTCGGGTCTTGGGTGTTTAATATGTATTTAAGTATGTATCTATCTATATAATTATGTTTATCCGTTGCTTAGTACCCAGTTTTTTTTTATTTGACTGGATGGCAAACGATCAAGTGGGTCTCCTGATGGTAAGAGATCACCACCGCCCTTAAACACCTGCAACACCAGGGGGATTGCAGATGCGTTGCCAACCTAGAGGCCTAAGATGGGATACCTCAAGTGCCAGTAATTTCACCGGCTGTCTTACTCTCCACGTCGAAACACAACTGCAAGCACTGCTGCTTCACGGCAGGATCAGCGAGCAAGATGGTGGTAGCAATCCGGACGGACCTTGCACAAGGTCCTACCACCTGCTAAATATAGCATAGTCCTTATCCCGGAAAATCCAAGAGAATTCTACGCGTACGGAGTCGCGGATAAAAGCTAGTTAGAATATATGACTCACGCTCTCTCTTTTCCGCAGGTTATGGGTTTCGGACTCTTCCTCATGGATTCCGACGGCTGCAACATCAACCGACTGGACCAGAAAAAGAAGATTCGGCTCGACAGGATAGACAGGATCTTCAAGGTAACACCCATTGGTCCTTAGGCAGCCGTGGCGTCTCCTGGTACCTGGCACAAGTTGTGCTAAAAATTACTATGGTAAACGAACTAATAAGTTCCTAGAGTCTGGCAAATGAAAGATGAGAATGAGTTTTCTTAAGGACTTTTTACATGGCAACAAAAAAGTCGATTGTCAACCCACGTCAAACATCATTTATTCGTCTTGATACTGAAGCTTGCTTGCGGTATTTGCTACGTTTTTAAGTGTTTATCATGAAAAAAACTATCAAAAATAATGTACGTAAACTGCTGTTTACTATGATATGTAAATTAAACAATAAACTGACTTTTATTTTTACCATCCCATATTGTATGTATGTATGTTGACGCCGGAACAGCACAGCGATTTAACGTTAATAATTACAGAAAAAAACACATATCTTCTTTCCTATTTGTTATTTTCAAAAGTGAAGTACTGCTAAGTAGAATATATACATAATAAACAGTGATAGTTATGTTTTACGAATATTGCTTGTTCTTTGTTGAAACTTTTCGATATTATTTATTTCATAGTACAGGTAGGGTTTCGTAGTAGGTACAATAATTACAGCTGGACCTTATAAAAGCCTTTAAAATATTGTATTACATAATATATATCACAAGTATCAAAACTATTTTCAGCACTATACGTCAGGGATACCATACATTGATTTTTGAATTTGCCGTCATTTTTTCATTATCATCTTTCATTTGCCAGACTCTAGTTCCAAAGATATTTAACAAGATTGAGTGGCTAAGAGAAGGAAACCAGTGTAGCATAAGGAAAGCTAAAAATACTCTCAAAAGGATTCTTTTGCAAAAAACTGCCTTAGGGTACATTTTTGCAAAAGTATCCGCATCTCTGTATGTTGTAACTTTTGTTTTGTTTTTGTATTTAGATGCATGCTTAAATAAATAGGTAGTTACATATAATTAAATTGTAAAGAGCGCATTCTCGCCAACAAACTGTAATATCAGTTTGGCGAGTGGATATGTAAATTAAGTAAGTGTATGTAATACCTATGAGAAATAAACTAAAAAAAAAAGACTGGCCTTGCCAATAGATTTTATACGCTAATCTTTTTCACAATCTATCCAAGGTTTTGAATGGATTATAATATACTCAACGGCACAAAATTTGGCCCACCTTTCATAGGAAATTGGGCCAATCAACTATTTTACCGACACTTTGGGAGTCTCCTGCGTTACCAAAATTGTCTCTGGCGTTACCAAAAAATCGTACTTCCAACAAGATATTTCACGGTTTAATAGGTTGAACTTACGTAGGATCGCATGTATTTATGTATACCATCTATTAAATTACAGAAAAAACATGTTTACTTACAAAAATCTGCAATTGTTTGAAAAATGTCGCGGACAGATTAGTGTCGGTAAAAAAGTTGATTGGCCCAATTACCGATTTTGCATTCATTTTATACACCGGCGGCAACCGGCGCGCACACATTTAAGCCGCGCGATGTACTTTTGTTCGTAGTGAACTAGTTGTTCCCTTTTACTATGCCTGCGGGCTTTGTTTTGGCCAGCTTTCTAGACGACCTTTAGACGCCTAACCTACTACTTATGTTCTTAAAGAAAGAAAGAAAGAAAGAAAGAAAAACATTTATTCGTGACATTTTACAAATTAAAGAGGAAGACAAGAAAAAGGAAATCATTATAACAATAAAGAGTTACAATACAATACAATACAAATTTTGTCACGAAATTGTCTCAAATCAGCATGATGTCAACCTTGCGGCCGACGCTGGTCTTCCGTTGGAACCATTGATGGGCAAAAATGTAAAAATGGTTTATCTGATGATACCTTTATCCTCAGAATCTGGAGGTGGTGCCGTTATTTGGAGACATGCAAATAGCCCCGTTCAACTACATCAAGCGGTCCAAGCATTATGATCCCAGCAAGTAAGTCAGTACTGTAAGCAACAGGCATGTTGACACCACCAATCAACTGACGCAATTTTTATGAGCTGTCAAAACACAATTCTCTCATAGAGTTTCAATGGCAATAGCGACTTATGACGTCATTATCTGCCAACTCAATCAACTAACTATTTTTTTGTTTTAAAGCAACAAAAAGTCTAATTTTACAGTAAATCGAAAATTTATCTGGTTTTCAGGGTTAAAATGAAGCGTTTTTTTACTGGAGTGCCTTCGAATTATTTTTAATTATTATTATTATTATTTATAATACACAGGCAGCTTATGCGCAAACCAAAGCGACGGTTTGTCAGCCCAAAATGGCGGAACTTTAACACCCACTCGATAAACCACTGCTTCACTTGGTTCTATACATTGTTCGAACTTTTCCTGTGCGTTATTCTCACCGTCTTTAGACATCGTGTATGTTAAAATCTTCTGGCAATGTTCGTAGTCGCGGGTCATCACTTATGGGGGATGGATTTGAAATGGAATAGTCAAATACACACACACCATACAGTTTATAGTTTACAGTTTATTAAACGAAAGGAAAACACAAATAACTAAAATATAATTTTTCTATCTAGAACAATATGTCCATTAGAAGACAGTTGGTAAAAGCAATGTCAATCTCCGCACATGCGCATAAAGAAAAGATCTAAAACGGAAGCGGAAATACAGTCGCCACACGTGCATATCACTGTTCACTTGTGTTATTGTCTTCAAAGTACTTATCAAGTCTGTTTTTAAAAGAATTCACTGAGGGTGCACTGATCACTGGCTCGGGAATACTGTTCCACTGTTTCACGATGGTTGCCCAGGAAATGGCGCCTGGGGTTGCTTGTACTTAGGGTGCGTATCAGTTTCAGAGAGTGACCTCGCAGTCTCTCATTCATGCTCCGTGTAAATATGTCACTTAGTTCAGGTACATTGTAGTGTCCGGTTAACAAAGTCCGTCAATATAATAATGGCGTCATCATCCCTATTACTTTGCCTACCTGCGACATTACGCGTTGCTTGCATTAGCTTGCCTGATACATGCCCGTTGACGGCCTGTCAGATCAGCGATATGATATCTGTTAAATCCCTACTAATACTATAAATGCGAAAGTAACTCTGTCAGTCTGTCTGTTACGCTTTCACGTCGAAACCACTGAACCGATTTTGATGAAATTTGGTGTATAGGTAGTTTGAACCCCAAGGATCAACTATAGGACACCTTTTATTCCGGTAGAGGGCGCCACCGCGCGATAACCTGCAGGTA
Organism: Choristoneura rosaceana; assembly: GCA_037349165.1. Taxonomy (NCBI): domain Eukaryota; kingdom Metazoa; phylum Arthropoda; class Insecta; order Lepidoptera; family Tortricidae; genus Choristoneura; species Choristoneura rosaceana. Next base: position 3,128,470 of record JAZBNJ010000050.1, read on the forward strand.
CCACAGCTACCACCATCTTGCTCATTAATCCTGCCGTGAAGCAGCAGTGCTTGCACTGTTGTGTTTCGGCGTGGACAGTAAGACAACCGGTGAAACTACTGGCAGTTGAGGTATCCCATCTTAGGGCTCTAGGTTGGCAACGCATCTGCAATCCCCCTGCCTGGTGTTTCCAGTGTCTATGGGCGGTGGTGATCTCTTACCATCAGGAGGCCCACTTGCTCGTTTGCCATCCATACGAATAAAAAAAAAACCTAGATTGGCGCAGACAAAGTCGTGGGCATAAGCTAGTTATTCATATTTTTTTTAATTTTCCAGGTGGCCCCTGTCCTCCAGCCCCAACCCCCCCTCGCCGCAAGCCGACCTGATGGTCCACTTGCCCCAAATACGCGAGGAGCACCAAAACTACATCTCAGAACTGGCCAGATACAGCAACGAGGTAAGGTAACTTTAAAAAAGTGTTCCCTGCAAACCTGTCTGTACTAACTTAAAGAGAGGAATAACAAATCCTTGTAGCGGAAAGGAAGGTCTTGCGTAAGATCCTGGGATCTGTCAAGAGAGACGACGGCACGTGGAGGGTCCTTAAAAACATAGAGATCCAGGAGCTGGTGGCTGAACCCAATATTATCGGCGTAACAAAATCACACAGACTTCGCTGGTTCGGCCACCTACTACGAATGGGAGAGGATCGGGCTGCCAAGAGAGCGTAATGGGCGACCCAGGTACCGCTGGGAGGACAGTGTCCAGGCGGATCTGCGACGTCTTCAAGTCGACGACTGGCAAGAGGCTACGCATGATCGGGACAGATGGCGTGCTCTCGTTTCGGAGGCCAAGACCCTCTTTGGGTCGCTGAGCCAAATTAGTTAGTTAGTTAGTTCTACAAATCTGTCCCAACCTTTCTACGTGCCCGAACCACTGGAGTCTGGACGCCTTGGTCTCTCCAATAACATTGGGCTCAGATACCAGAGGATCGAGCCGTGAAGAGAGCGTACTTGGAACGAGTGGATGTAGGCCGGTTGGTCGTCCCAGGTACCGCTGGAGGGACGAGGTCCTGTAAGACCTTTTGGACCTTGGGGTCGAAGGATGGCAAGAGTTGGCTCAAGAGCGTAAATCGTGGCGTAATCTGGTGTTGGAGGCCAAGACTCGCTTTGGGTCACTGCGCCCTGGTAGTGAATAAGTACAAATCTGTAGGTACCAGTGTTATGCTGAGTTTCCGTCAAAAATGTTGCGAGGAGCTGTTCATGAACCAATAGAAACGCTTTATTACCTATAACACTAAAAAAACAAAAAAAAAATAGAACCGTATAAAGTATTTTTTCGTACATTTTATATTTATTTAGACATGGTATCAAAAATTCTCTGTATTGTATCAAAATACCTCAAAACCTAATATGGTCGCTGATTCCAATACAACAGATCTCGACAGTCGCTAGCCAACGCCCTGTACGCATAATAAAAAGCCAGATTGACCCCAAAAGCTATAGGCAAGAACCTGTCCTGACTATCATAGTAAACCACAATAACCATGTCCACCCATCCATCAGGGTGCTCCCTCGTCCATCTGTTTATATCTGTTTCCATCTGCAACCATACGCCACGGTTCAACCTCTGTGTTTGCGGCGCGAAATTGTACTCAGTATCTGGTCCTCCATTCTGATGGCCGACCATATGACCAACATCGTATCTCACACCTCCTGGCAGATTGCCCACTTGTCGCAAAGCCGCTGTCAACTGTGGCACTAGCTCCTGTATATGGCTCACTCTAGGACGTTCTACAGATTGAACTATATCTCTGGTTATTGTCGCTCGGACGACTGTAGGCAGATTCAAGTTTAAACCTGGGACGTGGACGGTTGTGTATGATGTTATAGGGTTGGGATTGGATGCGTCCGGTTCTAAGTTCACAGTGTCCCCTCTATCTTGGAAAGCTGCTGCGTCAGCTAGTACAGTGCCTTCAGGCAGCGAGCTGATGCCAGAAGCTTCGTTGCTTGGTCTGAACGAGTCGGTTTCGTCGGGATCTGTCGGCGCTTCGCACACCTCGTCTTCCGAATCGTCGCCATCCCTTTTAGCGCGACAGACTTGCCCTAAATCAATCTTGCTCACACAAGAAACGTAAGGAGAGTCAACCCTAGTAGCATAGTTAAACGGTCTTGTCAAATGTGGTATGGCTGAGGTTGCAAACGGGGCGCAAGGCTTATAGACTTCCCTGGAAATTTTGCACATGTTTCGTGATGCTGACTTTCTGTATGCGCATTTACTGATGCAGTTATGCTTCTCCGAGTCTTCTGGGTACGCTATCGTCATGGCGTAGGTCTTCTCCAAGTTTTCTCTAGTGTCGGCGCTGGGTTTCCTTTCTGGGTTGCAATAATCCCAATTCCGTGCCGCGTCAACGTAGCACCAGCTGTTGTTGCTGTCTTTGTTGAAATTGCCGCAGTTGCTTAGGCATTTTTTGTAGGATGGGTATCTGAGACGGGCCGTGTAGTAGGTGAGAGGAGCGGTGTCCAAAGCCTCGCACGGTTGTTTCTCTCCTTGTCTATTGGTTATGCATTTGTCTCGAATGCATGCTCCTAAGCATTGTTCCCCGTGAACAGTTCTAGCGGGATCCGAGTACGCAATTTGCGATTGTTGCGTGTATACCACCGATATTATACTTGAAATGATTAGTAAAAATTGCATTTTGGTATTCAAGTGTCTGCTAATGGAAGTTTACTAATTGGTGACTCAATTTATATGGAACAGAAAACGGGTTGGTAGTTAAATGTTATATTGGCAAGGGAAGAAGATAAGAACCGGTTGGAAACGAGGCGTGCTTGCTGATTGCTTATTAGCAGTCAAATGGACGTAGTTATGCAAACAGCAACCAACCCATAATGCAACAAGTTACTAAAATGAACCTTCTACCGACTCTATAGAGTGCATTTTAGTAATTGTGATGAGGAACCATCCTGTTTGCATAACTACGTCCAAATGATCTTTTTAGTGGTCCGTATCACATTAAGATTGGTTTTTGAAGTCTTTTTGTATTTTTGATTTCGATTATAACAAAACATACAACACACACAAACAACAAAATTTGGAGTTGAAATAAAAAATACTCCAAAAACGAATATTAATTTGATTGCTTAATAGAGACATCTCTTGTCCGGATGAGCGTTTAGTTCCAAAGGAGTGTTGAAGTTTCTCGATGAGGGCTAAAACATAGATGTTGCTAGTGTCGCTGCTTAAGTGACTAAATAAGTAACAAACAAGCTGAGATATGTGGTGGAGAAATTTGTTTCCATACAACTAATAATAAAATAAAAAAAAAAAAAAAATTAAAGCAGATCGTCTTACAAGAAATGTGTTTTTTTTTGTTTTTGGACTATCTCTGTAACATTTAAACATACTTTAAAGTTTTATGGTGCTTATGAACTGAACTCTTGCTATGCGAGCGCGATTCGTACTTGGCCGTTTTTTTTGCACAAAAGCAGAAACATTAAGTGCTGGATGATTATTTGATTTTATCTACACAACATGTTTCCAACTGTTTCTTTAGGTACATACGAGTACATAATGTTAACACAGGTACAGCCAAACAATTTTATTCCTTAGCCATTATGGAACCTTGTCATAGTAAATAGAATAGAAGGGATGACAAATTATCACTTTCCAAAAAATTTTTCGTAGAATTTCATTTGCCAAATAATCGTTTGCCAAATTGACACTTGACAAATAATTATTACGTGAACCTAATGTTTGGCATGTTCATGTTTAAGCAATATCTCGTTTGCCAAATATTGCTTTGACCAAATTTCATTTAGTCAAATATGTTAGTTGGCATAATATGTTATCGTGGCTGCAAAAAAAAAAAACCTAACATCGAAGGCTAAGGCGGGAGCTACGCTCCGCTTCGCTCCCGCCTTAGCCTTCTAAACCTAACCTATCCGAGTCACTTCTGCTCCGAACCGTCTTGCTCGCTCGCTTCGCTCGCTCGCACAAATTTTATTTTATTGTCTAATGTTTTTTTGCCTTATTAAAGCATTTGCAAAATGACCAAATGCCATAATGTAATTTTTCGTAATAATATTTTGTCGAGTGAAAATTTGACGTAATGAAAATATTCGTATTAAAATTGTGCCAAAAGTTTGCATTGCCAAATAAAAAGTTGCTAAAAATTGTTTGGGAAATCAAATTTGACCACAATAAATTTGGTAAAACGGCAGGATCCCAGAATAGAAAATATTTATTTTTGAACAACTACGGGTACAACAATATAGCTTAGCAAAACAATAAACATATACATATGTAGTTGACACAAAAAAGGTCACCCTCAGCATGTGTCATGGCACGCGGTGCCACGACGCTGATTTTCAGTGGGTCCACAGTGACTTAAAACTTACTAAACCAAGTTAAATAGTAATTTTATTTGTTTTTAACAGTAGTATCTGTCGGTTTCTGCGTGTGTTTTTTCTGTGTGTTTATGCGCACGTGCGTCTGTGCCTACATGACTGTGTTTGTCTGGGTGTGTTTGTGTATGTGTGTGGCGTGTCTTAGGACGTGCGGCCCAATGTACAATAAAATGTAATAAGTTCAAGGAATTATGAATCTATGACAATGTAATAAAGTAAAAATTCTTTTGATTTTCTATTATTTTACACCATGGCAGTTTAGACTTTATTCTCGAAACAATAAGATTCTAATTGTTTTGTCAATTTTTTTTCAAAATATTTATATGGTGGGTTTCAGGAGGTTAACTCTGCTTTTAAAATATTGTAAAATATTGTATCTATTGTTATTTTGTACTGAAATTAATGAATAAATTATCTTATCTTATCTTATCTTTTATTTTCTGTCGTCAGGTAACAACAACGTTCAAGGAGGCTGGCTCGGACGCGGAGAACCGGGCGGTGACCGAGCTCTGCTTGCGCGGGCTGCAGCTGCTGTCGTCGTGGTGTTCGGTGTTGACCGAGCTCTGCTCGTGGAAGTTGTTGCACCCCACAGACCACGCCAGCAACGCGCGCTGCCCGCCCGACGCTGAGGAGTACGAGCGGGTGAGTGCCTGGCTAGAGAGACCTGCAAACAGTTCTTAGCACGGCTGGTTTACTGATACGGCTGATCGGTTTCTTAGTAAGTTCAGATATAGGGCAGTAGGTCGCTAATTCGACCAATCATTAGCTTGGGTCTGGTGTGTACTGCGTAAAATCATTAGCGCTGTTAATAATTAGTAATAATAATAATCCATTTATTTCGAACACATACCCATGTAAAGTACAATTCAATAGAATCTAACAATTTTCTACACATTTAACACACCCTAACGTGGACACGCTTGATTATATACGTCCCTGTTGTTGCAATTATCATCTAAAAGGAATCAAAAAAGAATAATAGTCACATCACAAAGCCTTAGGCAGCCCGGTGTTCATATTAGTAGGCTGGAAGTGTCTACAGGATTGTTAGATTCTATTGAATTGGAGTATATGTTGACGACCAGATGGCCTAGTAGACTCTGACTACGAAGCTTGAGGTCCCGGTTTCGATTCCCGTGTCGGGGTAGATATTTGTATGAAAAATACTAATGTTTGTTCTCGGGTCTTGGGTGTTTAATATGTATTTAAGTATGTATCTATCGATATAATTATATTTATCCGTTGCTTAGTACCCATAACAGCCCTGGTACGCGATTTAGCAAGTATAACCCATCCCTAGACGACAGACGAACTGACAGAATCATTAGTCAGGTGTTGTCGTCCCTACAGTCCGAAGTAGAATGACGCTCCGGCCAACGAGCCCGTCCAAGTGCACCGCAACCGGTAGTTACGTCACACGGCGTCCCCGCCATTCCTATGTTGTAATAGTCAATTGACAATCCTATAAGGCTTGATTATTGTAATCCACGACATATATATTACTAGCTTTTGCCCCCGTGGTATTCGGTTATCGCGCGCTGCTCCTTCGACAACTGTGCGTTTTTCCGGGATGAAAAGTAGCCTATGTCACTCTCGGGCCCATAAACTATCTCTATGCCAAAAATCACGTCGATCCGTCGCTCCGTCACGGCGTGAAAGACGGACAAACACACTTTCGTATTTATAATATTAATATGGACTTTCAGGCGACCCGCTACAACTACACTTCGGAGGAGAAGTTCGCCATGATAGAGGTGATCGCGATGATCAAAGGACTCCAAGTGCTCATGGCCAGGATGGAGACGGTCTTCGCTGATGCTGCGAGGAGGTGAGTCTATCGGAAAGGAGGGGGGATATAAATGTTTAAGGCTTGGCTTGTGTCAAAGGGTTTCTACTCAGTTGCCGAATACTTTTCTTCTTTTGATCAATAATAAATCAGGTGACATTTCGATTGTAATATAAAAAATAATGAATGTAATTTATGACATTTTGCATGCCAGATGATGGTGAAATGTGTGAACCAATATTGTCTTTTAATTAACACCTCTTGTACCGTATTTCAAGCGAAATAAAATTATTTGTTTTTGTAACTTCCGCTGAAACTCTTTGAATATCTTTTAATGTTTGAAAATATATACTTTTTTAGGCTGTTCTGTTCGCTAACAATACTCACCATTAAACGCCATTAAAAAATAATTCGAAGGCACAACTCCAGTAAAAAAACGCTTTATTTTAGCCCTGAAAACCAGATTAATTTTCGATTTACTGTAAAATTTGATTTTTTGTTGGTTTAAAACAAATAAATGGTTAGTTGATTGAGTTGGCGAACAAATAGCGACTTATGACGTCATAAGTCACTATTGCCATTGAAGCTCTTCTCTTTTAAAATATGGCTTCTGTCCTAATTAATAGGACAATTTCGCCAGTGTCAAAGTATTCTCTTTCGAGAGGCAACGTTGTACGGTGATTGTAGTTTTTGTAACTTGATAGTAAAATTCCAGAAACCACGTGGAAACAACTTGCGCATTAAAAAATGTCAGACACGAGAGCAATATTGAATTTTGTGATCACTGTTCACTGTTAAGGTTAATCGCCGCATAAAACACTATCAAAATTATACTTCAACTAGCCAAAGAAACAGAAATAGCAAAATTAGATATTGTCCTCCATGTTCGAATGCCACAAATCGAATCCATTGAAGCTCTGTGGGAGAATTGTGTTTTGACAGCTCATAACAAGTACGTCAGTGGTGCCAATATCCCTATTGATAAAATTAAAATAGAAGTTTTTAACTAGGCCCGCTAATTATTTCCACCGATAAAAGCAATAAAAAATTAGTTTAATCCCCTCTGAATCATAGTGAAAAAGTTAAAAATAAGGCGTTTAATAATAAAATGACGCGTTTTGAACACTTTTTGCATAATAAATAAATAATTTTTGAGTCGTTCTTGATGCAAAGGCTATCTATCGCCGTTCAACGCGGCAACGCGGCAAGCGTGTTGGGCACCTTTGCGTCAGGAACGATTCGAGGCGGTCTTTTTTAATTATATAAAAATGTTATTTAAGTTAGTAGTATTTAGTTCATTTATTAATTATTTTGTATTGTGTGCTATATAATGTATTAGAACAGTAGGTATATAATTGTGATGATTGAGTGTAAGTAGGTACATTGTTACGTATAATTAAAACTGTTATTATTTTGTTTTTTATTTGGTTTTGTCTACTTGTTTATTGTTATATGTGTTTCTTTCTTTCTTCTGTATATTTAAATGATTGTATGATTTTCAAACACAATACCTGTATTGTTTATTGAATAAATACTATGACTATGACTAATAATGGACTATTTTCCTGATCTGAAAAAAAAAAACGTTGCAACATTTTTATTCCGATTTGTCTTTAGATCCATCTACGCGGAACTGCAAGACTTTGTGCAGTTAATAATGCGCGAGCCGTTGAGGAAGGCGATCAAAAACAAGAAGGATCTCATACGCAGGTACCTATAACACCTCCAAAATAATATATATCATGGGACACTTGACGCCAATTGACCTAGACCCAAACGAAGCTAAGTTTGTACTATGGACATTATTGTATTTTTCACCTATGATGAGTTCTGTGACACTTGAAAATTTACCAAATCACGCATACTATGTTCGCAAAATACATAAACATACATAAAATCACGCCTCTTTCGCAACGGGGTAGGCAGAGACTACATCCTTCCACTTGCTACGATTCTGGCAAAATATTTCGCAAAATATTTTTTTAAATTTCTTTTTATTTTGAAGCAAAATATTAAAAAAAATGTAAAACTATACTTTTTAAAAATATATAGCAATATCAGTGTTCATTGAATAGACTCCATCGAATACGATAGAAAAATATATATTTTTTTAAATGACGCAAGGATCCGAGGGATGGAGGGAGGGACGTAAATGGCAGCCATCCTTTTTCTACTTAGATGTGCACTCAGTTTCAGTGCCGTGTCGCTTTTGCCTGACAAAAAGCGGTACGGTAATTAGACAGGTGCACGATAAAATGAGAGAGTGATGAGTGATGTGAGAGTTGCGGGAAACCGGTGGATGCAAGTGGCGAGTTGTCGTTCATTATGGCGTTCTAAGGGGGAGGCCTTTGTCCAGCAGTGGACGTCTTCCGGCTGATGATGATGATGACGATAAAAGCTTGGACCATTATAACTAGAGATGCGCCGAGTACTTTTACCGAGTAAACGAGTACCGAGTATATTCGGTTCAAAGTTTCTCAAACCGAGTACTCGGCCGAGTTACTCGGTTTAGTTTGGGGGCGCTACCAGCCACCGCAAGCGACCGTCGCGGGAATCCCCGCCTTCTCCCCCGCAAATTATTCAGTTGTTGTTTTAAAGAAAATCGCATTCGGTCCGCGCATTAATTGCTTAAATATTTACAATTGATAATTCTCATTTTTGTGTTTTTTATTAATAAATACCCTTAATAACATTTTTAAACCAGCCTGATTTATTATAATACATATTATGATTCCTATTAAATAATAATTTTCTTTAGACCGAGTATACTTGTCAATGGAACCGAGTTATTCGGCCGAGTACGAGTAACAAAAAAACTGCCGAGTACATCGAATACCGAGTAGTAAACGAGTACACGGCCCATCTCTAATTTTAACGTGACCCTGTTCCCAGTATAATAGTATCGGTGCGGGAGACCTGCGGCGACTGGGCGCGCGGCTGCGAGCCCCAGCAGGACCCGGCGCTGCGAGGCAAGAAGGATGCCGAGGCTAGTTTCACTATCAAAGTGCCGCGCCGGAACGTCGGTGAGTTACTTGTGGTAGATTGTTTGTCAATAAAAAAAAAACCGTGCCGTTGACCTAATATTACAATACAATAACTCTTTATTGCACACCAACATATAGGAAACAATTACAGAAAACAGGTATATACACAGAGGCTTTCTGAGGTAACCGATAGGCGGCCTTATCGGTTCAGAGAGATCTCTTCCAGGCAACCTTTAGAATGCAATGGATGGAGAAGTGAGGAATAAATTTAAGCAGGTGGTGAATTTACATTACATTACAGCAATATCAAGAATACATAACCATTTATACAATACACATACACAACGAATCCAAATAGAAAGGAAGATACAGGCAGGGGGGCTTAATTGTAATAAAAACTACGAATAAATAATAAGTCCGTCTCTCGTGTCCTAGTAAAAAAATAAATAAATAAAAAATAAATATCCTGCCGGGCAATTGGACAAGAACCAGCCAGTGGAGCAGGCCGGTTTTCGCCCCGGGTTTTCCACCACCGATCACCTCCACACTCTAAACCAAATCATAGAGAAAGTAAATGAATTCAATGTCCCTCTGTATCTTGCGTTCGTAGACTACTCTAAAGCATTTGACAGCTTAACACACTCTGCAATTGTTACAGCCCTACGTAACCAAGATATAGAGCCCATATACATCAATCTCCTTCAATCCATTTACAGCAATAGCACAGCAGATATCAAGCTCCAAACTTCAGGCCAGTCTTTTCCTATCGAGAAAGGTGTTAAGCAGGGTGACCCGCTGTCTCCCAAACTGTTCACCAGCGCCCTCGAAGAACTCTTTAAAAGCTTAGGAGTCTTATGGGAAAACAGGGGCATAGTTGTTGGTGACAAGAGATTAACTAATCTCCGGTTCGCTGACGACATCGTCCTTTTTTCCCAAACAGCCCAAGACCTCGAATTAATGCTCCAAGAACTGAGCACTGCAAGCCTTAGGATTGGACTAGCGATGAATAGGTCAAAAACCCAACTTATGACCAACAGCACGAAACGAAGGGTCTCGGTAGATGGGCAGACAATACAATATGTTGACGAGTATATATACTTGGGCCAAGTAGTCTCTTTCAGCAACCGACAAGATAAAGAAGTCGAAAGACGCGTCGAAAATACCTGGAAGAGCTACCGGTCCATGAAACAGCTTATGAAGGGAAACCTTCCAATAACACTTAAGCGAAAACTCGTCGACATGTGTATTCTGCCCGTCCTAACCTACGGTGCACAAACATGGTCCCTGACCGAAAATCAAAAGTCCAAACTTAAGGTTTGCCAGAGAGCGATAGAGCGTAGCATATTAGGTGTGAAACGGATGGACAGAATCCGGAACACTACGCTGCGCTCAAAAACGCGCATAACCGACGTTGGGAAAAAGACGGCTAAGCTAAAATGGGACTGGGCTGGACACGTCTGCCGCATGCACCCACAAAGGTGGGCTCGCACAGTTACTTGGTGGGTGCCGGAGAACGGCCAGCGACATCGAGGCAGACCGAGAAGGAGATGGCGGGACGATCTGGACACGTACGCCAAGGACTGGCCTGACATTGCGTCAGAACGAGAGTTGTGGAGGTCAAGAGGGGAGGCCTTTGCCCAGCAGTGGGACACTATACAGGCTACTTAAAAAAAAAAAAAAAAAAAAAAAATATCCTGGGACACTTGACTCCAATTGACCTAGTCCCAAACTAAGCAAAGCTTGTTGTATGGACACTAGGCAACGGATAAACATACTTAAATATAGATAAATAAATACTTAAATACATTATTAAACATCCAAGACCCGAGAACAGACATTCGTATACTAAACCACAGATGGACGTACGAAACCGTGCCGCGCACGCAGCCACCAAGCACCTGCAGCAGTCTACCTGAGCTGTACGCCACTGACTGTACTTGTTGCCAGGTCCATCATCAACCCAGCTGTACATGGTGCGGACCCAGCTGGAAGCGCTGATCTCGGACAAGTCCGGCGGTCGCCGCACCCTCCGCAAAGACCTGGACGCTGCCACGCTGAACCAGATCGAGGCGTTCCACCGCCAGAGCTTCTACTGGAACTGCCTGCTGAACCTATCAGGTTAGTAGCCCAGCAAGACCCTGCCGTGAAGCAGCGTGCTGGCATTGTTGTTTCGGCGTGGAGAGTAAGACAGCCGGTGAAATTACTGGCACTTGAGGCATCCCATCTTAGGTAGGCAACGCATTTGCAGTACCCCTGGTGTCGCAGATGTTTATGGGTGGTGGTGATCTCTTACCATCAGGAGAATCTAGTAGTGACATCCCGGTAGTCCGGCCACATCGTCTCCACAGGATGGAACTCTTCAATGATTTATGGTATCGACTTGAAATTTGGTATGCAAGTGTAGTTTGGATTTAGAGATGTGCCGATCATGACTTTGGCCGACTAGCCGACTAGCCGATTAGTCGGTTGTAAGGAAGCCGACTAATCGGCCGATTAGTCGGCCAAGCCGATCACAGTTTCCAGGATTTCTATGACACTTCCTTAACCAGCTGATTCGCGCGCAAGTCGCAACCAACACCCCTGTAAGTTACTTACCAAAGCGGTGTTTTTGTTTAAAAATATTTTACCTACTCTTATTATTAATTAAAGTAACTTTAATGTTTTTCTTTAATTTCAAAAACAAAGTTAAACAAAAAATAGTTAAACAATGATTCCCATAAAATCAAATGCCAAAAAATATTGAATATACAATGAAAAAAAAAAAAAGATGTACAATGGTCACGTGAAAGTTGCTTTGCTTTACATTTAAAAACTAATAAGAATGAATATAAAATTCAAATATTAATAAATAATCAAGGCTCTGCATATACATGAAAATGTATATTTTATTGAAAAATACATACAAAGTACGATACGACTACGATAGAGGCCGATTAGTCGGCTTTACCGATTAGTCGGCGACTAGTCGGCACATCTCTAGTTACAATACAAGAACAGTCAACAAAAAACGTGTATTAAAAATTAAATTTTCCCCGACAATTTTTTTTTATTTATGATGTTGGAAGCATTGTACACTCCCACTGATCGTAGACATAGTGAGTGTTTTATTTTTTAACTAAGGGACCCCATACGTTCCTGTATTATTATTATTTTATGTAATTTTTTCTTTACTTGTATACTGTAGTTTTTTAAGTATTTTATTTGTAATTATTTTATTATGAAAAAATTACTTCCTGTCAAGTTTCTTGCGGCGCATTCTTCTTGGTAATGATGGTCTTTCCGAAAGCGCTGGTAGTTTAAAAAATGTCGTGTAAAAGTGCCCATTGCGGCCTATTTAAATGATTTGAATTTTTGAAAACTTATTGTCTACAGATTCTCTGCAGAAGTGCTGCGATCTCTCCCAACTGTGGTATCGAGAGTTCTACTTGGAAATGACCATGGGCAGGAAAGTCAACGTAAGTTATAGGATATAAAAAAATAAATAACCGACTACAAAAAACCATGAAAATATTTTTTTACCAGTCTGAAGTCGGTGCCTCAGCACGAGCCAGCAGAAGTGGACCTACAGTCGTGTACTTCACCTACAGACTACTTATACAGAGTGGCCCATTTATATCGGTCAGTATGGGAAAGTCTGAAACTATACGACATACGAAAATTTCTTCTTAGGAACCATGACATCGATTTTAATAACAAAACTGCATTCATGCATTTTAAAGAAAAACCTGTATTCAGCTCGGGAATCGAACCCGGTACACTATTTCTATTCACATATCGATTGTGTGCGTCTTAAGCAGTAAATGTCTCCATTAAACATTATGTCTAAAATGAATAAAATGCATTGTTTTCACATACTTTAATTTATTTTAGTAGGTGTTCGAAGTGTCCACCGTTACAATATTCAACAAATTCTGGCATGTAGAAGTGTGTTAAAGTATGTGCAAATAATGCATTTTATTAATTTTAGACATAATGTTTCATGGAGACATTTACTGATTGACGTGCACAATCGATATCTAAATAGAAATAGTCTAAGTTTTTTTTTTCAAAACAACCGGGTTCGATTCCCGAGCTGAATACAGGTTTTTTTTAAAATGCATGAATGCATGCATGATGTTTTTCTTGTTATTAAAATTGATGTCATGGTTCCTAAGAAGAAATTTTTGTATGTCGTATAGTTTCAGACTTTCCCATACTGACCGATATAAATGGGCCACCCTGTATATTAGACTTCAATCACTCCTGCTGTCTCGTGCTGAGGCCATGGGGCACCGACTTCAGACAGCGACAGAATATGTGATACTACTTACTAATACAATATCTACTCTGCCTACCACGTTCTTGGTTAATAAAGAACTTGTTTGTTTGTTTAGAAATGCACTGTCCGCCACCAACACAACGAGGAGTGCAACGACCTGATAACCATGGAGAAACGCATCCAGTTCCCCATTGAAATGTCCATGCCGTGGATACTGACAGATCACATACTGCGCAGCAAGGAGCCCGCCATGATGGAGTGAGTTCTTTTTGTCTGTCTGTCTGTAATCAAATCTTGCATGTTAAATTCGACCAACCTCCAGTACTTGGATTGACTTGAAATTTGGTATACTTATGTAAATTGCGTGACAATACAATAATTTGATAGTGACATCCTGGTAGTCCGGCCAGGATCGTCTCCGCAGGACGGAACTCTTCAATGGTTAATGGCATCGACTTGAAATTTGGTATGCAAATGTAGTTTAGATGACAATACAAGTACAGTTAACAAAAAGTACAGTCACCAAAAAAAGCTTGTATTAAAATTAAGTTTTCGCCAATAACTTATTTATGTAATAGCAGACAACGGTTCGTTTACTTCAAACAGTTCATTTAAACAGTTCACTACATTATTTGTATACTGTATTGTAGCTTCCACTATGTTTGACTTTGAAACTGCTGGTGAAATTACTGGCACTTGATGTATTCCAACTTAGGCCCCTGGTGTTGCAGATGTTTATGGGCGGTGGTGATCTCTTACCACCAGTAGAACTCATTTTATGTAGGTCCCCGATTGATTGCTTCTCTCATCCACGTTTGACTGGTAGAGACCTCTTAAAGGAAAATCCAAGGGAGATATCGATCTGAAGCGATAAGGCCGCTTGTTGCTTACCTTAGAAAATCTCTATGTGTATAAAGAAAGAAAAGAAGAAAGATTTAAGAGCAATAAATGTTTTTTTCTTTCTTTCGAAATCATACTTTAAGTAGGCGTTTTCAAAAAAAAGTGTACCCTATCCTTTTCTTTGAATTTTTTTTAAACTATCGGAATCGATCGTGCTCTTGATTCTGAGTAAGAAAAACCATTTTTTTTCCAAATTAAAAAAAGAAAGGCTGCACTTTTTTTTTGTAAACGCCCAAGTAACTCAGAAGACGTTACCAGCGGGGAGGGGGGCGGACTGAAAATCAGCGCTGCGCAATGCAGGCTTACGCTTGCACTCGCAGCAAATGCTGAGTTCGCTCTTTTTGCCACAAAAATTCGAAATTACAAATAAAGCCAAGACGCTACCAAGCTGTTTGCTTCCACCCCCACCTGCCAAGACTCGAACAACTGCCTTCTGATTAGGTTTAATGTAGGTATGTTTTTTTCTTTTCGAAATGTTTATATATTTTTTTATTATTATTATTTTGTGGCAATAAGTGATTTCTTTCTTTCTTTCTTTCTACCATAGCAACAAGCTACAGTAAAAAGTTGATTGACCCTATTCCAATATAGACCAAATTATAATTTGAACATATACCAACAGATACGTCCTCTACCCTCTGGATCTATACAACGACTCTGCCCAGTACGCGCTCACGGTGTTCAAGAAACAGTTCTTGTACGACGAAGTGGAAGCCGAGGTCAACCTGTGCTTCGATCAGTTCGTGTACAAGCTGGCCGAGCAGGTGTACGCTCATTACAAGCAGTTGGCTGCCAGGTGAGACGATTTACAGTATTCAGTATTCAGTATATTTATTTCCATAACAATTTACATTGTGTCGGAACATGACATGTTTATTACAGCATATTATTTATAACCTTTGATGAATTATACCTTAGATTCACAATCGCGCGCCCAAATATGTCCGAGCCAAATGAGCGCCACTTTGGTAAAAGAAAGAAAGAAAATATATTTATTTGGTCACATTAAGACATAAAAAAAACAAACAAAGCAAAAGCGGAAAGAGCAAAATGGACACAAAAAGGGAAAAAAGGGAAAGGGAAGGGTTAAAAGTGGCATTCTTTTTTCTCGGTACGTCGTTGTCAAGTGTCAAGTTTTGCCGCTAGCGAAATTCGCCCGTAATAGAGTAAAGACTAGGTTCAAATTTCGTCTCGTATTATTTTAATTATTTTGTGTGAGATGATTTTATTTGTCACGCAAACAAATCAATAGTTCTGACATTCTTTGAAGGGGATTTTGCTCGGCAATGTGCGTCCTGGTTTAAATGTCATTGAACATAACACTTAATTCTAGCACATAAATTGTAATACCATAAAATTTGAGCCACTTTGGGACCACTGCAGGTATCCAGACACTAATTAAAATAAACTGAAAAAAAAACAACAAAAAGAAAACAGCGGGCACAAATAATGTAGGCTCTGTCATCTGTCATACTCATATGAATCTCTCATTAAGAAAGCAATTTGTGTACATTTAACTGCCTAATTTTAGTAATAGATATTTGTCTTCTTGAATTATTGAACACAGTCCTTATTTTGTTCTTAATTCCTTTACATCCCGGACATGTTCAGCAGATACGTACAATTTTCCTTTTGAAATTTTATATTGAGTAACACACACAAAACCGGTCGTCAAAATATACGTATTTTGATCTAAAAACGATAATTAATTTATTAGTAACGATACAAGAACAATTATATATGTTTACTATTATTTAAAGCAGGCTTTCCCAACCTTTATTTCGCTGAGCTTCCCCGAGCCAAAAATAATATTTTCATGATCCCTTAGGTAAATTCACTTATATTCGATTCATCCTTCCGTGTCTTATCATGTAAACAAACACTTCTCGAAGACACACACACTTTTCTCTTGGATTACACAATAACCATCACTTAAAATGTTCCTTTATACTTAAAGAGACTCACAAAGTATTGAAATCAGCCGATTAACCACTGAAAAATATCATTTCTAATAAGATTGCCTTCAATAATTGAAGGAACGATTGAATAACTTCAAAAATGTCTGACATTGCAGTGTCAAGATTGTCTTTGGAATGGATTGAAAAGTATTGATGGGAAACGACAACTTATCGATATGGATAAATGTAGCAATTAATACTTCATGTAGAAATTTCGGAAAATACGTGACAGGTTTAATTTTTGTCACAATGTTGCAAAGAAATTTAATAACGTCAGAACCTCAGAGCCGCCATAGTTGCGGACGCTAGGTGGCCGTGCACAGAGCCAATAAAGCAGTAATGTTGCGTTGTTACAGTATGCTGTTGGACAAGCGGTACCGGGCGGAGTGCATGGCGCGGGGCGCGCCGGCCGGGCCGCACGCCGGCCGCTACGCGTCGCTGTTGAGGCAGCGGCACGTCGCGCTGCTGGGGCGGCACGTGGCCCTCAGCGCGCTGGTCAGTGTACAGTGGGCGGCACGGGCGGGTCATGGCGCGGGGCGCGCCGGCCGGGCCGCACGCCGGCCGCTACGCGTCGCTGTTGAGGCAGCGGCACGTCGCGCTGCTGGGGCGGCACGTGGCCCTCAGCGCGCTGGTCAGTGTACAGTGGGCGGCACGGGCGGGTCATGGCGCGGGGCGCGCCGGCCGGGCCGCACGCCGGCCGCTACGCGTCGCTGTTGAGGCAGCGGCACGTCGCGCTGCTGGGGCGGCACGTGGCCCTCAGCGCGCTGGTCAGTGTACAGTGGGCGGCACGGGCGGGTCATGGCGCGGGGCGCGCCGGCCGGGCCGCACGCCGGCCGCTACGCGTCGCTGTTGAGGCAGCGGCACGTCGCGCTGCTGGGGCGGCACGTGGCCCTCAGCGCGCTGGTCAGTGTACAGTGGGCGGCACGGGCGGGTCATGGCGCGGGGCGCGCCGGCCGGGCCGCACGCCGGCCGCTACGCGTCGCTGTTGAGGCAGCGGCACGTCGCGCTGCTGGGGCGGCACGTGGCCCTCAGCGCGCTGGTCAGTGTACAGTGGGCGGCACGGGCGGGTCATGGCGCGGGGCGCGCCGGCCGGGCCGCACGCCGGCCGCTACGCGTCGCTGTTGAGGCAGCGGCACGTCGCGCTGCTGGGGCGGCACGTGGCCCTCAGCGCGCTGGTCAGTGTACAGTGGGCGGCACGGGCGGGTCATGGCGCGGGGCGCGCCGGCCGGGCCGCACGCCGGCCGCTACGCGTCGCTGTTGAGGCAGCGGCACGTCGCGCTGCTGGGGCGGCACGTGGCCCTCAGCGCGCTGGTCAGTGTACAGTGGGCGGCACGGGCGGGTCATGGCGCGGGGCGCGCCGGCCGGGCCGCACGCCGGCCGCTACGCGTCGCTGTTGAGGCAGCGGCACGTCGCGCTGCTGGGGCGGCACGTGGCCCTCAGCGCGCTGGTCAGTGTACAGTGGGCGGCACGGGCGGGTCATGGCGCGGGGCGCGCCGGCCGGGCCGCACGCCGGCCGCTACGCGTCGCTGTTGAGGCAGCGGCACGTCGCGCTGCTGGGGCGGCACGTGGCCCTCAGCGCGCTGGTCAGTGTACAGTGGGCGGCACGGGCGGGTCATGGCGCGGGGCGCGCCGGCCGGGCCGCACGCCGGCCGCTACGCGTCGCTGTTGAGGCAGCGGCACGTCGCGCTGCTGGGGCGGCACGTGGCCCTCAGCGCGCTGGTCAGTGTACAGTGGGCGGCACGGGCGGGTCATGGCGCGGGGCGCGCCGGCCGGGCCGCACGCCGGCCGCTACGCGTCGCTGTTGAGGCAGCGGCACGTCGCGCTGCTGGGGCGGCACGTGGCCCTCAGCGCGCTGGTCAGTGTACAGTGGGCGGCACGGGCGGGTCATGGCGCGGGGCGCGCCGGCCGGGCCGCACGCCGGCCGCTACGCGTCGCTGTTGAGGCAGCGGCACGTCGCGCTGCTGGGGCGGCACGTGGCCCTCAGCGCGCTGGTCAGTGTACAGTGGGCGGCACGGGCGGGTCATGGCGCGGGGCGCGCCGGCCGGGCCGCACGCCGGCCGCTACGCGTCGCTGTTGAGGCAGCGGCACGTCGCGCTGCTGGGGCGGCACGTGGCCCTCAGCGCGCTGGTCAGTGTACAGTGGGCGGCACGGGCGGGTCATGGCGCGGGGCGCGCCGGCCGGGCCGCACGCCGGCCGCTACGCGTCGCTGTTGAGGCAGCGGCACGTCGCGCTGCTGGGGCGGCACGTGGCCCTCAGCGCGCTGGTCAGTGTACAGTGGGCGGCACGGGCGGGTCATGGCGCGGGGCGCGCCGGCCGGGCCGCACGCCGGCCGCTACGCGTCGCTGTTGAGGCAGCGGCACGTCGCGCTGCTGGGGCGGCACGTGGCCCTCAGCGCGCTGGTCAGTGTACAGTGGGCGGCACGGGCGGGTCATGGCGCGGGGCGCGCCGGCCGGGCCGCACGCCGGCCGCTACGCGTCGCTGTTGAGGCAGCGGCACGTCGCGCTGCTGGGGCGGCACGTGGCCCTCAGCGCGCTGGTCAGTGTACAGTGGGCGGCACGGGCGGGTCATGGCGCGGGGCGCGCCGGCCGGGCCGCACGCCGGCCGCTACGCGTCGCTGTTGAGGCAGCGGCACGTCGCGCTGCTGGGGCGGCACGTGGCCCTCAGCGCGCTGGTCAGTGTACAGTGGGCGGCACGGGCGGGTCATGGCGCGGGGCGCGCCGGCCGGGCCGCACGCCGGCCGCTACGCGTCGCTGTTGAGGCAGCGGCACGTCGCGCTGCTGGGGCGGCACGTGGCCCTCAGCGCGCTGGTCAGTGTACAGTGGGCGGCACGGGCGGGTCATGGCGCGGGGCGCGCCGGCCGGGCCGCACGCCGGCCGCTACGCGTCGCTGTTGAGGCAGCGGCACGTCGCGCTGCTGGGGCGGCACGTGGCCCTCAGCGCGCTGGTCAGTGTACAGTGGGCGGCACGGGCGGGTCATGGCGCGGGGCGCGCCGGCCGGGCCGCACGCCGGCCGCTACGCGTCGCTGTTGAGGCAGCGGCACGTCGCGCTGCTGGGGCGGCACGTGGCCCTCAGCGCGCTGGTCAGTGTACAGTGGGCGGCACGGGCGGGTCATGGCGCGGGGCGCGCCGGCCGGGCCGCACGCCGGCCGCTACGCGTCGCTGTTGAGGCAGCGGCACGTCGCGCTGCTGGGGCGGCACGTGGCCCTCAGCGCGCTGGTCAGTGTACAGTGGGCGGCACGGGCGGGTCATGGCGCGGGGCGCGCCGGCCGGGCCGCACGCCGGCCGCTACGCGTCGCTGTTGAGGCAGCGGCACGTCGCGCTGCTGGGGCGGCACGTGGCCCTCAGCGCGCTGGTCAGTGTACAGTGGGCGGCACGGGCGGGTCATGGCGCGGGGCGCGCCGGCCGGGCCGCACGCCGGCCGCTACGCGTCGCTGTTGAGGCAGCGGCACGTCGCGCTGCTGGGGCGGCACGTGGCCCTCAGCGCGCTGGTCAGTGTACAGTGGGCGGCACGGGCGGGTCATGGCGCGGGGCGCGCCGGCCGGGCCGCACGCCGGCCGCTACGCGTCGCTGTTGAGGCAGCGGCACGTCGCGCTGCTGGGGCGGCACGTGGCCCTCAGCGCGCTGGTCAGTGTACAGTGGGCGGCACGGGCGGGTCATGGCGCGGGGCGCGCCGGCCGGGCCGCACGCCGGCCGCTACGCGTCGCTGTTGAGGCAGCGGCACGTCGCGCTGCTGGGGCGGCACGTGGCCCTCAGCGCGCTGGTCAGTGTACAGTGGGCGGCACGGGCGGGTCATGGCGCGGGGCGCGCCGGCCGGGCCGCACGCCGGCCGCTACGCGTCGCTGTTGAGGCAGCGGCACGTCGCGCTGCTGGGGCGGCACGTGGCCCTCAGCGCGCTGGTCAGTGTACAGTGGGCGGCACGGGCGGGTCATGGCGCGGGGCGCGCCGGCCGGGCCGCACGCCGGCCGCTACGCGTCGCTGTTGAGGCAGCGGCACGTCGCGCTGCTGGGGCGGCACGTGGCCCTCAGCGCGCTGGTCAGTGTACAGTGGGCGGCACGGGCGGGTCATGGCGCGGGGCGCGCCGGCCGGGCCGCACGCCGGCCGCTACGCGTCGCTGTTGAGGCAGCGGCACGTCGCGCTGCTGGGGCGGCACGTGGCCCTCAGCGCGCTGGTCAGTGTACAGTGGGCGGCACGGGCGGGTCATGGCGCGGGGCGCGCCGGCCGGGCCGCACGCCGGCCGCTACGCGTCGCTGTTGAGGCAGCGGCACGTCGCGCTGCTGGGGCGGCACGTGGCCCTCAGCGCGCTGGTCAGTGTACAGTGGGCGGCACGGGCGGGTCATGGCGCGGGGCGCGCCGGCCGGGCCGCACGCCGGCCGCTACGCGTCGCTGTTGAGGCAGCGGCACGTCGCGCTGCTGGGGCGGCACGTGGCCCTCAGCGCGCTGGTCAGTGTACAGTGGGCGGCACGGGCGGGTCATGGCGCGGGGCGCGCCGGCCGGGCCGCACGCCGGCCGCTACGCGTCGCTGTTGAGGCAGCGGCACGTCGCGCTGCTGGGGCGGCACGTGGCCCTCAGCGCGCTGGTCAGTGTACAGTGGGCGGCACGGGCGGGTCATGGCGCGGGGCGCGCCGGCCGGGCCGCACGCCGGCCGCTACGCGTCGCTGTTGAGGCAGCGGCACGTCGCGCTGCTGGGGCGGCACGTGGCCCTCAGCGCGCTGGTCAGTGTACAGTGGGCGGCACGGGCGGGTCATGGCGCGGGGCGCGCCGGCCGGGCCGCACGCCGGCCGCTACGCGTCGCTGTTGAGGCAGCGGCACGTCGCGCTGCTGGGGCGGCACGTGGCCCTCAGCGCGCTGGTCAGTGTACAGTGGGCGGCACGGGCGGGTCATGGCGCGGGGCGCGCCGGCCGGGCCGCACGCCGGCCGCTACGCGTCGCTGTTGAGGCAGCGGCACGTCGCGCTGCTGGGGCGGCACGTGGCCCTCAGCGCGCTGGTCAGTGTACAGTGGGCGGCACGGGCGGGTCATGGCGCGGGGCGCGCCGGCCGGGCCGCACGCCGGCCGCTACGCGTCGCTGTTGAGGCAGCGGCACGTCGCGCTGCTGGGGCGGCACGTGGCCCTCAGCGCGCTGGTCAGTGTACAGTGGGCGGCACGGGCGGGTCATGGCGCGGGGCGCGCCGGCCGGGCCGCACGCCGGCCGCTACGCGTCGCTGTTGAGGCAGCGGCACGTCGCGCTGCTGGGGCGGCACGTGGCCCTCAGCGCGCTGGTCAGTGTACAGTGGGCGGCACGGGCGGGTCATGGCGCGGGGCGCGCCGGCCGGGCCGCACGCCGGCCGCTACGCGTCGCTGTTGAGGCAGCGGCACGTCGCGCTGCTGGGGCGGCACGTGGCCCTCAGCGCGCTGGTCAGTGTACAGTGGGCGGCACGGGCGGGTCATGGCGCGGGGCGCGCCGGCCGGGCCGCACGCCGGCCGCTACGCGTCGCTGTTGAGGCAGCGGCACGTCGCGCTGCTGGGGCGGCACGTGGCCCTCAGCGCGCTGGTCAGTGTACAGTGGGCGGCACGGGCGGGTCATGGCGCGGGGCGCGCCGGCCGGGCCGCACGCCGGCCGCTACGCGTCGCTGTTGAGGCAGCGGCACGTCGCGCTGCTGGGGCGGCACGTGGCCCTCAGCGCGCTGGTCAGTGTACAGTGGGCGGCACGGGCGGGTCATGGCGCGGGGCGCGCCGGCCGGGCCGCACGCCGGCCGCTACGCGTCGCTGTTGAGGCAGCGGCACGTCGCGCTGCTGGGGCGGCACGTGGCCCTCAGCGCGCTGGTCAGTGTACAGTGGGCGGCACGGGCGGGTCATGGCGCGGGGCGCGCCGGCCGGGCCGCACGCCGGCCGCTACGCGTCGCTGTTGAGGCAGCGGCACGTCGCGCTGCTGGGGCGGCACGTGGCCCTCAGCGCGCTGGTCAGTGTACAGTGGGCGGCACGGGCGGGTCATGGCGCGGGGCGCGCCGGCCGGGCCGCACGCCGGCCGCTACGCGTCGCTGTTGAGGCAGCGGCACGTCGCGCTGCTGGGGCGGCACGTGGCCCTCAGCGCGCTGGTCAGTGTACAGTGGGCGGCACGGGCGGGTCATGGCGCGGGGCGCGCCGGCCGGGCCGCACGCCGGCCGCTACGCGTCGCTGTTGAGGCAGCGGCACGTCGCGCTGCTGGGGCGGCACGTGGCCCTCAGCGCGCTGGTCAGTGTACAGTGGGCGGCACGGGCGGGTCATGGCGCGGGGCGCGCCGGCCGGGCCGCACGCCGGCCGCTACGCGTCGCTGTTGAGGCAGCGGCACGTCGCGCTGCTGGGGCGGCACGTGGCCCTCAGCGCGCTGGTCAGTGTACAGTGGGCGGCACGGGCGGGTCATGGCGCGGGGCGCGCCGGCCGGGCCGCACGCCGGCCGCTACGCGTCGCTGTTGAGGCAGCGGCACGTCGCGCTGCTGGGGCGGCACGTGGCCCTCAGCGCGCTGGTCAGTGTACAGTGGGCGGCACGGGCGGGTCATGGCGCGGGGCGCGCCGGCCGGGCCGCACGCCGGCCGCTACGCGTCGCTGTTGAGGCAGCGGCACGTCGCGCTGCTGGGGCGGCACGTGGCCCTCAGCGCGCTGGTCAGTGTACAGTGGGCGGCACGGGCGGGTCATGGCGCGGGGCGCGCCGGCCGGGCCGCACGCCGGCCGCTACGCGTCGCTGTTGAGGCAGCGGCACGTCGCGCTGCTGGGGCGGCACGTGGCCCTCAGCGCGCTGGTCAGTGTACAGTGGGCGGCACGGGCGGGTCATGGCGCGGGGCGCGCCGGCCGGGCCGCACGCCGCCATCCATCCCAGCCTATATACGTCCCACTGCTGGGCAGAAGCCTCCTCTCAGAACAAGAGGGCTTGGGCCATAGTTCCCACGCGGGCCCAGTGCAGATTGGGAACTTCACGCGCACCATTGAATTGTTTCGCAAGTTTATTTATACAGGTTTCCTCACGAATGTTATCCTTCACCGCAAAGCTCGTGGAAAATTTCAAATGTAATTCCGCACATGAATTTCAAAAAAGCCAGAGGTGCGAGCCGGGGGTTTGAACCCACGACCCTCTGCTTGAGAAGCGATAGACGTGATAGGTCGTGATAAAAGCGTGTTCGTCTGTCTCAGGTGGCGCAGCGCATCAACTCCGATATGCACCGAGCTTTGGACGCGGCGGTCGCCAAGTTTGAAGCTGGAGACATCACTGGCGTTGTGGTAAGTACAACTAGCCAAATAAGTGGTCTATCAATTTTTAAACAAGTTCCTATCAAATGTATATGTCACTAAAGTCGAACTTTCAAGTTGACAGATCTATTACACGTCTATTGGCGTTATTGTTTTATGACTTGCAAACGGATTCGATTTGTGGCATTCGAACATGCCGGATGTAGTCAATGTATAATTTTGCTATTTAAGTTTCTTTGGCTAATTGAAGTATAATTTTGATAGTGTTTTATGCGGCGATTAACCTTAACAGTGAACAGTGATCACAAAATTCTATATTGCTCTCGTGTCTGACATTTTTTAATGCGCAGGTTGTCTTCACGTGGTTTCCGGAATTTTACTATCAAGTTGCAAAAACTACAACTACCGAACAACGTCCCTCTCAAAGAGAGTACCTTGACACTGGCGAAATTGTCCTAATAAGGACAAAAAGCCATATTTTAAAAGAGAAGAAGAGACTTGCAAACGATTATCTATCAACTTTAGGTTGGTAGACCACATATTTGGAAACAAACGTTGTAATACCAAATAAACATTTGCTTTACCTTATGTACTTAACACAACACAAGGAGTTAATTTTTTTTTAGATCTTTATTTATTATGGAACTTTGATCAAAATATTATGAACATGTCAGTTCCAAAAGGACTTAACTGTAAAAACACCACAAGAGCCATATGATTTAAATGAGTAACTCGTGCCAAGAGGGACATGACATGTCCTCCAAACCATACCACCGGATACCCTGCCACAGAGTGGCAAACCTGCGCACGGACTCTCTTACACAGTACTCGAACAAATGTCTACCACAAATCTGTCGACTCACTTATCTAAAAATCCGTCAACAAATCTAACAGCCTGCGACCAGGGAATTATTTTTATATAGCAAAAAATGCTAAATAAACATACGTTTATAGGTAGCTTCGGGGGTTTATTATTTTCGCTTAAAAAAGTATTTCTTTCAGGAACTGGAAGGGCTGATAGCCGTCAACCGTCTCTGTCACAAACTCCTGAGCCGCTATTTGGCTCTGGACGACTTCGACAGCATCCTGCGGGAGTCAGACCACGGCGTGCTGGCCCCTTACGGGCGCATCACTCTGCACGTGTTCTGGGAGCTCAACTACGATCTGCTGCCTAATTACTGCTACAACGCTGCCACTGACAGGTGAGACAACACTTAGGTACGGATAAAACACTGGTGCGGCTACAACACTGCGGTGCGGCTACAACACTGCGATGCGGCTACAACACTGCAGTACGGCTACAACACTGTGGTACAGCAACAACACCGTGGTTTGGAGCCGCTTCCTGGCTTTGGCTGACTTCGACAGCATCCTGCGGCAGTCAGACCACGGCGTGCTGGCCTCTTACGGGCGCATCACTCTGCACGTGTTCTGGGAACTCAACTACGACCTGCTTCCTGATTACTGCTACAACGCTGCCACTGACAGGTGAGACAACACTAGTACAGGTAAAAAACTGGTGCGGCTACAACACTGTGATGCGGCTACAACACTGTGATGCGGCTACAACACTGCAGTGCGGCTACAACACTGGTACAGCAAGAACACCGTGATGTGGAGCCGCTTCCTGGCTTTGGATGACTTCGACAGCATCTTGCGGCAGTCAGACCACGGCGTGCTGGCCCCTTACGGGCGCATCACTCTGCACGTGTTCTGGGAACTTAATTACAATCTGCTGCCTAACTGCTACTACGCTGCTACTTACAGATGAGACAACAATGCAGTGCAACTACAACAGTGTGGTATGAGTACAATATTGCTGCGGCTACAACACTGCGGTGCGGCTACAACACTGTGGTGCGGCTACAACACTGTAGTGCCGCTATAACTCTATTGTACATCAAAACAATTCCCTAACTCACGTCTTTGCAATAATGTACCTATGGTTGATTTTGTGTAATATTATTTGTTGCAGATTCGTGAAATGCCGCGGCATCCAGTTCGCGGCGAACGTGCAGCGCGAACGCCCGCAACAGTACGGGCACGCGCTGCTCTGGGGCTCCAAACAGCTCAGCTTGGCTTACTCTGCTCAGTACGCGCAGTACGCAGGTAAACTACTACTGGACGTGCAAATGTCATTAGGATTGGATTTCCTGGGAAATATGAGAATAGAAAATTGAAAATAAATATGTTTAAATTTGTTTTAATAAACTAGAGTTTACCCGCGGCTTCGCACGCGTAAAGTATTCGATCTGGTAATTAAAATTGAAATTCCGAGATAAAGTAATCGTTTGCACAGGTTTCGTGGGCACGCAGCACTTGCACGCGCTGGTGCGTCTGCTGGGCTACCAGGGGGCCGCGGTCGTGGTCGCGGAGCTGCTGGGGGTCGCGCGGGGGCTCCTCCACGGGACGCTGGCGCAGTTCACGCGCGCGCTGCAGGCCGCCATGCCGCGCCACTGCAAGCTGCCGCGCTACGACTACGGCTCCAACGGTGAGTGAGGCAGGGGGCCGCTGAAGACGATGATTGAAAATATAGATGAGCGCAAAAATAAGACAAGCTCTGGGAATCGAACCCAGGTCCTCGAACCCAGGTTATTCCGTGCCGCGTGTTATACCGCTACACCACCGCTGGACAACGGTACAGACACGAATTTCTCCTATGCACCACATATCTCAGCTTGTTTGTTGCTTATATAGCTACTTAAGCAGTGACACTAGCGACATCTATGCCGTAGCCCTCATCGAGAAACTTAAGGCATTATGGCATAGATGTCGCTAGTGTCACTGCTTAAGTAGCTAAATAAGAAACAAACAAGCTGAGATATGTGGTGCATAGGAGAAATTCGTGTCTGTACCGTTGTCGATTTACGACGCGCAAAATCTTTCTCAATATTTAAATATATGCTTAAGGAGCACTATCTGACATCTTGTAACAATTAGCTTTATAAAAATTTATCTATTTATTTGTTGCTGTTTATCTCCCTGCCTAGGTATATTTATTTTAGACTTATATTCGTTCGTAGATGTATTTTTGTTGTTTTAATTTTCTGATCTACTTTTGATGCACCACCTATTGAAATCTAGTCCTTCCTTCTTTCCGTAAAAAGGTTGCCTGGAAGAGATCACTCTTAAGCGATAAGGCCGCCTATTGCTTACCGTGTATTTTTTTTTCTCTGTGTATTTGTTTTCTGTATCACTTACTATTTCTGGTGTACAATAAAGAGTCTTTGTATTGTATTGTTGTATTGTTGTCCAGCGGTGGTGTAGCGGTATAGCACGTGGCACGGAATGCCGAGGACCTGGGTTCGATTCCCAATGCTGGTCTTATTTTTCTGGTTTTTCTGTGCATCTATTTCAGTTTGTACTTTCAATTTTGGTTTTACGGGATGACCGTGAAAGTAAAAATTTGGAAGTGAACTAAAAATACAAAAAGATTCCAAAAAATTTGCAGGTGGTAGAACCTTGTGCAAGGTCCGCCCGGATTGCTACCACCATCTTGCTCGCTAATCCTGCCGTGAAGCAGCAGTGCTTGCACTGTTCGGCGCGGAGAGTAAGACAGCCGGTGAAATTACTGGCACTTGAGGTATCCCATCTTAGGCCTCTAGGTTGGCAACGCATCTGCAATCCCCCTGGTATTGCAAATGTCTATGGGCGGTGGTGATCTCTTACCATCAGGAGACTCACTTGCTCGTTTACCATCCAGTGGAATAAAAAAAAAACGTACCTACCAAACCAATCTTGAAGAAGATGATGATGATGATTTATTTATTTAAGCCATAAATTGTATGTATAAGGTACATGCTGATGTTATGCAATACAATAGTATCAATACAATTTTACCCAGTGGGTGTAGCTACATTTCACTTAATGACTAACAATTAAGCTATAGGGACATAACTCGATAACAAACTTTCAGAGCTGACAAAAATTTAGAGTGTTTGAGTGACTTAATTTCTACAGGCAATGTATTATACACTTTTGCAGCCACGTAAGTAGCGCTGCGCTGGTAGATTGTTGTCGTAGCAATAGGGGCCCGGACATCGTAAGCAAACCTCAAGTTAAGTCTGATGCTATTAAAATTATTTTTTGGAGGAAATTTATTTGGATTTCGAAAGACTAATTTGCAGAGCTCTATAATGTACAGTGCTGGAAGAGTGGGCAAACCTAGTTTTTTAAAAGATGCTCTGCATGATTCTCGGTTTGAGTGGATGCCATTTAAAATACGCACACATCTCTTTTGTAATGTAAATATATGTTTAAATATATGATGATGATTTAAATATATGTTTGTTTGTCCAGGTGTGTTGGGCTATTACCACGCGCAACTGACAGACATAGTGCAGTACCCGGACGCGAGGACGGAGCTGTTCCACGCCTTCCGGGAGCTCGGGAACATCATCCTGTTCTGTATGCTGATAGAGCAGGTACACTGTTGGGCTTCCCACTCTAGTCGTATACACGGTTTTTTTTATATCCGTTAACTTCGGTAGATGACTTAGTTGATTGATATGAACTACCTGATAATTAACTCTCGCACAACTGAAAAATCTTTTTTAAAGATTAAAATCTTTTTTTCATCTCTCCTGTTTGGAAAGTGTAATTTTCATGGGTTGATAGCCGGGTGGAAAATTGCGTTTTCATCTCTAGGGTGGAAAGTTTTTTTTTTTCGGCTAGCCCCGTTGTCGAAGATAATTGAGTTACGTCAATGACACTGTGTTTTTTTTGACGTTTCGGCATGGCCATCTAGATGCACGTCGTGACCCACTCGATTTTTTTTATAGTTGGGCGGGCAAGTGGCCAGGTCGAAAAGGTACCGTTGGAGGTTGGATATAAGTAATTTCAATTTAATATTATTTTAATTTTTTTTTGTAGTAAGTAAACTTTCCTCACAGTCGAAATGAAAAGTGTCTAACTAGGGTGAAATTACCCATTTCCTCTCGAACTTTTGGCGCTTTCACTTATATCTCGGGTGAAATGGGTCACTTTCCACCCTTGGTTATCAATCTACTATTTAAATGTTAAATTAGTTAGATGTTAAATTGTAAAATAAACAAACATGACAAGTGACATTGATGTGACACATAAGAGAGGCAATAAAAAAGCTGCATATTTAACTTTCTTTCGCCAAATATGTGTGAATTAAACACGGATTAGTTATGGACTCGTCTCGTCGTCTCGGGCAAAATGGCTCGTTTTATGCTCTTGGTGTAGAATCTACTATTGTCTTTGTATTATGTGCAGGCGTTGAGCCAGGAAGAAGTGACGGACTTACTGCACGCCGCCCCCTTCCAGAACATCTTGCCGCGCCCGTTCACTGGTGGTAAGTCAGGGGATTTAGTTTTGTACTTTCTTTACTGTAAATTACACACACACACACACACACACACAAACATCACGCCTGTATTCCCAAATGGGGTAGGCAGAGCACACGAAACGTTACCGCTTCGGAGCCACTTTTAGCAATTAAAAATACATAAATAAATAAAAAATGTAAAAATGTAAATTACATCTATGGAATACAGTGGAATCCGGATATAACGACGGCCAAGGAGCCGGTGATATTACGTCGTACTAACCGGACGCCGTACTAAACGAACGGATGTACTTTCATTGTGGCTCATATGAAAACCAAACATGCCTATACTTACGTCGCTAAAAACTGTTGGTTGTTAAATGCGTAGTCGTACTAAACGGACTATACGGTAATGAACTATGTGACTTTTTAAATTAGGATAAATTATGTAATTTTTTGAATTCAAAATGACAATTACTATTTATTGTTATGGGCAAAAAAAGAGCGTAATAAATTTTCTTTTTTGATTTTTAAGGAGGTATCAGACGGTTCACTTGAATGAACGTTCTTTCGAGTGAATGCTTCGTTTTTCTTCTATTTCATGTGGGATTAACTGGAATGGCTTCGCCGTACAGTGATAATGCAGAGTGCTATGATAATGATGGAGTAAAATTACACAAAACGCGTCCTAGTATGAATTTTGAATGAAATTAAATTCAGGAGTGCTGCTTAAGAGAAGTTTCCCTGCCGACCGCGCGGCCGCGTTAGATTTTCATTTGGAATATTGCTGTCTTTATCGCTCGTGACCCCCCCAAGCACATCCCCTCCCGCTTCTACACTTCCCGCTAAAATATATCGAGATAGATGTAGGCTTTTTAATATTTGGATGGTTGAATTTTGGGTTTCGTTGTCCTCATATTATACGAAAAGTATAGCACAGAAATCTGTAACTTCATTATATTTTCTATGCCTGTGGTTTTTTAGATTTTTGTAAAAATGCTTAAACAGTCTGTTATTCTCGTGCAAAGTTGACATCTTTTTTTTGTCGACTTTTGAGCTACTGTAATTCTGATATTACACATTTTATGAAAAGCTGAAAAACCACAGGCATAGATAATTACGTCTAGTCCATACTTACAAAATTTCATTTACTTCTGTTGCCTAGTTTTCAAATGAGACCGAGTACGTTTGTATGGAGAATGGAACGAAGAGACTTCTCTTAAGTGGCTAAATAAAAAACAAACAACGGTTTTACGGTAGCAATTTTACCTCTTTTAGTAAAAAAACTATTTTTTTATTTCATAACTTGTATTTTTTGCGTGTAGAGGGAGAAAAACCAGAGACGAAACAGAAGCGGTTGGAGGCGAAATACGCGGCACTGCAGATAGTTCAAAACGTTGACAAATATGGCACCGCTAAGGTGAGTACAGTACCAAAGCAGGTAGGACCTTGTGCAAGGTCCGCCCGGATTGCTACCACCATCTTGCTCGCTAATCCTGCCGTGAAGCAGCAGTGTTTGGATTTCGGAGTGGAGAGTAAGACAGCCGGTGAAATTACTGGCACTTGAGGTATCCCATCTTAGGTGTCTAGGTTGGCAACGCATCTGGCCCCTGGTGTTGCAGATGTTTATGGGCGGTTGTGGTCTCTTACCATCAGGAGACCCACAGTATAGGCTTAGTTACATTATTAGAAAATATTGGACATGTAGTTTTTTTTTTGTCAGTCAAACAAAAAAATTACAAAGATGAATTGCGTCAAAGTTCTGAAGTGGCTAAAATTAAATATATTTTTTCCATAATTTTTTGTTTAATTGACGATAGAAAAAGATAAGTCCTATATTTTCTGATTGTCTGATTGACAGACTTAGTTTATGATTGTCTGATTGACAGACTTAGTTATGATTGTCTGATTGACAGACTTAGTTATGATTGTCTGATTGACAGACTTAGTATATGATTGTCTGATTGACAGGCTTAGGGCCTGCTTCACCACTTGTCGACTTTAAGTGACGGATATCAGGATGCCGTCTCTATTTATTTTGTCTGAATAAACAAAGACGGCATTAATTTTATCCGACACTTAGTCGACAAGTAGTGAAACGGGCCTTTAGTTTTATTTTGGGACATCAGTTTGTTGTTGTTATTTCGTTACTACTTTAAAAAAACACGTACCTAAAAATCGATAATTTTTCCGAGTGAACTTTATGAAAATTATGTCGAGGTTCACTTTTGTTGACACGATTGATTTTAGATACGAGATTTTTTCAAAGTAGTGACGATTTGTCCTATGAATTTTTTTTTACTTTTTGGCTTTGATGAATTATACCTGTAGATTCACAATCGCGCGCCCAAATATGTCCGAGCCAAATGAGCGCCAGTTTGAATCACTGGCCTAAAATCACTGCTTCAGATCACCGGGATAGGTTGGTCGATAGGTCGATCGGTAGGTCGATAGTAGGTAGATAGGTTGGTAGAATGCTCGCCTGCCACTTTGGTAAAACTGGCCTTCTTTTTTCTCAGTACGTTGTTGTCAAGTGTCAAGCGTTGTGGAGTATTGCCGCTAGCGAAATTCGCCCGTAATAGAGTAAAGACTAGGTTCAAATTTCGTCTCGTATTATTTTAATTATTTTTTGTGAGATGATTTTATTTGTCACGCAAACAAATCAATAGTTCTGACATTCTTTGAAGGGGATTTTGTTCGGCAATGTGCATCCTGGTTTAAATGTCATTGCTTTTTGGTATGTTTGCAGCAAAGTCAGCTAGCCCGGGAGGGCGACTTACTGACTCGCGAGCGTCTGTGCTGCGGGCTGTCGCTGTTCTCGGTGGTGCTGCGGCGGCTGCGCGGCTGCCTGCAGGCGCCGCAGTGGCCGCTCCCGCCCGCGCCGCCGCACCACGCGCCGCTCCACGCCGACGACACCAACGAGTTCCACCGGTGAGCACCCGGACGGGACACGGTCACAGTATATACTGCGGGGCTGCGCGGCTGCCTGCAGGCGCCGCAGTGGCCGCTCCCGCCCGCGCCGCCGCACCACGCGCCGCTCCACGCCGACGACACCAACGAGTTCCACCGGTGAGCACCCGGACGGGACACGGTCACAGTATATACTGCGGGGCTGCGCGGCTGCCTGCAGGCGCCGCAGTGGCCGCTAAAATAAACTTCGATTCGAAATCAGATTCCCTTTGGGGGCGTAGGTTCGTATCCTACCGGCTGCGCCATGTTGAAGTATTGGAAGGATACGTGAATCAAACTACAAGCTCGGTGTAAGACTGCCTCATGCTTTATTTACCTACCCTCATCATATTTCTATGTAGGTATCAATATAAACTACCTACAGAAACCACGCGCCGCTCCACGCTGACGACACCAACGAGTTCCACCGGTGAGCCCGCACTGTATACACGGACGGGACACGGTCACAGTATATATATAAGTTAAAGTAGCTGAAGTAGTAGGGAAGCTACGAACAAATCGATCGAAACGAACACACTCACACGCGCGCTCTACACGGCCTGTAAAGGGGTCTCGCGGTACTGCAAATTCAAATTCAAATAATTTATTCAGTAAATAGGCCGCAGTGGGCACTTTTACACGTCATTCTTAAAAATACCAGCGCTTTCGGAAAGACCATCCTTGCCAAGAAGAATGCGCCGCAAGAAACTTGGCAGAAAGTCATTTTTTCAAAATAAAATTGTAACCTAGCCTCGTGCGACACAATGTGCAATAGAATGTGCACAATAAGTTCAAGGGAATTAGGAATCTACGACAATGTGACAAAGTAAAAATTCTTTCGTTTTTCTATTGTTTTACACCATGGCAGTTTGACGATAGTTTGACCTTATTCTCGAAACAATTAGATTCTAATTGCTTTGTCAACTTTTTTCAAAATATTTATATGGTGGACTTCAGGACGATAAAGAACATTTTCATTATGTAAAATTACTTATTTCCAGATTGTGGTCTGCGTTGCAGTTCCTGTACTGTATCCCAGTTGGTGACACGCAGTTCACTGTCGAGTGAGTAAACGATCCCCAAATCATTTCGTCACTACTTTAAAAAAATGTCGCACCTCAAAATAGATAATTTTTCCCAGTGAACTTTATGAACATTACGTCAAGGTTCAATTTTGTTGACATATTGATTTTAGACTAAATCGTCACTACTTTGAAAAAACATTATTATTTATTATTATTATATAAATTATCAGGCAGGCAGTTGCAAGCAACTGATAGGTGCCTGTATCTAGCTGTTCCTTGGTCAAGTATTCTTAGTATTATTAATGTGTTGGTCTAGTCGGTTCTTAAATTGGTTAACATTCAGTGCTGAGACTACATGTTCATTGTTTCAAAGTAGTGACGATTTATCACCGAAAATACAAAAAAATATACTTTTACATTTTTATATTTTATTTTACGATTTTTTTTTAATTTTAATGTCACACTGTTTAGTTATTTGATAAATTTGAAATGTATTTGAAATGCTAATTTCGTTCACTATATTGCTTATTTTTCAACAGATATCGATGATTTTTGCGTGATTTATTTTATTTTTCAGTTTTGTATTAAGTTAAATTATTCAAAAGAAAATTTGTGTTCCATGCATATTCCTTATTCCACTCCAGCATTTCTTTTCTGTTTTTTTTTCAACGTGTTCTAACTAGACCTCAAAAAACGGGAAAATATATAGTTATTTAAATAGACACATATTTTTATTTGTAGTTTTGGTTTACCTTGTATTCAGTTTTAGTTTTCTAATTGTATTTTATAATATTCACTAAAAGTAAATAAATAAATAATGACTAAAATGTTAATAGATATATTTTAATTTGTAGTTTTAGTTTAGTTTTCTAATTAATATTCATGACGTAAAATTTAATTTGTGCAAAGTCCGCCCGGATTGCTACCACCATCTTGCTCCTAATCCTGCCGTGAAGCTGCTGCTTTTTTTTTCTTTTTGCACTGCTATGCTTGTACTGTTGTGTTTCGGCGTGGAGAGTAAGACAGCCGGTGAAATTGCTGGCACTTGAGGTATCCCATCTTAGGCCTCTAGGTTGGCAACGCATTAGCAATACCCCTGGTGTTGCAGATGTTTATGGGTGGCGGTGATCTCTTACCATCAGGAGACCCGTTTGTTCGTTTGCCATCCAGTCGAATAAAATAAAAGTAGCGATATACTATAGTTGACGAGATCGCTCGTGGCACGCGGAGTTGTAAAACGAGTCAGTGACGTCAGCCATTAAAGGTTGGGCGTGCCACAAAACGTGCTGAACTAAATATCGATAGGAAAATGGAACATCACTATGCCCGCCCATAAGGCCTATAAGTGTAAGGGAGCGCGCAATATACTCTATCCCGTTCGCACTTATAGCCCCGCGTGCCACGAGCGATCTCGTCATCTATAGCATTTGTTTCACAATCGTCTTGTACCTGTGTCCTCCAGAGAGCTGTTCGGCGAAGGCCTGCATTGGGCGGGGTGCACCATAGTGGCGCTGCTGGGGCAGCAGCGACGGTTCGAGGCGCTGGACTTCTGCTACCACATACTGAGGGTGCAACGAGTGGACGGGAAAGACGAGCTGGTCAAAGGGATCGTGAGTGCCACCGACATTCATACTATACTAGTATTACTTATACAGCCAATGACATTTAAACCAGGACGCACATTGCCGAACAAAATCCCCTTCAAAGAATGTCAGAACTATTGATTTGTTTGCGCGACAAATAGAATCATCTCACACAAAATAATTAAAATAATACGAGACGAAATTTGAACCTAGTCTTTACTCTATTACGGGCGAATTTCGCTAGCGGCAAAACTCCACAACGCTTGACTGAGAAAAAAGAAGGCCACTTT
Source organism: Choristoneura rosaceana (assembly GCA_037349165.1). Lineage (NCBI taxonomy): Eukaryota > Metazoa > Arthropoda > Insecta > Lepidoptera > Tortricidae > Choristoneura > Choristoneura rosaceana. The sequence goes on from JAZBNJ010000050.1 coordinate 3,163,078, forward strand.
TACCAAAGTGGCGCTCATTTGGCTCGGACTTATTTGGGCGCGCGATTGTGAATCTACAGGTATAATTCATCAAAGTATACAGCGTGTATTTTTGATACTACCTCAAACTGTAACCAGCCGAAGATTTAAGTGGTGTGAACCGATAATATAATACCGAGCGTAATTAAAAATATTATTATTATATTTTTAATTTTCGAAATATTTTCGAGCAGCAATGTAATGCGTACAATAATTTGATACGAGAGAGAAGCGTTCTGTGACAGCTGTCACGTCAACAAGAGCGACGTTTTGAATAAAAACAAAGCAGGATCACGTAGTGATACATTGCGTGCTAATAATTTTTGTAAGGAATATAATAAGTCATTTTGAAAATTAATTGTTTTTTTTTTGTAAACGTTACCAACTGACGTACCCGCAAAATGCTATGTAATCTAGTGCTATGTGCGTAAGTGTGTGTATTTGTTACTCTTTCACGTTTAAACGGCTGAACGGATTTGGATGCATGTATAGAATAGAATACTTTTTAATGTCAGATAGTTAGACAGGTATTGTAGATATTCTGACTTGATAGATATTTCTGAGTACGAAAAACCATATTTTTTCTAAAATTAAAAAAAAGAAAGGTTACACTTTTTTGAAAATGCCCGTAAACGCTATTGTTATTATCTATACTAATATTATAAATGCGAAAGTAACTCTGTCTGTCTGTCTGTTACGCTTTCACGCCAAAACCGCTGAACCGACTTTGATGAAACTTGGTACAGAGATAGTATAGACCTTGGGAAAGAATATAGGCTATCTTTTATTGCGAAAAAGAGGCTTTAAGGGGTTGAAAGTTCGTTGCTGTCGAAAATAAAACCATAAAACTTGGCATTAAAGCACTTAATAAGAAATAAGTCGGTTTTTTCAACATAGGATACGTTTTATTCCGGTAGAGGGCGCCAGCGCGCCATATTCTAGATCCGCGCAGACGAAGTCACGGGCATAAGCTAGTATATTAATATATGTGAACGTTCTCCCCGCAGCCTCTGAAGCGTATGGTGGACCGCATCCGACGCTTCCAAGTCCTGAACTCTCAGATCTTCGGCGTGCTGGCGCGCCACCTCGCGGCAGACGACGAGCGCGCCGGCGTCGAGCACGTGCGCTGCTTCCCCCCTCCCAGCGCGCCCAACCACCCCTAGAGGGGGGGGAGGGACATGAGATGTCAGGAGACAGTTATGACTTTGATCGTTTTTAGAACCCTCTTTGTGGACCAATCAACTTTTTTACCGACACTAATCTGTCCGCGACATTTTTCAAACAATCGCAGATTTTTGTAAGTAAACAGGTTTTTTCTGCAATTTAATAGGTGTACATGAATACTTGCCATCTTACGTAAGTTCAACCTATTAAACCGTGAAATATCTTGTTGGAAGTACGATTTTTTGGTAACGCCGTAGACAATTTTGGTAACGCAGGAGACGCCCAAAGTGTCGGTAAAATAGTTGTTTGGCCCTTGTACGTTATTATTGTGAAAGTAGCATTTAATCTACGACGTAGATTTCTTGATTTCCGTTTACATCGACAGACTGCTTAGTTCATTGATATGAGATATAAACTACATGGTAATTAACTTTATGACCAATTTTTTTATGTGCGCAATAACTTCACATTCATTGTTATAGGTCAAAATATAAAATATTCGAACTTGATTATTGATATTGTAGTGATCACAACTTAAAACAATACATAGTATAATGGATTCTACTCTCAATTCTGAGCAAAGTACTTTCTGGTTTTCAGTTATTTAATAAACACCTTGTATTCATATAGAAGATTAATGTGACTGATGGCCACTTGCAGGAAACACATAAATCTCGAGTTAGCGTTAAGCTTAGTTTAGTACTGTCAAAATGTATGGAACTGTCAAGCTTAAGCCAGGCTTAAAAACTAAATCTAGATTTATTTTTACCTGCAAGTGGGTCTGAGTGAACACAGTTCTAAATTTGAAATTTGGCAGACATATTCCTTAACTATCATATGGTAACTATCAAAAATAATTGGACTGTAGTTATTGTTAGTTTTGTGTGTTTGAATACGAGGTTCGATTTGGTATTAGCTTGAATTTAAGCAGTTAAAATACGTAAATAGATTAAAGCAAAACAATTATAGGTAAACACTTAGAAATTTTACATATGTTAATGCGTCTGTTAGTCGGGCTCGCGCACCGAGTGTCCTGTATAAATTGGTAGGTATGTCAAAATTATACCCTATAAACGGATGTGTCTATAAAAGACCAATGTTAGCAGCCCTGCCTCTAAACAAAATGTACGCAGTTTTATTAATGGTATCAAATAACTTCCCGTATATCGCCTTCATAGGTAATGATACTTTTAAGCAAGGCTCGGATACCGGTTAAATTTCCAAACCGTTATCATGTACTTGGCGCAAAACCTTTTCATTTTGGTTTCTTTCGCTAAACCGTTATTTTTAAACCGGTTTTTAAGGAAACATTTCCATAAAGTTATCATGTACTTGGCGCAAAACCTTTTCATTTTGGTTTCGTTCTCGAAACCGTTATTTTTAAACCGGTTGTTAAGGAAACATTTTCATAAAGTTCTTGTCAGATTTACCGGTTTAGAACAGTAAAAACCGGTTTGTTCCGGTGCACGAACGTGAAACGCCGCCGCCCGCCGCCGCCCGGCCAGCTGTCACTCTACGAATACACCGGTTTATTTAGGTTATAGTTAGGGTCTTAAAAACGTTCGCGTTCTTATGAAAGTTCGGGGTTAAACCGAAATAAACCGGTATTTACTGCTATTTTATAAACCGGTTCCGAGCCTTGCTTTTAAGTTTTTTTTGGTTAAATATCACTGTAATCACCAGTTTAGACCAAAATCATGTATTTTCAATGCTCTGTTTAATGTTTAAGTTATAAACTAAGTAATTATTAACCGGCGACTAAGGAAATTTATAAAAGACAAGTGGCCAGACCACTATTTTCCATTTTTTTTTATATGACTGTACCTAATAATAATCTAAAGTTGGCTTTAAGACTTCATTTTAAGCTTGTATCTGTATACTACGTTAAAAAGATATTATTAAGGACATTATGTAATTCCATTTATTCACTTTTATAGCAAATAAAAATTTATTTATATTCGGACTTTTTATTCATACATTTTATAAATGAGATGTTTTTATTATCAACTAGCTTTTGCCCGCGACTCCGCCCGCGTGAGATTTGGTTATCGCGCGCTGTTCCCTCGGGAACTGTGCATTTTTCCGGGACAAAAAGTAGCCTATGTCACTCTCGGGCCCATAAACTATCTCTATGCCAAAAATCACGTCGATCCGTCGCTCCGTTACGGCGTGAAAGACGGACAAACACACAATCATACAAACACACTATCGCATTTATAATATTAGTGTAGATAGTATAGATATACTGAGTGAATGGCTACTAAACATTCACAATCAGTTTGGGCGACCGATCGTATTTTGAGAGCCGCCACTTAAAGTAAGTAAATAGTAGTAATTTATAAGTATACATGTTTGGCGTCTCCCTATATTAGATTTATCTCCAGAGACATGAGCACTAGACATGGGTAACCTAGACACCGAGAATCTGATTCACAATATCCATCTCCGATAGCGGAATCGACTCCGCTTATCGACCCTGACTCCTTTATTGAATCGTTTCTTTCAAAGTGATTTCGAACGATCATTTATATTCACTGTCACCGACGCACATATGCGTTTTCGGAACTTCGCCCAGTGCCGCTGTCATAATTGTTCATACATTTGGAACGCATATGCGCGTCGGTGGCACCTGTGGAAGTCAGGTGGCTGTGAATGCCTTAACACCTTCCCAGTCCAGGTGCTCCTAATGTAGGGTTATGAAGCGTTTTTTCAGGAGTCCGTGCTCCCACTATGGGTTCAACGTGGAATCACATTTGGATGTGTGACTTTGTCGAATCATTTTGTATGGCCATACAGTTTGGGACCACTGAACATGTTTGGCGAAGGCTAAGCAATTCCGTTCTGTGATCACTGATTAGTTCTATACCGAGATACTTAAATTATGAATCTGTGAATTCATATTTTCTACCGGCGTGCTGGTTCAGAACCCGAACACATGTGATTGAACGAAAGTGAAGAAATTAAATAGCAAGGCCCAATTGCATAATGAAGTACAAGCTAATAATATTAGTGTATTTCAATACAAAATCGCTAATTACTGTTAGCTTGTATTTTATTATGCAATAGGGCCCAGATCGAGCTCTAATAGGGTAGGTACATACATATAACGCAAAACTGCGCAGGGGGCGACACTAGCAAAAACCGTAAACAAACCGCCATGACGTCAGTTCTCTTTATACTTTGTGGCCATGACATATCAGGACATATTTATTTTTATTAGCAACAAAATAACATGATATTTACATAGATTGTAACAATAGGGTATTTCCAAAAATAATTGAAATATTAAGATGTGTGGCGTCCTACGGACATTTAAGACATTCAAAAAACTGTTTACGGTTTGTGTTAGTGCTGCATTCTGACAACAGAACATTGCAGTAATATTCCCTATAGGTTGGTTGGAGTTAGTAATTTCTTGGAGTCGATAATAATTTGAAAGGAGCCGATAAGCATTTTCAGATTCGTATTGACCCACCCCTAGTGAGCACGAACCTTATGAGATGCAGGTTTAATGACACTCACAGATATATATTACACGCTAGATTACGCAAATGCATCTACTTCGCGTGTCCGAACCCCGACCAAACGTTGGGGTTGGCCCCATACAAAAACTGACCGCTAACTGACTAATCATGACTAGTGATTGACTCGAGCCCCACGGCGCGGGCGCGCGGCGCATTTGAATCGATTTTGCGCGGATATCGTGGAATTCACATCGCTAATTCGCTCTTGAGACATCACAGTAAGTATAAGAAAGTGACACGGTTGGTTTTCATACGGATTGAGGTGTTTGCGTTTTCTAGTGTAATCTATATCTGTGGTGACACTCCAGTTCAAGAAAAAACAGTAATGCGAATGTTTTAAAACGCCAAGACGAAATAAAATTGAATTTACTTGATTATTGTAGTGTAGGGTTAATCCTTCCCACATCTTCATAATCGTGCTGTATATTTAAATTTTATATCCGTTAAGATCGTTAGGATTGTTTGGAAAAATAATAAAAAGTATTAACTTTCAATTTTTTTTATTAAGACTTATGTTAATCTATGCTAAGTTTATTTCTTTCACTAACTTACAGTTAAAGATAAAAAACCTTAATAAACAATAATATATTACAACAGTTGGCTTACCGCATACATGATTTAAAGAAATGTACCTAATAAATTCTGTCGACGACGAACCAAATATATATAAAAAATTAAATACCTACATAATGTGTATTTTTTAGTGTTTTTCAAAACCCATTGTGTTACATATGATGCCTGAGATGCAGTATATTTTTTCGTAATAAAATAGAAATGCATCTAATTAAATCGAAAAATCATAAGCTAATGTAGTTTTCACGGTTGTTTCTTATTTATCATAACCAAAAAGTACAACAAAAACATCGGTACACAACGGAATAACACCGTTTTGTTCTGATGCGCAACCCTATTAAATTTAGTAGCGACATATTCCCGCTTAATTTTTGACGTTTTATTTTTTTTAATGAAATCTTTGTCAGCCGACAGAACTAAGCTACCCACAGCCGTTACCAAGTTGGTAAACCAAGCGGAAAGCAACCCAATGCCTACGTATTTAATAAAAATAAATACTAATTTGATAAAGCGATGGCTATTCTAAATCCGCACCATTTTGTAAAATATATTTATTATTATTCACTTGACTAAAACTTATATTTGAAAGACAACAAACTTTTTTTTACTATTTTCCTAATCAGCGAAATATCTATCTGATATTTTATTCCGTACTTTCTATAGAAGTAATGGAACAAATCGCCTTAGAAATGCATTTCTATGTTTGTTGTCTCAAAAGTTAGTTAGTAATCAGTGATATATTAATCTTAGGTAAATTTAAAAATCAAATAAAAAATAAAATGAAAACTTTGAATTTCCTCTTTTTTTACTAAAGGCATTATTTTTTTATACAATTGGGTTACTTACAGCAATTTACCGGAGTAATTGTTTCTAAAACATAGATTATTTCTATTTTTGCTAAGATCCTATCAACTTAACTTAGGGGGCACTTTGCAAAATCAAATTTTAAAACACTTATGTACACGCAATATGCTTTTAATTTTGTACTTTTTTATCCAAAACGGGTTAAAGAATCCTTGTTCATAGAAACAATGCAATTACTTACTATTTTTTATTTATTATTTTATACATAAATAAACAACTTAAAGAGAAAATATATTACAAAAAATGTTATAACTATTGTAAACTACTTATTGCAACTTGTCGATGTCATAGACATCATGTTTTTTTTATACTATTTTTTTATTTTATCAGTCATTTCTGGTAAGCGAAAAAAGGGCCAAGCTCTCAAAATAGGCGTAAAGCTTGACCCGAACAAAAGTCTGCGTCTAATTTGAAAACTAAATAAAAATGGAATCTTTCTATCACATTTTTTTTTCATTTACACAGTGAATAAAAAGCTTGGTTAGCATAGCTACAAAGCTAACCTTAAATAAAAGTATTATGAAGGGAAATTAGCCAAAAATATACCATAACAAGTTTCATTTAATTTATTTAATAAACTAACAAATATTATCACTGGTTAGATTTACTGTTGCTACACAAAAGAAAAAATAAGAAAACTAATAAATAAATAACAATAATTCAATGCACGTTTATATTACAATAATCTAAAGAACCGCTGTTATATTTTTGGCTTCTTTCAAAATGAACTGTTAATTTGAAGTAGAAAAATAATTTTAACAAATAAAATAATTGTGACACAGGGGAACAAAGTTATTAGAACTGATGGGCAAATTTTAAAATTTATCGCCGTGTACATAAAGTACGTATATCTTGCGACGACAGCGCCATTTGTATCAGCAAAAATAACTTTGTAGCGATTGTAAGCATGAAATATTTGACAAAAAATACAGTATCGTTTACTAGTAACGCTGCAGAAACGAGGTTTTAAGCCGCCTTAGTTTTAACACGCAAGCCAGCTTGCTTATAGGCGACTCGAAAATACGTTTTTGTGGTTCATAATCGCAGATTTATTTAAGTTATATTTAACTGTCATTTTAGATATCATTTTGACATCATATTATTGTAAAAATATGGCGATAATTTACAAAAAAATATTTCAACGCTGTTCTAAGTACTTACAGTAGATGGAAAGCCGTGACACAGAGGAAAATTGTTCTTCCGCTGTGTAACGGATTTTTGCTATTTTTTAGTACAATTTCTCACCAAAGTTTTACTGATTTTTTTTTTTACAATTTCATGGCTTATAGGTATAGTAGACCAAAGATTTTAATTTACACTGATTTCGTTTGAAATAGTGCCAAGTTCAAAAATTTGATTTTGTAGACAGTTTTTTTTTAATTACCAGATTATACAAAATGCTCAAGTCCTTACACAATAATGAACCGAATGTCTTCTACACTGGATATAGTCCAATATTGTCAGGGACTAAATGCTTTTTGCAAATGGTTGTATAAAACACACACAGCCACGTCCCGCTCTAACGCATGAAGGCGTCTTTTTTACACATCGCTTTGTACATATTAAGTGACAATGTGACAATAAATATCTACAAATGATGTAATAATAGTCAATTTTGTACAGATATCATTATTTATGTTTGACAGAGTTAAAAATAAGACTGGGTGAAAAAAACGTAGATATTATTAGATTATCGTATTAGTCGATATAAACTGGCATTAATTTTGCTGAAAAAAATAAAAAAATCAAAAGTACATAAACAAAACATGTATACATAACGATAAAATCATCAAATATAGTTTTTCGGACCTAGCAGTGACCAATTTTATCGTTACACCCATAACGCACATGTGCGTCACGAGACGACGCACATGTGCGTCATGGGCATTTAAGCTTTTGCATCGACTAATACGTGTATGCGTACGTTGGCGGCCAGTGGGAGTGTGTTTGTCTGTCCGTGTGCTACCAGCGCGTGAACTGTCACTGCTCGTAGTTCTTGGTTTTGCGGTCCATCTCGTCGTCGGAAGTGCGGTTCATTGGGTGATCTATAACAAAAGAGAAAAATATCATTAGTATGATATTTAAGTGTTTGTTTTATTTAAAACCTAAAATTATACGAATAAAAATTATCTGACTTTTCATCACCTTTACCACAAGGTTTTGTATATGTTTAGACATAATAATTACTTATTTTTTGCGTTTAAAAAGCGCCAGGAAATTTAAATATATATCTTAAACTAATGGACAGCTGAAAAAGGACAACTTTTTGAAAAATAGTAAATAACCATCTGGGGTTCAAAGCGATAATACTAGTACAAAGTGTTAGCAATAGAACTTATATCTTTTGAAAAAGGAATAAAGCGTCATTTTCTCTGTATCATTCAAATTTACAAAAAAATAATATCGACTTTATCTGTGAGATGTTAAGATTTAAATTTCGATGTCATATTTTGTTGTATGGTGGGCTGCAAGAGGTTAAATAGTATTAATAGGGTTGAGTGTACGTACCAGGATGCTGGGTCATCTTCGGCACGAGCACGACGTTGCCGTCGGCGGCCTGTTGCAGGGAGTACTGCGCGGACGACAGCGGACGCCCTTCTGCGTCACGCAGGTTCTGTAAGAAAGACAACACATTTAGTTTTGATTTTTAAAATTTGAAACTAGTGAGGGTAGTATCCATACTAATATTATAAATGCGAAAGTGTGTTTATGTGTTTGTGTGTTTGTATGTTTGTATGTTTGTCCCTCTTTCACGCCGTAACGGAGCGACGGATCGACGTGATTTTTGGCATACAGATAGTTTATGGGCCCGAGAGTGACATAGGCTACTTTTTATCCCGAAAAAATGCACAGTTCCCGAGGGAACAGCGCGCGATAACCGAATACCACGCGGGCGGAGCCGCAGGCAAAAGCTAGTAATGTTATATAACATTGAGAATAGCGCCATCTACCGGGAATCATTTGAAACACGTGCCGGCAGAGGGAAGCGAAATTATGGTTTTTCCTACTCAGAATCAAGAACACAATCGATTCCGATAGTTTAAAAAAATATCCCCAAAAAAAAATGTTAGTTTTGCGACGATTTTTCCACACACTTAGTATGGGCGTGACAAAAGTGACTCATAAAAATTTGTATCAAAAACTGGGGTCATTTTTTTAAACGATCAGAATCAATGACGCTCTTGATTCTGAGTAGAAAAACTAATTTTTTCCAAAATTTTAAAAAAACGTATAGGATACAGTTTTTTTTTGAAAACGCCCGTGACGTCTTTAAAAGAGACAACATAGTAAACAGCGCCATCTAGCGCAACTGACCTGGAACACGTGCCGGTAGAGGGCGGCGAAGCGTTCCTTGACGCGCTGCCGCTCAGCAGTGAGCGTGTGGTGGTCGCGTTGCGTGCGTTGCTTGCGGTCGCGCACGTTGCGCACCTCGTCGGCCAGAGACACGATCTGGTCCAGCTTGCGCTTGCGGCAGTTCTGTGCTGCCACCTGGTGGGAGGAAACAGAGTTAATACAATACAATGACCATCCGCCGGTACTAATTCTAAACAAGGGCAGGTAATCCGAAGGACTAGGAAGTGTGTTAATATTTACAATACATTTACCCCCTTATTCATAAACGAAAATCAAACCTATTTTAGTTAAAATGCCGCTAAAATTCGTTTGACCTTATCTGTCACTTCGACATTTGTACTTGTTAGAAAGGGACAAAGCATTTGTTAGTTAACATAGGCTTGTTAAGTTTTATGAATAAGGGGGTTACTCTTTAGGTATTGAACGCCAAAGCATAGCACAGTACAGTCGCGATCAGATATTTCGGAGCGGCTAAGGTGATCAAAAATATCAAAACATGAACTCTAATACCTTAATAATAGAGTGCATGTGACGATACTTTTGACCATTTTGGCTGCTCCGAAATATCTGATGGCGACTGTACAGTCAAGTCACTTTAGTACCTTGTCACCTAACAACTGTGACATTTCAAATATGAAGAAAATAGACAAGGTACTAAAGTGTATACATATTTTGCCCTTGACTGTACAACAAATACAGGTTCAAAGAGATTATTAAAAAGTTCGTTTTTTTTTTAGCTCATTTAGAGTGGCCGTGATCATCATGAGGGATCGCCGATCACTGTCAACATCTATTGTTAAAAAAAAAATCCACCCTACCACGCTTAAGTATCCGTCGTAACAGTTCATCTACTGCCCACTAGATGGCGCTATCACTTAGTCCACTGGACACTAGGTGGCGCTGCCACGAAGCTCACCTTATTCTTGCCGCGGCGGCGAATATCGCGGATGAGGGATAGCTGCGCCTCGCTCAGATCGTGCTTCGAGAGGCGCTCGTTGAATTCATCCATGGGCAGATTGATGATGTCGTGGACTTCCATTGGGATACCTGGAGGACCAATAACAAGTTTAGACATGACAACTCAATAGATTGAAAGGGAATGATTCAGTTTGTTTCACTATTTATTTGGTTTTAAGGTCCTGGCTTAAAGGGCCCCTAGTTTAAAGAGGTCCCGGCCTAAAGGGCCCCTCGTGTAAGTTTAAAGGGGTTAGGGGTGTTAAGCTTAAAGGGGTTCCGGTTTAAAGGGACCCTGGTGTAAAGGGATCCTGGCTTAAAAGGATTTCGCCCTAAAGGGGGACCCTTTAAAGGGGACAGCGGGGTTAATCTAATAAAGTACATCACAAAAGGATGGACAAATACAAGATGAACTGGAAGAAGATATTTTAAATGGAATGACAAATGTCAAAATGGGTACGGTGGCTAATTAGCAGGGTTAATGTCAAATTTTCTAATGAAATAAGACATTAAACCATGATGGGTTACATCTTGTCACTACTTTGAAAAAAAAAACTCTTATCTAAATCAATATGTCAACATAATTGAACCTTGATGTAATGTAATTAGATTTAAATACTATTGATTACAAATATGTATGTTAGTCTGTAAGGTGTTTATTGTATGGGCCTAAGTTGCCCGAAATAACTGAATTTATTATTATTATTGTTCATAAAGTTCACTCGGAAAAATTATCTATTTTGAGGTACGAGTTTTTTTAAAGTAGTGACAATCTGTATGTGTGTGTGTGTATGTCTCACCGAGTGCTTTGGCGCGCTTCTCATCCCGCGACATGTGGCCGGCGCCCGCGCTGGAGCCTCCGTCCGACATGCTGCCGTCAGTCAGCCGCCGCACTAAACAAAAACATTAATTGAGTACAAAGGTAATGGAAAGGGGCAAGTCTTAAAGCACGGAGCGTTGGGGCTGAAAAGTAATCGAATGGAGAACGTCAAAAATTCTGTGACAACTAAATAATATGAAAAACGTCACAGCCCCAAAGGGAGATCAATCTAAAGGGGCCTAAAGGGGTCCCAGTCTAAGGGTTTTTTCAGTATCACTGTTGTCTCCTGAGTTAAGGGACAGAATAATAATTATTTATTTATTTTTTTCACCACTACCAGTTACAGTTTTCTACATTGGTTCTTAGTTACTACATAAGGAAGTTACACCCGTGTGGCAAAGACTGGTGCCCGAACTAGGATGAACCTATGTGTCGGGTCACCAAGTCTCCGACCCTCAGATGTCTGCAACTACATCCCATCCATCCCATCCTAGCCTATATACGTCCCACTGCTGGGCACAGGCCTCCTCTCAGACCAAGAGGGCTTGGGCCATAGTTCCCACGCGGGCCCAGTGCGGATTGGGAACTTCACACGCACCATTGAACTGCTTCGCAGGTGATGCAGGTTTCCTCACGATCTTTTCCTGCACCGCAAAGCTCATGGTAAATTTTAAATGTAATTCCGCACATGAATTTCGAAAAACTCGGTAGGTGCGAGCCGGGGTTTGAACCCACGACTCTCTTCTTGAAAGGCGATAGGTCAAACCACTAGGCCGCCACGGCTACTTCAAACCATTAGACTGCAACTACAGCTTACAAAAATGTTGAAACACAATAACATACACTAAAAAGTTGAGTGGTCCGTGTAATACCTGAACGCCCCCTGTGATGATGGCTAGACTAAGGGCCTGTTGTTTGATCATTAGTTAAACTAACTAATAGTTAAAATGTATGGCAAAAATAACAATAGTTAACACATTTCAACGGAAATTTAACTATAGTAACTTTAACTACTGATCAAACAACGGGCCCTAAGGGTTGTGTCCTTACCTCTCTTATCGCGTATGGCGGCCGGCCGCTCGGCAGTCGCCATTGGCGCGCTGTACGTGTGGTTGTGTCGCACGCGCTCCGGCGTCGCGTACGAATACCGCGCCGCCGCGGGGGAGGGCACGCCGGCCTGAGGGGGGGGGGGATTATTAGTAAGTCTTACTAAAATCGCCATTGTACTTTGAAAAAGCTGAATGTTATCCTATAACCTCGTAAGTCCTAGAACCATGTAAGAATGACTGACGAGTACAAATTTTTCAACGAAATCCATACTAATATTATAAATGCGAGAGTGTGTTTCTATGTTTGTTCGTCTTGCACGCCGTAACGGAGCGACGGATCGACGTGATTTCTGGCATAGAGATAGTTTATGGGCCCGAGAGTGACATAGGCTACTTTTTATCCCGGAAAAATTCAGTTCCCGAAGGAACAGCGCGCGATAACCGAATTCCACGCGGGCGGAGCCGCGGGTAAAAGCTAGTTAGGAATATAAATTTAAATGAATAATTACTTCTAATTTAAATTCTCTGCTGGAAACTGGTATGGGTGAAGACCAAAAAGTTACTTTTTTTTTTTGTTAAAGTTACTTTCACCCACCCGTCTCCACCCGTATGGTAAAAAAAGTCAGGACTGACGAGGGTATAGAATCGTATAAATTAGATTAGGTTACTTTTATAACAATCATCAAGTACCGAAAGTTTAAAAAAAAAGTCGTGAAAAATATATTATTTGAAAAAAAAAAATATTCGCCAAAAATTAGAGAACTATTTGCGTTAATTACCTGAAGTAACGCGTGGCTGGAGTGCGCAGTGTTAAGGTCCAAGGGCGGCTGTACCGCCGGGACGTGGGTTCCCAGCTGATGCCGCGCGCCGAATTCAACTGCAAAAAACAATGTTGACGATGTTTTAACGCACAAAAACACAAAATAACACTATGATTGGTTTTTTGGAATCTTTTTGTATTTTTTATTTCAATTCCAAATTTTTACTTTTACGGTCATCCAGTGTGTAGTGTATGTACACTAGTCCTTATTATAATGCTCAGCTGCTCTAGAGATGTTTTGTCTCGCTCTCTTGCAATATGGCGTCAGCCTAGTAAAAGCGTTTGTAATTGTGTCTCTCGTAAATAAACCAGATTAATTAATTCAGTGTTTAATTTGAGACTTAACACAGTGAAACCTAAATTGAAAATACAAACCGAAATATAGATGCACAGAAAAACGAGAAAAATAAGACCAACACTGGGAATCGAACCCAGGTCCTCGGCATTCCGTGCCGCGTGCTATACCGCTACACCACTGCTGGTCAACGGCACAGACACGAATTTCCCTATGCATCACAAAATAACACTTTAAAATACCACGCGCAAACAACGTTCAACTTTGACAGCAATAAAAAAAAAATATCATGGGACACTTGACACCAATTGACCTAGTCCCAAGCTGAGCAAAGCTTGTACTATGGGTACAAAGCAACGGATAAACATACTTATATAGATAAACTAGCTGTTGCCCGCGACTCCGTCCGCGTAGTAGTATGAAAAATAGATGTTGGCCGATTCTCAGACCTACTCAATATGCTCACAATACTTCATGAGACTCGGTCAAGCCGTTTCGGAGGAGTACGGGAACGAACATTGTGACACGAGAATTTTATATATAAGATAAATACTTAAATACATATTAAACATCCAAGACCCGAGAACAAACATTCGTATTATTCATACAGATATCTGCCCCGGCCGGGATTCGAACCCGGGACCTCAAGCTTCTTAGTCAGGTTCTCTAACCACATAATAGACAGATGACTTTTGAATTTAGCGTTACCAGGGAAAGAAATTATTTTTCCGCAATATGGCGAGGGTTTTTATAATTCTGATCAGCCTTTACACCACGGGCAGGTGGTAGGACCTTGTGCAAGGTCCGCCCGGATTGCTACCACCATCTTGCTCGCTAATCCTGCCGTGAAGCAGCAGTGCTTGCACTGTTGTGTTTCGGCGCGGAGAGTAAGACAGCCGGTGAAATTACTGGCACTTGAGGTATTCCAACTTATGCCTCTAGGTTGGCAACGCATCTGCAATACCCCTGGTGTTGCAGATGTTTATGGGCGGTGGTGATCTCTTACCACCAGGAGACCCACTTACTAGTTTCCCTTCCAGTCGAATACAAAAAAAAACGGGTAAGATGCCATTTTTGACAACATTCAGGATGAACAGTTTTCCTTGTTAATGTTGTTGTTTCTCTGTCTCTCTTTCTTTCTTTAATTAGTTTAATAATCTCGTTTGAAACCGGCAACAAAAGATCGGTTTTCTTCTTCTTTCTCATTTGAATCTTCAAGGTAACGAAGAAGACGAAGAGTCCCACAATCAACATTCTGTTTGTAGTGTTTGCATGAACTCACCGTTGTGCATATGCATACTATCATGCGGGTACACTTGGTCGGGGCACTCGTACTTGACGACCGGCGGCCGCGGGGGCGTGAGGGTTTCCAACGCGGGGGCGGGCTGGTTCTGCTCCTGAACATAATACAATTATAATTAGGACTCCAGTCAAAAAAAAAACAAAAATTTTTTTTGGACTCTTTTTGTATTTTTTTTTGTTACTTTTACGGTCATCCTGTAAAACCTAAATTGAAAATACAAACTGAAACATAGATGCAAAAGAAACCAGAAAAATAAGACCAGCGCTGGGAATCGAACCCAGGTTCTCAGCATTCCGTGCCGCGTGCTATACCTCTACACCACCGCTGGACAACGGTACAGGCACGAATTTCCATTGAACTCCATTGGAACTAACCGCTCAACAAGGTTAGTTCCAATGGAGTTGTTCCATTGTAATACATAACTCTAGTGTGTATTACAATGAGAAATAAAATAAGTAAAAATGTTTAAAGACCTTGAGTGTGCCAAATTTGACAGCTGAAGTTTGTTTACATTTAGTTAATTGGGCGTTTTGAAAAAAAAGTGTACCCTTTCTTATTTTTAATTTTGGAAAAAATATGCTTTTTCCTACTCAGAATCAAGAGAACAATCGATTCCGATCGTTTAAAAAAATGTCCCCAAAAAAAAGAAGTCAGTTTTGCGACGTTTTTTTCATACACTTAGTATGGGCCTGACAAAACTGACTGACAAAAATTTGTATGAAAAAACGGGGACATTTTTTTTAAACGATCGGAATCGATTGTGCTCTTGATTCTGAGAGGGAAGAACCATATTTTTTCCAAAATTAAAAAAATACGGATATGGCACACTTTTTTTTAAAACGCCCAAAAACGTTTAAAAACCTTGACTGTGCCAAATCTGGCAGCTGAAGTTTGTTTACACCTACCCCCTTATTTATAAACGACAATCAAACCTATTTTAGTTAAAATGCCGCTAAAATTCGTTTGTCCTTATCTGTCACTTCGACATTTGTATTTGTTAGAAAGGGACAAAGCATTTGTTAATTAACATAGGCTTGTTAAGTTTTATGAATAAGGGGGTTAGTTAATTACATAAACCGTTTCAAGTATAGAGAGAGTAAGTACCTGGAAGCAGCGTTTCCCAAACATATGGTGTTTCTTCTGGGGCTGGTGGGTGGTTCTCTCGCGTCCGTACGAGCCATCGTAGGGCCGGAACTTTGAGCTGCAATGACATATCAATTTAGTTTGGAAGCCACAGGTTCAATTATAAAGAAGACACGGAATTTAAGAGTTACTAGCTTTTGCCCGCGGCTCCGCCCGCGTGGTATTCGGTTATGTGAAAAAATATTTTCCCGATTTTCTTTTTAAAATTTTCCTGAATTTTCTTTGCTATAAACCTCACGGAGCCCGAGACCTTTCCAACGAATGCCAAACCTTTGAAATCTTTTATTGCGTTCTGGAGTTATAGCGTCAGGAAGGAAAACCCGATTTATTTTTATATAGTAGATTAGAGCTTTATTCAAGCGTTTACTTCGTATGAATTTCGTTGGCACATTTTTGTTACAGTGCCCTTTTTCTACAGTTAGATTTTTTTTCTCATCCAACCTTGTAGTGTGGGGTGTCGTTAGATAGGTCTTTCCGAAATTGTTAAGGGGTTGCTGAAACGATTTTTCGATTCAGTGATTTAAAGTGTAAATTTTCATTAAAATCGAGCGTCGCCCGCCTCTAAAATCTAAACCGGTGGGTGAAAAAATTTGAAAAAACTCAGGATGGTAGTAAATATATCAAACTTACAAGGAAAACTCTAACGGTACAGTTTTCTTGAGAATTATTAGTAGTTTAAGAGTAAAAAGCAGCCTAATAATAAACTTGGAATATTCCGTACAAAATACGAAATCCTTAGAAGAATAAGACTTAATTTTTTCGTAATGGCTACGGAACCCTATCTCAGGCGTGTCCGACACGCTCTTGGCCAGTTTTTTATACACATACCCGGGCGTAGCCGGGGCGCGTGACTTGTCCTCATATTTGACTACTTGTATGGGGTGATAGTATTCACCGGCCCGGATAACACCGACATGGAAATACTGACCCTGTTTTTCGTGTACACGTCCATAGAAGCTCCTGTCAGTTACTATGAGCGTGTACACAAAAAACAGGGCCGGTATTTCCATGTCGGTGTTATCCGGTCCGGTAAAGACTATCACCCCTCGTGTGTCATATCGCATGGGTCCCACTGAAAAACAGCGTTGCGGCTTGCCGTAACATTATGCTGAGTGGGGCCCAATTTATACTGTTCGATGTTATTTTTTAATTTCCTTCCATGTAATGTATCTTTGTATCGAATATGTATAAATAAATGTTTCTCTCTCTCTCTCTCTCTCTCTCTCTATGTACGAGATACAAACCTGTGGAACTCCTGCGCAGAGTCGCTGCCGTCGCACCACTCCCCGTCAGAGAGGGACGGCACGCGTTCAGATCCCATAGAAGAGACGGCGCTGTCCGACGCAGAATCGCGCTCTGCAATGTATGGGTTGCATGAGTGTTGTATGAAGATTTTTTTGAATCAACATATGTGATAAGTGAAAAATTTTAAAAATCAAAAACCCGACTGCCGTAAAAAATACTAAAAAGAAGAAAACAAGTTTAGTGGGCTAGAACTTTGTTAACTAGCTAACTTCAACATTCTGGACCCATTAGGTAAGAATTTTTGAGGAAGTCGAGTTTTTGATTTTTTTAATTGATTGTTTTATTTTATTTTTTCAGTGAAAATTGTACATTAAACCGCTTACAACCCACATATTTTTAGAATGGGCTAATTATTAGCTTTAATTCGATAGGTTTGGATAAAAATAATTTATTGAAAACTTACAATTTATTTGTTCGTTTGTTTGTTTAAACTCTTTGTTGTACTAAAAGAAAATACAAAAATAACACACAAAAGAAAGTACTAAGTACAAAGGCACCAAGCCAAGAATCCGCCATTTTGATTTTTTAAGATTTTCATGTCATTATTCATTTGAATGGGTTGGATATATTTCATTTAGCTTTTATTTATTTATGTAAAAGATGTATTTATTTTTTAAATAAAGTGTAAGAAACTTACAAAAATTATATAGGCAGCTCTTACATTTCTCTCGTCATACATTTTTTTCCAATTTTTCATCTAATTTTCAGCAGTCAGACTGACTTGAAATTTGCTATACCTATGTAAGTTTTAGAATGCAAGTACAGTCAGAAAAAAAGGAATAAAATAATAAATTTTCAAAAAAAAAAGAATTCTTTCGTAAGTGACTGACTTACATATTGTATGATGGATGATTGTATGACACATATATTATCACGCACGTGTATGATTACGGCAAAGATTAATTTGGAGAGGCTATTCGGGATGTCGTTAACGAAAAACATGATAAAACATTATGTAAACTACCAACGGTGCAAAGTGCGGAATATAATGGATAGCTCGAATTCATTACAATTTATTTACAATTCATTTATTATATGTATTATGCATATATAGCTATTTATACAGGTCTATTGGTAATTGGACATATTCTCGTATAACGTCTCCTGAATTACTTACTAAAAGTAGGATTTTATGGGGAACAAATCCATTAAAAGTTAGGAACTGTGACAGTTTTGAGGTAACTCCTTCATGGCTAGTAAAAACATTTTCTAATAGTGATAATACATTAGCACGCTGTTTTACAATAGTGTGTTAACCCTTAGAATACAACAAGAGCATAAAACGAGCCATTTCACCCGAGACTTTCATCTAGCCACCCGAGCCGGTACGGCGAGGGTAGATAAACACATCGAGGAGAAAATGGGTTTAGCGCTCATGCTTTTCACTTCGATTGCAAAGTATAAATACAAACTTTACGAGCATGAGAAGTGAAAAAGAATTTTAACAGTTGACGTTGTATTGCATAATGACAGTGGGTTGACTCAGTATTGCAAAAGAGCGTTATATTGGCTGCGATGGTGGATGATGGTGGTGATGACGGTGATGATGGTGATAGTGATGATATGATGATGATGATGAACTTACCGGCTATCATCATATGCGAGTGGTTGTGCGGCGCGTGGTGCGCGCCCGCCGCTCCGTCGAGCATGCGCATTGTGTACATGCCTGGAAAAGACAGACACACACGTTATCATTATGTCATGTTTCAGCACTATCACACAAACATCTTTTTTGTTTCGACCATTTTTTAATTTCATTTTTGTTTGCATCCGTTAATAAAAAGCAACTTTTACTATTAATTATAAATTAAAGTAGTTACTATATTCCCATTGGCCTGCCCAATGTTTACAAAATAGGACAAAAACACATTCAGCATTTATGAAATACTGGCTTTTTCCCGCGGCTCCACTCGCGTGGTATTCGATTATCGCGCGCTGTTCCCTCGGGAACTGTGCATATTTCCGGGATAAAAAGTAGCCTATGTTACTCTCGGGCCCATAAACTATCTCTATGCCAAAAATCACGTCGATCCATCGCTCCGTTACGGCGTGAAAGACGGACAAACACACAAACATACAAACACACTTTCGCATTTATAATATTAGTATGGATATAAGCGATCATTGCTTCAGCTTTACCACAGAAATATCTGACGCTGCGCCATTGCTAGTTACTAAACATTTCTTTTTATTCGAAATGCGTCTGTGAATTCAAAAGCAATTAACTCTATTTGCTCGTAGGACTGATGGCCGATGGGGTCAAAAGGTTCTCGAGTGGCGTCCGCGGACCGGGAGACGAGCTGTCGGTAGGTCTCCAACAAGATGGAGCGACGACCTGGCTAAGATCGCGGGATCGCGGTGGATGCGAAAAGCACAAGACCGGTCTGAGTGGAGAGCCTTGGGGGAGGCCTATGTCCAGCAGTGGACGTCTTTAGGGCTGACTTGATGATGATGAACTAACTTTATACCTACTTCATTTCTTTTAGCATTAGAAAGAAGGTAAGCGAACTTCACGTGTCCTTTTATTGAAAAACACTTTTGAAAAATAAGTCACAGCAAATATGTAACAATTAGTAAGGAAATATGATCATTGACATGCTTTTGGTATCATAAGTAATAGTTATTGTGTTTTTGAAAAAGTTTTTCAATAATAATACTCGAATCGTCATGATTGTATACCCTTTTTCTAATGCTAAAAAAACGAAGTATAATCATGTTTCTCTTACTCAAATGATAATAACTTTAACAAACTTGCTTCTTTTTATACACTGTTTACACTCTCAAGATATATATCTTCAATTATCGCTTTAAGTACGTGTGAATAAGAGTCATTTTGCATTGAGATTTGGCGTTTGAAATATTTCAGTGAGTACATATGTGACGTCACCTCGCATACTGATATGAATAACGTCAGAACAAATTGACATGTTTGTACAAGTACAAACAACCGGATACGGGTATATAGTCAACCACATTAAAATCTGCCATAGCAGAGCGTGCAAAAATACCTGACACGACTTACCGGCCCTAGAAAGAGTCGTATCAATATATGCATTGTTTTTTTTTTAATCGACTGGATGGCAAACGAGCAAGTGGTCTCCTGATGGTAAGAGATCACCAACGCCCATAAACATCTGCAACTAGGGGTATTGCAGATGCGTTCCCAACCTAGAGGCCTAAGATGGGATACCTCAAGTGCCAGTAATTTCACCGGCTGTCTTACTCGCCACGCCGAAACACAACAGTGCAAGCACTGCTACTTATCGGCAGGATTAGCGAGCAAGATGGTGGTAGCAATCCGGGCGGACCTTGCACATGGTCCTACCACCTGCACCTGCTTTGTTGTGATGTCTCCTAAATTTTGGGAAAGAAAGGTACTCGAGCGGTACCCATGAACTGGAATATGCAGCGTAGGCGGCTTAAGCCTCCCACTAGGTGGACCAACGAGCGAGGGTTGTATACAACTGGTGTAGGTTACAGGCTGGGCGTTCATTGTAGTGTTCTAAGGCGGAGGGGAGGTCTTTGTTCAACAGTGAACGTCTTCCAGTTGACGATGATGATGATGAGTACCTACATTATAACGAACGAACTACCCACATTTATTTTAAGTAAAAATATATCATAGTATGCAAAAAGATGTTGGCTTGACAGGTTATAGGAAAATAAGCTACTTTTTGAACAATGGAAATCAAAAGAACACTAGACTTGTGTTCTAGCTAAAATTCGCTAATGACGGTCAACGACCTTACTTCACTAGAATGACAGCTGTCAAAGTTACTTTATTATTAATCCGTCCGTTCGGCCAGGCTCAGGTCCGGTATCATAATGCCCTCGTCAGTTAATAGTCAAAGTCACTTACGCATAAAATGATTTCGAAAGAAATCGTCCACCGCCCAAGTCGGCAACATTTCCGCACTGGCACAGTCAACTTTTTTGATGCTCAGATCCATGGCTCTAAACAGCCAAAGTGTTGCCATACAAATAAATCGGCAGATAATGCAAATCGCTTACGTCCAATGATGAGGAAAAATTTCACGAAATTCGACAGTCACATTATTTTTACTTAATTCTGTTACAGATAAGATAGTGAACGTAAGCGAAAAAACAATGTAACATGATAAGCATTCCGCAAATCATCCATATACATAATACAAAGTGCGAAGCGATGTATTTTTATAGCAATTTCCTTTGTCACCGCTTTTTAATAAATTTTATTTTAAATGACATGGAACTAAGTTTTGGCGCCATTTTTTTGACAGTTATTTTGACGTAAAGTGCTGGATTATGACAATAATTTTGTATGAATTATTTTAGGTTCTTTTTAGGTCCGTGTTCCGTTCTACCGTCGCCACTCCAACTCTTTCCCTCGTCAAACGTCTTGCGACAAACGCCGCGGGATACAGACTAACTAGTCTAAATATTTGTAGATATGACACAAGTCACGTTCACAGTCGTCATAATGATTCGGCACATTTATATAAGAATCATCGAATTTATATTTTACATACGTAGTACAAAGTATATAATATAAGGTGCGGTCAAAAAACGACTGTATGTCGATGACATAACGATATTTTTCTGCAAGTAATGGATGTAGCCAGCACTATCTTAAAATACCTAAAGACAGTTAGAGATAAAATCATGTTTTTACATGCAAGTAATGTTTTCGTTAGATAAATTCGATGTTAATTATTGGAAACACTGTTATACTTAATCATGTTAATTGTTGGATCATAATTGTGAAATATGAACAACAGGGTCTAACAGAAAACACAACAGTAACCTAAAACAGAAAATTTAAAGTAAGTATCGAAGTCTTGAACAGCTCTAAACTCTAGTTATCCGGAAAAATAGACACCGAAAATGAATAAAATTTAATACTCGTATCAGTCCGCACGATAATAAACTAGTTGGTACGCGCCCCGGCTTCGAAACTTTGAAAAAAAGAAGCGAAAACATGTAAAAAAAATCTTAAATCAAAGGCGAACTTAACATTTTTCACTTTGCACCTCCCTTTCCTCAAACCCGCATAAAACCGAGGCGCGTCGCTTGTTCTATTATATTGTTATAAACCTTTCTCTTGAATCACTCTACTTATTGTAGAAAACTGTATATAATCCGTCGCGTAGTTTAAAAGATCTAAACGTACATACACACAGAGAGACAGACAACGGGAAGGGAAAAAAAAGTTCGCTTAAAGACCTATCTTTGACAGTCATTACTTCCGATAGCCCGTCCTCGAACTCTGTCACACTAATTGTTACGTCAATGACATAATACCAACTCACATGTCATGACACGGCTTTTGTTTATCACAAGAAAACTGTGCTTAACAGTAATTTTTAAATGTCATGCTCCGATTTTAGAGAAGGCATATTTTTGTCACCGTTTTATCACTGCTCAATGATTTGGCAAAATTATATGCCTTTGTCGATTATTGCGGTTAATATCATGCGATGTAGTGATAAAGGGTTATATATTGGACTCTTCATTTGTTTACACGGAAGGTTCAAACGTTATCTAGGCGGAAAAAACACTAAAAACGGAGGTTCACGCCATGAGTCTATCGAGAACTTCCCTTCGTGCTTGTGCAAGACTTTCAGAGAGTTTCAAAGTTGTTTTAAATAAATGGCTCAAAGTTTTTCTTGTATTCTTGTATTACATTTAAGAAATCTTTAGTTTGTTTTATTTACAAGATTACATTTTTGATAAAATACCTCTTGACCTCCATATCTCCCTATCAAGAGCAATATACAGTCAATTTGTCTTGTCATCTCCACCTTAACCTGCCTACGTTAAGCACTACCTACCATCTACCAATCTTTGTGGGTGCATCCAGCACAGCTTTACTATTGGCGATTCCAATTTTGGAGAGCAACTCGTTCTATCTTTTTAACATTTAGTATGCTAAACTTAGCGCTTTAGTTCATCCTGTCACCTAGTGTATTTCCTTCCTCTAGTTCTCTTACCATGATGACCTACTTAAAGTTTTCGAAAGGATGCAAAGGATATAAGAGAATGGTAACGGCTGTAGGAGGCCCAAGTCCTGGAGCCAAATTTGAACGAACGTGGTGACAACTAACTATCCTTAGGGGAAAGTGAGTTTGTTTGTTTGTTACGCTTTTACGCCGTAACGGAGCGACTGATCGTCGTGATTTTTGGCATAGAGATAGTTTATGGTCCCAAGAGTGACATAGGCTACTTTTTATCACGGAAAAATGCACAGTTCCCGAGAGAACAGCGCGCGATAACCGAATACCACGTGGGCGGAGCCGCGGGCAAGCTAGTATTTTATATTTATGCTACGCTGAGCGTATTGGCAAACCTTGAGTTTGATTTTACGACTCTAAGTCAGGACAGGCAGATTACTAGTTTTGGTAACGTTTTTGGACCTATTAAATTTCTTTTGCCAAATGCGTATCAGTACCGATATCTACTTGTTCGTGTGCAAAAATGTAATTCACATAAGTCATAGATACATGACAGCTTTAATCACTCGATGACGATTATGTTGCCCTGTATATAACTATATCCGTTATCATTATCATATCACAATGCTGTCTTTACGTAATTTTACAAGTAAGCATTATGTTTCATTCTGATGGTGCAATATTAGCCTTCTTTTGCGGTAGTCGAAATACAAGTACTATTTAAAAAAATAAGAATGCTTCCGAGAATATCGTCGTGATAGCTCGGGGAATAACTCGGTTTTGATCAGACTGACATGAACAATCATAAAAGTAAATGTAGTTTTTACCTATATCAAGCAATTATAATGTGAATTGGCTTTATCATATCTTTTTAATTATTGCAGTTTTCTGTTGCGCGCAGGGCGAATTATACACGTACATTAGGTATGTATTCTAATTTATAAATTGATTAAGTACGATAAAGTGTTTATTCATGATTCATAGAAACTTTTAAAAGAAAAAGGCATTAGGATTTTCCTTATTAATTAACGCGATGTCACTATGACGTTTACTGTGAAATGGTTACATAGTGGCTTTTGAATTAAAGTCCTTGACCGTACTAACAAACTCATATTAGCAAAACCGTCACACAAGCGAAATACGCACGTTCAATGTTTTCTATATCAAATGTGGTCAGTGTCTGTAATATCTCTAAAAAGGTCTCGTTATAGGAGTAGGTCGTTTGATGATATTGCAACAGTTGTAAATATATTTAATTTTTGATTAAACCGAGTTTTGATTAAATCAATGGTGGGCATAATGCAAACAAGTGAAACAGAACCCAAATTAAATTACCAATCCGTTTTGTGGTTTAATATTGACATGCCGGTGAAATTTCTGGCACTTGAGGTATTCCAACTTAGGCCTCTAGGTTGGCAACACATCTGCAATACCCCTGGTGTAGCAGATGTTTATGGGCGGTGATGATCTCTTACCACCAGGAGACCCACTTGCTCGTTTGCCTTCCAGTCGAATAAAAAAAAAACGTATCTGTCAAAAAATTAGCAACGGGTAATAAAAATAGTAGGCTTAAATCGTCGCTCTAATGTTTTTTTCAATGTTATATCAATATCACGTATGACAATATGACTTCTTACTTTATGGACAGACATTGTCTGAACCATTGTCTGTCCGTTGGGGGAGAAAAGTTCTCGAGTGGCGACCACGAACCGGAAGACGAAGCGTTGGCAGGCCTCCCACCAGGTGGACTGACGACATCGTGAGAGTTGCGGGAAACCGGTGGATGCAAGTGGCGAGTTGTCGTTCATTATGGCGTTCTAAGGGGGAGGCCTTTGTCCAGCAGTGGACGTCTTCCGGCTGATGATGATGATGATGATGATTGTCTGAACTGTCAACATTGTTTAATCTATGTGACATAAGAATAGGGACTTCACACGCTTTGACAGGTATGGGGTAACGAGACCAAAAAAATAGATACTTTTTCATCACACCATCCGGCCGGCCGCGACAGTGTATTAAATCTCGCTGCTAAATTAATGTTAAACCTAATAAAAAAATCGAGAGCGAAAATGGGAAAGAAAACATCACAACACCTAGGCTAAAAATATAGCGTACTTATCAAAATACTCACCATCGTATAGTTTATAGTAGGAACTCAAATATTCAGCTGGGTCAGGGTACAACAGGTGACTAGTTAAAAATGGCGGATAGAAAGGCGCGCCGTAGGCGAAAGGCGACACGGACAGATTCATTTTCAATCACAGTTTATCACTTCAATCCTAAACTATATTTATGCTAAAACTTAAAAGTATTAAAGTCAACAACCCCACAGGGGTATGCACGCTATTATTCCAATCACACAACTAATAAAAATCGATGTTCCAAGCTACTTCTTATCGCTATCAAATTATCGATAATCATATCACCATTTGTCTCCTTTTGAAAAAACAAACGCCTTTGACACCTATAGATATTATTGTCCAAAGTACCATCTTAGCGTACACGGTAACATCCGCTTGGGTATTTTCTGCGACCGTATTTACTTAGTCGAATGGGATTAATCTTTTTAATTCCTTCACAAACAATCACATGATTTTCCTTTGTCTCATGTTATCTGTGACGTGTCCAAAATGGAGAATGCTTCTTTGCCTTTCACAGGCAGAAAAAGCTACACTGGATCGTAATACTCTTTATACTTGAAGGTCCAGAGGCAGTAGTTGTATCTTTTTAAAACGGCTACAGGGACTTTAGTTAAGGAATCGCAGCTTATTCTTGGGCGACGGAGGCCGCAGCAGAATCGGCATAAACACTGGGAACATTCAGAATTGTGCACCTTTCTACTCTTCGTGGTACGTTTCTTCAGAAAGTATGTCATAAGTAGGCTTTTTGGCGACTTCTGTTGAAATAACACTCAAAACGGTGCAAATTCGCAAACGTAGAGGTTTTAAAATGTCAAAAACACGCTTCTATAGTCTATATCCAATTTAGAGCACAATTACTATGATTTCAGAGCACAATTCAAACAAGTAAAAAAGTCCGCGATCAAAACAAAGTCTTTAAAAAATATTTTACTTTATCTTTCGATGTATTCGACTAATCTTTTGTCACGTTCACTTGACAAAATTATTCATAACAAATAGTCTATAAACATAAGAAAAAACACCCATGTTGAAAAACGAAATCGAAGAAAATGAACCGGTTTCTAGATCCAAAAGGCGTTACGATAAAGAACCTTTTTAAAAATGTCCGCCAACTGTCAAAACGGCTGCCACTTTGCGCGGGAAGAATGGTAATGGTTGCTCCCGTGGCGACCGCCGCTAAATAAACCGTGTGGTAAACATTAGTATCTTATTTGTTTTCACTGTTTACGCTTACGGAGATATTTAACGTTTATTTTCGTTACAGAAAGTCAAATATGTCGTTATGCTACGTAAAACAACTGTTATTCGAACGGCTCCGTCCATTTTATAACTACGTCCAGTCAGACGAGTAGACGGCCAGTGACTAAGCAAGTATCATTTGTTTACAAGCGCGTGCCAGCACATGATAAGAATGACTAATAAAATGACCAAGTTTGTTTACAAAAAAAGTCAATTTTATGATAGTTTTTCTTACGAATCCTTCGCAAAACAACCCTCACTATGTAAATTTTTTATCCTCTTCCATTAGATATACGGACTTGAGAAGGTGGTTTTTAATTTTTTCTTTTTCAAAGTTTTTTTTAGTGGTGTAAAATAAAAATATAGAGTCATATAAGTAGTTGCTTCTTCACACGAAGTAGTATACCAAACCATGATAATTGTAATTTTCAATGAGTTCTGTAGTTGTTGATCAATTTATGAATCGGTTAACTTGAAAGTCATGGGTCTGAGTCATCACTAAGTTCACTAAACCTTATAGTAGTCCATAAACATCACATTTAGAATGCAAGCCATTTTTTAACAAAATCTGATCAGGTATTACAATTACAAATACAAATCTATTTATTCACTTGAGAATCGGTTACATCAGTTGTTTATACACTAATAGAAGAATTAGTACAGCGCTCTCGCCGGCGTCACCAGCATGCAATTATGTCAAAATTATATACCTAATAACAAATTATAGTCAAAATACCACAAACGTTAATAACACCTTCATTGTATTGTAATTAAGGTATTTATTTCATTCTCCTATCGGTGCCATCTCCTATCGGTGGTTAGTGATCATGATTGCGTAGTATCCTGGGTAAAAAAATAATATGTATAATAAAACGCCATAGTCATATGTTTTCCATCTCGCTTCTATTTACCATGATTACAATACGACCTTCATTTAATGTTAAACTAGAACGCAATGCCGTTATCGGTCGTTACTGTCGTTACAATCGCACTCGTCACCGACGTGAGAACGAAAAGGTTCCAATTCCACTTAAGATTCAGTCGAATATCAACTTTATTGTACCGCGCATATAACTCTATTGCAAGTACTATATAATGTGATATACAACCTTTTTTTCATCTAAAGACATAGATAAGTTTCTAGATTAAACGGAGAAAGAAAAACAAGGTATATGTGTACTGCTTTATAGTAGTTAGAACTGGTTTTATATTTATTACTGTAAATATTACTGTCTCTTACAATGTACAGTCTGATGTAAACAATTTTCTTCATATTGTTTCCCTTAAACTATCATTGCAGAAATAATGTACCATAAGGTTGATAATCGTTTGCATGTCACAAAACAATAATGCCAACAGACGTGTCCGTCAACTTGAAAGTTTTTGAAAGATCTGGTTTACCTTTTCGCCGCCACGTCAAATACAAAAGTCATCACCCATACGCAAGGCTACATTACAATGTCTGAAATTTAACCTTAACACAGTCTAATGAAGGTTGCTTTTGCAGTGAAGGTATGGACGTATACGAGTCGTTGGCGTGGAAAAGGTTAAAGCCGCGGGTTCATGCATCCAGACCGGTTCCAACCGATGTAACTGGAGGTCTTTGGGGGATAGAAAGATGTTACCTTAAACTAGGCTAAATTAGACGGCTGCTTTTAGTCCTACCATGAATTTTGGTTGATTTTACTGAACTGAAACGAATATCATGGTAGTGTTGATCAGGTAGATCAAAATCTATTGTATCAATATAGGTTGTATACCATCTGTTACCTAGCGACTATACCTATAATACATAACACACGTATATGTTTTTGCACGTATTTTTTGTTTTGTATGAGTGAATTTTACAGCGAATTGGTTTTTTACTTCAATGCTGTATTTTTTTAATAAATATCTTAACTTTTTAAATTTGTCTTATTTTCCACGTAATTCAAGAGAACTCATAGTCAAATATCGAAGCCAAGTGTACGAGTGTTACATGGTTAACAGAAAAGGTCTTCGTGCAATGGGCGAAAGTTCAAAACGGCTTGTAGTTTATTTGTGTAACATCAACTAAGATAGTGTGCAATATAAACAGTGATAATGCATTAAAACAAGGTTAAATGTTATTTAAATGTGACGTCACACTTATTGTCTGGCGTTATATAAATTGTCTACATAATTAGGGATGTTGACACCACCAATCAACTGACGTACTTTTTATGAGCTGTCAAAACACAATTCTCCCATAGAGTTTCAATGGCAATAGCGACTTATGACGTCATAACTCGCTATTTGTTCGCCAACTCAATCAACTAGCTATTTATTTGTTTTAAAGCAACAAAAAATCAAATTTTACAGTAAATCGAAAATTAATCTGGTTTTCAGGGCTAAAATAAGGCGTTTTTCTACTGGAGTCGTGCCCGAATTATTTTTTAATTGCGTCAACATATCTAGTATGGTTAAAAATATAGAAGCCTGAAGCAGACGGACAGACAGCGGCGATTTTAGTAGTTAGTGAATAGTAATCGGAAAAGTTGACTATGCGGCCACATTTGTAGTCAGCCATTTTATGTCTTACGGCTCCCTCATCAGAATAGAATACAGGGGGCCTACTCCGAAATTTGAAAATTTCGTATCGCACCGTCCCACTCACTCTCGTATTAAATAGCACAAATGTCAAAGGGACGGAACGACATGAACTTCGATTTTCGAGATTCGCAGCGATTCGATTTGTAGCATGCGAACATGGCGGATGTAGACAACGTCTAATTTTGCTATTTCTGTTTCTTTGGCTAGTTGAAGTATAATTTTGATAGTGTTTTATGCGGCGATTAACCTTAACAGTGAACAGTGATCACAAAATTCTATATTGCTCTCGTGTCTGACATTTTTTGATGCGCAAGTTGTTTCCACGTGATTTCTGAAATTTTACTATCAAGTTGCAGAAACTACAATCACCGTACAACGTCCCTCTCAATGAGAGTACTTTGACACTGGCGAAATTGTCCTATCAATTAGGACAGAAAGCCATTATTTTAAAAGAGAAGAAGAAGAAGAGATTCGCAGCCCCGCTGGTCTATTGAATAATATTTTTCTATCGTATTTTGTCGGATTAGTTCGTTTTTATCTAGCTTTCTCAATTAGCTTAAGTACACTTCAGTAAGCTAATGAGAAAGCAAGATAAATACGAAATTTTCCGACAAAATACGATGACAAAATATTGTTCACTACACGTGTGTGACGTACGACGCCAAATGCGTAGTCTTCCGATAACTCGTTCACAAAAACACTAGATCCAAATTATGATTGTTTTTTCGGAGTATTTTTGGGTGCATCCACGAACGTCTCAACCGCTGTCAGTCCCTTGCCTGAGATTTTAAGAATTGGAAGGCAGATTGTTTTTTAATTATGACGTAAATAGCTTCTGTACTCAGGCCAGGATCTATTTCAATACAAAAATCAATGCATATGAATTATTTACTTCTTAATATAAACAGCTAGGGACTGAAATCGGTTGAGACGCTCGTGGATTCAACCTTTTGTATTTTTTAATTCAACTGTAAAATCATGTCGAAAATACAAACTGAGACATGGATGCACAGAAAAACCAGAAAAAGAGACCAGCGCTGGGAATCGAACCCAAGTCCTCAGCAATCCGTGCTGCGTGCTAACACCTACACCACCGCTGGACAGGAGTCTCTACAATAGCCTGGATAGGTGACTGACCTGTCCAGCAGTGATGTAGGGGTTGCTGAGGACCTGGGTTCGATTCCCAGCACTGTTCTCTTTTTCGGTTTTTTCTGTGCATCTATGTCTCAGTTTCTATTTTTAAGTTTTGTTTCTCTCGGTTTGTAAATGAAAATATTTTGATTTTATAATGGACCCGTAAAATCAATTTTAGTAGAAAAAGTATGTACCTATTAGTAGATTTTGAACACAGGAATACTGATTTTCGAAAAAAGTCATCTGATTTAAAGTGCATTAAGGATTAGCATCTTTAAGACTTTCGTAAATAATAAATTTGTGTTTGGGAGTTTGTCTTTAGGAATACCGTATTTAAAAAATATATTTTTCGAAATTTTGCAACGGACTAAATTAAAATATCCTATTCATTCTGGCGTTGCTTTTCACGGTAGCACGACATCTACCGAGCTATTTAACTTTATAGAAGCATGTTAAAAACGTGTGCGCGTAGCGGAAACAAAAACCGGCGGCATCGACGCTTAAAAACAATCCAATGACGAATAAAAACCGATAAGTCACTTTCATCACATTTCTAAATGTCATCTGTTTATAATAAGCCGTAAAAACCACTAATTCCGAAACGCCACAAGCCCCAACCTCGTTCCATCGACATAAGACCTTATGACGCGACATTTGGGTTCCGATTCCGTCATTCCAGAAAGTAATTACGCGATTTAAGGGCGTGTACATGAACCATGTGTTTTGTATTTAGCATGTGTGACGTCACGTCTTCAATCATATCGCATGTCACTATCATTCGATAGATAAAGTGTTACCAAGGTCCACTTGGCAGATTTTCAAAGTGTTACTAGGTTCCACGTGGCTATTTACACGTTTAACATTTTTATATGTATGAGCCTGAGTTATATAAGTATAAGAAATCACCACGCGTGGGTAGAGTTAAACAAAGAGAAAGATAGGAATATATTTTACCCTTGGTCCGTGGGCAGAGGCGTAGCTTATTATTATTATATTACTAGCTTTTGCCCGCGGCTCCGTCCGCGTGGTATTCGGTTATCGCGCGCTGTTCCCTCGGTCCTGTGCATTTTTCCGGGATAAAAAGTAGCCTATATCACTCTCGGGCCCATAAACTATCTCCATGCCAAAAATCACGTCGATCCGTCGCTCCGTTACGGCGTGAAAGAGGGACAAACATACAAACACACAAACACACTTTCGCATTTATAATAGTAGTATGGATTTAAAATCGTTTGTTCCATATTCGTCGTGTAAAAAAAAGTATCTTGGTTTTTTCTTTCTTTTTAATTTACGATGTTTCCACGAGAGAAAGGCCAGGAATGATTTTGTCATGAACCAATAGAAACGTTTCATTTATCTATCCTCACCCAGCGCATGTCTAATGGAAACAGCTCGGCGAGCGAATATAAGTAATTGAAGCATTTCTAATACATTCCTGGCTTGTAAACTCAGCAAACGAACAAGAAAGAAAAAAAAAAATTGTGTAAAAAAGCAAAAAGAAAACAAAAAGTCATTTAATTTCAATGCGATATTAGTAAACATTCAGTTTATAAACAAAAGGTACATGACACATGACATCGTCGAATTCTGCCAGTCATTTCTACTACAGTTGAGATACTTCCGATTCATTGATAGATTATTACGTTACAATTGATTTTTTATAATCAATTTGCCAGCCTACAGTTCAGTTATATCTACACCATGACATGCATATTGTGATCGTTATATTTGATAACTAGCTTTTTCCTGCGAATTCGATGTCAGGTCAAAGTCAAAATTCAAATTAGGCCTTTCGGTTGAGAAGCATCCGGCAAGAAACTCAACGATGTATTTTTTTAAACAGTTTTACAATGTTACTTAAATATTATACCTATCTAAGTACATCAACAACATGGACCCAACAAGATGGAGCGACGACCTGGCTAAGATCGTGGGATCGCGGTGGATGCGAAAAGCACAAGACCGGTCTGAGTGGAGAGCCTTGGGGGAGGCCTATGTCCAGCAGTGGACGTCTTTCGGCTGACATGATGATGATGATGATGATGATGAAGTACATCAGAAGCAGTTAATAGAACATATTTTTTACGCAGTACATTTTCTATTTGAAGTAAGGGATCGCCAATCGGATCGGAAACTGACAAGAGCTTCTATGGGTGTGTAGATGAAAAACAGGGTCGGTACTTCCATGTCGGTATTATCTGAGCCGGTAAAGAGTGTCACCTGTCAAAAGGATCGAGTCAAAGACAAATAAATTCTTTTTTAATGTCTTTTATTCTGGACTATGGAACAACCCGTAACCGACCGGACTGTCGTAATTTGGCGGTAAAGAAAACTCTTTCTTTTTTAATTGATACTACTTAAAAATCTGATATTTTTTCCTGTTACTTTTCTAAGTAAGCAGATAATTCCTATCGATAAAAAAAGTTTCAAGCGTTTCTAAAATTTTCATCCATTCCCCATTGCCTTCTTTTGTCGATTCTAAAACCTAAATTCTAAAAGCTCAATACTCAATACTCAATATTTTATTGGAACAAATGCGCATTAAAGTTTCTAACTAGGTATCATGATTTTATTGCTTTTCATACGGACATATCGCAAATTAGTCACGTCGTATGATATATCAGTAATTATTTCAAGTACATTATAGATATCGTTGTTTAGGATTAATTTTTTTTTTGATAAGGAATAGTATTATAATGCGCTGATGATGCAAATAATAATAATAATTACGTTTATGTACTAATGTTAATGTCTTTCAAAGCCATAAAATATATAATATGTTTAATAGTTTACAAATTATCTATTTATGTAGTCTTATGTATAGTAATAAAACTGTGTAGTATATTTTTGTAGCGGTCCGAGGGTCACCAACGGTGCTGGCTGAAAATCAGCGCTGGGGTGTTTATTATTAACGCTTCAGTATTATGCTGAGCCAGTGTCCGATTCACAACCGCAATGACACATACTTTCCTACGTGTTGTAGGTAGACCTAATACTATTGTTGTCTTGTGTAGTGAATAAATGTATTTTCTTTCTTTATTTTTATTTCAAATTATTCTAAATCCCAGTTAATTGTGTTATTTTTTCAATACCAGACGACCGGAAAGACAAGTCAAAGACCTATGAAGTTTGAGGTCCCGGGTTTGATTCCCGGTCGAGCCAGATATGATGCGAGCAATATTCGTCATTAACGAATAGAAACGCTTCATTTACCTATTCTCGCTCAGAGCAGCTCCAGTGGAAACGAAGCATTACGAAATCGTCACTAGTTTGAAAAAATCTCGTACCTATCTAAAATCAATATGTCAACAAAATTGAACCTTGATGTAATGTCTATAAGGTTCAATTAGAAAAATTATCTATTTTAAGCTAGGAGTTTTTTTAAAGTAGTGACGAAATGCAAAATTTGAACTACGTATCTTGCCGCCCCGCTCACGCTTATATTATTAAATAAGAGAGTGATAGGGACGGTATGACACGAACTTCGATATTCGAATTTCGTACTAGTCTAAACTCTTGACAACTTTTAGGTATCGCTAGTGTTCAAACGCACACTAGATGGCGCTATAGTATCCAAACCTATACGATAGATGGCGCTGCATTCCAAAGCTACAGTAGTTGGCAGTTCTAGCACTGATGGATAGATGGCGCTAGTAAATCAGTTACTGACCTTCGTTCATCGCCATGTCCATGAGCTGGAGGTCTTCGTCGTTGAGGATGGACTGCAGGAAGCCGTCAGAAGCCGGCGGAGGAGGCGGCATCTCGCCCGTACCGTTCTAAACAACACAAGGTCCATATGAATTAACTATAAACTGAGGCCTTATTGCCAAACGTTTCTGACAGTCGCGATCGCAATCAAATGACAGCTTTTGTATGCGAAATCTGTCATTTGATTGCGATCACGAGCGTCAGAAACATTAGGCAATACGGCCTCTGGTCATTGAGTTGGTTGGTTGGTTGTATTAAGAACAACTGTACAAAATTTCACGACTCAATTTCATGACTCTTAGCCCAGTTGTTGTTATTTAGAGATTTAATCCCTATCCCGCGAGAATATCGGGATAAAAAGTTATAAACTAACTTTTTGCCAAATCTCATCCAAATCCATCCAGCAGTTTCAGCGTGAAGAAGTAACAAACAATACTCTCTCACTCACAAACTTTCGCATTTATAATTTTAGTAGGATTATGGGAGTCGATATGGACCCATTCGAGGCACTTGGAATGGCTTAACCTTTACCTGGTAGTAGAGCCCATCGTGTTGAGGCGGGTGGTGGGTTTCGGCCTTGTAAGCGCCCTCTAGCGGAGTAGCGGCGCCACCTTTAAATACAAATTATAACAAAATTAAAACACTCAACGTATTGAAACTACAGTTGTAAAGGCTGAACAGAATTATAAAAAAACCACTCGTATTGCGGAAAACCAATAGAACATTTCTTGCACTGGCAACACTAAATTCAAATGTCATCTGTCTAGCTGTCAAAGTTGAACGTTGTTTGCGCGTGGTATTTTAAAGTGTATTTTGTGTTTTGTGCTTTAAAATGGCGAAGATTAACGTAGCTCTTGCCCGCGGCTTCGCCCGCATCGAATTTGGTTATCGCGCGCTATTCCTTTGGGAACTGTGCATTTTTCCGGGATAATAAGTAGTCTATGTCAATTTCTGGCCCATAAACTATCTCTATGCCAAAAATCACGTCGATCCGTCGCTCCGTTTCGACGTGAAAGAAGGACAAATATAGAAACACACACACTTTCGCATTTATAATACTAAGTATGGATTATTTTCCTTAGATTTTTTCATGGTATAGGGGGCAAACGAGCAAAGGGATCGCCTGATGGTTAACCATCACCGTCGCCCGTGGACATCTACAACACCAAAGGAGTAGTTTATTGCTACATGGATGTATACAGACCGTAAGCATCTGGATGCTTGTCCGGGATGGCGCTGATGGGTGCATGGTAGTTGTGCGGATACCCGGCCGCCCCATGCGCACTGGAAAGAGACAGAAAACAAATCAGAACTGACGTTAGCAGTTGTTTCACGTGTTGGTATTTCTATCCCTTTCTTTGCATCTAAAGAAAGTAAAGCTCGTTTTAGGCAAAAGAGAGAGACAGAGTGAGTGAGATACTTATTCGATACACATAGAAATACATTAGAGGGAAAGAATACAAAGTTAACATCAAATAGACGACCGGATGGCCAAGTGTTTAGACAACCTGAAGAAGCTTGAGGTCCCGGGTTCGATTCCCGGCCGGGGCAGATATTTGTATGAATAATAGGTACGAATGTTTGTTCTCGGGTCTTGGATGTTTAATAAGTATTTAAGTAAGTATGTATTTATCTTTATATATGTATGTTTGTCCCACGGTGGCCACGGTTTATCCGTTGTTTAGTATCCATAGTATATTCTTTTCTTATTTTGGGACTAGGTTAATTAGTGTCAAGTGTCCCATGAAGTTTATTATTATTTTATTATTCTATCCCAACTTATATACGTCCCACTGCTGGGCAAAGGCCTCCTCTCAGAACAAGAGGGCTTGGGCCATAGTTCCCACGCGGGCCCAGTGCGGATTGGGAACTTCACTTCACCATTGAATTGCTTCGCAGGTTTGTGCAGGTTTCTTCACGATGTTTTCCTTCTCCGTAAGCTCGTGGATTTATTATTATTGTATGGAGTTTGTCCCACTCAGCATAAATTATGCCGCACAATGTTGCGGCAAGGACCCATTTAAAACTAGACTTTGGGGAGGCCTAGGTCCAGCAGTAGACGTTTTTTGGCTGACATGATGATGATGATGACATAAAAAAATGTGCCATTTGACGCGACAAACGCCAGCGGAAAGGATGGGAACCTTTAAAATAGGGATGTTGATGCCATTAAAAAATAATTCGAAGGCACAACTCCAGTAAAAAAACGCTTCATTTTAGCCCTGAAAAGCAGATCAATTTTCGATTTACTGTAAAATTAGATTTTTTGTTGCTTCATAACAAATAAATAGTTAGTTGATTGAGTTGGCGGATAATGACGTCATAATTCGCTATTGCCATTGAAACCCTATTGGAGAATTGTGTTTTGACAGCTCATAAAAAGTACGTCAGTTAATTGGTGGTGTCAACATCCCTATTATAAAGAGGGTTTTGATTCGATTTGTAGCATTCGAACATGGCGGGTGTAGACAATATCTAATTTTGCTATTTCTGTTTCTTTGGCTAGTTGAAGTATGATTTTGATGTGTTTTATGCGGCGATTAACCTTAACAGTAAACAGTGATCACAAAATTCTATATTGCTCTCGTGTCTGACATTTTTTAATGCGCAAGTTGTTTCCACGTGGTTTCTGGAATTTTACTATCAAGTTGCAAAAACTAGAATCACCGTACAACGTCCCTCTCAAAGAGGACAAATTTGACACTGGCGAAATTGTCCTATTAATCAGGACAGAAAGCCATATTTTAAAAGAGAAGAAGAGAAGAAGTATAAAGAGGGTTCAAAGGCTCAAGACTGGGAACTTTTTGTTCCACTGCCAAGGTTCGCCAACTGACCTGATGTTGTGGTGAGGGTGCTGATGGTAGTGCTGGTACTGTTCCGGGGGCGGCGGTATGGTCAGCAGCGAAGCCAGGTCCTGCCACCGCTGCTCCGCCGCCATGGTCCGCATCAGCGACTGGAATGATAGAGAACGTTAATTCTTACGGGTTGAGGTTATCGTCATACCCCATGGGGGGTTAGCCGGACTTCTATAAAGTGTTAATAAGGTGTTTGACTATTTTATATATCAAGATTAGAGATGTGCCGATCATGACTTTGACCGTCTAGCCGACTAGCCGATTAGTCGGTTGTAAAGAAGCCGACTAATCGGCCGACTATTCGGCCAAGCCGATCACAGTAGGGCTACTATGAAACTCGAAACTCGAAGTTCATGTCGTGTGGTCCTTCTGACACTTATACTATTTAATACCAGAGCGAGAGGGACGGTACGATACGAACTTCGAGTTTTGTAGTAGCTCTGCAGCTTCGGGGATTTCCGTAACGTTTTGTTAACCAGCTGATTTGGGCGCAAGTCGCAACCTACGCCTGTAAGCGTGTCGGAAGCTGTTTGTTTTATTTAATTCGTATTATTTTATTTCTAGTTTTTTTGCTTTTGTACCTATCAAAGTGGTGTTTTTGTATTTGAAATATACGTACAAAGTAAGAAACCGGATAGTCGGCGCTTTTAGCCGACTATTCGCCGACTACGATAGTGGCCGGATAGTCGGCTGTACCGACTAGTCGGCACATCTCTAATCAAGATTACTATTTGGAGTATTTTTGTATTTTTTATTTCAACTTAAATTTTTTGTTTCTTTGTGTAAAATGTTTCTCGTTGAGAACTTAGTACATAGATGGCGTTAGTGTCGCTGCTAAAGTGACTATGAAAAGAATGCAAGTTGAAATATTAGTGCATAGGAAAAATTCCTGTCTAGTCTCCTGTCCAGCGGTGGTGTAGGGGAATAGCACGCAGAACGGAATTCTGAGGACCTGGGTTCGATTCCCAGCGCTGGTCTATTTTTCTGGTTTTTCTGTGCATCCATGTTTCGGCTTGTGTTTTCGTGTGAAATATATATTTCACATATGTTTTATAAATTAAAACTTCACAATGAAGGCGTATTATATAGTTAACGATTATATCATGGACAGGGATATTTGGAAATTATTCCGATCCGCATTAGCGATCCCGAAATAGGGAACCTAACTGTGTTAAAAAAGTTGTGTTAAATACTTGTAATGTATAGATATCATATAATAATATTGTAAATCTGTTTAAAAAAAATATAACTCGTTGAGTTTCTTGCCGGATTCTTCTCAACAGAGGTTATTCCGAACAGGTGGAAGATTTTTTTTAACATTCATAAGTGCTTGTTTTAGCCTAAATTGAATAAAGATATTTTGACTTTGACTTTGACGAAGTTATAAAGGTTTGAAAGTCAATATTAGAAAGAGAAAGACATACTTGCATGTGACGTCACACGCAAGTAGCGCATAGAGAAAAGCGTTTGAGAAAGAGACAAATAAGTTACAAAAACTTTCATATTTATTTATATTATACGCATGTTCAGATATATAAATATTTATATTCAGATTGGCAAGAGCTGGCCAAAAGTAGAGACGAGTGGAATAAGAAAGGGGAGGCTTTTGCCCTGCAGCGGGACACATTATATGCTATTAAAAAAAATACGCATGTTTAAAGTTAACGTACAAGCATATTTAAATGAAGATCCTCCCAATAAAGTCGTTCACACACGCTTAGGCAAACTTCCGACCAAAAAAAGGCCAAAACAGTAAAAATACTACTTTTTTTGTAAGTAGCAGCGAAATTTCGCGTATGCACGCAATAGAACGTGTTTCGGCAGTTAAATTCGAAAATCGAACGCCACTACGACCGTTAGGCGGCCATTTTGTTTGTATAATTAATATTTACCAGGAAAGTGTTTGTACAGTTTGTTTGTTTACAATTTTCGCGGCAAATATGCGAAAGCAACTGTAGGATTAGTACTGGCTGGTCATAGAGTTAAAAAATATATCACATGGGTCACCCGCGTACTAGCCGAGGTATAACCGACATGTTTCAGATTAATCCGTGGTACCTCATCAAGGAGGTTTCGAACGGGAAGCAACGTCAACGTAGATAATTTTTTCGTTTGAGCTCTCCTTGACAAAGAACAGCAGAACTACGAGTACTACGAAACTCGAAACTTAAAGTTCGTGTCGTGCGGTTCCTCTGACACTTACAATACTTAATACGAGAGCGAGAGGGCCTGTTAGATAGAATGTTTTTATTTATTTAAATCGAGGCACAAGAATTATCTGGAAACTGCATAAATGTAAGTATAATCAGTACAAATAAATTTTATTTAGGTAGTTACAGATAGTTTTACTTTATGTTTAACTTTTTATATGCAAAATTAAAAAAAGTTCAACAAAACAACATGTTTTATAATCTGCGTGACTCAATAAGAAATTCGAATAGAAACCAAGCAACACTACGGGTAAAAACATGTTTTTAAATATTAAAGACCGCCGTGTCATTGATGTGTACAAATAATTAAAAAAAGACTAAATTACCATAAACACGAAAAATGCCTTACATTTCTTTTTGTACACAAACGCGGTAGCCCACACCTGTCAACACTTAAAGAAAATACGCCGAAGGTTCCATAAATATATTTTTTAATCCGTAAAGGGTTCTCTGGTGCTAATTAAAAAATTATAATAATATTATATCCCTGCATTATTCTAAATTTAAATAATACTGCCTTCAGTTTTGCCTCTTGAGACTTTTTGAAAGGTATTCCCCCTTAGTTGAAAAAGTTTTTAACATAGTGAAAATTATTAAAATACACATAGCTACTTGACCGTTCTAGATTTAAAAAATGAGCCAAGGAACCCTAAAACCCACAAAAAAGCCCAGTGAAACTCTATGTGCAGTCCACTTGTAATGCCCGCGAACACGGTCAACATCTATACCTCTATGGTATTTGCTCAACAGTCTCTGCTTCTATGAGTCTATGGTATTTGCTCTCGCTATCTTGTCTGTGCTGCGTCATATTCTGTGACGCTGTTTGCATACTGGCACGCGAGCAATGACGGCTGTTTAAAAAACGTTCCAATTCGAATTTGGAATAAAAATTAACCATCAAGAAGTCAGCCAGTATTCAATTAAAAAAAAGTAGTTTGTCTAAACTACAGTCTGTTTGTGAAAAGTACAGAGAAACATTTTGAAATAAAATTAAATTAAGAGGCTTCGTCACGCCTTTTTTTCTATTATAATAAAATTTAATCGAGGAAACCTATTCTTTTGGGAATTACAGTTACCTAATAATAGCTAAAATTAATTAATTACACAATTATATTGATGCAAATTGTATTTTGCGTTTAACAGTTTTTTGATTCTCAATAATTAATAATTTATGTTTTTACAATTTTATACGAATTTATTATTGCTACTTTGATTGTTTCTATTATTTCGTATTGTCTATCTCCATAAGTTAGTAACCTAACTCCTTCTTATCTAATATCTAATCTAATTTCTAGGAAACATTATTCGTGCTCCGTCCGCCAGCGTCAGTTTTTATAAGTTTATAACAGTGTGAATTGCTAGAAAGTATGTCTAATAAAATAAATATACTAGTGTATCGGGTCTGCGATAAATATTTGTTTAATTAAATCGAAAGCTTTTTAATAAATCTTTTATGGCCGTGAATTGGGAACTGGCCAAAACTTTGGATTAGGTTTTTTAAATTCGATATTCAAAGTGTTAAGCAATTGTTTAGTTACTGTTACAAAGTAGGTTTCGCTGCTGTCTGTTGGTTGATCAAGTGACTCTATCTTTTGAACCCATGGAACTAATAAAATGAAGAATAGAAATAACCCGTGTGTTAAAAGCACGAACCGCCTGTATCACTTTTTTAGGGTTCCGGAGCCAAAATGGCAAAAACGGAACCCTTATAGTTTCGCCATGTCTGTCTGTCTGTCTGTCTGTCTGTCCGTCTGTCTGTCTGTCTGTCTGTCTGTCTGTCTGTCTGTCTGTCCGTCCGCGGCTTTGCTCAGAGACTATCAATGCTAGAAAGCTGTAATTTTGCACGGATATATAGGTAAATTATGCCGACAAAATAGTACAATTAAAAATTCAAAAACAATTTTTTTTAGGGTACCTCCCATAGAAGTAAAGTGGCGGTGATTTTTTTTTTCTCATCCAACCCTATGGTGTGGGGTATCGTTGGATAGGTATTGTAAAATCATTAGGGGTTTGCTAAAACGATTTTTCGATTTAGTCATTTGTTTATGAAATATTCAACTTTAAAGTTCAAATTTTCATAAAAATCGAGCGTCCCCCCCCTCTAAAATCTAAACAGGTGGGTCGAAAAATTTGAAAAACTTCAGAATGGTAGTCAGTATATCAAACTTTTAAGGAAAACTATAACGGCTAAGTTTGCTTGAGAACTATTAGTAGTTTATGAGTAAATAGCAGCGTAGGGTATAAAATATACCTAAACTTGGAAGATTCCGTATAAAATACGAAATCCTTAGAAAAATATTACTTAATTTTTTCGTAATGGCTACGGAACCCTATTTTGGGCGTGTCCGACACGCTCTTGGCCGGTTTTTTTATGAAAATTTAACTAACTGGTAATGGTGTGCTTTTTTACAGTTGAGTCACCTTAAGGGCTTAAGGATACTAGTACTACTACTGTTTACTTGTTTTAATTTTAAATTTTATATGAGGTGCTTTACAGGGGACGGGGCGTGCAGATGTGAAAAATCCATTATAGACGTCCGAGGGTCCAATAAGGCTACTACGAAACTAGAAACTCGAAGTTCGTATCGCAACATTCGCAACGTCCCTCTCGCTCTCGTATTAAATAGTGTAAGTGTCAGAGGGACCGCAAGATACGAACTTCGAGTTTCATAGTAACCCTGCAGGCAGTGCCGGAATCTCACCGGCTAAAAAAACCTCGCTAAAATTCCCAACTCCCTGTAGCGAAAAAAAAAAAAAAAACGAAACAGATAAGAAATTGCACAAAGAATGGAATGAAGTACCATTTTTTTTTTATTTCCATAATATCAATTCAGCCTAAGCCGTTCAGCCAGATATAATATTTCAGGCGAGCGAAGCCGCAAATAAAAGCTAGTCAATTGATTAGGTCGTACGTATTTGTCCGAGTTATTAAAAGAAATTTTCCTTCATATAGTTCCACAGTCACCCTGTATACTGAATTTATAACCCGTCAAATTTAAAAATCGAAGACTACATTATAATACCACTCGAAATATTTAAGAGATGTGTAAATAGTATCTCAAAAGTAACAGTTACATACTTCAAGTATCTATTACTACTTAACGGTACAAAATACTTATTAAAAATACTTTTCAACGAGCAAAAAGCACGGGTCGCGGTCGGTCGAATGACGTGTCTAATATCGCGAGTTCTGTTCTTGCTCGTCTTGGATTCTTTGTTTAAGATAAAAACTGTTGGGTTTTCCCGTTTTTTATAGCGTATTTTCTTTGTCGTTAATGCTGTGATGTGGCGTAAAGGATAATGTCTCGTGCGTCATCTGTACATGGAATAAAACTATTCTTCCCACTGTCTGTTCGTCTGATGTAGATTTCATTTCAGCCGGAAGACATTCAAACTCCCTTAGGGGCTGTTTCACCATCCATTGATTAGTGTTAAGTGACGGTTAAATGTGATGCCGTCTTTATTTTTTTTTAAGATTACTTTTTGGAGTCTTTTTGTACTTTTTTTTAATTTCAACTCCAAATTTTTGTTACTTTTACGGTCATCCCGTGTAAGTCTATATATTTCACACGAAAAGACAAGCTGAAACATGGATGCTCAGAAAAAACCAGAAAAATAGACCAGCGCTGGGAATTGAACCCAGGTCCTCAGCAATCCGTGCTGCGTGCTATTCCCCTGCACCACTTCCCCTGGACCAGCTGCGCGGTGCGTGCTGTGCATCCATGTTTTCAGCTTGTGTTTTCGTGTGAAATATATCTATTTGTTTTGTTCGAATAGACGGAGACGGTATCACATTTAACCGTCAGTTAACACTAATCAATGGACGGTGAAACAGCCCCTTAGAGTCTACGCTAGCTGGCGCGGGTCGGGTCATCGGGAGCACGGCGCGTGCGCA
This sequence comes from Choristoneura rosaceana, assembly GCA_037349165.1. Classification (NCBI taxonomy): domain Eukaryota; kingdom Metazoa; phylum Arthropoda; class Insecta; order Lepidoptera; family Tortricidae; genus Choristoneura; species Choristoneura rosaceana. Next base: position 3,205,947 of record JAZBNJ010000050.1, read on the forward strand.
CGCCTGCGGGCGCGGTTCCGGGGGGGCCACTATGAAATTCGAAGTTCGTGTCGTTCCGTCCCTCTGACACTTATACTATCAATTACAAGAGTAAGAGGGACGATACTCGTCACTTGCATCCACAGGTTGCTCACAACTCTCACAATATCGTCAGTGGACCTGGTGGGAGGGCTGCCAACGCTTCGTCTTCCGGTTCGTGGTCGCCACTCGAAGACATTTCCCCCCCAATGATTTGTTCTTCGAGCGAACTGGACTGCCTATTGCCTTTTCCATTTGCATTATTCGAGCTATGTCGATGACTTTAGTTCTTCGGCGAAATTCCGTATTCGGGGGTATCCCGCGAAGAAACCCTGAGCACAGCTCCCTCCATAGCTCGTCGCGTGACCCTGAGCCTTGCAAAAATGCAATAGGCAAAAGCATATTGAAAAAATGACTTTCCGCCAAGTTTCTTGCGGCGCATTCTTCTTGGCAATGATGATCTTTCTAAAAGAGCTGGTAGTTTAAAAAAGTGACACGTAAAAGAGCCCTTTGCGGCCTACTTGTAGAATAAACGTTTTCATTTTTGATTTATAAGTATACTAGCTTTTGCCCGTGGCTCCGCCCGCGTGGTATTCGGTTATCGCGCGCTGTTCCCTCGGAAACTGTGCATTTTTCCGGTATAAAAATTAGCCTATGTCACTCTCGGGCCCATAACCTATATCTATGCCAAAAATCACGTCGATCCGTCCCTCCGTTACGGCGTGAAAGACAGAAAAACACACAAACACACTATCGCATTTATAATATTAGTATGGATATCAATTACTTCCCCATCATCTGCGTACGCGCATGCTATAAGTGCAGACCGCGGTACGCCACGACCTTGCACGGCCTCAAGGCGTCGCGAAATTATACACACGGCAAATTATCCGTCTGTATGTGTATGTCATTTGCGGCACGCGATACTTTTGTAATTGGGCACGTGGCGGTAGCCATTTTGAATTAAAAAAGTCAATATTTAAAGGTAAAGCGGGTATATGTAGTGACACAAGAGTTGATGTGAATGATTACACACACAGGATTCGATTTGTAGCATTCGAACATGGCGGATGTAGACAATATCTAATTTTGCTATTTCTGTTTCTTTGGCTAGTTGAAGTATTAAATTTGATAGTGTTTTATGCGGTGATTAACCTTAACAGTGATCACAAAATTCTATATTGCTCTCGTGTCTGACATTTTTTAATGCGCAAGTTGTTTCCACGTGGTTTCTGGAATTTTACTATCAAGTTGCAAAAACTACAATCACCGTACAACGTCCCTCTCAAAGAGAGTACTTTGACACTGTGCGAAATTGTCCTATTAATTAGGACAGAAAGCCGTATTTTAAAAGAGAAGAAGATTAGGTACAGACACAGCTACATGTCGTGTAATGACAGCAGGATTTTGACATTTACTCATTCAATTCATTCATTCCTTTTTTGTGCAATCAGTTCTATTTGTAGCTGTGTGTGTATCATTCACTTCAAGTTTTGTTCTTATTCTTATTCTTATTCTTTTTTAAAATATGGCTTCTGTCCTAATTAATAAGACAATTTCGCCAATGTCAAAGTATTCTCTTTCGAGAGGCAACGTTGTACGGTGATTGTAGTTTTTGCAACTTGATAGCAAAATTCTTGTGGCATCTATACCTGGGAGCGTTTTTTTTTAATAAATGGCGTCTGTCCAGTGGGACAATTTTGCCGGCGAGTGTCAAGGCCCTATCTTGATTGTAACTGTCAACTGTCACAAATTTGACGTGAGCGCTTGAATATTGTGGCAACACTAAAGTAAAACAAATCTGATCTACGTTTTTTTTAAATAGTGACGTGAAATTTCTTGAATTATTACCCACCTTCCAAATTTGGACAAAGCCGTTGGACGTAAATAGGCTTTTTTTTTTTCCTATACTACGTCGGTGGCAAACAGGCATGCGGTCCGTCTGACGTTAAGCAATTACCGCCGCCTAAGAACGCTTCCAACACCCGAAGTATCACTCGCGCGTTGCCGACCCTACTACCACTATTACCTACTTAGAATTAAAGCCGGGGCGGACGACTACCACTTATTCATTACAATTTTGGACTCAATGTTATAATTAACTTTTTCTTATAACAATACACGCGAACAATTCAAATCCAGAAGCGGCCAAACAGTTTTTGTCAACACTCAAAAAATCCAATTCGGCATAATTGTAAACAATTTGACAGCTATTGTGTTCAAATTACCGACGGGTTCGAACCCGAGACCTTGGGCTGACCTAATGCCATATCGGAACAATGCAAGGGACACTGATACGTATTTAAGTAATTAGGTAATTAATAGTTTGTCATCTGGTCCCATCTAGTTCGTTTTTAATGCTATGCATCTCAATATAATGAAACAACAATCAAAATTCGTACTTGGTGTTTTTTTTTATTCGACTGGAAGGCAAACGAGCAAGTGGGTCTCCTGGTGGTAAGAGATCACCACCGCCCATAAACATATGCGACACCAGGGATATTACAGATGCGTCGCTAACGTAGAGGCCTATGATGGGATACCTCAAGGGCCAGTAATTTCACCGGCTGTCTTATTCTCCACGCTGAAACACAACACTGCAAGCACTGCTGCTTCACGGCAGGATTAGCGAGCAAGATGGTGGTAGCAATCCGGGCGAACCGTGCACAAGGTCCTACCACATGCAATTTTTTTTTATTGTTTTGCTATCCCGCTAACGCTTATATCCATACTAATATTATAAATGCGAAAGTGTGTTTGTATGTTGGTGTGTTTTTTCATCTTTCACGTCGTAACGGAGCGACGGATCGACGTGATTTTTGGCATAGAGATAGTATATGGGCCTGAGAGTAAAATTGATTGATTGATTTTAGATATGAGATTTTTACAAAGTAACGATATTGTGGTTCATTGATAAGACCTCTGTAAAATAACACCTGAATCTATCAACTGTAAATTATCGTTGTAAAAACTTAATGCGATATAAAAATTTAAAACGGAAAACAACCGGTCTTTAATTGTGGGTTTCTGTTTCAAACTTCTTCTTGGGGCTTTCATTGTATTTAAAATGAAATGTTGCCCTGTGAATGGTTTTCCCCCCGGTAGAGGTAAAAAGTGGACAGAAAATTTTAAACAAACTGTGGTATTTTTAATCCATACTAATATTATAAATGCGAAAGTGTGTGTTTGTCCGTCTTTGATTTTTGGCATACAGATAGTTTATGGGCCAGAGAGTGACGTAGGCTACTTTTTATCCCGGGAAAATGCGCAGTTCCCGATAACCGAATTCTATGCGGGCAAAAAAAGCAAGATACAATAAACTTGTCTGTCACCGTACATTTTGTGACGTGAATTTCAACTGTACGAAGATGTATAGAAAAGATGTATGAAAATTTATAAAATAGTTCAAAAAGACAAATTGTCTAGTACGGATGTTTTTTTTTACAACTAGTAACCGAAGACGTCGAATAAACTTTTTGTTTTAATTATAAGTCGATTAAATCATCAAAATAAATACCATAGACAAATTGAAGTTATGTTAAAAAAGCAACTAGTTTTTATAAAAAAAACCAGTAGCACGCAACTCACCGTATACTCGTGAATATCCATTATTATATCATTAAACAAAACTAAACCTAAACTAGCAAAAACTAAATCTAACACAAAAATATTGCACGAATTCAGACTGGCCACAATAGTGGTATTATTGCACAGATTAACAAATCAGGTACGTCAAGGCGTAATTAAAAAGTAAAAAGTCACATCTTCATTCAAAAATGGGTCAACATTTTTTTTTTTCTAAACAGCCAGCTATCACATTTGGCGCGCTTGTGATTTCTTTTTAAGTGAAAATGTTAAACGTCACGTGTGGCGCGGTTTTTCGCGTTCCATTTTCGAAAAAGCGCGCGGTTCGCGCCGCGCTGTGGTGTGCACTGTCCACTTGGCTCTTTACCGTACCTCGGACCGTTGGTGAAAAAAGTTGGTCAAGTGCTCTATGGTTTAGCTTAGTCAGGTTCCGTGTGATTGAGGTTTTATTGTCTTACTTATTTTTTATTAAACTGATGACGTTTTTAAGACTTCACGAATTTAGAATGTAGAGATAATGTGTCGGAAACTTGGGACAAGATCTCATGGATGTTGATAAAATCTTTTATATAATTATGGAATTAGTTAGGGTAGGTAAGTTTAGAGAGATAAAACAATAATTCCTTTACGACTGTCACGGGTTAGTATAGAGGTTTTGGGATATCCGCATATTTTCGCGATTTTCAAGGATTTTAAAGGTACAAAACTAAAAAAGTACCTACACCAACACACAACATTTTGACTACGTCCAGTCGAAGAAACTAAATCACGTGCTAGAGACCCTTTTCGCTGTAAAGGTAACTCCAAGTAGAGGTAAATTTGACAAATAAATGGTCGTGAAATTAACTGTGAAAGGTTCCCGCCTGGTATGGGTTTCAGATTCCTCAACACTACCTATTATGTAGTACCTAAACTGCAGATTATCAATAAAAGTTCTCGTGACAGACTTGATGCCGCTGGTACAGTCACCAGCATTAATATCTGCCACAGCGGACCGTGCAAAAATATCTGACACGTCCTTCCGGCTCTAGAAATAGAGTCGTATCAGATATTTATGCACGCTTGGTTGTATCAGATATTGGTTCTGGTGACTGTACTGTGACTGCAAGCACAGAGAACATAACTGCAAGGTTTGACAACTTTAACGTTTGTATACCCGGTGTGCAGATGCGGTGTGTTGCAGATGTTTATGGGCGGTGGTGGTGTCTTACCACCAGGAGACCCACTTGCTCGTTTGCCTTCCAGTCGTATAAAAAAAAATAATTAAAACATAGATCATACTCGTCAAACTGAACAACATCCGTTCAGCGACTTTAAAATAATATTTTTTTAATTTTTATTACACTTTTGAGTTTATTCGAAGAAGCAATGTAAAGCAAAATGCTTGATGTTTGTAGCGTGACAGGCGACGTCAGTTGTGTCCAAGGATTTATCAATATTTCACCTGTCAAAGAACCGTCACTAGTCAGAGACTTATCGAGAGCTTCGTAAAAAACCGGCCAAGAGCGTGTCGGACACGCCCAAAATAGGGTTCCGTAGTCATTACGAAAAAATTAAGTAATATTTTTCTAAGGATTTCGTATTTTATACGGAATCTTCCAAGTTTAGGTATATTTTATACCTTACGCTGCTATTTACTCATAAACTACTAATAATTCTCAAGCAAACATAGCCGTTATAGTTTTCCTTGAAAGTTTGATATACTGACTACCATCCTGAATTTTTTCAAATTTTTCCACCCTCCGGTTTACATTTTAGAGGGGGGGGGACGCTCGATTTTAATGAAAATTTGCACTTTAAAGTTGAATATTTCGCAAACGCTTTACTGAATCGAAAAATCGTTTTAGCAAACCCCTAATGGTTTTAAAATACCTATCCTACGATACCCCACACTATAGGGTTGGATGAGAAAAAAAAAAATCACCGCCACTTTACGTCTATGGGAGGTACCCTAAAAAAAATTGTTTTTGAATTTTTAATTGTACTATTTTGTCGGCATAGTTTACCTATATATCCGTGCAAAATTACAGCTTTCTAGCATTGATAGTCCCTGAGCAAAGCCGCGGACGGACAGACAGACAGACAGACAGACAGACAGACGGACGGACAGACAGACAGACAGACAGACAGACAGACAGACATGGCGAAACTATAAGGGTTCCGTTTTTGCCATTTTGGCTCCGGAACCCTAAAAATATCACAAAAAGCTCAAAAAGCTGCGGTACCCTATAAAAAAGCTAACTACGATCTAATACTGACGTGTGAAATCGCCGGAATCGCGTTCGCGAACGTCATTTTCTAACTGTACATAAAGCCAACTCACCCATGCAGACGGCTAATACCGGAACTAACAACTTCCCATACTAAACAGCTTCGATTTGAAGCAGACAGCGCCACTGCCGAGTGCAAAAGCAAGTTTGTAAAGAGGCTGTATACTTTCTTCCGTTTGAATCTATGGACGACTCTACAAAGTTTGTTATAGCATTGAGTTGAAATTTAATTATCTTTTGATGCGGAACACTCGAAAGTTCGAATAAATGCAATTTAATATGTTTTGTGTTCCTTTTGGAGATTAACTGTACCAATGCCAAAGGCTAACGAACGCTTTTACCGTCACACTCTGAAACTACGATTAAAGTACCTAAGTTTTAAGTACTTATAAAAGACTAATGTCCGACTGGAGAATCATAAAGACGCACTTAAAGATTTTCCAAAATTCCCACGGGATAGAGCAGACTTAAAGTAAATACATACAACCCAACTTCCCCTAAAATAGTTATTAGTAAATACATGACGACCGGATGGCTAAGTGGTTAGAGACCCTGACTACGAAGCTTGAGGTCCCGGGTTCGAATCCCGGCCGGGGCAGATATTTGTATGGATAATACGAATGTTTGTTTTCGGGTCTTGGATGTTTAATAATGTATTTAAGTATTTATTTATCTATATTTAAGTATGTTTATCCGTTGCCTAGTGTCCTACAAGCTTTGCTTAGTTTGGGACTAGGTCAATTGGTGTCAAGTGTTCCATGATATTTAAAAAAAAAAAAAAGTTAAAAGAGGAAAGGTCATTAAAATCCGGTTATAAATTACACAATTCTACAGACAAAGAGGGAGAAAAAGAGACAAAAAATGTACCAAAGTAGAACTCAAAATATACAAAAACAAACCCACCGTATTGAAAAATAGAGTCTCAATACTGCAATCATAGATTTCCATTTTAAAGTGTAATGTAAAATTCCGAGTCAGTTTCTAAACAATTATTTCGTCTAAAACAAGACAATTTTATGAATTTACGTAGCAACTAATATAAACAAGGTGTTTAAAATTTAAAAAACCGTTACTTCGACACTTGCCTAGTGTCAAACGTCAATTCAATTTGAGTTTGGAACGTATTTGATTGATTGTCGGAACCACAGACAAGAGGAACTTTTTAAATTCACCGCGTACTTTTTTAATACAACAATCAATTCTGAATTTGTACGAGTGAGTCTATTTTGATATTTAATTAAATTCTTTTTGATACAAAATTACAATCGTCATTTCAGATTTTTAGTGAGTTGCTTTCTAATTAATTATTGTTGAGAAAATTGGACAGCGATTATGAATTAAGGAAAAGTTTCTCGATTTGTTCGTACCATAAAAAACTTGCGACATTTCGCGGGGCGCGAGTTATAATATCACCAACATCATCTCAGCCTATATACGTCCCACTGCTGGACACAGGCCTCCTCTCATAATGAGAGGGCTTCGGCCGTAAAGTACAATTCAATAGAATCTAACAATTTTCTACACATTTAACACACCCTAACGTGGGTACGCTTGATTATATATGTCCCTGTCGTTGCAATTATCATCTAAAAGGAATCAAAAAAGAATAATAGTCACATCACAAAGCCTTAAGCAGCCCGGTGTCCATATTAGAAGGCTAAATGTGTCTACAGGATTGTTAGATTCTACTGAATTGGAGTATAGTTCCCACACGGGCCCAGTGCGGACTGTGAACTTCACACAACCCATAGTACCGCTCCGCATATTTGTGCAAGTTTCCTCACTATATTTTCCTTTATCGTAAAGCTCGTGGTAGGTAAATTACAAATGTAGTTTTGCACGTATGGATTGCGAAAAGCTCAGATTCGAACCCACCAGGTTCTAAGCTATCTAATCTGTCATGTTGCCTTAACATTTCTTTCTTTTTTATTTTTTTTATTATGAGAGGGAGGCAAACAATGCGGGTCAACTGATAGGATATTTTTTTTTGTGAATTTTTGTATTTTCACCATGTGGTGTCGGGTTAGAATTACACCTCTCCATTTCTTCCGTGGATGTCGCAAGAGGCGACAAAGGATATAGGTTAAGGTATACCGTAGTCGACAGGCTAGCAACCTACTGTCACTATTGTACCGTTTTTGTCCAACTTTAATCCTAAAATTGCTAAAAGTGGCTCCGAAGCGGTAACGTTTCGTGTGCTCTGCCTAGCCCATTTGGGAATACAAGCATGATGTTTAATTTTTTTATTCGACTTGATGGCAAACGAGGAAGTGGGTCTCCTGATGGTAAAAGATTACCACCGGCCATAAGGAGAGGCTCCAGGGCAGTAGGACACAATACAATCTAAATAAAAATATATCAGGAAGTATGTATCGGGGAGGGGAGGGGGGGGGAGGGGTTCAGGGAGGCCTTGAAGAAGATGTGGCTCACACATGTTCCTTAATTAGTTAGTAAGTAGTTATCCTTTATACTTGTGTTATTTACGTATTGTATGTGTATTTATTTATTTTATATTTGGTAACAGGTATATTAAGGTTATGTATTCTGTATAATACTGTATATATTTATTTATTTATTATTATTTATTTAGGTACTTAGGGTTTATATATGCATTTATATTTATTCAAATGTTTTTGCTCTATTTGTCGATCCTTATCTTTTTTCAATTGCTTTTCTCTACCACTCAAAGTTTGACTGGCAGAGATCCCTTCAGGGATAAGTCCGCCTTTGTACTTAGCACTTTCTTTTGTGTGTTATTTTTTGTACCTATTTCCTTTTTGTACAATAAAGAGTTTAAACAAACAAACAAACAAATATATATAAAAATGACAATCTAGCCTTCTAGACTACGGACTATACAGGATTTACGTAGACGACATGCTGCAGGCCGCTCTCTATAGCGTCTCAAGTAGTTAATGTCCCGTTTTCGTGCGGTCAATCTTTATGGTACCTTACTTACGGCAGTTTGCCGCCCGACCGCTTTCACTCTCCGCCAGTATAACAGGGTTCTATATTTGTTTTAGGCAATTAAAGGACAATATAACTCAAAAAAAATTATGTTCGTACTTCTCATAAGAAATAATTAGAGGAAAGTTTATTGAATGAAACAACTTGTTAAAGCACGCTCAAGGACTTCAATTCATGAGTAAACATGGAACCTTTTCAAAGGAAAAGTCATTACAATTTTCCTTGTTATGTAATGCGATGTCACTATGACCTTTACTGTGGAAAGGTTCCATGGTGGCTTATGAAATAAAGTCCTTGATTGTACAAAACAGTACTTTTTTTAACTCCCGACGCAAAAAGAGGGGTGTGATAAGTTTGACCTCTTTGAGTGTCTGTCTGTGTGTATGTCTGTATGTCTGTCTGTGGCACCGTAGCTCGAACTGACTCGCACTTGTCCGCTTTTTTTATAATCCAGTATTAATCTAGTACTAACTATAATGGCATAGCTTAGTGACCACTACATCACTAATAACCCTCTTCCGAGCAGTCGGTTAAAAAGCCTAACGAGTTAACTATACCGTCTAGAATCCGTTACGGTAACAGTTTGACACATGAGATTAACGCTGACAGCGCCATTACGCTAAACGCGCGCGCATAATGATCTATGGATCATTGATCCATGGATCATTTGCGCGGACGCGGCAACGGCACGCCGAGAATGTTCGCTATAAAAGAGCGTGCTGAAGTTTCGCATTTTTTATGACTTAAGGTATCTACCTACTACATCGCATAATACTATGACCGTAATAGCACAAAACTCAGTTCGTTCAGAAGTCCATCTTGCTCGCTAATCCTGCCGTGAAGCAGCAGTGCTTGCGCTGTTGTGTTTCGGCGCGGAGAGTAAGGCAGTCGGTGAAATTACTGGCACTTGAGGTATTCCAACTTAGGCCTCTAGGTTGGCAACGCATCTGCAATATCCCTGGTGTTGCAGATGTTTATGGGCGGTGGTGATCTCTTACCACCAGGAGACCCACTTGCTCGTTTGTCTTCCAGTCGTATAAAAAAAAAGTCAATGTCCTGTATGAACCTACAGTGGGGGTAGAAAAACCTTCGTCAGTTATTAAATTGATTCCTTTAAGAAGTCACAGACTCTTAGTACGTTTTGAAACCAAAGTTCTAAGTAGACAAGTGTATATCAAATTGTACTTACTTGGCATGATAACAAGGATCAAAATAGTATACACCTCTGACATATGTCTAGTTTCATATCAATACAAAACCTTTTTAATAAACAAATACAGTTCTACAGATGACCATTTAAAATTTATGAATAACTAGCTTTTGCCCGCGGCTCCGCCCGCGTGGTATTCGGTTATCGCGCGCTGTTCCCCCGGGAACTGTGCATTTTCCCATGATAAAAAGTAGCCTATGTCACTCTCGGGCCTATGAACTATCTCTTTACCAAAAATCACGTCGATCCGTCGCTCCGTTACGGCGTGAAAGACGGACAAACATACTGTTGAAGTGATAGGGCTGCTTTTCGCTTATTGGGATTTTAACTAAGACAACGTGTGCTCCGTATGAATCTTTATTAGCAACTAAATATTAAAAAAAAACATTTCTTCAAGCGGACTGTATGTGCAGTACCGGTAGGCATGTATGTATAGCCCTCGACACATAACCGTGTAGTTTTAACTAGACATTCCGCCCACCAAGAACGTAGTTCTTAAGTAACTATATAAAACAGCTAACAAGCAAGTTTACCTTAATTAAAAAAGTTAACATCAATAGACTTGATAAGCAGTTAACAATTTCTACTAAAATTAAAGTTAAGTACAATGCAAAACAAAGGGAGGTCAGCTCGATTATGAGTATTAACTAGTTTAACTTATAGTTATAATTTAACACAGGAGCCGCCCACCGTAATACATCATTAACAAAGTCTTAACAATAATGGTAACAACTCAAAGTTTGTTAAAAAAAAAAACTCATGATAACTATATGGAACTACTAATTTACAAGGAACACTTGATTTTACTGATGACTTGTATAACTAAGTACCTAGATACCTACAACATGCAATGTAAATACAAAGGTCAAATAAAACTATTTAGTAATTATACAAATTTTGGAAATTGGACGCTTAAACACTCCGGACTTAGTTTTTACTGATACAACACGAGTTACATTATCATGTCCAGTGTGTTTTTCAGTAATTTTACCTAAAACCCATTTAGCGGGTGGAAGATTGTCTTCCTTTAGAATAACAATATCATTAATTTCAGGCTCAGAACCTTTAGTGTTCCATTTATACCTTTGATTAAGATTAACCAAATATTCTTTATACCATCTATTCCAAAAATCTCTTACAATTTTTTGCGTTAAGCGCCATCTATCCAAAGATGAAATATTAGACATTGAGTGGTCTTCGTCGGCTATATTTAACAACGGTTCACCTACTAGAAAGTGGCCTGGCGTCAAGGGGAGAGGGTCGTTTGGATCGTCACTTAGTAAAGTTATCGGTCTCGAATTCAAACAAGCTTCCACTTGCGTCAAAACTGTTGCCAGCTCTTCGTAGGTGAGGGTGCTATTTCCAAGCACTTTACGCAGGTGCGTTTTTGTAGAACGCACCCCTGCCTCCCATAGACCCCCAAAATTTGGAGCATGGGGTGGTATAAAATGCCACTTGGTACGTTCCAACATGAGTGAAGTAGCTATGTCATCAGACAAAGATGACTTAGCGCTGTTGAACATTTCTTGCAGTTCTTTATCCGCTCCCACAAAATTAGTGGCATTGTCACTGTATAAATCTTGGCAATGTCCTCTTCGAGAAGTGAAACGTCGAAAGGCTGCAATGAATCCTTTCGCAGTCAAGTCAGTTACAGCTTCTAAGTGCACAGCTCGGGTCACCATGCAAATAAAAAGGCATATGTATCCTTTGTATGATTTTGCTCCTCGGCCAGGTGAAAATCTGATCTGTATAGGACCGCAATAGTCCACGCCGGTGGATTTAAACGGCTTACTAGGTTTAAGTCTAGCTTCAGGTAGAAATCCCATGAAAGGACTTGTCTTCTTTGATGAATATCGCAAACAAATCACACATTCTCTGTATATCTTCTTGACTCGCTCCTTACCCTGTAAAATCCAATATTTAGCTCGAAGATAATTATGCATCAATTGTGGACCGCCATGCAATGTTTGATGATGTGCATCAAGAATTATCAGCTTGGTAAGATGACTCTTAGCAGGCATGATTATTGGATGTCTTGTAGAATAGCTTGCGTCCGAATTTGTTATGCGACCAGTAACTCTTAATATCCCCTTTTCATCAAAAAAAGGACAAAGAGTTCGTAGGCTACTCCTTTTGAGTACGCATCCTCGAGTCTTTAACTGTTTTATGTCGTCCTCAAATTCATGATGTTGAAGTTGTTTGATACATGCAAGTAAAGTTGCATTTGCCTCATCTAATGTTATACATGTTGTTAGCTTCACTCTTTCAGTTTTAGGTATTTTCAAGTTCAAAATTCTTCTACAGTATGATATGACTCTTAATAATCTAGTTAATGATGAAAATCTTGTCCAAATAAAGTGATCCTCATTGTTCAATAGAACAGTTAAAGACTTGACTCTTGCTTCCTCGTCTGTGTCTTCTACGAACTTGTCATTTCTCTGTATTACTGGCTGTGCCAGCCACTGAGGTCCTGTCCACCATAATGGATGCGCCATCAATTCTTTTGGCTGTAAGCCACGTGAGGCACAGTCCGCGGGATTTGACTCTGTAGACACATGACCCCATTGATCTAAGTCCAAAATATTAAGAATCGTGGACACTCGATTACTAACAAAAGTAGTCCAACGACTTGAGCCTCCTTTGAGCCATGCCAAGACTATGGTAGAGTCGGACCAGGCATATAAATTCTCCTTCGGTATCTCCATGACCTGTGAAACTTCACTGATCAGTTTGGCTGCCAAGGCAGCACCACACAACTCAAGTCTGGGAATCGAAATTTCCTTTTCTATAGGAGCTACTTTGGTCTTTGCTGTGATCAAATGTACATGGACTTTGTTTGACTCATCTATGACACGAGCATATACAGCTGCTGCAAAAGCTGACTTTGATGCGTCTGAAAAGACATGCAGTTCAGTTTTCGAGTCTCGTGTAACATTTAACCACCTCGGTATTTTAAGTTGCATTAAATCCTCCAACAAGCTTCTGTATGTCAGCCACTGCCTCCGCAAATCCTCATTTAAACATTCATCCCATTCAAGACCAGATAGCCAAAGCTTTTGAATAAATATTTTAGCCATAACAACAACAGGAGCTATCCAGCCAAGAGGATCGTACAGTTTTGCAACATCAGAGAGAACTTGTCTTTTAGTAATCGGCTCTTTAATTTCAGGAAGGTTTAACGTGTATTCAAAATTATCAGATTCTCTGCTCCAACTCACACCAAGAACCTTGATTGATTTGTTTAGTTTTATCTGCTCCGATTGCTGAGTATTCTCATGACTCAAACCAATGCTTTGTAAAAATGTTTTGCTGTTACTGTTCCATTTTTGGAGGTCAAATCCCCCTGCTTTCATTAAACCATTCATTTCATCATATATCTTCAAAGCTTCAGATTCAGTCTCAGCTCCTGTTATTAAGTCATCCATATAGAAATCCGTCTTCGTTATTCTCGCCGCCAATGGATACTTTTCTTCTTCTAAATCTGCAAGCCTTTGCAATGACTTAACTGCTAGATATGGCGCGCATGCTGTGCCGAATGTTAATCGAAGTAGTTTGTAATGTTGTACGGGCTCTAAGCTATTCGCAGTGAATCTCCACAGAATTCTTTGAAAATCTGTATTTTCCTCTGCCACACGAACCATCCTATACATTTTAACAATATCAGCGACAACGCAAACCTTGTGGTTTCTCCATCTCATAAGTATGTGCCTCAGATCCTGCTGTAGCTTTGGGCCAACCAGCAGATCATCGTTTAGAGACACGTTATTAGTTCCTTTGCTAGAAGCATTAAATACTATTCTGAGTTTGGTGGTTTCTTTGTCCTCTCTCAATACAGGATGATGTGGAAGATAAACTGCCTTAGGATTTTCTAATTCACTCTTGTCAACAGCTTTCATGTGATTTAAACTTATGTATTCTGCAAAGACTTTATTGTATTCTTCTCTTAGTGTCGGATCTCGTAGTAGTCTTTTCTCTAGTGCTTCAAGTCTCTTTGCAGCAATATCTCTAGAATTGCCATATTGACACTTAGGATCCTCTGTCGTAAAAGGTAGTTTGACCACAAATCTGCCCTCATCGTCTCTCATTGCTGTTGCATTAAAAAACTCTTCACATGCTGTTTCATTCTCACTCATCTTCCTTTGTATTAGGTTAGGCTCGTTCTCCATTTCCCAAAATTTTCTCAGTAGATCATCCTCTTTGATTCGAACATGTAAACTCATAACATTGGTCAACTCCTTACTCTCTCGCAATGCTCTTCCAGACAAAATCCATCCAAATATTGTGTTTTGTGCAATCAAGCTTCCTTGAGCTTGTTTGACTATTCCATCTATCAATATTTCGCTGTAAACCTCTGCACCTAGGAGAATATCAATCTTACCTGGTGTTGCATACGTAGGATCTGCCAAAGGTAGGTTCTCAATATCTGTCCACTCAGGTACCTTAAGTTTGGTTGCTGGGAGTAAAGATGTTAAAGAATGTAACACATATGCATGTACCTCAATTGAACTCGCAGAATCATAAAGTGATTTTACGCGTAGTGAAACCGTGTATTTAATTCTCATACGACCATCTCCCAGGCCTGACACCCAGCCACTTACTGGCTTACGTACAAGGCCAAGTAATTGTACAGTAGCATCACTAACAAAAGATGCCTGGGACCCTTGATCTAATAAAGCTCGAATAATTTGTTGACTACCAGCTAAATTAAATACCTTAACTCTAGCCGTTGCCAGTAGAACGCTGTTAGGTTGCAACTCTCCTCTCGAAAACGCTGAAGTGACGTGTGCGTCACCTGGTGAAGTGCTCGGTCTCTCGTGTCGTTGATCACCCGGTGGTGCCGTCGTTGCAGTCTCACTCGCTCGTGCCGCTCCCTGCTCGCTCTGGTTATTTTCTCGCTCGAAGTGTAGCATCGTATGGTGTCTTCTTCCGCATTTTCTACAATTTTGTGACTGACGACATTTAACTGCCGAATGGGTAGGTGACAGACAGTTAAAACACAATCCATGTGTTTGCACGAAATCTTGCCTGATTTTTGGTGTCATGAGCCCAAATTGCTTGCAATGATAAATATAGTGATTTTCATGACACATCGCACAACTCATTTCATTAGTTTTTGGTTTGTTCTGCATTGAAGTATGAAACGTTTTAGCTTTCGCTACAGGCTTGGCAGGTAGTGACGTGCGTGTTGCGTTGTGGTTCAACATCTCTAAAGATCTAAATCGGGACTCTAAATACTCTTGTAGCTGTTCCCAGGTCGGTAAATCATCAAAGACCTTAACATTGAGATATTGTTCCCACTGCTTCGTTGACTCTGGATCCAATTTGGAAACAACCAAAAATACAATGATGGTATCCCATGTGCTGGTATCAATACTCATATTCTGCAATGATTTCAAACAAGTACTCGTAGTGTCAAGTAACTGTCTTATTGAATCAGACGACTCATTGTGTATTTTCTTTAAACCAAATAAATTTCTCATAACCGCGTTACAATTATATCGCTTGTTATCATAACGTTTTACTAATTGTTTCCATGCCTCCTCATAATTCGCTTCTGTAGTGGAAAAATTACGTAATAAATTTAATGCTTCTCCAGATAAATTTCCCTTTAGATAATGCAATTTTTGCACGGAAGTAATTTGCTTGTTTTTATGTATTAATGACGAAAACATATCATAAAACGTTTGCCATTCTTCATATTTGCCACTAAAAGTAGGTAGATTTATTCTGGGTAATTTCACGTCGCAAGAATTGTTGGCAATATTACTAGTCGCCGCGGTCGTGGGCGCTGATGAACTCGATATTTGTAATAATTGCAAAGCTTCCAGTAACATTGTTTTATAACTCACATAAAGTTCTTCAAAATTCTCATATTTTTCTTCCGTGAAATACTCTTCTCTTCTGTCTGCTGTGCAAATAATTTGTTTATGTCTTTCTTTAAACTCGGTATATTCTCTTTCAAGTACGTCTAATCGCGTCGCTAAATACGGTTGTTTAATTCTTTCTTTCCCAGTTTTTTTGTAATTTTTCTCACTTCTCTTTACATTTTCTAATGACTCGTCTTGTAGCGAAAAAAGAGTTTTCAATGTCGTCATAGTTAGATAAGTAGGTACTCACTCGTAATAATCCCAAGAAGCAAAAGTTCAAATATCTCGACTCACTTAATAAACGTTTTATTTTTCTCGTTAACTAGTTAATGTCACTCACTTAGTCTTTTTTATAAGTATTAGGTATGTATAAAGTCTCAAAATCCAAAGTTAATAGACGTAAATTTATGACACTCGCACTCAAGGTTATAACGCGTAATTGTAATTGCACTTAAAACTTGCACTTTTTCGATCGCCGGGTCGCTCTAATGACTATCCAGGTAGCAGCCTTTTGTTCTCGCGGGTCGGGCGCTCGTCCGCCGGTGTCACGCAATTCGGTTCGATTTGGACCATATGTTGAAGTGATAGGGCTGCTTTTCGCTTATTGGGATTTTAACTAAGACAACGTGTGCTCCGTATGAATCTTTATTAGCAACTAAATATTAAAAAAAAACATTTCTTCAAGCGGACTGTATGTGCAGTACCGGTAGGCATGTATGTATAGCCCTCGACACATAACCGTGTAGTTTTAACTAGACACATACAAACACACAAACACACTTTCGCATTTATAATATTAGTATGGATTTGCGTTTTAAGCGTGAAAAAAATTATGACTAACAATAATTATGACAAACAAATATTATGACTTATAAAATTATGGCAGTCGAAAGGATCCCGGATAAACACTAGATTTCGAAACGCGTCAGTGCTGTGTGATGGCGATAGATGGTTTAGTCAGGTAGCTGGTTAGTTAAATTGCTATGTCCTATTGAAAGGCATATTTAAATAATCCTCATTCAATTAACAATAAGTCAAATCAAATCAGTTAATGCGAGAAAGTCGGAAATTGCTAGAGTTACCGTTTTTTGAAATGCCACTGGCAAAATGCGAAAACGGTTTTTTTCCAGAACGACTGAACTATTTTCGCCATCTACCGGACTATTAATAGTAGTCCTTACCTTAATTCTTTGTTTGCACAGCGAACTATTAGAATGTTTACGGGACATCCATTAAATTACTAGTAAAGGCAGTACAACGAGTCTCTACCCGAAGGCCAAAGATGAATAGAAAATGTTGCATGTGCATGTTTTGCAGGTGGTAGGACCTTGTGCAAGGTCCACCCGGATTGCTACAACAATCTTGCTCGCTAATTCCGCCGTGAAGCAGCAGTGTTTGCACTGTTGTGTTCGGAGTGGAGAGTAAGACAGCCGGTGAAATTACAGGCACTTGAGGTATCCCATCTTAGGCCTCTAGGTTGGCAACGCATCTGCAATCCCCCTGGAGTTGCAGGTGTCTATGGGCGGTGGTGATCTCTTACCATCAGGAGACCCACTTGCTCGTTTGCCTTCCAGTCGAATAAAAAAATATCGCTACACCACTGCTGGACAACGGTACAGACACGAATTTCCCCTATGCACCACATATCTCAGCTCGTTTGTTTCTTATTTAACCACTTAAGCAGTGACGCTAGTGACATCTATGCCAATCAATATCAATCTTCGGATGGTAAATAAGACATTACAAACGTTCATCATTTCTTTGGTAGATAACTTTCCAATTGCATTTTTCTAAGTAATAATATTAGTATTTTGTTATATTTATCTAGACATTTCCGCAATTTCCCAACTCACTACACTACCACAAACATAATAACATAATGCTCGTGAATAGATCGTAATTGCCGCGCCTGACCCGGCGTAGATCGGATCTATAGATCATTGATCGATAATAAGGATGCCGTCTCGTTTGCCGCATGAAAGTAGTGAGCATAGTTGGTTTTTGTGCGTATTTATTTGAGTAGGTTGTTTAAAATTGTGTTCCTATTTATAGATGCTTGTTTAATGATTATGTACTTTCTTTGAAATTGTAAGTTTGTGTCAAGTGAATCCTAATCCATACTAATATTATAAATGCGAAAGTGTGTTTGTATGTTTGTCCGTCTTTCACGCCGTAACGGAGCGACGGATCGACGTGATTTTTGGCATAGAGATAGTTTATGGGCCAGAGAGTGACATAGGCTACTTTTCATCCCGGAAAAATGCACAGTTCCCGAGTAAACAGCGCGCGATAACCGAATACCACGCGAGCGGAGCCGCGGGCAAAAGCTAGTAATATTGATAATGTAAAAGTTTGTGTGAGTGTGTTTGTTACTCCTTCACGCTAAGACGGCTGTACGCGTTTAGATGAAATTTGGTACGTAGACAGATGGACGTATGGAATAACACATAGGCTATTTATCCCGATATTGTATCGGGCGCGCGTTGCCATCTCCAGTGATAAGTACCCCGTCGCCACTTGAGGACAAAAAAAAGTAGAAAACACAAAGAAATCAATTAGCGACCGGGGCGCGACACAAAAACTGTTTGTACCTGCGACCACTAGTTGTCAATGCATCATTTGTCAATGGGACGCCTGCCGCCGCGGTATTGGCAAAGGGTACTCCTCGGGGGTAATTCATCTTACAATTTGGACGAATTCAAATAATATTATAAATGGGAAAAATACATGCATGTCAGTTTTTCACAATAGAACCGTTGGATGATTTGTATGATATCATCATCATCATCATGTCAGCCGAAAGACGTCCACTGCTGGACATGGGCCTCCCCCAAGGCTCTCCACTCAGACCGGTCTTGGGCTTTTCGCATCCACCGCGATCCCGCGATCTTAGCCAGGTCGTCGCTCCATCTTGTTGGAGGCCTACCGACAGCTCGTCTCCCGGTCCGCGGACGCCATTCGAGAACCTTCTGACCCCATCTTTCCTTACTATTATAAAGGGGAAAGTATGTTTGTTTGTTTATTTGTTTGTTACGCTTTCACGCCGTAACGGAGCGATCGCCGTGATTCTTGGCATAGAGATAGTTTATGGGCCCGAGAGTTACATAGGCTATTTTTTATCCCGGAAAAATACACAGTTCCCGAGGGAACAGCGCGCGATAACAGCCGTGTTATTCAATGATGCCTCTGGTTCTGTAAATTCTATTTCTAGTAAAAACATAACATTCCCATGGGACACAGAAAGAAATAAGCAAGAGCTAAAGCATCTTGTAATTTTACATCCATACCCCTTTTTGGATGGACAGTCGGCATCCCTTTGCCTTTCTTTAGTTTAAAAAGAAAGGGCATTCCCTGAGGCATTCTGGACAATAAAAATAATGACAGATGGCAACGGCTCCCGTTCGAAGAAACAACATGGCGACTGTCTGTAATAATCTATGATTAATTGTTCTAGCCATAGGTTTTTTTTGGGAGAGACCAATGGGTAGTAAATATAATACAGTCACCAAGTAGTATGCGAAATGGCGAGGGAAGGAGGCAGAGCATCTCATCATGTCCGTCCATTATCCCTACTTATATTATAAATGCGAAAGTAACTCTGTCTTTCTGTCTGTCTGTTACGCTTTCACGTCGAAACCGCTGAACCGATTTTGATGAAATTTGGTATAAAGTTTTAGCCCCAAGGATCAACATAGGATACTTTTTATTCCGGTAGAGGGCGCCACCGCGCGATAACCGCTAGGTCCGCGCAGACGAAGTCGCCGGGATAAGCTAGTGTTAAAATACATATCAGCATATACTTGCTGGTTTTCAGTTATTTAATTAACACCTTGTATACCATTCATAGCACTGTTGAACACAGGCCTCCTCTCAGACCGAGAGGGCTCGGGTTCAGATCCCAAGTGGGCGTGGTGTGGATTGAAAAACATGACATGACACATACCATTGATTTGCTTTCCAAATGTGTATTATGACATTTTTACTGTCAAAATTTTAAATATGTCCTCATATAAGGTCCTCACTGAAAATGAGCGCCACGGATTGCCTTGGCATTATGCTGAGTGGGGACCTATTTAGCGTCATGTATGTCTTTCTTAACCGACTTCAAAAAAAGGAGGAGGTTATCAATTCGGTTGTATGTTTTTTTTTTTTTTTAATTTTTTTTATTTTTTTTTATGTTTGTTACCTCAGAACTCCGTCATTTATGAACCGATTTGAAATTTTTTTTTTGCGTTCGTCTAGGAATGCTTTCAATTAGGTCCCATAAGCACCGAATTAGGATCTGATGATCGGATCCTAAGGAAATCGAGGGAACTCTTCAAATGTTGTAGGGACACCTATGGTAATTTTGATATATTTAGTAGTAACTCGTGCATTTGCTCTTGAAAATCATCATTTGGTGAAGTGGAACTGATGATGAAGACCACAGTTGACCATCGGAGTTACTACTCAATAACAAGTATTTCATGGGCTGAATTTCAATTGCTTTAACACAGTTGCTAAGCAATTTATGCTCCTCGGAACGCATATGGTGAAATGGAATGGGTGGTGAAGCACCAGGACTCCTCAATAATGAACGTCTCTGCATCGGAAAAAGCAATTTTTCGTAAAAGGTGACGAGCAGTTGACATTAAACTATTGTATCTTAGATCTTTTACACTAAAAAGCTTGAAAAAAAAAATTTTATAACAAAAAATAGAACCGACTACAAAAAACCATGAAAATAATTTTCTACCAGTCTGAAGTCGGTGCCTCAGCACGAGCCAGCAGGAGTGGACCTATAATCGTCTACCTCACCTACAACTATACGAGTAAATGGCTTCAATCACTCCTGCTGGCTCGTGCTGAGGCACCGACTTCAGACTGGTAGAAAATTATTTTCATGGTTTTTTGTAGTCGGTTCTATTTTTTGTTATAAAATTTTTTTATTCTATGTTTGTTTTATGGCGTTAAATAAATGTATTTTCTTTCTTTATTTCTTTCTTTCTAAATATCTCATCATCATCATCATCATCCCAGCCTATATACGTCCCACTGCTGGGCACAGGCCTCCTCTCAGAATGAGAGGGCTTAGGCCGTAGTTCCCACGCGGGCCCAGTGCGGATTGGGAACTTCTAAATATCTATTCCGCTATAATCTGCTTTCATGCCTCACAAGTTTTTAACGCAAACTTTTTAGGGTCTAGGTCAGAAAGTGGTTAAAACAACCGTTTCTGGGTCCAGTTTCGGCAGTGCCGCTTCAGTTACTGGTTTAACGAGTCAACTAACAAAAGGGTATTAATCAAACCGCACCATTCTCATGCAGATTTGGAAGATTCTAATTTAACAAATCGACGGTCAAGTAAATTGGTTGAAAGTACGAAATTTCAAGGCCATTTGTGTACGTGTGATAAAAAGGTAACTATTTAGAATCTATATGGTACTAGCGTCTGGCTACGAGCTGTCGGTAGGCCTCCAACAGGATGGAGCGACGACCTGGTTAAGATCGCGGGGTCGTGGTGGATGCGGAAAGCACAAGACCGGTCTGAGTGGAGAGCCTTGGGGGAGGCCTATGTCCAGCAGTGGACGTCTTTCGGCTGACATGATGATGATGATGATGATGATGATGATGGTACTAGCGTTTACCCGCGGCTTCGCACGAGTAAATCATTACATACAGCAGTTGAATTGAAATATCAGGATGTTATTAAATTCTCGTGGGAATTCCTCAAAATTACATTGTGGTTTTCATTGACGTTAATTTAAAACACCCATACCAAATTTCATGACTCTAAACCCAGCGGTTGTTATATCGAGATTATCCCTATCCCGTTTGAATATCGGGATAAAAAGTAGCCTAGATGTGTTATTCCAGACATCCAGATACCTACATACCAAATTTCATGGCCAACTTTCAACTTGTAGCTTTTTGAATAAAACCTGCGTCAGCCATTTCCAAATTTTGCACCTCCTGTGCTCATTTATTCCCACGAGGCCCGCCTGCCCGTTTGCCACCAGCATTTTTAATAACCTACCCTTTCACAAGAAATCCACCTCTCAGATACCTGCCAAGGTTTAAGAGCCGCGGCGGCACCGACAGACAGATTGACAAATGACTTATTTAGACAGCCGGCAGGTGTGGTCCCTGTTCAAGTAATAGTTTTATATAAAAACAGTTTTTTTTTAAATGACATAAATAAAGGTTTGGACATCGGAGACAAGCAAGGACTATGCCACAGTATATATATAAGCTAAGCAGTATGGAAGCTACGAACAAATCGATCGAAACGAACACTCACACAGACGCGCGCTCTACACGGCCTCTAAGGGGGTCTCGCGGTACTGCAGTGACTATGTAAGTATGTAGTGTAGTCAGAAATGAATGATATTAAATAAATGTTTATTTATGAGCGATACATCACAATTATATATTAACTACTAGCTTTTGCCCGCGGCTTCGCCCGCGTGGAATCAGGTTATCGCGCGCTGTTCCCTCGGGAACTGCATTTTTCCGTGATAAAAAGTAGCCTATGTCACTCTCTGGCCCGTAAACTATCTCTATGCCAAAAGACTCACAAATATACACACAAACACACACAATTTCGCATTTATAATACTATTTTTTTGACAAATTTCATCCAAATCCGTCCAGCCGTTCCGGTGTGAAGAAGTAACAAACATACTCACTCACTCACTCACAAACTTTCACATTTATAATATTAGTAGCATAAGTATGGATTGATTTTTACAAAAAAAGAAAGCATTTTTAAATATGCTTAGCTGACTTGTTGTCCGCGTTCATCTGTGAAGAATTCACTTATCGCTATCCCGTGGGAACTATGAAATTTTCCGGGACAAAAAGTATTCCTTATCCCAGTGTCTTAAATTATCTCTACACCAAATTTCGTTTCAGTTAACGGTTTAAAGCATGAAAAGGTAAAATATAATACACCCACGAGTTCAGAGATACCTCCACAAGTTAACGCCAAATTAAATAAATTAGGTAACATACAGACATACATACAAGACAGATTTGCGTTTATAATATTAGTTAAAATGATCTGATATAAAAATTAGAAAAAAAACTTTTTTGCCACCATACCTACTAATATTTTCCTAGAGCATAACTTAAAAATCCAAAAGATGTGTCACTCCGTACTTAATCCGCATCAGGCTGTCACCGCTGTTTGTCCAAGCACGGAATGTTAACCGTAGACAAACAGAGCACTCGGCGAAACGGTAGCACTAAATTATTTGAGGTTATATTAAGTGATGGTATCTATATTATCGATACATGGGGACAGAAAATAATTTTCTACGTATGAATAATGAATATGCAAACATATTTTTTCCTTATTCAAATATATCTTTATTGACAAAAATGTTTAAAATATCTTGAAAAATACGAAGACATAAATGTTATAAGTTGTCGATTATATATACGTCTTGATATTATTTTTAACACTTGTAGTTTATTTGAATGTTGGGAATAAAAATGTCTACTTGCCTCAACATTATGCTGAGTTGGGCGCGATTTACATAATTCGAAGTATATATTTATTTCTTCTAAAGTTTTATTTTTCTACATATCGAATATGTATAAATAAATCTCTCTCTCTCTCTTTCTTTCTCTCTCCTTCGATAGGCGGCCTTATCGTTTTGGAGCGATCTCAACCAGGCATCTTTTTCAACCGAAATAAGAAATATGTAGATTTCAGCAGATGGCAAATATTCGAGCGTTTTGACTGCGCGGTCAAACGTCATTAGCGTCCCACGTTTATATAGCGCAAAGGAAAGACAAGTCACAAGAATTTTAATCACGCGAAATTCAGTATCGGTGTTGTCTTAAATTTTCATAAAAAAACGACACTGGGCATCACCCCTTTTAATAACGCCTGCGAAGACAACAATGACGAAAAAAACGCTGCAAAAACGCTGAATATTCCCCCAGGTAAATATCCACTATAGCCTTACTTTATATCGATATTTTTCCCCTGTCACTAAACTTAACATAATTTCGCTTAAATTCGATCTACTTCGACCACGTAGTGTTTGCTTAGGCCGCCACTTATGCGCTTGCGCGTCTCAAGTGGCCACGCTGCTTTGTGCTGTGACTCGCGCGTCAGGTATTTCGAAAATGGATTTTTTTAAAGTTACTTTTTTAACGTATCTAGAATGAATTGCACCAAGATAAGTATAACTATAGTATCCTGAGGTCCCGTTTGACATTACAGTCTTGGTTACATTTGGCTCATTGAGTTATTTAAACAGGCTGTGGCAAACGAGCAAAAAATTAAAACGTAAGATCGTCCTCGTCAATCTGAACAACATCAGTTCAGCGGTTTTTAAAATAAATAAATAAATAAATATCATGGGACACTTGACACCAATTGACCTAGCCCCAAACTAAGCAAAGCTTGTACTATGGACACTAGGCAACGGATAAACATACTTAAATAGATAAATAAATACTTAAATACATATTAAACATCCAAGACCCGAGAACAAACATTCGTATTATTCATACAAATATCTGCCCCGGCCGGGATTCGAACCAGGGACCTCAAGCTTCGTAGTCAGGTTCTCTAACCACTTAGCCATCCGGCCGTCAAAAAATAATTCGTTTTTAATTTTCTTTCTTGGAACTTGCTATTATGCCGTCACTATTTAAAAAAAAGGTTGTTTCTCAAAAATTTTCTAAACTTTATAAACATTACTAGCTGTTGCCCGCCACTCCGTTCGCGTAGTTTTCGTTTATCGCCATCCCGCGGGAACTGTGCAATTTTCCGGGATAAAAACTATCCTATGTCTTTCCTCGGGACTCAACCTGTAGCACTCCCCGCAGGTGGGAAGGCTACTTATTCATATCTCTAACACGAGTAGGTACCTTCATCTTGACTTTTGAACAGACTTGCGTTTGGTTTCTGCATATTTAATCAAAGATTATAAGCTATGTTGTTACTTTTCTGACACAAACTTATTTGTGCTGATTCCGGTCCAACACATTAGGTGCAAAGATATGAAGGTGTTGGCTGAAAATCAGCGCTGTAGTAGGCAGCACATACTTACTGCAGCATAATGCTGAGTCAATTCCTTTTCGACATCATCAAATGTTTTACTTTTCTGTAAATTATGTATTATTTTAATTTTGATGTCGAAATAAAGTTATGTCTGTCTATGTAGGTATACCGAATTTCATCTAAATCAGTTCAGGGTTTAGACGTGATGAAGTAACAAACATCCAAACATCTTCACAAACTGACATGATATTAGTAGGACTTCAAGGTTTAATTCTGTTGACACATAGATTGGAGATTCGAGATTTTTTTTCAAATTACCGAAGATACGTTTTTATAATAATAAAAACACATAAATATAGCAGTAAATTATCAGTCAAACTAAAATAAAAGATAGCAAACACCGCCCCTTTAAGTCATTCCATTAAATACAGATAGCCTAAAGATAACACGAGCTGTCAAACTGAGACCTATAGGTATTGTAGGCCCTGTATCCCATGACTGGGCATTCTGTCAGTGGACACGCCCAGCCCTTTATGCTGTCTGTCTGTCTGTCTAGCTATAATAACGCATTGAGGCTTGAGAACTGTGGGGAAGATATTGCGTTTCGATGAATAGCTTTATTGCTGAGGAAGAATCCTGGTAATATTATTCGAAAGTTTGTGTGTGTGTTTGATTGTAACTCGATCCTTCACGTTAGACGGTTGGAAGGATTCGAAGTAGGTAGTCGGACGTATGAAATAACATGAAGGCTACTTTTTATCCTGATATTGTATTGTATTGTAAAACTCTTTATTATTTAGGTATTTATAAACCAATGAAAATTTAGAGCATTTACGCGATGTAAATTAAAAAAAAAACGTGAAAATAATCATATATATATAATAAACAGAAAAGAAAATAACAAATAAAAAAAATATTATTACCAAAAAAAAGTTATTACGTGACGACCGGATGGCCAAGTGGTTAGAGAACCTGACTACGAAGCTTGAGGTCCCGGGTTCGATTCCCGGCCGGGGCATTTATATGAATAATGATGGAGGTATTTGTATGAATAATACGAATATTTGTTCTCAGGTCCTGGATGTTCAATATGTATTTAAGTTTGTATTTATCTATATAAGTATGTATGTATGTATGTATGTATGTAAACTCTTTATTGTACAAAATAAGTAAAATACAGTTGACAAAAAAAACAAATATGTACAAAGGCGAACTTATCCCTTAAAGGGATCTCTTCCAGTCAACCTTTGAGTGCCGCAAGTAAGAATAAGTAAGTATGGATAAGTATGTTTACCCGTTGCCTAGTGTCCATAGTACAAGCTTTGCTTAGTTTGGGACTAGGTCAATTGGTGTCAAATGTACCATAATATTTATTTATATTTAATTAGGGACAAATAGAAAAAAAGAGGGAGAGAAGGGGGGGGGGCAAATATACCAAAAAAAAACAGATAACAGGATAATAAGATGTACAAAGGAGAACTTATCCCTTAAAAGCGGGAGCCTGTTGTTTTACCAAATTTATTTTGGTCAAATTTCATTTCCCAAACAATTTTTAGCAACTTTTTGTTTGGCAATGCAAACTTTGGCACAATTTTAATACGAATATTTTCATTACGTCAAATTTTCACTCGACAAAATATTATTACGAAAAATTACATTATGGCATTTGGTCATTTAGCAAATGCTTTAATAAGGCAAAAAACATTAGACAGTAAAATAAAATTTGTGCGAGCGAGCGAGCGAAGCGAGCGAGCAAGACGGTTCGGAGCAGAAGCGACTCGGATAGGTTAGGTTTAGAAGGCTAAGGCGGGAGCGAAGCGAAGCGTAGCTCCCGCCTTAGCCTTCGATGTTAGGTTTTTTTTTTTTATAGCAACCACGATAACATATTTGACTAAATGAAATTTGGTCAAAGTAATATTTGGCAAACCAGATATTGCTTAAACCTGAACATGCCAAACATTAGGTTCGCGTAATAATTATTTGTCAAGTGTCAATTTGGCAAACGATTATTTGGCAAATGAAATTCTACGAAAAATTTTTTGGGAAGTGATAATTTGTCAAACATTTTTTGGTAAAACATAGGTAACCCCTTAAAAGCATCTGTTCATAGACACGGCAAGAATCGTGCGGTTGTGAGCGCGCCGTCTCTTTTCAGAGTATTGCTTGAGAAAGAGACGGTCTGCTAAAACCGCGCGATTCCCGCCGTGTCTAATCGTAGCCTCGAAAACTTACTTTTAACCAATACTTATTGAATAAATTATCTATCTATCTATTGTCTCTATACGGCTATTCTTCCACATCTCGCGGTTTACGAAGGACGTTTCCTTGTAGTAGTGTACCTACTAAGGACCACTTATCTAACAACCAGTTTGCGAAGAAATTACAGTTATTATAAACTAATAGAGTCGGGGACAATTGTCCGTTTTAATTTCAATTAATTTTACGAGACCGTTTTACTTATAAGTACGTTATACTATAACAAGCGTCGTTTTTATAGCATTTAAGTAAAAGCACATCATCCTGTAAGCAAAAAGACGTAACTTTTAAGTCATCCGAGAGAGAAGAGGATGAGGTGACATAGAGATAGAGATGGAAAATGCGAGCACGAAAGTCAGCGTGTCAGTCCTGTATGCAAAATGACGTAATTTTATCATCCTGTATGCAAAAAGACGTAACTTTTAAGTCATCCGAGAGAGAGGAGGATGAGGTGACATAGAGATAGAGATGGAAAATGCGAGCACGAAAGTCAGCGTGTCAGTCCTGTATGCAAAATGACGTAATTTTATCATCCTGTATGCAAAAAGACGTAACTTTTAAGTCATCCGAGAGAGAAGAGGATGAGGTGACATAGAGATAGAGATGGAAAATGCGAGCACGAAAGTCAGCGTGTCAGTCCTGTATGCAAAATGACGTAATTTTATCATCCTGTATGCAAAAAGACGTAACTTTTAAGTCATCCGAGAGAGAGGAGGATGAGGTGACATAGAGATAGAGATGGAAAATGCGAGCACGAAAGTCAGCGTGTCAGTCCTGTATGCAAAATGACGTAATTTTATCATCCTGTATGCAAAAAGACGTAACTTTTAAGTCATCCGAGAGAGAGGAGGATGAGGTGACATAGAGATAGAGATGGAAAATGCGAGCACGAAAGTCAGCGTGTCAGTCCTGTATGCAAAATGACGTAATTTTATCATCCTGTATGCAAAAAGACGTAACTTTTAAGTCATCCGAGAGAGAGGAGGATGAGGTGACATAGAGATAGAGATGGAAAATGCGAGCACGAAAGTCAGCGTGTCAGTCCTGCATGCAAAATGACGTAATTTTTAAGTCATCCGCACTCGAAGTTAACCCCGAGGATGAGGTTACATATAGAGATGGAAAATGCGAGCGCGAGAGTCGGCAACAATACAGCCTCTGGTCTCTACCAAATTTCGTCGTAATCGGCTTGCCGGACACACCAAGAATACCAGGACGCGCGTTAAACACAATCTGATTCGATTGATCGAAATATCGATCGTCGTAATCGGACATCGATTAATGGTCGCCGACATTTAGTCGGACGGTTGACGAGAATCGACAAGTTAAATATACCTATCGAATAGCTGCAGTGTCTTTGACCCCGGAGCGTTACAGACCAACAGAGCAATCAACATCTAAACGCTGGGCATAGGCATCTTCTCAGAAATCGAGAGCCTGGGTTGTATTGCCCACGTGCCCTGACGCTTAAGAGCTTCACAGACACCGTTTTGCATTGGGGCCAATTGGGGCGTCTCCTGCGTTACTAAAATTGTCTCTGGCGTTACCAAAAAGTCGTACTTCCAACAAGATATTTCACGGTTTAATAGGTTGAACTTATCTTTTTTTAAGGAAACAGGTATCCTAACCCTGCCGTCGCTTTATGTTTTTGAAATAATCATGTACGTTAGGAAGAACATATGTGATTTTCCCACTAACGTCGATAAGCCAAAGGCTACTAGAAACACAGGGAAGCTTAAAGTTCCAACTTACAGACTGGCTAAAACCAAAAAGTCGTTTTTGGAAAATTGCATACGTTTTTATAATAAAATTCCAAAAAATATTACTAAACAAACTGATACAAAATTTAAATCTACTGTAAAGAAGACGTTAATATCTAAGGCTTATTATAAAGTCAATGATTATATCATGGACAGGGATATTTGGAAATAATTCCGATCCGCATTAGCGATCCCTTCAAATAGCGAACCTACTGTGTTAAAAATAAAATTGTGATAAATACTTGTGATATGTATAGAATATAGATATCATTTATAAATATTGTGAATCTACAAACTATAGTGAAAGGTTCACAAATCCGTGCTGTGACCTAATTTTGTGCGCCGTTTTGATGTAAGAAACGTGCAGTCTATACATAGATGTCGATGCAAGTCAGTAGGTATTATAAAAGTTTGCAGTTTGCAAAGATTAACGACAGTGAAAACGCGAGTATAGGCATAAAAATTGATTAAATAATTTATTTGTTTTCCGAAAATCTAAAATTAAACGTTAATTTTGTAAGAAGGCGAAGGGTTCTTTGACAAGTCATTTTTTACAACGCAAGCACTTTCGGAAAGACTAGCAAAACAGAGTAAATTTGTTTTACAAAACAGAGAAAAAACAGTGGTTTGTGTTTCAGTGCGACCGTTTCACTTTCGCGGGGACACAAAATTGTTTAGGTATATATTTCATGTGTGATTTATTATTATTATTTTTTGGTTTATTTGTGTATAAATTTTGCTATATATGTGTCTTCTGTGTTAGTGAATAAATGTCTTCTTTGTTTATTTCCTTCTTTCTTTCAGTGAGCCAGTTTGGCTAAATTCAATGCAGCGTTGAAGAACAGTAGTTAAGCAATTATAGAACTCCATCAGAATGTGTGTAAACATTTTAAAAAAAGGCCAAAATATTTGGGGACCGTTTGAAAAAAGGGCAGCAACGTTTAAAACGGTGTAAGTTGAAGATAAATGATGGTGGTGACACCAGGATCATGCCACACACGACGCGGCGGCGCTGGCGCACGGCGCAAGGCACAGGCAGACCTGAGCATTTACAATTTATTGAATCCGACGTTACTTTGCGGAGAACCATATAAATAAAGGGGTTTCTCTGCGGGATAGAATCAGAAATGATGATATCCGCAGTAGAACTAAGGTTATCGACATAGCCCGAAGAATTGCGAAACTGAAGTGGCAGTGGGCGGGGCACATCGCTCGCAGGACTGATGGCCGATGGGTCAGAAGGTTCTCGAATAGCGTCCGCGGACCGGGAGACAAGCTGTCGGTAGGCCTCGAACAAGATGGAGCGACGACCTGGTTAAGATCGCGGGATCGCGGTGGATGCGAAAAGCACAAGACCGGTCTGAGTGGAGAGCCTTGGGGGAAGCCTATATCTAGCAGTGGACGTCTTTCGGCTGACATGATGATGACATCAACAACCCTGTCCGACATCTGGTAGCATGGTGTACGGTTGTGATGAGCTCTGGTTGAGTTCGAAACGCGTCAGTGTAGTGTGGTGGTGATTAGTCTGTGTACTTACAGTGTGGAGGTGGAGGAACTGCATGGACACACATTCTTGCATAAAGCTATCATAAGGTCGCGGGTGAGCAAAGTGATTGTTTAAGTTCATTAAAAACCTTTTACACTGTCTACCGCGCCTAATTAATTAGCTTGATAATAAAAAAAAAACACAGAATAAAGTGTTAATGGACGAGTATTTTCTAATAGATAATTTATACCAAAATCTACCCACACGTTTCACATTTCTACTAAATCCTATCAGGCCAAGTTAATTTGCTAAGCTAGCCCTTACTATACTTCGTTTTTTTAGCATTAGAAAAAGGGTAAACCATCTTGAAGAGGCTTTTTTATTGAAAAACGTTTTTTAAAACAGTAACTATTACTTATGATACCAAAAGCATGTAAATGATCAATGTCCTTGCTAATACAGTATTTGACTATTTTGTATGTGTTTTATAAATTAAAACTACACAATGCCTGTTATCGAATAGAGAAACAATTTTTAAGCTACCTTTACAAATAACAAAGATATAAAGTTTGAAATTCAAGATTAGACAGAGAAATACATACAGGCATGTGACGTCACACGCCAGTACCGCCATACTTGCTGCATAGAGAACAGTGTTTGAGAAAGAGACAGTTTATAGATTTTTTAAAAAATCGCTATAAATCCAATTTTCAACCGATTCAAGTTTTCTCTTCGCTAAACACTGTCTGTATATCTATATTTTCATAATAATACTACGATATAGCAAATCCAGGAGTTGTCAAATATCGTATTGTTACATAATTTGCTGTGACTTATTTTACAAAAGTGTTTTACAATAAAAAGACACTTCAAGATCGTTTGCTAAAAATTATTAAATGAAGTAGCTTGTAAAAATAATTTATCATAGGTATTAGAATAATTTAACAAAACATGACATATAATAATGATTACCAATAAATGAGTATGAGTATTTGTATTGTATTGTATAACTCCTGTAACTTGTACCGCGACGTCGAGTCAAATATGCCGCCTGAGCAGTGAATCCATCATCCAATAATCGACAATAACACGAATCAGACAAATTGTGCGTTTGTTTATCTGTTCGCTACTGAACGTTTAAGACAAACAGTTTACGACGGTGTACTGCCTTTTCGGCGAAATGTTTCGCCAAATTTCAATTAGCAACCAATCTTTCGCCGAAGTTTCATTTGGCAAACTGATCGTTGGCATAACTTTACTTCGCATTTTGCATCACGCTTCTGATACTTACTATTCTATGTATACTTCTTTATGACACTAACCATAAGGTCGATGTGTTTTTTTTATGACCCAAAAAAGGTAAAACAGACTGGCCTAGTGCTTTTTTGAGTATTTTTTTTATTAGGTACTGAAAATTGTGTCAGATTTCGGTTTATTTTACTTTTCTTTTTCGAAATATGTCCAAATAGTCCCAAAGGACGATCAGCGCCGTCCGCACGACCAGCAGATCGCTGATTTGGGACAATTTCGAGGCGCATTCTTTCCATGTTGTCACAAATAAGTTTATGAGGCAGTGCCACGAGAGTTGAAGTAAATGATTACACACACAACTACAAAAATAACTGACTGCACAAAAGGAGAATGAATGGCCAATCAACTTTCTTACCGACACCAATCTGTCCGCGACATTTTTCAAACAATTCCAGATTTTTGTAAGAAAACATGTTTTTTCTGTAATTTAATAGATGGTGTAGTAATACATGCCATCCTGTTTAAGTTCAACCTATTAAACCGTGATATATCTTGTTGGAAACACGATTTTTTGGTAACGCCAGAGAAAATTTTGGTAACGCAGGAGACACCTGAAGTGTCGGTAAAATAGTTGATTGGCCCAATTATGTATATCTTATTGGAAGTACGGTTTTTTTGTAACGCCAGAGACAATTTTGGTAACGTAGGAGACACCTAGTGTCGGTAAAATAGTTGATTGGCCCAATTATGTATATCTTATTGGAAGTACGGTTTTTGTGTAACGCCAGAGACAATTTTGGTAACGTAGGAGACGCCCAAAGTGTCGGTAAAATAGTTGATTGGCCCAATTATATCTTGTTGGAAGTACGATTTTTTTGTAAAGCCAGAGACAATTTTGGTAACGCAGGAGACGCCCAAAGTGTCGGTAAAATAGTTGACTGGCCTGTAAACGTCAAAATCCTGCTGCCATTACACGACATTTAGTAGCTGTGTGTGTTCAACTCTCAACTCTCGTGGCGCTACCTATACATTAATCGTTATGCGTCAACACTGACCTGATTGTGGTAGTGCGCCAGGTGATGCGGCACGTGCCGCATGGCCGGGTGTAGCATCGCGCCGCCGCTGCTGCCCTCTACCGCCTGCCACAGAAAACATCGTTTCAACAACAACAAAAGTACTTACACCTGTATTTATAGAGAAGTAAAGGCCATTACTTGAGTAAAAGTAATTGTTCTTCTTTCTTCTTAATTCCTTTTTAAAATATGGCTTCTCTCCTAATTAATAAGACAATTTCGCCAGTATCTAAGTATTCTCTTTCGAGAGGCAACGTTGCACGGTGATTATAGTTTTTGTAACTTGATAATAAAATTCCAGAAACCACGTGGAAACAACTTGCGCATTAAAAAATGTCAGATCACTGTCCACTGTTAAGGTTAATCGCCGCATAAAACATTATCAAAATTATACTTCAACTAGCCAAAGAAACAGAAATAGCAAAATTATATATTGTCCACATACTAGATGTTCGAATGCCACAAATCGAATCTAGTAATTACTCAAGTAACGATTTTTATTCTATAGCTGAGTTGCTTGAAATTTAGTTGAAATTTGAACTGTCAAATGTTAGATTACTTAGGGCCTGTTGTTTGATCATTAGTTAAACTAACTAATAGTTAAAATGTATGGTAAAAATAACAATAGTTAACACATTTTAACGGAAATTTAACTATAGTAACTATAACTACTGATCAAACAACGGGCCCTTAGCCAAGTCATAGTCAACATTTTCTTTACTTAAGCATTTACTTAGCAACAAGTAATGACTCGTTCATAAATACCTACGGGTGTTAGATAAATTGAAAATACAAACTGAAATATAGATGCACAGAAAATCTAGAAAAATAAGACCAGCACTGGGAATGGAACCCAGGTTCTCGGCATTCAGTAAAAGTAAAAATTTGGAATTGAAATAAAAAATACAAAAAGATTCCAAAAAAACAATCTTAGTAAGATAAGTTTTTTTTTCACATAAAATTACCTTGATTGACCCCTATCTCACCTGATGTCAAAATTCAAATCATTTATTCACTAAATGGTCCGCAATGAGCATTTTTCACGTTTTTTTTTTACTATCAGCGCTTTCGGATTGACCAAGAAGATTGCCAAGAAGAATGCGCCGCAAGAAACATGGAAAGTCATTTTTTCAAAAATAAAATAATTACAAATAGGTATAATACTTCAAAACTACAACATAAACTTTAAAAAAATACATTAACAATAATAATATAGGGATGTATGGGGTTAGGAACAAAAGTTACACTTAGTTAGGAACAAAACTAAACGTAATATGTAACTAAGTATATCTACGTTCAGTAGAAGTGTAGGTAGAATGCTTCCACAGTCATAAAGATGTTTTGTGCAGTGCAGATGAGGTTAAAGGAGAAATTAGATCACTTACAGTAGGTACAGTTCTTAGTTTCAGAAAAAAAAAAAACGTTCGTCCATATAAAACAGTTGGGATGAACAATACAATACAATACAAATACTCTTTATTGCACACCATAAAGCAGTACAAAAACTAACAACCCACATGACAACCCCACGTGACATAAACCCGGCAGGAGGGACTACCGATTAGTCCGAAACATGTCAAGCTAAACTCGATTTAAGACGTGAGTTATCCGGGCTTATATCACTAAGAGTTGAGAATGAATCATTTGGGAAAAATATTTTCGGCGAAAAGTCTGACTCACGATTTACATAAGTATACATTACATTATTACTAGCTTTTGCCCGCGGCTCCGCCCGCGTGGTATTCGGTTATCGCGCGCTGTTCCCTCGGGAACTGTGCATTTTTCCGGGATAAAAACTTTCGGGTGCATAAACTATCTCTATACCAAAAATCACGTCGATCCGTCGCTCCGTTACGGCGTGAAGGATGGACAAACACACAAACATATAAACACACTATCGCATTTATAATATTAGTATGGATGCTGAGACAAAACTGTGCTATCTCCAAAATTGCGACGTTACCATATGTCACAGTTTTCAAACATTACCTTGAGCGGTCAAAACCCTTTCGTATAAACCCTTACCTGGTGC
The DNA here is from genome assembly GCA_037349165.1 of Choristoneura rosaceana. Classification (NCBI taxonomy): domain Eukaryota; kingdom Metazoa; phylum Arthropoda; class Insecta; order Lepidoptera; family Tortricidae; genus Choristoneura; species Choristoneura rosaceana. The sequence continues at coordinate 3,240,720 of JAZBNJ010000050.1, forward strand.
TGTTCATCCTTGGCCTCGTCTCCGAGCTCCACCAGTTGGAGCGCTTCCTCGAGGAGGTCGAGCGACTCCTCGCCGCTGACCAGCTCGCGCGGGAGCTCGCCCTGGATCACGTATTCACCTGGGGAGAATAGGCAGGTTAGAAAAGTTGTTTTCTTCTTCATAAAACTTTGCAGAAAAGTAGGAGGTGGTGCTTTTGCTCGCTAATCCTGCCGTGAAGCAGCAGTGCTTGCACTGTTGTGTTTCGGCGCGGAGAGTAAGACAGCCGGTGAAATTACTGGCACTTGAGGTATTCCAACTTAGGCCTCTAGGTTGGCAACGCATCTGCAATACCCCTGGTGTTGCAGATGTTTATGGGCGGTGGTGATCTCTTAACACCAGGAGACCCACTTGCTGACCCGTAATTGAACTCTAACTAAACTAATTAATTTGGCTCAGCGACCCAAAGAGGGGCTTGGCCTCCGAAACGAGAGCATGCCATCTGTCCCGATCGTGCCCAGGCTCTTGCCAGTCGTCGACTTGAAGACGTCGCAGATCCGCCTGGACACTGTGCTCCCAGCGGTACCTGGGTCGCCCAACCGGGCGGCGACCAGACGGTCGTCCCACGTACGCTCTCTTGGCACAAAGTTAAGGATCTATAAAACTGTAGATTGACCTCAATCTCATTATTTCTTCCGACTGGATGGCAAACGAGCAAGTGGCCTCCTGATGGTAAGAGATCACCACCGCCTATAGACACCTGCAACAGCAGGGGGATTGCAGATGCGTTTCCAACCTAGAGGCCAAAGATGGGATACCTCAAGTGCCTCGTAATCTCTCCACGCCGAAACACAGCAGTGCAAGCACTACGAGCGTTACAAGGAATGTGTTTATTATGAATTATGAACCAATAGAAACAGTTTATTGCCTAAAAGTTAAAGTACAGATCTCAGTCATAAGAGCAGTGTCCATAAGGATGAGATCACAGATATAGATTACACTAGATAACGCAAATACCTTAATCTGTATGAAAACCAACCGTGTCACTTTTTTATATCTATTGTCTCAAGAGCGAATTGGCGATGTGAATTCCCCGATATCCGCGCAAAATCGACACAAATGAGCCGCCCGCCCGCCCCGTGGGGCTCTAGTCAGTCGCTAGTCATGATTAGTCAGTTAGAGATCAGTCTTTGTATGGGGCCAACCCCGACGCTTAATCGGGTCATATTTAATTTTTACTTCCATTTACTTAGTTTATTACCTATCGTCGCACCACACAACACCTAAGACAATTACTGGCGATATCCACTTAAATACAAGTTCGTGATAATACCTGACACCAAAAGCATTTAACTTTCTTTGGAAGCTTACTCCTGTTTAAAGTTTTAAGGATTGAAAAAACAATCTACCATTTTATTGTACGTCAATCAGTATTACGTTTATACTTACATCGCAAACTACGCGCTCATGCTTAGGTAATAAGAGCGGTAATAAACCCACAGCAAAACAAACTGATGATTTTCCGAAAACGGACTTTATCATTCAGTTACAGGGTTTACATTAGAAAACACGACTGTTGTATAGTGATGTCACACGCGATATCGATTTACGCGTTACGAAATTCGTATTTACGATATGTTATAAAATAACCCGCAAAACTGTAATAAATTATTAAGTGAATAATATTGTCAATCCTAGTAACCAGTCATTTACAACCGGAGTTGGCAAAGGGCATAGAGATGGTAATTAAATACAAGGTGACCTTAGTTTCTGGATAAATAATGAAACCATGGATAAGACTGATGCTAAGCAATATCTTACAATAGTTATTTTCTTAATTAGACAAGAAAAAAATCTATGAAATCAGATCATCCAAATACACAGGCTGCTCCAAAGTGATACATTGAAAATCGTTAGTTTTTCGGTAAATATTGGACTGATTGTTATGATAATTTACAGTTTGGTTTTAAATATCTTGCCAAGCCAGTAGTATTAATATTTGTCCAGAGGCCAGTATTAAGATTGTCGTTCCGTTAATGAAAAACTTTCGCGTTAACTCATAAAGTGAAACTACGGTTTTCAAATATTGTAAATTAACTCTTTATAGGTCTGATCCATACATTACGTCTAACATTTGGGGAGAGGGGGTCAGGCGGCTTGTGACATAGGAACAAAATAATTGTAATTTTCATAGCATTAATAATAATAATAAAATCATTTATTACCACAAAACCAGTGGCACTGGGCTCAGGCTCAGCATAAGGGCCTGGACACATGTCGCCGGTACGGTGCCGTCTACGTTGTCACGGCGCGGCGCCGTCAAACGGCGTCGTGCCGAAACACGGTGCCGCGTACGGTGCCGTACGCGGCGCCGCGAACGGCGTCGTACCACGGCGCGGTGCCGTGGTACGACGCCGTGCACGGTGCATCGCTTGGTAGTTTAACTAGTTTTCGTTTTGCTGCTGAACGCATAACACGCAAGTAAATAGTTTGTCATCCCCACATATTTTCAGTGCTTCATATTTTCTCTTAAAATGACCTCCATCATGGTTCATTAAAGACATGTATGGATTCACCCAATATCTTCGTTTCTGTTTTTTCTTCATTCGTCGTCTTAGCAGTAGGAGCAGGAGAATACGTTTTTCTTGGTTCATGTCAAGGCAAAAACTGTATACTTGTATATATTTAAAACGACAATTGTTTTGTATATTTGAACCGATGGTTGTACTTGCGTGTTATGCGTTCAGCAGCAAAACGAAAACTAGTTAAACTACCAAGCGATGCACCGTGCACGGCGTCGTACCACGGCACCGCGCCGTGGTACGACGCCGTTCGCGGCGCCGTGTACGGCACCGTACGCGGCACCGTGTTTCGGCACGACGCCGTTTGACGGCGCCGCGCCGTGACACCGTAGACGGCACCGTACCGGTGACATGTGTCCAGGCCCTAAGCTGCGAGCAAAAGAAACTTGCAGCGCTGATTTTCAGCCTGCGCCCGTCCTACAGCGTAAAATTTAACTCTAGAGCCGGGAAAGGCTGCATTGTTGCTAGAATATTTCTGTTACTATCAAAAATATACCAGCAAAATACTTTTCGAGAACAGAGAATAAAAATAAAACAAAACAAAAGGTACGAGTAAAATGAGCACAAAACAGTAGACAAGGCATCACCGCGAGTCCTACGTTGAATGGGTTTTGTCTTAGGTTCATTGTAATCTCCGCTCCCGCTTAAGCTAACTTGATTATTACGTGTAACATGGTGGGGTGAGGGGAGGGGGAGGTTAAAAAAATGGTCTAAATTGGTGTAACGAACTATCGATACTTTTAAAATCGCTGTCCGATCCCATCACTACTGCCATGGCTACCGTACATAATTAGTAGCGGTGGACCAAGACCATAAGTCTGTCTTAAGCCTATTCAGAAATAAAGGGATTATGGTTTAACAAAAGGGGACCCAGAAAGGGTTATTTTGTGGTCTATTTATGATTTATTAGGGGCGATGTTGTAAATTTTAAAGTTTGCTGAGCGTTTTTGATTTTGAGGACATTTTACAGTTGCAAAAGGTACCTAATAATTAGAAACATTAGGGCCAAGACAGGGTATCATAGATGTAAAGAAAAGGCTTTTTCATTTAAATGAACTAATATAAATATATACAATAACTTTGCTCACCCGCGACCATGGCTTATAGTTCATTTTTAGGGATAGAGTAACGCCTAATTCAATTAATTGATTTTCACTTTTCGAATTTGTTTTTATGCTGGACTTAGGCTGCATAAAATTACCATTTTATGCTCTAGTGCATTAAGTAAACTCTTTGTCTAGAACCAAGGCAGCATGGCGCAAACAGCCACAGATTCTAGAACTTTATAAGAAAAGTTTTTTTCAAAGAAAAGCTGGATATGAAATGTATCTTCATACTTTTTCCCGTCGTTATTCTTGGCAAAATTTGATAAGAATATTGTCACGAAAACACAAGTGTATGGCTTTTAGTTTCATTCCTAGTCACATCGCGGTCTAATAATACGGTGATACGGAACTCTTCGAGTGCGAGTCCCACTGGCGCTTTATTTTTTCCCCATAAACCTCTATAGAAGTCTACCTCAGTGGCACAATTGTCACTCAAACAATGTCCTAATCCATTGTGGCGACACCTTTATGTCGACGACATATTTCTTTAAAAGGGTTAAAATAGCTGTTAATTGTGCCAGTGACAGCTTCGGCCGCAAGTATTTATGGCGGCAAAAAATTGCGAGTTAAATTTTGTCTGTGGTCAGTTGTTTTGGCGGATTTGAAAATCAAGGGTGAATCTAGACAAGCGCGCTTCGTATGGGTGCGGTATTAGAGCTAAAATTTGACGCTTCAGGTTTCTGGCTCTATAAAGAAAGAAAGAAGTGCGTTTATTGCCAACAATGAGGAAGGTATATAATAAATATTACACTAGAAGGGTACCTACTCTAAAAATTAAGTTAACTTACCAGCTATATACGGGTTCTATAAAAGTTCGTGAGACCTGGTTTCTAATGTTGTTATTGAAGAAGAAAGAAGAAGAAGAAAATATATTTATTCACAACACAAGACACAACAATGGTATTAAGTACAAATAGAATATAACAAAATAACAAATAGAACAAATACAAATAGAATTGAAGGAGTTATTGAACTTTTACAAAAAATCCCGTCTTAAACTAAAAGTAACCCTGCTATATCTGTCGCTGGTATCTATCGCTGGTATTTAGCTGGTAGCTAGTAGCTAAAAGTGGCTCCGAAGCGGTAACGTTTCGTGTCCTCTGCCTACCCCGTTTGTGAATACAGGCGTGATGTTTGTGTGTGGGCATTTCTATCTACCGTTGTACCCTGAGTTTATCTCTCCGATTTCAGCAAAATTTGGAAGGTAGACTCAGTCCGTGATTCCGAGCTATAAAAACAGGGTCTCCAGATGTGTCCCCAAAACATTGCATGGACGTGTCCGTTTTGTTACGTATTTTGCTTAATAATTTTTGGTAGAATAAATAAACGATTTATTATTATTGTTATTGGCGGAATCATCGATAGTATACGGACCTATACTTGCAAGAATTGAATTGAATTAGCCTGCCACGAAACCCTCGTAGTCACGTGATATTTATTTATTTAAAAAACGGTAACAATCACCAACAACTGCAACATTTGGTACCAGTCGTACCCAAAAGCCGGACAGACAGACAAAAAAAAACGAACCAAAAAGAACGCGATGACGCAACCGACAATCGACATTGTCATGGTACGGCAATGATCCACGGATCTACGATCTATAGATCACTTTCGGCGTGACAGTCACGGCCAAGGTTACTACGGCGTTGCCATTTGCCAACTTGAATTATGCAACTTTGATACTAGTTACAATTTTAATTAACCTTAAAAAACTTATTTTGCATAGGTACTGCTTTTTTCACAGACTGTCGGGAATGATGACGTGGGAACTTCAAGCGCAGCGTAGGACGTCCAAAACGAGATGGACGGATGATCTGGTAAAAGCGGTGTCTACGGTGGATGCAGGCCGCCAAAGCAACTTGTGGTCTATGGAGAGGCCTATGTCCAACAGTGGAAATTCCATTAAGAAGGGAAGAAGTAGGGTATGCTCCCTCGGTAGGTACTGAGTTGGTATGACGAGAACCGGGAATATCCGGTTCCGGAACCGTATTTGTATGGAAATCCAGTACTGAAAACAAACCCTGAGTGGAAGTCTTGATATGGTGATAATAAAGATGTCTTTTTATGAATCTTTACTAGTCTTTACTAATTGTTTGTCGGTCAACTCGTCGCGTTTAAATGATCCATTATTTAAGAACTTCGGAAGGACATAGGACAATTTTTATTCCGGAAATTGAGAATAATTTTATCCTGATTGCCTAGAACTCGAGACAGTCAGATAAAAGTAAACGCGTGATAAAAAAAACCTTTTTCATCTCTATGGCTGTCGTTTTTAATTTCATACGTGTTCCACCGCGCCGTATTAAAACTTATCATTTATTTGCTAAGAAATAGATGAAATAGTGCTGAACTCGCTGTAGGACTCACCCTACCCTACAAACACGCATTTAAGTCTTCGCACAAGACTCGCGCTGTCATCCGTTCATCCACCATTACTTCGTTTTCTATGTTTTTTTATTGTACAACGGTAAAACCTAGTAGACACTGTCAAAATTGTCCTCCAATGGACAGAACCGAATAAAAAAAAAGTTTTCTAATCGTCACACAAGCACACACAAGGTGACATGATGTTTAAGCACGTTATCTTCCTGAACTCTTCATGAGAAAGAGAGAAAAAAATACATTTATTAACAACACAAGACACAACAATAGTATTAAGTACAGATTACAGATAGACAACACGAAGGAAATTATGTGTCATTGCGGTTGTGAATCAGACACTGGCTCAGCATAATTCTAATTACGTATTTCAAGAGTTGTCGATTGGGTTCCATGGCTGATTCATAATTTTAGTTCCATATACATTATGCTCTCTTCCTAAGTGTAAAGCTGAAAGGTCCAGAACGCTGACGTACAGTGGCGGAATGAAAAGGTTTACCAATTCAATCTTATCTTGGGAACTGTGTACCTAACAGATACATTATGACGAAATATGTCATACTCGGTCGATAAAGCAGACACTGACAACTTATACTTAGCATGCAAACTTTCAATCCGCGACTTTATAAGTACTACCCGAAAAGACAAAAAGAAAGATTGCCTACAAAAAGTGATGATATGGTGCATGCATACCTAATACCTGTTACAAATTACCTAAACACATTAGGGATATAGATATGTATGTACATAAATATACATACAAATTCCGTTCTCTTTCCTGATTGGTGAACCGCGAAGGACAAACGAACATGGCGCTTTTTTATACCTAAACAATTAAAATAGGTATTTTATTTTGGGACCGGACGGAATTCGCTATAGTTAATCGATTCAATGTTTTTTGTACGTGCCGATTGTTTAACAGATACATCTGTCTGTCTGTCTGTGTGTAATTTGTCGGTGATTTTGTTGTTTAATTCGTTTTTTTATGGATGAGGAAAAATGATGAGAAATTACGACACTTCTTAAGATCTGTTCACCGGATGACACATTGATGATTTAGGTACATTTGTAGAAGGATATCTTATTATTTGTGTTTCACAGTCTTTCTAGCCAATTCTAGGTCAAAGGTATACCTCAACTTTTGGCTCTTTGGAAAAGTTTTTAGGCTCTATATCTTTTACTGATGACACATCCCCCGGAAGAGTTTCGAATTTTGCAGGTGGTAAGACCTTGTGCAAGGTCCGGCCGGATTGCTACCACAATCTTACTCGCTAATCCTGCCGTGAAGCAGCAGTGCTTGCACTGTTGTGTTTCGGCGTGGAGAGTAGGACAGCCGGTGAAATTACAGGCACTTGAGGTATCCCATCTTAGGCCTCTAGGTTGGCAACGCATCTGAAATCCCCCTGGTGTTGCAAGTGGGCGGTGGTGATCTCTTACCATCAGGAGACCCTCTTGCTCGTTTACCATCCAGTCGAATAAAAAAAAAAGAGTTTCGAATAGTTGTGGATTTATAGAGCCTTAAAAACACACCTACAGAATAGTTGTTCAAAACATTGCTACATATATTTCATTTGGTACCAAATAAAAGACTAAGCTAAAACGTATATGCATAAGGTGTCAATATACATCACACAATCGGCTAGACCAACACAATAGCAGTACAAAAAAAGCTTGGCGAAGAAAATTGCTCTAATTACCTGCCTGATAATATAAATAATAAACGCATCCAAAACAATATTACAACTTAAACTAAAAGATCGTCAACTACTATAAGAAAGCATAGGTTAACACTGTACCAAATTTGAATTCAATCGGACCAAGATGTACAATCGAATTCTAAGATACGACTTGAACTGAAAACTTTACATAGCCTTTTAAGCGAGTTAAGTTAAGAGTTAGAATAGCTGTAAAACTCATTGAACGATTATTCTTTTGAAAACACCCAAGCTGATGAAGAAGAAATAAATTCCGACAGGTTTTAGACTCTGAAAGAGAATGAACAGCTTCATGGAAGCCCAGCTAATGGTCAGTTCCTTTAGCATGCTTCAGGGATCTTACCCTGGTAACGCTTTATTCTTTACTTAGGGAAACAATTTGAACTTCCTCTTGCACTTTGTCTAAACTCCGACATACTTAGTTTCTATTACCGCTAGTTGTATCGCTTTGCTCAAGATTTTAGACGTGTATAATAAAACCTCATTTTATATTATTCGGCGTATTTCAAACAAATTTCAAAGGTTCTCATGAAAATCTAACTTAACACATACTTTTGATACGATCTGCGGTCTAGAGTAGAAAGTAGTACGTTCCCACGTTTGTCGTAATTAAAAGTAAATTGCTTTTTTATCTGCTGTAGAAAGGAAAAATATTATGTTGAGAATAATTATGGCTGATTGATTCAGCATCAAGTAAAAGAAACATCGAGATGAAAAAAAAAGGACTCTCGAGGACAGAAAAACATGATTTTGATGTGGTAAAAACAGGGCTGTATGTATGGACCGAAAATCCTTCGTTTCTGTGGAAGAAAATAAAAAATAAACTGTTTTTATTTATTCCGTGCTAAACATAAAAAGTTTGCCGCAAATCACGATTTAATGTGATTAAATAAATCAATTTCATACATGACTTTGTCGAGTAATAAACTTTAGTATCTCATAAATACAACGACAACTGTTTGCATGTAAAAGTTGACCTCTTGAACCCAAGATGGCGGATAAAATTATCTAGAGAAATCATCTCGGCACAATAAAGAAATCATAGAACCCATCAATATCAATTCTTAGGAACAATTGTCCCCAATCTCCTCTCATTAAGAGTCCGCCATGTTTAATTCGAAATAACCGTCCCACATCGACCACATTCCAATTTTAAATTGACCCACACGACGGTATCGCCTTCCTGTTCCCACACACGCGAAACGAAGGAGACCGTCGATTTTCGAATTATAAATTGTTCCGTGCGAGAGAGACGGGTTGTTTTTTTCGACCGCTTTGTGGTTAGCCGACCATTTTTGTATTTCGAACGTCGAACGTCATTTATTTTTGTTTTTGGGCGCGTTTCCGCGACGGCAAAGTTATCGTTTTCCGTTGACATCGGCGCTGTCGTTTAGAAACTTAAATCAAATTATATGCGATGAAATTGGTACGAATTTTTACCGTCGACACGTGTAAGTTTGTAGCATTATTAAAATGGCGGATACGAACGCTTGATTGTGATCTCGCGATCTTTATACATATCTGTATCATCTGTATGTTGATTTTAAATGACAGTCGACATGGGTTTTGAGTAGGTATCTTGATTGAAGTCGAAATGCATTTAGGAGTGCGTTTTTATTTGGTTGCACTTAATTTTTTGCAGAACTGCCACAGACAACGAGACATAAGTAAAAAAATGGCGGAATAACTTTGACACTTCTTTGACAGCCTATTTAAAAAGCTAGCGTAACATATATCCGACCGGGAGTCGGGAAGTCAACCAGTAAGTCTTTGCCTTACTGACACTATAAATTGACGCTGAAAAAAAAAAACTGAAGATTTGCAGAGTAGGTATCAAACATTTTTAAAACATACTAACCTTAAATTAATACCGCCAGGTAAACCAACATACGTTGTTGTATCTTTTCCCTAAATCTATTAGGTTTCAAATATTTTTGACAGTCTTTTATTAATCAAAAATGTATAAAAAGGACACCATTATTTAAAAAGGGCGCGAACACGGACCGCATGTCGAGATTTTTTTTAAAGTTAACAAAAATTAGAATGTTGCCAGCATGACATGAGGTTTTCTCTTAAAAGTTTTGTTAACTATTTTAATACAAGTAAGTAATGTTATAAGTACCTAGTTATTATCCGATGGCATATTTGAGAGTTAAATTAAGCTAAATTTACAAAGAACTCAAATAATGTATCTAAATGGAAAATACTAAAACGGCCAGCATTTTTTCTGACCAGGGCACTAACCGCACTCAAGCCCTCTTTTGAATTTCGAACGTTCAAGTGTGGGATGGTCTCATTTTAAAATCAACTCAAAATTGTTTGCAGCTGACCGCGGCGCTAGTGTCTAACAAGAGAGCTGTATTTTGTATCAAACGAGGTTAGTTCACGTTTATGCCACTCGCGTACATAACTTTGTGCTGGTCTTGTAACTCTTCAGATTTTTATTCTTATTTCGAATGTCTTGGGACAACAATGGTGGCTTGATACTTTTTTTCTCAAATCCAAAACGTTTTCTGTTTTTTAATGTTCGTAGTGCGGTAAAATAATACGTTTGTTGTTTAAAATAAAGCCGCGATAATAGAGATAAATTCTAAAATCACATACAAAAGTCAATTTCAAAAAGTAAAACGTGACAGATGTACGCGAACGCGACGCTTTATTTCCATATACAGTTTCTTCCATTGTTTCACTCCTTTAGGGTTTTATTTCCTAAGGGCTTAGAACTTGTAGACGTGATAAAAGTACGTAAGTGCAAATTTCCAAATCCCTAGGCCCAGTTTGGGCTGTAGGTACGTTGATGTTGACACTATTTATATGCAACAACTTATTTAGTAAAGGGTGAACAAAACACAACGTTGTAGTATTCACTAAAATGCGTGTACAACTACAGAACACAATACAATCTGGTAAAGCGCCATCTATTACAACGGCACAACAAGAAATAAAATCAATATCGAAACTACTTTACAAGCCTTCAGATTTTTTTTTATACCACGTCGGTACTCGTTCTTTGGAAAATTATTGTTGAGAAAGTCGAGTTTGCCTCTTCTAGTGATCGGATAGGCTTGAAATTTGATAGATAGAGTTAGATATATATAGTTTTAATTACAATGCAAATACAGTCAACAAAAAAAAAGCGTCAAAAATATACTTTGAACAAAAAACTTATCTAAATGTGGCAACACAACAGTGATATGTCAAACGTATATTGTCACTGGCAATGCGTGGGTGTAAAATATTTTGACAAGTGATCTGTCATCGTTGATCGATCGCTGTCAGGGGACGCGAGCGCATGTCTGTGCTGTCTGTACACCCCAGGGAAATGACTGTACGTAAAACCAGTAGATAGGTACATTTATAATACGAAAGCGTAACCAAACGAAATGGACACGCAATAAGATTGTGTAGGAATCATGAAGCTTCTTATTCGCTAGAATCTTGACGGAGCTGTAGTGGCCGTCGGATGAAAATCAGGAGTGAACCATTATGACGATTTTCTTTGGAAAAAAATGTATTTGTTTCCCCTTGTGGTGAAAACTCATAACTCAGATCGTCTTCTTCTTCTTCTTTTAAAATATGGCTTTCTGTCCTAATTAATAGGACAATTTCGCCAGTGTCAAAGTACTCTCTTTGAGAGGGACGTTGTACGGTGATTGTAGTTTTTGCAACTTGATAGTAAAATTCCAGAAACCATGTGGAAACAACTTGCGCATTATAAATGTCAGACACTAGAGCAATATAGAATTTTGTGATCACTGTTCACTGTTAAAGTTAATCGCCGCATAAAACACTATCAAAATTATACTTCAACTAGCCAATGAAACAGAAATAGCAAAATTAGATATTGTCTACATCCGCCATGTTCGAATGCCACAAATTGAAACATTCATAACTCAGATCAGAGCCCAGAATTTTCGCGGCATTTTTGTTCTGTCATAGTGACTTCCCACTTATCGACTCTACTACTCTACCTAAATGATATCGATAATAATATTATCATAAAATAATATTGTAATCCATACTAATATTATAAATGCGAAAGTGTGTTTGTGTGTGTTTGTCCGTCTTTCACGCTGTAATGGAGCGACGGATCGGCATAGATTTTTGGCATAGAGATAGTTTATGGGCCCACGAGTGACATATGTTACTTTTTATCCAGAAAAAATGCACAGTTCCCGAGGGAACAGCGCGCGATAACCGAATACCACGCAGGCGGAGCCGCGGGCAAAAGCTAGTATCTTTTATAAAAGACACTAATAGTACACTTATTTGTACTACAGCAGACTTTCAATATGAAATAGAATTATAAATTAGATATTGTTAAATATTCATTGTTTTCATTGCATAATGCATATTTATGTCAATTTCACATTTTCGACTGCTCAAAAGTTAATTGGAATTATTGGGATTGGCTCTTTAACGATAAAACCGTCTATTGTCTCGACACAACACTGTCTGTGTTTGGCGATCCTAAGTCAGTAAGAGCAATTTTGAACATAAAATCACCGTGAGACTCACTCATATTAAATATACGTACACTAACTTTTGCCCGCGGCTCCGCCCGCGTGGTATCCGGTTATCGCGCGCTGTTCCTAGGGAACAGTGCATTTTCCGGGATAAAAAGTAGCCTATGTCACTCTCGGGCCCATAAACTATCTCTATGCCAAAAATCACGTCATCCGTCGCTCCATTACGACGTGAAAGACGGACAAACACACAAACACCTTCGCATTTATATTAGTATGGACTGACCCGGATAACTCACGTCCTAAATCGAGTTTAGCACGACATGTTTCGAGCTAATCCGTAGCTCTTCCTCCTCGGAGCATATATCTATGTATATTTATCCGGGTCAATATATTTAATATCAGTAAGACCAACAAACATTTATGTAACATATTTATGTTACACCATCTTGAGTGGTTAATTACATGATTTCGTCAGCATTGGGCTCAGCGCTTTCAATGGTCAAGCCAGATTACGAAAGGGCGTTATCAAGTGAGACTCTTTCATAGACAAGTATCTACTTTCAAGCAATGCCTTTATCCACGTTTAAAGGCACTATGGCAACATTAAGATTCCCATATACTTTTAATGCTTTAATACAAACCGACCAAGAGCGAATTGGGCCACATACGTACTATACGTAGGGTTACGTAATAAATGTAATAAATGTTTTTCTTTCTTTTTTATGTTTTTCTTTAATAATTTTCGATTTTTTTTCTTTTAGACAACGTTTAAAAGCGCGTTTATTGGCTATTCAGCAAAATATGCCGTAGCGAAACAAAGTAGACCATGTAAATAGGTGAAACTTTATTTTGTGTGTCTGTGTGGTAATTGCATGACGATGTTTGTATCTGTTTGCTTTCAGTTGTGTTTTTGTCACCGGTTTTTAATTTATTTTAATTAAGTTTAAATTCCATATTCCGATCCTTTTCTGCCCCGCGTGTTGATAAGTTTTTATTAGGTTATGTTTAAATTTAGTTTTAAACACTTAAGGTTAAGGTTCTGGCAGAATATCAGCGTTGCGAAGCAATTTGTGACTTCGTGCTGAGCCAGATTCCCTTTTTGTGTCTATTTTGCTCATTCCGCTTTCGCTTTGTTTGTTTTTTGTATGTCTTAATGTGACCAAGTAAATATACTTTCTTTCTTTTAATAATATCCATTATTTAATATTAATACGTATGTAATATTAATACAAATATTAAACAATGTTTTGCTTGACCAACTATTTTTCGTTACATTGAAAAGCAATCTTTTTTAATGAACTACTATTTTTGTGGAAACTTTTTCACTAACATGTTGCTAAGGATCTTAGTTAAAAATATTACTACTTTAAAGCTTAATAATTTTGAAACGGATCCCTAAATCCCTATTATATTTTTGAACGACCTATCCAACAACATTTTGGGACGAAACCTACTGTTTTTTTTAATTTTCTTTTACCATTTTGTCTCCATGCAAAATTTCTGCTTTCTAGCAGTATCATATTCGGTTCTATTATTTTATTCCTGGTTTACATGTAGGTAGGTCCTTTCGATTTGGCAAGTGTATAGGTACGTAATATCTAATTATGTAGGCAAATGTACAAAAAGAAAACCGTATCCTTAAACATAAAATTCCGAATTAGCCCGAAACATGTCGAGCTAAACTCGATTGAAAACGTGAATTATCCGATTTATTTCATGAAAGAAAACCGTATATCTATTGGTCACTCCCCTACACGTAAAGTGGGTATGTTTATTTTTGAACTTCCCTATAGGTAATGTCATTGGATAGGTCATTCAAAAATAGTTAAGAATTGTAACTTGTTTTCCTATCGTTTTGCGGAGACGAAGCAGCAGGCTCTACTTAAGCTAGTTTTAAATAAAACCGTAACAATTAGAGATTATTTACATCATCTGTGTTTTAAAAAAACATGGACAAATTCGTTCGATACCTACCTCGATAGAATGCTCGTTCGCTCAAAATTATACCTAAAGAATACCTACTTTAGAGCATTTCCGAAATCAGCTTTAATAAGTAGCTAGACTGGATTTTGGTGACATTTTGTAACGCTGTTTTCGATGCTTTGCACACTAAAGCTTAATGAGCTTGCTCCTGATTATGATTTTAAAAGAACTAAGGACGATCAAAAAGAAAGCAAAATAATTCATCAAAATATTACAGTCGAGTTTATGAAATTGTGAGCAAAAATTTGATCAAAAATATCAATACGACTCTATTGTTAACGGCGTAGAAGCGTGTTCAGATATTTTTGCTCACAAGTTTATGAACTCGACTGTACCTACCTAAAACAGTCATTGCATGAAAAATATTTAAATTACATAAAATAATATCAATCATGCATCTAAATACAACACAACCGGCACACATGACGATATTAATAGGTACAAATAAAACATTAACAAATAAAAATAACTATAAAATATAAAAGTGTAACATACAGACCTAAGTAAATCCAAGGCAATCACACAAAAAGTTCAATCACTATTACCGGTGTTGCCGCTTAAAAAAATGTTTACAAAAAACCACACTGTCACTGTCCAAAGAGAAATTGTATTTTTTTTTACGAAACGTAATGACTGGCCGTTAAAAATGCAGAATAGGTATGACCTAGCAGTTCTATATGCACTATGATTTTCACTTTTTTCCGTCGGGAAAGGCAAAGGATACCTGTTCCTGAGAGCCACAGCAATATAATGGGGCCGGGAAGGCTTTTTGTCCCTTGCCTCTATACGAACTGAGTATTTTTTTTTCATTGTCTGAGCCAACCGGTACTGCGGCCTACTATACACTGCCTGTAGGCGGAGCTACACAAGCCACACTTTCCAACGCTAGCCATCTCTGTTACCCGCTTGTGATTGAACCTTTGTGCGAGGGAGACGGGTATATTTGGGTGTGGTCGGCTGCTAGGTTTTTTTAAGGATAAGGCTATGTTTTAGGTTGATATGGTTTTAGGTATGTTTTATGTGTTCTGTTGGATTGGAAGCTGAATAATTTATTTGCGTTGGACCTAAAAGGAATTATTTCGCGGGTTTGTGTTATATACTTAGTTCTTTGGAATTGCAAAGGGTATTTACATTACTTAATAGGTAAACAATTAATTCATAAAATAACAATAAACGTCGTAAAGCGGTTAGATATTTTAAAGATAAATTCCAAGTAGATTTATTTAAAGAAAAAAGGATCTTATTCAAGAAAGATCAAAAATAATAAGAATAGAATTTTCTGTAGGTATTTAGTACCTAATCATAACAATCAACGTAAAAAAAATCTGTAAATCAACAGACTTTCGTGACTAAACCAAGCTATTAATTAAAAAAAACACATTAACAAGGACCCAAGCATTTGCATTTAGACATGGTTCGGACAATTAAACATCATAATCAAACACAACACCGCTCTTTCTCCAAATCTCTACAATACAGAAAAAAAACACATGTCATCAACATTGAAAGGAAATAGAAAACTGCAGTGCACTTTCGCCCGACATTTTAGAGTCACCGTGACGTTTTAAGATGGCGGACGCAGTCATCACTCATCAGCGGTTTTTGGCGCCAAATCTCGGGATAGTCGAGCGCTTGTTTTACACGCCCATAATGTTAACAAGGAATCAAACTTATATTAAACCAGCTTTCATTTTCATTTATGTTCTTATTATTGTTTTTTTTAACGTATATTTTAATTAATACGTTATTAGGTATCTCGCTATTTTTACCAATTTGAGTTTGTTTGTACTTATTTGTAATTGTTACCAAGCACTTTTAATTTTTGTGGCTTAGGGCCCTGGCCTAACTAGAATAATTGTAATGTATTGTATTCCATCCCAGCCCATATACGTCCCACTGCTGGGCACAGGGCTCCTCTCAGAACAAGAGGGCTTGGGCCATAGTTCCCACGCGGGCCCAGTGCGGATTGGGAACTTCACACGCCCCATTGAATTATTTCGCAGGTTTGTGAAAGAAAGAAAGAAAGAAGACATTTATTCACTTCACTAACACAGAAGACACACATATGATGATGATGATGATGTGATCCTGTTATCCCTCGTTAGGGACATAGGGCTCGTAGAAGAGTTTTCAAGACACACATATACAGCAAAATTTATACACGAAATAATAAACCAAAAAATAATAATAAAAATAAATCAACATGAAATACCTACACAATTTGCACATTTTGCATTTTGTGCAGGTATTAATAAATTGTAATTGTATAATTAGCCATGTTCAATGACGAACGTCTCTGAATTCAACATAATCTTGATTTGTTTATTGTTAACACGCTACATAAGTTTCAGTCACGGTGACGTCACAAGATGGCGGCCGCGTCATGGCCAATCAGCGTTTTCCATTTAAAATTCGAACGCTAGCGATAACTTGCTCTTTTAAATTATATTCAGGCTTTATTGTGGTCAAACAAAAGCCTATTTTTGTGTTAAAATAAATAAATAATTGAATGAATTATTAGTTCATGTTTTCTTTTCATTAAGTCGTGGTCGTGGTTAGACCTATAGGTTATAGTCAGACCTAGACGATCATGGGGTCTGAGTATCTGAGTGTATCGCAATCCATTTGTGAAAATTAATCTTTGAAATATACCATGAACTTAACGAGGAAGGAAGACATCGTGAAACATCCACCTGTAAAGAAATCGTAAAGAATGAAGAATGTGTAAAGTTCATAATCTGAACTGGGCCCGCGTGGGAACTAAATACAGCCAAAGCCCTCTCATTCTGAGAGATAGCCTGTGCCCAACAATGAGACGTAATATAGGACGAGATGATGATAATGATTTTTTTTATTACTAGTTGATTTTTTTATTCAGCCTGTATTTTTAACCGATTAAAAAAAAATCTCTGTTCGGTTTTTTTTATCTGTCGCCTAGACCAATCATATAATAATAATAATATTTATTTATTCCAGATTAAATATCATACACATATGGACAAACCTGCGAAGCAATTCCATGGTGCGTGTAAAATTCTCAATCCGCACTGGGCCCGCGTGGGAACTATATGGCCCAAGCCCTCTTGTTCTGAGAGGTGGCCTGTGCCTCGCAGTGGGACGTAGGTATATAGGCTGGATAGATGAAATATCGTAGTTTTGTTAGAACCGATTAAGAAATTTTAAATTGAAAAACAGAATTTTTAAATTGGTTCATAGACCTACTTAAAGTAGGTGCGTTTTTTTTCGTTTTTGCTGTGTATGTACAGTAGAGTCATAAACATGTGAGTAAAAATTTGGTCAAAAATATCTGAACACGCTTCCACGCCGTTAACAATAGTCGTGTTCCGATATTTTTGACCAAATTTTTGCTCACAAGGTTATGAACTCGACTGTACCACGCTATATTTTATAAATCCCCCCTTATCCCGAGTTTTTCATTACAAAAAAAAAGTCTAATTTACTTACCTATATGCAAATTACCGACCCGGAAAAATATCAGTATCAGTATTTTTTCCTATGTAGATAGAGCTTAAATATATCGATAAAAATCATAAAAATCATCGGAAAAATTTATTGCCCACTGCGTACCCTTACCAATCAGTATCTTTTCCTATATGTAGGTAGAGCTTAAATATATCGATAAAAATCATCTTTCGGTCATGCATGCGCCATTCTGATTATTTTTTTAACGTTAAAATATCCAATAGACGGTTTCTAACCATCGATAGTAATTTTGGTCAATTTACATCGAAGAGAAAGAGAATCTTTACGCAGAGTATTAATTTAGGTACTTATTGAAATTTTAAGAACTCTAGCTAAAATTTCGCAAAACTCATAACCAAGCTTGGTTTGTAGAAAAAGCTTAAAAAAAAACGTGCCAAATTGCCGCCCTTTTTTTGACAACCGCAGCTGTCAAACGTCATTATCTTAAAAGCTACCAGAGACAATCTTTTTTTTCTAAAGTCAGGTAGTAACAACTTGTCCGTTTTGTTTGAGTCCTTTGAAACTTAAAAGGGTAGTAATGGGCTTATATTGGACACATAATAACTAAAAAAATGTGTGAGATGACAAGTCAGTATAGCCGCATGATGGTTTTTGGACAATACTAGGTATGTTGGTCTAAAATACTGGCGATTTCTGGAGATATTAACAATGTAAAAGATATTTAATGAGAATAATGGTTTAGTCTATTCCATCCTAGCCAAAATACGTCCCACTGCCAGGCACAGACCTGCTCTCAGAATGAGAGGGATTGCGCTCTAGTTCCCACGCGGGTCCTGTGTGGTTTAAGAACTTCACTCACACCGACCATTAAATTGATTCACGGGTTTGTGCAGGTTTCCTCGGAATGTTTTAGCGTCACGCCATGCGACACTAATTGGCAAGGTGTGACGTCACGGGCCGCCACTTCCAAACTTTGATACGGTTCATCTTTGTCATTTTGTTGTTTGATTGACTAAAGATAAAGGAAGTGACAAATAAGTATTTTCTAATACTTAATCTAACTGACACTTATATGTATTTTTTTTTCATTAAGAATGTAAGTACCTATTTCCTATGGGAATTACTAAAATTTAGTAAAATTGATTCAACTGGCAAGACCAAATACGCGAGCAAAGTCGCGAGAACCTATAACCTACCCATAGCCAAATTAGCAGTAGTTTCCATTTACAGAAAATTTGGAGGAAAACAAAATGGATTTCTCAGAACTTCCGACTAACCGCAATAAAAAGAACCTAATGTGGGCGCGTATTATTTCCACGAAGGTATGATAAATAACCCAAATCATTACAAGAGACTTAGTCTGTCGCAGGTTAATCGAAAACCTTTTTTTTTACAACCTTAAACCTTCACTTTCGTATTAACAACTTTAGACCCACAAACGCAACGCTCAAAGTAGAGCATCCTATTTTAATAGCATCTAATCCCTCTTGGTTATAAAAGGGCATAAAAACACACAAACATCGAAGAAACTATACCCTCAACGTGTGACCTTAAAGTTCAATTGTATTCAATTGCTTAATTCAGGTTCTAGACTCTCGACGAAAAGCTAGCTCGAGTGGCGTTTCGTCTCTATCTTACCATATTATAAAGGAAAGAAACGCACAGATCGACAAATATTAAGGCAGTCCTAATAATTTCTAATCCGAAAGTCTAACACCTACTAAAAGTTAAGTCAAAAACCGTTTTTTATAGCACAAAAAAATTAAACGCATTGGGGATTCATTTAAAATTCCCATTGTTTCAAAATGAGATCGCTACGTCGCCTAAATACGTTTCAACTCTAATCCATTGCATTAAAATCGTTATTCGGTTAGCTTTTTCGGTACATACGCCGTTTGGTTAGCGCGTGTGCTAGTATTGATTACGAATCTCGCCGGCCAATGAGAGACCGCCGGGCCCCAAGATGGCCGCCAAGGGTTGGTTCCCTTCAGATCCATCTATTTAATTTATTACGCATTGTGTTGGTCGGACATTAATCTTTTTTGCCTTTTATTAATGTTCCCCTGTTTTATTTTAATGAAACGGCTTTTCCCGCGTTTCCCGCCGCCATTTTGTATTGTTTTATCGATTCTAGGGAAAATGGTGGTTGCGTTAGTCTATGTATTACTGGAATTAGTAGGTATTTTACTCTTAGAAAACCGGATAAAAGATACAATAAAAGTTAAAAACTGCTTAACGATGCTTAAGTTTGACAGTAACACAATCCAATTTTGCAGGTGGTAGGACCAGGTAGGACCTTGTGCAAGGTCCGCCCGGATTGCTACCACCATCTTGCTCGCTAATCCTGCCGTGAACCAGCAGTGCTTGCACTGTTGTGCTTCGGCGCGGAGAGTAAGACAGCCGGTGAAATTACTGGCACTTGAGGTATTCCAACATAGGCCTCTAGGTTGGCAACGCATCTGCAATGCCCCTGGTGTTGCAGATGTTTATGGCCGGTGGTGATCTCGTAACACCAGGAGACCCACTTGCTCGTTTGCCTTCCAGTCGAATAAAAAAAAAAACAAAAAAAAAAACGTCATTAAAAGTTTTTAAAATTTAATGCACTAGAATTTTGAGTTGTGTTTGTGTCTCTATCAAATTAAAGCAGCGCTGGGTTTCGTAAAGATTTAGGCTAAAAACCTTCGATAGGTAACTACATATTTAATGGCATTTCTATGAAAAACAATATTATTTTGCATATCAGTGATTTTAAATGACTTAACCTTTAATAAGGTAGATACGATTTAGCGACCACATGCATTGATTTGGAAATTCAATCTGTAACCAGTTTTAGTAGTATATTCATTGTAATTATTGAAAATACTACCTATACTAGCATTAAAAATATCCTTTGCCATTGTGTTCGATAGCTGCTTTTGATTCTGTGGTAGTATGATCCAATATTATGGGGCCTTATTAAGCCTCTAGTATGTCAAAAAAAAAAGGAAAAATATATACGTTATTGAATTTCTTGCCCCATTTTCTCAACAGAGGTATTTTCTAAACGTGGTAGATTTTTGTTGAAAGAAAAAAAAGAAAAAGAAAAAAAAAATCCACAAAAATTAATAATAAGATTAATTGTATTTATTTGTTGACATTCATAAGTGCCTGTTATATCATAAAATAAATTAAATAAAGAGTACCTAGGCGACCGAGCTTTGCTCGCGCTAAAACTAGATTATAAGCATTTTCTCAAAGATAAGACAAAGCTTGATATATTTGTTCCCTTAAACCTCCAAATACCAAATTTCATCAAAATCATTACAGCCTTTTCCGAGATTCTGACTATAAATTACACGTTTAAAAGTATTAGATTATGAGTAGATACATGCTTTGACTAACTTTCGTTCAGGGAGGATTTGAAGAAGATCTGGCTCACACCTTCTCTGTAAATGTTGAAAACTATTATTATTGTTATTATTTTTGTACACATTATTCATAGTTTGTTTATAGTAGTGTATTTTTATTTTAGGATTATTTGTAGATTTGTGTATTTTATTATTTAAAGAAATGTATTGTAGCTTCCACTATGTTAATTATTAAACTCACTTTTTGTCTGTCCCTGACTGAATGCTCCTCTCATCCACTCAAAGGTTGACTGGAAGAGACCCCTTAAAGGGATAAGTTCGCCTTTGTACATATTTGTTTTTTTGACAATTGCGTTTTACTTATTTTGTACAATAAAGAGTTTACATACATACATACTTTGAAAGCAGATCCTTAAGTCCTTATCAGCCGTCATCCATTCATAGAACAATCTATAACTATAATCACTCAGGTCGTTGCACTGGCAAGTCACTACATACTAGACTGTTGTGATGACTTTTAGTTATTTTGAAAACTGCTACCATCATGCCTGGGTGACTTTAACAGTGACTGGAACAGCCCGGGATCTCGGTAGTAACGGGCACCGTAACTATACTTGGTTTGGATAGATATTTAACTAAATGTAAACAAAACAACGCCAATTGGTGTCTTATATGTAATTCCTCCATTAAACTATCTAAACATTTTGGTACATTCCTGTATTGAAATACACTAGTCTAGTTTGTATGACAATGAAATTAAAAAAAATGATAATATAGGTAAAATGTTTAAAATCCTTTTTCTTTTGTTTTTTTATAAATATACTACCCAAAAGAAAATAGGATGCGAATTTCATTGGTGAAACGAAATTCTAATAAATGTAAAATTATTTACTTACAATTTATTTTTAGTTATAATCTGAGTATTTTTTTATTTTAATATGTATACACAACACAGTAAACATAATTTTCGTTGAATGAAATGTATTCGGATAATAACGCAAGCCTATTTTTAAAATTATCACCATCCCAGCCTATATACTATACCTACTATATATTGTACGCCGCAAGGTAAAACATGTAAAATATATAAAAAAAATTACGCTATAGTTTTCATGGAGTGATTCAAGTCCAATATACTCGTATAGTTCTAGGTAAGGTAGACGATTATATGTCCACTCCTGCTGGCTTGTGCTGAGGCACCAACATCAGAGTGTTTTAGGTTTTAAGTTTGACAAAAACGGTGCCATAGTGATATGTCGCTAGCCTATCGCCTACGGTATACCTTAACCTATATCCTTAGTCACCTCTCACGACATCTACGGAAGAAATGGAGAGGTGTAATTCTAACCCAACACCACACGGGTAAAAAAAAAATTACAATTTGTATGATAAGTTCTAAACAATCATAATGAGATTTTACGGCTCGGTCAACGTTTTAGTGCAGCTTGTTTCCATGAACGTCTTCCGAGTTACTAATTAAAAGTATGATTTTATGGGGTATAATACAATACAAAGACTCTTTATTGTACACCAGAAATAGTAAGCGATACAGAAAACAAATACACACAGAAAAAATTACAAGGTAAGCAATAGGGGGTTTTATTGCATTTTTATTGTTATTTTCTCTTTAATCGTATACTGTAGTTTTTAAGTATTTTATTTGTAATCATTTTATTTTGAAAAAATGACTTTCTGCCAAGTTTCTTGCGGCGCATTCTTCTTGGCAATGATAGTCTTTCCGAAAGCGCTGGTAGTTTAAAAAATGACGTGTAAAAGTGCCCATTGCGGCCTATTTACTGAATAAATGATTTGAATTTGAATTTGGGTACAGGATCCGCTAAAAGCTAAGATGTGTCCATAATTTTCAAATAACCTAACCGATGAACTAATTACATTTTTGTGACACTAGCCTATTCTATCGCCAAAATGCTCTACTTCCACGCGAACCCGCGCGTAGAAACTAGTTATTAATACGTATAAATATTTCAAAAGCCCAACAAAAAGCACTTAAAACCTCATGCCTGTGCCTACAACAGCGGCCAGAGAATTGATTTTAATTCCACAATGATATTATTAATGATGGCAACCCCACGGGATTGAGACGTCACTGGCAACATTAATCATGGCGACAATACGCATGCGCGCTGCTATGTGCATGCACCCTATGTACTGAGCTTTGTGAGTTAGGTGGTTAAAAAGAAACGAATACTCGGAAACACAATCCTCTTATCACTAGAAATAATTCAAGCCAATACCAACCCAACAGTGGTCGTCCTACGGCTGAGATGATGACCAACAGTCAAGTCAAAATATCTTAATTTAGGCTATAACAAGTAAGTGCGAAGCCGTGGTGGCCTAGTGGTTTGACCTATCGCCTCTCAAGTAGAGGGTCGTGGGTTCAAACCCCGGCTCGCACCTCTTGAGTTTTTCGAAATTCATGTGCGGAATTACATTTGAAATTTACCACGAGCTTTGCGGTGAAGGAAAACATCGTGAGGAAACCTGCACAAACTTGAGAAGCAATTCAATGGTGCGTGTGAAGTTACCAATCCGCACTGGGCCCGCGTGGGAACTATGGCCCAAGCCCTCTCATTCTGAGAGGAGGCCTGTGCCCAGCAGTGGACGTACATATATAGGCTGGGATGAAGTAAGTGCGAATGTCAAAGTCTACTACGTAGATAGACCAATAGAAAGCTAGAGTTTGTCAGTAGTATTTTGTTCTGTTTCTATTGTCTGTAGGTTCTGAAAATTTTTCAGAGTTCAGAGAATTTAATTTTTCTAAAGAGATGGAATGCGAACTTCATTCACTCATATTTTGCTTATTACTTTTACAGATATTGATGATTAGGTATAGATACGTCTACGGGTTTTTTACCTTTAAAGGGTTAAAACTGTATTTCCTGAAGGCGAAGTGAGGGGCAATGCAGAAGATACCACCAAACATATACATAGATATATACAAATCAACGCAAAGTCACACTGCACTTATGTGTTAGAGGTAAAAGACGACTGAGAGAGAGAGAGAGAGAGAAACATTTATTTGTACAAAAAGACTAGACTTTGTGTAGAAAAGACTGGGTATCTATAGTCGGGGATAAGTAGATTGACTAACATTTTATGGTAGGTAGTTAGTAATCCAGTAACTTTGTCGCCTGAAAGTATGGGGGCAGTATGCGTCAAATCCGGTAGTTCTGAAATTTTGCAGACTTGTTTATGATGTTGGCCTAATGAATAATCCAAGTTTGTGACCTCGAGCGCCGAACGCAACTTTGTCAAAAATCGAAAAAACCGCGAAAAAATCGATATTTTTTTCAAATTTTGGCGATTATAACCCTAAAGGACTAGTGTTCGAAAAAACTTTCTTAGAACGTTTTAAAGAAGACTAAATTTGCTACAACATGATACTAGAATTGTCTCTGTGGACTGTTTCTAAGATTAAGCCTTTCAAAGTTTATCATTTTTTCGAACTTCGCAATTTAGGCAACCACAACACCTATAACCTTGACGAGCTGCGGTACCGACTATTCACTAGGGCTGCGACGAAAACCAGCTTCAATCTAGCCAGGTTACCTCCCACAAGAGACTCTGCTCGATTTCACTCCTTGCGGACATACCATCAGGTAAAAATTTGTCCTTGCATCAGTAATTCACATACATATCATTCATCATTTTCTATTCTCATGTACAATCTTCTTACAGGTACAGGCGTGGTTGGGAGTCACACTTAACCCTGGGGGTGACTATATACACACCACAAAGCCTCAATCCCAAACCGATGACCAGAAATGCAGCCCCACAACACCTCTTGCAGATGATTACTTGCGGCTGCACGAAGGGTTGTGGAATCGCGTGCAGCTGCAGGAAGACAGGATTAAAATACTCATCAGTCTGTAGGCACTGCAGCGAGGCCTCTTGTGACAATATACCTGATGTTGCAGTAGTAAAATCCTAGAAGGCGACGATCTGTCCGATGTCGAAATGGAGGATGACTTGACGGCACAAAACGTCGACGATTCATTACCATCCCCTGATGGGGATATGCCATCCCAATACGTCGATCCAGATACGGACGAACCTCGACCGGGACCTTCCAAAAGGGCCAAATTAATTTGATTTTTTGATTTTGAATATTACTCAATTTCCTAACAAATAAACTTATTAACTTCTGTTGTACTTTTCTTTTTTATTTACTTCATTATTCGTAGCTTAGCTTTAACATCATCGTTCACACTCCTCTTTATCTTTTTTAACATCCTATCATAAAGTACAGGGCTTCGATAGTATAATCAGGGTCAAAATTCATGCAGAACGACAGAATCGCAAAAAATTGCGAAGTTCGTAAAAATGATAAACTTTGAAAGGCTTAATCTTGGAAACTATTGGGTCCACAGAGACAATTCTTGTATCATATTGTAGCAAATTTAGTCTTCTTTAAAACGTTTTAAGAAAGTTTTTTCAAACACTAGTTCTTTAGTGTTATAATCGCCAAAAAATACGTTTTTTTCGCGGTTTTTTCGATTTTTGACAAAGTTGCGTTCGGCGCTCGAGGTCACAAACTTGGATTATTCATTAGGACAACATCATAAACAAGTGTGCAAAAATTCAGAACTACCGGATTTGACGCATACTGCCGATGTATAAAGTTACTGGACTATAGACTATATACGAGGGCGACACTGAAAGTTTTTAGAACTGGCCACTTGTAAACAATATAATAAAAAAGTAAGTTTAAATTTTGAAAATGGAACTCTTTGCCAATATTATTGAGTATGTATTTCATTCATTTGTCATTAGTTTTACGATTTGGCGGCAAATTGAAAATTGTCTGTGTCACGTCAACATGAATTTAACTCGCGAAAATTTTCGTGCAATGATTTTTTATGACTTTCGATGTCATTTAAGTCAACAAGAAAGCTATGATAGACTTCGATTGGCCTTTCATGATGAAGCTCCATCTCGTGCGACCGTTTACAACTGGTTTAATGAGTTTAAACGTGGTCGCACTAATCTCACCGACGATCTGCGTGAGGGACGGCCTTCTACGGCGACGACTGAAAATAACATCAGTGTTGTGCAGCGTATGATAGAGACTGACAAAAGAGTGACGTATCAGCAGATTCGGACAAGCTTAGGCATTGGTATGAGTCAAGTGCATAAAATCCTCCATGAACATTTAGCGGTCAGGAAGCTTTGTGCGAGGTGGATACCTCATAATTTGACCGAGGCCCAAAAACTCCGTCGGGTTGATTGGTGCCGTGAAATGATTGAAAGATTTAACGGAGGTGACTCAAATGCTGTTTTCGACATACTTACGGGTGGCGAAAGCTGGGTTTACTGTTATGATCCAGAAACCAAGAGACAGTCTGCTCAATGGGTGTTTCCTTTCGAGGAGTTGCCAACTAAAGTGAAGAGAGGTCGAAGCGTGGGAAAAAAGATGGTGGCCTCGTTCTTCGGAAGGACAGGTCACTATGCGACAATTGCTTTAGAGGATCAAAAAACAGTTACTGCAGAGTGGTACACTAACAATTGTTTGCCACTTGTTTTGGAAAAAGTTCGGGAGAAGCGACCTCGAAGTAGGATCCTTCTTCACCACGACAACGCCTCGTCGCACACCGCCAGGCGAACGATCGACTATTTAGTGACGTCAAACGTGGAATTACTGGGTCACCCGCCGTATAGCCCCGACCTCGCACCTTGCGATTTTTATTTATTCCCGAAAATAAAAGAAAAACTTCGAGGAAAACTTTTTATGAACACCGAGGAAGCAGTGGGTGCGTTTCAAAAGGCCGTCGAAGAGACCCCTAAGAACGACTGGGCTAAGTGCTTTTCTCAGTGGTTCCATCGGATGCAGCGGTGTATTGATGTGAATGGACACTATTTTGAAAAGATATAATAAAACTAATAACTTGCTAGTTTGCTCAGTTTTTGATTTTCTAAGAACTTTCAGTTTGACCCTCGTAGTAAGGAAGACCAATAGGAAGTCTTGGGAATGGTTGAAGAACGGAAAACATCCTGAACACTATAGAATCTATAGTAAAGATGCTAGACGCGGGAATATGACCGGGCATTTGATACGACACGACTTCTTCAAAACAATTTTGGAAGGGAAGAGGAAGATGTCGACCTAGGCGCAGCTACATCGATCAGATAAGGGAGAAAGTTGGCGTCGCGTCGTATCAAGAGGTCAAAAAGATGGCTCAGAGGAGGGATGTGTGGAAGATACTCCACCGACTCTTAACTTAAAGAAGGAGAAAGGCTAAATCCATACTTCCATACTTAATACTATAAATGCGAAAGTAACTCTGTCTGTCTGTCTGTTACGCTTTCACGCCAAAACCGCTGAACCGATTTGGATGAAATTTGGTACAGAGATAGAATAGACCTTGGGAAAGGACATAGGCTATCTTTTATCGCGAAAAAGAGGCTTTAAGGGGTTAAAATAGGGGGTGAAAGTTTAAATGGTGGAAGTTCGTCGCTGTCGAAGATAAAACTATGAAACTTGGCATTTAGGCATTTAATATACTATCCATATCCATACTAATATTATAAATGTCAAAGTGTGTTTGTATGTTTGTCCGTCTTTCACGCCGTAACGGAGCGACGGCTCGACGTGATTTTTGGGATGGAGATAGTTTATGGGCCCGAGAGTGATATAGGCTACTTTTTATCCCGGAAAAATGCACAGATCCCGAGGGAACAGCGCGCGATAACCGAATACCACGCGGGCGGAGCCGCGGGCAAAAGCTAGTATACTATATAGTACTGCCCAGACTATATAGACACAAGAGTGCATTATGCTCATTAGACTAACATAGACTAAAGATCTTAAGATCTATAACAGAAATCACGAATAAAAAAATATTTTGATGGAAACTAAATTATTTCTTTGTTATGTTAAAAGTAAACATTATAATCGCCATTTATTTATTTAATGCGGTAGTAATTAATTGTCAATTTTGAGAACATGTTTTTTCTTATAAAAAGTAACGCAAAGAACGCGATAGAGGTATTTTCGCTTCTGAACAGCAATCGGTCTAAGCTTTAGCAACTTTTAAAAAAAAAATTGTGTGTTATACCCGAAAACATAATGTTGCATCTCAAATTTTTCCACCACTGTAATCAGTTATACATATGTTTACTAATAAATCACTTTGACTTTCACTTTGAAACATGTCGTTTAACAAAGCCGCAATCATAGTGGCAATTACCATATTTTTTCATCGCTTTTATACAAGGTGACCTTAGCCTCTGGATAAATAATGCAACCATGGATAAGACTGATGCTTAGCAATATCTTACTATAGTTATTTGCTTAATTAGACAAGAAAAAAACCTATGAAATCAGATCATCCAAATACACAGGCTGCTCCTAAGTGATACATGGACCAATCAACTTTTTTACCGACACTAATCTGTCCGCGACATTTTTCAAACAATTGCAGATTTTTGTAAGTAAACATGTTTTTTTCTGTAATTTAATAGATGGTGTACATGAATATATGCCATCCTACGTAAGTTCAACCTATTAAACCGTGAAATATCTTGTTGGAAGTACGATTTTTTGGTAACGCAGGAGACAATTTTGGTAACGCAGGAGACGCCCAAAGTGTCGGTAAAATAGTTGATTAGCCCACATTGAAAACCGTTAGTTTTTCGGTAAATATGGGACTGATAGTTAAGATACTTTGCAGTTTGGTTTTAAATATCTTGCTAAGCCAGTACCTAGTATTCGTATTTGTCCACAGGCTAAGGTCACCCAGTATACATACAGTTTGAATGAATGAAATAAATAACGATTTTGATTACACGCCATGCGATACACTTTAAGCCAATAACGTGTTTCATTTCATTGGCGAGTATCCATTTTTATTAATATTACAAAGCTTTTAAAATATAATAATTCTAAAGACGATAAAAGAATTATTAAATAATACAAAAGGAATCGGACATCTTGAAAGGGAATGGAATTGTTCGAAAAAATCCATAATATCACCAATTTGAGGAGTGTTCACGAAAAAATGAGCCAAGTTCGTATTGCCCTGGAAAATAGGGGTTCCGTAGATTAATAAAACCATGTGGCTTTTAGTTTAACGAACTTTTTATTTTTTGACAGTTTATAAAAAAAAACATGTTACACACGAGTCGATTAAAAAAAATCAAAGTACCTAAGCAGTTAAATCATAGACAGGTCTTCTTTAAGTTTTTGAAACACTATCGTATTAAAAATAGACACATTTACATTCAAAAATGTAGGTAATCTCCAAAAGTTGTTCTATATATATTTTTTTATTCTGTGAATACATTCGAGCGGAAGGAAGGGGGGGCCTTGAAATATGCCCGAGTCCCTATATCTAAACAGATCTAAGTCCATAACAATATTTTGTTTGTTAATCTATAGTCTTCAGTTCTTTTTCTTCTAGCATAGAATACATATATAATTTTCTGACTCTCTTCTTGATAATGTCATGCATGAATTCAACGGGAGAAGTCATTCATTACCAAGGGTTCATATATTCCTCAGGGAACCCTCACAACATACGATCCTACCCCAAAAAAAGACCCAAAGTATTAATCACAGAGAACACAGGCCGAAACGATGACTAGCGGAAAAGTCGGCTCGAAAAAAGACCCGATTCTTTTTGAATTTCGAACGCGGCTGTCACTTGGTGACGTCGGCCAATTTATATAGACCTTTCTCTGCTTAAAATAACGACAGAAACCAGAGTTCTAGTTAATTTTGTCACGTTTGAGCTCATTATTGTACCGACGCCGCTCGAAAAACGTGTCTTTTTCAAAAATTCAGAGATAATGTAGAGTTTTGTTATTAACTTTTTTTTCTGGGCAGACATTCTCGATCATAAGTTTTAAATTATGTTTTCGATGCATAAATTACTGAAGTTTTAATGTAGGAATTTGGGAAATCGACTTTTAGAAGTTTGGATGGGTTTTCTTTTAAATCTTTTTGGCCGCATGAGTAACAGAAAATAGCAGGGACTTTTAAAAATGATTCTTTAAAAAAAATCATTTGGGCAAATGCATTTTCCTCCGAGACTGTGAACTATTCAAAATTTATTTCAAGACGATTGTGTATAACCCTATAGGTATATGAAATAGTTTAATAAAAACCGTGAAACATGAAAAAATGTTTAGGTCAGACATTTGTGAACCTAACAGTGATGAAAGATGGCGTCAAATTTTTTGATTACCTACACCAAAAAAGACTGCGATGTTTTTAATTATTCTAGTAATAGTTTTTTTTTTTTCAAAATCCCATCGACGTTTTTGGGCCCTGCCCCTCCCCCCGCAAAGCTCGACTATATCATTTGTCCCGTGAATCAGCAATTCTAATTTCTAAACCCATACTGTGTATTAATAGTTGAGAAATATGGAATAGTTTTAAGTGAGACATGATATTGAATAGATTTTTTAGGGCCCCGTACCTTAAATGGAAAAAACCGGGAAAGTGCGAGTCGGACTCGCGCACCGAGGGTTCCGTACACATTTATAGGTATGTAAGTAAACGGTCATGTCTTGAATATATTTCTCGCTTTTTCCGAGTGATTTAAACATCCGGTGTATGCAGAGATATGAGATATGATTAAGCAAAATGTACGCAGTTTGGGGTCAGATTATATTGGTCATTGATATTTACATACACAGCATACACACATAAAAAAAAAACAAGATTTTCAGACATTCCTGTCGGTTGTGTTATAAAAGCTACCTAAAAGATTCAGAGTTCACGTGAAGTACTCTGTAGATTTTGATTCCCTTGCGAGTTTCGAAAATTTTCGAAAATTTGCGGAAATTTGCAGCATAAACGGTTGCATCTTTCGATTGCGTTAGAATTTTGATCTTTTCAAAGCTCCAAGGGACAGTAGACCTCAGCATTTGATATAAATTCCAGCTTGATACCTCGACGCGTTCACGAGAAAAAGGGTGTTGACAGACAGTATAACGCACATAATATTACTGTTTTCGTAATGGCTACGGAACCCTGTCTTGGGCGTGTCCGACACGCTCTTGGCTGGTTTTTTAAAGATCCCTAAGTTGTACCGCTCCGGAAACACTATCCCAGGAAGCTGATTCCATATTTTAGTCGTGCGTGGAAAAAAGTTTCACTTAAAACTAGATTACTAATCTTTGCTAATCATCAAAGTGACCCTATAAGTTTCATTTTCTTTTCGAGCAACTGAACACTTGAAAATAGGGATGTTGACACCACCAATCAACTGACGTACTTTTTATGAGCTGTCAAAACAATTCTCCCATAGTTTCAATGGCAATAGCGACTTATGACGACATAAGTCGCTATTTGTTCGCCAACTCAATCAACTAACTATTTATTTGTTTTAAAGCAACGAAAAATCTAATTTTACAGTAAATCGAAAATTAATCTGGTTTTCAGGGCTAAAGTAACGCGTTTTTTTACTGGAGTCTTGCCTTCGATTTATTTTTTAATGACGTCAACATCTCTATAGTACGCGCCAGCAAAGCCAGGGTGAGTAGCTTTGCTAGTGACAAAACCCCGATTTATTACATTTCAAATTTCAATGCAAAGATATCATTTACCAATGTGTAACATGCACACAACACCATGAACTTACGATCACGTATACATCTAATCAACAAAAAAGCAACCCCAGTCCTACCCCTGTATATAGGACAATAGGAAACGGAAGTACATAAGGGAGTCACCCTTATGTACTAAACGTTGTATGTGATAGCCTGATAGCGGTAATCTACGAAAGCTTGCAAGGGTACTTTGGGTGCAGTGGGGAAAGGAAAAGTATTGAGCGCAATTGGTAGCATCGGTTTTCGACTGTTATTTGCACGCGACTCAGTCTTTAATCTCCAAATTAAAATCATGCTAAATTAAATGCAAAATTTGGCTTTTATTCATGGATACGGAACAGGGTTGCCGTATCGAAATCAAATTCATTTTTTTTATACCACCAGCGCTTTCGGAAAGACCATCATTGCCAAGAAGAATGCGCCGCAAGAAACTAGGCAGTCTTTTTTAAAAAATAAATAATTACAAATAAAGTACTAATAACTGCAGTATAAAATTGAAATAAAAATACATGAAAAAAAAACAGCTACAGCGAATGTATGGGGTAGGGACCCCATAGTTAGAAAACTATATCTAAAATGTAGTTGGTAAAATTAAAAATAAATGTATGTTGTTTTCAGACGGGCTTGTCGTGACCTTAACATAAGTTTTATGAACTGAGATATATTTATATCATCGCTGCAGAGATACAGGGATTCACCACGGAATTTGCTCTTTGATTCCTCATCCATAGTTTAAAGTTAAAGTAACAGATTGTTTTCTTTATCTCTACATTAAGTAGATTAGATAGCTTGTTTTTTAGATATTTAAGATTGCTATTAGGTCTTGTTGGCTGAAGCCTGAAGGTATTAAATATGGAAGTACCTAATTAAATATAGTAGGTTAAACTGTTTTGTTTTGCGCTTGCATTAGTTATAGTTTATTTTATAATTAACTAACTGTTGCCTGCGGCTTCGCCCCCGTTGTATTTTTTTTTCTTACATGAAAACCTTCTCCTGACAGTAGCGAACACAACAAAAAAAGAATTAGTGAAATCGGACCAGTCGTTCCCGAGTTATGCGCTTACCAACACATTTTGCGATTCATTTTTATATTATAGATGGAACTATTGGTTCTTAAGTATATATTATGTATGTTGCTGCATTGAAATGTAACAGTTTGTTTCGTAAAAAAAAAATGTACTTACCGGTTTCAGTATCGACGGTGTAGGACAGCCCGGCCCATGGATCGTCCTGGTGAACGGAACAACGCGTTAAAACAACCTACAGATATATAGACAGTGCCATGAGAGTTGAAGTGAATGGTGACACATAGCTACATGAAGAATCGTCTCTACAGGACGGAACTCCTCAACAGTTTATGGTAAATCCACGAGCGTCTCAACCGCTGTCAGTCCCTAGCTGTTTATTAATAAGTAAATAATACAGATGCATTGATTTTTGTATTAAAATAGTTCCTGGCCTGAGTACAGAAGCTATTTACGTCATAATTAAAAAAATCTGCTTTCCAATTCTTAGAATCTCAATCAAGAGACTGACAGTAGTTGAAACGCCCGTGGGATCCACCATTATAAATTATAGCATCGACTTGAAACTTGATACAGAAATTTAGTTTGGATGACAATACACGTACTTACAGTCAAGAAAAAGTACAGCGTGCAAAAAAGCTTGTATAAAAAATGTAAATTTTAATACTTTTTCATCTTGACATTTGACACTAAATAATAAAATTCCATATTAATGGATATGAAAATGTCACTCATTTAATACTACCTATGGAAATACATAAGAAATACATTTAACACCCTATAAACCCTATAGAAATACATTATGCACTATATTGTAACCAGCTTAGAAAATTCTCTCAAAAACGGCATAACCGACTTTTCAACATCGCTGCACTTTGAAGCAACTGGCAAAACAAGTATGAGGTAAAATCACCGAGAGTTAGCTAGAAAATCTTCACATCTTGAGTTTGCATCAGATAATGTAATTGGGTCGATCAACTTTTTCTTGCCATTCGTTGCTATAGTTACGGTCTCATGAGACACTCTTTAAACCGTAACCCCCTTATTCATAAACGACAATCAAACCTATTTTAGTTAAAATGCCGCTAAAATTCGTTTGTCCTTATCTGTCACTTCGACATTTGTATTTGTTAGAAAGGGACAAAGCATTTGTTAGTTAACATAGGCCTGATAAGTTTTATGAATAAGGGGGTAAGTTTATAGGATTAAAATTTAACAAACATGCACTTTTGTAGTCGTTTTAAGCCCCTTCTATTACTGGTCATCTAATAAGCATGTTAGTATAATGTGACACGACATTTCTTCTATTAAACTGTACTACTTTTGTCCCCTGGCTGACGGGACAGAATAACAACAAGGAATAGTTGATCTACCCAATTACCAAAGCTCGTCTTACGCGTTGAGCGCAGCGGCAAACGGCACGTTTGTTAATTAGATTGCGTGGAGTGGTCAGATTAGATTAGATGTGCGTCGAATGCAGTGTCTCCAACTCACTCTATAAAAATTACGGTGTTGCTGTTCTAAAATTACGGTAGATGGTAGAAATATTACTGTAGACAAAGAAAATCGCCTATTCCCGGGTGCGGTTGGTGTACGACCCCATGTTTAACGGCCTGGAATGAACGACATCGATGCGCGGCCGGATAGTTGAAACCCTTAAGTCAATGACATGAAGGTTTGATTCGTCAGGGCGAGCAATTTTTTTTGTGTATTCCGGGTAGACAATTGCAGGTCGTACTTTAACCGCACGCCCATTGCGGTGCTGCCATATTAAAATTGTAATATTTGACTAAATCAAGTGTTGCTATTATAGAAATAAGGACACGGACAAAATTACGGTAGAATGTGGCATCGTAATATGTCTACGGTAGGTGGTAGATCTGGAAAAAAATACGGTAGATCTACCGTACGGCGTGGTTGGAGACACTGGTCGAACGCGTTGCGTTTATCGCATAAAACAACGGAGCATAAAACTTTAGAGCCTGCGCACACAGAGAGCGGTCAGAGTTCTGCGTTCTAGTGACCGTTCCAACGCACACAAACGGCGTGCAAATTCTCGCGTTCTACATAGTTTCGTTTGGGTCTTTGCACAATTGCACATGCAACATGTCACTAACCTAACCATTCAATCAACTTTTCCGTGTTTGCTAACTCAGACCTCGCGGTGTTCTGGCGTTCCCTGTCTCGGCGGGAAAAGAACTCTTGGAACGCGACGTTCCGCTTTGACCGCCGCAATCAGACTGCCCGCTGTGGGCGTTGTTGTTATATACTCGGTACATTCTAATGAACGCCTAACGCGGAACTCTGAACTCCTGACCGCTGCCTGTGTGCGCGGGCTCTTAGAAATGACTATTCTTACCTCCTTAGCCTGCGGGTCGAGCAGAGAAGCCTTCACTTTCTCGATCTTCTCGGTCTCCTCTTTCTTTTGCTGAAGCTTCTCTTCTGCGAGCTGCAACTCCTTGTCCAGCTCAGCGCCCAGTTCCACCTTCGTAGCTTGAGGGCCATGCTAGATAGATAAATGACAAAAGGACTATAAATTTGTTCAGCAATTTGCGGTGCCCTTGCAGGGTTTAATCATAATCATAATCATTATTATCATAATTATTATTTTTATGTTGGCGCACGTATGTATTAATAGAATTAAGACCTTTTATACCACATAAATACAATAAACTATATGATTATGATTAAATAATTCCATTAATTGTCTCCAAGTTATTTTTTAATTGGTTGAGTTAAAGATGCTGATACAATGAGGGCTATCGTTTTTTGCCTTACTAGATGGCGCCACTGTTGCGTGAGGTTTTTAAATGGCTTTCAAAGTCTGTTACGGGAGTGAAAACAAAGTTTAGATTAAAATCATATTTAATACACCTTAAAACGGCACCATAAAAATATCAAGCAACCACAGTCCCGTTTTGTTGGAAAAAAAGGAGGACAAAATTTTCCGAAAGACAAAACTATCTCAAAACACAGACATTCATTGCCCCGCAACGCATAATTGCCATAATTAATTTCAGGTAATACATAATATTGACAAGATTATTCTAATTATAAATAAACCTGCGTAGCTCGCCCAAAAACTATGAGATTTGACATTTCGGAGACCTCTCGCTACACTAGCGCCTCTAGCGGCGAATTCATACGCGATAGCCCTCATTCACTAACAGAACTGAACAAACAAACAAACAAATTCTTCATTCACCAAGAACATGGTAGGCAGAGTAAGTTTGATTTAGTTTATAATAGTAAGTAGTACCTATCACATATTCTGACTTGTATTGTGAATAGCGCGGGTAGAGTAGGTACGTATTAAAAAACATAAAGTTAAATAGAATAATGGACGAAATACATATTGGTCATTTGATGTACTGCAATTTTCCTAAAAATATTTTTACAGAATTGTTGTAAAATAAACCTACTGAGATTCTATTAGGAGATTCGATCATTCTAGGGAACTATAGTAATTCTGCCCTGGTGTTGCGGATTTTTGGGCGGTGGTGATCTCTTACCATCAGGAGACCCACTTGCTCGTTTTCCCAGTCGAATAAAAAAAAAAAGGTAAACTCACCGGCTGTATGGGGTCCTCCAGAGAGAATCCCATGTCCACATCCTGCTTCCACAGCACCTCGATGAGGTCCATATCCTGGTGACAAAGAAAAACATATAAGTATGCTGTTTGCAAAAAATCATTCTTAAAAAAGGCAAACCTGACTCACTGGGTTACATATCAACGCACAGCCCAAATCGCTGGGCCTAGAAAATAGAAATTTGGTACAAGGGTTATTTTTATGATGCAAGTGAGCACTAAGAAAGGATTTTTAGAAATTCATCTCCTAAGGGGGTGAAATGGAGGGGTGAAGCTTATATGGAACTTTCTCATTTCTGGACTTAGAGTTAAGAAAATAGGTGTATATTCTCAATTACAATTAAAAATTATCTCTGTAGGTGAAATGGATGAAATTTCCCTCTAAAGGGGTAAAATGGGGGTAAAGTTTGTATGGAAATTTTCTCATTTCTGGACTTAGAAGTATGAAAATCCATACGAATGCGAAAGTGTATGTTTGTGTGTAAGTTTGTCTGTCTTTCACATCGAAATGGAGCGATACATAGGCTACTTTTTATCCTGGAAAATTGCACAGTTCCTGAGGGAACAGCGCGCGATAACCGAATTCCACGCGGGCGAAGCCGCAGGCAAAAGCTAGTCGTACATAAGCAGCTAATATATGTAGTTAAAAAGTAACGCGAGTGTCCGCCATATTGACCCGAACACTTAACTGTACATTATATACATATATATGTATATACATATATGTATGTACATTATATACATATATATGTATATAATGTACAGTTAACAGTGTTCGGGTATATAATTATGTACCGAATACCTAAATAACCTAAAGAAACCAGTCTAAACCAAAACTAATTACACGACACGACACATAATTATGCGGCAGCCATCTTTAATTGCTTTAATACAAAATTAATATAAAACCCGTGTCTCGAACAGCTTCAAACGAACGTTACTACCACCACCAATCGAAAAGCAACTCTAAAACCTTGAACAAACGATTCAAATTCCACCAAAAGCTACAGTACATTAAAGCATTTGAAATTCGAAATTCAAATTCTTGATTATCCGACGCCGCTTGGATGTGAAACAGCGTAAGTGGAACTAGACGGGAATTAAAAGTAGACTTTGTGATGATGGGGTTAGAATTGCTTTTCGTTTGTCAGTTTAATAGGTATTGGAACGCCAATCATTGGACCCCAGAACGGGGCAGTTTTGATGCGAATGTCAAAGTGAAAATTGGTTTTTATTTTGAGGGTTCTGTACTATTTTTATAACTACAAAGAAACAATTATTTTGCTCACCCGCGACCTTACGATAAAAAAACTACGTCTAAACAACAAATGTGTGTGCATGTAGCTCCTCCGCTTCAACGCTTTAAGGACGCACACGTTTTTGCCGTTTTGGCTTTAACCAGAGTTCAGAGAAATACAACATTTCATGCTCATATGTATGCACCTCAATATTTATAAAGGAAACTTTGCAATTTTTCCGTCAAAACTAACATAATGTTTAACCAGAGTTTTAAAATCTCCGCACCAAATATCTATATCGATTAAGTGGTTTCAACGTCAACAGTAAAGTAAAGATAATTTTTTCTTCCTTCGTTACCAGTTACGAAAGGTCGGTTACGTACACGGCCGAAGAGGATTCTAGAGTCTTATTAGAGTATAGAATTTAGTATAAAATATAGTCCAAAAAACTTTAATTTAAGAGCTATTAATTAAAAATACAAACCGAAACATAGATGCACAGAAAAACCAGAAAAATAAGACCAACACTGGGAATCGAACCCAGGTCCTCAGCATTCCGTGCCGCGTGCTATACCCCTACACCACTGCTGGTCCACGGGATAGACACGAATTTTTCCTATGCATCACATATCTCAGCTTGTGTACTACTTTGTCCCTTAAGCAGTGACCTAGCGCCATCTATATTGTTTAACTCTCAACGAGAAGCCTTCAATATCTCCTTCGGAACATACCGTTCACCCGGACAAGAGATGTCGCTATTAAGCAATCAAATTATGATTGGTTTTTTGGAATCTTTTTGTATTTTTTATTTCAATTCCAAATTTTTTACTTTTACGGTCATCCCGTGAAACCTAAATTGAAAATACAAACCGAAACATAGATGCACAGAAAAACCAGAAAAATAAGACCAACACTGGGAATCGAACCCAGGTCCTCAGCATTCCGTGCCGCGTGCTATACCCCTACACCACTGCTGGTCCACGGGATAGACACGAATTTTTCCTATGCATCACATATCTCAGCTTGTGTACTACTTTGTCCCTTAAGCAGTGACCTAGCGCCATCTATATTGTTTAACTCTCAACGAGAAGCCTTCAATATCTCCTTCGGAACATACCGTTCACCCGGACAAGAGATGTCGCTATTAAGCAATCAAATTATGATTGGTTTTTTGGAATCTTTTTGTATTTTTTATT
The DNA here is from genome assembly GCA_037349165.1 of Choristoneura rosaceana. Taxonomy (NCBI): domain Eukaryota; kingdom Metazoa; phylum Arthropoda; class Insecta; order Lepidoptera; family Tortricidae; genus Choristoneura; species Choristoneura rosaceana. Next base: position 3,279,347 of record JAZBNJ010000050.1, read on the forward strand.
TCAATTCCAAATTTTTTACTTTTACGGTCATCCCGTGAAACCTAAATTGAAAATACAAACCGAAACATAGATGCACAGAAAAACCAGAAAAATAAGACCAACACTGGGAATCGAACCCAGGTCCTCAGCATTCCGTGCCGCGTGCTATACCCCTACACCACTGCTGGTCCACGGGATAGACACGAATTTTTCCTATGCATCACATATCTCAGCTTGTGTACTACTTTGTCCCTTAAGCAGTGACCTAGCGCCATCTATATTGTTTAACTCTCAACGAGAAGCCTTCAATATCTCCTTCGGAACATACCGTTCACCCGGACAAGAGATGTCGCTATTAAGCAATCAAATTATGATTGGTTTTTTGGAATCTTTTTGTATTTTTTATTTCAATTCCAAATTTTTTACTTTTACGGTCATCCCGTGAAACCTAAATTGAAAATACAAACCGAAACATAGATGCACAGAAAAACCAGAAAAATAAGACCAACACTGGGAATCGAACCCAGGTCCTCAGCATTCCGTGCCGCGTGCTATACCCCTACACCACTGCTGGTCCACGGGATAGACACGAATTTTTCCTATGCATCACATATCTCAGCTTGTGTACTACTTTGTCCCTTAAGCAGTGACCTAGCGCCATCTATATTGTTTAACTCTCAACGAGAAGCCTTCAATATCTCCTTCGGAACATACCGTTCACCCGGACAAGAGATGTCGCTATTAAGCAATCAAATTATGATTGGTTTTTTGGAATCTTTTTGTATTTTTTATTTCAATTCCAAATTTTTTACTTTTACGGTCATCCCGTGAAACCTAAATTGAAAATACAAACCGAAACATAGATGCACAGAAAAACCAGAAAAATAAGACCAACACTGGGAATCGAACCCAGGTCCTCAGCATTCCGTGCCGCGTGCTATACCCCTACACCACTGCTGGTCCACGGGATAGACACGAATTTTTCCTATGCATCACATATCTCAGCTTGTGTACTACTTTGTCCCTTAAGCAGTGACCTAGCGCCATCTATATTGTTTAACTCTCAACGAGAAGCCTTCAATATCTCCTTCGGAACATACCGTTCACCCGGACAAGAGATGTCGCTATTAAGCAATCAAATTATGATTGGTTTTTTGGAATCTTTTTGTATTTTTTATTTCAATTCCAAATTTTTTACTTTTACGGTCATCCCGTGAAACCTAAATTGAAAATACAAACCGAAACATAGATGCACAGAAAAACCAGAAAAATAAGACCAACACTGGGAATCGAACCCAGGTCCTCAGCATTCCGTGCCGCGTGCTATACCCCTACACCACTGCTGGTCCACGGGATAGACACGAATTTTTCCTATGCATCACATATCTCAGCTTGTGTACTACTTTGTCCCTTAAGCAGTGACCTAGCGCCATCTATATTGTTTAACTCTCAACGAGAAGCCTTCAATATCTCCTTCGGAACATACCGTTCACCCGGACAAGAGATGTCGCTATTAAGCAATCAAATTATGATTGGTAAATAAAAAAAAAGGAAGGAGATATTGAAGGCTTCTCGTTGAGAGTTAAACAATATAGATGGCGCTAGGTCACTGCTTAAGGGACAAAGTAGTACACAAGCTGAGATATGTGATGCATAGGAAAAATTCGTGTCTATCCCGTGGACCAGCAGTGGTGTAGGGGTATAGCACGCGGCACGGAATGCTGAGGACCTGGGTTCGATTCCCAGTGTTGGTCTTATTTTTCTGGTTTTTCTGTGCATCTATGTTTCGGTTTGTATTTTCAATTTAGGTTTCACGGGATGACCGTAAAAGTAAAAAATTTGGAATTGAAATAAAAAATACAAAAAGATTCCAAAAAACCAATCATAATTTGATTGCTTAATAGCGACATCTCTTGTCCGGGTGAACGGTATGTTCCGAAGGAGATATTGAAGGCTTCTCGTTGAGAGTTAAACAATATAGATGGCGCTAGGTCACTGCTTAAGGGACAAAGTAGTACACAAGCTGAGATATGTGATGCATAGGAAAAATTCGTGTCTATCCCGTGGACCAGCAGTGGTGTAGGGGTATAGCACGCGGCACGGAATGCTGAGGACCTGGGTTCGATTCCCAGTGTTGGTCTTATTTTTCTGGTTTTTCTGTGCATCTATGTTTCGGTTTGTATTTTCAATTTAGGTTTCACGGGATGACCGTAAAAGTAAAAAATTTGGAATTGAAATAAAAAATACAAAAAGATTCCAAAAAACCAATCATAATTTGATTGCTTAATAGCGACATCTCTTGTCCGGGTGAACGGTATGTTCCGAAGGAGATATTGAAGGCTTCTCGTTGAGAGTTAAACAATATAGATGGCGCTAGGTCACTGCTTAAGGGACAAAGTAGTACACAAGCTGAGATATGTGATGCATAGGAAAAATTCGTGTCTATCCCGTGGACCAGCAGTGGTGTAGGGGTATAGCACGCGGCACGGAATGCTGAGGACCTGGGTTCGATTCCCAGTGTTGGTCTTATTTTTCTGGTTTTTCTGTGCATCTATGTTTCGGTTTGTATTTTCAATTTAGGTTTCACGGGATGACCGTAAAAGTAAAAAATTTGGAATTGAAATAAAAAATACAAAAAGATTCCAAAAAACCAATCATAAGCTATTAATTATTTACAATAAATCACAAGTTGAAAAATCTCAAGTCTAACACACCCTAAAAGTTTGACGTAACCACCTACTACTTTTTTTATGCAGAAGTACTAACTGCATAGTTTTTAGCCAGTTTCTATTAATTAGGTAAGTTTCGTATAACTAAATACAAAAAGGTTTCACTACCGAGAGTATTTTCATCGTAATAAGGATGGAACTTGCAGTTGAAAGACAGCGTAGTATTCTAAGCTATACCTATATGTAATTACGATATCTTTATTTTTTATTTGTCTTAAGTAGCTTTCCTCTCTTATCGCTAAGACTAGACTTTAGTTTTGTTCTGTTCTCAATCGCGAGTGCAAACTATTCAGATACCTTCCCTGACAACTGTCAGTTGAAATAGTTTAATCATAGCTTGAAACCATAACCATTACTTCTTTCGGCACAATGTTTATTCATTTTCTCTTTTGGTGCCTAATAATTATAAGATTATCTGTTTTTTAGGCGTAATTTTATTTATTTATTTTTGTTGTGCCGAAGTCAGGTAAATAAATTTATTCTTTCTTTTTTCTTTCATAGTTTGAAGTTGATGTCACTAAACTAACTCTTTATTGTACAAAAAACATATGAAAGAAAATAACTGTTAACAAGAGAAATTGAGAGAGATTGTCCAGGTTTATTTTTCTAACGTAACTTCGGTCTATTAGTTCGGCGCCAAAAGGTTCTCATCGGACTGCCTACGGGACCTCGCCGCGATCGTATCGCTTCGCAGCGGGAGCCCGAGATTATCCGAACCAGTTCGGCTTTTTGCTGCAGGTTCGAGTCCGGCCCGTGATATGTATTTAATATGGTAGTACATTATATCAGGACTTATGTATGCTGGTGGAAAGCCCTGTTGATCAAAGGTCTCCAAAGTCAAAGTCAAAATCTCTTTATTCAATTTAGGCTATAACAAGCACTTATGAACGTCAAAAAAATCTACCACCGGTTCGGAAAAACCTCTGTTGAGAAGAATCCGGCAAGAAACTCAACGAGGTATTTTTTTTAAGAACAGATTCCCAATATTTATAAATGATATATATATACATTACAAGTATTTAACACAATTTCTCCCCCCTCAGAACACCATAATGAACGACAACACGCCGCCTTGCACTTGCTTCCACCATTTGGCCTGAACTCTCGATATGTTATGGTCGAAATGCTGGACCCCGCGGATCAATGGTTTCTGATCGAAAAAATTACAGTTTGAATAGAAGCATAGTAGTTCAGTACAATTAGATCAAAATTTGGCAAAATTAAAGCAAGAGGTTTATCTATCAGGATATGTAGGTTATAGAGAAAAAATAAATTTTACCCACTCTCCCCCCCCCCTCCGGGGGGAGCGTCACCCCCCCCGCGCCCTCGAATATGTCCCGGACCGCGGTATTTTCCATTATAAAAGAAAACCGTACACGATACATAAAAAGTGTGTAGGAACGAAATAATCCTTGATAAATTTACTATAAACCTTTCATACATACAAAAGCGATATCACTTATAGTTCCAGCGCAATATGATACCAAATACTAACTTTTTTTATAATTAATCGATTTTTTCGGCTAAAAGGTTAGTTTTCTCAAAAACTTCACCTTTTACCGCCAAGATATGTATGACAGAAGTAAAGAATAGCATATTTTCTTTATAAAAAGGTATGATTTATTTCTAAAATCTTTCATTTACCATTGCTATGCTATTTTTTTAAATTAGTTCATTTGGCCATTCAGCGAAATATAAATGTTCATACTGGTTAAATAGTGTTACTTTAAATACCATTAGATTCTCATATGTTTTTCTATAAGCTATAGGTATGGACCTATTTTCTGTATTTAAAAAAAAAATGTAGGCCCTAGTGGGCTTTTAGGAGATAGGGGCGGGGAAATGGTCAATTTTCACCTATTTTCTTAAATAACTTTAAAACGGATTAATTTAAAATAATTAAAAATATATATTTGAGATTTTCATAATGTACCCTTTCATTTGATATGTCACACGATATAGTTTCTAAATTTTTTTTTTCTAATTTACTCCCCCCCCCTCCCAAACTGGCCCTCGTGTTTAAAATTAATTAATTTACTTTACACGTCCGTGTTTGGGTCATCAATTTACATAGGTGAACTAAATTTGAATTCAATCGGTCTAGTAGTTTCGGATCAAATTGGCTATGACAGACGGACGGTTTAGGTATATTTATACCTTAGGCTGCAATTTATTCTTAAACTACTAATAATTCTCAAGAAAACTTAACCGTTATAGTTTTCCTTGCAAGTTTGATATACTTACTATCGTCCTGAATTTTTTTTAATTTTTTCTACCCACTGGTTTAGATTTTAGAGGGGGGGACGCCCGATTTTAATGAAAATTTGCGCTTTAAAGTTGAATATTTTGCAAATGAATCACTGAATGGAAAAATTGTTTTAGCAACCCTCTAATGATTTTAAAAAACCTATCCAACGATACCCCACACTACAAGGTTGGATGAGAAAAAAAAAATCACCCCCACTTTACGTCTATGGGAGGTACTATAAATTATTATTTTTTAAAATTTTTTATTATACTGTTTGGTCGGCATAGTTTACATATATATTCGTGCAAAATTACAGCTTTCTAGCATTGATAGTCTCTGAGCAAAGCCGCGGACGGACAGACAGACAGACAGACAGACATGGCGCAACTATGAGGGTTCCACTTTTGCCAGTTTGGCTACGGAACCCTAAAAAATGTCTAATATTTTATTATAATCTTACTTACGGACTAAATAGTTTTTTTTTTGGTAGTTTTTCCTAAGTTAATGTCGCAGTAGCTGATGATGGTGAATTTTCAAAATAGCATAGCAGCGTCAAATGAATGAGTTTAAAAATGAATTATACCTTTTTATAAAGAAGATATCCTGTTCTTTACTTTAGTCATACATATCTTGGCGGTAAAGTGTGAAATAATTGAAAAAACTAAATATTTAACAAAAAAAACTGGATAAATTATTAAAAATGTTCGTATTTTGTGCCAGATTGCGCTGAAACTGTAAGTGGTATCGCTTTTGTATGTATGAAAGGTTTATAGTAAATTTATCTAGGATTATTTCGTTCCTACACACTTTTTATGTATCTTGTACGGTTTTCTTTTATAATGGAAAATACCGCGGTCCGGGACATATTCAAGGGCGCGGGGGGGTGACGCTCCCCCCGGAGGGGGGGGGAGAGTGGGTAAAATTTATTTTTTCTCTATAACCTACATATCCTGATAGATAAACCTCTTGCTTTAATTTTGCCAAATTTTCCATACATTGAAATCTAATTTTCTTCAACTATAGTTTGTTTTTTAAACAATACTGTCACCTACACGAATTCACCGTCAAAGAAACGGGGGTATCAAATGATGGACTATAAATGTTTTATTTAATACTATAAAGCAGTGTTTTTCAACCCTTAGCCCTTTAGCCCTTTAGCCCTTAGGGGGGTCGCTCGATCTTACTCGGTAATCCTGCCGTGAAGCAGCAGTGCTTGCACTGTTATGTTTCGGCGTGGAGAGTAAGACAGCCGGTGAAATTACTGGCACTTGAGGTATCCCATCTTAGGCCTCTAGGTTGGCAACGCATTTGTAATACCCTAGGTGCTGCAGATGTTTATGGTTGGTGGTGATCTCTTATCATCAGAAGACCCACTTGCTCGTTTGCTACCCAGTCGAATAAAAAAAGGAAAAAAGAGCCAATCAAGGACCCCATGATAAATTTGCTACGAATCGCGCTGAGTTAATCAGGCTCAGTATGAGTCCAACTATACTTGGTCGGGATAGGTATTTTACTAAATGTAAAAACAAAACAATTGGTTTAAATTACTTTAAATACGTCTTGAAATTCCCCCATTAAACTATCTTAATCTACTGAGCGGCACAAAATAACTAACATTATAAAGAGATAAAGTTTGTGAGGTTCTAGGGGGTAATCTCTGGATCTACTGATCCAATTTGGATGAAATTCGGTATACAGATAGTTTGAGTCCCGGGGAAGGACATATGACAGTTTTTATCTCACTCGATCGAAGCTATTTATGAATAGTTTTTTTTTCCAATCTTATTTTATTATGGAACTTTGATCAAACTTCAAAAGGCCTAACTATAATAAAAACAACACAACAGCCACACAATTTAAATAATAATAATAAATAAATAAAAAAAATACTTTATTTCAGACCAAACAAAAGTCCATAAGTATTAATAATACAAACAACGTTTGCTGAAAAGAGTATTAGGTAAGTATAATAGTTACAAAATTTTATAATTTTAATACCTACCTAATTCCAGCAAATTTTGCGATATTCGGACTAACGATGATAATATTCAGTAAGTACTTATTTTCTCATAATTCAAAAAAAATATTAAACCATAAGAGCATTTTGGACAGTTAAAATAATAATAATAAAAAAAAAAACACAAATAGAAACTGTTTCTTGACATACTAATTGGAGCGCCATCTTTCGACCTATTATGTATTCTGATGAATACCATGATAGTAACTAGTTGCTAACGCCATCTCTAGACGTTATATCAAACAAATAAGGTAACTCAGAGAGAAACAAAAGATTGAATACAGCGCCATCTATGTGATTGTTATGACAACAGTAACTCGAGTAGCAAACTACCATGTGTTTGCTACTCGCCGCTAGATGGAGTTAAATAGTACAAATACTGCTCAAGAGATGGCGCATAAACAGCCGGACATTATTTTTCATTGAGCGTATTACGCAAAACAACAGCATTTCCAAAAATATTTTATGATCTTTTTTAGTAAGTTCGTAGTAATTAAAGCTATAATGAAGCATATAAAGTTAATATCCTCTTTGTACACTATTGATTCAGGCGTTAATTTGCAGATCTATATCTAGTTGGGTATCTACATAAATACGAGTACACTACCTACTAAATCTTCCGTAAAACAAAGAGTTTTCAACTTAAACCGTTTATACATTAGGTTTAATTTGCTTTAACAGAGAAGCAAGGTGAATTACTGTAATTCATTCTCTATGTAAGAAAAAAAACTTTCATGCGTCGAACGTTTATAAAATTAAAACATTGCGATAATTAAACAACAAATTATGCAAACTTGGAAACTAGATTAGATACGGACGCCATTTTAGATGTGATATTCATAAGAACGTTCACCTTAGACACAGAGAACATAATATACAGAGACACCACCTAGTACAAGCAAACGGTATCACCCTAATACTGGCTATACAACTGGCTATTTTTCTTTTCTTTATTTTACAATAGAAGGCACCACTGAGAACACAAATAACACGATACCTATATGCCATCTAGCGAGACACTAATGATACGGGTGTCGCTTGTTAGCCCAATATATAGCTTGACTAGGACATGACAGGGTTGGTAGATGGCGCTACGTTATATAACCTACTCACGGCCGCTGGTCAGTGCGTAAGCAATCGAGGTTTCGTAGATCCAAACCTATTCGTAATCTGCTGAAAACGCTGTCAGCCATTTTAGTTTATAGATTATCTACAGCTTAGGGCTATACTACGAAACTCAAAGTTCGTATCGTACCGTCCCTCTCGCTCTCGTATTAAATAGTTTAAGTGTCAGAGGGACCGCACGACACGAACTTCAAGTTTCGTAGTAGAGTAGTGACGATATGTAGTTTTAATTTTTTTTTATTCGACTGGAAGGCAAACGAGCAAGTGGGTCTCCTGGTGGTAAGAGATCACCGACGCCCGTAAACATCTGCAACATCAGGGGTATTGCAGATGCGTTGCCAACCTAGAGGCCTAAGTTGGAATACCTCAAGTGCCAGTAATTTCACCGGCTGTCTTACTCTCCGCGCCGAAACACAACAGTGCAAGCACTGCTGCTTCCCGGCAGGATTAGCGAGCAAGATGGTGGTAGCAATCCGGGCGGACCTTGCACAAGGTCCTGCCACCTGCTATTATGCGATTATGCAATTATAGTATATAAATATAAGTGTTGTGTAGTGTATATACTTGGTTTGGTGTTTTTCAAAATCCTCTAATATCTCAGAAACGGTGCGTCCTAGCTCAAAAATAGCCAAATTTTCAACCCCCCCGTAAGCCCCCCCTACGGGACTACCCCGGACCCAACCCCAAAATTTCATCCCCCCCCCCCCCCACTTTTAGCACATTGACCAGCCTAACCAGACCCCTGATCCAAGGGTAGCAAAAACTTCCAGGGCCTATAGCTCCGGAACGGGGCTACTCCGAAACACGACGTTCGAAGTTCGTACAGATACCGGCAAACATCTTGAACAAATGTCCTTGCCTGCGCAGAAGCGATTTTTAGGTATCGCTGGGAGGGGGGGCGGCGGGCGGTGGAGCGCGGGTGTCGTGTCGATCGCGTGATTGGTAAATCAGTTGACGTTTGAGTCCCGCGCTGCGCAAACTTTCCCCCTCTCCCTTGCTTAATGCTCAAGAAGTTTGCCGGTATCTGTATCGTGCGATCTCTCTCACACTTATACTCGCATCGCACGACACGAACTTCGAACGTTGTGTTTCGGAGTAGCCCCGTTCCGGAGCTATAGGCCCTGGAAGTTTTTGCTACCCTTGGATCAGGGGTCTGGTTAGGCTGGTCAATGTGCTAAAAGTGGGGGGGGGGGGGATGAAATTTTGGGGTTGGGTCCGGGGTAGTCCCGTAGGGGGGGCTTACGGGGGGGTTGAAAATTTGGCTATTTTTGAGCTAGGACGCACCGTTTCTGAGATATTAGAGGATTTTGAAAAACACCAAACCAAGTATATACACTACACAACACTTATATTTATATACTATAATTGCATAATCGCATAATAGCAGGTGGTAGGACCTTGTGCAAGGTCCGCCCGGATTGCTACCACCATCTTGCTCGCTAATCCTGCCGGGAAGCAGCAGTGCTTGCACTGTTGTGTTTCGGCGCGGAGAGTAAGACAGCCGGTGAAATTACTGGCACTTGAGGTATTCCAACTTAGGCCTCTAGGTTGGCAACGCATCTGCAATACCCCTGATGTTGCAGATGTTTACGGGCGTCGGTGATCTCTTACCACCAGGAGACCCACTTGCTCGTTTGCCTTCCAGTCGAATAAAAAAAAAATTAAAACTACATATCGTCACTACTCTACTACGAAACTTGAAGTTCGTGTCGTGCGATCCCTTTCGCTCACGTATTAAATAGTATAAGTGTGAGAGAGATCGCACGATACGAACTTCGAACGTCGTGTTTCGGAGTAGCCCTTCAGCACATAGGCAGGCTACTCTGAAAATCGAAACTCGAAGTTCGTGTCGTGCGGTCCCTCTGACACTTATACTATTTATTACGAGAGCGAAAGAGACCGCACGACACGAACTTCGTGTTTCGAATTACATAGTAGCCCGCTGGATGCGCATACCGGTTTTACGCCATCTAGCGTTACTTTTGCAAACTACTACGAAAACCTCATAGCTGAAACGTAGTCACATGTAGCCTATACTTTCGTATTCTCAATTTATTATTTATGATGTTTCTTATCTTCAAATTAAGGAGTTGAAATAAAGTTGATGTGAAGTTGTGTTTATAAAATATACTATTCTTTATTTTAATATCAATATTTCTACTTAATTCGGCTTATTTACATTTTATACTTTACAGATGTTAATGGTAGTGCCATCTATTGCCGTCTTTTAGTACTAAATATATCTTGTATGAGTTGGTAGCCCATGCCTTAGATGATAAAAAAAGTTTTGTTTATTAGTTGCTATGCTTAATAACTGTTCAGTGAAACTAAAACATGATTGTATAAGTAATGATACCACACGAATACTGCAGTTTTAAACCACAGAACACTTGTTACTTGAGTTTGAATACCATTTAAATGAAGCAATTTTGGTCTAACTTTTTTTTTTCTGGGACAGATTGTTGCTGTTAGCCTCAAACGGCCTTTACAGCTTACCGGAGAGAGGATGAGCAGCCAGATGGACTGCTCAGCAAGTGGGTGGTTAACTTAGCATGCCAAAGGGGGTCTAACTTTATACATTCAAATCTTTTTGACAGGGTAAATAGTTGTTTGACGTACGTTAGCGATTACCTTTTGCCCGCGACGTCAGCGTCAAACTCGCTTATCGCTATCCCGTGGGAACTATGCAAGTTTCCAGGATAAATAAAAAACTAAAAAAACACGCTTTCAAAAGTAATTGAACTAAAAAGTCTTATTCTTATTCTTCTTTAAAATATGGCTTCTGTCCTAATTGATAAGACAATTTCGCCAGTGTCTATGTATTCTCTTTCGAGAGGCAACGTTGTACGGTGATTGTAGTTTCTGCAACTTGATAGTAAAATTCCAGAAACCACGTGGAAACGACTTGCGCATTAAAAAATGTCAGACACGAGAGCAGTATAAAATTTTGTGATCACTGTTCACTGTTAAGGTTAATCGCCGCATAAAACACTATCAAAATTATACTTCAACCAGCCAAAGAAACAGAAATAGCAGAATTATACACAGCTCACACCCGCCATGTTTGAATGCCACAAATCGAATCTCAACTAAAAAGTCAAAAATAAAACTGTAATAATCAATTGAAAAATTCATATTATTGTACAAAAAGCGTGAGGTGCTTGTCATAATAACTACGGATATAATAAACTATATATAAAATATTTGCAACAATCAAAATCAAGCCCCCCACGCTTTTTGTACAATAATATGAATTTTTCAATTGATTATTACAGTTTTATTTTTGACTTTTTAGTTTAATTACTTTTAAAAGCGTGTTTTTTTAGTTTTTTAAACTATAATTTATTTTATACTTTTTAGTTTGAATGGGAAACTGTTATGAAATTATTGCATTGTCATCGGTCCTTGATACGTATGCAAAGTTTTAAATTAATCAGACTTCTGGAAACTGGTGAAAATTAAGTTCAAAGATTCCGTTACATACATACATAGTTAGTTACAACCCAAGCTAATAAAAGCGTGTTAAAAACGTTTCCCATGGTCCCCAAGCCAGTATCATATCTCCTAACCGCTGTTTCAGCGTTTTTGAGCGTGAAAAGATAACAGACAATATTTTTTTAACATTAGGGCATGTATTTTACTTTTGTTTTTTCCTTAATAGGTTATTTTATCCTAGTCAGCTTAGATTTCGATTTTTACATGAAAATTATCAAAGGCGGATCTTAGTTAATCCGATAAAAATCAAAAAAGATAATATTGTTTAAAACAATATAGTCTTAATAGGTATTAATAACGCCTCCCAAGAAAAAATAACAGCGACTGAAGGAAGACTACAGTTGTTATGATATGATAAAAATCTTAATGAAGGCAGTAAATAACGGTATAGCGCTATCTTACAAGTCTCCACTATTTAAAGTGTTTGTATCTTTTTGGTTGTGATTTTTACTGCGTATTTTCAAGCAAACATAATTAAACAAAAGAGAGAATCGATGTCATTTACATTTTTAACCTTCAACGCAGAAAGAGGTGTTCTAAGTTTGACTGGTTTAACGCCAATCTGTCTGTCTATCAGTCTGCAATATTGTAGCTTTTTTTTAAAGCCGTTTTTGAAACATTGAATTTTAAAACGACAATGTCGGAATGTGTTCTCACAGGTATCATTTTTTTTTAGCTGTCCCTTAAAACCAAAGTACTACAACCTAACCAACAAAAAGTTGGTTAGGTTATAGTACCTTGACCCCTCGACTTTGTCATTTTAAAGTTCAATATCTCAAAAACGGCTGAACCGATTTTGATGAAACATGTCTATGAACCATCGCTAGAAAACCTGCTATCAAATAAAAAAAACCGCATTCAAATCAGTCCACCCGTTTAAGAGCTACGGTGCCACAGACAGACACACATAGCGGTCAAACGTATAACACCCCTCTTTTTGCGTCGGGGGTTGATAAAATCAAACGAATCGTTGCACATTTGTTATTGTGAAATCGTATTGTTTGACAAGGAATCGTATTGTTAATAAGGTGGTGGATCGGGAATGAAATGTTGTTTTTGGAAAACCACCAACAGATGGCGTTCATATCAAACCAGGCAACCTTCCAGGATCGAGAAGTTGATTAACTTCGGAAAGAGGTCATAAGCGGTCAAGGACATGAAAAACATACGCAGACGTGTCATAATTATTTATAAATATGTAGTAAACCAGTCGAACGTATGGAGATTTAAGAAAAAAACAAACATAATAGCGAAAATTAAAGAATCTACAAACAGCACGAAATAGATTATCATATCATTGTACGAATCCACATGTATCCATAACAGAACATAATAAAAATAACTTAAAATTGTAAAGAATACATATTGATGCCATTTCGTTTCCATATCATTAGAGGAATATAAATTTATAAAAAGAAAAAGAAGACATACAACAAAAATAAACCAAACGAGTAACGCCACCGTGCATTAAAAGGACAACGCAAAATTTTCTCTAAGCGCGCACTTGCTCTCGTTTTCCCGCCAATTTGAGGTCGCCGCCATTTGTAAATAAACAATACTGTTCGCAATATTTTCTGCTCCATCTTGTGATATTATTGTGATTCATTCGCAAGTGAATCCGGCTCAAGATCATTGAGCTAAATATGTTATTTTTACGTATGACCTTGTTCTACCTTGACCGCTTGTGAACCGCCGAAAATCTACGGAAAACCACAACATTTCACAAATAGTTCGGCCGAATCCTATACTTGTTTTTTTAGCATTAGAAAAAGGGTAAACAATATTGAGTACTTTTATTGGAAAACGTAAAAATAAAGAATATAAATGATCCTTGCTAATTGTTTTGTTACATTTTTTCTGACTTGCAAAAGTGTTTTTCAATAAAAAGCCACGTCAATATTTACCTTCTTTCTAATGCTAAAAAAAACGAAGTATACTACAAATTTTCATTGTTCTTTTTGCGTCACATCTTTATTACGAATGACGGCGTAAATGGGAACTACGTTTTTCGCGTACAATATTTGCGTTTTCTAAGGACGGTAGCGCCACGATTGACTGTATTTGTAACTTTGCAAGAAAAGTTCTAGAAGGTTGAGGTCGCGCGGTTGATTAAGTACATCTGCTCGTAGCGCTTGATATAGTGCCATCTAATGGTGATTTTTCGAATACTAGGAACGACGTTTATTTATTTATGATTTATTGAGTAGGTATAACAGAAAATAAGCAAACGCAGTTAACATTTTAAAACATAATCGTACCCAGTTAAAGTTTACCTATTTGCTAAAAAGAACTTGCCATTGCATTCTTATAATAATAATCATGACATCCAAATCAGCCATTTTGAAAATAAAAACACCAAGATGGTGTCTTTTGTATTACACCTATCTATCTATCATTTTTTTAAACAAATTCCTATCAAATGAATTATATCGCTAAAGTCGAACTTTCAAGTTGACAGACACGTCTATATGGTATTTATTGTTTTATGACATGACGATTCAACTTCAGGGTAGACCACAATATTTGGCTGATTGTAACTACAACAATGACGTAATGCTATGTCATCATGATTTCAAACGAGGTGATTATGTCGCAACCTTTATTTTGTAAGTAGGTAATATTGTTTTAAAAGTATGATCAAGCAAAACTGCACTGCAAAAGTAAGTTTGTGCGCAATTTTATTTGCCTCAAAACTTGAATTTAATAACACACTTTGGATATTACTATTAATGGAAGAGATCCCTTTAAGGGATAAGTTCGCCTTTGTACTTACATCTCTTTCTCTTGTTAATTGTAATTTTCATATGTTTTATGTACAATAAAGATTTAAATAAGTACAATACAAAACATACAATGGCCTTTGTCATTTTTTTACAGGAAAACGCTTAAGAATACCGTAATCACATCACATCACTAATTTAATTTAATAAATAACAAACACTGGATATTACTAGTAATGGACTGTCATTTTTATATTTCCATGGTCATCTAGGAACTCTTACAGTTTCGCCATGTCTGTCCGTCTATCTGTTTGGAGGGTTGCTAAGGCAATTTTTTTTCTATTCAGTTATCTGGCGAAATATTTAAGTTCAAAGTGCTATAATTTAATTCGTGCATCCCCCCCCCCTAAAATCTAAACTGTTGGGTGGAAAAATTTTAAAAAATTGAGAATGATAGTAAATATATCAAATTTACAAGGAAGATTATAGCGGCTAAAATTGCTTGAGAATTATTAGTCGTTCAAGAGTAAACAGCAGCCTAAGGTACGAAATATACCTGAACTTGGAAGATTTCGTATACTCCAATTCAATAGAATCTAACAATCCTGTAGACACTTCCAGCCTACTAATATGAACACCGGGCTGCCTAAGGCTTTGTGATGTGACTATTATTCTTTTTTGATTCCTTATAGATGATAATTGCAACAACAGGAACATATACAATCAGGCTTGCCCACTTTGGGGTGTGTTGAATGTGTAGAAAATTGTTAGATTCTATTGAATTGTACTTTACACGTATTTTATCATTGTCTCGCCGTGCTTTTTTACCCGAGTATTGCCTTTCCGCAACGTAACGTTTGGCAGCCTGTTTTATTTCGCAACTTTTCATTACGCAATCTCTAAAACTGTAAATATTTCAGGATTTATTTCAGGACCATCGCGTAGAACCCTTTAGGTCAGGTTAGGTTAGTTTTATAAAAATCCTGAAATATTTACCTACAGTTGGGAAATGAAAAGTAGCGAAATGAAACACGTTGCCAACGTTATTCGCCGAAACAATATTAAACCTTTTTTACCCGACTGGTCGACGGAGGGTTATTATGCCATAAATTTATTGACATTAATAAATTGTTAATTTAATCCATACTAATATTATAAATACGAAAGTGTGTTTGTATGTTTGTCTGTCTTTGACGCCATAACGGAGCGACGGATCGACGTGATTTTTGGCATAGAGATAGTTTATGGGCCCGAAAGTGACATAGGCTACTTTTTATCCGGGAAAAATGCATAGTTCCCGAGGGAACAGCGCACGATAACCGAATACCACGCGGACGGAGCCGCGGGCAATAGCTAGTAATTATATACGTAATCATAACATGTATTATGTATAAAATGTGTAAGAGATGAGTCATATCACAACTTCACAAGGCAATCATAATATCCGTATATTCTGAACTTTATCTATATACATACATAGATAAGTATTACATCCTAATCTATGCGTATGATTATCATTCAGCTGATATGAAATGATAATAAGTTCGATAATCAATATTATTATAGTTAACAGCGAAGTTAAATCCCAACTACGTATCTAATATTATAAATTAATTTATTTTTTATTTATTGCGTTTAATTTAATTCTTATATTATTTTAGTTATAGTTTAGTTTTAGTTTATTTTGCTATGTATATATGTGATATGCAATTAATGAATAAATAAATTGAATTTTATTAAAAAGAAAATTATGGACAAAAAAATAAATAAATGCGAAAGTAACTTATGATTGTTTTTTTTTTGAGTCTTTTTGTATTTTTTTATTTCAACTCCAAATTTGTTACTTTTACAGGTATCCCGTGAAAACACAGTTATCCTGATACCACATACACACACACATACACACAGTTTACAGGTATCCTGGTGTTGCAGATGTTTATGGGCGGTGGCGATCTCTTACCACCAGGAGACCCACTAGCTCGTTTGCCTTCCAATTGAATAAAAAAAAATGTCGAAAAATACAAAAAGACTAAAAAAACAATCATAATTTATTGCTTAGTAGCGACATCTCTTGTCCCGGTGAGCGATTAGTTCCGAAAGAATGTGAGTTGTTCTAGTTACCCCACCTCTCAAACGCAGATTGCAGGAAAACCGCAGGAAAGCGGGCAGCAGTAGCTTCAAATGTCATGTAGCACTTATTAGGGTTTTGCGATAGTCAGCCCTGTGTATCTCACGCACACATAGACGCGTATAAAGACATCGTCGTGCCTATGTAGATTCATCATCATCATCATCATCATCATCATCATCATCAGCCGGAAGACGTCCACTGCTGGACAAAGGCCTCCCCCTTAGAACGCCATAATGAACGACAACTCGCCACTTGCATCCACCGGTTTCCCGCAACTCTCACGACGTCGTCAGTCCACCTGGTGGGAGGCCTGCCAACGCCTCGTCTTCCGGTTCGTGGTCGCCACTCGAGGACTTTTCTCCCCCAACGGTTATCTGTTCTTCGAGCGATGTGGCCCGTCCATTGCCACTTCAATTTGCATATTTTTCCAGCTAGAGATATGTTTGTGTATGTGTATGTATCCTTGTCAATATTTAAATATATGCTTAAGGAGCACTATCTGACATCTTGTAACAATTAGCTTTATAAAAATTTATCTATTTATTTGTTGCTGTTTATCTCCCTGCCTAGGTATATTTATTTTAGACGTATATTCGTTCGTAGATGTATTTTTGTTGTTTTAATTTTCTGATCTACTTTTGATGCACCACCTATTGTAAACTAGTCCTTCCTTCTTTCCGTAAAAAGGTTGCCTGGAAGAGATCGCTCTTAAGCGATAAGGCCGCCTATTGCTTACCCTGTAATTTTTTCTCTGTGTATTTGTTTTCTGTATCACTTACTATTTCTGGTGTACAATAAAGAGTCTTTGTATTGTATTGTATTGTATTGTATGTAGATTCAAGAACGCGTATTTTGTATGGCGTGGCCGCCGTGTGATAATACAAGTGTCTACGCTAATTAATGTACTCGATGATTACCTTATTAATTACAATTCTTATGCCAAATTAATACGCAATAGCGGTTCGAAAGCGAGAATACACGTGGCCACGTGGAGGGTATAAATAGACGCTGTAAACATAATGGCTGTTTCGATCAGCTTATTCATATGTAGTTGTACACAATGTTACATTGTATGCTATTTACCCAACAAAGAGTTATTCCTCGACTTTTGAGTCACAAATCTGCCTGTTGCCACCAAACGCGAACCAAAGGTGAGGGTCACAGGGGACTCGACCAAACTCCCCAAAATCGCAAACGAAAAAAAAAACTAAAATCTTACACAATAAAAAAAGTTGGAAAACCACCGACTTTGTTACCTCAAAGTTCAACTGATTTTGATGAAAAATGTATAAGAAGTAACGCTAGAAAACCTGATTTAAAAAAAAACGCATTCAAATTGGCGAACTCGTTTAAGACTACAGTGCCACAGACAGACACACATAGCGGTCAAACTTACCTATACCACCAGTCTTTTTGCATCGGGGGTTAAAAAAGCAATTATTGCCTCTTGCATATTGTATAATTAATTATTAGTGACTCTCTCCAACATTATACTCTATTTTCATTTGACTAGTATAAACATATTAGAATCTGGACTAAAGACCTTTCATTTGAAAACCGATCGATATTTCATAGACCCCAACAGCGCGGCAATGAGGAAACAAAGAGAGTGCATCGTTCGCGCCGTCTGGCCAAAACGAGCGTTCACCCCCGTAGCTGGAACAACCCCGCGTGTACAGTCAAGTGTAATTCAAATTCAAATTCAAATTCAAAATTATTTATTTGTTAAACATAGGTTATGTCAATAGATGTTACATTAGGTAATTAATTGTATCACTATGTCTCGCCACATGGCATACAAATTTAACTAGGTACAGCTTTACATGCGTCAAAATCATAATAAAAATATAAATACTTAAAAATAATCCTAAAAACAGTCAATCAAATATTCTTTAATGGAATAATATGCTTTCAAAGCTAAAAAATTATAGAGCGCTACTTTAAATTGTGTAATGTCGCCCAGTTGCAGTATTTTATTCGGCAACTTGTACACTTTTGGTGCCATTCCATATATGCTTTTGCTGAGGAGCGCTGTTTTACATAGTCTATGGTTAATTTTCTCATGGTGCCGATGGCTATTTAGCTTAGAATAGTAATGCAGGTTTTGTTTTACAAATATGGATGTAATTAAATAAGTATTTAAAAAAAGTTTCAAAGATATGTATCTACCACAGAGTCTTATTCCCACGCAATAAGGCCGTAGTCCGTAGTAATATATTTTTGAGTGGTTCGAAAAGATACTTATTTTTACACTTCACTACGTTATACACGAAGTTTAATATTCGAATTTCGTATTAGGCGTTTTACTTATTTTGTACAATAAAGAGTTTACACACATACATACAATAGTAGATTGATAACCAAGGGTGGAAAGTGACCCATTTAACCAGAGATATTTCTGGCGCTCGAACGAAGTGAGAGCGCCAATAATTCGAGGGGAAACGGGTTATTTCACCCGAGTAAGACACTCTACTTTTTATTTCGACTGTGAGGAAACTAAAATACTACAAAAAAACGAGAATAATAATAAATTGAATTTACTTGTACCTATCCAACTTCCAACGGTACCTTTTCGACTGGCCACTTGCCATGGCCGACTATAAAAAAAAATCGAGTTGGTCACGCCGTGCATCTAGATGGCCATGCCGAAACGTGAAAAAAAAATGTCATTGACGTAACTCAATTATCTTCGATGTCGTGGCTAGCCGTAATATTAAAAAAAAATTACTTTCTACCCTAGAGGAGAAAACGCAATTTTCCACCCGGCTATCTATCTACCCATGAAAATTAAACTTTCCGAACAGGAGAGATGAAAATGAATATGTCGCTACTCGAACTTTCAAGTTGACAGCCACGTATATGTTCTATTACTTTAATAAATCATGAATTATATTTTTCTAACTTGCACAGTCTCATGCCAAAACATCAGCATAGACAACAAAAAAAAAAAAAAAAATTAAACCAAGACTTTGGCGATGTCTTTCAAGTACGCTCATAAAATCCTACTATGAGCGAATTCGTCACGAGGCCGTTGACCCCGGGTTCGACGACATGCGCCGACGCAGCCTCCCAAATAAATATGCGCACTAGCCTCCGCCATTTTTGGAATAAACTAGCATTTGCAAAAAAAGTGCGAACATTTAACAAACTCCCGAATTTTGATGTGCTTCCTCTTTGTAAGTTTTTTTTTTAATTTTTAAATGATTATTGTAAATAAATAATGCATGTTTCAATTTTTTTACCATTTTTTTTTTATAAAATGGACATTAATATCACTTTTGACATTTATTGTAATAAGTAGGTTTTTGTTTTGAAGATTCAGGATAGTATAGTATTGTATGCAATTCTTATTATATTCATGAAATGGACATTAATGTCACTTTTGACATTTTAATAGGTTTTTGTTTTGTAGATTCATGGTATTTGCATTAGCACTTATATTGCAATAAGTAATTTGTATGCCGCAAGGTAAAACATGTGGGACTTCTTTTCTTTTTTAAGTACCAACTGTAATTAACTATTACTCATGTTTAAGCAAATAAAATATTTTTATCTTTATCTTTTTATCTTTTTTATTAACAAAAGAAAAAAAAAAACTTCTCCAATATTTTCTAATAATCTAACCAACGGACCAAATAGAATATTTATTTTCATTTCTCATGCTCGTAAAGTTAGTGTTTATGCTGGATCGAGGTGACATAAACGTGTAGCAAGCAAAGCAGGTGATAGGACCTAGCGCAAGGTCCGCCCGGATTGCTACCACCATCTTGCTCGCTAATCCTGCCGTGAACCAGCAGTGCTTGCACTGTTGTGCTTCGGCGTGGAGAGTAAGATAGCCGGTGAAATTACTGGCACTTGAGGTATCCCATCTTAGGCCTATAGGTTGGCAACGCATCTACAATACCCCTGGTGTTGCAGATATTTATGGGCGGTGGTCTTACCATCAGGAGACCCACTTGCTCGTTTGCAATCCAGTCGAATAAAAAAAGGCATAGATTTTTGTAAAACATTGTATTTTGTTATTAAGTTAAAAAAATTAAGTTAGTAATTTATTAATTACTAGCTTATGCCCGCGACTTCGTCAGCGCGGATCTAGGTTATCGCGCGGTGGCGCCCTCTACCGGAATAAAAGGTATGCTATGTTGATCCTTGGGGTTCAAACTACCTATATACCAAAGTTCATCAAAATCGGTTCAGTGGTTTCGACGTGAAAGCGTAACAGACAGACAGACAGACAGAGTTACTTTCGCATGTATAATATTAGTAGGGATTTAAGTTAGTAACTTGTGGTAAAGTAAATGGCAACCCTCAGTTTGACCTAGATGCCACCATAGCCTTACACGACTTGACCTTATACTACCTGTCTATAGACGAGTGGCAACTATATCACAGTCAATAGAATACTCTTTATATTTCTATCTTATATCTTTTTTTAGTACGAATCATAAGACCACAAAAGATTTTTTTAACCGACTTCAAAAAAGGAGGAGGTTCTATAGCTATGTTCCAATGTTTGTATTTTTTTTTGTATGTTCACCGATTACTCGGTCAACTGTGGACCGATTTTCAAAAATTCTTTTTTATTTTTAAAGGATTTTTCTGAGGTGGTGACAAAGTCAAGATCTGATGATAGGATCCTGGGGAAATCGAGGGCAAACCTCAAATTTTATAGGCACACAAGGAGCCCGAAGAAATTTTATCAGAGGTACTGAAATGCCGTCTTAGTAAAAACCATTTCATTTGATTTTCCATGAGGAAATCATGATTTATTTTTCTTTATAGCAAACGGTACCCTAAAAGTGGTTCATACAATGTAAATTATTCAACCACGCACGCATCACATCCATGTCAGAAGTTAAAAGTTCATATTTTACAATTATAATTCGTCGTCGTCCGATACAAGGATACGACAGAAAACGGAAAAAAATATATAGACGCAAACAAATCACACGTTAAACGATACCGACCAATCTGTAGAAAGTAATTAAGATGAAGTAAGTAGCTGAAGAAAATCATACCAACATTCAAGAAATGAAAATAATATAGAATTTCAATTTTTTTTAATCTATCAAACATACCCCGTGGGCCCGTGTGGTGTCGGGATACAATTACACCTCTCCATTTCTTCCGTGGATGTCGTAAGAGGCGACAAAGGATATACGTTAAGGTAGGCCTGTCGTAGGCGACAGGCTAACAGCTACTGTACCGTTTTTGTCAAATTTTAAACCTAAAATTGCTAAAAGTGGTTCCGAATGAGTAACGTTTCGTATGCCTACCCTATGTGGCAATACAGGATATTTGTGTGTATGTATAAAACAGGAAGATGAAAAATCTAATATTTTATGTATTGTCAGCATTTTTCTTTTAAGTTTGCCACCTTAAGCACCTAGAACATGAGCATTGGTGTAACTTGCATATTTTTCCAGTATTATTAGAATTAAATCTTACCTCTTGCGTCAGTTCGTCGCCGCTGTGATGGCCTTCATCAGGCTCTATCTTCACATCAGGTTCGCCGAAAGAAGCAGCATCCATCTCACTGACACCACTCGAACTAGTAGATGTAAAGCTAGTGCTAGCTCGCTCCCTTTTAACATCGAGCACCAACTCATCGTCATCAAACATTGGCAGTTGAAACACTTCAGATTCCAAAGGTGTATTCTCCATCAGATACTGTTCTAAATTATCCTGCTGTTGTTTCATATCCAGACAATCCAAGTTCCTTATTTCTTTTACATCTTCGAAAATATCACCATAGTCTTGAAGATCGGCCAAGTTTTGATCAAATACAGAATTCGTTTCTCCAAATTGGATTTTTTCCGCTTTTGCTGTGAAATACGGAACGAATTCGTCCATAGCATTATCGCTGTACAGATCGTCATCCTGTTCTTTCTTCACTCGAACCTCTAGGACCTCTTCTTCTGGCTCTTTCTTGATCTGCATTTCGTCGGTTTGGAAAAAGTCGTTAACATCAAACGTGTGGGTGGCTATTTCATTAAAAATATCTCTTTCGCCTTGACTAGCGTCATCCAAAGCGTTAGCCTCGCGACGCGAAGCGATCTCTTCAAAGATGTCGCTCTCCGTTCGATTTTCAAGGAAGCCTGTTGACAGCGTGACCACGACATCAGGAGTCGGTTCAGGTTCGTCAGGTTCTTCGGATTCTTCGGGTTCTTCTTTGACCTCTTCTACCTCGACCTTGACTTCCTGTGCGACATTGTCGTCGGCCGACACGCCGTCGTCACCGTCGTCGGCCGCCGGCGGGGCTAGCTCGGGCACGACTGTGTCCGTCGCCACATTATTAACCAAATACGTATGCAAAACAGGGCCACGATTATTCCATATCCGGGCATTGTTATCGGTAAAGGAGCTTCCATATCGCCCCAGGGAGTTCAGTTCCTCGAACAACTCCCTTTCATAATTGATCAGGATGTTGTCCAGGGATTTTGGGTGCACGAACCTCGGTCGTATTAAGGTTCTAGCTTCCTGTTCTGATGACCAATCCGAGCCATTAGAGATATGGAGACCAGCTATGAGCTGCTGCGTCTCCCTTTCCAAGTAATCGTTCGGATCCACTTTGAGCAGACTCAGCACCAGCGCTAGTCTTAAGAGCTCGTCTCCGTACAACTTCTTCAACGCAATCATGATGATTTATATTTCTTTGAAGTTTGAATCGAATAGTTTTGAAAGTATTTATTAATCAGTCTTTGTTATTTATATTGAGCACTAAAAATACTGTGAGATCATGGTAACTTAAATAAACTTTTAAACTAAAGGCAAGTCCTTCTTTTTCTATCTTCTTTCCTCCTCTTGCGTTTGTCTGGAGACATCTTGCGTCCCTGTCACTTGACGTCGCCACTGTTCACTTTTGCCGACATTATTGCGGTTTTGGTGCACATCACTGAATCACTTATGAAAGTTTATGAATGTTCTGGGACTACGCCAGAAACTGTTTTTCGGGAATTCCTGGATTGGACAAAAAGAACCTTGAGTCTCTTTGCGAGGGAATAAATTATATTTAAATTTACATTTGACGTCATTGGAAGACCTTAGAAGGTTATTTACAAACATAAGTAGGTTGAATTCTGTTTTTATAACTCCAGTCGTTTCGGCGGGCATTCCAAAAGCATGAAGAGTCGGTTAAATTTCATTTGGCTTTGCGAAATGCCATTATAAAATTAAATCTACTACATCTATCTTCGTTCCAATTTTATTGTGATTTCTTGGAATAAAGATTAAATCAGAAAACGCATTCATACCCGTCTGTAACTCATACGAATAATAATTCATACACTCGATGAAAATTGTTTTAATATTATAAATGCGAGAGTTTGTCTGTTTGTTAGACTTTCACTCTTAAAACGGATTTGGACGAAATTGAGTAAGCAAATGAAGTTACCTTTTTCCGATATTTATTTCATTAGGATTTGGATGAATACAATCCCTCAAAAGCGGATTCATTTCTAGGCCACTTGCTCGTTCGCCTTCCAGTCGAATAAAAAAGGCGTAGATTATAATGCGGTTTCTGTTTTAGTCTATATTCTTAAGGGTTTTCTGTCAAATGGAATTTGCTAGATGGCGTTAGTATCTTGGCCCGTTTGACAGTTATAAACCAATCCCAAACGTGTCACAAATGTCAAAGTTCTCAAGGACCTCATGATGATACTGTCGTCAACCAGTCTCTCAGAGAAAACGTCATTTGTAATTTTAACATATTGCTTTAGTCACCTTTTGGATATCTATAAATCTAATGATATAATAAGCGATAAATAAACGCACTGTTTGTGAACTTGGAATCAGTCGAAACCTAATGATAATGTACACTGTGTAAGTTTTTTTATACACAAGTGTTTAAATTTACACCAGTTACACCTACGTATCAATAGATGGCGTTAGTGGCATCTGATTTTACAAAGAAGACTAAGTGTTAGAATAAGTGAAATTTTAAGCCAATGCTAAAAGTTACAGATTATGTCAAACACTTGAAATTAACGCCATCTAGCGAATTTAGGTCAGTAATAGGGTACATTGCTGTCAATAGATTTTAAAGTAATTTTAGGTTGCAAGTTAAAAAAAAGTTAAAAATTTAAATAAGTAAGTACCTAATGTATTGTATAATTACATGTATCTATTGACTTTTAGTAGTAGTAGTAGTAGCTTACTACGCAATAACAGAAATGTGGGAGTAAATAGGTAAGTAAAACATTGTAGAGATCAATTTATAAATAACATGTTACTTGCACCTAGTTACTTGCAAATATTTCATTGGATTAAAAAGTCAGCTCTAACTCGAACACTTTTTTTATTCACATAAAAATACCTAATAAGTTGTATTTATCAACCATAAATCGAGTAGTGAAATTAATGAATTAAAGGACTAAGTATGCACTAAATGAAAATAACTTTCATTCCGCACTTAAAAATATTTTGCAGAACGAAACAAAGAGATAAAAATAGAGGGAAAACATTAAATTCACAATAGATCATAAATTAATGGCAACCTACTTGTTTAAATATTTGATTAAGTCAATGATCTGTAAGACAATCGATTGTTGCCATGTGCGTAACAATTAATTCTAACTAATTTGAATTTTAAAATTTCGAAACGCGCACCGAACAACATGGGTATTTATTTCAATGACCTGTACACAACACACTTTAATATAATATTTAAATAACTAATTTCAAACTTCCAAATTTTAGGTACATGTTATCATTATCACAGATAATTCCATCATCAAAACAAAACAACAACAATAACATCAGATTAACTAAGTAAACAAAGCAAAACGAAGTCTACACAAAAAAAAACCTATTCCATCTAACAATCTCTAGAAACACCACCTGTCAGAGTTCCCGCGCATTCGCAATTTGAAAAAAAATTGCGAATGTTTCTTTTTTAACGCGAAACAATACTCTTTGTTTACGTTTAGAAACGCGACGTACGGCTGCACGCACGGCCGGCCAGCAACTGCGCGGTTCGAGCGCCTAGGATAAACGTCAGACGGTACGGAGCGTTCGTTGACCATCACGAATTTATTTTTCAGTGAAGACAGTGCATGCTTTTCAAGGTTAGCTGCAGTTGCCAATACCAACTTAACGAGCCTATTAAAATTTTGACCACAGAGTAGCTAGGTCGCTCGGTTGCTAACGTAATTCTAACAAGGTTAAGGATCCATTTGATTAGTGACACAGTAAAATTCATAAGTAGAGAACAGGTAGTTCTTATTGCAAAAGCTAGCTAATAGATTCATTGAAACAGCTTCAAGCTATAGCAGAAAATTTTAGTTACTACAAAAGGAAATCACGTTTCAAGGTTTTTTTTTTAACTTTTTCTCTTTATCTATGGTGTATTGTGGTTTTTTAATTGCCTAAGGCATCTTTTAAGGCGTAGGTAAATTATTAACCTGTATCTAACAATACACGATCATTTTTGTACTCTATCTCATTTCTGTATCTTAAACAGACTACCTACCTAGCTATATCAAATTAATACTTAAGTATGTAGGTATAGAGTTTGTAACTGTATATGAACACATTTAAAGTGTGTTTAAAACGACATCTAGTCAAGTTGGACTTTAGAATCGTTTAAAAACCTGACGGACACGAAATGTCTTCCAATTGATAAACATATTTAGCTTCTTGATATCAACATATCAAGCACATCCCAATCTATCTGCTAAACAACTATTATTTCAGCACGATATCAACTGCGTAATATCAATTCATTTCACAACATGTTTATCAAAAATCATTTCGTTAAAAGTTTCGTATAAATGGCAATACGAAACTTTTCCGAAGCTTTCCCTGAAAAACACTTTTATTCTGACGGTATTATGTTTTTAAATTGTCATTGAAGTGACATAAGGCCGTTACCCAGAATGGCGCCGTTCCAAATTCAAATTTAAATGGAACCAGTCAACTGTTTTGTGTTTTGAAACAATAAAACGCATTGATTGGGTAATTAAATTCAAATAAAGAAGCGTTTAAGAACTACTAAATCTTGAAAATCAGTGGGAAACTACATAGGTACTAGGTATACCTTAGAGCATTTTATTTTTGTTAGCTGCTGTTTATAAGGTTTGTGATGTGTTTATTTCAGGGTCGCGTTTTCTTGTAATAAATGATTTCTGTAGATTTACGGAAATAACTCAAAAACATTTCACACAAAGAATTGTTTTCAAAGAATTTTTTTCAAGTATCGAGAAATTCCATAACACCTTCAGAAATAAGAAATAGGTCAAACGAGTAAAGAAAGTACGGGAACAAAGTAAAGTGGTATGAAGCACGTCCTTTCAGAGTTCTTTGTCTAAAATAAACCCTTATAAATGCAGTTTTACGATAACAAAAGTACTGTTTTAAAAAGTTCTTGTTCTGAACGATTCTCAACGCAATTACGTAATGCGTTTCCTAATAAAAAAAAGAGAATTTGAAAATAACTTCGTCGAATCAGAATCAATAAACTAAAAATAATTTAATTTTAGACTGGCTGAACACATCGTGATTCAGGTTTCCAGCTTATGAATAAAATGTGACTTCTTTGTCTCTGACACGTGCTGAAAGTAACGGCATCAGGGCATCAGTCATTGCTTTAAAATTCGAACGTTTTAAACTTGGAATTAGAATAAGATGAATGATTCAACGGGAGCAAATGAGACAAGATAACGCAGTAGACAGTCCTGTGACAAAGCCACATGTTTTGTTTTATTGATATGACTATATTGATATAAGTTATGCGATTCAGGAACGAGATATTAAAAAACAGTCAAGCGCGAGTCTAACTCACAGATGAAGGGTTACGTAACACTGTATATAATCTAACCATTATAAATGTAAGCAAAAAAAACCGAAAACTAAGCGTATTTTGATTTGAATGGGGACCCCTATTTAATACTTTTAGTTAAATATATCATTTTTATTGACTTTTGTATGTAGAGCCAATCTCTTTAACCTGGGTGTGTATTACTAAAAAAAAAACAAGTTTGGACCCTGTTTCCGGAATCCTATTATTTTCAATTAATAAAAAAAAAATAAGTTGAGTCCACATCAAGACTATGTGATAGTCATTATGATAAATGAAACTAAACATAAAATATTAATTTCTTGTAGCTATTAAACAACGTCTGATATGAAAAAAAAACCAGGCATACGTGACTTCTAATAAAAAAAAATTCTAAACGACATGTCAGAGAAACTACATCGAATCATGTACAATTAATCTGCAAGACTTGTAATGTAGATCGTGGCGTGCGAATGAAACGTCAATTTGCGGACATGCCATCTCGCTCTTACCACGTGCTATTCATTGCGCTGCGTTGCGACGCCAAAGCACTTGTTTACTAGATTCTTAGATACCTTGTCTTGTTCTTGATAAATTGTAACGTGGTAAGAATATCTGCAAATTATATCACAGGTAAATAGTTTTTAGCTTTGAATAATTTCCCTGGCAGTGGCAGTTTTCTTGGATAAATCATATCACGCATGTACGCAAAATATGAGATCGCTAATGAGGGTTTTTCGACAGACAAAATATCGCTAGATGGCGTTAGTATTGTGAGGTGCGTTTAAAATTTCGGTCACGCTTGTGGTTGGATATTATAATCTATGCAAATGAGGAAAGTAAAAAAAAAAATTCCCACGCTTAGATTAGGATTGTTTCCAAATTTATATTATATGGAACTACCTTGGGGTACACCCTTTCAAATAAAAAAAGAATTATCAAAATCGGACTACTCTGTAAAAAGTTATGCGTGGTCAAACATGCGTTAACTTGAGAACCAGTTTTTTTCGTTGGTTAAAAATATAGTTGAAATCTAAAAACTCAAAAACGTGCTGAGCTTACTCCATCTTAAATAAAAAAAAGGCTATTATATCCGATAACAGACTTAAACGAAGAAAACTAGCGCCCGCGCACTCAGTATTTTCGCCAACTCCAAAACGCGAGCCGCTTTCTAACAATACCTCACTTTCACTAGATTCGCACTTTCTACGTTGAATTATAAATTCAAAACTAACCCAGAACTACACGATAAACAAGTAATCTGACGTTTCATAAATTGCTTGGCTTAACTTTTTTTAAAGCAAAGGGACTGAAGCCTACACATAATGAAAGTTACGTGATCTTAATCTCTGAGCTCGCTTCGCTGGAGTTAGCAGCAACTGTCTTTAATATGTATTATTTAGCAGACCTAGTGACAGACAATCTACTCTAATTTTTAATCCATAAACTGTAAACTTTACATACATAAATCTTGGCTGCAAGGACTCAGAAAAAGACAACCCTAAACATGTTTTGATTGGTTTAAAAGGAAAATTCGAACAGAATACGATCGATTTGATTTAGTCCTTTTACGTAAATGGCTCGATTTAAAACTGGCCAGTTTTACGTAAACGAATTGAATTTCTGAACGTTTCACTAGGCTGTATGTATGTATGCAACCTTGAACTCTCGGTCGAAAAACATCTCGAACGCGCATTGACGTAAATTATGGCGGGAATCGCCATTTTGTTTCGATTACTGCGTGATTGTCAGCTACATTGTTTTTACATGGGTAAGCAACAGAATACGGCGAAACAATCAGAAATATTGCTATAATATCGTCTAAAAAGCTCATAAAAGGTAATGAAAGTAAAGAAAATATCAAATTATAACTTGATTAAAACCTCTTCGACACGAAGATAGATTAATGTTACATTCTGGATTGCCTGTCAACCGTTTTTTCATTTAAATTTGAAATACCTGCTATTCCTAATTTAAATAAAAAAAACCACAGACAGGCAAAAGCGCGCGCAACATGGCAACAATGCCACTAACCTAATAAGCATAATGTCAATTCAATCCAGTACTCTAGATGGTCACAAACCTTGTAACACTGAGAAAGAGGACAGCTTGTACTATAAAACATCTGTTACTATCAACTTTTGATTTGAACCTTACGCATATAATGTTTGAGTTCATAATCGATATTGTACCCTTGTGCAATTCTAAGCAACTGCGATGGATACCTTTTAGGGAAGATTCAGTGTTTAAGATGGGTGTGACTAAATATAGTAAGGAGCCATGGAGATCTTATAAAAATATTGCTTTCATCATTTACCAAGTTTTCAAAAGGTCTTAAATGGGGTGCGAAAGGAAATAATTTAGTTTTCAAATACATTTATACTTATACTTGTTATTGGTTATTTAGAGAATTATTAAACATGTATTACGGACTCAATGTCATTGATTTTGTTTGGCAATGGTTGTCTGCTCGGTTTTGCTTTGAAAATGAACACATAGCGGTCGAAGCGCGTTAGTAATTTGTTAGGTGTATCGATTTTGCTTAAATTGGTGGAGGGCGGGTTCTGCATGAAATTATATGTGTCGCACAGATGTAGCGCTCATGCACGTGTGGTAGCGCAAGAGTACGGTAAGAAATTTGAAATAAAGCTTGAAAGTTTGTGTGTGTGTGTTTGTACCCGGCATAAAAGCATAAGTGGTCATTTGAAAATGCATATAATTGACAGACAGGACATTCCCTACTCGCGCTTCTCTAACTGAACGTTTCTTAATTCTCTAATTTATGGCAGATGTCTTTTTTGTTCAGGGTTGCCTACTCAAAAATCTCACCCCACAGCAACAACATTTTTATTGAAATAGCAACACTATGTCGCAGAAGTATAATTATAATAGACAAAAGGTGAGCCAAGTCTAGGACAATTTAATTAACACATGAGTTGACATGTCATGACACCACGTCCGAGAATAAAACCGAATTAAATGTGATATTAAGTAGGCCATTTTATAAATAACCTTAGGAGCAGCATTAAATATAATTCAAGGAATTAGGGGAACTAGATTGCGTATGTTGTAGTCGACTAAGAAATTAATATACCAACCTAAGGTTTTATCAAACACAGACTCATAAAAATGCGAAAACAGACCAACGTGACGGGAATACAACAGATTATTATTAGTATTATTAGGATCTTACGTCAAAGTACTTCTGATAAACTTTTCTTTTTTAAGTCTTTTGAAGTTCTGAAGTACGTAGACATCGCTCTGTCATATCTCAATTTGTTTTGACTTTTCAAAGTACAAACTACTGGTGGTAATTCAACTAAAATTAGACACGAAAAATGTGGCGAAAGATTTATTATGTACGAGCCACAGTCCCTTTGTTCTTTTCCAAAATAAAAACAAAATGCATAATTGTCTCTGTACGTGCTTTCGCGCCAATTTTCCTTGACACAAGCCAATTTTGGGAGGGAGATTTAATTTTTAAATATGGAATGCACGTCTTGACAATATAAATATCGTTGGCTCAGCTTTGGAACCAGAAAATCGGCCAATGACCATGAGTTTAAAACAAGATTTCAGTATTTTCAGTCCCTACGCACCGAATAATTTATTCGTTATCCTTGACCTCCACATAATGATAGTAGAAATGAAAATATGTACATATCTCATTGGTTCAGTGATAGATTCACAGGTCTATCTAGCCGTGAATAGTTTAAATCATCCGGAAAAGCAGAAGATGGAAGCGAATTCTTCCGTTCCTTAGATTGCTAACGCGTACTGCCATATTATAAAAGATGAAGCGACGCGCTCCTAGTCATATTTACTACAAGTCCTTTTAAAATACTATCAGGCAATACAGATTTGCTCACAGTTTGCATTCCTTACTAATATTGAGTTATAGTTGGCTAAATGTTTTGACATCTTTGGACATCTTTTTTATACAATCATACATCGTTTTCAAGGCAGTATCGATTAATTATTTAATTATAGTTGAACTCCAGCAGGAGTAGCAAGGTTTTCATTCAAAGTAATGAATGTCTCGTTGAATGAATAAAGTTTCCTTGCTCATTAATAGGGAAATTGTTTTATTCACAAGGGAAATGAACAGAAATAGTCGACCTCAAGACTTAGCATTGAGTTGAGACAGAGAATAATTTGCCTCTTGCTGTTACATTTTAAACGTACTCCTATGTCCTTTATACCTGGTTTATAATAGGAATAGGACTTACAACTAAGGACCACTAGGGACTATAAAATCAGGACCAAACCACTGAATTGAGCTTCACAATCCCAAAATTCTCTCCACGGAACGTTATTTCTACCATTTTCTACTCAAGAATGGTGCGGGACGCGGTTGAAATTTGTTGCACAAAAATTTTAACCGGGACGATGGATACAAGCATTCACCTTCGGGGAATCCACACCAATATTGTAAATGCAAAATGTGTGTCTTCCATGCCGAAACGGAGCGACGAATCGACGTGATTTTTGGCATAGAGATAATTTATGAGCCAGAGTGACATAAGCTACTTATTATACTAGAAAGGAAAAATTAGCAGAGGCAGATCTAGGAGATGGCGGTACGATTTGGACAGTTTCCAGACTTTCCAGTCTAAATGGCAAGAGTTGGCCAAAAATGAGACGAGTGGAAAAGGTGGACAAGCTAAATAAAAAAAGACGTAAATGAGGAAAATAGGCGAATTCCTTCGAGTGCCTGTGGTCCTAACAAACGAGCCAAAATTTGGTTGGATAACATTATGGTTAGTATGAAGAGAAGAGGCTTGTTTTCCCTTATACTTGACTATATTATTACATGCTTTGTCGTATGTTAACGTCACTAGTCTATAATCTATGCAAGGACAAAGACCACAGACAAAGGAGTGTGTCATCCGTCAGTTGTTAGCCGAACTCTTTCAAAGATCAATGCTCTCAAAGATGTCCTTTGCGCCTACGCAGGTCCAACATCGTTTTAGGATAATGTGAAGCAATTCACAAAAACACCTGGCTTTAAATGATTCACTGGTTCATCATCTCAGACTATACGTGCTATATACGATACAGGCCTCCTCTTAGAATGAGAGCGCTTGGGCCGTAGTTCCCATGCAAGTCCATTTACGCTTTATGTTAGGTAAGACTTTTCTGCGCGTTCATGCTGGCAGCATGGTTTAATTAAACCTAGGCTATAGCGCTGCAGGCGTCTAACGCAGGGATGTCAGGTACCATCTTCTTGGTACAGTCAGCTGCAGAGAAAAGGTACCCCCCTGAAACGTATCCATACTATCGCCATTACAGGGGGGTACCCTTTCTCTGCAGCCGACTGTACACATACTGGTTTTTAGTGTTACGTACCATGCACCAACAGGTCTTTGTATGCAAAAATACCAAGATTGGCCCTTGCTTGACCTCCTTTTCTGTTTGCTTGCGTTTTCGACAAAATCTACGTCATAGTCATGCATTATTTATTTATTTATTTTTCTCAATATATTTTACATTTTAGTCATATTTCTTCGGAGCATTCGATAATTACTGCCCCTATTAATGGTAGGAACACAAAATTGTTTTTTTTTTCACTAGGATGCGATTTCCGACATAGTTTAAGTATATATCAGTGTTCGCAGCACTGCAGCAGAGCACAGGGGGTACCAGTTTTTGGTTTTCAGTACCAGCTTTTAGCCAGCACAAGGATTTTTGAGTGGCCGTCTGACATCCCTGGTCTAACGCTTCAGCATAATGCTGAGTCAGCGACCGTTTCACTTTCGCGGGGACACAAAAATGTGTATAATTTAAATACTATTTTCATGTGTTTTTCTGTTTTTTTTTTTTAGGTTTGTGTCCATTTTGCTGCACTCGTATGTGTCTTCTGTGTTAGTGCATAAATGTCTTTTTTTTTCTTTCTTTCTATATGACTTTTTTGCAGGAGAGCGTTAATTCAAAATATCTTCGTGTTTAATACTATACCAGCCGCGAAATCCCAATTTGCTAATTTGTGTAGGTTACGTGGCATTAGCTATTGCAGTATCATCGACAATAAGCTATTACCAATAGACAACTCTGTTGTTTCACTGGCTGAGCAATTAGAAATCCTACTTTTCATTGCGCGACTAAACCGATTGGCCCATAACGGTCACCTAGCGGGCACGCAATGGACAGAAAAATCGCTCGCCATGTCGCTAATAGCGAGAACTTGTTAGTTTTCGCACCTGACCAACGAATCCAACAATACTTATAAACATTGAATCATAAGGTCAACGTTCGAAGATGCGTTTGCGTCATCCTATCTAACAAACAAGTGACAATCGCAAATATTAATGAGCAAAGCTACAAAGATCTTAAACAAGGATGGCGATCTAAGATCGATTAACAGAAGAATCGATTTTATCCGTTGATTTTTAACATTGAAGATCGAGAATACCGAATCGAGATTCGGTTTTAACTAAGATTGGTTTTTTGGAATCTTTTTGTATTTTTTATTTCAATTCCAAATTTTTACTTTTACGGTCATCCCGTAAAATCTAAATTAAAAATACAAACCTAAATATAGATGCACAGAAAAACCAGAAAAATAAGACCCGCACTGGGAATCGAACCCAGGTCCTCGGTATTCCGTGCCGCGTGCTATACCGCTACACCACTGCTGGACAACGATACAGGCACGAATCTTTGGTGCTGGTCTTATTTTTCTGGTTTTTCTGTGCATCTATATTTCAGTTTGTATTTTCAATTTGTGTTTTAACTATTTTTTTTTCGAAATTCGTAATAAGAACGAACTTCTTATCGTGCCTTAGCTTTAGGTCGGAAAAACCATCATTGCCAAGAAAAATGGGGCGCTAGAAACTCGGCAGGAAGTAATTTTTAAAAAGAAAATATAGGTGTAAGTAATTAATTACAATAAACTTAACCACGAAATATAGCAAAGTAAGTTACAAGCATATAAATAAAAAAAAATTGAACAATATGAACGTACTTCTACCGTCAAAACCATAGACTATTGAAGAAAAAAACTAAGGAAATATTACTCGTGCAATTGATTTAATTTAGGTATTCATTTTGTCTACATACTTGGCTGTTTGTATGTTCTAGGGAAAAAATCTGTTCTGCCCTAGAAAATACGGCCACTCATCTTTTTACATTTTTACATGCTGAGGTAAGATATTTATTTCAGTTATGACGCATCTTACAACGCTGCACAAAACAGATGTAGCAAAACAAACCAAAACGCAATAAAATAGCACAACACCTATTTTCCCAGAACTCCCCATACATTGTGAACTCTAAAAAACATGCCAATATTTTTAAATTCAAAGTCTCGGTCAACAGTACGTCGAACTCTCGACAAGGTCGTTCTATTCTGGCTGAATGAGATTTATCTGCGCCTTGATTATTAAAAAGTTACGGCTTGGCGGGATAATTTATGGTTTCTTTTGACTTTTACCATTTAGGCTGCATTTCCACCAAAGATGCGAAGAATGTGTATATCATGTACCAATAGAAACACTTGATTTACCTATACTCGCACATCACATCTCTAGTGGAAACAGCTGAGCGGAGCGGGGCGAGGTATATAAAGCGTTTCTAAAAACACAATCCTCGCACATTTTTGATGGAAACGAAACCTTAATCTTACTCTCATGACTAATACTTGCTGGAAACACATGAATCTCGAGTTAGCGTTAAGCTTAGTTTAGTAGTGTCAAAATGTATGGAACTGTCGAGCTTAAGCCAGGTTTAACTGCTAAATCTAGATTTATTTTTTTCTGCAAGACGGCCTCAATGACATATTTAATTCACAAAACCATAATATGATTTATGTATCTGGTAATTTCATTTCCTACCTCAGATTCGTCATACATACAATACTCACTAAAAATAATCCTAATCAAACAATGTTTCTATAGCCCGGTTGAGTTCTTTAACGACAAAAATGCTACAACTTAAAATGTGGCTCGTGAGTGTGCAAATAATACCTGAATTGAAAATACAAACCGAAACATAGATGCACAGAAAAACCAGAAAAATCCGGGAAACCAGTCCGGGTGAACGGTTAGTTCCGAAGGAGATATTGAAGGCTTCTCGTTGAGAGTTAGACAATATAGATGGCGCTAGGTGGCAAAGTAAACAGATTGAGATATGTGATGCATAGGGAAATTCGTGTCTGTGCCGTTGACCAGCAGTGGTGTAGCGGTATAGCACGCGGCACGGAATGCCGAGGACCTGGGTTCGATTCCCAGTGTTGGTCTTATTTTTCTGGTTTTTCTGTGCATCTATGTTTCGGTTTGTATTTTCAATTTAGGTTTCACGGGATGACCGTAAAAGTAAAAATTTGGAATTGAAATAAAAAATACAAAAAGATTCCAAAAAACCAATCACAAATATACCTGTTTATTTGTATTTTCCAAACATGTTTAATACATTCCAATTACAATAAGCACCCTCTGTTTACTTGTATTGCCGTGCAATATCAAGGCGTCACATGTCATAGCTTGTAATTTTCCGCCCCAGCGCCTGTAATGTGACGTGCAATTAACATTTTTGAATTTGAATTTAATGAGAAAATTTCAGGAATGACACAATAACAACAAGGCATCATGATAGAAATGAACATGTTCCAGTACCCTTAGTGTGAGTTTTCGGTTACAAATACGTCTAGATCGCGTTCGCGTTAAAATCTCAATTTGTAAACACGAACATCGCAAACATTCCGCTAGAGGCGCTGTTCGTGTTTTCATACAAATTGAGATTTTAACGCGAACGCGATCAAGACGTACCTATTTTGTAACCGAAAATTTACACTAAGAATACAGGTCTTCCAAAGTGTACTTTGTTATGAGTAACGTTATACAATTAGAAGCTGTGTTTTACTTGGAGTGTTTAGCTAGATAAATACTCAAAGGTGTTTTACATGTCTAAAAATACATCCACGGCCGACTAACTACGCCGTTTCTAGACAGGAACCAGCACTAAAGTAATGGA
Source organism: Choristoneura rosaceana (assembly GCA_037349165.1). Lineage (NCBI taxonomy): Eukaryota > Metazoa > Arthropoda > Insecta > Lepidoptera > Tortricidae > Choristoneura > Choristoneura rosaceana. The sequence goes on from JAZBNJ010000050.1 coordinate 3,315,535, forward strand.
CAATGACCGTTACAAAACAATAATAATTTTCAGGTGGTAGGACCTTGTGCAAGGTCCGCCCCGTTTGCTACCACCATCTTGCTCGCTAATTCTGCCGTGAAGCAGCAGTGCTTGCACTGTTGTGTTTCGGCGTGGAGAGTCAGACAGCCGGTAAAATTACTGGCACTTGAGGTATTCCATCTTAGACCTCTAGGTTGGCAACGCATCTGCAATACCCCTGGTGTTACAGATGTTTATGGCCGGTGGTGTTCTCTTACCACCAGGATACCCACTTGCTCGTTCGCCTTCCAGTCGAATAAAAAATAAATAAAAATAAAATAAAAAAATAAAAACTTTGGGGTGACAGTCTTTCCCGGCCCGGATAACACCGACATGTAAATACCGGCCCTGTTTTTTGTGTACACGTCCATAGAAGCTCCTGTCAGTTTCTATGGGCGTGTACACAAAAAACAGGGCCGGTATTTCCATGTCGGTGTTATCCGGGCCGGGAAAGACTGTCACCCAAAACTTTTTACCGCGTTTGTCAGCTATCACGTATAAAAAAATACCAGTGTATTTATTTTGACTTGTGTGCCAAATACAAGTCCAAAAAAAACCCTGACTTTCCCTGACCACATTTCTAAGATCCTCTGACCAATCATGTACTTTTTAAAGCAGGTTATAAATATGGTTACATTTATATGTTTTTTTTTACTGCCCGAGATACAAAGCTAGAACCGATATAATGAGAATTAGGTTCACTCATTTAAGAGCTACGGTGCCACCGACAGAAACACACGCAGAAACACAGCGGTCGAACTTATAAGACCCCCTTTTCGCGTTTTGGGGGTTAAAAACGACAGTAAGTAATTTCTTTGGGTCTGGCGGTTGCATATTTGCCACGGACGCATAAAAACAAAAAAAAAAGGAATTTGAAAACATCAACAGGAAAAAAATCAAATGGGTTTATGTAAAATAAGGTAATATGATAATTTAACATACTAAATTAAAATCAATGTAAAATATTTTAGTATAGGTTTATGAAGCAAAAATCATAAGTTGGATGTGATGCTAAATAAAATAAAGCCATAAAATCTAAGTTAATAAAAATAAATCGACAACGGATAAACAGGATGTCACGTGTGCAAGTATAGTAGATTGTACAACAAGGGACTAAAACAAGCCACAATGACACGAGATGTTTAGCCACCCGAGCAGAGCGAGGGTGGCTATAGTTCGAGTGGCATTATGGTTGTTTAGTATCGCGTTAAACACTCTAGTTTTCACTTAGAATGCGAGAAAAAAAAACAATGTTTTGTTCAAAATGACAATGTTACTTTTTAAAAACGTACACTCGACTAATCGTCAGGCAAGCCATAATAATAGCTAAAAAAATTGTTGCGCGGTTTTTTTTTTTTCTTTTATTGTTTTTTATGAAGTTGTATTTGTGTCTTTGTGAATGTGAAAAAAGTCTTCTTTATTTCAAATAGTTCTTACTTCGAAGCGATTTCGGGAATGTAATTGGTCACTTTTACTATCAAGTTCGAATTATTTGGTAGGTACCTACGAAAATCGAAGCGAGTACGAGTGTTACGCACGAGCTCGCCGCCGAATCGCAAGGACTTAATCAAGTTAGGAAAAAATTTGGCCCCAACCATTGCTGGTTATGTAATGGTTATGGACAAGGAACAACGAAAAATAATAGGAGTTTTGCAACATCGAAATAAAGCAACATCTAAAGATAGGTTCTAATCAAAAGGTCATGTCGACCATAGTCCGATAGATAAGAAAACTATTGCAATGTTTTCGCGACATTTAGCACGTAAAAATAATCTTTTTTTAGTGGCTAGTTTATCATTGCTTCCATGATATTGTTACCATATATGGTAGCGTTTTTCAAATGGGGTCTCTAAGTTTTCACTTAGATTCACAATCGCGCGCCCAAATATGTCCGAGCCAAATGAGCGCCACTTTGGTAATCACTGGCCTAAAATCACTGGTTCAGATCACCGGGATAGGTTAGGTCGATAGGTCGATCGGTAGGTCAATAGTAGGTAGATAGGTTGGTAGAATGCTCGCCTGCCACTTTGGTAAAAGTGGCCTTCTTTTTTCTCAGTACGTTTGTTGTCAAGTGTCAAGCGTTGTGGAGTTTTGCCGCTAGCGAAATTCGCCCGTAATAGAGTAAAGACTAGGTTCAAATTTCGTCTCGTATTATTTTAATTATTTTGTGTGAGATGATTTTATTTGTCACGCAAACAAATCAATAGTTCTGACATTCTTTGAAGGGGATTTTGTTCGGAAATGTGCGTCCTGGTTTAAATGTCATTGGTTTTCACCGATACTTTATCATCATTCAAACGGCTCTTGGTCAAATAACTAGTACAAAGAAATGGGTAACGGTAAAGGTTTGTTCACAAAAGAAATAGGTAACGAAAACTATCCTAACTTTCAAACAAATAATACCTAAGTAAGCAACTACATAACATTACAAATCATTGCGCAATATTGTCCAATAGTCAAACACAGTGTGCCTTTAAGTCGCTACACTCTTGACGTGGCCACGGTCATAAGTTGAGGTCCAGTTGTGAACCTATAAGACGACTTTCTTGTAAAATACGGTAGTGGTTACCCCTCTTGCCTTCCACACCACAGTGTTGGAGTCAGACTTCATGGCAAAAGAAACTACTGTTCAATCTCACATCAGGTTCCTTGAACGCCTTTTTTAACATCCATGGGAAGAGATGGGTTCATCCAATTCTAAAACTAGACACAGCACCGGGTATGGTATAATATAGACCTTTGCGCTAATCTGTTCATATCTTCGTAGTTCTAATCTAGCCTATTTTCTGGTGTTTTAGAATAATAGGTATATGTAGGTAGGTCTGGTGTTGCAGATGTTTATGGGCGGTGGTGATCTCTTACCACCAGGAGACCCACTTGCTCGTTTTCCTTCCAGTCTTATAAAAAAAAAAGGTCGAAGAAATAAACAGCGATATTTATTTATGTCTCATGAATAGTTGATGAAATGTATTTTTAAGCAAATAATAATCCTTTACTGTTGTTCTAATAATTGTTTTAATATTTAATGAATGAAAGCGGAAATGAAAGTAAAATTACTCCAAGAGAAAGTATTAGAGTATTGAATATTCTATGAATTGTATTCAATGAAATGAAATTCGATTAATAGTTCGACATTACAAGGGGCACCCCTATTTTATACTTGTCAAATAATTAAATTATATTATGATTGAGGGCCATATAGGTAGATATTATCCATACTATACTAGGTATATTATAAATGCGAAAGTGTGTTTGTATGTTTGTGTGTTTGTCCGTCTTTCACGCCGTAACGGAGCGACGGATCGACGTGATTTTTGGCAGAGATAGTTTATAGGTCCGAGAGTCACATAGGCTACTTTTTATCCGCGCGCGATGACCGAATACCACGCGGGCGGAGCCGCGGACAAAAGCTAGTGTTGTTATAAGCAGTTGTCTGACTGTAGTTGTTCTTAAGATAACCAGTGGTAACAGAGAGAGTTATTATTACAGTCTCCATTACTTGGCAGTAGTGACTGCCTCTATTTATAAGCTCAGATTATTTCTATTCACTTTTACTAGTTACATTGTCATGAATGTTCCGACACTACACAAACTGATTAGGTTTTAATTACTAATGCAAAAATTTCAGTAAATAAACCCAGTTTTCGGTTTTACTCCATACATCAAAAACCGGTTTTGTGACCCCTAGAAAAAATCGTATAAATCGCGATTTTTTTTTAATAAATCCTAATGAAATCCGATTTTTTTTATTTTTTCAGTAGTCATAGTTTTAACAAAAGTTTTGCGTAAAACGGAACGCGCTCTGAGAAAAAGGGAATTCCCCTAAAATATCTCATTCATCCAAACCAGGTTTCCATCATTCCTCCGTTCAGTTTCAATTTTCATTGAACTTTTTATTGCTGTTGCACTTTTTATTGCTGTTGCGTGTATTAAAGGACATAATAATGAGACTGTAATATAACAAACCCTGTAACAAACACAAAAAAATACAACCTGAAAGACTATAATGTTGTAGTTACATAAAAATATAGACTTTTAACTATTGCCTGTGACTATCTGTGGGCCTACTCCGAAATTCGAAGTTCGTATTGTACCATCCCTCTTACTCTCATATCAAACAATATAAGTGTCAGAGGGACGGAACAACAAGAACTTTGATTTTCAAATTTCAGAGTAGCCCCACTGCAAAGAATTCAGTTATTGCTATCTATAAATGGCATCCTTGTCTATTTATGAATGCATTTTGCAAGAATGAGCAAGCCGGATATAGGTCTAACAGTTTATATTTATTAGTGAAATATGACACCCGTCAATGACTGAGAGCCGGTCTCTTGCCACTCAAGGGTTTTTAACAGACCGCTGGGAGCCGCCATTGCGTGCCAAACAAGGGTGTGTGCCGGACCATTGGCACTCCAAATAAGTAGAGTACCTAAATAAACAAAATATGATTAAACTAATGTATCCCATTGACTGTGTCAATTTCTACTGTTTTGAAACTGGTAAAATTGAATATTAGGAATATGTAGGTATATATAACGAACAATTGGCTCTTTACTGTATTATTCTCAGGCATAGCAAGCCAGTAACTGTACATTAAGACACTAAAATAATAAGAATAAATGAAAACAGGCTTATTAAAAGCAAATAATATCACTTCAGTTCATGAGGAAATACCTCAAGTAAATTTGAGAATTTCCTTAGTTTAAATAATATTGTAAGTAGGTAGACGATGAATATTTAAATTAAGTTAACAACTAAAACCTGTTCTTATATGTATGGTGTTATGTTAAGAGATGCTAAGAGAAAAAAAAAAAAAAACAAAGTTTTTAGTGGGTGGGTACTTAATCTTTAAACTTCTGAAGGTGGTTTGGAACTAGATACCACTGTTATTAAAATTATTTTTAATGTCAGAACCTTCATTTAACCAAAGAAAACACCAATTACGCTCTTATGTCAATACCAGATTCTGATAAGAACCTGATTAGATAAAAAATCATAGCTTTGTTTAAAATATATTATGTTTATGGAAAGTATGGTGATGAGACAGAACCCATTTATGTTTTTCTAACCTTCATCGCGACGAAGGAATCATACGTTTCCTGCTTATTAAAAAAAACAAAGGTGACTAAGGCACTCGCTAGGTCGCATAAGCATACGGCCACGAATTTAGGTTAAGCTAACTAAATTCTTATTACCCTCGCAAAGAGACTACTAAGTACAAAGCACTTGGTAACCGCTCCGTTACCTTCAATATTCGTCCAAACCAACAAAAACAGATACAATTCGTTGAAAAAATCCAGTTAGAATCACCGTTTTGCTGCGACCCGTAGAAACACTGTCAAAACACAGGGTAAACACTGAAATCCACTCTTCTCTTTTGCCGGTTTACACTTCCAATGCTCTAGAACGCTCTTAGAGTACACGAGGTTTACGTAAAATTATTATTTCCACAATAATTTAAGTTCCCACAACACTAACCACAATACTGTATGATAGCGAAATCGTTTTGCAACTGACTTCCGATCGAAGAACTATGAACACGTCATGCTGACAAGTAGAGCGAGACATCGCTATCTACGCAAGCAGGACGCACTAGTATCAAGTACATTATCCGACTAAGTTGAAAAGCTATGTATATTGAAGCATTACGTCATAATTTGACGGGTTTCGGTTATGTACGGCTTATAATGATCTGATAACAAGTAGCAAGTGTATGAGGTAGGTACGCTATTTTCTAGAGACGTATTACGAGCATATTACAAACTTTTCACGTTTAGTCACGCTTCAAAGTAATTTATTGTCGCCGATTATTAAAGATAAATAATTAATTATATCAAGTATCATCTTAGTAAGTAAAGAACACTGACTTGAAACTATATATTTCAAATCTGTCGTAAAGAAAGACTCAGCTGTTTTTAAATTTTATTTTACAACGCCATCTATTAACAAATAGTCGAACTACGTGACAATTTACAAAACTACAATGTTAACGTGTTCTGCCAGTCAACGCTAGATGGCGCTAGTTACTATTAACTTGCGACTAATAAAAAACATTGTGCAACAATCATTCTGAACGTACCTAATTGACGAAAATTATTTCTAAATTAAAGGTTAGGTGTCCTTCAAAGCTGAACAAACTCCCATATTACAATATAACACACATCAGTGGGATAATTACGTGAACACATGAAAGAATAAAGCAAAGAATTGTTTGTGGTCATTTTCCTCAATCGTCTACATTGAGCGATGACATAATTTATCATTACTTGTGGTTTCTACCTATTTACTAAATATACTTGAAAACGTACCTACTGATATCTCGACTGACATGTCTGCTGCTGGAATTAAAAGCGACATACTACCGACTCTACCTAATAGGTACAAACACACTTCACTATAATTTACTATTATTATACCTACTATTGCATTACTCACATTAATCTATTGAACTTTATTTATTGATTATTTATACCTATATTGATATACTGATATTAATAAATACCTAACACAACTGACTTTACGTACATATTATTATGCATATACTTAATTATGAGTCATATGAGATAGCTCTAATATTTTGAACTAACCACACTTAAGTTTTTACCTATGAACTTTTCGGTGAATAGGCAACGCTTTTATTGTTTTATAAATATGGAAGATGATGGCTGGTTTTTCACGTTAACGTAAGCGTTCGCACAAACGTAGGTGTTACATTACACGGTTGTCATGTGAACAACGGAGAAGCAAGGTATGTTTAAAAAATGAATTTTCACAAATTAACGCCTGAATCAATTTAGGTTTACAAATTAGTGCACTCGAGGAAACGGAATCACGTGACAGGGTCACCTTTTCATAACCAATTTCGCTATGATTTCTCTGGCTAATGTAAGGGATGTCTACATAACATTAGTTTAGTAGCACAAAGACATCCTGGTAAGTACAGTCATCAGAGATTTCGGAGTCAGTCAAAAGTTAAGTACAATTTACAAAATTTCAGTTTTTAAAGTGCCACAATTTTTTTTGCCAACAATAAATAGTACAGTCAGCTGCAGAGAAAGGGGACCCCCTGTAATGGCGGTAAGTATGGATACCGCCGTTACAGGGGGGTACTTTTTCTCTGCAGCTGACTGTACCTATCTACTTGCATAAATAAAGTTTGGAACCAAAGACAAGTCTGGAACCGCATGTGGCTCGCGAACCGCAGGTGGCCGCCCTTTGTCTATGGCTATGGCAATTAGGACTATTTACAATACCAATTTTACTAAATCGCACTCCAAGATCAAAAGTACTTGTTTACATCACCATACCCCATCACCCTACTTGTGACTGGGTGACTGAATGTGGACCAAATTACCGACCTCAGATTTTCACATGCCTAACTTGGCTGAACATGTCATAGGAAGCAATATAGGTACAGTCAAGGGCAAATATCGATATCGACACGGCCAAAGTTGCAAAAATATGTATACACGGCCTTAATGTTAAGTGCATAAAGTCGTGTATACATATTTTTGCAAGTTAAGGCCGTGTCGATATCTTTGCCCATGACTGTATATACCACAACAACAATATACAACAACTGATCTAGCCATATGTTCATTGTGAATACATAAATATTTCATTTAATTTCATGATTTATACTTCATTAAATTTCTCTGCGGTCTAAATTAAAATCTGGATTATTTTGAGTTACTACTCTTGCTTTATGAGTGCAACACATAAAGAAAAATAAAACATGTCATTTAACATGCAAAAGAATTATATAAAGTTTACTAACCTGTATATATTTCCTGTTAACAGCAGCAATATCTTCAGGATCAGGGCTCAAGCTCCTCATGGTAGGCATCACGTCTTCGAGCATCTTGACAGTTGACAGCTGACTACGGTTTGACAGTCTACAGGACTACTCCTTCACTCTTGACTACCGGTTGGTTACCGTTCAGTTGACAAGGGCACCTGTGGTTATTGTTCAGTTGACAAGGTCACCTGTGGTTATTTTTCAGTTGACAAGGTCACTTGTGGTTATTGTTCAATTGACAATATGATCTGTTGCTGTTGCTACTGTTTAGTTGACAAAGGCAACTGTGGTTATTACTTCACTCTTGGTTGTTACACTTGCCTTGTTCTTTGATGTTAAGTAGTCAAATGTTGGTATTTGACCACTATTTGAAAGTTCTGCGAGTCTGTCACTGCTGATTTACTTCTGGTTACTGTTTTAGTAAACAATTTTCTGGTTTAATACGGCTAGTCTTTCGTCTATTGGTTTGAAAATAAACTGTTACCCACTGATTACTGTAAGACAGAATACGGTAAAGTTTCAAGGATGTATCCGAAATGTATTACAAGATTTGCAATATCACTGCACTCACTGTTATCAATTGACAAGTTCACAGTTGGCTAGACTTGACTTGACCACTGTTACAAGTAAATTTCGTGGTTGACTTGACAGTTGGCGGCTTCACAGTTGAAGATCCGAGGAAGAAGGGCTAGAACAAAAAATAAGAATTTTAAAATAAGGAATAATTTGCAGATATACAGATATAAAAATTCACCTCCTAAAAGAGAGTGGGCTGGTTGGCCCTTCCTTATCCATACTAATATCACAGAATAGATAATAGTACAAGTACTAATATTATAAATGCGAAAGTGTGCTTGTGTGTTTGTCCGTCTTTCACGCCTGAACGTAGTGACGGATCGACGTGATTTTTGGCATAGAGATAGTATGGGTACGTTAGTACTATTATATATTCTGTGGTATGGGCCCGAGAGTGACATAGGCTACTTTTTATCCCGGAAAAATGCACAGTTCCCGAGGGAACAGCGCGCGATAATCGAATACCACGCGGGCGGAGCCGCGGCACAGAATATATACTGTGGCCGCGGGCAAAAGCTAGTCATATAATAAAAATATTTGTACAGAACCCTCGGTGCGCGAGTCCGACTCGCACTTGACCGTCTTTTTTTAATAGGCACAATAGTTGACATTTCAAAAAAGATTGGTCAACCTCTTAGACTTATTCCCAATATTTATCTAACGCGGCCTTGGCGCGGCTGCAAAAAGCTGTGATGGCATAACTCAGATTCGTAGAATAATTACGTGACGAGATAACGCGAGACGTTTTAACTTTTTTATGTTAAGCTCATCTTAATGGCTGTTACACCATGTTTTATCATTTGAACTAATCCTAGTGGTGGTGTCATTCTAAATAACTCACAGATGAACAGAAAACTGGCTGCATGGTATTCTACCGAACAAGAGGACAGCTCTACCGTACTCCACCTGAAGTCGTCTGGCAGTGTCTTATCCAACGTCGACATTGGCGGAATCATCGCATCGTTCGATGGGGCCATTATAATCCCAAAAATTTAATTGAATTGAACTGAAAACTATTACTACTATCTATTCTACTAACTATATATATTATCTATTTATTTACGTAGTCTTATGTAGTTAATGGTGTGTATTATAGTGTGTCTTTATAACGCTCAGAGGGTTGCCGACGGTGCTGGCTGAAAATCAGCGCTGGGGTGTTTTAACGCTTCAGCATTATGCTGAGCCAGTGTCCGATTCACAATCGCAAAGACACCTTTGTGTTGTTTATTTGTATCAAATGGTATTGTTGTCTTGTGTTGTGAATAAATAATGTATTTTCTTTCTTTCTTTCTTTCTTTCAAAAACCAGCGCTGTGATTCCGTACCTCAGCATAGCTGACCTGCCAGCCCTTTCGGCTATAAGTTACTTTAATTAAGTTATGTTATGTTATGTACCAGATGCACGTTTTGTAGTTATATTGCCGAATAAACTTTTTCTTTCTTCTTTCTTTCCTTTTCTCAGATACCCGACAGGAGCGCCAAAGTTCGCATACTCTTCGCTAGTCATACCGTAACTTTTGTCCGAATCATCGTTTGTCAGAATTTTTTTTGCACTCAAACCTTAAATTTCAGCCTTATGGGCACCCTCCTCAATAGTAGCGACTTCGATGATATTTGTAAATATAGATTTTTAGGTTTAGAGTAAGTTAGTTATAGTTTTTTTTTTAATTATTTATTTCTGTTAATAATTATTGTATATATTATTTGTTTGTTTATAAATAAATTCAGTTGATATTATGCAAACATCACTAAATCGTTTTAGCAACCCCCTAATGGTTATAAAAGTCCTATCAATCTCTATGGACTATGTTTATGGGCGGTGGTGATCTCTTACCATCAGGAGACCCACTTGCTCGTTTGCCATCCAGTCGAATAAAAAAAAAACTCCAACGATACCCCACACTACATTTTGGATGTTTGGATATGAACAGTTGGATTTTCATTCGTTTTATGTAGGTACAATAAAGAGTCACAATACAATCGAAGAACATTATTCCACTGACTGTAGGTATCTATTTGTATTTATTAGTAGGCTATAAAATTTGCTAGTTTAAAGATTTATCGTCTTTGGTGGTCAAATAATATGGCGTATATCTTCCATGTTTTATTCAACTATTCCCACAATTTAGAGTGTCCAAGGACGGTTCGGAATTTTATTTTTAATAGTGATAATTGGTAACATACATAGACACAACTTGTTTCATATCTACACGATGTATCCTACATAAGTATATTTTAAATGCGAAAGTTTGTGTGTGTGTGCGTGTGTGTGTTTGTTACTGTGTACACTGTGTGTCTATGAAATTTGATACGTAGATAGCTGGACGTCTAGAGTAACACATACCTAGGCTACTTTTTATCCCGATGTTCTCACGGGATAGAGATAAAATCCCGAAATAACAACCGCTGGGCTTAGAATCATGAAATTAAGTATGTAAGCTGCTCGTCTGGAATAACACAGGTTACTTTTTTACCCGATATTCCTACGGGTTAGGGATAAAATCTAAAAATTTCAACTGCTGGGATTAGAACGTCGAAATTTTGGACAGTTGTTCTTAACACAACCTCAATGAAGACCACGATATAAATTTTGGGAATTCCCAGGGGAATTCTATAAAATCCCAGAATTTCAATTGTATCAAATCGAATAGTTTAAACTCTATGTATAAACTGAAGCTTACTTCGCAATATAACGTTTCTTAAGTGTTATTAAAGATTTAAGTACTTAAATGGTATTGTAATGGATAACTCAACAGATGCTCCCTTGAAGAAGGGCTGCGAAATAGCTCGAAACATGTAGAGCTAAACTCGATTTAAGACGTGAGTTATCCGTTACAATATCATTTAATGAGTGAGTCTCATGGTATTTTCATGTTCAAAGTTGCCAACGGAACCCTATCACTGAAACTCCGCTGTTTGTCTGTCTGTCCGTCGGTCACAAGACTCTATCTCTTGAGTCGTAATAGTTAGATACTTTAAATTTTCACATTTATAATAGCAGTGACACATCATACAAGTTAGAAAAAAAAAAAACAAGTGTTGCCGCTATAAAAAGGTCCCGGCAAGGCATGGTTTTGCGAAAGTTAACAGACAGACCGAAAGACAATGCTGATATTCTTGTTCTATTGATTATAATTGAACTTTGACTCGTTTATAAAAACAGATAAGTCATTTGTGTTAACCTCGTCATTGAAAACAAGTTTTTGCGAATAATAATTATTTGACCTGACCACTTTAAAGTGACGTCAATTATTTATTACATTTTTCAATCTATCTATATATATAAAAGGCAAACCTGACTCACTGGGTTATATATCAACGCACAGGCCAAACGGCTGGGCATAGAAACTTGAAATTTGGTACAGAGGTTCTTTTTATGATGTAAGTGAGCACTAAGAAAGGATTTTTAGAAATTATCCCCTAAGGAGGTGAAATGGGGGGGGGTGAAGCTTATATGGAATTTCCTCATTTCTGGACTTAGATGTATGAAAATTGCTGTATAAGTTCTCGATTATAATTAAAAATTATCCGTCTAGGTGAAATGGATAAAATTCCCCCCTAAAGGGGTAAAATGGGGGGGTAAAGTTATTTGCCTTGATAACTAAAGTAACGCGGACGAAATCGCGGGCAAAAGCTAGTAGGGTAATATTAGGCTAAGCTCCGCAGGGGCAACACTAGCACAAACCGTAAACAAATCGCCGTGACAACGTCAGTTTTCTTATAGGTAGTTTGTGGCCATGACGGATTATACAGGGTGTATTTGATAGTTCGTCAAACTTTAAGGGCAGTTAGTGAAGGCCCTAATAATCACATTTTATTTATTATGTTTTAGTAAAAATTTAGAATTATTATTTTCCTTACATAATTAATTAGCACGTAATGTATCACTACGCGATACTACTTTGTTTTTACCCGACTGCAAGGAGAGGTATTGTTATTCAAAACGTCGCGCTTGTTGACGTGACAGCTGCCTCAGAACGCTTCTCTCTAGTATCAAATTATTGTACGCATTAGGTACATTGCTCCTCGAAAATATTTCAAAAATCAATTACGCTCTAGTAGTTAATTCTAAATTAACAACTTGTTTTGAAATCGGTTCATAGCACTTAAATCTTGATCTGGTTACAGTTTGAGGTAGTATCAAAAATACACGCTGTATAATATTCATTTATATATTTGGCTAAGTAACATCAGTCCCATTTACAAGTCATTATACCTATAAGTAGACATAAATACATATTAAACACCCAAGACCCGAGAACAAACGTTCGTATTTTTCATAAATATCTGCTCCGACACGGGAATCGAACCCGGGACCTCAAGCTTCGTAGTCAGGTTCTCTAACCACTAGGCCATCAGGTCGTCTAAATTTACCTCTCTGAAATCAAGTCCGTCAACTCATTTATGAATACAGTGGATGTAATTCAAAAAACTGCTCTAATTTGGTCTTAAACCTATTCATATGTCATCATGTCAGTCGAAAGACGTCCACTGCTGGACATAGCCCCTCCCCGAAAAGGCTTGCTCAGACCGGTCTTGTGCTTTCCGCATCCACCGCGATCCCGCGATCTTAGCCAGGTCGTCGCTCCATCTTGTTGGAGGCCTACCGACAGCTCGTCTCCCGGTCCGTGGACACCTTTCGAGAACCTTCTGACCCCATCGGCCATCGTCCTGTGAGCAATCTGCCCCGTCCACTGCCACTTCAGTTTCACAATTCTTCGGGCTATGTCGGCAACTTTAGTTCTACTGCGGACATCATCATTTCTGATTCTATCCCGCAGAGAAACCCTGAGCATAGCCCTCTTCATTGTCCTCTGAGTGAGTTATTGGATATCTAATAAAGTCGTAGTGGTTATGCAGGTGGTAGAACGTGGGTATATAGGACCTTGTGCAAGGTCCGCTCGGATTGCTACCACCATCTTGCTCGCTAATCCTGCCGTGAAGGAGCAGTGCTTGCACTGTTGTGTTTCGGCGTGGAGAGTAGGTAAGGCAGCCGGTGAAATTACTGGCACTTAAGGTATCCCATCTTAGGCCTCTAGATTGGCAACGCATCTACAATACTCCTGGTGTTGCAGATGGCGGTGGTGTTCTCTTACCATCAGGAGACCCACTTGCTCGTTTGCCATCCAATGCCAAATGCCATGCAATTGTATCATACAAACATATTTTAAGTGGTAAACCCTGTTTAAATGTTTTTCGTCAAACGGCAAATTACAATCTCAGAGAACATATTACAAAAACTTTCTACGAGTGAAAAATACGATAATAGAACAATTTTTTAAGTCTAATTTATTTTGTAGACTAACGTACCTACTTGTCTAAGGCTTTGAGACCCACAAAAAGCTAAATAGATACGAGTACGTGGGAAACTTAATTTGCTATACTGATAGATCACAAACAGTGCTGCCAACAACTCGGGGCCTGATATCGCCATTTTTCACAGCTTGAGTAGCCTAATGTAGCCAAATTTGAACTGAGGTCGCCTAAAAAGCCTGTGTTAATCCAGATCAGGTGTCTAAGGGGATAACTCTAAGGGGCTGTAAGATGTGTTAAATATTAGTAGGTACGGAACCCTACACTGCTCGTGGTCAGTTTTATTGTTAATTTTGCATGTTATTTTTAATTATAGTTAGTACACACAAGTAATATTTACTTCGACGTTTCGGCAACATTGCAGTCATCGTGGTCACGAGTAGAGACTACTCGTGACCACGGTGACTGCAATGGTGTGTGTTAGCGTAATAAGTCCCGTTGGTGGTACCTATTTTAACTATGAGTGAGAATCACGAAAGTTTAAAACGTTTATTTTGAATATCCAAAAATACTCACTTTATATCAACAATAACTGCAATAATAACTTAAGTAAACTTACCTACATAAAATAAAATTAAAAACTTACATAAAATAAAAATTTAACCTAAAACTAAAACAAATTGTCTAAAGAGTACCCCTTTATTTATTAATTAATTCGTCCACTCTTTTCTCTTTGATCCCACTCTACATTTTGCGTGGGAGATTTTTTTTTCTTGCTTATGTGCTTATGTTAATTTCTGTTGAGATTCTTTCGTTCAACTACTACATATATTAAGGACTTTATCTATCAAGTAGCCTAAAACCAGTCGCCATTTAGAATTTTACGTCGCCTATTTCCATCCCGGCTAGCCTAATTTTGGCGACAAATCGTCTAAGTTGGCAACACTGATCAGAAACTGCTTAAGTAGTTTCGTTTCAGTATTACGCTCTTTTTACACGCTTTTGTTAGATCCAGTTTTAATTACACATAAAATTACACACACACACACACACACAAACATCACGCCTCTATTCCCAAATGGGGTAGGTAGAGCATTCATAACGTTAGCGCTTCGGAGCCACTTTTGGCAATTTTTGGTTTATGCTGTATGTAAACTCTTTATTGTACAAAATAAGTAAAATACAGTTGACAAAAAAAAAATTGTACAAAGGCGAACTTATCCCTTAAAGGGATCTCTTCCAGTCAACCTTTGAGTGGATGAGAGGAGCATTCAGCCTAAAGTAAATCCCATTTAAAACATAGATGTGAAAAATTGCCAAGATCGTAAACGATTTCGATACTGAAAGAAGTGATATACAACTGGAAAACAAGTTCTTTTGAAGTTCTATACTCACTTTCACATTTATAATATTAGTATGGATAGTAATAATTTTAACTTAGTTTAAGATAATTATGTAATGTAAATAATCAAGTTTGTATGTATGTTCAATTTTCAAACTGTTTTATTGAATATTATTCACATATATCATTATAATAATATGTTGTTGTTAGATGCAAGTGAAACTAATTTTTAAAGTGCATCAAAAATCTAGAAAAGTTCAAATTTCAAATTGTAAACTTTATCACAAAAGTATTGAGATACTAAAGATCGTTTTATAGATATTTATAGATAAACAACTCGATAAGTTAAGAATTATTTTTTCTCTGTTAATCTGATTACTCATTTATTAATAATCCTTTAATCGTTTCTCACAGCATGTTTTGTTCACACTTTCCCGATAAGCTGTTGAGAATTGATATTTGACTTTTTGCTGTTTGAACTCTAGCATAGGTCAATGATTTCGTTGACAATTTATATAAATTTATAATTTTAAAAAATTTACTCGTGCAAGTAAGTTTCACAGAGGCACAATATCCCTAGATGGCGTTAGTGTCGTGGTCCGTTTGACGTTTGCTCGTGATTAGTGAAAAACTAAATGAGCCAATCGCAAGCAAACGTCAAACGGACCTTACGATACTAACGCGATCTAGCGATATTTTGCCTCTGTAAAAACCCTCATTGAGAGAGAGCACGATATACACAGACTTTACCCAAAAACGGCTGAACCGATTTTGATAAAACATGTATGAGAGTCATCCCCGGAAAACCTGCTTTCAAATGAAAAAATACCGCATTCAAATCGGTCCATCCGAATAAGAGCTACGATACCACAGAATATATAATAGTACTAACGTAACGGTACCACAGACAGACACATAGCGGTCAAACTTATATCACCCCTTTTTTTCCGTCGAGGGTAAATAAAATAGGTACGAAGGCAAACCATAAAGATATATATTATAGTCTTAATTCCTTTCCTTTCCAGTACTATTTCACAAAACTGCTTTTTTGTTTCGTTTTCTTTAAGTTAATTTTTCGTTTTAGCCCGCGTAAGGACGTAGACTTGGCAAGAGAGTGCATAATAATAATAATAATAGTAGCAAAATTAATTATGCCTACGTATCTAATAAATTTATTTTTATGTTTTTTAAAGTCGCACAATAAATTAGTTTTCTAATTTATAAATTGTCTATTTATTTATGTAGTCTTATGTAGTTAATGGTGTGTATTAGTGTGTCTTTATAACGCTCAGAGAGTTGCCTACGGTGCTGGCTGAAAATCAGCGCTGGGGTGTTTTTAACGCTTCAGCATTATGCTGAGCCAGTGTCCAATTCATAATCGCAATGACACATACCTTTGTGTTGTTTATTTGTATCAAATAGTATTGTTGTCTCGTGTTATGAATAAATGTATTTTCTTTCTTTGTTTATTATATGTCTTTTACGTACGTCTGTACCTGTTGCGTATAAAGCCCGTGACCTTTCTTGGAGGCCGATCGACCAACAGTTTTGTCCAGTAAAAATCAATAACCCTTGTGGTTATTAGCGTATTGTTCAATGTCTGATCAATTAGCATTAGGATAGAATAAATACCCTGTTTTTGCGCCGGGGGTTAAAAACAAGCCTTTAGCATGGAAAATATTTAATTTAATCTGATTTTGTATTGTTTCCATATTTGTTTTAAGTAGTTTGTTTGTTTGTTTGTTTGTTTAAACTCTTTATAGTACAAAAAGGAAATAGGTACAAAAAATAACACACAAAAGAAAGTGCTAACTACAAAGGCGGACTTATCCCTGAAGGGATCTCTGCCAGTCAACCTTTGAGTTTAATTGTAATAACAATATAATAAAAACCTGGTTGGCATTCCGCAAAAAAACTGCATTCATATCGGTCCACCCGTTTAATAGCTACAGTGCTGCAGACAGTCAGACACACAATATAACGGTCAAACTTATAACACTATTCTTCTTGCGTCGGGGGTTAAAAATAACGTTAAATTCCATTGTGCAAAAAAAAATTTAACATTGCATTTTAATGTCCATTTTCCAAATGAAACTTATAAACAAAAGAACAGTTTTATTAGGTGGATTTTACAATAAAAGTTATTACAATAAAAATAACGTTAGTTGGTGTCTTAAATACTGGGACCCTAGTGAAAAGGGGGTTAAGTCTGCAGAAATTACACAGCTATTTTATATTTTATGTGTAAAGGGGTTTAAGTCGAAATCAGCTGTTCAACTTCTGCAGAATTAATAAACCCCTTTTTCACTAGTAGGGCCCCAGACTATTGAATTTTCCCCATTTAACTATCTGAACAGTCCTTCCGTCTTTCTGTAAAGAAGGTTGCCTGGAAGAGATCGCTCTTAAGCGATAAGGCCGCCTATTGCTTACCTTGTAATTTTCTCTCTGTGTATCTGTTGTCAGTATCGCTTACCATTTCTGGTTTACAATGAAGAGTCTTTGTATTGTATTATATTGTAAACATTTATATTTCTACATTGAAATACACTAGTCTAGTTTGTATTACAATGATACACGTGTAGAATCCATACTAATATTATAAATGCGAAAATGTGTTTATGTGTTTGTATGTTTGTCCGTCTTTCACTCCGTAACGGAGCGACGGATTGACGTGATTTTTGGCATAGAGATAGTTTATGGGCCCGAGAGTGACATAGGCTACTTTTTATCCCGGAAAAATGCACAGTTCCCGAGCGAACAGCGCGCGATAACCGAATACCACGCGGGCGGAGCCGCGGGCAAAAGCTAGTCTTGAATATACTAAATCTGGCAGCTGAAGTTTGTTTACATTTCGTTAAAAACCTATCGGAACCAAGTATAAGTACCTAGATGTTCCATTTTCGCTAAGATAATTTTGCTGTAATGACATAGCAACATTTAGAAAATGTCAGTTAACTGTCAAATCTTAGTACCGTTGAATCTCGGCCCTCTCTCGTACGAATCGTGTGACACTCTTTCCCGGCCCGGATAATCATCATCATCAGCCGGAAGACGTCCACTGCTGGACAAAGGCCTCTCCCATAGAACGCCACAATGAACGATAACTCGCCACTTGCATCCACCGGTTTCCCGCAAGTTTCACGATGTCGTCAGTCCACCTGGTGGGAGGCCTGCCAACGCTTCGTTTTCCGGTTCGTGGTCGCCATAATATATTTATTATTACGAAATCTTTTAAGCTATAGAGATTTTTTTGTGCTCTCGGGATTCAAGTATATTTTTTTTATTATTGTCCTGAAACGTTCATGGCGTGGAATGGAAAAAAGGCAAGTGTCACCCCATCCTATCCAAAAAGTACTATCCCTACTTCCCTACTAATATTATAAATGCGAAAGTAACTCTTTCTGTCGGTCTGTCTGTCTGTCTGTCACGCTTTCACGTCGAAACCGCTGAACCGAGTTTGATGAAATTTGGTATAGAGATAGTTTAAGCCCCAAGGATGAACATAGGGTTCTTTTTATTTCGTTAGAGATCGCCACCGCGCGATAACCTAGGTCCGCGCAGACGAAGTCGCGGGCATAAAGCTAGTAGTAGATAAATAATGACGTACGGAAGCAGTGGCGACGCATTGAGACCTTTCTTCATTGCACCTGTTTATTAGTGTTTGTGAATCGCTCAAGTGATACTTCACACCCGGCGCCAAAGTCATACAAAGTGTATATCTATATGTTCGCCATTTATTATCTCCACCTGTTATCGAGGCCTTGTGGATAAGAGTTGAGTTATCATTTGGTATTCGGCAATTATCAGGAAGTTAATTCACGCGTTAGAGGCGTGGCGGGCGGCAGAAAGTGGGCAAGATATGTATGTATGTATGTATGTAAACTTACTTACACAAAAGATCCCTACGGGTCAAAGTGTATCCGCAAAGACCCCTAAAATTAAGATAAGATAAGATGTATTTAAACTCTTTATTGTACAAAAATAAGTAAAATACAATTGACAAAAAAACAAATATGTACAAAGGCGAACTTATCCCTTTAAGGGATCTCTACCAGTCAACCTTTGAGTGGATGAGCGGAGCATTCAGTCAGGGACAGACAAAAAGAACTATTGGACTTTTATTTTTTTTATACTGTAGAACTTTTTTTTTTTCGACTGAATGGAAACGAGCAAGTGGGTCTCCTGATGGTGAGACATCACCACCGCCCATAGACACCTGCAACACCAGGGGGATTGCAGATGCGTTGCCAACCTAGAGGACTAAGATGGGAAACCTCAAGTGCCAGTAATTTCACCGATGCGAATTCGCAGTTTTATGTGGGAGCCCCTAGATGGGCGGGGATGGGGTCGCCAGATCCAAAATGAAAAGTCCGGAGAAAAAGTTTTAAAAAATGTTGAGAATTGGGTTTGCCTAATTATTCTTTCTGTAAAAAGGTTTCCTGGAAGAGATCGTTCTTAAGCAATAAGGTGGCTCTATGTACCTGTTTCTCTATCGCTTACTTTTTGTGGTGTACCTTGGTGTGTGTAAAAAAACGGCCAAGAGCGTGTCGGACACGCCCAAGATAGGGTTCCGTGGCCATAAAGAAAAAATCAAGTACCTAATATTTTTCTACGGATTTCGTATTGTGTACGGAATTGAAGACGCCATAGTTACGTTCCCTGATCATCAGCTTCAAATCTGCCGCAGGTCGTCCACTGTTGGGCATAGCGCATTATCTTGTACTAGCTTTTGCCCGCGGCTTCGCCCACGTGGAATTCAGTTATCGTGCGCTGTTCCCTCGGGAACTGTGCATTTTTCCAGGATTAAAAGTATCCTATGTCACTCTCTGGCCCATAAACTATTTCAATGTCAAAAATCAAGTCGATCCGTCGCTCCGTTACGACGTGAAAGACGGATAAACATACACACAAACACACACTTTAGCATTTATACTTTAACATTAACCTTACTTTATCCTACTAATATTATAAATGCGAACGTTTGTAAGTCTGTCTGTCGGTTTGTTAGTTACTTCATCACGTCTAAGTTTGAATCCCAAAGAAGGACATAGGATACTTTTTATCCCGAAAAATTGCATAGTTCCCGCGGGATAGTCATAAAAGAATTAATATTAGTAGCGCGTAGTAGATTAGAGCGATAAAATAATATTGTAGGATTATAGTTTTAATCTATACTTGGTTACGTTTTTATCTAAATATAAACAAAACGACGTCAATTGATGTATTAAATCAATGACATTTAAACCAGGACGCACATTGCCGAACAAAATCCCCTTCAAAGAATGTCAGAACTATTGATTTGTTTGCGTGACAAATAAAATCATCTCACACAAAATAATTAAAATAATACGAGACGAAATTTGAACCTAGTCTTTACTCTATTACGGGCGAATTTCACTTGACACCAACGCTTGACACTTGACAACAACGTACTGAGAAAAAAGAAGGCCAATTTTACCAAAGTGGCAGGCGAGCATTCTACCAACCTATCTACCTACTATCGCCTACCGATCGACTTATCGACCAACCTATCGACCTAACCTATCCCGGTGATGAACCAGTGATTTTAGGCCAGTGATTACCAAAGTGGCGCTCATTTGGCTCGGACATATTTGGGCGCGCGATTGTGAATCTACAGGTATAATTCATCAAAGTATTAAATATTGAAATTCCCCCATTAAACTATCTAAACATTGACATTTCTGTACACATACACATAGGTACACTAGTCTAGTTTGTATTACAAATATTACAATGAAAGATAAGTAAAATGTTTAAAATCCTTGAATGTACCAAATCTGACAGCTGGAGTTTGTTTACATTTAGTTACATACCTATCCAAACCAAGTATACGTAGATAAACTTCTTATTTGTATCCTTGTTACTAATATTGTCAATTGGACTGAATTGTATTTGAGATTGTTTATTTTATCATTGTATAATCAATATAAAAAGATGGCCACAGTTGCTATCAGAACGCTCTTATCAGATAGTGTGTACCTATACATATATACACTATATCTTCACTTTTTTCTTGTTACTAATATAGATGACTTGTTCCTAAGAACAGATTTTCGTATGTCTTATAGTTTTAGACATTCCCATACTGACTGACACGCATATAATGCCCCATAAACGACGCCCTACTGTCATCTCTATTGCTAATGACTAAGATTAAAGATGTCAATTATTGGGACAGTGACGAGCACTCGTACATTTACCTTATAATTGAATTGAAATACCAGGAAAATATTCGTGTAATTCCGAAAAAAAACATGTTTTCGCGCCGCCGCCGGTTTCGCTTTGGGGAAAGGATACTGAAAAATGTAGAGTTTTTTTTTTTAATTGTTTTTATTATAGGCTTAGCAAAGCGGGGTCGGGTTGCCAGTTCATAATATGCAGTACGCATTTACAGTTTATGCCAGGGATGGGAAACTGCGGCCCGGCCATCTCCGGCCCACGAAGGCTTGAAATCCGGCTCGCGACCATCAAACAAAAATCAAGAGAAGCTTTCGTATTGTTACAAAATTTCATTCTCATTGGCAATGCCCAAATTAATGTTTCAGAAAATACATATCAATATTTTTATTTCAGTAAATAGCAACAAGGCCCGCACTGGGGTCCTAGTGAAAAAGGGGTTAAGTCTGCAGAAATTACACAGCTATTTTCTATTTTATGTGTATAGGGGTTTAAGTCGAAATCAGCTGTTCAACTTCTACAGAATTAACCCCTTTTTCACTAGGTCCCCAGTAATAATTTCCTTAGTATTATATTGGCACGCGAAGGAAAAAGTTTGCCCGTCCCTGGTTTATGCTGTGGAATATCTTTATAGCGCTTCGAGGGTCACCAACGGTGCTGACTGAAAATCAGCGCTGACGCTGAGGTGTTTCATTTAACGTTTCAGCTTGATGCTGAGCCAGTGTCCAATTCACAACCACAATTATTTGAAAAATTCAAATTCAAATCATTTATTTAGTAAATAGGCTGCAATTGACACTTCTACACGTAATTTTTTAAACTACCAGCGCTTTCGGAAATGATTGCCAAGAAGAATGCGCCGCAAAAAACTTGCCAGAAAGTCATTATTTCAAAATAAAATAATTACCTACAAATAAAATACTTAAAAACGAAAGTATTACAATTAAAGAAAAAACACATACTTATCTCGTATTTTCTATATTTGTACTTGATAACATTGTTGAGTCTGTATAATGAGTAGGTATTATCTTTCTTTGAACTTAAACTTGGTTTAAATAGGTATGATGACGCCATTAAAAAATAAGTCGAAGGAACAACTCCAGAAAAAAAACGCTTTATTTTGGCCCTGAAAACCAGATTAATTTTCGATTTACTGTAAAATTAGATTTTTTGTTGCTTTAAAAAAGAAATTTAGTTGATTGAGTTGTCGGATAGTGACGTCATTTTTTGCTATTGCCATTGAAACATAGGGAGAGTTGTGTTTTGACAGCTCATAAAAAGTACGTCAGTTGATTGGTGGTATCATCATCCCTATTCTGGCGGAAGTTTTCGGAAAATTCTGTGAAATTTCCCGCATTTTTGATAATTAATATTGTGCAGTGTTTCCAGATAATTATGACATCGGGGCTTTCAAGAAAAGCGGGGTTGCTTGTTAGTTTTTTTTTGATGGTCCCCATTTGTTTTTCTTGACCAGCCCTATAAAATAACGTGTAGGTACTCGTACCTAAACTCGAGTTCATAAGCGTTTGAGCGAAAATTTGATCAAATATATTTGAACACGCTCCTGGGCAAATATTCGAGCGTTTTGACCGCGCGGTCAAACGTCATTAGCGTCCCACGTTTATATAGCACAACGAAAGACGGAAAGACAAGTCACAAGAATTTTAATCACGCTAAATTCAGTATCGGGTATCGGTGTTGTTATAATTTTTCATTAAAAAAAACAACACTGGGCATCACCTCTTTAAATAACGCCTGCGAAGACACCAACGACAAAAAAAAAACTGCAAAAACGCTGAATATTCGCCGTCCTACGTAGAGCATCTAATATCGGACGTTTTTTGCAATACCGGTATTTTTTCGATACCGAAAATTCAAATACCGATATTCCGGTATTTCGGTATTTTTTCGATATTCGTATTGTTGTTGTTGTTGCTGTCCTATGGTACCCCAGTGGTACAAAGGGCCTTCGTGAGACGTCGCCATCCGCTTCTGTCCTGCGCCTGTTGCTCCGCGTCCCCCCAACTCAGCCCGGCCGCCCGCAGCTCGGCGTCCACGGTGCGCTGCCACGTGTGCGCCGGCCGGCCCCGCCGTCTGCTCCCATGCGGCCTCCACGTGAACGCGACCCTGGCTGTATTGTCCTCTGGTCTTCGGAGGGTGTGCCCTATCCACTTCCACTTCCGTTGCGCGATATTCGTATTACTAAAGTAAAATTAATGAGTTTCTCACTTCCAAAACCTTTCCGGTTCCGACAATCTTAAGTACGAGTAGGTAGCTAATATTATTTAAAAAAATGTCTAAGATTCTATTAATTCAATAAGTATTAATGCATTTGGGACTTGCAACTTTCGAGTGTTGCGACTGTAATACTGTATTTAATAGCAAAATAATTGGTATTTAGAGATCAATATCGAAATACCGGTATTATGCAATGTCAATACCGGTTTTGCCAACATCGGAATTTTGCTCCGATATTCCGGTATTATCGAATACCGGTATTCATGCTCTAGTCCTACGCCGTTGACAATGAAGTCGTGTAAAATATTTATTTTTTATCATATTTTTGCTCACAATATGAACTCGGCTGTATTGCCGAGTGTATGTCAGTCAGTCAGTGTGTTGTTTACTTGATTTAACAAGCACGTGTGTGCGCATGCGTCACAATCATTAGGGAGCATTATCTGTCGAGTTGTTCTTGTTACACGCAAGCCGCACTATACTTGGTTTGAATAGATATTTAACTAAATGTAAACAAAACATCGTCAATTTTGGTGTATTATTTTATTTTATAAACTTATTCACAATAGTAAGATGTTGAATTAAATTGTATTAAATTGAATTGTATTGTAATTAATTGAATTGGATAATTAAATTTATTAATGAAATTTCGGTGTAAGTATTAAATATTGAAATTCTCTTTTTTTATTCGACTGGACGGCAAACGAGCAAGTGGGTCTCCTGATGGTAAAAGATCACACCGCCCATAAACATCTGCAAAACCAGGGGTATTGCAGATGCGTTACCAACCTAGAGGCCTAAGATGGGATACCTCAAGTGCCAGTAATTTCACCGGCTATATATATTCTGTGCCGAAACACAACAGTGTAAGCACTGCTGCTTCACGACAGGATTAACGAGCAAGATGGTGGTAGCAATACGGGTGGACCTTGCATAAGGTCCTATCACCTGCAATTCTCTCATTAAATCATCTAAAAATTTACATTTCAGAATTGAAATACACTAGTCTAGTTTGTATTACAATGATAGATAAAGAAAATGTTTAAAATTCTTAACTGTAGGTATCAAATCTGACAGCTGGAGTTTGTTTACATTTAGTTAAATATCTGTCCAAACCAAGTATAGCTGCCATAATAACCGACAAGTCACGAAGGGTTCCGAGAGGACTTGCAAATCCCACTAATATTATAAATTCGAAAGTTTGTAAGTCTGTATGAGTGTTAGTTCATCACGTCTAAACCATTGAACTGATTTGGATGAAATTTGGTACACAGATAAATTGAGACCCGGGGAAGGACATAGAATAGTTTTATCCCGGAAAATTGCATATATCCCGCGGGATAGCGATAAAATAACTGTACGCGAACGGAGTCACCAACGGCCATTCAACTATTTCGAAAACTATTTAAACACAAAACAAATTACAAACAAAACAACAAATTAAAAACAAACGAATTAAAACAAATTTGCAATTAAATTACAAATTAAAACGAATAAACTACTTAAATTAACCACGTAATTTAAATGGAGTTAGACCAGATTAAATTGAATTTAATAGTAATAACCGATTAAAATTATAGGTATTATTCAAACATAATATATAGCTAGTCCCGTAGATACATATGGAGCGCATACAACTAATTGTCACTTAAAGTTAATCATATACCTACTATGTGTAGGTATGTTATGACTTGCAAATTAATACCTACATATACACCCGATCTATGTAGGTGTCGATTCCACGATGTTTTGCTATCGTTTTTATACTCTTCACTGTAAATCATCGTAGGAAATAGATCTCTTTGTTGATTTTTTGTTGTTTCAACAATTTATCTATGTCAGGGGCTCCCAAACTGTGTGCCGCGCCCTAACTAGGGCAAAGGTGCACATTTTTACAGCCATGTTGGTGACTAGATTTTTGACGAATTGCAGTATTTCGGATTCTATTACGGAAACTCTAAGCATATTACTTGTACGGCAGGCGAAATAAGTTGGTCTATATTATATATATCACTTTTTAATTAACAAGTTCTTCATCATCATCGTCCCAGCCTTCATACGTCTCACTGCTGGACACAGACCTCCTCTCAGAATGAAAGGGCTTGGGGCTGTCACCTGACAGGAGACTAGACAGACACGAATTTCTCCTATGCACCAACATTTCAACTTGCATTCTTTTCATTAGTCACTTAAATATATAGACTTTCACGGGATGACCGCAAAAGTAAAAAAAAATGGAGTTTAAATAGAAAATACAAAAAGACTCCAAAAGGTAATCTTAATTATATGAATGAAGCTACAACCGTACAACCGGTTAGGATTGCGTTTTCCTGGATTGGAAAGGGATAATACGAACCAGCAATAATAACAATGACTAATAATTGACGTGGTCAGTGTGCAGTAGTTGCGTACCCAGTTGCCATTATTAAACACTAAAATTCATGTATGACTAAATTATATCTCTATATTGGCTGGTGAATTTTCCTTTGGAAAATGCCATTGTCCCACTTATTAGTATTATTGTGTCTCCGTGAGCATTTGCGTGCCTATTTCATAAAATACCAATTGGCACTATCTTCTTAAATATAAAAATGAATCGCAAAATGTGTTGGTAAGCGCATAACTCGGGAACGACTGGTCCGATTTCGCTAATTCTTTTTTGTTGTGTTCGCTACTGTCAGGAGAAGGTTTTCATGGAGGAAAAAAAAAAAAAACGGGGGCGAAGCCGCGGGCAACAGCTAGTTTTAAATAAAGATATTATATAACAGTGTTAGGTACATATTTCAGTTATTTCAGAATTTTTTGATGATAGAACTCATGCCATACAAAGATCTTGGCAAAAAACAATACCTAACTCTACATTTATAAAAAACAAGCAATACTTTTTTTACTTGAAATGATTTGTTTCAAATTCGGCTTTATCGAGTTCCTTCCGGACCATTCAGTTGGATTCCCCGAAAGTTGAATTCCCATTAAGTTGGATCGCCATTAAGTTGGATTCCCCGAAAGTTGAATTCCCCGAGTTTATAGAGACTGCCAGGATAGAGCCTTTTCACTGCAAATGACTGATTGGTTGACATGCCATATATACCTAGGTGCTTCTCAGGTGTCTAACCTAACAATGAAAAATTCTTTCAGTTTGTGGCACGCAATTCTTCACCTGTATGACGTTTTACAAACGCTAAATGTGTCTTATGGACCTTAACTACAATAAAGAGTCAAGTAGAACATATATGTTTTGTAAACTCCCATAAACCTAAAAGCATATTTTTTCACATAGTTTTGCTAATTTCATTGATGATTTTCGCAAACTTTCGTTCCTATCAACTGCGCCTTTCATTAAAAAAAAACTTGCATTAAAGTTTATCCAATTTTGAACTTTATTCAGTCCAGTTAAATTTGCAAATTGTTCACCACGACCTTATCACTTTTACGTCATGTTAATACCAATAATACTTATATAACACCAAAGAGTAGTATGTAAGATACTAACCCTTCAAAATAAAAGACAATAAGTCAAGTAATTTGACATTTAAATTTCAACCTTCCGTGTCATTATCAAGGTTCATATCTAAACGAATGTGAATATGACTTGAATCCTTTAACTTCTGCTTAAACTAAATGTCAAATTGTTAAACTCAAGGCCTTTATTGCGAAGTGATAAAACACAATTTCGCATACACGGAACTAACGTAGTTGCGTAGAACATGCGTTGAAAGTATTTTTAGATCAATTTGACAGCCAAGGCTGAATGGAACCGATCGTAGCCCAAAAATTACTAAAGTAATTAAAAAAACACCAAGTTCTTTATCGTGTTATATTCAAAAATACTTACGGGTTAGGGTAATCCGAAACTAGACAACAAATCACGACACTTGCACTAAAAAGCACCCAAGTTTTTAAAAGTAAACACAGCGCGCCAATCTGTATTACCCGACCAAGTTGGAAAGGTCACGTTGGTAAGGTATCACGGTTGGTTCGAAAGGATTTTTAAGTTGACAGGATAATAATGGCTGGACACAATCGTACAGGCAGAGGATCGTAGACAGACTGGTGGTAAAATAAAATCGCTGTTCTGACGCCATACTTGTTTATAAAACTTTAACGTGATAACACTCTATCTGTATTTTAAGAAGTTTTAGATACACTATCGTCCTGATAATACTACGATAATGGTAAATTATTGTGTTAATTTTGTCTACAAAATGGAACAACAGCGCGCAATATAAATGTATGATAAAACATGAATTATTTAAGTTTACCTACCTATGTTGGTCTGTTGGCATAACATTGCATAAGGATTTGAGATATTGATGGTGATTTAGATTGATGACGGATGTTTATTTGATTAAACTAATTCTTTTTTCTTCCTTTTTCAATATGAACGATTTTTATGACCTGTATATCTCTACTAATAGAGTACCTACATACAAATGGAATAGAGTGCTTTTATACTAAACTAGAGTTGGATATTCGGTCGTATACAATACAATAAAATACAGTACAATACAAGGACAATACAAGGACTGTTTATCGAACACCAACACATAGTAAGCAGTATAGAAAAACAGGTATATATAGAGATTTTCCGCTACTACTACGCGGAATCCGGCTTCCTGTTCATTTTTAGGGTTCCACAAGTGTCTAGTAATCTAGTTCCTTTAACGCATTCACTGCCACCGTCGCATGATTTTAGGAATGCAGCTTCCACCATAATTTCTAAAAGCCGACTCAAAAAATGGCTTCTAGAAAATGTATTTTATTTTTTCGAGTTAATATAAGTAATAATAATAATATAATTTAAAAATCATTTATAACGACCTGTAACACCTGTTACCAATGAAAAAATTATTTTCATTTCATTTCATTTTTTCATTTCATTTTCATTTAAGTACATGCGTTTTCGGAACTTCACCCAGTGCCACTGTCATTATTCATACACTACGAATAAATAATATTCTCTAGAAACGTAACTAAGCCCGAAAAGCCATTCCGCGGAATGTCTACCGCGACGGGCGGGGTTTAAAATATCTACCGCGCGTCGCGCCAGTTCTGCCGTAAAACTTGAGATGTGCAGTCGCTCCGTGGAAAACTTACGCCGACTCTTACGCGGACCAATCGCAGGCCAGCGTTGTGTATGAGAGAGTGTGAGTGTTACGTGTTACGTTGTCATTGCTGTTAGTTTGTTTGCTAAAATGCTACAAATGAAATCACAATCGAAGCGTTCATGCTAGCAGTTACGTTTCTAGAGAATACTTATTCGTAGTTCATACATCTTAAACGCACTGTGCGTCGGTGGGTCCTGTGAAAGCCAGGTATGTACTTACGTTGGCTTTATTTGTTTGAAATTGTGTTTTTTTTTAATTTAGTTGATTACAGTGATTACGAATTACCAACTTATTATTATTTCTGAGCTTTATAGCTGTGCTATACACAGTACGAATTGTATTCATGTTAGTATTTTATTTTGTTAGTCGTAAATCCAATATTCTATTCATTTTCATCTCGCTTTACTAAACATTGATTTGATATACAACTCATAGCATTTATTTTTATAACAAACCAAAATACCTAACTTAACAAACCAAAATTTTACAAAACTAAAAATTACAAATAAAAAATGCCCTGGAAAATGACTTGGGGCATCGTCCCTGGGACGGAGGCCGCATTGCCCCTCTGCACCGCCAAACTTAAGCACTGGACCAAGAAGGTACCAGCCCAATGGTCTCCTGAGACGCCGAAGAGCTTGTCCGACACTTCTTTAACAAATCAATGTTTAGTAAAGCGAGATGAAAATGATGTAAATTCACTTTGTAATCTTTTTAAAAATAATTAAATAAATGAAAATATTCTATTCTATTCTTTACATATTTCTTTATAATTATGCTTTTGTCAGATCATTAGTTGTAATTAGTGAAAAACTCTTCGATAGACCAGCCGTACTCTTTGCCCCAGCCCGCTGTACCCGTACGCCATTTCCAAAATCTGAAAAGCAAAGAAAAGTTTAAGCATCATCAGCTGGAAGACGTCCATCATCATCATCATCATCATCATCATCATCATCAGCCTATGTTCGTCTACTGCTGGACATAGGCCTCTCCCATGGCACGCCACTGAGCACGATCCTCGGCCACTCTCATCCAGCTCTTGCCAGCCACCCTGCGAAGATCATCGCACCACCGAATCTGAGGGCGTCCTTCGCTACGTTTGCCGATCCGTGTTCTCCACTCAAGGAAGACGTCCACTGTTGAACAAAATCCCCCTTAGCCTCCTGCCTACCAAAGGTACTTTTTTGGGATAATTTTTGGAGCTTTCAAACCATATTACTTAGAGCTTAAGATGTTCAGAAAAAATAGAGGACAAAATCTCCGACTTTTCCTACAAGTTTTTCACTTTGTACTTTACAAAGGCCATCAGTGTCCAATTGTAATTATTTCTTATGTCCTTTCCAAAGGAAGAATGTAGGCATGAGGAAACGCCAGAATGAACGGCAACTCGCCACTTCTTTTCACTTCTTTTAAACATGCTTCGCAAAAATGACACGAAGTACAGTCGTTCTCGTGTATCGCCTAATCGTGTGTCGCACAAACGACACTTCGACAGGTCTTATTGTACATTTAAGACATTCAAAAAACTGTTTACATTTTGTGTTGGCAGAACATTGCAGTAGTATTCCCTATTACAGAATTAGAAAAATTGGTAGCTTGTCGCCGATTAAAAGTCGCGTAGTTATAAGTATGCAAAGTTTCATCCCTATTTATTTAGCCGATTTAGCGTGAAGGAGTAATAACCTAACCAACAAAAAGTTGTAAAACCCTCGACTTTGTCACTTCAATATCTCAAAAACGGCTAAACCGATTTTGGTACAACATATCTAAGAACCATTGCTAAAAAACCAGCTATCAAATAAAAAAAACTGCATTCAAATCGGTCCACCCGTTTAAGAGCTACGGTGCCACAGACAGACACACAGACAACAGACACACGTAGCGGTCAAACTTATAACACCCCTCTTTTTGCGTTGGGAGTTAAAAAACAATAACTCCAGTGAATGTCTTCCGGCTGATACTGATAAAATTTCACAACTACAGAATCTGTAATGGCAATTTAAAATCTTGATGTAAAACAGAAAAAATAATACCTACATTTACAAATGATCTAAAATCTAAACAATAAAAACGTCATAATAATAATTAAAAACTTATATAAAAAACTAATATAAATCTAAAAAAAGGCCCCTGTGGCATGGTTCCAAGAATGCTGCATTTCCTCGCTGTATGGCGATGCCAAGACGCTGTGCGAGGAAGCTACCAGCCCTCTTGTCTCCGGTGGCATCGCCGTCGACCAGTCTCTTTGCCAGTTGGCTGAAGAGATCCCTTGCGCCAAAGTATTACCTATTTGTTCCTCAATAAATCATGTATATTAATCTAAACAGAAAAACTTGTAAAAACTTACTGTGGTGGGCGCTTGGTCTTCGTAGTGGTCAGGTTCATAGACGGATTCCTCATTCCATATTTGTAACGCAAACGAGACTCTAACTGCTTCTTCTTCCTCGCCGCAAGCTCAGCCAGGTAGTTCTGGTGAATACTCTTCGCATATTTATCTAT
This sequence comes from Choristoneura rosaceana, assembly GCA_037349165.1. Taxonomy (NCBI): domain Eukaryota; kingdom Metazoa; phylum Arthropoda; class Insecta; order Lepidoptera; family Tortricidae; genus Choristoneura; species Choristoneura rosaceana. The sequence goes on from JAZBNJ010000050.1 coordinate 3,346,585, forward strand.
TTCCATTTCTTCTGGATCTGTTAAAAATGATTTTAGGTCAAGGTGGACCAATACCATGCAACAATAAGCCATACCAATACTCAAGTTTCTGGGACAACCGGAAGTATACCCTATTGAAGGATGCCATTGCCTACTTTCAGCTACTACATAATGCCATCACATGCTTTCAGCTGCTAAATAATGCCATCGCACGCTTTCAGCTACTAAAGAATGCCATCGCACGCTTTCAGTTACTAAAAGATGCCACTGCATGCATTTAGCTGCTAAAGGATGCCATCGCATGCTTTCAGCTACTAAAGGATACCATCGCTATGCTGAAGGAATGAAATATTATCATCTTCCTTTCACATACGTCAGCAACCATTCTCTTTTGCAAGCATCTCGTTGTATGTATGCGTGGTCTCAAAAAATTCTTCATTTTGTCCACGCAATAATATTTTGAGTGGCAAAACATTTGGCCCTCAAATATATGCAAAATCGGTAACCACTCTACACTGACGCGTGCAAACTCAACCAGACAATTTAGTAGACAATTAGTCTAACACATACCAAATGCTACCAGATGTTATGCTACCGCACGCTGAACCCAGTGTGGTGAAGGTGATACATGGGTTTGTGTAATTTGTGTGCGTTACAGTTTGGAGGTGGAGGAACTGCTCGAACTGAACACACATTTCTCTAGCTATCATAAGATCGCGGATGAGCAAAGTATGTTTCAGTTCATTGATATGGACCTCGGCAAAGTAACGCCTGATTCATTAAACTATATATTACCAGGAGTTGATAGAGTCTCATAGTCCGGACCATCTTTGCTGGTGCCTGATGCCAGGCCATACTTCGCCATTATCTCGTGCATCATATTGCACCATTGGATGATGTGGCGTGTGTAATCTAATATATTTATGTAGATGAACCACACCCAACTGGAAGGAGCGTAGTTCTCCACTGCAATAAAAAAAATAAACACATGAAACAGTTAACAATAGAAAGAAATGTAAGTACTTAAAAGTCGAACTCTCTTAAAGTAATACATGGTAATACATTCAAATTAATCTTTGAATGATAAGTACATAGAAACAAGATAACAAGAAACGTGTATTCGTAGACAGACACTATAATGAAATTAATGAAAATACTTATAAAAGGACCAAAAATTTTAAATGTACCTAAATATTATAGTCGAACCATTTGATTTCTGACCCACCGTAGAACGTTCTTACAGTAAGCGTCTGAATGAATTCCCTGTCAAGCAATGCGAGGTCACTATGACTTTTTCTACGAAAAGGTTCCACAGTGGATCACGATTCAGTTGTTTCGATAATAGGTACATCAAAAAATACACGTAAGTACATAAATAAATACAGTCACCTAGAAATAGAGTCGTATCAGATATTTATGCATGCTTTTTTGTGTTAGATATTAGTGCTGGTACGATGGCATCCTTTAGCAGCTGAAAACGTGCGATGGCATTCTTTAGCAGCTGAAAGCGTGCGATGGCATTCTTTAATAGCTGAAAGCGTACGATGGCATTCTTTAGTAGCTGAAAGCGTGCGATGGCATTCTTTAGTAGCTGAAAGCGTGCGATGGCATTCTTTAGTAGCTGAAAGCGTGCGATGGCATTCTTTAGTAGCTGAAAGCGTGCGATGGCATTCTTTAGTAGCTGAAAGCGTGCGATGGCATTCTTTAGTAGCTGAAAGCGTGCGATGGCATTATTTAGTAACTGAAAGCGTGCGATGGCATTCTTTAGTAGCTGAAAGCGTGCGATGGCATTCTTTAGTACCTGAAAGCGTGCGATAGCATATTCTGACCAGCAATGCGTAAGTATATTGTAGTGTTTGAAATCATCCAACTAAATGCGATTCGATGCTGATACATGTGAATCCGCCGTTAAATGACTCCACAGGGTAGCATGACAACCGACTGCAACCGCCTGATGTCATTTGGTAACCGATTCCACAGACTGCTAACGAGCACGGAGAAAGATTCAGTGATTGGGATTTGGTGATTAGAAGTAATACGAACTTGGATGCTCGAGGAATCGGTAGGCGACCATATCATACAACTCCAGCGTGTTCATGTATTTTGACACGATGACATGCGTCAAGTATCCAATCTGAAATAAAAGGTGCCAAACAATAAGTTCAAACGTTTTTAGGTACAGTCACCAGCACCAATATCTGATGCAACAAGCGTGCAAAAATATCTGACACGTCAATCCGGCCTTACAAATAAGAGTCATAGGTATCAGATATTTATGCACGCTTGTTGCATCAGATATTGGTGCTGGTGACAATACATAGTTTCGAATCTATGCCACCATAAACGTACCGTCGATTTTAGAACCTAAGGGCTTTGCGCGGGATAATGCCAAAAGGCTGGACGGTATGTCTCTGAGTCCCTGGAGGATGGGTCGGGTTTTAGTCTAGGACGCAACCTGCGTCGATACCCTGTAGTCTCTTCACACCTCCAGCAGGGCTACTCCGAAACTCGATTACTTGAAGTTCGTGTCGTGCGGTCCCTCTTGCTCTCGTATCAAATAGTATAAGAGTCAGAGGGACCGCACGACACGAACTTCGAGTTTCAAGTTGCCCTGCTGGGTAGGTACAACAAAAAAAGCTGACACAGCGCTTGAAGCGGCCTAGGGCAGGAAAATATTAAAATACCATAGGCTCGGTTCAGCATACAACTTCGTTGCTGTCGGTTTCTTGGGGTTCTTGGGGTCCCGGCGCATACAAATTAATTCAAGAAGTGCAAAAGGCCTGGTGGACACTACTGGAGACCAAAAGGCTAGCAGGTACCTATTTATTTCTGTCAACGAATCGCCATCGCCATTCAACGAGGGAATGCTGCCAGCCTTTTGGGCACCATGCCACTGGGGGCTTTTTTTACATTTAATTTAGTCAGTATTAAGTTTTTAAGTTAGGTCATTAGTTTATAGTTGAGTTTTACTTACGGTTATCTTTTCTTAAAATGACATGTTAGGTCAACTGGGGATATGTCGCCTACGGGGCTAATGCGTTCATTCCAATTATCATAAGAAAAACATCCTTTAGAACTACTCACGCCATTTTTTTTAAAGGCTTCGGCACTAAAAGTACAAAAAATGATCACTAGATGTCGTGGCTGAGCTCTTTTTTTTAGTAATCCACCAACGAGGTCAATTAGACGCTATAGCCCCGAATATTTTTGTTCAGCTAATTACCCTAAACTAAAGTTAGAATTTGGCGTACAAAATAATAATTAACTTTATCATGTGTACTTTTAGAAAATTTACTATGTACCTTTTATTTTTCATGCATTGTTATATTATATATAATTATAATTATTCAAGATATAAATCCAACATCACAAAATACAATAGACAAACACTAACCTAGTCAAATAACTTGCCCCTTGCCATTCCCGGCGCAAAGGTGCCCATAACGCTCGCGGCATTTCCACGTTGGATAGCTATGGACAGCCTTTGCGCCAGAAAAGACTCGAAGCGAGGGTCCTCCCCTTTTTGTCTGAGTCATAAACCCCCCCCCCCCCCTTTACCCTTCCCTCGTCCCCTTTTTGTCTTTTTGTGTGATATTTTTGTATTTCCTTTTGTACAATAAAGAGTATAAACAAACAAACAAAACAAAAAAACATATAAAATTATCTCGAATAAAATTATTTCTACTAATCAGATCACATAATACCAGTAAAAGAGCGCTTTCACCCCACCTGGGGCTATAGCGTCTAAAATCCCAGCTTTTACAGGAACGTAATTTAGAAGTTATTAAAAATGCCATAAAATGGCACTAAAATATGAAATTAGATCAAATATGCTAGCTTGTATCATAAGTTATAGCTTTTAAGGATGTACGGGCAATTCCAGAAATAGTGGCACCGGCAGGTTAAAGTTTTTTGTCGAAAAAAAATGGGCCAGTTTTACCAATTGAGTTTGACAAATATTTTTTAAATATTTCAATTGGGGCATATTTGTAAAGGGCACCACAAAATTCATAAAAATACAGAAATTGTGGCGTGTTGAAATTTTGGAGATACAGGTTAAAGTTACATTGCGCAGGTTAGTAGAGAAAAGATTACAGGTTAAAGTTAAATTTTACAGATTTTGTGCAAAAGAGTATGTATCAAGAGGCGAAGGGGTTGAATTATGCTTTGACACCGAAACGAACTCCTTATAGAACCGTAATCAGTAGCATGGAATAAGTAATTATGCACAATAAAGTGACTTCGAGTGACGCCGATGTCCTAAGGCAAAATGTTGCGGTTATTTTAAGAAAGGCCAGTTTACCGTAAAACAATGTCACTGCGGAAGAGCGTTTGGCTTTAAGTAATATTTGGAAGAACCAGGAGGTTTTTCGTACGTAAGCGAGCAAGGGTAATGCCGCTGTTGTGATGGACTCTAATGATTACGAGAGTAAAATAATCAATTTGTTGGATGTCGATCAGGTCTATAAGCCAGTGTCGTACAAACCTACGGCCAGAATCACGCGCCGTATAAGGACTGTTACTAAAGGATGTGTTTGACGGTGATGATTTTGAGCCATTAACGCGCAGCTGCCGAAGTTATATGGTTTGCCAAAGGTGCACAAGACGGGCGTGTCTTTAAGACCTAAGTATCGTAAGTCAAATGGCTTCTCCTAACTTGCGAAACACGTAGCATCGATGTTGTGGCCGCTTGTGGGGAAAACGTCATCTTATGTTAAGGATTCTCGCCATTTTGTAGAAATTCTCAGCAGCGAACTAAAATAATTTCTTTGCTCACCCGCGACCTTAAGATAGCTAAGTCTATGCAAATTATGCGTGTTCATGCAGTTCCTCCACCTCCACACTGTACGAACACACACAAATTACACAAACCCATCTATCACCACCACCACAACTCACTGACGCGTTTCGAACTCAACCAGAGCTCATCCTCAGAGTGACACAACCGTACACCATGCTACCAGTTGTTAGACTAACAAACCACCACCACTGTTTTAATTTGTCAAACAAAACAAAAAACTACCCGCAAAATATTAATAAATTTTAAATGTGATACAAAACTACCTTGATTTTTTAATTTTATTTATTTATTGTCAAGGCATGTTTAATAACTACCGTTGCTAAAATTAGACCCAAGCCGTAGCAAGGGAGATGACACTAAATTTATTTGCTCATTAATAATAGACCCCATACTATTGTACCTAATTATCTCCATACATTCTAACACATCAAGACGAAACCCCTTGTCACAGTAATGTAACACTTCATACGAATCTGAGTCCGATATAGAATGATTTAATTCCAACAGATGCTTGGCAAAATTAGATCTTTCAGGATGCCCGTTCCTATATGCCGATACATGCTCCTTAAACCTAGTATTAAAACTGCGCCCGGTCTGACCTACATATACTTTACTGCAGTCATTACAAGTGAGCTTGTATACACCCGATTTAGTTCCTTTATCCATCTTCTCTTTGTGGTTACAAAGTTTAGAGTACAAAGAGTTGTTAGTTTTAAAGGCTACATTAACATTGTTAGATTTTAAAATGTCATAAATTCTATCAGACAAACGACCAACATATGAAATACTACACCTATATTTGTTAGAAGACTGAGGAGGCAACCCGGCGTGAAGCATGCTATTCACTATCCGTGCTTGCTTCCTCCTAACCAAACCATCTACCATCGATTTCGTATAGCCATTTGACGTTGCTATCTGATAAATAGTATTTAACTCTGAAATCGATGACGAAATCGATGGTAGATGGTTTGGTTAGGAGGAAGCAAGCACGGATAGTGAATAGCATGCTTCACGCCGGGTTGCCTCCTCAGTCTTCTAACAAATATAGGTGTAGTATTTCATATGTTGGTCGTTTGTCTGATAGAATTTATGACATTTTAAAATCTAACAATGTTAATGTAGCCTTTAAAACTAACAACTCTTTGTACTCTAAACTTTGTAACCACAAAGAGAAGATGGATAAAGGAACTAAATCGTGTGTATACAAGCTCACTTGTAATGACTGCAGTAAAGTATATGTAGGTCAGACCGGGCGCAGTTTTAATACTAGGTTTAAGGAGCATGTATCGGCATATAGGAACGGGCATCCTGAAAGATCTAATTTTGCCAAGCATCTGTTGGAATTAAATCATTCTATATCGGACTCAGATTCGTATGAAGTGTTACATTACTGTGACAAGGGGTTTCGTCTTGATGTGTTAGAATGTATGGAGATAATTAGGTACAATAGTATGGGGTCTATTATTAATGAGCAAATAAATTTAGTGTCATCTCCCTTGCTACGGCTTGGGTCTAATTTTAGCAACGGTAGTTATTAAACATGCCTTGACAATAAATAAATAAAATTAAAAAATCAAGGTAGTTTTGTATCACATTTAAAATTTATTAATATTTTGCGGGTAGTTTTTTGTTTTGTTTGACAAATTAAAACAGTGGTGGTGGTTTGTTAGTCTAACAACTGGTAGCATGGTGTACGGTTGTGTCACTCTGAGGATGAGCTCTGGTTGAGTTCGAAACGCGTCAGTGAGTTGTGGTGGTGGTGATAGATGGGTTTGTGTAATTTGTGTGTGTTCGTACAGTGTGGAGGTGGAGGAACTGCATGAACACGCATAATTTGCATAGACTTAGCTATCTTAAGGTCGCGGGTGAGCAAAGAAATTATTTTAGTTCATTGATATGGACCTCCGCAAAGTAACGCCTGATTCAATAAATTATTCTCAGCAGCATTAAGTTGGAACCAGAAGACGACGTTGTGGTGAGTTTTGATGTGGCGTCGCTTTTCACCAGTGTTTCTCTTAAAGAATGCTATGAGATAATTCGGGGGAAGTTAATCAATATCTGGATGGACAAGCGTGGAATGTGAAATTGTTGAAGCGGTACGTCGATGATGTTTTATGCGTTATGAAAGGTGAGAAACCTGAAGTGGAACAGTTTATTGCATATCTTAATTCCATTCATACAAAGATTAATTTTACTTATGGGTTGAAAGATGGGCATACATTAGCTTTCCTTGATGTAAAGGTAATGGCGAGAGCGGATGGTTCTTTGACATATACCGTCGATAGGAAGCCGACGCACATAGATAGGTTTCTGAATGCATCGTCTCACCACTATCCCAGACATCTCATCCTTTGCGAGTTCATTGCAAAATAGGGCATTTGATTTCTGTGACTGAGGACGAGTTGAAATATGTTCAGGAGGTAATAAAGTGTGACGGATATGTGGTGACTAAATGGCAGCCCAGAAGGAAACGTAGAACCAAACATCCTGATGTAGCTAGACAACCTGCGTATATGTCTTACGAGTATGTGAAAGGAGGGACGGGGAGCCGTTGTAGGCAAGTATTCCATCAAGGTAGTGTACACACCTTTGTCCAAAGTCGCGAGGCATATTAGGACACCTAAGGATGTCGATCCCTTACAAACGAAAAGAACAATAACTGAGAGGGACAAGGAACATATTGCAGCTGTTAAAAATCGCCAAGTGAACAAGTTGGCATATCAACAACTTTAGGTGCTAATATACCCTAATGGCGAAATCGTAAATGCCACTCAAAATTATTTATTACTTTAACCTGCCAAGAGTCATTTTAACCTGTATATAGATTACAAGTGAAAGTGACACAGGTTACAGTGAAAAGTAGGTATACTAGACGATTACTAAAAAACCGTTAATAATATGAATGCCTCACTCTTAGTACAATCAGATATGAGTATATAGAACATTTTAATTAAATAAGTAAAAAACGTCCCATATCAATATCGTCTAATAATCACGACAAGTTAAAGTAACAATACACGTTACAAACTCCAGATTCCTGCCTTCGATCACTTGTCACCACAAAACTATGTTCGTACAGCGAATTACAGCGAATGCTCTGCTTGGCGATTAGATGGATACTGACGGAATGTTTTGCCGCAAATTATGGTCTACAAATGTTATTTCTGTGTGAGTGAGACGCTGTACTGTGAACACACAGGTAACAGTGAAAATATCGCTGGACAAATTTCGGGCGTGGATATTGTTATTTGAAAATGATATATAAAATCCGTGCAACATATTTTTGATAAAGTTATATTCCTGTTGTCATATAGCGCTATATTTTTTTAACATAAAATCGTATACGAATAAACTAAACAACTAAAACTCGAAGAGTGTCGCGTTTGGACAAGACAGGTTACAGTAAAAACTGGCACTATCTATTTTTTTTTATTAAACTGATAGATTGAAATTTAATAAAAATGCCTGGCCTTTGTGTATTCGATTGGTTTTTACCTGTGAACATTTTTATTTTTTCTGAAAACAATAAATTGAGCATAGTTTCTATTCAAAAACTAAATGACAGGTTAAGGTGCCACTATTTTTGGAATTGCCCATACACAATGTGTTTTTTATAATCTGATAACGCATTAGCCCCGGTTCACCTCACGCATAATGCCCGGTTCACATTATTCCGGTAAATTCGTTCTAGCAGCATGACACTGCGGTGCTCTATCGATTTGCAAAACTCGTTTGGATCAGTGGCGGACTAACAGGGGGGCGGAAGGGGCGGCCCGCCCCGGGCCTCCGGTCTTGTGGGCCCCCAAATGCCTCCGCGTTCCCCTGATCAAATCCTACAAGACTGAAAATGTGCTTAGTACCTAAATTTTTTTAAACTGCATTTTTTTTAAAGGTTGGGTCCTCATTCAACTTTGCAGCCCCGGGCCTCTGACGGGCTTAGTCCGCCACTGGTTTGGATTGTGTGTGACCCTGCAATCTATCGCTAGTGTCACGATTTTACTAGAATGATGTAAACCAGGCATATCATAAATCATATCATACCTCAAAAGTGTGTGTATTTTCATAGTATTCTCGCAAACTGAAGTAACGGAGCAGGTCAATACGTCTGGAAAGACACAAAGCTTTTGTAAATAAATCGGCCAAGAGCGTGTCGTACTCGCCCAGGATAGGGTTATCCAATGATACCTCGCACTATGAAATTAGACAGACGGATAAAAAAAATCATTCCTGCTTTACCTACTTCTACTGGGTGCCCAATTAAAAAAAACTACGATTTTTTCTAGCACTTTCAGGAACTCCTCAACGGTTATTGGAATCGACTTGAAATTTGGTACTTATGTGCCGTTGAGGAGCTCCGTCCTGCGGAGACGATCCTAGCCGGACCATCAGGATGTCACTACCAAGGCTCGGATACCGGTTAAATTTCCAAACCGTTATCATGTCCTTGGCGCAAAACCTTTTCATTTTGGTTTCGTTCGCGAAACCGTTATTTTTAAACCGACTTTTAAGGGAACTCGATACGATAAGGGAACCGTACTCGATAGCGACGGCGTAAATTATTTGTATGGAGAATTGTACAGCGCCTCTACAAATAATTTACGCCGTCGCTATCGAGTACGGTCACTGTAAACTCATGTTAGTGGTACAGCTGTTACTCGTCGAATAAACCGGTTTATTAAGGTTATAGTTAAGTTTTTTAAAACGTTCGCGTTCTTATGAAACTTCGGAGTTAAACCGAAATAAGTAAACCGGTATTTGCCGCTATTTTATAAACCGGTTCCGAGCCTTGGTCACTACCAGAGGCCGTATTGCCTAATGTTTTTAACACTCGTGATCGCAATCAAATAACATATTTCGCATACAAAAATTGTCATTTTATTGCGATCGCGAGTGTCAGAAACGTTAGGCAATAAGGGATTTACATAAGAATATCAAATTTGAAGCCAATTCGGCTACTGGAAGTGCGTCAAATTCACTTTTTTTTTTTATTCGACTGGATGGCAAACGAGCAAAATTTCACCCATATGTATATAATGTATGTACATATATACATTATACATACATAAATACACACATTGCAAGATAAATGAAAACTTGTAAAGTATGTTTCTTTTCGCTTATGATCCACACATTCGATTTTCGGATTTCGTAGTAAGTAGCCCTATAGTTACGTACGCCCGTCGCCACGTGCTCTGTATGGTATAACACAACTTTGTGACTTGTTCATAGCTCGGATTGAGAAATTTTATTTGTTGATAGAGGTTAAAGTTGTCTTGTGTTTGCTGCTGCCGGAGGATATCCTTCGGGTTGATATGCCGGTATTCTGCGATAAAATAAATGTCATAAGTTCATAACAGCAAGGCTACCACGAAATTCGAAAATCGAAGTTCGTATCGTACCGTCCCGCCTACGCTTATGTTATTTAATACGAGAGTGAGAGAGACGGTACGATTCGAACTTCGAATTTCGTGTTTCGGAGTAGCCCTTCAGCTATTAAATTCCGCTCCGGGCACGATGTGCAAGTTGCAGAAAGTTCTCGGACTGGAAATTTACACAAGATATATAGGAAATTCAAATGTAAGAAACGGAAATTTTAATACCCTCACAAAATTGATAATATTTCATATTTCTAAAACTATTTGCTTCTTTTCTCTGTATTTTGTTTGGAAAGAGAAAGTCGCTGGTATTTTTTAAATTTCGCTACGATTATTAATTAATATATTAAAAAAAAAATATTATGTGCTTATTCTAAAAGAGCATAACTCCAAAACTACCCCACAATAGATCCATTATTTTTGTCTAGTCTGTATTAAAAAAAAAGATCATGTAAATCTGCAGGGCTACTCCGAAACTCGAAACTCGAAGTTCGTGTCGTGCGGTCCCTCTCGCTCTCGTATCAAATAGTTTAAGTGTCAGAGGGACCGCACGACACGAACTTCCAGTCTCTAAGTCTCTGACGTAGACGTTGTCAAAATTATAACAGTTCCATTCTCTGGTGAAAAAGGCAAAGGAAACATATCTATGCTGTGGTAGTGTTGGGAAATTCAGATATATATAATTTTTTATAGGTTTTTAGATATGGAGAAATAAATTATAATAAATATTTTCCCATGTTCAGGAGCTCTTTCGTTTCCTGTAGTAATCTATAGGTGTTAAAAAAAATGAAATCTCGTCAGTCTCCGAAATTTTCCTAGGTATTTATATGAAAAATTCCGCAATTTTGGAAAATTGCTCCCTTTAGCACATCAGTACAGAAAGCATCCTTACAGCCTTAAAACCGACATAGGTAGCGACAGCCTAGTCCGAGGGTTGCCGACGGTGCTGGCTGAAAATCAGCGCTGGGGTGTTTTTAAAGCTACAGCATTATGCTGAGCCAGTGTCCGATTCATAACCGCAATGACACATACCTTTGTGTTGTTTATTTGTACCTAACAATATTGTTCTCTTGTGTTGTGAATAAATGTATTTTCTTTCTTTCTTTCTTTTAGTCAACGTGGGCTGTACAATTATCAGCTTCTCCGAGACCACAATGAGTAGATTTGCCGTGGCTCTACCCTCATCTAACCTTCCTACCTTTTGTTATTAATACGTACTTAAACTCGAGCCTTGTGTTTGTGTCCAGTTGTAGCTCGCGTCACTTATGTTCACCAAGTCGGCTAGGTTTTGTGCTGACAGCTCGTTCAGCCATGGAGCGAGGTCCACGGAGTTCGCTGCGATGCATTCTTCGGAAAACACTGAAAGCCACACCACCGTATCAATCTGTTGCACTGCTCTGCAAGGCTCGAAACCGGTTTATAAAATAGCGGTAAATACCGGTTTATATCGGTTTAACTCCGTTTTTTCATAAGAACGCGAACGTTTTTAAGAACTTAACTATGACCTAAATAAACCGGTTTATTCGACGAGTGACACCTATGAGTTTATCCTGTGCTGGAATAAACCGGTTTTTATTGATCCAAACCGGTTAATCTGACAAGAACTTTATGGGAATGTTCCCTTAAAAACTGGTTTAAAAATAACGGTTTCGCGAACGAAACGAAAATGAAAAAGTTTTGGGCCAAGTACATGATAACGGTTTGGAAATTTAACCGGTTTTCGAGCCTTGCGGCTCTATTGATCTCCCCATAATTATTGACGTGGAATCGACATTAGCCGATAGGAAAAAGCTTAGTCTATGCAATAAAGCTGTGGCTCATTAGATCCGCCCGGCACTCGATCAGCAATCAGCAAATACAGGCATGTCGATGCCATTAACCGTTGAAGAGTTAATTCTGTCCTGCGGAGACGATCCTGGCCAGACTACCAGGATGTCACTACCAGATATTGTCACAAAACTCAATACGACTACTGGATGTTGGTCGAATTTAACTTGCAAGATTTGACTACAGACAACGGACAGGTTTAACACTTTACGTCTATGGGAGGTACCCTAAAAAAATTGTTTATGAATTTTTAATTGTACTACTTTGTTGGCATAGTTTACCTATATATCCGTGCAAAATTACAGCTTTCTAGCATTGATAGTCCCTGAGCAAAGCCGCGAACGGATAGACAGACAGACAGACATGGCGAAACTATAATGGTTCCGTTTTTGCCATTTTGGCTCCGGAACCCTAAAAAAACAGCGAAAAAGTTTAATCAGATCTATAACTGAGTAATTCAACGATTTTTATTTTAAGTATTTGGCCTCATGAATACTTACGAGAAAAAATAAAAATATTAATCACAGACCAGCACGACATTCTGCTGCGCCATACCGTTACTTAATTTAACGCTGAGGTACATTTAATACATACCTAATTATTTTACATAAGATAAGGTTAATGAAACACTGATTAAAATATTATGCTTATTTATGACAACTATAAATAACTACGAAGGTTGGGAGCATGGGAATTGAAAATGATATTTTCAGTTCTCATGCTCGTAAAGTTCGTGTTTATGGTGTATCTAGGCGACATAAAATGACTTTTTATGCTCTAGTGCATAAAATAAAATCTTCGTCTAAGACCAAGGTAATCAGGTGTCAAACAAAAAAGTTTCTATATATTTTTTAAATAACTTTTGATTTATATAAAACTGAAAATCAATCCAATCAATCATAATAAATCAGTAAAATTAAAATAATGGAATTATTATAATAATGCAAAGAAATAAAGATACATAGAAAGTGAATCATTGTTTTCATTGATGCTATTTCATTTCCTCGCCATCGAAGTGAAAAACAGAGTGTAAACTCGAGCATGAAACCTATTTTCCCCTCGACCTGTCATCCACCCTCGGCGTACCGGCTCGGGTGGCTATATAACCGTCTCGGGTAAAATGGTACGTTTTATGCTCTCGTTGTACACATTTCATTGTTGCATCTAACAAAAGTATGTTAAAAAGTGAGTTCTTTCATGTCTATCATATATTATGTGCAGTACCGGTTTTAGCACTTCCAAAATCCGGCGAAATTTCCACGACGCCCGCCCTACCGCGCTTGTGTCACATGGTAGTTTATGGCCTGTCAAATAGAGGACAGTGGCACAGTATCGTAATTAAATAATTAAGTACCGAATCCAGTCACCACGTTACAGGCCCAGCCCAGTGGGGGACCAACAGATATTTGTAAGCCCCATTGTGTGTGTTGTTTCTTGTAATAAACCATTTTTATTTATTTATTTATTTAGTATAAAAAACCGGCCAAGAGCGTGTTGGACACGCCCGAAATAGGATTCCGTAGCCATTACGAAAAAATTAAGTCATATTTTTCTAACGATTTCGTATTTTGTACGGAATATTCCAAGTTTAGGTATATTTTTTACCTTCGGCTGCTATTTACTCTTAAACTACTAATAATTCTCAAGAAAACTTAATCGTTACAGTTTTCCTTGCAAGTTTGATATACTTACTACCATCCTTATTTTTTTATATTTACATACTTTTAAAACACAATACCGAAATATAAAAAAAAACACATTATAACACTTTTCTTCTAACGAAATAATGTTATAATATAATTTTTTAAACCATTACGATACAGGGCAAATCCAAAAAGTTTATATCACGAAGTTTTGATTCCAATTTTCAGTTGTCTGTAGCAATGCCCTAGCAGCAAAGCAAAGTGAAATCCTAGTATAAGTTCTGGCAATGCAGGTAATTCTCAATGGTTCTTGAACACATGATAGAGGATTTAATATATGAACATAGATAAAATATTGTATGCAACTGTACGTAATTAGGCCTTAAAACACTCATGTGACCCTTTGAAACCACACTCGTGTTTTAAGGACCCCTATTACGGTACAGTTGCATAAATAGCTATTTTTGAATTTTTTATTGTACTGTAGGTAATATCGATATTACAGCACTTGTGTAACTGTGACTACATTAGTGTGTAATGAACTGTCAAGTTGGTGCATCTAATTCTAGACTCAAGTAAAGGTAAAGGGCCTAGGCAGTTCCCTACTCTGCCTAATGACTAATAAAAGGACTAGGTATAAAAGGTCCCAATAATAAAAAAAAACCTTTTACTCTTCACATTTTATTTGCGAAAATGCATTCCATCAACTTCTTTAAAGTCATTCCACAAAACGCTGTCGTTCATACCGTGGCCTTCCATCCACTTTTTCTTCCTTAAATCTGGTTTTAATTTATTTTCCGCCTTTTTCATATCCACACCATTCCTTCGGCTGTCACCTGCTGCATAAAAAATGCAATGAAAAATAAAGAAAGGCTGCCCGATTTTCCCGATAAATAGTTATTTGTGTCACAAGGGAGCAAAATGGTGTATTTACAGCGAGGACGTACATTGAATCCAGGATGTAGCGAAGGATTTTACAAAAGAATCCTGAGCGTTACGAGGGCTTCTAAAGTAGAATCCTGAGTGTAGCGAGGGATTCAAGTGTTAACGCCCAAGATGAAAATAATTTTGCTCCCGAGTGACTCATTCGACTTTTCACACCGAGCACTAAGAAACTTGAAAAAAATAATTCTAAAGATTGTAATTAATTAATATAATTCTACATAATTCCCGTGTCGGGGCAGATATTTGTATGAAAAATACGAATGTTTGTTCTTGGGTCTTGGGTGTTTAATATGTATTTAAGTATGTATCTATCTATATAAGTATATGTTTATCCGTTGCTTAGTACCCATGACACAAGCTTTGCTAAGCTTACTTTGGGACTAGGTCAATTGGTGTGAATTGTCCCGTGATATTTATTTATTATTGTTTATTAAAGAACACCCGCGTAGAAAATGGCGTGGCTTTACAATTATCAATTTCTAAAAATGGCATTTGCAATAAAACAGAAAAGCCTTGAACTGAAAAGTTGCACTTTGCTCCCTCTCGTCAGGGAGAAAAAGTTACTTTTCTGAAGGAAAGGTGCGAAAAAATCATACTCCTTTCCATTCATCCTACAAAGGTCCTACATTCCTAATTTTCCTAGTTTTGTGCGATATTGACATACCTTGACGACGCACCGGGTCCCTACTGCCCCTGGACCTAAATCAGTAAGTAAGGACAGTTTAGTAGATACATCATGTCAGCCGAAAGACGTCCACTGCTGGACATAGGCCTCCCCCAAGGCTCTCCACTCACACCGGTCATCTTGTACCTTGGGGGGAAAATTCCTTAGTCGCCACGCTTGGCAGGCGGGTTGGCGACCGCAGTAATATCCGATGGTTCGCGGAGAACGCTGCTGCCCATCCTCCGGTTCATCCCTTAGTCGCCTCTTACGACACCCACGGGAAGAGAGGGGGTGGTGTAATTCTAGACCGACACCACACGGCACAGTAGTAGATACAGTAGCAGTTAAATAACAAGTTTAAGGGGCTGTTTCACCATCCATTGATTAGTGGTATCTGACGGTTAAATGTGATGCCGTCTCTATTTGTTTTGTTCGAACAGACGGAGACGGCATCACATTTAACCGCCAGTTAACACTAATCAATGGATGGTGCAACGGCCTCTAAGCCACATGAAAAATTATCAGTTAGCAAGAAGAACTACCCTAATATACCTACCTAATATATACATCCATACTAATATTATTATTATTTATTTATATATATATGTCGGAGCGTCGGAACACTGGCCACACCGGTGACTGTTGGAAAAGATGTTTATTTTAATTTAGATCGAACTGTCAATAGTCAACTATGATGATTGTTTAATCACGTTAATTTAAATGCTTCTTTAATTATTATTGCTTTATCGAAACGTCAGGTGATGACAGGTCATGTCAGGTATCACTTGGGGGTGGTCTGTGTTTAGTTCATACTGAATCTGCGGGTAGGTCGATATACGTCAGAATGACATTTAATGTCGGTTATAAAACGGGGACGACAGTCTTGATCGAGGAGTCGCACGGAGCACAAGTGTCTAACGTAATCCATTTGCATCGACTAAGTGCTTTGAGTTTAATTGCCAATTATTAGTGATTTTGTGTACTTAGTGCTTGTGCACCTAATAGCAGTCCTTATTTCTGAGATTGAAAGAGATTTGGAATATAGACCACGCAGTGTATGGGCATAAGCACAGAACTCTCCGCGTTTTGATAATTGCTTAGCATCCTTCGTTACTTACGAACCGTGCAGTAGCTTCAATGTTAATTTGAGCCTTAATTGAATAAAGATTGGCTTTACAAGAGAAACACGAGTGTAATCATTTCTATCATATTGACCGTCCTTGAAGAGGGCTAAAGAAGGAGACCAGAACTTGGCTATGCTGAACATATATCCTGACACATCTGCGTACCTGTCTATCTATCTCTCTGTGCGATTATAATTCGACAGGTAAATAATGCTACCCACTTAAGTTAGAAAAAGAAAGAAAATAGTGTCACTCTCTTTACCTGCCCACAACCCACCCATCTGTTCTCCGATATCAGAAGTGGGATTGAGGACGTTATGCAACACAAGAGAATAGTGAAGATACTTATCTTATATGAACAATTATCGCCGAGTAACGTAACCAGAATTTTATCTAAAGATGAAATAAGTAGTATCTCTCCGTGCTACTAGACGAAGAAAAGAAGAGGTGAAGAGGAAAAATGATGAAGAGGAGAAAATAACGAAGACTCTGGAAGGGAAGGATCCTGCAACAAGCGACTGCGTCTGCTGTGCCTCATGTGCTACCACGTGACTTCTCGTGTGGTTTACAGTTCCTGCTCCGAGGACTCTGAAGGTCATGTAATCGTTCCATTCTTCTCTGAAGTAATTATGAGACTGCTTAAGTTGATTTTTAAATCAAGCAGCAACCAAACGCGATTGATTTTATATTACAGGTTCTGTTCATTGGGTCGACGTGTACCTCTTTGGTTTCAACTCTGCTTCGGGCGACACCCAGCGCCGAGTAGACATGTGCTTCATTGGGAACCCGACTAGATGAAAACAATCTGGTGAGTCGTTTTCATATTGTTGCGATTTTGGGTGATAAATGTTGACATCAGAAACAAAAACTGTTTTAAGTTTTGTTACAAAACTAAAAGTGGCTCCGAAGCGGTGGCGTTTCGTGTGCTCTGCCTGCCCCATTTGGGAGTGCAGGCGTGATGTTTGTATGTATGTGTTTGTTGTTACAAAGATCACGTATTTTGGTTAAAACGATGAGCAGTTCGTATTTTAAGATCTACATTGGAACCATGATGCTAGGCATCATATCGTAGTGATGGTGATGATCATGATGATGGTAATCGTGATAGTGATACCGATGCCGATGCTGACGCTGACGCTGATGCTGATGCTGATTTTGATGCTAATGCTGATACTTATGTTGATGCTGATGCTGATCCTAATGCTGATGCTGATGCTAACGCTGATATTGGTGATATGTATCACAGAACGTTTCTCTGCTTATTTAAGTATTGTTTCGATTGAACAAAGTACCTATCACTTAGTTATTTTGTGATGTATTCGTGTGTGAACTCGCTGTAGGCGGTACGAGTACGAAAAGTAGTTATAGTTAGTCAACTACATAGACTGTTTGTCTAGCCTAAGCAGTAAGTTAGTTTGGCTAGTTAGTTAGTGACCATTTATTATCGAATAAAGGTAGTTTGCATACCTACATTAAATTCATAATTTTGTTTCATATAGTTTAGTTGGACCAATAGTAGGGTTGGACCATGTAATAATTCGAGCTCTTAAGATAAACAAGCCAAATTCATTTGATGTTCGTACGTATTGTTAATTTCCTAATGTGAGTGTCTTTGGCTCAGACTGCTTGCACCTTCGGTCATTCGTAGGCGTAGGCGTAAAATCGGGCCTCATTTCCCGTCGCAGTTCGGCCACGACTGTGTGTGGCGTGCGTTTGGTTCGCGGGTGTAAGCGGTCGCTGCGATCGCTGGATGGAAGCGATGGGTTTTGTGCGAGACGAATACTGGATGGAGGTATTTCGTGTGATATTGTGTGGAAAGGTTGCTGGATGGAGGCAACTAATGGATAAAATAGAGCACTGTGCACTCAAGTGATATTGAAAGAGAGTCGATAATGTTTGTGTTGATTTGCATTTTGCTTGACAAGTAAAGACCATTCTTGAATATCGTTCTAGTAGTATAACGACTTAAAAAAAAAATCGACAAAGACTTGATAGATTGTAGTGCAAAGGTATTTAAAAAAAAAATGTGTAGACAGTATGCAGTTTATGCGTATTGGTTTGTTTGACTTTAACATCGGATGTAGATTAGATGACAATTGCACCTATTTCCTTTTTGTACAATAAAGAGTTTAAACAAACAAACAAACAATTGCTAGGAATATCGGACGGAGGTAATTCATAGCTGAAGTTTGTTTGGGTGCTATGCAAAGCAACCATATTTTTGATTTTGTGGAAACTGGATGGAAGTTTTTCACAAGCGTGTGTTATTTGACTGGATGGAAGTCATTTTAATTTTTGTGCGGACTGGATGGAAGTCTTGCACAGGCGCGTGTTATTTGACTGGATGGAAGTCTTGCACAGGCGCGTGTTATTTGACTGGATGGAAGTCTTGCACAGGCGCGAGTTAATTGGCTGGATGGAAGTCGTTTCGAATTTGTAGAGACTAGATGGAAGTATTTTACAGGCGTGTTATGATTATGATCCTAATGGAATTAGTAAATCAATGATTTGTTCATTTTATTTGTCATGTGAATAATTATTGCTGGGCGTATGCAGCTGATAAATGATGACGTTTAAATGTTTTGACAGGATATTTGACAAATTGAAACGGATTCAGTCGTGTTAGACTCAAACACAGTTAGAGTATCATGGAACTGGTGTTCACTCAATAAACAATTTGTTTTCTAAGTTCACTGGTGAGCGTATTTGTACTGTAGTCACAATGACTGGTATTGGTCAGACATTGGTTAACAGCAATTTAAACATTCAACTCTCGTGCAAGTTAAAGGCTTGCCTCTGAACATAATTTTCATGCATTACCTGATGAGCATTTACAGCATAACATTGGCAATGGTCGTAAAATTTTGGCTAATGGTTTAGATGTAACCGTAACCTCAAATTACTTTCAAAATGTAGAGTCGCACCTATGTCGCCAGACTATAGTCTGTGAGAGTCGACGGTAGAGTCGACGGTAGAGTCGACGGTAGAGTCGACGGTAGAGTCGATGGTAGATTCGACGGTAGAGTCAACGGTAGAGTCAACGGTAGAGTCAACGATAGAGTCAACGGTAGAGTCGACGGTAGAGTCAGTCAGAAAGAAATGCACTGTTGGTTAAGTAATGAGTCTATTTTCACTGTCGTTAGATAGTGATACAAAGCGCTACTTTATCTTGCACTTATAATGGATCGACAGAAATGATGTAATTACTGTGTAGATGTTACTCATTTTGAGTTTTTAAGCTGCCATTGTTTCAAGACTTGAAAAGTAGCGACTACTGACCATACATTACTAGTAGGTCAGGATAGCCGAGCGAGCATGTTACTCCCGTTGGACTATTTCGTGAGGCGAGTCGTAGAGATGGGTAGTTGGTGCGACAGCGTGCTAATGTTACCCTTATTATCGTTGAAGCAATTGGTATTACTGACAGTTGAAGCAATTGGTATTACTGATGATTAAAGTGACTGGTATTACTGATGGTTACAGCAATTGGTGTTGCTGGGCTATTTGTAGCCTGGGCACACAGAGCTAAAATGTTCAGCTCGTGTGTTTGCGTTCAGTCAGAGTAAGAGCGTTCAGTCAGGAGTGACCGAGCGTTATGATACTGTGTGAGAAACTTTTGTTTCAGATTAACACACAGAGACGTGTGTCTCGCAGGATGGCCGTGTCGGAGCGTCGGAACACTGGCCACACCGGTGACTGTTGGAAAAGATGTTTATTTTAATTTAAGATCGAACTGTCAATAGTCAACTATGATGATTGTTTAATCACGTTAATTTAAATGCTTCTTTAATTATTATTGCTTTATCGAAACGTCAGGTGATGACAGGTCATGTCAGGTATCACTTGGGGGTGGTCTGTGTTTAGTTCATACTGAATCTGCGGGTAGGTCGATATACGTCAGAATGACATTTAATGTCGGTTATAAAACGGGGACGACAGTCTTGATCGAGGAGTCGCACGGAGCACAAGTGTCTAACGTAATCCATTTGCATCGACTAAGTGCTTTGAGTTTAATTGCCAATTATTAGTGATTTTGTGTACTTAGTGCTTGTGCAACTAATAGCAGTCCTTATTTCTGAGATTGAAAGAGATTTGGAATATAGACCACGCAGTGTATGGGCATAAGCACAGAACTCTCCGCGTTTTGATAATTGCTTAGCATCCTTCGTTACTTACGAACCGTGCAGTAGCTTCAATGTTAATTTGAGCCTTAATTGAATAAAGATTGGCTTTACAAGAGAAACACGAGTGTAATCATTTCTATCATATTGACCGTCCTTGAAGAGGGCTAAAGAAGGAGACCAGAACTTGGCTATGCTGAACATATATCCTGACACATCTGCGTACCTGTCTATCTATCTCTCTGTGCGATTATAATTCGACAGGTAAATAATGCTACCCACTTAAGTTAGAAAAAGAAAGAAAATAGTGTCACTCTCTTTACCTGCCCCCAACCCACCCATCTGTTCTCCGATATATATATATATTTATTTTATTATAAATGCGAAAGTGTGGGTTTGTATTTTTCTACGTCTTTCACGTCGAAACGGAGCGACGGGTCGATAGATTTTGTGTGTTTTTTTGTGTGACATAGGCTACTTTTTATCCCGGAAATACCTACGTACTTAGTGACGTTTAGGCAGATCATAAAATTCCTAGGCATATCACGAAACGCTGCCATATGATTAGGCCAGTTTAGGCAGATCACGAAACTAATAGGCATATCATGAAACGCCGCCATATGGTTTCTGGCACTTCGCCGGCCGCTGCCGCGACCCGCAGCACGCTCGCTTCGCTCGTTCGGTTCGTACGTTGTGGTTACAATTCATAATATTACCTTTGTTTCGGCTTATATGTTTTTTCTTTCCTATGAAACTCCATGAAGAATTGCATAGCCCTCTCCTTCTTCTGCAGAGCTTCTTTCTTGTCCAAAGCCTTATTCTGCAAATCTTTCAACACCAGTATCTCGTGATATGCGCTTTCTGAAAACAACTAGTGCAAGTTTCGTTGGTGCATGCTTGTCCTAAACTGCGTTTGCCACTGTCTTAGATGAAGTTAGTCTTAGACGAAGATTTTATTTTAGGCACTAGAGCATAAAAAGTAATTGTATGTCGCCTAGATACAGCATAAACACGAACTTTACGAGCATAAATAAGAAGTGTCTACTCATTTTCTGTTGTTCTTTCAATCGTTAAAAGGCTAACTGGAAGAGATCCCTTTAAGGGATAAGTTCGCCTTTGTACATCTCTTTCTCTTGTAAATTGTAAATTTCATATGTTTTATATGTACAATAAAGAGTTACAATACGATACCATACAAAAAAGTGAAAAAAACATTTTTCAATAAAAAGACTTGTCAATGTGTGCTCTATCTTAATTCATATCTTGGTTCACCATCAGGCGTGGTTGTGGTGAAACACAAGCCTATTTCTGTATATAAAAAACTTACGAATAAGATGGTTGCCATTAAGCATGTCATCCTCATTAAACTTGTTGTTCATATAGTCTTCTATTCGTGTGTAGTCCCGGTACGTGGCACACATGTAGCGAAACCTCTTCATGATTTGCGAATCTAGGTACCCCACCTGGCAACATACATATAAACTGCTGAATGGATATCATCATCATCAGCAGAAGCGCCGGCCCAGCAGGGATTAGTAGTACTACGAAACTCGAGGTTTGTATCGTACCGTCCCTCTCGCTCTCGTATTAAATACCATAAGTGTCAGAGGGACCGCCCGACACGAACTTCGAGTTTTGAGTTTCGTAGTAGCCCTACTGAGCTATATATATAGGTACTACTCAAAAGAATATAAGGGCCACTTGAATTTTACCGGTGAAATAAAATCAAAAAAATGGTTTTGTTTTTAATTACCAATTTTAGGCAAGGAATGTTAAAAGGATTATATCCATACTAATTTTATAAATGCGAACGTCAATTTTTTTTGGGTGACACTATAAATTTCCCGGCCCTACAATACCGACATGTAAATACCGGCCAGATAAAATAGGGGTTACGATCACAGATATAGATTACACTAGATAACGCAAACACCTCAATCTGTATAAAAAACCAACCGTGTCACTTTTTTTTATCTACTGTGACGTCTCAAGAGCGAATTAGCGATGTGGATTCCCCGATGTCCGCGCAAAATCGATTCAAATGCCCGCCCGCGCCGTGGGGCTCGAGTCAGCCACTAGTCATGATTAGTCAGTTAGCGGTCACTCTTTGTATGGGGCCAACCCCGACGTTTGTTCGGGGTTCGGACACGCAAAGTAGATGCATTTGCGTAATCTAGTGTAATCTTTAGCATTAGCTACCTCAGAATATATTTGATCCGCTTCTGGGTTTATCTTGCCGCCATATGATGCGAATATAAAATCTGCATATCGCATCTTTAGTTCCGTATCTGGAAGAAAAACATGTGTTTTAGGCGGTTCTCTATTGTTTGCCCGAATTTCATATGCCCGAATGTATCATTTTCTAGAATTTTCATTTGCCTTATAGTAAATGAAGGGTCCACGGAAAGAACATGTCTAGTCACTTAAGCAACTTTTTTAGTTATTAGCGGTTTGAAAGTTAGTCATCAACAACAATTACTATGGTTACCATTTCTTTAAAAGTTAAAAAAATACATTTTATAATGTTTCAGATTATTTAATTCAATGGTAAGTTGTATTTAATTCAATGGTAGGTTGTGAGCTCTACATTTTGAGATAAAAATGACAATTTAAAAAAAAAGTGACTAGACATGTTCTTTCCGTGGACCCTTCAAATGGTATTTTCTTCAAATTTAAAACTAACCTAACCTCACCTACTGCATTCTAAAATCCTGAAAATATCACGGTTCTATATATTTTATGGCAAACGATGGTATGGCAAGTGAAATTCGGGCAAGTACCTAAAGGTCGGGGGCGCTGCAGTCGCGGCGCCTCTTGATTCCGTATTTAACCCCCGACGCAAAAAGAGGGGTGTTGTAAGTTTGACCGCTGTGTCTCTGTCTGTGGCACCGTAGCTCTTAAACATGCTTAAACGGTTGGACCGATTTGAATGCCTTTTTTTTATAGCAGGTTTTTTAGCAATGGTTCTTAGACATGTTTCATCAAAATCGGTGCGGCAGTTTTTGAGATATTTAAACAGTCAGAAAAAAAAGTTTAGAAATGTTCTAGCTCTCATTTGTGTCCCTACCGCCTTTTGCACAATGTACTATTATTTTCGTACCTTTAAGAATTTCTCTTGTCATGGCTCGGAGATGCTGCTCTGCCTTCCAGTCGAAGTAATAGTAAAAATAAGTTTTGAGTTTTTCCGGTGGACCAAAGCTCCCACTGGTCGCAACTGCCAATATATCATCCACAGATATATTACACTAGATTACGCAAATGCATCTACTTCGCGTGTCCGGACCCCGACCAAACGTCGGGGTTGGCCCCATACAAATACTGACCGCTAACTGACTAATCAATGTGACTAGTGACTGACTCGAGCCCCACGGCGCGGACGGACGGCGCACAACACTGCGAACTTTACAGCCCCAACGGCCATCTGTTCTCTGTCTGTGATATATTATGATGATAAATAATTGATGGTGACAGTGTGCTTGTGAAGCGGGCCTAAGTATTAGCGAAAATTGTTCGGTTCTGGCACTTCGCTCACTTCTAAAGTATTAGCCAAAATTATTCGGTTCTGGCACTTCGCTCACTTCGCTCACTTCGTTCAATTCGCTTGCTTAGCTCGCGCGCTGAGGGTCGCAGTTCTACCTAGGTAATCTCATCGCTCCGAAGCCGCGGGTTCACGGTGGATGCAGGCCGCTGCCAACCGAAGCAACTGGAGGTCTATGGGGGAGGCCTATGTAAATGTCCACCAGTGGACATCCTACGGCTGAGATAATGATGATGATGATGAACCTGACCATCAGATCAGCCTTAGTCTTAGATAATATAGACGCCTTAGTAGAATGGGTATTGAATTAAGGAACTGATCGATTATGAAAAATGTTCTAAATCTATATTTAAAGGTATCTATAGTTACAATTGTGTTTTGATCAAATTTAAAATCTCTTAAAATATCTTCACTTAATTTGTTATATGTATACCTATAAACAAACAGCCTCTCTGCAAGTAGATATACTTAGTAAATAAATAACTTACATAAAATAACTCCAAGAGCTACGAAAATCATGACAGGAAGAAAACATTGAGTAACAAATGCTGAAATATTGCATTAAAATGTACTAATTAATAAATTACTGCGAGTAATAAAAAAAACTATTAAAAATCAATACAATTCACAAATATCGTTTTGTACGGCTTACCGACTCTTGCTTTTAAAATTAATAGTTACAATACAAAGGGTGAAAACGGGACCCTATTTCTAAAACTCCACTGTCCGTCTGTCTGTCACCAGGCTGTATCTCATGAACCGTGATATATAGACCGTTGAAATTTTCACTGATGATGTATTTCTGTTACCCTGCCCAGTAGCAACGACTTGGGCGATATTTGTGAATATAGATTTTTAGGTTTAGAGTAAGTTAGTTTTAGTTCTTTTTTTTATTCATTTCTGTTAATCATTGTATTGTATTGTTTGTTTGTTTATAAATAAAGTTTTTCTGTTACCGGTTTAACACCAAATACTAAAAACAGGATAAAATAAATATTTTAGGGGGTTCCCATACAACAAACGTGATTATTTTGCCGTTCTTTGCTATAATGTCTAAAGATAATGGTAATTTAACTACGGAACCCTTCGTGCGCGAGTTAGACTCGCACTTGGCCGGTTTTCTTTTGCGGTACGGATCCCTAAAGCACAAAAGCCGCAGGAAAATGTTGCACATTAATTAAATTTCCCACTAATTTCACACATAACTAAGTATTTAATGTGTTTACTGTGTGTAATTACCGCTGTTTCGTTGTATTTTAAAATGCTTCAGGCGACTACATCGTTCCTTGGACTTTTATTATGTAAGTAAAAAAAAGACATTGTTACTTCAAAGCTCAATATTTCAAAACCGGCTGTACCGATTTTGATAAAACATGTCTAAAAACCATCGCTAGAGAACCTGCTTTCAAATGAAATACCGCATTCAAATCGGTCCGCCCGTTTAAGAGCTACGGTGCGGCGCGGTGCCACAGACAGATACACATAGTGTTCAAATTTATAACACCCCTCTTTTTGAGGCGGGGGGGGGGGGTTTAAAAAAATGACATGGGATTTAATAGCACACCGAGCATTAGCACAGGTATTTTACACTTAAAAAGAGGTGCCAACCATTGTAAAAGATTGTATACTTTTTGCAAACTTAATTAAAAACTCGCATCTTATTTATTCGTTACTTTTGACAATTGCACGTACGCGGTCTATACCACAGTAAATATATAAGCTAAAGTAGTATGGAAGCTACGAAGCTACGATCGAAACGAACACACTCACACAGACGCGCGTTCTACACGGGCTCTAAGGGGGTCTCGCGGTACTGCGGTACCCCTGAGAGCGTCAGAGGTCATGTAGACGCGTCTGTATGAGTGTGTTCGTTTCGATCGATTTGTTCGTAGCTTCCACGCTACTTTAGCTTATATATTTACTGTGGTATACTTAGACCGCGTGCGTGCAATTGTCAAAAGTGACGAATAAAATAATGCATGAGTTTACAGTGACCGTACTCGATAGCGACGGCGTAAATTATTTATAGAGGCGGTGTACAACTCTTCATACAAATAATTTACGCGGTCGCTATCGAGTATGGTCACTGTTAACCCTTGGTAGTGCTACTGAACTACCCGACTGTCCGTCTCGGGGGGTGCTCCTTTTAAATGTCATGATAAGGGTGGGGATCCTGGTATTGGTTTATTGTAAACATTGATGTAACCTGTGTGTAAATGTGTATTTTTTTATTACGGTAAGTTTGTTTCTGATTTGTTTTTTTTACGAATAAGTTAAGTAAATAAATATTTTGGATTTAGGTACGGGAGGGCATTCGGAGCTACAGCCCCAGGGACTCCACAAAAGGGGGCCCCCCTTAATAGAGACTGCGGAATATTATTTTTTTTTATTATTTTTTTAAAATATTTCATTTCATTTCATTTCATTTCATTTCATTTCATTTCATTTCATTTCATTTCATTTCAAATACCGACGATTAAACAACTTTTTCTTTGATACCTATTTTAATTCGCTGTTTGTATATTTGTTCATTATTGGCCTCCACTCCTTTGCTTCCCCAAAGCCTCCAGACCTCTAAATCGGGCCCTGGACTTGCTTCTTCTCTTTTAAGATATGGCTTTCTGTCCTCATTAATAGGACAATTTCGCCAGTGTCAAAGTACTCTCTTTGAGAGGGACGTTGCACGGTGATTGTAGTTTTTGCAACTTGATAGTAAAATTCCAGAAACCACGTAGAAACAACTTGCGCATTATAAAATGTCAGACACGAGAGCAATATAGGATTTAGTGATCACTGTTCACTGTTAAGGTTAATCGCCGCATAAAACACTATCAAAATTATACTTCAACTAGCCAAAGAAACAGAAATAGCAAAATTAGATATTGTCTACATCCGCCATGTTCGAATGCCACAAATCGAATCCCGGGCCCAGCATGGCTACCACGAAATTCAAAAATCGAAGTTCGTATCGTACCGTCCCGCCTACGCTTATGTTATTTAATACGAGAGTGAGAGAGATGGTACGATACGAACTTCGAATTTTGTGTTTCGGAGTAGCCCTTCTGGTCATTCAGTCAAATTACCAACTTAATACGTCGCGAAACCTTTCAACCGCACAAGTGCACCAGTCTTTACTCCCTCGTTTTAGGGCTCCAGGGTGCGTCAGCTACGAAGGTCGACTTTACAACCCTGGATATACTTATGAACACGACGGCAGACGTGATTCACGACTCCAGCGCCATCATCAACGACATGGAAGGCATAAGACTGAGGAACAGAAACACGCCCGAATACGAGTGCGGGTACCTTAACAAAGTTTTAGAGGTAAGCATGGGGGTCCGCAGGGGGGCAGGGGAGGGCAGCTGCCCCCCTGGAAATAGTGTGTTCTATAATATATTATGCCCCGTTTACCTATGATATGAAGCAGGATCCCTTCCGTTTTCCCTACACACTACATCTACCTTGTGTTTCATGTAGGTGTCTTTGTGTAGTGCCTTGTACCTATGACTAAACAAGTGCGGGTGATCTGACCTAAAAAATCAGACTTGAAAAAAATATTGTATCATTTTGTCGGCATACTTTACATATATATTCGTGCAAAATTACAGATTTCTAGCATTGATAGTCCCTGAGCAAAGGCGTGAACGGACAGACAGTCGGACAGACATGGTGATAAATACTGGGTTCCGTTTTTGCCATTTTGGCTATGGAACCCTAAAAATAAGGACTTGGCGTAAAAATTGTTTTCCAAAGTAGGCAGCCCCTGCATTTTAAAGTAACCCCGTTTTAGCGGGAAGTGTAACAAACAAAAATTTCCGTGGGACACTCCAAGCGCTCTCATTCTGAGAGGAGGCATGTGTGTATATTAGCCGTGATGATCATGATAGTCCAAAAATAACCCCCCCCCCCCCCCACCACTGTGGGTTTAGTCGAGAAAAAATCTCCACTTTAATTTTCACCAAATATTTTTAGGAATACTTCAGGAAACAAGTGAATATATACAACACAAGCAAGTACATGAATACGCGACTGTACACAGAAGAGTTGGTACTGTATTTGGAGGAGATTGAGCATCACTACTGGCAGATTGAGCACGTAGCTCACATGTTGCATGAGGTCGAGCGGAAACACAAGATCAGTAGGTTCACCCTCTCTCTCTCGGCTTAAGCTGACTAAGAAGCGCTTTATGTTCAAACAATACTAGTAAGAGCGAAAAAGATGTCGTCTCGTTGGAAGACGTCGTTTCGGCTCTTATTGCGTAGACATAATATTAGATTGTACAACAAGAGCATAAAACGAGCCATTTTGCCCGAGACGTTCATATAGCCACCAGATCTGGTACGGCGAGAGTGGATAGACAAGTCAAAGGGAAAATGTTATAATGCTCGAGCTTTACATTCTCTGCATTTTATTTCGATGGCGACGACATGAAATAGCAACAGTGGAAACAATTGTTCACTTACTGTGTAGCTATCTTTTATTGTTCACGCAATACTATTATTTTCTTTTTTTTGTTTTATTTGTCTGATTTGATTGATTTTTAGTTTTATATAAATGAAAAATTATTAAAAAATATGTAGAAACTTCTTTATTTGCCGCTGTTTACACCTGATTGCCTTGGACTTAGACGAAGATTTTACTTTATGCACTAGAGCATAAAATTAAAAAGTCATTTCATGTCGCCTTCGTCGCGTTTCATCCAGCATAAACACGAATTTGACGAGCATGAGAAGTGAAATTTTATAAACTTCATAATCATAATACTTTCAGGTGCGGAGCACAACGAATATGATGTCACCAGGGACCACTCGTTCACGGCGCCAGAGACGGTGACAATACCAGCGAAGTTCACGTCGAGGTCGAAATGGCACTTCTGGAAGTATCTGAAGCACAAGATGGAAGCTGTAAAAGAGACGAAAGAGCCGAAATGGCCGAAAGAGTACGGATGGGAGGTCGCCTACGAATGGAAATGAAGTGGACGAAATAAAATGTTATGATGTTTTTGAGATTTTTATTTGTTTCTTCTGAAATGAAATTATGTTAGTTTATTTTGCTTTAGACATGGTAAAATTGGTCTTAAAAATAGAGCTAATGAACTGTGACATGTCCAACCAGATACATTGGCATGTAATATCTTATTTTCTAAAATTGAATTTTACTAAGCTAAAGTAAAGGAGGATGGCCAGATCTGTATGGACTCTACATTTCGGCATAATTCTTTATAAGCCGAATGATTGTTTACCCGAATATTATTATTAGCAATAATATTAAAATGGCCGAATTTTAGTACGCATAATATCATTTAGAAGAGTCTCGATAGTGTGAAATCCTGTCCAAATATTTGTCCGAAAATAAATTAAGCACTATTACTTAATTAGTGTAAGTACTATACTTATCGCATTATTTTAATTTACTCTTGCTATTAATTGTGAGAACGAACATTCGTATTTTTCATACAAATGTCTGCTAGATAGAATTATACATATTTGTAACGGAATGAACAGCCAACGATAAAAGAGGCACGGGCATAAAATAGGAGAACGGCGGGCGTAGTCCCCCGCATAAAAAAATAAACATAATCTAACTCACTTTTAACCTGGATAGGTTCGTTACCTTACATCCCTCAGATTAAAAGTACCTAGAAGCCTCGCAAGGCGGGGCTTCGTCGACTTTGTCACAGTCATGTTCCCGCGTTTTAAAAATATTACCACCCACCAGTTACTACTTTTCAGAGAAGTATATTGGATTACGTTGTTACTCGTAGTAAGCTTAGGTTATAAAAACTTTAGTAACTAACTTTCTGCGTAACTAATTTATATGCGTACGTCACTTTCTACGTAGACAATATTCGGAATTCGCTAATTTTGCATAAAGTGCATTCCGCCATTGGTTATGCGTAAAGGAATTCTGCGTATTATAACTATGCGAAAACAGTTTCGGCACAAATGCTATTATGCCTAAACATATGCAAAAAAGAATTATGACATAAAAATATGCGTAAACGAGGGGCACCCATATAGAATAGACATATACACCCACATAAATACATTTGCAAGTCAAATGAAAGTTTGTACCTAATAAAAAGGATTTATTTACAGACATTCTCCAAGTCTACGCTATGGACAGCAATTATGAACCACCGCCAAATTTCCAAGGGTCAAACGACGATGGAGCCCCACCCGGAGGTCCTATCGAAATGTCTCCAGAGTTGGGCAAGATCTTCGGAGAATTGTCCTGGACGTCCAAGCTGCAGCTCCTGGACCAATACTACCCGACTCCTAACAAGACTGTGCTGTCCATGAATTCACTTATGAAGCCTTTGGGTCCCCAGAAGTTAGAGTAAGGGACGTTCTACGGGGCGATTTTATGCCCTTTTACATTCTCGTAAAATAACAATTATTAGTAGTAGTAGTTTAAGAGTAAAAAATAGCAGCCTAAGGTATAAAATATACCTAAACTTGGAAGATTTTTTTGTAATGCTACGGAACCCTATCTTGGGCGTGTCCAATACGCTCTTGACCGGTTTTTTAATAGGTATATGGTGTGAATGACTGGCCACTCTTCAATAACTTGCCACTTTACACTACTTATCAAATTCAAATCATTTATTCTGTAAATAGGCCGCAAGGTATTTTTTTTAAACTAAGCGCTTTCGGAAAGACCGTCATTGTCGAGAATAACGCGCGGCAACAAACTTGGCAGAAAGTAATTTTCAAAGTAAATAATTACAAATAAATTACTTAAAACTAAAGAAAGAAAAATCAAAGAAAAAATTATATGAAAATAATCATAATCCATACTTACTATTATTATTAATGCGAAAGTGTGTTTATGTGTTTATCCGTCTTTCACGCCGCAACGGAGCGGCGGATCGACGTGATTTTTGGCATAAAGATAGTTTATGGTCCTGAGAGTGCCATAGGCTACTTTTTATCCCGGAAAAATGCACAGTTCCCGAGGGAACAACGCGCGATAACCGAATACCACGCGGGCGGAGCCGCGGGCAGAAGCTAGTAATAAGTACCTATAAATAAAATTATTTTTAACTGACTTCAAAAAAAGAAGGAGGTTCTATGTTCCAATGTTTTCTTTTTTTTTTTTATTAGGTACATCCTGGCCAGTTATTGAAAGGTAACCAATAATTGACGATTTACCCTATTTTCTGTTAAAGTGGTTTGACACCTTCACATATGGAGCCGCAGCCACAGGAACTATCCTCTCAGCAACCAGGACAACTGCGGGACCTTCAGGGGGGCCAGGGGCCGCCGTCCCAGCAGCAGCGCTCCCGGAGGGCCGACCGGAAAGTGGGCATGTCAGCGATGAAGATGCCAGAGAGACCCGTTGCAGGTGAGAACGCCTGCCAATGAATGCGTGCGGTTTGCTTGTTCATCGAATTTTGTTTCATCGAAAACGATTCATAGAATATTCAGTTATTCGAATTTCTCTTGAAGCAATTTGGTTTCATCGATTATACATAACAAGTTTTATATTATTCCTAGAAAAAGTGTATAAGTACAAACATATTTCACGGGTTTGTGACGTCACTATAAGGTAAAAATCCCACCATATAGTCACTCGAAACTTCTAAGCACTGTATCCTCGTCATTTTTTGTTTGTCAAACAAAAGAAAAAATATGTGCACATTATTTTTTAATTATCCGCCTGACGGACTAAACAATTTTTTCTAGTCGTCTAACCTATTTAGGAGTCGAAGTAGTCACCATGGTCGAAATCGGTCGCATCGTCATCAACATCATAACAGTAATCAGCCAAACTACCATCAAACTGCAACCAAATCTGCTAAAACTACCGAACCAATTCGAAACCTAAGAATACTATTTGGAGTCTTTTTGTAGGTATTTTTTATTTCAACTCCATATTTTTGTTTCCTTTACGGTCATCCCGTGAAAGATATATTTCACACGAAAACACAAGCTGAAACATGGATGCACAGAAAAACCAGAAAAAGAGACCAGCGCTGGGAATCGAACCCAGCTCCTCAGCATTACGCACTGCGTGCTATTCCCCTACACCACCGCTGGACAGGAGACTAGACACGAATTTTTCCTATGCACCAAATATTTCAACTTGCATTCTTTTCCATAGTCACTTTAGCAGCGACACTAACGCCAAAAAAAAAACTATGTTACTAGGTTCTCATCGAGAAACATTTTTTAAATTCCCATTGTAACTATCCGCTCACCAGTGACAAAAGATGTCGCTATTAAGCAATCAAATTAAGATTACTATTTGGAGTCTTTCTGTATTTTTTATTTCAACTCCAAATTTTTGTGTTTCCCAGCGCTTTTTTTTCAGGTTTTTCTGTGCATCCATGTTTCCAGCTTGTGTTTTCGTGTGAAATATTCGAAACCTTGTAGACATTATATTTTTCCAGGACGTCGTCAGACCCCCTCCGGAGACTACCCCACCAACCCTGGCAACCCCGCACCCTTCAGAGACGACGAGACCACCATGAAACTGAAACTCTTCCGTCTAATGTACGAGACAGTACGCGACAGCGACCTCAAAGTCAAACGTGCCGAGCTGATCAAAACCCAGTACGTCAATTCATCAGATTTCGAACTGGGATATCTGATAGGAGACATAACCGACAAATATAACATAATGTCAGACATTGCTCTGACTTTGCAGCGATTGTATTCCGAGTGGAGGCCCATAGAGCACATCAACGCGTACGAGCAGATTGCCAATCAAGCCATAGAAATCAGCCACCTCGTTGATCTGGTCAAGACAGTAGGCAAAAGGGATAATAGGGAAAATAAGGGTGGTGATATAGAAAATTAAAAGTTGAATGCTGTTCAAAAATGTTTTTTCACTTCCATGCTCTTAAAATGTTACTTCACTCTGCATATCGGGACTAAAGCTCCTAACTCTCTAGGCATTTAAAAATTTCTTTTGTTTACTTCGGAAAGCTCTGAACAACAGATTTAAATAGAGGAAACTCTTCCATCTAATGTACGAGACAGTACGCGACAGCGACCTCAAAGTGAAACGTGCCGAGCTGATCAAAACCCAGTACGTCAATTCATCAGATTTCGAACTGGGATATCTGATAGGAGACATAACCGACAAATATAACATAATGTCAGACATTGCTCTGACTTTGCAGCGATTGTATTCCGAGTGGAGACCCATAGAGCACATCAATGCGTACGAGCAAATTGCCAATCAAGCCATAGAAATCAGTCACCTCGTTGATCTGGTCAAGACAGTAGGCAAAAGGGATAATAGGGAAAATAAGGGTGGTGATATAGAAAATTAAAAGTTGAATGCTGTTCAAAAATGTTTTTTCACTTCCATGCTCTTAAAATGTTACTTCACTCTGCATATCGGGACTAAAGCTCCTGGCTCTCTAGGCATTTAAAAATTTCTTTTGTTTACTTCGGAAAGCTCTGAACAACAGATTTAAATAGAGGAAACTCTTCCGTCTAATGTACGAGACAGTACGCGACAGCGACCTCAAAGTCAAACGTGCCGAGCTGATCAAAACCCAGTACGTCAATTCATCGGATTTCGAATTGGGGTATCTGATAGAAGACATAACCGACAAATATAACATAATGTCAGACATTGCTCTGACTTTGCAGCGATTGTATTCCGAGTGGAGGCCCATAGAGCACATCAACGCGTACGAGCAGATTGCCAATCAAGCCATAGAAATCAGTCACCTCGTTGATCTGGTCAAGACAGTAGGCAAAAGGGATAATAGGGAAAATAAGGGTGGTGATATAGAAAATTAAAAGTTGAATGCTGTTCAAAAATGTTTTTTCACTTCCATGCTCTTAAAATGTTACTTCAGTCTGCATATCGGGACTAAAGCTCCTAACTCTCTAGGCATTTAAAAATTTCTTTTGTTTACTTCGGAAAGCTCTGAACAACAGATTTAAATAGAGGAAACTCTTCCGTCTAATGTACGAGACAGTACGCGACAGCGACCTCAAAGTCAAACGTGCCGAGCTGATCAAAACCCAGTACGTCAATTCATCAGATTTCGAACTGGGATATCTAATAGGCGACATAACCGACAAATATAACATAATGTCAGACATTGCTCTGACTTTGCAGCGATTGTATTCCGAGTGGAGACCCATAGAGCACATCAATGCGTACGAGCAAATTGCCAATCAAGCCATAGAAATCAGTCACCTCGTTGATCTGGTCAAGACAGTAGGCAAAAGGGATAATAGGGAAAATAAGGGTGGTGATATAGAAAATTAAAAGTTGAATGCTGTTCAAAAATGTTTTTTCACTTCCATGCTCTTAAAATGTTACTTCAGTCTGCATATCGGGACTAAAGCTCCTTATTACTCTAGGGCAGGACTTCCCAACCAGGGGGGCACGTCCCCCTGGGGAGGCGTAGAGAAATATTAAAGAGGGCGTCGTATGTAATATGTAAGATTACATTTTAAAAAAAAAACCATTTAAAATAATAAATAATTCAATATCATGGGACACTTGACACCAATTGACCTAGCCTCAAACTAAGCAAAGCTTGTACTACGGATACTAGGCAACGGATAAACATACTTAAATCTTAATCCTAGGTATGTTTCTGATCCCTTTGGTTACCGTTGCACCTGAAGATGCACCTGAATTGTCATCAAACATCGCTGATATGATAGTGAAGCCGAACGAGCTGGCCCAGAAGAGATTAGAAGGCAGATTAGAAGGATTTATGTATTTAAGTATTTATTTATCGTTTCTTACATTATGATGTTTTGTTTAATAAAATTTTACCAACTATTTTAGGGTTATAGTAGAACAAACAATTACAGCACACTGGGGCAGATTAGAAGGCCTGGTTAATGATTTTGTAAGACCCATCTTACAAAATCATTAACCAGGCCTTCTAATCTGCCCCAGTGTGCTGTAATTGTTTGTTCTACTATAACCCTAAAATAGTTGGTAAAATTTTATTAAACAAAACATCATAATGTAAGAAACGATAAATAAATACTTAAATACATATTAAACATCCAAGACCCGAGAACAAACATTCGTATTGTTCATACAAATATAAATTGTATGGGTTTAAAAATAAATAAATTTATTATTTTAATCTTCGGATTTTTGGTTTCGGTCAAACGTACTTTTGGGATTTCAAAGTTTCGGTCATATAACATTAGACGTTTTAGGTAATATTCGGCCATTTATTCATGGCCCTTATGAAATTCGATCTTTCGTATTTCGGCATTATAATACATACCTCTATTTAAACACATCACAAAATGGCGATAATCCTCCATTCACAAACAGCGTGATAGGTCATTCAGAGCTTTCCAAAGTAAACAAAAAAAAATTAAACTCCTAGAGCAGGCTTTCCCAACCTTTATTTCGCCGAGCCTCATCGAGCCAAAAATAATATTGTCATTCCCCCCTTTAGGTAAGTTTCAACAAAAATAAGAAACGCACATTTTTTTTATTAATTAAATTATAGACAAGAGGGCTGGCAGCTTCCTCGCACAGCGTATTAGCATCGCCATACTAATCCAGTAACTTTGTCGTCTGAAAGTATGGGGGCAGTATGCGTCAAATCCGGTAGTTCTGAAATTTTGCAGACTTGTTTATGATGTTGGCCTAATGAATAATCCAAGTTTGTGACCTCGAGCGCCGAACGCAACTTTGTCAAAAATCGAAAAAACCGCGAAAAAATCGATATTTTTTTCAAATTTTGGCGATTATAACCCTAAAGGACTAGTGTTCGAAAAAACTTTCTTAGAACGTTTTAAAGAAGACTAAATTTGCTACAACATGATACTAGAATTGTCTCTGTGGACCCAATAGTTTCTAAGATTAAGCCTTTCAAAGTTTATCATTTTTTCGAACTTCGCAATTTAGGCAACCACAACACCTATAACCTTGACGAGCTGCGGTACCGACTATTCGCTAGGGCTGCGACGAAAACCAGCTTCAATCTAGCCAGGTTACCTCTCACAAGAGACTCTGCTCGATTTCACTCCTTGCGGACATACCATCAGGTAAAAATTTGTCCTTGCATCAGTAATTCACATAACATATCATTCATCATTTTCTATTCTCATGTACAATCTTCTTACAGGTACAGGCGTGGTTGGGAGTCACACTTAACCCTGGGGGTGACTATATACACACCATAAAGCCTCAATCCCAAAACGATGACCAGAAATGCAGCCCCACAACACCTCTTGCAGATGATTACTTGCGGCTGCACGAAGGGTTGTGGAATCGCGTGCAGCTGCAGGAAGACAGGATTAAAATACTCATCAGTCTGTAGGCACTGCAGCGAGGCCTCTTGTGACAATATACCTGATGTTGCAGTAGTAAAATCCTAGAAGGCGACGATCTGTCCGATGTCGAAATGGACGTTGACTTGACGGCACAAAACGTCGACGATTCATTACCATCCCCTGATGGGGATATGCCATCCCAATACGTCGATCCAGATACGGACGAACCTCAACCGGGACCTTCCAAAAGGGCCAAATTAATTTGATTTTTTTATTTTGAATATTATTCAATTTCCTAACAAATAAACTTATTAACTTCTGTTGTACTTTTCTTTATTATTTACTTCATTATTCGTAGCTTAGCTTTAACATCATCGTTCACACTCCTCTTTATCTTTTTTAACATCCTATCATAAAGTACAGGGCTTCGATAGTATAATCAGGGTCAAAATTCATTCAGAACGACAGCATCGCAAAAAATTGCGAAGTTCGTAAAAATGATAAAATTTGAAAGGCTTAATCTTGGAAACTATTGGGTCCACAGAGACAATTCTTGTATCATATTGTAGCAAATTTAGTCTTCTTTAAAACGTTTTAAGAAAGTTTTTTCAAACACTAGTTCTTTAGTGTTATAATCGCCAAAATTTGAAAAAAAATACGTTTTTTTCGCGGTTTTTTCGATTTTTGACAAAGTTGCGTTCGGCGCTCGAGGTCACAAACTTGGATTATTCATTAGGACAACATCATAAACAAGTGTGCAAAAATTCAGAACTACCGGATTTGACGCATACTGGCGATGTATAAAGTTACTGGACTATACAGCGAGGAAATGCTGCCAGCATTTTTGGAACTATGCCACAGGGGCCTTTTTTAGAGTTATATTAGTTTTTAATTATTATTATTATTAAGTTTTTATAGTTTAATTCATCTCTAAATGTATTATTTGAAACCAAAATAAATTAATAACAGTGTCCCATTAAATTATTTATTTAAGTATATAAGACGACCAGATGGCCGAGTGGTTAGAGAACCTGACTACGAAGCTTGAGGTCCCGGATTCGAATCCCGGCCGGGGCAGATATTTGTATGTATAATACGAATGTGTGTTCTCGGGTCTTGGATGTTTAATATGTAGTTAAGTATGTATTTATCGATATAAGTATGTTTATCATCCGTTACCTAGTGCCCATAGTACAAGCTTTGCTTAGTTTGGGGCTAGGTCAATTGGTGTCAAGTGTCCCATGATATTTATATTTCATGATTTTCACTTATTAATTTAATAAATAAAAAATATAATGAGTAAATATTATTATACTATTCGTGTATTTAGCCTGATAAGTTCAGTTTGTGGTATTTTAATTAATCGTTAAATTTTGATAGATTGCTATAAAGATATTTTAATGGTTTCCGATTAGTTATTTTAGTGAATTATGGAGCGAGAAATCGGCTGGATATTAGGCATATGCATTTTAATAAGTAAGTAATTATTTTTTCACTTCTCACGCTCTTAAAATGTTATTTTAGTCTCTGCATATCGGGACTAAAGCTTCTTTTTATTCTTTAGGTATTAAAGTTTTTTTTTTTTCATTTACTTTGGAAACCCCTATAGTTATATTTATCAGAGGAAAAATTTGCTTTAACACAACTGGTGATGCTTTTAAGTAAGAATTAAACACTTGGCACGTTTTTTTTATGTTCACCTTAGTTATCAACCAACACAGCCTTTAGAACTGAGTTCTCGTGCGATTTTTGAAAACGGGACAATTTCGCGTCCCGGTTTTCATTTTGGGGACACCGGGGAAAACAAAAACTGGCGGGAACCTTGCGAATTTTCCGTGTAGTGCAGTAAATAAAGGTAGTGGACCCAACAGTAATTCCTCAGCCCGAAAAAACTTGACAGTATGATAAAGTATCAATAAATAAAGAGTATTGTATAAATATCCATAAAAAATAAATAAAAAAAAATGCTCCGTTCAAACTTTCTTCAACATAGACATACTCATGTAACGTATTGGAACAATATATGAAATATAAAAAAAAATATCCCAGCAGAAATTAAATTAAATTACTAATATAAACAAATTTGTGTTTCGTCACTACTTTGAAAAAATCTCGTATCTCAAATAAATACGTGAACAAAATTGAACCTTGACGTAATGGTCATAAAATGCACTCGGAAAAATTATCCATTTTGAGATACGAGTTTTTTTAAAGTAGTGACGATTTTTAGCTTATAAATACCTAACTTAGGTGTTTATTTGTTGGATTTTTATATTTTAGTTACGGCTCATACTATACAATAACCAAGCAAAATTTCATCGACTGAGGAATTAATGCTTGGGTCTCCATACAACAACTTCCTTCATTTACTGCACCAGTGTACATTTTTTGAGAGTGCGAATGTAAACTTACAAAAATGGAACCATCTAGCTAGTTCTAGTGACATTTCTTTCCCATTAATTTTTAGCATGAGTTTTTTTTTTCGTCTAATATTCCTGTAATAGTTGAAGGAAAAGCAGATTATGCACCTCGCATTAAGTATTATTATATAGTATATTGCCCTCGTGCTTTTTAAAGCCCTCGCTAACGCTCCGGCTCCAAATCGGCGGCGATGGGCCCCTGGTGAAATGTTTGGTGTAGATGATGATAAGGACTACATGGGCAGTGCAGAGAAGTACAAGCTATTTGAGCTTGCCAAGGAGATCAACAGAGATATAAATCATAGGGTGAGGGCTTCGTTGTATTTATTTAGTGAAATAGTATACTAGTACTAATTTTATTAGTACCTACTACTAGTACTACAACTACTGCTGCTGCTACTACTACTACTACTTCTACTACTACTACTACTGCTACTGCTGCTGCTACTACTACTGCTACTGCTGCTACTACTACTGCTACTGCTGCTGCTACTACGTGATGATGATGATGAACTATTTAGTTTTTTAATACTTTTAACCCCCAACGCAAAAAGAGGGGTGTTATAAGTTTGACCGTTGTAATTTATGATGTACTAGCTTTTGCCCGCGGCTCCGCCCGCGTGGTATTCGGTTATCGCGCGCTGTTCCCTCGGGAACTGTGCATTTTTCCAGGATAAAAAGTAGCCTATGTCACTCTCGGGTCCATAAACTATCTCTATGCCAAAATTACGTCGATCCGTCGCTCCGTTACGGCGTGAAAGACGGACAAACACACAAACATACAAACACACTTTCGCATTAATAATATTAAGTATGGATTATTTGCTTCTGTTGAAGGGCACATCCGGTCTATTTATGCCCTTGACTGTACCCAGTGGCGTAGCTACCGAAGGGCTAGACGGGGCAGTGCCCCGGGGCACCCAGACTCAGGGGGCCCCTCGGACTCCAACTTACAAACTATAAATGACAAATCTAGAGTGCGTCGAATTTGAAACACGACTCATACGGAACAAATGATTTTAAATAGTTTAGTTGGGGCCCTAGTCTATTTTTGTCCCAGGACCTTTAGTTACCTAGCTACGCCACTGACTGTTCCTGTGTAGATTTGTTTTATCCACAGATGCGTCAAACGGAGGGGCTACGGGAGGAGCACGGGAGCCACCTCCTGTTCGAAATTGGGACAATATTAGGTATTTTTTTATTTTAATTTTGATGGCGCGGTGGAAGCATTCTATACTTCCAATGAACGTAGATATAGTTATGGCTACTTGCTGGAAACAGATAAATCTCGAGTTAGCGTTAAGCTCAGTTTAGTAGTGTCAAAATGTATGGAACTGTCAAGCTTAAGCCAGGCTTAACAAGTAAATCTAGATTTTTACCTGCAAGTGGGTCTTAGTGTTTAGTTTAGCCACTAAGGGACCCCATACTTCCCTGTATTTTTATTATTATTATTTGTTTAATTATTTACTGTAGATTTTAAGTATTTTATTTTGAAAAAATGACTTTCTGCCAAGTTTCTTGCAGTGCATTCTTCTTGGGAATTATGGTCTTTCCGAAAGCGCTGGTAGTTTAAAAAATGACGTGTAAAAGTGCCCATTGCGGCCTATTTATTGAATAAATGATTTTTTTTTATGGATATTATAGGTACTTATTAACGCCGCAGGTCAAATAAAAGAAAAATACAAGCGCCAGATGGAGATGTACAGGCAGATGCACAACAGGTTCCACAAGATCAGCAGTTTTTACCAACCGGAAGAGAAGCATTTCAAACCGCTGCATTACTACATAGTCTTGGAGTTTATCATCGAGAGGCAGCTGGACATAGAACAACTTGTCGAGGTATTAATATAACAGAAGATGCGACCAAACCGCTGCTTAAAATTTTATAACAAAAAATAGAACCGACTACAAAAAACCATGAAAATAATTTTCTACCAGTCTGAAGTCGGTGCCTCAGCACGAGCCAGCAGGAGTGATTGAAGCCATTTAATCGTATAGTTGTAGGTGAGGTAGACGATTATAGGTCCACTCCTGCTGGCTCGTGCTGAGGCACCGACTTCAGACTGGTAGAAAATTATTTTCATGGTTTTTTGTAGTCGGTTCTATTTTTTGTTATAAATTTTTTTTTTCACGCTTTTTAGTGTAAATATCTAAGATACAATAGTTTAATGTCAACTGCTCATCACCTTTTACGAAAAATTGCTATTTCCGATGCAGAGATGTTCATTATTGAGGAGTCCTGGTGCTTCACCACCCATTCCATTTCACCATATGTGTTCCGAGGAGCATAAATTGCTTAGCAACTGTGTTAAAGCAATTGAAATTCAACCCATGAAATACTTGTTATTGAGTAGTAACTCCGATGGTCAACTGTGGTCTTCATCATCAGTTCCACTTTACCAAATGATGATTTTCAAGAGCAAATGCACGAGTTACTACTAAATATATC
Organism: Choristoneura rosaceana; assembly: GCA_037349165.1. Classification (NCBI taxonomy): domain Eukaryota; kingdom Metazoa; phylum Arthropoda; class Insecta; order Lepidoptera; family Tortricidae; genus Choristoneura; species Choristoneura rosaceana. Next base: position 3,387,698 of record JAZBNJ010000050.1, read on the forward strand.
AAAATTACCATAGGTGTCCCTACAACATTTGAAGAGTTCCCTCGATTTCCTTAGGATCCAATCATCAGATCCTGATTTGGTGCTTATGGGACCTAATTGAAAGCATTCCTAGACGAACGCAAAAAAATTTTTTCAAATCGGTTCATAAATGACGAAGTTCTGAGGTAACAAACATAAAAAAAAATAAAAAAAATAAAAAAACATACAACCGAATTGATAACCTCCTTCTTTTTTGAAGTCGGTTAAAAATACGGAATCGCAGTGACACATCGTACGCGCACCGTTTTTTTGCATGCTTTCCACACCGCTGCTTAAAATACGGAATCGCAGTGACGCACCGTATGCGCACCGTTTTTATCTCATGCTCTCCGCACCGCTGCTTAAAATACGGAATCGCAGTGACGCACCGTATGCGCACCGTTTTTGTGCATTGCTCTCTACACCGCTGCTTAAAATACGAAATCGCAGTGACGCACCGTATGCGCACCGTTTTTATCGCATGCTCTTCTACACCGCTGCTTAAAATACGAAATCGCAGTGACACATCGTATGCGCATCGTTTTTTTACGTGCTTTCCACACCGCTGCTTTAAATACGCAAACGGTGCGAAATCGCAGTGACGTGCCGTGACGTCACGACTTTAGTTCGGTAAAAATCTGAAATTTACGACACGTCACTGCGATTCCGTATTTCAAGCAGCGGCGTGGAGAGCATGCGATAACACGGTGCGCATACGGTGCGTCACTGTGATTCCGTATTTTAAGCAGCGGTGTGAAGAGCATGCGATAAAAACGGCGCGCATACGGCACGTTTGTTTGTTTAAACTCTTTATAATCTGCGATTCCGTGCCGTCACCGTTTTTTAAGCAGCGGTTTGGTCACACCTTAAGACATGGCTCCCAAGTCAATCCAGGGATTAGGAAGCCTGACTTTGAAGCTTGAGGTCCCCGTTTCGATCCCAAGTTGTATGATAAATAACAATAACTGGACGACTGAGCTTTGCTCGGGCTAAGACTCGATAATTAATACTGCTATTTAGACACTGCTCTTTCTGTTGAATTTCGCTTCTCACTTGCAAGTTATTTTTAAGTTTATGTTTTATGATTGTCATATGGATTCACTGAAAATCAGCGTCGTTGCACTATCTGCGGCGACACATGCTGAGTGGACACTCCTTTTTGAGACCACAGTCAACACTGTTATAGCTATTAATATACTTACCTACTATTAAATTAAGTAATTCCTGTAAAAATGTTGTTGCATTGTGTGTTTCAAATAAAATTTTCTTCTTCTTCTTCTTCTTCTATAAGCGTTCTCCCAAAGGTAAGATCAAGTTAGATCTATTTTTCATCCCCGAAACCCCACCTCCTGAAGCCCACCATATAAATATTTTGACAAAAATTTACAAAGCCATTAGAATGTAATTGTTTCGAGAATAAACTCAAACTGCCGTAAAACTGCCATTGTGCTATGGTTTTTCTAGGTACCTACTAGCTTGAAGTCGGTGCATCAGCACGATCCAGCAGGAGTGGAGCAATAGGCGTCTATTTCACCTACATACTTACAATGGGTTTCAATCACTCCTGCTGGGTCGTGCTGAGGCACCGACTTCGAGCTAGTAGGTACCTAGAAAAATATTTTCAAGAGTTTTGTAGTCGATTCCATTTTTTATTTTTATTTTTTTGGAGTCGGTTTTACTTTTTTGTTTAAAAAAAATATATTTCTCACTTTTTAGTGATTTGTAGCCAAAGTACATCTCACAACGATTCCATTAAGCCCGAACACGACTAAGCTACGTTGATTTATAACAGAGTTCCGTTGCCTACCTTCTGGCTTCAGCATCAGATCAGTTAGAAAGAATCATTGACTTAAAGCTTCTTCTTACTCGCTTATCTAGGTATGTTAATCATGATCGTTTATAGACGAGCGAGCATTACTTAGCTTCGACGAGTTCCATTGGTCACCTATGGTCTTCTTCATCTGGTCCAGGTTACCAAATGATACTTTCTGAATGTAAATGCTCATCTTCATGCTAAAAATGCCAAAATCGCCATAGTGTGCCTATAAAATTTGAGGTTTGCCCTCGATTTCCCTAGGATCCCATCATCAGATCTTGACTTGGTGACAATGGGACCACCTCAGAAGAGTACCCTTTCGAAAAAAAAAGAATTTTGAGAATCGGTTCACAATTGACTGAGTAATCGGTGAACAAACATTAAAAAAAAATACAAACATTGAAACATAGAACCTCCTCCTTTTTTTGAAAGTCGGTTAAAAATTCAGAAAAATATAAAGTTTCACTGGGAAAACATTTTGGCAAACGACGATGACAGACATTCAGTAGGACTTGCGGAAAGTATGCGAACTTTGGAGCTCCCGTTTTACAGATACTCTTGAAGGTGCCAAAGGATGATCTGTTCGTGTACACGCCGCCCCCTCAAAAGAAGTTGATAGCGTCGAGTTTCGCACACCATCTGCGCACGCGTGACCCTCGTCACCCAGAGGAACCCGGAGAGTTCCTCGGCGGACCCTCGCAGGAGGCTGTGGGTTGGTTCATTGTTATTTACTAGCTTCAAAATGAAAAAAGTCCTGAAAAACCTTTCGGAGCTTGGGGTCGAAGACTGGTAAGAGCAAGCTCAAGATCGTAAAGTTACTACTAAATATATCAAATTATTATTGGAGCCGTGGTGGCCCCGGCTCGCACCTCTGAGTTTTTCGAAATTCATGTGCGGAATTGCATTTGAAATTTACCACGAGCTTTGCGGTGAAGGAAAACATCGTGAGGAAACCTGCACAAACCTGCGAAGCGATTCAATGGTCCGTGTGAAGTTTCCAATCCGCACTGGGCCCGCGTGGGAACTTTGGCCTAAGCTCTCTCATTCTGAGAGGAGGCCTGTGCCCAGCAATGGGACGTATATACTAGGCTGGGATGATGATATCCAAATTACTACAGGTTTCCCTACAATATTTATTTTGAAGAGTTCATCAGATCCTGATTTTCAAATCGGTTTATAAATACCTAAGTGACAGAATTCTGAGGTGTAACAAACATAAAAAAAAAATACAACCGAATTGATAACCTCCTCCTTTTTATGAAGTCGGTTAAAACAAGGGTTGATTGTTTGATTTAAGCAGTTGTATTGTAATTTGATTATAAACTCTTGCAACACAAATGTGTATTCACACTGTAAAAGAACACACACAAACCTTCTAAGATTTTTCAGATTCAGTGTAGTCTTAAGTTTGTAAGTAGGTAGGTATTTGATTAAAACTAAGTTTTATGCAAATGTAGCAATATACTTCTTAAAATAATGTATCCATACTAATATTATAAACGCCAAAGTGTGTGTGTTTGTATGTTTGTGTTTGTCCGTCTTTCACGCCGTAACGGAGCGACGGATCGACGTGATTTTTGGCATAAAGATAGTTTATGGGCCCGATAGTGACATAGGCTACTTTTTATCCCGTAAAAATGCACAGTTCCCGAGGGAACAGCGTGCGATAACCGAATACCACGCGGGCGGAGCCGCGGGCAAAAGCTAGTAAAGATATAATTCTAGATTTATCAGTCATTTTTTTTTTAATTTTCAGAGCAAGAGATCATTCGCATGGCGAAAGAGGAGCGACTCAAGATGAAATATAGAGCTGAATACATGAAGCGACAAAGAAATAACGCAGGGAAGCGCTGAAGCGAAAATGCTTTCCCTATTCATTTATTGCTTTTCTATCGCGGCCCGCTTGCTGATTTTCCCCTTAAGTATGTTATAAGTATAAAAACCGGCTAAGAGCGTGTCGGATAAGAGTCCCCAGATAGAGGCGTCGAATAAAAAAAACATGCCAACCGTATTAAACAAGTAATATAATATTTCTTTAAGGTTTTTGTATTTTATACGGAAGTTTCCAAGTAGGTATATTTTATAAGTGAAGCTAGTTTTTCTTTTTAGCTACTATTTACTCTTAAAGGGGGCGGGGCCTTTAAAAGGCCTATCCATACCCCACACTATAAGGTTAGACGAGAAAGAAATACATGAGTGAGTGACCTATGAATTACAGTGCCCTTATGTAAGTTTTCTGTTAAAAATACGTCTCGATCGCGTTCGCGTTAAAATCTCAATTTATATGGAAACACGAACAGCGCCTTTAGCGGAACGTTTGGAAATTGAGATTTTAACGCGAACGCGATCGAGACGTATTTTGCAACCGAAAACTTAGGTACACTCAGGGCACTAATTTAGGTACAGTTACCACTATGAAAGATTGTGCGTTTGAGGCACTGAGCTAAATGATTACTTAAATAAAAACATGAGCAAAACTATCACCAGTTGTATTATTTTTATTCTTTCAAATAAATTATAGAAAGTGAGGCTACGATTTTGGGTACCCGTATCTTATATATATAAAAAAAAAATTATAACAAAAATAGAACCGACTACAAAAAACCATGAAAATAATTTTCTACCAGCCTGAAGTCGGTGCCTCAGCACGAGCCAGCAGGAGTGGACCTATAATCGTCTACCTCACCTACAACTATACGAGTAAATGGCTTCAATCACTCCTGGTGGCTCGTGCTGAGGCACCGACTTCAGGCTGGTAGAAAATTATTTTCATGGTTTTTGTAGTCGGTTCTATTTTTTGTTAGAATTTTTTTTTCACGCTTTTTAGTGTAAAACATCTAAGATACAATAGTTTAATGTCAACTGCTCGTCACCTTTTACGAAAAATTGCTTTTTCCGATGCAGAGACGTTCATTATTGAGGAGTCCTGGTGCTTCACCACCCATTCCATTTCACCATATCCGTTCCGAGGAGCATAAATTGCTTAGCAACTGTGTTAAAGCAATTGAAATTCAACCCATGAAATACTTGTTATTGAGTAGTAACTCCGATGGTCAACTGTGGTCTTCATCATCAGTTCCATTTCACCAAATGATGATTTTCAAGAGCAAATGCTCGAGTTACTATCTAAATATATCAAAATTACCATAGGTGTCCCTACAACATTTGAAGAGTTCCCTCGATTTCCTTAAGATCCAATAATCAGATCCTGATTTGGTGCTTATGGGACCTAATTGAAAGCATTCCTTAAAATTGTCATGGCATGTTTGTGAATAAAGTTTTTATCTATCTATCTATATTACATTTTATGGCCTCACATTATTTCATGGCATGCAAAATGAGCAAAGAACAGACAGTAACAAAATTTTATGCTCAAATATGAAGAAACATGCCTTGACAATCATTTAGAGTACCTACTTAAATTTTATATAAGTAGTTAATTACCAACTGAGCCAAGTGGAAACATATTATAGGGCCCACACGCTAATCCTATAAATTAAAAAAATCAAAAAACCGGACTGCCTTAAAAAATACTAAAAAGAAGAAAACAAGTCTAGTGGGCTAGAACTGTTTTAAGTAGCTAACTTAAAGTTCAACAGTCGGGACCCATTAGGTTAGAATTTTTGAGCGTCACGATTTGAATGGGTCCCGACTGTTGAACTTTAAGTTAGCTACGTAAAACAGTTCTAGCCCACTAGACTTGTTTTCTTCTTTTTAGTACTTTTTAAGGCAGTCGGGTATTTTGATTTCTTAAATTTATTGTTTTATTTCACATTTTTCTGTGAAAATAGTCTATTAAAACGGTTATAACCCATATATTTTTTGAATGGGCTAATTATTAGCTTTCCTTTGATACCCCACTCGATAGGTTTGAATGGAAAACATTTTTTGAAAACTTACAATTTGGCGCCAAAAATCGGCTGTTTTGATTTTTTAAGAGATTCATGTACCCAGTGTCACTCGCGTTACTGAGACAAATCCAATGACATATCATTTATCAAAATCGGTTCAGCCGTTGAGTAGTTACGAGAGGACATAGGAATAGACATACATACATACTTACATACATACATACGCGACAAACACAGTCTTCGCAGTCGGGTAATAACAGGGCCGGGGGTATCCCCTTGCTGGCAGCCAACGGCTTAAGCGATTATTATCATATTGACTTAAACAATTCGGACATATTATTCTTTTATTAAGAAACTTTTAGTTCTTAACAATTTGACCTGCTTAAACTCGCGGGTTCACGGTGGATGCAAGTCGCTTCCAACCGAGGCAACTGGAGCTCTGTGGGGGAGGCCTATGTCCAACACTGGAAGTCCTATGGCTAATGTGATGATGATGAAGAATTAAAAATAGGCTCATAATTAAATTAATTATGTATTCAACAAAGCTATTTCAATTGGTAATAAAAACCATTTCAAATTAGTTTTAGTTAAGTATCGGTTCGGTTGTTAAGATTTTATAGCAAAGTCGGAGTGGGTTTTCTTTAGTTAGAATATTATTAGATGAAAAACTAACGCAGTTTAGGGAACATGCACACTTTATTGGTTTTAGTTTACTTGCAGATTAAAAAATGAATAATAAAGTTGCATTTATTATCATCCTTGCATCATGTAAGTTGAATATTCAGCGTTTTTTTTTCATTGGCGTCTTCGCAGGCGTTATTAAAAGGGGTGATGCCCAGTGTTGTTTTTTTATGAAAAATTAAAACAACACCGATACCGAATTTAGCGTGATTAAAATTCTTGTGACTTGTTTTTCCGTTGTGCTATAAACGTGACACCGGTAATGAAGTTTGACCGCGCGGTCAAAACGCTCGAATATTTGCCCAGGAACTTTTCCTACAAAATATTATTCAATACACTTGTATTATTAGGTACTTACTCTGTGCCTGTACGCAGTATACTTAGCTAAGTAAGCTTCTGAGCCCATTGACGTCACAATCACCACCCGTCTTTTGCTTCGGAGGTTAAAAATTAGAGTTAAAACGGATAGTGGTTTGGCCGGATGCGGGATACCGGATATTCGGCCTAGTTTTACGTACAATTAAATTAAGCTAATTTGAACATGCGCATGACACTCCGTGCAGGATGTCAATAATTGATAAACTCATAAATAAATACCAGTTTTTAATCATAACTATAAGTTTTTACCATCCGGTATCCGGCCGGATAGTACGCACTATCCGGTATTCGGCCGAATAGTAAAATAGTGGCCGGATATCCGTTGCATCTCTATTAAAAATGGCGTCTTTCAGGTCTAGTTCCACTGCAGGGTTTCCGTTTGTTTCACATCTGGTATCAAGCCAAGGCTGGTATAATAAACCGCATGGCCCAACTCATGCGCACCATATACGTGAAGCTGGACGAACGACTCACCTCGTTGCACGGGGAGAAGTTCAGGTTCGATACGTCCAAGGAGTTTGAGGAGGGATACCTCATGTCCGTGATCATTGAGAAGTATGATTTTGTTTATTTTTTAAAAGGAACTTTTAACAATTCGCTGGGACGCGACCTTTAGATACTCGACCTATACGGCTATTTAATTTCAATTATGGATTCATTATTATGCTGAGTAAGTGTTATGCTTCTTTATAATTATGCAAGTTCACTGTTTAGTCCGTCAGGAGGATAATTTAAAAATATTGTGCACTTTTTTCTTTTGTTTTTCAAACAAAAATTTACGAGGATACAGTGCTTAGAAGTTTCGAGTGACGTCACTATATGATAGGATTTTTACCTAACAGTGACGTCACACACAAGCCCCCACTCCGGAAGTTTGATGATCTATACCTTGTCCATTTATATAACAAATAGATAAACCAAAAAATACGTGTCCTATATTTTTCCATAATCTAACTGTCGGACTAAATAGAATGATATATTTTTAACCCAGTCGTCATCCCTGTTATGTTATGCCAAATCTGTTAATTATCTTAAATAATATTAGGACAATTAATGGTATGCCAAATAAGGGGTACCCTGGATTTGTGTCTTTTTACTGAGTGGAGGGGGAGGAGCTGCATGAACTCCGCAAAGCAACGCCTGATTCAATAACTTACCTAAGTATTTATTTCTATTTATTTTAAAAACCTAAACGTTTTAACAATTCCTTGTCTCTTCATTCTTGAAGTGGCTTTGTTTGTTCGTACCAATTCTAATTTATTTAAGAGGGTATCCAAAGTGTCTGAGAGGAATATTCATCGCATCCATGATGTCTGCTCGGTAATAGCACGCACCGCACTAATGTGGAAAAGTGTATTCTGCTTAGCAAGCAAAATTTATAATAAAATACAATTGCCTTGAGATTGCTGCCACTGCAGGAATTTAAGAATAAGCTCTCTAAATTTTTAATTTCTAAATGCTATTACTCAATTTCAGAATTTCTTACAGACAATTTAAATTATAATTAGCTTTATTAGCATTGACATAATTGAATTTTTTTTTATATTAAAATTTTAATTATTTGTTTTTGATTTTTATACCTATATTATTTTATTTTAATTCTAGTTTTTAATTTTGTATTTGATTATTTGTACGCCTATCGGCAAAACATAATGTTCATCTCAGATTTTTCCACCACTGTAACTCAGTTATACATAATGTTTACTATTAAATCACTTTGACTTTGATCTTGACTTTATTATTTTCTTTGTTTAATAGATACAGGCAAGCTGTAGAGCATACTAAATTTTCGTCCAAAATGAAAGCTTTCAAGTTGTACGACATAGAATTGCGTCTGGAATTAGTGCAACGTGCATACGTAGACATATACAGGATGGTGAACATGATGCACGAGATACCGAGGAAGTACGGGTTCGACATAAGGAGTAAGTAAAACTGGCTGAGAGTAAAAAGAGCGTGTCGGACACGCCCGAAATAGGGTCCCGTAGCCATTGCGAAAAGATTAAGTCATATATATTTTTTTTATTCTTTCGTTCAACATAGGTTGTACAGAAGATCTTAAAGCTACTTAAAGTATCACTATGTTGCGCCGTTAGGCATACAAACAGTCGTAATGCATACAAACAGTTTCTTAGGAGTTATTGCAATCTGTTAGAAATTCATTTATCGAATAATAAGCTTTTGTTACTAAAAAGTTACATAAAGTTTTTTTGAATTTATTGATATTCTCTATATTTTTTGTGTCTTCCGGTATCTTATTATTCTAAGGATTTCTCATTTTGTACGGAATATTCCAAGTTTAGGTATATTTTATATCTTAGGCTGCTATTTACTCTTAAACTACTAATAATTCTTAAGCAAACTTAGCCGTTATAGTTTTCCTTATAAGTTTGATATACCTACTTACTACCATTTTGAATTTTTCCACCCACCGACCGGTTTAGATTATAGAGGGGGGACGACGACGCTGAATATTTTGTAAACATATCACTACATCGAAAAATCGATTTAGCAACCCCCTAATGTTTTTTAAAGACCTACTTATACAACGATACCCCACACTATAAGATTAGATGAGAAAAAAAAATCCTGTAAATAGTAAAAAAAAAAAATTTTTTTTATTCTACCATTTTGTCGGTATAGTTTAGATATACATTCGTGCAAAATAACAGCTTTCTAGCATTGACAGTCTCTAAGCAAAGCCGCGGACGGACGGACGGACAGACAGACATGGTGAAACTATAAGAGTTAATCACTAGGGGGTTACTAAAACGATTTTTCTATTTAGTGATTTGTTTTCGAAAGTTTAAAATGCAAATTTTCATTAAAATAGAGCGCAAAAGATCAACGGTAAGAGGTAATCCCGAGGAGTTGATCATGGCGATAAAAAGCCTCGAATCTAAAGAGATTAACAGGAAGAAGAAGCGCCGGCAGCAGCTCAAGGAGTTGAAGAAGTTGCGAGAGGAGATGCAGCTGGCTGGAGAGAACTTGACGATGTCGCCCCGCTCCCCCCGGAACACCAGGCAGTGGTGGCGTTTCCAGGAGTACGGGTGGGAGGTCCATGACGATTATTGGGAGGAGTGGTGATTAAACGAATGGAGAGAAACTAGTTTTCATTTTCGCGTGTTTATGGGCGGTGGTGATCTCTTACCACCAGGAGACCCACTTGCTTGTTTGCCTTCCAGTCGAATAAAAAAAAAATCTAATCTGAGGCTCTAATGACCACTTGCTGGAAACACATAAATCTCGAGTTAGCGTTAAGCTTAGTTTAGTAGTGTCAAAATGCATGGAACTGTCAAGCTTAAGCCAGGCTTAACAACTAAATCTAGATTTATTTTTACCTCCAAGTGGGTCTAAGTGAGAAACGCTAATACACACAAGTAATATTTACCTCGACGTTTCGGCAACATTGCAGTCGCCGTGGTCACGAGTAGACTGAAGTGTGGGGTGTCAAGTCTGCCTAGCAGCGCGAGTTCTTCGAACTACTCGCACTTTATCACTAATACTAAGGTTGACTGGAAGAGATCCCTTAAAGGGATAAGTTCGCCTCTGTAATTTTTTTTGTCAATTGTGTTTTAGTTATTTTGTACAATAAAGAGTTTACATACATACATAATACTACCGGCAATCGTATCACGAACTACCCGCACTTGGTCATTTTCAATAACTTGACGAACACATTTGGGAGTGTTTGGTGTCACAACTCCTAACTTTTAGTGGATTTGTACACCATCCTTATTAATATTATAAATGCGAAAGTAACTGTCTATCTGTCTATCTGTTACGCTTTCACGTCGAAACCGCTGAACCGATATTGATGAAATTTGGTATAGTTTATTTATTGTCAAGTCATGTACATTACAATAAGATGTCACATGATGATATGATGTCAATATGATGTGCCCCAAGGATCAACATACTTTTTATTCCGGTAGAGGGCGCCACCACCCTATAACCCAGGTCCGCGCAGAAGTCGCGGGCATAAACTAGTAAAATCATACTTTTAGAGGTGATCTAGGAAACCAGACAAATATTTTTTATGACAACCAGATAAACTAAAAAGTTGATTGACCCAGTACCTACCATCAGCCAGATGTGGTCTACCACCCTAAAGTTGACAATCGTTTGCACGTCATAAAAAAATAATGCCAATAGACGTGTCTGTCAATCTTTCGACTTTAGCGACATATTCATTTGATAAGGGATACTTGTTTAAAAATTGATAGACCACTTATTTGGCTAAATAACCTTTTTTTTGTGTGAGGTAAAAGCTCTCACAGTCTCCTGTAAGATTTTCTCGGAGTGTGTCATGTTTTAGATTTCACCTTGTAACAGGTTAACAAGAAATAAAACCAATCAATGTTAATATATTACAAACATTTATTTGAGAAAAGTTGGAGCAACATTTTTTACAATATTCACTATACAGGGCTCTTCCAAGCTTCGTAAACAATAAAAAATTGTTACGAACAAATACACTTGCAAATACAATACAATACAAATATACAATAGACGCGTTTCAACGCTTAACAACTTGCATTGTTTAGACAATATGTACAGTGATCAGAATCAAGCGTATTCTCTCAGAATTGAGAGCAATATCATTTAAGAAGAGTTTTTAAACAAAATCTCGCTAGATGGCACCACTCAGGAAAGGTTGTTACGTTAGTAGATCGACTTATTTCGTTCCAAATCCAAACATGACACAAATAACGGACCTCACGGTACTAACGCCATCTAGCGACGTTCCACCAGAAACCCCTCATTGAGATCAAAACAGGTGTCAAGTTCTTTTGATAATCCTAAAAAAAGCAAATAACGAAGGACAATCTGAAATTCAAGATTTTTTTGAGTAGTGTCCATATAAAAGTTATTTTATATTTGATTAATCAATGTACCTTCTATACGTCGTACGACAAGTTACTGTTATTTTATGGAAAGGTCAACATTTATCGTTCAAAAAAATAATTTTCTGGTAAAATCCAGGCAATACATTGAACTTCGATTTATCTCAAGTTGTTTGCTTTTTCTTTTCAATTTGATCTACAGTATGGCACCTATCAAGACCTCAATTTTATTATTTCATCAGCGCAGTAGAAAACCACGCATATCATAGAACTTGGCTACCATTTTGACAATTAATTTTTTGGGATTGGTAATTTTAACGTCGAATATTATCTATCGCTACAGTTAGGATAAAATAACGGGTGTCCATCATTCCAAAACTTACACTCAGACTCAACTGATCATTGAAACTAAGCCTGACTTTAGTAAAATAAAACAAAACTGGAAAACTGAAATTCGACGCCACTTTTTTCACACCACATTTTTGACGTAAAATGCAAAAACATGGCAACAATTTCGTACGTGGGCCAATCAACTACTTTACCGACACTTTGGGCGTCTCCTGCGTTACCAAAATTGTTTCGGGAGTTACCCAAAAATCGCACTTCCAACAAGATAATAATATGATGTACACCATCTATTAAATTACAAAAAAAACATGTTTACTTACAAAAATCTGCAAATGTTTGAAAAATGTCGCGGACAAATTAGTGTGGGTAAAAAAGTTGATTGGCCCACGTAAAACGTTTCATCTCATATTCAAGTAAAAAAAATGATTAATCGTGTTAACTTTCAACTGAAAATAATTGAATAAACCTGAGGCCGTACTGCCTAACATTTTTGACGCTTGCGATCGTATTAAAATGACAGATTTCGCATACAAAAACTGTCATTTAACTGCGATCGCGACTGTCAGAAACGTTAGGCAATATGGCCTCTGTTTTAGACGACCAAGAATTTGCTATACTCCATGAGAACGTTTGTGGTACGCGGCGGAGTGAACGGCGTAACGCTATTCCGTACTCTCTTGCACTTAGAGACTTGAGCGTGTGTGCTTTGAATACCAAAATGAGTATATACAAGTCCTTTAAGAGTAAGAGATACGCAATAATACTCCTCAGATGTAGTGCACAATGGTTTGCCATCGGTAAACATCGGATCTCAATGGGAATACGACGGCGGCACCCGAAACGTCAATCAATCCATACTAATATTGTAAATGCGAAAGTGTGTTTATATGTTTGTCCGTCTTTCACGCCGTAACGGAGCGACGGATCGACGTGATTTTTGGCATAGAGATAGTTTATGGTCCCTAGGGTGACATAGGTTACTTTTTTTATTTATTTATTTATTTATTGTATAAATTGATTGACATTTTCATATAAATTAATCTAGAACTATTGTTTAATGTCAAAATGAAAAATGTACAGTCAAGGGCAAAGATATCGACACGGCCAAAGTTCCAAAAATATGTATACACGACTTTAAGCACTTAACATCAAGGCCGTGTATACATATTTATGCGACTTCAGCCGTGTCGATATCTTTGCCCTTGACTGTACTAGAACTGAGACATCACGATGAATACGAAAACATAACCTATATGCTACATCTATCATCTATACCATTTTTTTCCCCGCGTGCCACTAACTTTCTCATAGAGTACACAGGGTTTACCTGACCATGGGGCTTTAACCTCCTAAGTCCTCGCGTACTTTATAAAGGACTAATTAACACTAATAACTGCCGAATGTACTTTATAAACTACAAATTATTCATTGAATAAAGAATTATAAGAACTTTGAAATAATATATATATTTTCAGTGTACTTGTAGTGTCTACTCATGTGTCTCATATCCTGTCAATCGTTCAAAAGCTAACTGGAAGAGATCCCTTTAAGGGATAAGTTCGCCTTTGTACATCTTATTATTATTTTTGTTCTTTTCATGTTTTTATGTACAATAAAGAGTTTTACAATACGATATCCAAAATTCCAAAATAACAAAACAGGTCACGTCTAGGTCTTAAACGCTAAGTTTGTTAAAAAATGTCAGGACTCAGGAGGTCATTCAAGGTTCAATTTTACTCACAAAACTAAGCTACTTTTGTTTTGTAACAGTTTCAAGAAACATACATTTAGATACTTCATTGATCCTCAAAGTTTAATAGTTAAATCAGTGTAAAGAATTGTTGAATTTTTTTTTTACATTTATTCGACATTTCTGAGATAAACATTTATAAGTCAGTCATGTCAGCCGAAAGACATCCACTGCTGGACATAGGCCTCCCCCAAGGCTCTCCACTCAGACCGGTCTTGTGCTTTCCGCATCCACCGCGATCCTGCGATCTTAACCAGGTCGTCGCTCCATCTTGTTGGAGGCCTACCGACAGCTCGTCTCCCGGTCCGCGGACGCCATTCGAGAACCTTTTGACCCCATCGGCCATCAGTCCTGCGAGCAATGTGCCCCGCCTACTGCCACTTCAGTTTCGCAAATCTTCAAAATATTTATCAATGTGCCGTTAATTTAGTATTGTATCGCATACATTGAAAATTACATTTAATCTACTATATAAAAATAAGTCGGGTTTCCTTCATGACGCTATAACTCCAGAACGCAAGAAAAGATTTCAAAGGTTTTGCATTCGTTAGAAAGGTCTCGGGCTCCGTGAGATTTATAGCAAAGAAAATTCCGAATACCGCGCGGGCGGAGCCGCGGGCAAAAGCTAGTTTGTATTAAAAAAATGAAACAGTGGTCATATTTTTAAAAAGTAGCACAACAAAAATAACTGAATTATGCCAGCAAAATCGAGCCCTGAATTGAAAGCCCAATGGTCAGACTCCCTGTACATTTAGCCATTTCAAACTTAGAAAGAAAGACACACTTAAACATCAAATATTGCATGTATGCATATGTATTTATTTATGTATTTATGTAAGTATTGTTTGGTTTCCTTATCTATTATTATTACACAGAAAGCTTCCATATAATTTTACATGAGAATTATGTCACATTTATATATTTGGTCTTTGTATTAGTTTATTATAGTCGAGTTCATAAATTTGTGAGCAACAAGTTGATCAAAAATATCTGAACACTCTTCTACTTCTATTGTTAGAGTCGTGTTCAAATATTTTTGATCAAATTTTTGCTCACAAGTTTATGAACACGACTGGACATCGAAAGTCAACGGAATTGGTATTGGTATGTACAATTAATGTGCAATATTTAGTACAGTGCACGCGCTTTTACAGATTGTATCCATTAATGTATATTGAAATGGTTTTTTCGCACCTTCCAACATAATGGCTTGCCGAAAATCGAATCTATTTCGTCATAGCTATTAAATTTCACATTACAATCTGAAGTATTGCTCATAGCACATGTATGTTGCTGAATTTCATCGTCGTAACTGTATGTTAGATTTCAAGTGGTAAAAGAAAACAACTTGACAAAGCCTCCTTTTAAGACAAACCATTAAATACCATTAAATATGAAACAGAGAGAAATTGTTTGTCATAAGGATTGAGTAAACATCATGAAAGAAAATTTACCAACGGTAAAGAGTTGGACCAAGTACTAATAAAAAAAAAGTACTAGGTCCTTGACAAAAAAAATCAAATTCTCCCGGTATTGTCTTTAATGGTGAGATATAACACGTATTTATTTCATTGCATAGAGTAACTGTCAACATACCCGGCAGAAAATAGTGTTTTACGTTGACGACCTAGGTCGACTAAAGAGTAAGTCATTTTTACACCACAATCGGAAGTTTTAACTGTACTAATCTTACATAAATAGGTAGGAGAAAACGCCCGTTTGGCGTATCGTGGAAAAAGACAGACAATATCTGACGTATATGGAATTAATAAACGCGTTAAAGTGGTCGCATATAAAAAGTTCAAATACTTTTTATACAAGAAAGTCAAAAAGTGGAACTACTATGCATAATTGAGTCTATTTTTATTTAATACTGCAGTTTTTTAAATTCAGAATGCTTGTTAGTTTCGCTCTAAATTCGTAACTTAATATATTACAGAACTACCGTCCTAAGGCCAAAAGCGGCATGAAAAAGAACCTTTTAAGTTATTTATAACATCAGATGCAGAATTTCTTAAGCTACACTATGGTAGATATACCTCAAGTGTTTTTTTTTTTGAGATTCCGTCCTTTGTCTTAAGAGGGCAGAGAAATAACATGTGTTTTACGAAATTCGTTTCCGTTGTCTATTTTTGGGAACAAGCGTGATTCACTTCGATTTACCTTGTAAAGCCCAACGTCCTAAATTTAGGACATTAGTCAACAATAATGTCAATTTCTACTGATTGACATTAAATTTCAAATTCTAATGATCAAAATTTTGGCGTGAGTTTTACGAGGTAATATATTTAAACCGCAAACACATTAAAATAGTCTATAAAAAGTATCGACTTTCGGTTTCGGTTATATAGGAGCGAAATTCCCAAACATTCCAAATTTACAAAAACCGCAATTTGGAAAATCATAAAATCGACAAAACAGCAACAAAATCTCGCCAAGCTTTCTATACAACGTTCCATAGATTACCTATAATCAGGGCTCGGAGTTGTCATAGCACGGTAAGACGAAAGAGAGCTCTGGAGTCGACATTATTAAAATTATATACTACTCATACTGATTCGTTTATTTAATTCCTAAATGCTGTTATATTCGCCTTTAGCCCCCGAGTAAAGCTGCCAAGCTATGTAATGAAAGATTTAAAAAAAAAATCTCGTGAATTATATGAATTTCTATGGAGATAGTTTTCTTGACTCAACTCCCATACAAAACTTTTTTTTTTTTTTCGAATTTCAATTTTTTTCCAATTGTATCATATTAGTTAGCCTTAGTATGGGTAAAATTATGGTATATGGTACAATTCGCGAAAAAAAAAGGTTCATAATTGTAATCTTACTTAGCCTAGCAGTTTAGAACAAATATAGCGTTTTGGAATTAAATAAACGGATGATTATAATTTAATGTTAATGTAGTCTCCACAGTTCCCTTTCGTCTTACATTGTTATAAAAACTTCAATCCCTGCCTATAATAAACTTTGAGAATATCCAACGTATCAATTTGATAGGTCGAATCACTATTAAAAACACCATATATTCTGAATATATCTACCTGTACATATTAATGCTGACGCATATAAAGTATAGACTTATATTTTATGAATTTAAGACGCACTGTACATGTACAACAATATTGATCCAATATTATGTTAACAATTAACTTAGTCTCTAAATATCAAAATTGCATTGCTTCGCTGTTATAGTATATTATACACCTTGGGCGTTATAAGCTTTCACAATTTTTCATTATTACTGCCCGTAAATTTACAGCGGGCAGTAACTACTTACAGTTAAAAAAGTAACATGTATGTCATTATGAAAAACTTAAGCGAAGTTTGTATTGCCATTTTGATATTTAAGAAACAAAGGAATAAAGGGGCTTACGAGAGTTGAGTTCATTTTAAAAGACTTAAAAGACATCTGTTGTCTTTTAAAATAAATCAAATTTGCCACTTCAGGAATATGCCTTAAGCTCTTCAAGATTCAAATATTAATATAGGAACCCAGCCGCACATTTTTTTTTACCGATACAATCACAGTTAGAGTCGTTTCTTTCCTCCATTTTGATGTCTACTGTCATACTCTATGTAAATTTTGACGAAGGCAAGGAAATAAACACTGTTCACTAAGCTCTCTCTCTCTCTCTCTCTCTCGCCTAACAAGTGAGAAAGGGATAGAGTTTGCAGCGTCCCGCGTTACCGGCTTTAGGTGGAAAAACGGCTGTCATTTTGTTTTCTTTCTGTCACTTCAGTCGTAATATACTACAAAATTCGTAAATCACTGAAAAACTTTTATGTACATTGCGGATTCCTATTCGTATCACATACAAAATACCAAAGATTTCGTTTATTATTAAAATATTCTTAAGAACAACGGCCGTTTCTTCGTACCAAGGTTTTAGTAATGAATGACTTTTAGAGCTTAAATTGACAACTCCCAAAGGTCTCGTAAGCGCTTAAAAAATGTAAAGTACCAAACGACCTATCTACCGGAGCGACTCGGTTTTTCACTGTTCTCACCGCATCTACAATCTTCATTGATCGAATCTAAAGACATTAAACTCTCTTGTGACGTCCTCAAGCAAGACCTACATCTTGAGTCCACAGAGTTGCTTTGAGAGTTGGCATCTTCAGAAACAGACTCCAGAGACCTCAAGCTTTCTACAGAAGTAAGTTTATATGATCTCCTGAACTCAGCCATTTCGTCCTCACTCATGTTCAGAGCTAGCAGCGAATCTCTAGCAATTTTACCTAGTGAAGACACCTTTTTCTTTTTTCTAGTCATGACTGATTCTATTTTAGTTAAAGGGGATGGCTTGTTCAAACTTTCAGGTAGTGATTTTGGGCTAGAACCACTTCTGGAACGCAGTTTTGTCCTTCTTTCTGGTATGTCACGCGGTGTTGACACTACATCGGGAACTTTGAAAGCTATAGTCTTCTTCTGTTCGCTTTCACTCTGCGATATATCTTCCAGCGAGTTACATTTCTTTAGTTTAGCCCGTTCTGGAATCACTGGGGAAGTACACAAACCCATAACATCTTTAGTGAATACCTCTGGCACTTCTACAGCCTCGTCGATAACTAACTCTGGAGAAAGATCTAGAAGTTGTTCTTTGATTTCAGCGTCTCTTAGCTCTTGTGCTAGCGAAGGTTCGCTTTGAGATTTTGCTGAAGTTTCTACTTCAGGTTCGTAGTCCTGATTTTCATAAATAAGGTATGACAAAGCGTCCTTCCCTAAATCAACGTGTTCAACTTGTCTTGCCTTTCCTTCTGCACTTTCTAGCGTAACTCCGCTGTCGCCCGAAACGTTTTTGTCATCAATAAATTTGATATCGTCTATAAAGTCTAGTTGCGTGTTTTCTAGTGTTTCATCGCACGTTTCTTCTATCGTAGCTATAGGAGCTAGCTCTTTAACTTCTTCTCTCTTGGGTTCATTGTCAAGCGTTACTTCCCAGACCGTGTTTACTATAGGTTGGTTTTTCACTTGTTTCTCGGTTAGCTCAAAAGCTAACGCTTTAGTCATAGTTGAGGTTAGTGTGTTTTCAGGACTTATATTTTCTTTGATACCTCTGATGACTTTGCTAGGTAGTTTGTCTACCGGCTGTCCCGTTTCCGGGCTTTGTTTTTCTAATGAGTTTTCAGAACTGGAGGCTTTAAGGACAGCTGCAAAAGACCTCGGTCTCACTGGTTCCACTTTGTCTTCTTTGTCTGTCTTCTCCGTCTCTCCGGCGTTCTTGTTGCTATCATAATTTTTATTTAAGTCGTTGGGTTTGTTGAGATCTACTGTATCACACGCTCTCGCCACGTCTTTATTCCCGTTGGCGCTAGCGTCACTC
Source organism: Choristoneura rosaceana (assembly GCA_037349165.1). Classification (NCBI taxonomy): domain Eukaryota; kingdom Metazoa; phylum Arthropoda; class Insecta; order Lepidoptera; family Tortricidae; genus Choristoneura; species Choristoneura rosaceana. The sequence goes on from JAZBNJ010000050.1 coordinate 3,406,716, forward strand.
TTCAAGCTTAAACCTAAACATTTTTGTACTAAATTGTCATCGGTGGTTTCATCGGTAACTTTAACTTTATCGGCATCCGCCTCGCTCTCTGAGTTCCCGTGAGGAAACGATTGAAACTCGCTTAGCGTGTTATCAGTATCTGTTGAAGGAGTTTTGCTATCAAGTTTCTTAGAGAAACTCTCATCAACGAAAGAGACTTGGACCCTTTCAGAAAGAGTTGAGTCTGTAGCTTCTGATAGACTATCCCTGTCTTCTCTTTCTTCTGTTTTCTCAGTAGCACTGCCCCACGACCAGAATGAGCTGGTTAAAGAGGAATCTTTTCTAGGAGGAGTATTGGAAGTAGATTTCTTCTCGTCTTCTGTGCTTCTTGAAAATATACTGCTAGGGTGTTGGAAGAGGCTAAGTAATTTCTCTAAATGTCCAGGAATTTTGGATTCCTTTTCTGGCTCCGGCCGTGGTATATGAAAGCTAGCTGATGGGGCTACCCAGGATATCTTTCTCATCCGATCCAGACCTTTAGTCTTCAGTGCTGGAACATCGAGCAAACTGGATGTTCTTTTCGGCGAGCACGTTAGCGTTTCTTGCAGTTGAAAGCCATCTTTCTTAATTTCTTTTAAACTAGAATTATTAGTTAACGTGCCCTCATTCGAAGAATTATCCTCCTTGTTTTCTGTTGGATTTTGCAATGAATATTCGATGCCAGAGTCAGCTGAAGTCACCATTACCTTTTCATGTCTAGATTCTAATGAGCTCACACTGGCCTCTAAACTTGAAAGTGAACCGTGAATTTTTTTATTCTTGCCAAATATTATGGGGGAGACACTTTCATTGGAACTCACAGACATGTTTAAGAAATTGCCACTGTTAACTGGAGTGACTTCGCTGGTGGATTCTATACTGCTCTCAGTAGATAGAACAATGTCGGATTTTCTTCTATCTAGTTCTGAATCGGATTCTACAGATTCCTGTATGATGATTGGTTTAGCTGTCTGATTGTCTATCGCATTCAGACTTTCCATAGAGCTCCCTGATATCTCTAAGGACGAGCTACTGTCGCAGAAAGCACTGCCGACCAGCTTTTTGTTCATGAGCCTAGAAACTTCCAAATCAGGACTGTCCAGACTTGATTCACTCTTATTTTTCTTAAGAACTACATTATCTCGATTAATAACAGGTACATCGTCGAACGTATCTAATTTACTATCTATATTTACATCTGTCTGCGTGCAATCACTTTTGACTTTGACAGCTTTGACAGTTTTGGACCTGTCACGCATCTCCTGAATGAGATTGCCTAGGTCTTCAGTGATCGCTTCTATTTGTTTCATAGCGACTTTATCGCGCTTTTCAACAACTTCTATATTTCTATGATCATTATTGATTTGGTCGCGCGCTTTGGCGGTGTCAACGGATTCTTTGTTAACAGTAACAGAAACTTTGACATCTATTTTCTCGTTCTCACTGAGCGCCGTGCTAGTTTTAACTAATTTCGTTTCGGACTTGGTTATTTTGCTATCACCTATTACACTAACAGCTTCGTCGTGAGACAAAACCTCAGATTTATCGTGGAATTTGTTATCCACGTTTGTACAGTCTTTATCACTAACCGGAACACTATTTACATCACTTAATTTAACATCACTTTTGCTTGTCTTTTCAAGTACATCGTTACCTATTACCGGTGTATCTTCACTAGCTACACGGATTACTATTTCGCTAACACTATCATCGAGTCTGACTTTATTATCATCACTCCAAACAATATCACTGACAGCTTTACTAGCCGCATCATTACTTTTGCCGGTGCCATCACTATCGCTGTCATCTTTAGTTTTCTTATCACTGGCGATTGTGCTGCTGGGACTATCACTTAGATCAAGTCGCTTGCTTACATTTTCTGTCACGCTTTCTTTCTCGCTCCCACTGTCGAGCCCACAGCTGGGCCGCGACTTAGTGGGCATAGGGGTGGGGGGCGGAGAGGGTATATAAGTGGGGTTGTACTGGTTGTCCATGTTGCGAGTGACAGAAAAGCGAGAGGCGGAGCGGCGAGGCGCGTCCGGCGTTGCTGACTGTACTTGGATCTGCGGTGTTTCCGCGACCTGCACAAACAAAAAATCGAATTTAGCTTTTTTTTCAACTTTAAACAATAAATGTAAATTGGACGTTGGAATATTGCGTAATAAATTAAACTCTATACGATAAGGATTTGACTATTTTTAAAATCATATAACAAAGTTATAAAGGTTTGAAATTGCTATACTTGCTGCAAGCGTTTTTCATTGAGATGTATACATAAATTTAAAAAAATCACTATAAATTTAATTTTCAACCAAATTCATTTTCACCTAATTCCAACCGAATAAATAAATAAATCGAAAATACTAACTAAGACATGGATGCACAGAAAAACCTGAAAGAGTCCAGCGCCGGGAATCGAACCCAGATCCTCAGCAATCCCTGCTGCGAGCTATAACCCCTACACCACCGCTGAACAGGAGTCTAGACACAAATTTCTCCTATGCACACATATCTCAGCAGCACTAATAGTATCTAACATGTCATGGTTCCTAAGAAGAAATTTTCGTATGGCGTATAGTTTCAGACTTTCCCATACTGACCGATATAAATGGGCCATCCTGTATACTGTGGTATAAACGATCAGATCAGTGACGTTAACTGAGTAGACTACTTCGGCTCAAACTAGCAGCTGCCCCCCCAATTGACCTAAATGTACGCCAAAAAACCCCTTGTTCCTTACAGATAACCATGGCCAGATAACTGGTAATCTGTGAAGAATTTTTTTCTTCCAGTATAACTAGTTATCTCCAAAGATTTTATTTTCCCCACAGATAACTGGTTTTTTTCACGGTTATCTGCAAGGAAAATCCATTCCTTCCAGGTAACTAGCTATCTCCGGGGATTTTTTTTTCCTCACAGTTAACTGTTTTTTTTTAACGGTTGACTCTTAAGGAATTTCACGTTTATAATATTAGTAAGAAATGCGTTTATTAGTTAATATAATTGACTTTTATTGTACAGTAATGAAATAGGGCAAATAAAGAGTCCTTAGAGTCAACAGTTAAAAAAAACCAGTTATCTGTAGGGAAAAAAAATCCCCGGAGATAGCTAGTTACCTGGAAGTAATGGATTTTCCTTGCAGATAACCGTTAAAAAAAACAGTTATCTTTGGGGAAAATAAAATCTTTGGAGATAACTAATTATACTGGAAGAAAAAAATTCTTCACAGATTTCCAGTTATCTGGTCATGGTTATCTGTAAGGAACAAGGGCAAAAAACAAGATGCTAAAGCGAGATGGCATACCTGAACGACTTTAAACCGTGACGGGGTCGAGTATCCGGGCCGCATGCCGGACGGGCTGGACAGGTCCGGCGTCGGCGCCCGGTCAGGCGTCACTCGAGTCACCTGCCAATAATCATCATCATCATCATCCCAGCCTATATACGACCCACTGCTGGGCACAGGAGGCAATCCTTCCTACTAATATTATAAATGTGAAAGTTTGTGAGTGAGTGAGTATGTTTGTTACTTCTTCACGCTGAAATGGCTGAAAGGATTTGGATGAAATTTGGCAACCTGGATTAAAACATAGGATACTTTTAGGGATAAGTTCGCCTTTGTACTCTTTTGATTTGTTTGTACTCGTTTGATATTCCCACGGGATAGGGATAAAATTTCGAAATAATGACCGCTGGGCTTAGAGTCATGAAATTTGGTATGTAGGTAGCTGGACGTCTGGAATAATACAGGCTGCTTTTTATCCCGATTTTCTCATGGCATAGGATTAAAATTTTGGACTAATAACGCGTGCGAAGCCGCGGATAAACGCTAGTAATAAATAAATTAGGTTAGCTTGAAAAGATCCCATTTAGGGATAAGTTCGCCTTTGTAATCTTTTGGTTTGATGTTTACTTTTTGTATTACTTTATGTTTTATGTACAATGAAGTATTTACATACATACATACATAAATAAGTAATAATAAATGTCACGGGACACTTAACACCAATAGGGATGTTGACACCACCAATCAACTGACGTACTTTTTATGAGCTGTCAAATACAATTCTCTCTCTCTCTCTCTGTGTGTGTGTATTTGTGTGAGTGTGCGTGTGTGTGCGCGTGTGTGTGTGCGTGTGTGCGCGTGTGTGTGCGCGTGCGTGTGCGTGTGCGCGCGTGGGAACTACGGTCCAAGCCCTCTCATTTTGAGATGAAGCCTGTGCCCTACAGTGGGATGTATGTGGTGTTTTAAACTTTCGTGATTCTCACTCATAGTCAAATACCTTAACGGGACTTATCACGCACGCTATTTGATACAATTATTATTTACCTCGACGACTACTCGTGACCACGGCAACTGAAATCTTGCCAAAACGTCGAGGTAAATAATAATTGTATCAAATAGCGTGATAAGTCCCGTTAAGGTGACTATGCATGTGGTGTGACAGTAAGGAGTAGTGATATGACTAAGTGACTTCAAAAATATTTAATTTAATTTGCATACAAGCTTCGATGAGAATACGTACGGAGAAGCGCGAGGGCTGCGAAGTGGGCACGGGGCTGCCGGCGGGCGAGGGCGCCGGCGACCGCAGTCGCCCGCCCCGCCGCTCCTCCTCCATGCCCATACCCTGACGGACAGACAGACGATTAAACTAGAGATATAAATTATGCATGCAAAACCAGCTGATCTAAGTAGTAAGTGGTCTAAGAACCAATTGATCTAAGAAGTAAGAGGTCTAAATACCAATACATAATTGGTCTACGTAGCAAGTGGTCCACGTACCAATAATTAGTCTATGTAGCAAGCGGTCCAAGTACCAGTAATTGGTCTAAGTAGCAGCTGGTCTAAGAAGCGACTGGTTTAAGTAGCTAACGGTCTGAAAAAAAAACTGATCCTAACTGGCGCGCGTCGGAAAGTTAAAAAAAGATAGATTATTTAGAGTTGCGAGTTCAGCCAAGTGAAATAGGAGCTCCGCGATGCGATGCTCCGTCGAGTTTGGGTCATACACTCACCCGCGCCAGGCAGCTAGTGTGGCACGTGAGGCTGATCTTCCTGTGCACGCGGCGCTCGGGCGAGGCGGCGGCGGGCTCGTTGCGGCGGCAGTGCGCGCGCACGACGCGCGTCAGACGCGCGACAGTCGCAGCCTCACTGTCCTCGCCTAGTAAGCTCGTTGATTCCTGCACCACAAATTAAGAATGTTTTAAACTTTCATGATTTTCTTTTCACTCATATTTGGGTCGATAATACACGGAAGGATGAATCCTACTAATATTACAAACTAGTGTTTACCCGCGGCTTTGCACGCCTAAATCATGCTCTAGAAACTGCATTGAAAAATCGGGATTTTTTAAAAATTCCCGCGGTAATTCCCGAAAATGAAATCGTTGTTTCCATTGACGTTACATTAAAAACAATCATGGTCAAATTTCATGACTTTAAGCCCAGCGGTTGTTATTTAGAGATTTTATCCCTATCCCGTGGGAATATTGGGATAAAAAGTATCCTATGTTTTAATCCATACTAATATTATAAATGCGAAAATGTGTTTGTGTGTTTGTGTGTTTGTATGTTTGTATGTTTGTCCCTCTTTCACGCCGTAACGGAGCGACGGATCGACGTGATTTTTGGCATAGAGATAGTTTATGGTCCCGAGAGTGCCATAGGCTACTTTTTATCCCGAAAAAATGCACAGTTCCCGAGGGAACAGCGCGCGATAACCAAATACCACGCGAGCGGAGCCGCGGGCAAAAGCTAATCCAGGTTATAAATCAACTGTTGACCAAATTTCATCCAAATCCGTCCAGCCGTTTTAGCGTGAAGGAGTAACAAACATACTCACTCACTCACTCAGTCACAAACTTTCACATTTATAATATCATATAGTAGGATGTGAAATAAAGTTAGTGAGTGAGTGAGTAAGTATATATATTTGTTACTTCTGCACGCCGAAACGGCTGGACGGATTTGGATGAAATTTGTCAAAAAGTTAGTTTTTAACCTGGATTAAAACATAGGATACTCTTTATCCCGACGTTCCCACGGGATAGGGATAAAATCTCGAAACAATAACCGCTGGGCTTAAGAGTCATGAAATTTGACATGACTGTTTTTAATGTAACGTCAATGTAAACCACGATATAAAACTCTAGAATTCCAATTCGGCTGCTGGACCTAATGATTTACATGTGCGAAGCCGCAGGTAAACACTACTAGATTATAAAGGACATGGCAAATTCAGGGGTTGACTAATAAACCCCTTGCAGGGGCGGTCTTTATGAACAAGCATAAAAGCAGTGCCTACCCTAGCATCTTAACATAAATATTTATATTACTTATTAAATTAATTACTTTTTATTTTACTTGATATTTATTAATGTTACTCGTTCGGTTCGTAATGTAACAACCTTAAGAGCGCGCTGAGCGTTTGAATTTCCGCGCTTCACGTCACGAACGACGTTACAATTTAATAAAATCGCCTAATCGCGCTGGTAAAGCACAAATTGGGTTTGCTTTTATCCGCGCACACTAATATACGCTACGCTTGTGTAAAAAGCATCGGTGAACTACGTACTGATAGACTTCAGACCACTACACTGACATTCACACGAACAAGTATAGCCAAAAAATTTTTCCCTTATACATTTCTGAGTCCGGCGGCAGGACCGGGAACCTATTACCTAATTCAAACTCCAAAACACAAAATTCGAAGTTCGTGTCGTGCGATCCCTCTCGCTCTCGTATTAAATAGTATAAGTGTCAGAGAAACCGCACGACACGAACCTCGAACCGTGTGCTTCGGAGTAGCCCTTCTGCTACATTTGAAGTCCACATCGCGCGATCGCGCCGCCTCTCTCTCTCGTATTAAATATTGATAGCGTGAGCGAGACAGCCCGAATGACGTTCAGCACGCGCAAAGACACTGCAAGCTGTCTCGCGCACAAAACCTGACAAATTAAAAACGTCTCGATTTTGCATATTTACTTCAAACGCTCGCACTTTTCAATTTGTCAGGTTTTTTTGGTCTACTTAATTTAATTTGAATTTGAATTCGCAAAAAAAGGAGCGCCATGCATGTTTTGTTTATGTTTTAATACAAAGAGACCGGCTGGTTATTTGTAGAATTATTGGTTTTATAGTGATTTTCTTTTGTTATTAACTTAGATTGTCGTGGAATTTCACCGGATAAGGATTTAAATAGTGATTTTAGTGAAATTGAGCTTAAATTGATTAAATATGTGCTTTAGTTGTGAACAGTGTGTTGACCTCGTATGTTTGCGGAAGTTGATTAAAGGCGAATTTAGTAAGTTTTCGTTCGAAAACAAGCTTGCAGTAGTTAAAAAAGGTAGATGTGTTCCCGAGTTAAAACTAAATCAAACTAAGGGAAAGATAACCCGTCAATTTCACGCGAAATATTATGAAACTTTTAGATGGCTTACAGGCTGTGTACACACAAAGCGTTTGTATTGTTTTTCGTGCATTTTATTCGGAAATTCTCTAAATGTTTGGAATGACACGGGTTATGTCAATCACTCAGTTAGATAGTCGTGGTGGTCAAAACCATTCGTCGAAATATGTAAGAAATTCTACAGCTACACTACAGACTCGCTTGGCGGAATAACATTGGTAAGTGCTTAAACTACCGATATCATTTATTTTTTCGACTTCTCGACATGTTTCCAAATATGTATCTCTATAGGTTGGCAACACAATCGTTTGTTTTCCGGGTGTCCATGGGTAGTAGGGCTTACTTACTCTCTACTTGCTCGTAAAAAAAACTGCTGAACTTAGCTACCTATGTTCTTCAGCCGGTCCTACGTTCAGGAGCACTGCACGCCACTGACCCCTTGCAAAAAAAACGGGCACCTATGGTTTTTGTATTTTATGTGCATGAAAGCTTACTTTCTAAGCTTCAATGCCTAAAAATCTGAAAAACCATATGTGCCCGTTTTTTTTTGCAAGGGGGTTTATAATAAGCCCCGTCTCCACCGGGCGTACGGGCTCGGGAGGCAGCCTCGCGAGCCAAATGCTCGGTCGGTGTGGACGTGCCTCAGGACTGTTCGGGCGCACGTTGGGGTCGAGCCGTCGGCTGTCGGTAATTGCGACATGCTCAAAGGTGCCTCGGCGTGCGCTGTACATACGTTCGGTGTGGACCGTGGTGGTTTGGCTCGCGAGTGCAATTAGTAAATAATTATGATGCTCATAAAGCTTTTTTATCCACCAACGTCTTGGTGTTTTCTTAAAACGTGAGTTTTTCTTCTTATTCAAATAATAAGCCACTAGAAAAATAACAGCGGCCGAAATAGCACAACTATCTATGGCGGCAGCAGAAACAACACTATCCGCTCGTGGGACTTCTGGCTCGGTCTGCCTCGCGAGGCCGCCTCAGTGTCTCCGGGCTAAACCGCGAGGCTGGCACGCGAGCCCGTGCGCCCGGTGGAGACGGGGCTTTAAACGAGTGCACTCACCGGCGGGTCGTCCAAGTCGATCTGCGTGAGAGTCTTGTTGGACTCCATCGCGCTGATGATGGCTTGCAAGCCGGCCACGCCCAGCCTGTTGTCGCGAAGGTCTATCCTCTGTAACCAAATGACAAATAGGTCGTTAGGTAACTATGGTACAGTTCAGGAAACATGAATTGTTAACTTGTTTTTTTGATCTTATGATGATGCTTATGGCGGCTTCAGTAATAGAGTAGAATAGACAGCAGGCCCCGCCCGGCGGAGCCCCTAGCGCGCTGCGGTACAGAGCCGCGCCGGTCTCACCTGCAGCTGCGTGTCAGTAGCGAGCGCGGCCTGCAGCAGCGGCGCGGCGTCCCCCGTGAGCCGCGCGCCCTGCAGCCCGAGCGACAGCAGGCCCCGCCCGGCGGAGCCCCTAGCGCGCTGCGGTACAGAGCCGCGCCGGTCTCACCTGCAGCTGCGTGTCAGTAGCGAGCGCGGCCTGCAGCAGCGGCGCGGCGTCCCCCGTGAGCCGCGCGCCCTGCAGCCCGAGCGACAGCAGGCCCCGCCCGGCGGAGCCCCTAGCGCGCTGCGGTACAGAGCCGCGCCGGTCTCACCTGCAGCTGCGTGTCAGTAGCGAGCGCGGCCTGCAGCAGCGGCGCGGCGTCCCCCGTGAGCCGCGCGCCCTGCAGCCCGAGCGACAGCAGGCCCCGCCCGGCGGAGCCCCTAGCGCGCTGCGGTACAGAGCCGCGCCGGTCTCACCTGCAGCTGCGTGTCAGTAGCGAGCGCGGCCTGCAGCAGCGGCGCGGCGTCCCCCGTGAGCCGCGCGCCCTGCAGCCCGAGCGACAGCAGGGCCCCGCCCCCCAGTAAGGCCCGCACGGCGGAGCTCCCTAACGCGTTGCGGCCGACGTTCAACACGCAGAGGGACTTTGAGGCGCGCTGCAAATTAAAATCAAGTGGCAGAGAAGAAATATTTTACTGAAAGTTTTAGCTTGCTGAAAGTACACTATAGTAGTCCCCCCCCCCAGGACGGGAGCACAGTCCGTCAAACAGCCAGGTATTCCCGGCAGCAAGACTCACCACCATCCGTCCGAGGTTGTGCGCGCAGTTCCGCGTCAGCTGATTGTTCCACAGCACAAGGAACGCCAGCCCTCTGGGGTCGTAGCCGCTCATTACTGCAAACGAAATATAATATAAATAGCACAGATATAGATTACAATAGATAACGTAAACACCTCAATTTGTATGAAAACCAACCGTGACACTTTTTTACATTTACTGTGACGTCTCAAATATGTAACAATTAGCAAGGACATTATGATCATTTACATGCTTTTGGTATCATAAGTAATTTAAAAACTATTTTACAATAAAAATTATCGTCAAGATTTTACCCTTTTTCTAATGCCAAAAAAACAAGTACAGATGAGGTTATATTAAATACTAGCTTTTGCCCACGGCTCCGCCCTCGTGGTATTCGGTTATCGTGCGGTTCCCTCGGGAACTGTGCATTTTTCCGGGATAAAAAGCAGCCTATATCACTCTCGGGCCCATAAACTATCTCTACGCCAAAAATCACGTCGATCTGTCGCTCCGTTACGGCGTGAAAGACGGAAAAAGCGCTGTAAGCGTCTAACGCTTCAGCATAATGCTGAGTCAGCGACCGTTTCACTTTCGCGGGGACACACAAAATTGTGTATATATTTCATGTGCGATTTATTATTATTATTTCTCTATTATTTTTTTGGTTCATTTGTGTAAATTTTGCTGTATATGTGTGTCTTTGTGTTAGTGAATAAATGTCTTCTTTCTTCCTTTCTTTCTTTCTTCTTTCTATGGATATTGACCCGGATAACTCACGTCTTAAATCGAGTTTAGCCCGACACGCGATGTGTGTGTAGATGAGGTGACTGTTACTCACTGGGGCAGTGGTGCGGCGAGAGCGGCGAGCTGCCCGGCGAGGGCGGCGTCTGCGCAGCTTGTTCCACCAGAGCGTCCGCTATGTGACCCACGCCCGCGTCCTGAGACAAACACACTTGTCGCGCACAGCGCGATTTGCCATATAAAACTCGGTAAGTGTCACAGTCCTAATTATATGTAATACATATGTAATGTGGTCACATTGCCTTTCCTTATTTGTCTAATTTTGTGTGTTGGTACTACCGTATAGAGTAATGGCGTTACAAATGAATTAACCATGGATAAGAACTAAGCTGATGCCCTAGAATAGAGAGTTTAGTTCCTTCCTGAAACTCGGCTGATACCTAAGGTGAGTGTTTTGCTATATAATGTTAATTGCCATGATCAAGAAGTGTGTAAGGACGTCCGCAATTCAATACAGGGTAGATTCCGTATATGGGTCTAGTAAGCGCTAGAGTACAATGTACACTTGGTAATGTCATAGACAGCGGAGCGCATAAACTAGACATGGAGCGAGTATCTCTTGCCCAGCAATAACGGTCGTAAGATGATGGAGCAACCGAGGTCAGGACTATGGGGATGGTGGAGGTCCTCGTGGGGGCAAAGCCCCCACGTCCGGCGGGTGCCAGGCCAGATCACGGGCAAACTGAACCGGCCAGGAGCCTATTGATCGGTCGGGATTGGTCAGAAGATTACTGGTAGGCCCAGGATCTTTCTACCTAAGCACTGAGGCACCCGGGCATAGCGCTGTGCCTAGACCGGAGTAAATCGACCGTAAGCTAAGCACGCTACCTAAGCCTAGCTTGTGATAGGAACGTGGCACAGCCACACCGATTTAGGAATCACTGTTATCACATATCTTGTGAAGCCAAAATAAGAACTTGCCCTTACACACTTCAGCAATATTTGTCGCCTTATTATTGCTGTATACCATTAGCACCCCAGGAATATATATGTATGACATGTATGGAAGCATCAAAGGGGCGACAAAAATGGTGGAGAATGCTGGGATATTTGATAGAGAGTAGCCCGATTAGTTCTGGCTATTTCTTTGTCAACCCTCTTTTATTCTCGTACGCGAAGCAAAGAATTTTGTCAACATCGCTAATATCCGAATCCTATACGTTGACAGAAAATTACTATTAAATATGACTAATGATAACATTGAAGGTCATCATTTCTTATTAAAATTCTACGACGGTCCTTATGAGTATTCTTATTATTTTCCTTTCTTCCTTATCCATCGAAAGGTACTGTACAACAGGGCTGCGTGAGTCAGGTTCCTTTGCCTTATGTCCTATTAAAAAGAATAGTATCGTTGTTTATGGTTTTAGTGTTGTACCTTTGAGAGGAGAGGTGTCAACATCCGTTATCGTTTTATTTACCTTATTTAGTAATAAATTATTAGTAAATTATAAAATGAAGAAATTATATGTCGGATATTTACCTAATATTAAGCGAAATAATGATATCAATATAATTTAAGTATTAAAACTAAATTGTAAACACGATTTCTTGGAATGGTTGTTATGTTGGTATATTGTACCAAACTGGACTGGAGCAATAATTTCTTACTCTGTGGCATGGCGACGACTTGTAGATGTTATCCTTATCTGTATTGCAATTCAGCGGCGAGTAGTTCAAAGTTTGTGTGAAAAATGAAAATATTGTAAGAAAACTGCGTTTCAGGCTTGTGTATCGTGAGTGAGTACGAAATTTGCTAAGAAAAGTGATAGTTAAGTGTTTTCCGGCAATTCTTACATGGACATCCAATGGTAAGTGAAGCACGTCTTGGTATTTCGATAAGTTGAGAAAATACCTACTTACAGTATAAACAAAATAATTCAAAAGAAAGCCTTGTTGAAACTTATTTAGTTGTCGTTCGATTTATTACATTATTGAAGCATCGTTATTTGTATTGTTCTAGTCAAAGAAGCGCAAGAAATTGTATTAAAAGCAAGACAAGTACTTATAAGAACTTGGCGCGCTCTTATTATGGTAGCCGCCATTACTCTCGTAGTACTTTACTTTGAAAGAAAATTAATACAAGTAAGTAAATTCATAATTTGTAAACCGAACATTTACTATTTAATTATATCCATCAATGCCGCGTAATCTTAAAACAATTCGTTACTCGAATTATGTAAATAAAGTAAAGATCGTCCTTACTAACTTGTCCGGTCTTGTCCCACGTATGTAAAATTAAAACATTAAAATTGAAAATGAGTGTGAATACTCGTAATTAAGTAAATGAATAACAAGATATAAACAGAATACAAATAAAAAACGCAATTAAGGATGATATTTTTACATGGGGTGCCACAGGTTAGTGTGGACAATCTCTAAGAAGTTTTATGTCAAATTCTTAAGTAAATATGTAACAATAAAGCAATCTAATAAGAATCAATTTCCTAAAACAAAATAAGCTTTGCCCATGTTTAAATGACACTATTAAGTGATGGCAATTACGTATTTACAGCACCCAAAAGGAGATCAATCATAACAAAATGGAAGAAATTCTAGAGAAACGGATAGAGTTGAGAAAACTTAGCCTGGAGACACTCATAGCTTCAGCAAAACAGGAATATGAAAGCAACCAGATGGAATATGATAGGGCTAAAAGATTAGTAAGACAATTATCGGATTTGGTAAATAAATTGGATGTAGAAATAAAGGAATATACTATGAAGCTACCAACTCCAAAACTGGATATAGTAAGTCCAGCTCTGGCTATCCAATTACAGGCAGAAAGCTTATGTTCTGAGATTGAGGATTCACTGAGTTCCGTACAACATGCAGTAGAAGAGAAAGGAGCTGCCTCCGCTACAACAAGACTGCCAAAGCTTGAACTGCCATCCTACAGTGGAGATTGTTTAAAGTGGACAGAGTTCTGGGACAGGTTCAGAGCTAGCATCCATGAGAGAAACATTGCAGACTCAGAAAAAATGGCTTACTTACTGGGGAGTCTCAGTGGACTAGCTAAGGAGTCTTTATCAGGTTTAGGTGTCACCGACGACAACTATATGATTGCAATAGATACTCTCAAAAATCGCTTCGGATCAAAGGATGCTCTGATAGATGCACACTACACTCAACTGAATAATCTACAACGAGCAGAGTACAACAGTACAAGTTGTAGGAGCACACTAAATGAAATTGAGAGGCATTTAAGAATCCTGGAAAATTTAGGAGAGCCAGTGAATGGAAACTACTTCCGTGCTATGGTGTTAAGAAAATTTCCTGACAAAGTGGTGCATGAACACCACCTATCCGAGGCTACCGAGGGTACTACACTGACAGCAATAAGGAAGAACCTTAACAAGATAATAACAGCAATGGAAAAGTCATCTTCTATGATTACTGACACGGATGCATCATCATTCAAGGCTGGACCTGTTGTGGCCACAGCAGAAGCACTTCACATCAGGACCCAAAAGGGAAATTTTAAACGGTTCCAGCACACACAACGGAGACCTGAACGAAAACGAAAATTGGAACCGGTATCTACTGCTCCGGTAGCTAAAAAACCCAGACGCTCATGTATTTTTTGTGGATTAAGCAACCATGCAAGCAAAGATTGTAGAAAGTTCAGTACAGTAGAAGCTCGCAAGACTCAACTTCATGGGCGCTGCCTCAATTGTCTAGGAAAAAACCACAAAACTGAGGAATGCCGAAAAAATGTAACTTGCTTCCGCTGCGGAGAGAAAGGGCATGTCCAGTGGCTCTGCATTAAGGTCAAAGGTGAGGAAGATGAGGAGAAGACTGAAACTCCAAAAATTATATGTAATATGACTCATGGACTTACCTTTTTACAGACGGCGGTGGTGCAGTTACAAAATCCTCAAGTCAGTAATAAACTCAAGGATAGTAGAATTCTTTTGGATAGCGGCAGTCAACGAAGCTATATAACAAAAGAACTGGCTGATGCTCTTAGCTTACCAATAATATCTATGGATCAGCTAATCATTTACACCTTCGGATCCCCGTCTCCTCAAGAAACAACTAGTCCTTGCACTACAGTGACAATACTTACCAAACGTGGCATTAGAAGCACTATACAAGTAAACATTGTACCACATATCACAGATAGAGTACCGATAGCAAAACTCGATTGCTCGCAAGTTGATATACACGCAGATGATGACTCAGTTGGTGAAAAGATTGATTTGCTCATCGGAAATGATTTCTACTGTTCATTCATGCGTAATGATAAAATTGAGATCTCTAATAATTTGTACCTTATTGATACTGATTTTGGATACATTCTTTCTGGCAATGTTTACATTGAAGACAATGATGAGGTACTGTCTGTAACTACATACTGCCAGTGTTATACGCAAGGCTGTCCATACTTCTCAGAGCCAGATTTGCCATTAAGATATGTGGATATTAAATTTCTATGGTCCTTAGAAAACTTGGGTATAACAGACTCTCCAAAGACCACCCGGCAGGAGGAAGCAGTACACCAGTTCAACACCTCAGTACAATATGAACAGAATAGATATGAGGTAAAGTGGCCATGGATACAACACCCACCGGAGTTAGTATCTAACTTTGGATTGGCTTTGGGAAGATTAAAATCACTTATGAGGAGATTAGATAAAGAGTCACTAAATGAATACAACGAGATTCTGAAAGAACAACTAGAGTTGGGTATTATAGAAATAGTAGAGTCACAAACCAATACAGAACCTGATCATCCAATTCACTACCTCCCGCACCATATGGTTAAACAAATAGGAAAAAAGGGCAGAATTGTGTACGACGCTTCAGCCAAGACATCAGGAAACAAGAGTCTCAACGAATGTCTCTACAGTGGACCATACATGCTAGAGAGCCTAACTTCTCTTTTGATTAAATTCAGGACTAAGAGTATAGCCATGACAGCAGATGTAGAAAAGGCCTTCTTGCAAGTGGGGTTGCAAGAAGAAGACCGAGACGTCACACGCTTCCTATGGTTAAAAGATATTAATCAAGAAGTTAGAGACGATAATTTGTTATGTCTTCGATTCTGCAGAGTTCCCTTTGGAGTGATAGCAAGTCCTTTTCTTCTAACAGCTACCATTAAACACCATATGAACCAATCTAAAGATGAGCAAATGAGATCAATAGCCGAGAAGTGCTATGTTGATAATTTAGTTATTGGAGCTGATTCAATACAGGAAGCACAAGACATCTTCAGTAAAACTAGAATGGCCTTTCAGGAGATGTCAATGAACATTAGAGACTGGGTCTCAAATAATCAAGAATTCATGGACTCCATCCCGAAGCAACTTCAAGCAAATCAAACCAATGAAGTTAAAGTTCTTGGGTTGTTGTGGAATGTAAACAGAGATACATTAACCCTAAATATAACAGATCATCATTTGAATCCAGTTTCTCCTGTTGATACAAAACGAAAACTTCTTCGAACACTGGCAAGGATATATGACCCTTGTGGGTTTGTATGTCCACTAATCTTACCCATGAAACTTCTATTTCAAGACATTTGCAATCAAAAATTGAAATGGGATACCGTGTTACCTGTTGAAGTTCTTCAAACCCTGAAAGGTATTCTTGAGAACTGGAAGACTTCTATTAAAGTGGAAATCCCAAGACAACTTGGAAAAATGACATCAGATTCTGACACTGAATATGAGCTTCACGGATTTGCTGACGCATCAAAGTCTGCCTTCGCTTCAATAGTATTCATCAGAATGTCAGGTACACAGGGAACATCCGTATCATTTGTAATGGGTAAGTCTCATGTAACACAGAGCAAAGATAAAGAAAATATTAATATCCCGAGGCAGGAATTACTTGGTTTTCTAATCACAAGCAGGTTAGTTAAATATGTAAGATCAAACATAGACCTACCAATCAGAAGAGAGTACCTGTGGACGGATAGTCTAGTCATTCTCGGATGGATGCGATCTAATAAACTTCTGCCTCCATTTGTGACCAACAGAGTCAAAGAAATTAAAGAAAATGTACCAGAAGCAAAAATGTATTACATTCACACGAAGGTCAACCCAGCCGACGTAGCAACTAGACCCGAAACCTGGCAAGAAAAAAGGGAGCTGTGGTTCAACGGACCCGAATTTCTTAAATATGATGAAACAAAGTGGCCTGAATCTCGACACTACGAGAACCATCACAACACTGTTCTCTCAGTTGGGGAGGACCCGGATCAGAATCCAGGTGTTCCAGGTGAAGATCCATTGGGCACAAAAGAGATATCTGACACAGCCCAATTCTCAGATCAAATTATGGAGCTTGACGAGCTAGAGTCAACATCTCAAGATATAGAGATGGGCCCAGTGGATGAAACCATTGTTGAGATAAAAAGGATTCAAAAGGAACACTTTCCCGAGGAATTATCAGGAAAGAAAACACACCTGACAAGGAACTTAGATCTATTTATGGATGAAAATGGTCTGTTGAGGTCACGAGGACGAATGGCAAATACATCATGGAGTTATGAAATGAAGTATCCAATCCTCCTACCTAAAGAATCAGAATTTACAAACAACATAATTAAAGAAACCCATGAAAGTAATTATCACGTTGGAGCTTCCCATACCCTCGGCATAATAAGAAAGAAATACTGGATACCGCAAGGCAAGGCTCAAGTACAGAAAGTTATTCGAAGGTGTTCAGTATGTATCAAACATGGAGGTGGGCCTTACAAATTACCACCAACACCGGCTCTACCAGCAGAAAGAGTGACGTATACGACTCCATTTTCTTATACTGGTGTTGATTACTTCGGTCCACTGTTTGTCAGCACCCCAAGTGGAAAGGTCAAAAGGTGGATTGCATTATTCACATGCCTGACAGTAAGAGCAATTCATTTAGAAGTCGTCAACGACCTGACTGCAGAAGAATGCCTTCTGGCAATTAGGCGGTTTTCAGCAACTAGAAATACTCCCAAGAAGATATACTCAAATAATGCTACCTACTTCAAATTAACAAGTGAAATAATAGAGAAGCCATTTTGTGTCAAGAACAAAATTTCATGGAAATTCATACCGCAACTGGCTCCATGGCATGGCGGGTTTTATGAACGTCTTGTGGCGCTAGTAAAGCACTGCCTTAAGCGAACGCTCGATAAACACTTGATTAATGACAGTCAACTCCATACAATAATCAAGGAAGTAGAAGCAGTGGTAAATTCAAGACCACTTACAAAAATTGGATCTGACGTTGAACACATATTACGACCAGCTGAATTTTTAAGTCTAGGTACTTGCCTTACAACGGAAGAGTCACACGCAGAACTGCCATCAGTAGGTACAAAGGCAAAAATAGACCTGATCACTAGTTGGAAAAGAGGGCTCAAGATCCTAGAAGAAATTAAACAAATGTTCATAGGACAATATCTTCTAAGCCTAAGAGAGAGATTCCGGTCTGAGCCCAAGCAACCTAGAGTAATATCACACAAAACACCAGAAATTGGTGATCTAGTACAGATCAAGGACGATAGTAAAAACAGAATTAACTGGAAAGTTGGCAAAATTGTGGATATGAGGGAAAGTACCGACGGAAAATGCAGAGTAGCCGAGGTTAAAGTGGACAACTCCATTTTGCCACGTTCCATAGGACATCTCTATCCTCTAGAGGTCGAAAGCGATCCCATACCTGAAACTGATACTCCAGAAAGGGTAGCGAATAAGGACCACGAAACAACCTTCGATGAGTCAACACATGGTTCGGTCACATCGCCACGATTAAACCCTCAGGAATCAGAAACTGTGGACCCTGTGGAACCAACAGATCCAGACGTTGAAGAAAGTGCACTGGGGAGAGATGACGAAACCCCAATGGAAAGGACGGGTTCTTTGGATATCATTGGACAAGACTTTGTTGCAGGCAAAGAAAGACGTGCCGCGGCTGTAAGAGCCAGAGAGAAAATTCTGGAGTTGTCACGGAACCTGTTAACCATGCTAGAGTGAAAGTCTCTTCCCCTTGGGAGTGTCGCGCACAGCGCGATTTGCCATATAAAACTCGGTAAGTGTCACAGTCCTAATTATATGTAATACATATGTAATGTGGTCACATTGCCTTTCCTTATTTGTCTAATTTTGTGTGTTGGTACTACCGTATAGAGTAATGGCGTTACAAATGAATTAACCATGGATAAGAACTAAGCTGATGCCCTAGAATAGAGAGTTTAGTTCCTTCCTGAAACTCGGCTGATACCTAAGGTGAGTGTTTTGCTATATAATGTTAATTGCCATGATCAAGAAGTGTGTAAGGACGTCCGCAATTCAATACAGGGTAGATTCCGTATATGGGTCTAGTAAGCGCTAGAGTACAATGTACACTTGGTAATGTCATAGACAGCGGAGCGCATAAACTAGACATGGAGCGAGTATCTCTTGCCCAGCAATAACGGTCGTAAGATGATGGAGCAACCGAGGTCAGGACTATGGGGATGGTGGAGGTCCTCGTGGGGGCAAAGCCCCCACGTCCGGCGGGTGCCAGGCCAGATCACGGGCAAACTGAACCGGCCAGGAGCCTATTGATCGGTCGGGATTGGTCAGAAGATTACTGGTAGGCCCAGGATCTTTCTACCTAAGCACTGAGGCACCCGGGCATAGCGCTGTGCCTAGACCGGAGTAAATCGACCGTAAGCTAAGCACGCTACCTAAGCCTAGCTTGTGATAGGAACGTGGCACAGCCACACCGATTTAGGAATCACTGTTATCACATATCTTGTGAAGCCAAAATAAGAACTTGCCCTTACACACTTCAGCAATATTTGTCGCCTTATTATTGCTGTATACCATTAGCACCCCAGGAATATATATGTATGACATGTATGGAAGCATCAAAGGGGCGACAACACTCTTATAACAACAATCCGGTAGTACAACTCGAACATTAAACTAAACATTGACATTTCCATTAACTTTAAGAGAACATTCAAGTTAGCTTGAATCGGTCAAATGAAATTCAATCAACAATAGGGATGACGACTGGGTTAAAAACATATCATTCTATTTAGTCCGACAGTTAGATTATGGAAATTTATGGGATACGTATTTTTTTGTTATTAAACATAACTTCCTAACAATAACTTAAAATAAAATAAAAATTTAACCTAAAACTAAAACAAATTGTCCAAAGAGTACCCCTTAGACAAGGTCCCGAAGATGCTGGCAGCGTTTCCTCTTTGAATAGCTAGGCTAATTCTTTGTATGACGAAGCTGCCAGCTCTTCGGTCACCTGTGACGTCTACTAATCTTTTAGAAAGAAAGAAAGAAAGAAAAATGATTTATTGACGGTCCCAACAGTACCACCACCAAACCCAAAAACAATAATACATACAAGCATAATTTACAATAAATTGTATGGTGGCGACACCAATTGTCACCGAAAAAGGGTCTCCACTCAGCATGTGTTGCTACACAGAGGGTGCAGCAACGCTGATGTTCTACAGAGCCCAAATTTGAGCTTAACGACAGCTCCACTTGTTACATTATGAATGTACATTATAATTAAACAGGTAAGTAGTGAGATATTACCCACACAGCTAAGACTAAGCCTACATTTCAACCAAGTGGCGGGCATAAGGCACAAAGCAATAGCATGGAGATAATAAAAGTAACAAAAATAACATATTGTATGCGACACCCATACACACACAGCACTGCACGAACTGACTGAGAGTTACTTTTCTGCACATCCAGAAGATATTTTTTGAATTTATATTTAAAAGAACCAATCGTAGAAATTTCCTTAAAAAGTTTTAAAGCACTAGGACCCCACGGACCAAGGGTACGCCCATACCCGTATTATAACAGGAGCACATCATCACCTGTATCTGGTTGTTGGACAGATCGAGCAGCTGTATCCTCGTGTTGAGCCGCAGCAGCGCCGCGAGCTGCGCCGCGTCCGCGCTCGACAGCCCGTTGTCGCACAGACGGAGCTCGCGTACCGAGCGGTTCACCTTCAGGGCTATCACTGGAAAAGGGAAACAATTAGGCTTGAGTCGGTCCTGAACTAAAAAGAATGAATTCTCATTGCGGACCGAAAAGAACTAGTTCCTCGTAAACGATCTTAATCCGTCTCGGTCCCGCTCCCGGTCCGCGCTCCTTAGCTTCGATCGGTCGGAGTCGGAGCTAAAACAGTATGGGAGCGAGCATTGGGAGCGGGAGTGGTGAGCGATATATGATTGAACGAGGAAACGAATAAAGAGCGGAGCTAAATAAACTCGCTCCCCGATCTTAAACATTGTTTCGGTCGGAGCCGCTCCTCGGAGCTAAAGGAACTAAAGGAGCTAAAGGAACTAAAAGACCGAACTAGTGCATTTCACCGATTGACCGAGATCGGAGCGCTCCCTTTAAAGACCAAGCGGACGCAACTCTAGAAACAATGAGGGTTATGGGGTGACATTCTTTCCCGGCCCGGATAACACCGACATGGAAATACCGGCCCTGTTTTTTGTGTACACGCCCATAGAAACTGACAGGAGTTTCTATGGAAGTGTACACGAAAAACAGGGTCGGTATTTCCATCCCTGTATTATTCGGGCTGGGAAAGACTGTCACCCAGGGTTATCGCTTACGAATTGGCCGATAGAGGCGCTAGTGTAGCGAGAGGTCTCCGAAACGTAAAGTAGGATAATCAAAGTAGGTGCTATACGTTGAAAAACATCTTAGGCACAGTTCAAGATTGTACCCAGTTCTTTTTTAATACATCTTCCTCCATGCTCCCAGACACCCCCTAAACTAGGCCGAGTTTGCGTAACATCCTACCTAGGCACAGCAACGGTTCGCCTTTGAGCGACGCGCATTGCAGGCAGATTACGGACAGCCGGCACGGGAAAGGAAGTATCTTAGGTGCTACACGTTGAAAACCATCTTAGGCACAGTTCAAGATAACCAGTTTTTTTTTTAATACATCTTCCTCCATGCTCCCAGACACCCCCTAAACTAGGCCGAGTTTGCGTAACATCCTACCTAGGCACAGCAACGGTTCGCCTTTGAGCGACGCGCATTGCAGGCAGATTACGGACAGCCGGCACGGGAAAGGAAGTATCTTAGGTGCTACACGTTGAAAACCATCTTAGGCACAGTTCAAGATAACCAGTTTTTTTTTTAATACATCTTCCTCCATGCTCCCAGACACCCCCTAAACTAGGCCGAGTTTGCGTAACATCCTACCTAGGCACAGCAACGGTTCGCCTTTGAGCGACGCGCATTGCAGGCAGATTACGGACAGCCGGCACGGGAAAGGAAGTATCTTAGGTGCTACACGTTGAAAACCATCTTAGGCACAGTTCAAGATAACCAGTTTTTTTTTTAATACATCTTCCTCCATGCTCCCAGACACCCCCTAAACTAGGCCGAGTTTGCGTAACATCCTACCTAGGCACAGCAACGGCTCGCCTTTGAGCGAGGCGCGTTGCAGGCAGATTACGGACAGCCAGCAAGGGTAAGGAAGTATCGTAGGTGCTACACGTTGAAAACCATCTTAGGCACAATTCAAGAAACCCAGTTTTTTTAATACGTCTTCCTCCATGCTCCCAGACACCTCCAAAACTAGGCCGATTTTTTTTTTTATTCAACTGGATGGCAAACGAGCATGTGGGCCTCCTGATGGTAAGAGATCACCACCGCCCATAGACACCTGCAACACCAGGGGTATTGCAGATGCGTTGCCAACCTAGAGGCCTAAGACGGGATGCCTCAAGTGCCAGTAATTTCACCGGCTGTCTTACTCTCCACGCCGAAACACAACAGTGCAAGCGCTGCTGCTTTACGGCAGGATTAGTGAGCCAGATGGTGGTAGCAATCCGGGCGACCTTGCACGAGGTCCTACCACCTGCAGATTTGCGTAACATCCTACCTAGGCACAGCAACGGTTCGCCTTTGAGCGAGGCGCGTTGGAGACAGAGTGCGCGCAAGCGGCAAGAGTGAGGGCGTAACGCGCGCGCCAGCACCGGCGTGTGCGTGCTTTCTATGGGCGCGTCTGACACTTCCAGCTCTGAGAGTTCCGCACTCTGGAATCAAGAAAATGAGTGTCAAGATGATAATGTCTTCGTCGGTTAAGCCAAAACCGCCTAAACAAGTTGTTTTAAAATTAATCAAGAAAAAATCTGCAGGTTGTTGGTAAAGTTTGACAAAAGTTATGCTTGTTCAACAATATTTAGCAATAATTTACAATAGTTATTTGCTTAATTTGACAAGAAAAAAATCTATGAAATCAGATAATCGAAATACACAGGCTGCTCCAAAGTGAAACATTGAAAACCATTAGTTTTTCGGTAAATATTGGACTGAGTATTATGAATACGTTGCAGTTTGGTTTAAAATATCTTGCTAAGTCAGTAGTATTTGTATTTGTTCAGAGGCTAAGGTCACCCAGTAGAACATATTTACCTTCTTAATCATTCTAGAAGCCGCCTGCCACCCTCGGATGCCGAAGTGGCGCGGCCCCGAGATTGACACCACGCTCGCACTCTCGTAGTACTCAATCATATCGAACAGAGCCTCCTGAAAAACATATCAACTTGTTTGAATTGTGAAATTATAAGAGATAAGAGAATGGAAGAGAGACGATTCTGGTAGAAAATAGATACATACATACACAGTAACTCTCAGAGGATAGCATGGAGTATCGCGCTGTTATACTGTTACAATACAATACAATACAAATACTCTTTATTGTACACCAGAAAATAATAAGCGAAACAGAAAAACAGGTACACAGATAAAATTACAAGGTAAGCAATAGGCGGCCTTATTTGTTACTTGGGCATTTAGAAAGAAGAAGCATTTATTCGTGACATTAGACGAATGCAACAAAAAAATATAAGGACGACTTGTCACGAAATGGTCCCAACTCAGCATAATTCAGATTTTACGGCCTGCGCTGGTTTTCCATCATTTCTTTCATTTGAATCTAACTAGATCCTACACACCTCCTACAAGAGGTACCAAACTCGAATACCATGTCTTCATTATTTTTCGTCTAACGTTCACGCAAATTTGTTTTATTTTGCAGAATCACATGTGAATCAGAAATCATCATCATCATTATGATCCCAGCCTATGTCCCACAGCTGGGCACAGCCCTCCTCTCAAAAAGAAGGCTTGCGCTGTAGTTCCCACACGGGCCCAGTGCGGATTGCTAGCTTCACACACACCATTGAATTGTTTCGCAGGCTTGTGCAATCAGAAATATATTTATGTCACGAAACACACCTGTCCGTGAAATTTGTTATGTTTGATGGTGCAGTGCAGGCAGCCCACAGATATAGATTACACTAGATAACGCAAACACCTCAATCTGTATGAAAACCAACCGTGTCACTTTTTTATATCTACCGTGACGTCTCAAGAGCGAATTAGCGATGTAAATTCCCCGATGTCGAATGCGCCGCCTGCCCGCGCCGTGGGGCTCGAGTCAGTCACCAGCCATGATTAGTCAGTTACCGGTCAGTCTTTGTATGGGGCCAACCCCGACGTTTGGTCGGGGTTCGGATACGCGAAGCAGATGCATTTGCGTAATCTAGTGTAATCTATATCTGTGCGGCAGCCACTTACCGCGCCCTCGTCGTCGATGTCGACGCACTCTAGCTCGATGCGGCGGAACTGTGCGCGGTGCAAAACGGCCTCGAGCGCGTCGCACGGCGCCGAGCCGAGCAGCGAGCACGACGCGAGCGCCAGCCGGCCCGCGCGCCCCGCGCCGCCGATCACGCCTTCGGGCAACTCCTACGCATAATATTAATCGTTGATATCCTGTCCTTACTAATAATAGGCCTTGACATCTATCACAGATGATCTATACTCCAATTCAATAGAATCTAACAATCCTGTAGACACTTCCAGCCTTCTAATATGAACACCGGGCTGCCTAAGGCTTTGTGTGTGTGATGTGACTATTATTCTTTTTTGATTCCTTTTAGATGATAATTGCAACAGCAGGGACATATATAATCAAGCATACCCACGTCAGGGTGTGTTAAATGTGTAGAAAATTGTTAGATTCTATTGAATTGTACTTTAAGTAGCATCGCGACGACACTTGCGCTCGTGACTGAATAGGCCGATTCGGGACAGGATCCCCCGGCCGCACATGCGACAAGTGTACTCCCCTCCAGGTGGTGGGGGTTGATGGCTGATATCCTTACTACCCTACTAATTTTATGTTACTGGACTTGGGATTCAGTCCTCTACTAATATTATAAATGTGAAAGTTTGTGAGTGAGTGAGTTTGTGAGTGAGTGAGTATGTTTGTTACTTCTTCACCGCTGGACAGATTTGCATGAAATTTGGCAAAAAGTTAGTTTATAACCTGGATTAAAAACATAGGATACTTTTATCCCGATATTCCCACGGTATCCCTATATGTCTGTCTGTATGTTACCTTTTCGAGCTTCAACCGCTGAACTTAGATGAAATTTCGTATGGAGATAGTTGGAGTCCCGAGAACACATAGGCATACTTTTTATCCTAGAAAAATGCATAGTACCCGCAGGATAGCGATAAACGAATTCTACACAGACGAAGTTGCGGGCTACAACTATTTCAAAGTCAAAGTCAAAATATCTTTATGCAAAATAACGCCTGATTCAATCGAATATCAGGAACGCTTATCACAGTACTAGCTTTAGCCCGCGGCTCCGCCCGCGTGATATTCGGTTATCGCGCGCTGTTCCCTCGGGAATTGCAGTGCATTTTTCCGTGATAAAAAGTAGCCTATATCACTTTCGGGCCTATAAACTATCTCTAGGCCAAAAATCACGTCGATCCGTCGCTCCGTTACGGCGTGAAAGACGGACAAACACACAAACACACTTTCGCATTTATAATATTAGTATGGATTGAGCTTTACGATCAAGACGGCCTAGCTTTTACTCTTGTAAATATACATTCCACATACATGGTCGGTCGGGTCGGTAACGCTTCAGTCTCACCCGTATCTGCTGCAGCACTGAGTCGATGGGCGGCGTGTTATGCCGCCGGCAAGACTCCAAGTAGTCCGCCGCCAGCTGCGCCCGCGTCGTCGGAGGGACTGGAATTGAGAAAATATAGGTTATTCATCGCAGAAACAAAATATGTAAGAATACTATTTAAAATAGACACGAGAGTAAGTAGGAACGTTAGGGAGCTAAGGAATTCCCACGAGAATTTAATAAAATCCCGGAATCCTAATTCAACTCCTGAATCTACCTAAAAATTTACGTGTGCGAAGCCGCAGGTAAACGCCAGTATTATAAATGTGTAAGTTTGTGAGTATGTTTGTTACTTCTTCAAGCTGAAACGGCTTGACAGATTTTGATGAAATTTGGCAAAAAGATAGTTTATAACTTGGACTAAAATATAGGTTACTTTTTATCCCGATATTCCCACGGAATAAGGATAAAATCTCGCACTAATAACTTTTGGGCTTAGAGTCATGAAATTTGGTATGTAGATAGCTGGACATCTGGAATGAAACATAGCCTACTTTTTATTCCAATATTCCCACGAGATAGGGATAAAATCTCAACACAACAACCGCTAGGCTGTCATGAAATTTGACCATGATTGTTTTTAATGTAACATCAATGAAAATAACGATTTAATTTTCGGGAATTCCCATGGGAATTTTCAAAAATCTCGGAATTTCAATTCAGCTGTTGGACCTAATGATTTACGCGTGCGAAGCCAGGGGTAAATACTAGTGAAATTATATTATGATCGCAGACCATATAGGCATATAGGTAGGTACTATTCACTACGAAGGAACGTCGGCAGGCCGGATTGAATTCCCTTGGAAGCCCGCGGGAAATACTTTGCCCATCAGGCTGGTTTTAGTGTCACGCGTACCGTGGTGCGGATCGCTCCGCGCGGGCTGATCAGCCAATGGCTAATGAGCTTCCCGTCCGCGCGGATAGGAAGCTCATTAGCCATTGGCTGATCAGCCCGCGCGGAGCGATCCGCACCGACGGTACGCGTGACACTAAAACCAGCCTCACTGGTTTACAACACGAACAGCGCCGCAAACATCAGTTAATTTTATTAAAAAGTTAGCGAACATTAATTTTAATCATGAAATTACGCGGACAAGCAGCCTATCTCCAAATAAATGTAATTGGCCACACTAAAGTTCACGTGCCAATATATACAACGAAATATATGGAGGGCAAAGTTGATCAATGGTTCCAACGGAAGACCAGCGTCGGCCGCAAGGTTGATATCACGCTGAGTTGGGACCATTTCGTGACAAAATTTGTTATGATTTGTTGATGTTTGTTTTTCTTCCTCTTTAATTTGTAAAATGTCACGAATAAATGTTTTTCTTTCTTTTCTTTCAAAGTTGTTGCATTTTTGGCTACGTTATTAACTGAAATAAAAATATTGATGATGTATTTTCTAAAACATTAATTTAATGTGTAATATTTTCGATTTTCGCTCAACCCTCTGCGCTCGCGAAACAATTTTTTTTTTATTCGACTGGAAGGCAAACGAGCAAGTGGGTCTCCTGGTGGTAAGAGATCACCACCGCTCATAAACATCTGCAACACCAGGGGTATTGCAGATGCGTTGCCAACCTAGAGGCCTAAGTTGGAATAAGTACCAGTAATTTCACCGGCTGTCTTACTCTCCGCGCCGAAACACAACAGTGCAAGCACTGATGTTTCACGGCAGGATTAGCGAGCAAGATGGTGGTAGCAATCCGGGCGGACCTTGTACAAGGTCCTACCACCTGCAAAAATGCGTGATTTGTATGCAAGCTGGCCATTGCCAATGAGAATGAAATTTCTAACAATACGAAATCTTCTCTTGATTTCTGTTTGATGGTCGCGGGCCAGATTTCAAGCCTTGGCGGGCCGCAGTTTCCCCATCCCTGCGCTAAACCAATTTAAACGAAATCTGGTATGGAGATACCACACATACTAGAGTTGCGCCCGCTCGGTCTTTAAAGGGAGCGCTCCGATCTCGGTCAATCGGTCAAATGAACTAGTTCGGTCTTTTAGTTCCTTTAGCTCCGAGGAGTGGCTCCGACCGAAACAATGTTTAAGATCGGGGAGCGAGTTTATTTAGCTCCGCTCTTTGTTCGTTACCTCGTTCAATCATATATCGCTCACTCACTCCCGCTCCAAATGCTCGCTCCCATACTGTTTTAGCTCCGACTCCGACCGATGAATAGGAGCGGGACCGAGACCGATTAAGATCGTTTACGAGGAACTAGTTCTTTTCGGTCCGCAATGGGAATTCATTCTTTTTAGTTCTTAGTTCAGGACCGACTCAAGCCTAACACATACACTGGGAAGGACAAAGGATAGTTTCATCCCGGAAATTGCGTAGTCTCGCGGAATCGACAAACGCATTCTTCGTAGACAGAGTCTCGGCAAAAGTTAGTTAGATGTATAATATAAACTGCCACGGTTACAAACATAAATAACATGGCATAGAAGCGGGAATGCAGCCGATCGTATCAAATTTCTCCTTGACCACACGTATAAGCTAGACATTACGACGCCGCAGTCCGAAAGCCAACCGCAAGTACGCGCGCTTCGTCAAATATTATGCATGTAGTACACTCTAGACTCTACTATTGTTAGATGTCAAAATGTTAAATTTAGTATAGTTTATTGTGTCAGTTCTAAACAAAGTCAAAGTCAAATTGGTGAACAAAATTTCTATCAATTCCTCTGATGTTACTTAGGTACTTAAAAGTAGGAGTGATGTTAAAAGCGTTTATACCTGCTGAACTGGCAACGTTGTTTGTGTTAATTTTCTCGACTATTCCATAAAAATTGAATGAAAATTAAAAACGTGGTCTGACAGAACCTTGACAGAACTGTTCTCAATATACAAGTTAATGTGTCTACTCCAATAATTATTCGTGATACTTTTATTTTCTTTAAAAACCGTTAATAAACATTTGTTCGTTTTTAATAAGAGGAGTTCTATATTAAGAAGAGTTCTATCAGACCAAATTTTTTTAATTTTCATTAAATTTTTAGGAAATAATCGAGAAAGACTAACGAAAACGCAACGTTGCCAGCTCAGCAGTTATAAACGCTCTTAAATAACTAATTATTTATGTGATGATTGTTCTGTTTTACATAAACACACAGAAGACTAAGTAAATCCATACATATTATATTGCAGTAGATGTAAACAGTTTTTTTCACACTTACGACTTACGAACGTACTATGAACCTTCAAGAAATTACTGAGTGACTTTTCCCAAAACAAAAACTTTACAAAAACATATGAAAAGTCTTAATCTAAACATATTTTTATCAGTCATTCAACACAGATTTTTTAACAAAAGCGGAATTAGGCTAAAATAACGTGTAAAATTGTGGATTTGTATGAAAAGTGCGAAATAAAACTGAAATTTATTAAAAAAACAACGGCGATAAAATGATAGGACACTCAAGTTTTCACAGAAAAGAGATATGTATATTAGGGCTTCATGCCCCAAGTAGTATTTTATCAATCCAGAACCCCACAAACTCGCGCCCGTAAATTGGCCGATATAAGCACTAGACGTAAACTGGATTCCAAGGCAGCGATCTAGATAGTAAGCTGTCTATACAATGACATAACGCTTTCACGGGCGCCGCTCGGTCTATGTCTACACCCCGTTGCACTGCGGGGTGATGTCACGCTGACCCAGTCACGAGAATATCTGTTGTTGCAGCTTGTGTGGATGCATTCCGGTAAATGGGTCTAGAATATAACCTTTACCTATAGCTCCCTGGCAAACCTAGCCGAGTGACTGAATAGAACTCTCGCACGACAGGTCCTTATGGTCGGATTCTTCGCAGTTGTTTCTTTGGCAGTTCCTTCGAAAAAACTTGCGGTTTTTTTCACACAAGTTTCACAAGAGGTGAAAGAAGAACTGCGTTTATTATTTCGCCTTTGGTAGTAGCACCTTCAGGTCTTGCAAAGGAACAAAGGTAAAAAAAGCGGTTATTCCTTCATCTTTTGTGAAGGAACTAGTGCGAAAAAAAAACCAGTTCCTTTTATAGAACAGCCACGGGAACTTTTGCGAATAATCCGTACGGTCAAAGAAACTGCACCATGCAATAGCCATTAGAAGAAAGAAAGAAAGAAAAAGTTTATTCGGTAATATGCATCAACTTGCAGATAATATACATCAGGTATATAACTTAATGTTTAAGTAAAGTAAACTTATAGCTAGCCGTAAGTGCTGGCAGCTCAGCAATGCTGAGGTACGGAATCACAGCGCTGATTTTCAGCTGCAACCATTGCGATTGGGCAGAGGAAAACGCCGAAAAAAGTAAAGTATGCTTCACATGTTTACGTATGGAGATATCCTTCAATTCTAATATTAATAGATAAGACTGCAATTAAAAGAGTTTGTATGTATGTACCTAAGCTCTATGTTGCACTAAAGAAAAGAAACAAGATAAACTTTGTGATAATAATAATATCATGGGACACTTGACACCAATTGACCTAGTCCCAAACTAAGCAAAGCTTGTGCTATGGACACTAGGCAACGGATAAACATACTTAAAATTATAGCAATAAATACTTAAATACATATTAAACATCCAAGACCCGAGAACAAATATTCGTATTATTCATACAAATATCTTGATACTTGTTTGTTATTTATTGATGGGTCAATCAACTTTATAATGTTGTTATTCTGCCCCGTGACTGGCCGTGACTCAGGAGACCAGTGATACACTTGCATAGAAAAATTTTTTTTTGCAATATGTAAGTACTATTCTATTAGCATAGCATGATTAAAGGATGGGCCATCATGAAGGAATTGTTTTAACCGCCTAAGTCCTGACATTTTTTAATAAACTTACCCCCTTATTCATAAAACTTAACAAGCCTATGTTAACTAACAAATGCTTTACCCTTTCTAACAAATATAAATGTCGAAGTGACAGATAAGGACAAACGAATTTTAGCGGCATTTTAACTAAAATAGGTTTGATTGTCGTTTATGAATAAGGGGGTTAGCGTTTAAGACCTAGACATGGTTGACCTGCTTCGTTATTTTATTTATTTATTTATTTATTTATTTATTCCAAGAAAAATTTACAGCATTACAGTTAGAGACCAATGCGCTGTAAAATTAAAAGTATACAAAACAAAAATATTTGAAGAAAAAAAAAACTATCTATAGTTAGGGATTTTTGAACGTCTTCGCCGTCGCTACCCTAAAACGACGGAACACCACACCCTCCGGCCAGAAGTCGGAGCGCAGGAACATCTGCTGGTGCTTGGCAGGCACTTGGAGTCTAAATGAGCTGAAATTGTTAGCCCTTTGAGACTCGAGCGACAACACGCCTTTGCTTTGGATTTTATTTCAAAATTCTAAGAATTCTTTATTCAATGTACAATTTGTACTTTATAAAGTACATTCGGCCGTTATTCTTAGTGTTAATTAGTCCTTTATAAAGTACGCGAGGACTTAGGAGGTTAAAACTGTCACAACTCCTAACTTTTAGTGGATTTTTACCATCAGCCAAATAAGTCGTGTATCAATTTTTAAACAAGTTCCTATTAAATGAATATGTCGCTAAAGTCGAACTTTCAAGTTGACAAACACGTCTATTGGCATTATTGTTTTGTGACATGCAAACGATTATCAACTTGGTAGACCAAATATTTGAAAGAAAGAGAGATTAAATTAATTTACCAAAATTCGATACAGCAAAAAAAAATCACCGTTAAAAATAAGACAACCTTTTTTTTATTCGACTGGAAGGCAAACGAGCAAGTGGGTCTCCTGGTGGTAAGAGATCACCACTGCCCATAAACATCTGCAACACCAGGGTATTGCAGATGCGTTGCCAACCTACAGGCCTAAGTTGTAATACCTCAAGTGCCAGTTATTTCACCGGCTGTCTTACTCTCCGCGCCGAAACACAACAGTGCAAGCACTGCTGCTTCACAGCAGGATTAGTGAGCAAGATGGTGGTAGCAATCCGGGCGGACCTTGCACAACTACCACCTGCAAAAAAACCTTATTACATACTCTTACATAATAAAACGAAAAAGATAAAGACATTGTGCGGAAAGAAGCAAAAAGGGCCATACTCAGCGTGTTGCCACGGCAAGCCGCAGCGCTGGTTTTCAGTATGACCCTTTAACTTACAACTAAACTTAAAAGACTAATTTGGCAGATGGAACAAGTAACCCAGGAGACGTTATCATGGCAACCAGCTGCACTAAAAAGGTTATGGATCCTGACAAGTGTCGGGGTTTTACATAGATATGATTGTAAACGATTCATAAAGCAATTATTGCAGGAGTCTAGTTATAGACAAGTAGAGTTTAAACAAACATCTAAGCTTACAAAAAAAGCTTACTATTTCTGGTGTACAATAAAGAGTCTTTGTATTGTATTGTAACATCCTGGTGGTCGGGGCAGGATTGTCTCCGCAGGACGGAACTCCTCAACGGTTAATGGCAACGACTTGAAATCGGACACAATAAACAATAACCTAACCAACAAAAAGTTGGAAAACCCCCGACTTTGTCACTTTAAAGTTCAATATCTCAAAAATGGCTGTATCGATTTTGATAAAACATGTCTAAGAACCATTGCTAGAAAACCAGCTTTCAAATAAAAAAAACCGCATTCAAATCGGTCCACCCGCTTAAGAGCTACGGTGCCACAGACAGACACACAGACAGACAGACACACAGACAGACACACAGACAGACACACATAGCGGTCAAACTTATAACACCCCTTTTTTGCGTCGGGGGTTAAAAATGCAGTTTGGGTGACAATGCAAGTATTGACAACAACAAGTACAGTCAGTAATAAAAATTATTTTTTTAACAAAAACTTTCAAACTTATTTTACTTATAAATATATGTCACTAGAGCAGTATAGTGTTGCCAGAATGGCCCTGAAGAGATTTACTACGCCAGTGGGTGATGTCACTAATCCTCTTACTGCAGAAATAGACGCGGGGTGCGAACAGCTAATAGTCACGTATTCAGAAAAGGAATACTTATTTATAGCTGTTGCTAACAACTCTTAGAACAATATCTACTTTTGCTCACCCTCGACCTTACGATAGCTGTGCCTATGAAATAAATGTGTGTTCATGCGACCCCCACACTGTAAGAACACACAAACACCACACTACACTGCCACGTTTCGAACTCAACCAGAGATAGTCTAAAAAAATATTTTTTTGGATTTTTTTATTGTACTGTTTTGTCGACATAGTTTACATATACTGGGTGATTCCTGGGTCATGAGCAGGAGTGAAAGGGGTGATGGGGACATTCACACTGAGCAACTTTTACTATGGGACCAGCCACGAAATGGCAGAAAAAAATCTGCTATTCCATACATTTAGGATAGTTTAGCGATCGATTATCTCTTGATTAGATGTTTTTTTTTTCGCGATTTCGTGGCTGGTCCCATAATTAAAAGTTGCTCAGTGTGAATGTCCCCATCACCCCCTTCACTCCTGCTCATGACCCAGGAATCACCCAGTATATTCGTACAAAATTACAGCTTTTTAGCAGTGATAGTCTCTGAGCAAAGCCGAGGACGGACAGACAGACAGACAGATATGGCGAAACTATAAGGTTTCCGTTTTTGCCATTTGGCAACGGAACCCTAAAACAAACCATAAAGATATGGTATGTGCTAGTGCTACTCTGACGGGATAAAATACAGTAATATTCCATATTTGATAAATTTTCCAGCCTCGAGGTATAACTACGATTACGCAAGAATTTCTCACACAAGTGCAATTTTAAGACTGACGGTAAATCATCATTCTAAGAACTAAACACTTATGCAAGTCAACTTAATATGGATCCATCACGCGGTCCACGTGCTGTTTCCTTTTTCCAGTTTTAGGGGTAGCCACATTTACATATTAAGAAAACTCTCTTCATTCTATTCTCCATACAAACGTAGTCCCGGTCTCATTTGAAAACTAAGCAACAGAAGTAGATGAAATTTAGTAAGTATGGACTAGACGTAATTATCTATGCCTGTGGTTTTTCGGATTTTCATTATAAATGTATAATATCAGAATTACAGGAGCTCAAAAGTCGACAAAAAAAAGATGTCAACTGTGCACGAGAATTACAGACTATTAAAGCATTTTTACCACAAGCATAGAAAATATAATGAAGATCTTGATTGTAAAATATCATTGATTTATGTGCTATAATTTTCGTATAACATGAGGACAACGAAACCCAAAATTCAACCGCCCAAATCTTGAAAAGCCTACAGCTATCTCGATACATTAGCGGGAAGCTGAGAAGCGGGAGGGGATGTGCATGAAGGGGGGGGGGGGACTGCGAGCGCTTATGTCACGAGCGATAAAGACAGCAATATCCCAAACGAATACCTAACGCGGCCGCGCCGGCAGGGAAACTTCTTTTAAATTTGTTGTTTTACCATAAGCTTTTTCGTGAAGGAAAACATCGTGAGAAAACCTGCTAGCACATGCAAAGCCATTGGATAGTTTCCTGGGTGAAAATAATATTATACAATTTAGTCTGGCAGTAAGATTATCAGAAAATATGCGCGAGAACATTCGGGAGGTGGTCATGACGTCACGACGTGCTAAAAAGCTTCGTATCTACGGACGGCGTGACATCAAGTTCCGTGCGTGACACTCGGTAGAACCCTATCGAAGTCAGCATTTTGCGCACTTACCAAAACTAACTAGATAAGGGCAGCAGAAGCTCCCTGCGACAAGGTTCCACCGATTAGTAGTCCAAGTATAGCCCACTCGGTAGAACACTGTCAAAGTCAGCATTTTGCGCACTTATCAAAAATAACTAGATAAGGGCAGCAGAGGCTCCCTGCGACAAAGTTCCACCGAGTAGTCAAAGTACAGCCTATACCTCCTATCAGAACAAAGGCATGTTTTAATTGACATGGTATGCTGTGTATTTCTAAGAAACTCTTACCACCAGGAGACCCACTTGCTCGTTTGCCTTCCAGTAGAATAAAAAAAAAAAAAAAAACGTAGGAAACTGGCATTTGATCTTAACGATTGTGAATTTTCCTCTTACTGTTAGTAGTCACGCGAGCCCATCACTCTTGATCATGACATGTACGTTGATGATGTCATCGCCATGTAGGGAGAAAAAAGAGAGCTTGGTTAGAATAGTTCTCTAATAAAAAAAAAACCTTTAATATTTCCATTTTTAATACCTGTTTTTTTTTCTCTATTCGACTGGATGGAAAACGAGCAAGTGGGTCTCCTGATAGTAAGAGATCAGATCACCACCGCCCATAAACATCTGCAACACCAGGGGTATTCCAGATGCGTTGCCAACCTAGAGGCCTAAGGTGGGATACCTCAATCAAGTGCCAGTAATTTCACCGGCTGTCTTACTGCTCTAAAAGTACTGAACCTGTCGAATCCAGATTTTAACCTAAACACTAACATGTACCGTAAAATAACCCAACCAGCAATTGCCCAACAGTGGGGCACTAAATAAGTTATATAAAATGTAAGTACTTTGTTTTACAGCAAGTACATAACATAGTTTTTAAATTATAATCAGTAAGTAACAAGAAAGCGTTGGTCAGGCATCAAACGAGCCGCCATGTTGTGTATAATCACTAGATGCGATGATGTAATGCGATAAGCTGACGGTCGAAAAAGTTAGCTAGGCCGGTCGTAGAGAGATTGCAGAGCGAAGCGAAGCGACTGTAAATAAAAGTTAATGATATATAAAGTACAACTCAATAGAATCTAACAATTTTCTACACATTTAACACACCCTAACGTGGACACGCTTGATTATATTTGTCCCTGTGGTTGCAATTATCATCTAAAAGGAATCAAAAAAGAATAATAGTCACATCACAAAGCTTTAGGCAGCTCGGTGTTCATATTAGAAGGCTGGGAGTGTCTACAGGATTGTTAGATTCTATTAAATTGGAGTATAATTTGTCTGCAGATGTTGTCCCGGCGCGGTTCAACATCGCCGTGATCATGTACTTCGCGTGTTGGGTGAGCTACATGCTTTGCGTCAACATAAGTATCAACATCATCGCCATGGTGCCTACATGGTGCCTGATGATGCCAACTCCTCCTCGTAAGTATCATGTTATTAACCCCCTCACAGATCTTGTAAAAATATTTTGCCCTCGTAATTTTGTAGGGTAAGTTCGTATTTATTATTGAGAAAGCAAGATATGCAAATAAATTCGATGGCAAAATATTGTTTACTAGATTTATTCAATACTACGAAAAGTTTCGCAAAGCGGTGTGTGCATATACAGGGTGGCACATTTAGAACGATCAGTGTGGGCAAGTATAAAACTATGATTCCATCCATTCCATTCCGGTCTAAATGTATGGTGTCTGACTGAACATTCGGTTTCGGCAGAAAGTTTGCCGAAATTGCTCCGAAAAGAAGAAAAAAATTGCAAGTTTATTTAAATAAGTTTGACTGTACTTGCATTGTCATCCAATCTACATATTAAAATGTATATCAAATTTCAAGTCAATCCGACCACTGGAAGTTAAAAAAATTTACCCAACAACAACAGGACAGGACGAGTTACATAAAAGCTTGTGAAACAGTAGCACATCTTTCAGTGGACGTCCAGCGCTGTAGCTATCACCGGAAGGCATTTACAGCGCGACCTCAGCCAGTGTCAAGGCCACGCTTCTACGCCCACTGTTTACAAATATACTATGTTTACTAGGGTGGGGGATGGGGGAACACATCGAAGCCGGAATTTAAGTGTATATCGTCAATACGAATTGGATGAGGGGTCATTCAAGTAGTTATAGAAGCCCCAAAGGTGGGGGGGGGAGAATCTTTGCTTATTTTTGATGACATGATGGACTGGGGGGGGGGGGGCTGCGTAGTGATTATGTTAACAACATTAATTTCCACCAGCAGGGCTACCTACGAAACTCGAAGTTCGTGTCATGCGGTCCCTCTGACACTTATACTATTTAATATGAGAGCGAGAGGGATGGTACGATACGAACTTCGAGTTTGTTTCGTAGTAGCCCTGCAGGGATGGGCATGCATGTGTTGCGAGAAATGTATTTGCCATAAGAGAAGCATTCTTCATTTACCTATCTTCGCTCAGCGATTGTTTGATAGCCGTCCACCATCATCATTGAGTATCTCATGTTACTAAGATTTCTTGACTAGAAATAGACATCATAACAGTCGTAGGACGTCTATACTCCAATTCAATAGAATCTGACAATCCTGTAGACACTTCCAGCCTACTAATATGAACACCGGGCTGCCTAAGGCTTTGTGATGTGACTATTATTCTTTTTTGATTCCTTTTAGATGATAATTGCAACCACAGGGACAAATATAATCAAGTGTGCCCACGTTAGGGTGTCTTAAATGTGTAGAAAATTGTCAGATTCTATTGAATTGTACTTTACTTCTTGACATGGGCCTCCCTCATAGACCTCCAGTCGCTTCTTCCTTTCTACCAGTTGAAACTTGAGTTCTAATTTGATTTTGTTACGTAACGGTTGTAGTTACAATCGAATCGACCACCCTTTGATTGTAAGGCAATATCAAACCTCTAGGCTACCGTATTCACGTCAAATCGATCTTCTTTAATATTTGATTGACGATACCTCTAGTTCCGAAGACGATGATAAATAATTTCCTGGTAGATGATTCATAAAAAACATAGTCGCAGCCTAAGTGTTGACCAATGTCATAATTGTTAGCGGTAATTCGTCAACTTTGCATTGGGGATATGACTATGTATGACCATGTTATTGTTTTAAGAGTGACATCACACCTGTTTACTTTAAAGCATAGGATCATGAAAGTACCTATCCCTACCGCCCCTAAGACCTACATTATCATCAACCTATAGCAGGCCACTGCTGTACATAGGACTTCCCTCGGCTCGACACTTCTTCTACCAGCAGCCTTTCGCAGATCATCACTCCACCTGGCCCGAGGGCGTCCTACGCTACCTTTGTCGAGACGCGGTCTCCACGAACTCGTTTACTGCACCGGTTGTCGGTTCTTCGGCAGATATGGCCAGCCCACTGCCGCTTCAACTTGCTAATTCTCTAAGCTATGCTGACGACTTCATTTACGTGCCGGATAGTCTCGTTCCGGATTCTATTCTTCAGAGAAACTTCGAGCATAGCTCGTTCTATAGCTTACTGAGCTAGAAGACCTGCGACCTTCACCAATTCTTTAGTCCACATTGCGAAGGGGCTAACCCACGCCGCGTCTTCCAGTACACAACTGCTACTCATGAACGTATTGGTAGGTACTAACGGCTATCAGATCTTCGGGCAATGCGGAGGACCGGATAGCCTAGCAGTCAGAGAACCTAACTGCGAAGCTTGAGGTCCCGAGTTCGATCCCCAGACGGGGCAGATATGCAAAATACGAATGTTTGCTTTCGAGTCTTAGGTATTGTATCTGTCTATTTAAGTGCGTTTATTACCCATGCAATGCCGTGCATTGGGTGGATTCCAAGGTAAAATAGGTAGTTTGTACAGCAGCGCGCCACCAGCACTAGCGCTGCCTACCTCAATGCCTACTCAATGCAACCCCATATAGTCCCCATAGAACAAGCTTGAAGCTTTGCTTGCTTTGGGACTAGGTCAATTGACAAGATTTCATATTTCTAAGACTATAATTTGATTCGTTCTCTGTATTCTGCTTGGAAATAGAAAGACGCTGATATATTTAAAATTTCGCTACGATTATTAATTTATTTAAAAAAAAAATTAAGATGTGCTTATTCTAAAAGGGCATAACTCCAAAACTACGATACAATAGATCCATTACTTTTGTCTAGTCTCTATTTAAAAAAAAGATCACGTAAATAATGCGTAAATCTGACGTAGACGTTGTCAAAATTATGACAGCTCCTTTTTCTGGTGAAAAAGGCAAAGGAAACATATCTATTCTGTCGTAGTATTGGCAAATTCCGATATTTTTTTAAATTTTGTATTTTTTTAAATTTGGACAAATAAATTATAATAAATATTTTCCCATCAACAGGTGTTGAAAAAATTAAAATTTGTCAGTTGGCGTCAAGTGTCCCATGATATTTGTTTATTTAATGCGTCCAGCTTGACCCGTAACTTTGGGAATCCTTTGGGCTACGTCGCATACTTTGGCTCTATCTGTCTACCAGATGACTATCTCCTCATTTTTCATCAGAGAAAAAACACGCAAAAATAATGTTGAAACAGTAGTCACCCCAGAGGCCAATCCCCGCTGGCTTGAAGCCAGACTTGACAAATTTCTCACATATTAAAATTATAATAAATCTGTGGGAAATGGTGTCCTGTCTTCGGGTTACAAATTGTTTCAGAGTATGGAAGTTACATAGATTCAGAATATAGCTTCAAGCTTTTTATAACTAATTATTATTACATACTTTTCTTCATTGACTGCATTCGTATTGACATCCAACCTACAGATCCAGTAAATAATATTTTTCCATCATATTTTGTCGGATGAAATCGTATTTATTTTGCTTTTTCAATTAGCTTCAATAAAACTAGTAACTTAAGTAAATTAGTTCAGAAAGCAATATACATTGTCACCGAGACACTTCTCCAAATCTATTGTCAAGAAGGCATTAATTTCTAAGGCGTATTATGATATGATTGATGAATGATGAATTTTGCAGGTGGTAGGACCTTGTGCAAGGTCCGCCCGGATTGCTACCACTATCTTGCTCGCTAATCCTGCCGTGAAGCAGCAGTGCTTGCACTATTGTGTTTCAGCGCGGAGAGTAAGACAGCCGGTGAAATTACTGGCACTTGAGGTATTCCAACTTAGGCCTCTAGGTTGGCAACGCATCTGCAATACCCCTGGTGATGCAGATGTTAATGGGCGGTGGAGATTTCTTACCACCATGAGACCCACATGCTCGTTTGCCTTCCAGTGAAATAAAAAAAAATGAATGAAATTATTACTTATAATCATGGACATGCATGTTTGGAAATAATTCCGATCCCCATTGACGATCCCTTACTTTAAGTAGCGAATCTACTGAGTTAAAAGTCAAAGTCAAAGTCAAAATCTCTTTATTCAATTTAGGCTATTATAAGCACTTATGAACGTCAAAAAATCTACCACCGGTTCGGAAAAAACCTCTGTTGAGAAGAATCCGGCAAGAAACTCAATGAGGTATTTTTTTT
Organism: Choristoneura rosaceana; assembly: GCA_037349165.1. Taxonomy (NCBI): domain Eukaryota; kingdom Metazoa; phylum Arthropoda; class Insecta; order Lepidoptera; family Tortricidae; genus Choristoneura; species Choristoneura rosaceana. Next base: position 3,446,185 of record JAZBNJ010000050.1, read on the forward strand.
TTAAAAACAGATTCACAATATTTATAAATGATATCTATATATAAAGTTAAATACTTTAGTATGTGTTTTTAAATAACTTGTGAATATAAAGAGGGTAATTATTTATTTATCGTATGGCGATTACACACTGGTTAATTTATCAAAAATTAATACTATAACTTAAAAATAACAATTTCGCGGGAGATACAACTTCGCTTCACTTGTAAGGTGTTCAAAGTCCTCAGCCGGTCCGTCGTATCTAGTGATGGGGCAAGAGGGTAATGTAGCCGAGAGTATCAAGAGTTCACTAAAGCAAGTCGTAGAAAATGCCTCGAATAAAAAAAACATTTTACTCAGTCTAGTGAACTTAGCCTAGAACTTGAATTTTTTATTGTTCCCACATTTTGGCAGCGTTCCAAACCACGTGAGGTCGCCTCAAAAATACAAAATTGTGACTCATATGGTTCACGTGAAGCGCGGGTTCGTGTGGAGTAGACATTAGTTAATAGAGCCATAGTTTTAGAGCTCATTTACAAAACATGTAAAACTTTCCTGCCATTTCGAGTGCCGTGTCGGATCAGTATAAAACTAGTCATCAATTCAGTGGAGGGTAAACTTTCCACTTGGAGGGCCATAACAAGGGAAGGGCCAGAATTTTCTTACGATTTTTTTTTAAACATTTAACATACAGAACAGACCGCAATGCATGAACTACGCAGCTTAGCTGGTCTAGATAGCTGCTTTACCTATGCGTCTGGGCTCCACAGAAAACCAGCGTTGCTGCACATAATGTGCGGCAACACATGCTGAATGGAGACGCTTTTTGGTATCCTGTCGTGTCACCAAGTACCTAATATAGTTTTAGTGCTAGTTTTAGTCTTAGTCTTAGGTGGTACTTATGGAGCCAAAATAAATCTTTCTTTTCAAACAAAAAGTAATATTGTTTTTAAATATAATTACAAAACCTTGTGGTAAAAGTGATAAAAAGTCAGACAATCATTGTTGTTGGATCCAAGAGAAAGTTTCGATGTAGTTTCAAAATTACGATTTTGTCCTCGCAAGATTTTCGTGACGTTTTTCTGACGTCAAAATTTTTTGGATGTTTTATTTAGTTTATGCTTAATGCTCGATTTTAATGAAAGTTTACACTTTAAAGTTGAATATTTTGCAAACAAATCACTGAATCGAAAAATCGTTTAAGCAACCCCGTAATGATTTCAAAAGACCTATCCAACGATACCCTACACTACATGGTTGGATGAGCTTTACGTCTAAGGTACACTAAAAAAAATTTTTTACATTTTTATGTACTGTTTTGTCGGCATAGTTTACATACATATTTATGCAAAATTACAGCTTTCTAGCATTGATAGTCTCTGAGCAAAGACAGACAGACAAACAGACCGACATGGCGAAACTATAAGGGTTCCGTTTTTGCCATTTTGGCTCCGGAACCCTAAAAACAGTAGCAACCTTTAATTAGTCAATTTTCATAGCACACAGAAATCGGCGGTTGGGAGGCGTCATTTCATTTAGGTGTCATCAACGGGAATATAATCACCACTCTCACACTATTATAGAGGTTCAAATCCACGGGATCTCATCACTATCCAATTATTATAAATCAAGATAACGAACCGCCCAAAAGTTGTGACGGACACGGTAGACAAGAGGGCGGACACTGATTCGTGTCGCATGACTAATCCGCTATTTGTGTTACCAACATTAGAGGTAATTGTGTGCTGGCTCTTTAAATAACTCCGCATTACCCGTACTCAGGTACAGTAACAAACAGTCGGGTATTATTATGAGCATCAGATTTTTTTTCTTTCATCAATTAAACAAAAATACGATAAGAGAACGCTGTGGTGTAAATGAAGGTATAGTCACACGGATTGAGAAAGGTATGCTTGGATGGTTTGGGCATGTGAAGAGAATGAATGAAAACAGATTGACTAAGCAGATCTATAAGACGAGCGTGAATGGGAACGTTGGGAGAGGAAGGCCTAGACGAACGTACCACGATCAAATCGGGGACATTTTGAAGAAAGGTCGGGTCAGGAGTACTCTAAACCGACGTGCATGCATGAAAAGATTGATGAACGTAGAGGAAGCGAGAGTTGTATGCCAGAATCGTAGCCAGTGGAAGGATGTAGTCTCTGCCTACCCCGTTGGGAAAGAGGCATGATTTTATGTATGTAATGTATGTATGTATGTATGTATTAAACAAAAAATGACAAACAATAAGAAGTGCGTCAAAGTTCGGGAATGGAGCCCTGTGACGTCACGCCGCGCCGTTATTAAAAAGTGTCGCTTGGCGGGACGTCTCGCTGAAACTTAAGGCCTACTGAAGGGCTACTCCGAATCACAAAATTCGAAGTTCGTGTCGTGCGGTCCCTCTGAAACTTATACTATTTAATACGAGAGCGAGAGGGATCGCACGACACGAACTTCGAGTTTCGAGTTTCGGAGTAGCCCTGCTGAAGGCCTACCGTCCACGTAGACCGCACATCATACGCACGACATCGTCACTAAGGATGTTGACACCACCAATCAACTGACGTACTTTTTATGAGCTGTCAAAACACAATTCTCTCATAGAGTTTCAATGGCAATAGCGACTTATGACGTCATAAGTCGCTATTTGTTCGCCAACTCAACTATTTATTTGTTTTAAAGCAACAAAAATTGGGATTATTTTTTAATGGCGTCAACATCCCTTTTAACGCTAGTGTGCAGCTTGCTTGCATCCTGTGTGGGAAAAAACGAAATTGGGCCACAGAGATGCAATGCAAAAATACTTTTTCACTTCTCATGCTCGTAAAGTTCGTGTTTATGCTGTATCTAGGCAACATAAAATGACTTCTTATGCTCTAGTGCATAAAATAAAATCTTCGTCTAATACCAACTCAAGACCAAGGTAATCAGGTGTCAACAGCTACAAAGAAAAGTCTCTATCTCTATCATAATAAATCAGTAAAACTAAAAAATTAAATTATTGCGTTAGTGCGTAAAAAATAAAAGGTACATAGAAAGTGAATCATTGTTTCCACTGTTGCTATTTCATTTCCTCGCCATGGAAGTGAAAAGTAGAATGTAAAACTCGAGCATTAAACCCATTTTCCCCTCGACGTATCTATCCACCCTCGCCGTACCGACTCGTGTGGCTATATGAACGCCTCAGGTAAAATGGCTCATTTTATGCTCTTGTACAATCTACTATTCCAACTTTTTGGAAACTTTCCGCAAATTGCACTTCTGTAAGCTTAGACTGCCAGCTGAATGGAGAAATAGTAACGTAGTGGTTCTAGATTCGTTTAGTTTTCGTCGGCGTTCATTAGCGATGCCCTTGGCAATACCAAACTAGTGCGTGGGAGGTCAAGCAGCGCTCAATAACCTCTTGTTTTTACAGTACAACGTGTTTAGACATATTTTCCACGAGACGTAGACTTTTCCAGTCCCAATAGTTACTAGATTCTTACCGCATCAAGTAAAAAAGAATAGATACTCACTTTATAGGGTTCCGTGGCCAAAATGGCAAAAACGGAACCCTTATAGTTTCGCCATGCCTGTCTGTCTGTCCGTCTGCGGCTTTGCTTGGCTATCAATGCTATGAAAGCAATGAGAAAAAATTTAAAAAAAATTTTTTTAGATTAACCCCTCCCACAGACGTAATAAGTGGAGGTGATTTTTTTTCTCATCCAATCTCGTAGTGTGGGGTATCGTTGGATAGGTACTTTAAAACCATTAGGGAGTTGCTGAAACGATTTTTCGATTCAGTGATTTGTTTGCAAAATATTCAACTTAAAGTGCAAATTTTCATTAAAATCGGGCGTTATTCGCTCGGAGCTCAGTCACCCAGGTACTTATTTAAACGGTATGCTGTCACGTCAAACTCGGATGATAATTTATTGCTATCATTAAACAAAACTTGCCGCAATTCAGATTAATTAAACTCTTGCTGGTGATCTCATGTCCTGCGTTTGCGTTGCCAACGGTAGATAGCTGGTATTGTTATGATATTAGTTTTATTATAGCTACAATAAATAAAAAAATAAAAAGGAAATGAAGAAATGTGGAGATCATGAATTGCTAGAGGGGAAATATGACAGGATAAACAGGATTAACAAAATTCTATTTATCCTTGATGACGAGCTAGAGAAAGACCATGATTGGCCTATTTTAACCAGGTGAAGGAAAGTGTGGGTGTCGTGTCGCATCAGGAAGTCAAACAGCTAGCCAAAGACCTTGTGGAGTGGTGATTACTCCACCGACAAATAACTCTTAAATTTAAGAAGAAAAGAGACTACTAATAATAAGGCAATAATTTTCAGCCAGCACCGTCGGTAACCCCCGAACCGTTATAAAGACATACTACACACCATTAACGGCATTATCTACATAAGACTACATAAATAAACAGATAATTTGTAAACTGGAAAACAAATTTACTGTGTGATCTACCCCCTATTGAGTCAACGTGTTTTTAGCGTAATAAGTCCCGTTTGTGGTATTTTGACTATAAGTTAAAGTCACGAAAGTTTAAAAGGTTACCCCCTATTTATTATGCGACTTATATGAGCTTGAGATGAGAGATGGTAAAGTCCATACTTACCGCCGTTACAGGGGGGTACCCTTTCTCTGTAGCTGACTGTACAGTCGCCGTCAAATATTTCAGAGCGGCCAAGGCAAGGTGATCAAAAATATCAAAACATACAACGGCAACGAAATTTTTGACCACCTTGGCGACTGTCTGAGTGAAATTAGATATCATTATAGCGATAATATAGAATAACTGCTATTCTAACACTGAATGTTTGTCCGAGAAATCTCTTCTTTGCTTGGCTAACGTTTTAATGTAGCATTAATTATTTATTACTTTAATAAGCCTGAGTGAGCCTGCGAGGCTCAAGGTCGCACCAGTTCCGCCGCCGCGTAGTCTGAGGTGCGCGGGCGCTCAACAAAAGAAGGGATCGACAACCGACCAGTGACGGATTTATATTTTTTATGAGTGTAGGCCACTATATATTTCCGCCGCCCCATGTACTTGTTGGACTTTATCCTCTGAAATCGAGTGAGCGTCCTGTGAAATTTGCCGCCCTAGGACGCTGCCGCCCCTAGGACTGCAACCGACCAAAAAATTCAACTAATACGTAACTTATATAAAATAAATAAATAAAAATAATTTATTATCCGGCGTTTAACGTCCATAGATGCCAACAGGGGATCACAAAATTTATATATCTTCCGCCGTTAAATAATAAGACACAACTGCAAACTTACGTGATATGCCCTCGTGCTATTACATTTTCGAACAAATTAGGAAATTGTTACTTATGATTGTAAGGGTCTCTGCTAAATCGCACAGGGCGGGCGCTTGAATCGAACCATGCTTTCAAAAAGGTTTTTTCTATCGGCTTTTGCCGATTCCGCGTCGTCAGACGTGGAGAGACCTTGATAGAGCAGCGCTGCGTGAGGCAGGTCTTTTGCTCTATTAAAACAACGTGCAGGTGGTAGGACCTTGTACAAAGTCCGCCCGGATTGCTACCACCGTGAAGCAGCAGTGCTTGCACTGTTGTGTTTCGGCGTGGAAAGTAAGACAGCCGGTGAAATTACTGGCACTTGAGGTATCCCATCTTAGGCCTCTAGGTTGGCAACGCGTCTGCAATCCCTCTGGTGTTGCAGGTGTCTATGGGCGGTGGTGATCTCTTACCATCAGGAGACCCACTTGCTCGTTTGCCATCCAGTCGAATAAAATACAAAAAGATTCCAAAAAACCAATCTCAAATTCATTGCAGTTGGCAGAACTGCACGCAAACTGCCGGCTGGCTGCGATTGAAATGTATGCGAATAAAAATAGACTTAAGGGAGCCAGGTTGGCGGCCACTGCCTCCGCTCTAGGATTTAATTGACCGCAAACCAATTACAGCGTGTAACTATGCAGATACCAAATTACCAACATAATCACTACTTGTCCTTAATACTATAAATGCGAGAGAATCTGTTGTCTGTTGTGTTGTGTGTAACACCCGTATTTATAAAGAAGTAAAAGCCATTACTTGAGTAAAAGTAATTACTCTAACGATTTTTATTCTATAGTTGAGCTTTTGCTTGAAAATTGAACTGTCAAATGTTAGATTTCTTAGCCAAGTCGTAGTCACCATTTTCTTTACTTAAGCATTTACTTAGCAACAAGTAATGACTCGTTTATAAATACGGGTGTGTAAGTGTGGCTAAAATTGCTAAAAGTGGCTCCGAAACGTTTCGTGTGCTCTGCCTACCCCATTTGGGAATACAGGCGTGATGTTTGTGTATGTATGTGTGTATTGTGTATCTGTTGTCTGTCTATCCATATAAGTATGTTTATCTGTGTTGCCTAGTGCCCATAGTACAAGCTTTGCTTAGTTTAGTTTGGGACTAGGTCAATTGGTGTCAAGTGTCCCATGATATTTATTTATTTATCTGTCTGCACGTTACCCTCGCAACACATCCTCGCACTCGCACATCTCTGGTGGAAACGCAGCTTTATTACACTAATAATCGTTCAAACAATATGTTATTTACCAATCCTGCAGATAGAGATAAAAGATAAAGATGGCACGTGAGAGCTTCGAGTACTCGATAAGAAAGGAAGGCGAGTTAATAAAAACATTATAGTTAAAAAAAAACAGGAAAGTACGAGTTGGATTCACGCACAAAGGATTCCGTATAAAAAAACCGCTAAAAATCAAATAGTGTTGTATGGGAGTCCCCCTTAATATTTATTTTAAGTGATTGTACAACTAAAGCTTCTGTGAATATTTCAAGCGTCTACCTGTTGCCGTTATTGATATCAAGCAAAAAAACTGAAAAACAACCACGTTTGCTGTATGGGAGCCCCCCTGAAATATTCATTCTATTCTGATTTGATTTCTATTTCTAAATGCGTATCGGTGAATCGCTACAAGGAATTTATGCTTTTGAGTTAAAGAACTAGCAAATGAACCTTTTAATAATCAATTTTCACAATGATTTCCTTGACTAAAGTATGAGATGTCAACATGACATTTGTAGCACAAAGGTTCCACCCTGTGGGTCAGTCATGATATAATTAAATAAATAAATAAATATCATGGGACACCTGACACCAATTGACCTTGTCCCAAACTAAGCAAAGCTTGTACTATGGACACTAGGCAACGGATAAACATACTTAAATATAGATATATAAATACATATTAAACATCCAAGACCCGAGAACAAACATTCGTATTATTCATACAAATATCTGCCCCGGCCGGGATTCGAACCCGGGACCTCAAGCTTCGTAGTCAGGTTCTCTAACCACTTAGCCATCCGGTCGTCAGTCGGTTCGAGTGTACGTGTCAAATATTTTTGCACGCTTAGCAGATATTATTACAGGTGACTTCAATCATTAGGTATGAAATTCGCGCTGCGGATTGTTATGTAGATTTCCTTTATCAGTTGTTGACGGAAAACCACCGCAGATATAGGTATTTGTTGATAATATCCTAGTTCTGTATTACTATGCTGTTTACGATCTCGTGCCGTTATTTCAGGGTCAGGCCGGCAGAATAAATGGAGAGGAAATATATATGACATCAATGGGGCTCTGTGAAGTTAGCACCCGACATTGGAAAAATAATTTTTTTATATTTTATTCTCATAGATTTTGGTATGTAGTTGATTGTAGTACAATTTTTTTTGTTTGTAGTAGCTCTAAAAAAAAATTACAGGACTTTGAAAAAAACTCATCCCCCCATTTCATCGACCCTCAAATTGAGTCATTGATTCTGAAAGAGAATCGTTTGTAGTTGATTGTAGTAGAAATCATTTCGTTTGTAGTTGAAAAAAAAAATTTTTTTTTTCTCAAGTAAACTTTGCACCTGTACTTGTAGCACCCGACTTTGGAAAATCTCATTGTTTTTTCATGATTCTCATAGATATCGGTATGTAGTTGTTTGTAGTAACAATGCTTTCGTTTGTAGTAACTCTAAAAAAAAATTAGAGCACATTGAAAAAAAAAAAAATTCAAAAAAATTTTTTTTTTGTTTCTACGCAATGATTCCGGTATGTAGTTGATTGTAGTATCAATTTTTTCGTTTCTAGAAGCTCTAAAAAAGAATACGAGAAGTTTGAAGAGGCCCTAAAGCTTAATAGTTTGATTCTTGAACCGAATCATTTGAATTATGCTATACTAGAAAATTTGGCATACAATCGTAATAATACTAACACTATTAACAACATTACCACTGCTACAAACTAAAAAAGGTCACAACAAAGGTAATAACCACTATTACAAACAAAACAAAGTTACTACAAACGCCGTTAGCACAGCTAAAAAAGAAATAAAGTTAATATGACCTAAATTAGTGCTATTACAAACAAAATACAGTTAGTACAAACGAAAGGAACGGTAGTACAAACGAAATAAAGACACTACAAACGTAATGATTGTCACAACAAACAAAATTAAGCTATTACTTTTTAGTAACCTAATACCGTTTAGTCGTGTATTTATGTCACAGTTACAAACAAGAGCAATGCTACTTCAAGCGAAATAAAAAAAATACAAACGTAAATAAATTACTACAAACAAAATTACATTACTATAAACTAAATAACTGTTACTACAAACGAAACCAAGTTACTACAAACGTAAAAAAAGCTACTACAATACGATATTAAGTTATTACAAACAAAATTACTGCTACTACAAACAAAATCAAGCTACTACAAACGATATATAGTTACTACAAACGAAATTACTGCTACAACAAACAAAATCAAGGTACTACAAACGATATTTAGTCACTACAAACGAAATTACTGCTACTACAAACAAAATCAAGCTACTACAAACGTAAAGAAAGCTACTAAAAACGATACTTAGGTACTACAAACGAAATTCCTGCTACTATAAACAAAATGAAGCTACTACAAACGATATTTAGTCACTACAAATAAAATTACTGCTACTACAAACAAAATCAAGCTACTACAAACGTAAAAAAAGCTACTACAAACGATTTTAAGTTACTACAAACGAAATTACTGTTACTACAAACAAAATCAAGCTACTACAAACGTAAATAAAGCTACTACAAACGATATTTAGTTACTACAAACGAAATTACTGCTACAACAAACAAAATCAAGCTACTACAAACGTAAATAAAGCTACTACAAACGATATTAAGTTACTACAAACGAAATTACTGCTACTACAAACAAAATCAAGCTACTACAAACGTAAAGAAATCTACTACAAACGATATTAAGTTACTACAAACGAAATTACTGCTACTACAAACAAAATCAAGCTACTACAAACGTAAATAAAGCTACTACAAACGATATTTAGTTACTACAAACGAAATTACTGCTACTACAAACAAAATCAAGTTACTACAAACGTAAAAAAGCTACTATAAACAATATTTAGTTACTACAAACGAAATTACTGCTACTACAAACAAAATCAAGCTACTACAAACGTAAATAAACTACTACATACGATATTTAGTTACTACAAACGAAATTACTGCAACTACAAACAAAATCAAGCTACTACAAACGTAAATAAAGGTACTACAAACGAAATAAAGTTACTACAAACGAAATTACTGCTACTACAAACAAAATCAAGCTACTACAAACGTAAAGAAAGCTACTACAAACGATATTAACTTACTACAAACGAAATTACTGCTACTACAAACAAAATCAAGTTACTACAAACGTAAAAAAAGCTTCTACGAACGATATTTAGTTACTACAAACGAAATTACTGCTACTACAAACAAAATCAAGCTACTACAAACGTAAATAAAGCTACTACAAACGATATTTAGTTACTACAAACGAAATTACTGCTACTACAAACAAAATCAAGTTACTACAAACGTAAAAAAGCTACTATAAACAATATTTAGTTACTACAAACGAAATTACTGCTACTACAAACAAAATCAAGCTACTACAAACGTAAATAAACTACTACATACGATATTTAGTTACTACAAACGAAATTACTGCAACTACAAACAAAATCAAGCTACTACAAACGTAAATAAAGGTACTACAAACGAAATAAAGTTACTACAAACGAAATTACTGCTACTACAAACAAAATCAAGCTACTACAAACGTAAAGAAAGCTACTACAAACGATATTAACTTACTACAAACGAAATTACTGCTACTACAAACAAAATCAAGTTACTACAAACGTAAAAAAAGCTTCTACGAACGATATTTAGTTACTACAAACGAAATTACTGCTACTACAAACAAAATCAAGCTACTACAAACGTAAATAAAGCTACTACAAACGATATGTAGTTACTACAAACGAAATTACTGCTACAACAAACAAAATCAAGCTACTACAAACGATATTTAGTCACTACAAATGAAATTACTGCTACTACAAACAAAATCAAGCTACTACAAACGTAAAGAAAGCTACTACAAACGATATTCCTGCTACTATAAACAAAATTAAGCTACTACAAACGATATTTAGTAACTACAAACGAAATTACTGCTACTACAAACAAAATCAAGCTACTACAAACGTAAAAAAAGCTACTACAAACGATTTTAAGTTACTACAAACCAAATTACTGTTACTACAAACGAAATCAAGCTACTACAAACGTAAATAAAGCTACTACAAACGATATTTAGTTACTACAAACGTAATTACTGCTACAACAAACAAAATAAAGCTACTACAAACGATATTAAGTTACTACAAACGAAATTACTGCTACTACATACAAAATCAAGTTACTACAAACGTAAAAAAGCTACTAAAAACGATATTTAGTTACTTTAAACGAAATTACTGCTACTACAAACAAAATCAAGCTACTACAGACGTAAAAAAAGCTATTACAAACGATTTTAAGTTACTACAAACGAAATTACTGTTACTACAAACAAAATCAAGCTACTACAAACGATATTTAGTCACTACAAACGAAATTACTGCTACTACAAACAAAATCAAGCTACTACAAACGTAAAGAAAGCTACTACAAACGATTTTAAGTTACTACAAACGAAATTACGGTTACTACAAACAAAATCAAGCTACTACAAACGATATTTAGTCACTACAAACGAAATTACTGCTACTACAAACAAAATCAAGCTACTACAAACGTAAGAAAAGCTACTACAAACGATATTTAGTCACTACATACGAAATTACTGCTACTACAAACAAAATCAAGCTACTACAGACGAAATTCCTGCTACTTTAAACAAAATCAATCTACTACAAACGTAAATAAAGCTACTACAAACGATATTTAGTTACTACAAACGAAATAATTGCTACTACAAACTAAATCAAGCTACTACAAACGTAAATAAAGCTATTACAAACGATATGTAGTTACTACAAACGAAATTACTGCTACAACAAACAAAATCAAGCTACTACAAACGATATTTAGTCACTACAAACGAAATTACTGCTACTACAAACAAAATCAAGCTACTACAAACGTAAAGAAATCTACTACAAACGATATTAAGTTACTACAAACGAAATTACTGCTACTACAAACAAAATCAAGCTACTACAAACGTAAATAAAGCTACTACAAACGATATTTAGTTACTACAAACGAAATTACTGCTACTACAAACAAAATCAAGTTACTACAAACGTAAAAAAGCTACTATAAACAATATTTAGTTACTACAAACGAAATTACTGCTACTACAAACAAAATCAAGCTACTACAAACGTAAATAAACTACTACATACGATATTTAGTTACTACAAACGAAATTACTGCAACTACAAACAAAATCAAGCTACTACAAACGTAAATAAAGGTACTACAAACGAAATAAAGTTACTACAAACGAAATTACTGCTACTACAAACAAAATCAAGCTACTACAAACGTAAAGAAAGCTACTACAAACGATATTAACTTACTACAAACGAAATTACTGCTACTACAAACAAAATCAAGTTACTACAAACGTAAAAAAAGCTTCTACGAACGATATTTAGTTACTACAAACGAAATTACTGCTACTACAAACAAAATCAAGCTACTACAAACGTAAATAAAGCTACTACAAACGATATGTAGTTACTACAAACGAAATTACTGCTACAACAAACAAAATCAAGCTACTACAAACGTAAAGAAAGCTACTACAAACAAAATTAAGCTACTACAAACGATATTTAGTAACTACAAACGAAATTACTGCTACTACAAACAAAATCAAGCTACTACAAACGTAAAAAAAGCTACTACAAACGATTTTAAGTTACTACAAACGAAATTACTGTTACTACAAACGAAATCAAGCTACTACAAACGTAAATAAAGCTACTACAAACGATATTTAGTTACTACAAACGTAATTACTGCTACAACAAACAAAATAAAGCTACTACAAACGATATTAAGTTACTACAAACGAAATTACTGCTACTACATACAAAATCAAGTTACTACAAACGTAAAAAAGCTACTAAAAACGATATTTAGTTACTTTAAACGAAATTACTGCTACTACAAACAAAATCAAGCTACTACAAACGTAAAAAAAGCTATTACAAACGATTTTAAGTTACTACAAACGAAATTACTGTTACTACAAACAAAATCAAGCTACTACAAACGATATTTAGTCACTACAAACGAAATTACTGCTACTACAAACAAAATCAAGCTACTACAAACGTAAAGAAAGCTACTACAAACGATTTTAAGTTACTACAAACGAAATTACGGTTACTACAAACAAAATCAAGCTACTACAAACGATATTTAGTCACTACAAACGAAATTACTGCTACTACAAACAAAATCAAGCTACTACAAACGTAAGAAAAGCTACTACAAACGATATTTAGTCACTACATACGAAATTACTGCTACTACAAACAAAATCAAGCTACTACAGACGAAATTCCTGCTACTTTAAACAAAATCAATCTACTACAAACGTAAATAAAGCTACTACAAACGATATTTAGTTACTACAAACGAAATAATTGCTACTACAAACTAAATCAAGCTACTACAAACGTAAATAAAGCTATTACAAACGATATGTAGTTACTACAAACGAAATTACTGCTACAACAAACAAAATCAAGCTACTACAAACGATATTTAGTCACTACAAACGAAATTACTGCTACTACAAACAAAATCAAGCTACTACAAACGTAAAGAAAGCTACTACAAACGATATTTAGTACTACAAACGAAATTCCTGCTACTATAAACAAAATTAAGCTACTACAAACGTAAAAAAAGCTACTAAAAACGATTTTAAGTTACTACAAACGAAATTACTGTTACTACAAACGAAATCAAGCTACTACAAACGTAAATAAAGCTACTACAAACGATATTTAGTTACTACAAACGTAATTACTGCTACAACAAACAAAATAAAGCTACTACAAACGTAAAGAAAGCTACTACAAACGATATTTAGTTACTACAAACGAAATTACTGCTACTACAAACAAAATCAAGCTACTACAAACGTAAAAAAAGCTATTACAAACGATTTTAAGTTACTACAAACGAAACTACTGTTACTACAAACAAAATCAAGCTACTACAAACGATATTTAGTCACTACAAACGAAATTACTGCTACTACAAACAAAATCAAGCTACTACAAACGTAAAAAAAGCTACTACAAACGATTTTAAGTTACTACAAACGAAATTACGGTTACTACAAACAAAATCAAGCTACTACAAACGATATTTAGTCACTACAAACGAAATTACTGCTACTACAAACAAAATCAAGCTACTACAAACGTAAAAAAAGCTACTACAAACGATATTTAGTCACTACATACGAAATTACTGCTACTACCAACAAAATCAAGCTACTACAGACGAAATTCCTGCTACTTTAAACAAAATCAATCTACTACAAACGTAAATAAAGCTACTACAAACGATATTTAGTTACTACAAACGAAATAATTGCTACTACAAACGTAAATAAAGCTACTACAAACGATATTTAGTTACTACAAACGAAATTACTGCTACAACAAACAAAATCAATCTATTGTCATATATCTTTTAAGGCCATTTTTTATTTTGTTGTATTTTTTTTCATTTTGAGTTTTTTTTATTCGACTGGAAGGCAAACGAGCAAGTGGGTCTCCTAGTGGTAAGAGATCACCACCGCCCATAAACATCTGCAACACCAGGGGTATTGCAGATGCGTTGCCAACCTAGAGGCCTAAGTTGGAATACCTCAAGTGCCAGTAATTTCACCGGCTGTCTCCTCATTTTATAATAAATTTTCATTTTAATACGAAATTTCCATACATTTTGTATGACTCAATGGAAAAAATTGTAGGACATAGTGTGAAATTGGGCTTACTATAGTCAGAGTAAGCAACTTTACCAATTCACCAAATTGCATTGAAATCTGAGAAAAGAAAGATTATCGACAACAAAATAAAAAACCGGCCAAGAGCGTTTCGGACACGCCCAAGATAGGGTTCCTGAGCCATTAAGATAAAAATCAAGTAATATTATGTGCGTTACAATACAATTAAAACACTTACTACAGTCTTAAAATCTAAACAGAAAAAGAGCGTATCTTCACGGCACTTACGTCCTTTTGTTGAGACGCGCAGTTTTTCGGCAATAACTCTAAAACGGTATATCTTATCATGTTGAAACCAATTTACGTTGAAAGTATTTATTTAGTTACCTTTCCATATTTTTTGCATATTTTTTTGACAAACGGTTCACAAGATAGAGGGCGGGGGGATATAATTTTTGCTACTTTGGAAGCGATTATTTCCGGAAATCTTCACTTAATCAAAAAAGTTTTTGAGAAACCTTACTATCTTTTCAAAAGAGCTGTCGAGTGGAAGTATGTGACACGTTGATGCCAGTTAATTTTTTTTTTCAATTTCTGTTACGTGTATGCGCCCCACTATAAATTAGTTATTTGTGCAACAAGAGAGCAAAGTCGTTTTTTGGTGCGAGTGTTGATTTTGAATCCTGAGTAAGCGAAGGATCCTACAATTGAATCACGAGCGATAGCGAGTGATTCTAGGTTAGAATCCTGAGATCAGCGAGGGATTCAAACACACGAGATCCAAAAAAACTTTGGTCTCGTATGGCACATACAATTTTTCACCTCAGCAGCGAGAACATAATTTAAATGTAACATAAGAATAAAACCACGTATACACCTACCTGTTTTCTACCACGTATAAATAGTAATAATCACATTTAAAACTTTACTCAAAAAATGATACGAACAGACAGTCGCAATTAGATCTAAAAATATGATAAAAAGTCACCAGAAAGTTAAGAATGCCAAACATTGTTCAAAAGCCGTGAGTAGAGTAGCGGTAAATATGATTTTATTAAGATTTCTTTCTATTACATAAAAATAAATAGATTTGTTACAAATTCATTCAATTCGACAAATATTTATTCCAACTGTAGAGGCAGTATACGGAATTATTTTATAAAAAAAAAAAAAAACAAGAAAAGCGGCTTTCGTGCAACGATACTTTATTAAAAAAGCGGGCAAATATTTCGTTATCATGTGATTTATTATTCGATATATTTTTAATACCATAAATTTGACATTTGATCCTATCTCTCGTAGTAGACCCAACACTGTCCTCAGCATTAAAAAAATTTATTAAAAAGTTACTTTGTCTCACGGAGTGAGCAAAATGCGATTTTGCTCACTGATTTCTCATAGCAAAACCTATCTGTGAAAATTTATTTTTGTAATATAACTACAAAACTAAATAGCGGCTTTGCCAGGACTTAGGATAGGAGTAGGTGGTACATTTTGATCAAACATGACGAAATACGAAACAGATGAACATCGCACAACCCATTTGTAGTAAATTTTTTGGTAAAGTCACGGATTTTAACTATTAGGCCACTGTGAAGTTCTTTAAATTTGAATTTAGGGTGTTTTGAGATTAGTGCGTTTTGAAACTAGTTTATTTGGAGAACGGTGTGTTTTATGACTAGTGTATTATGGAATTAATTCGTTATGTAACATTGTACGGAGGTACCGAACCCTCCTTGTATGAGTCCAACTCGCACTTGACCGATTTTTTTAAACTGGCTTTGCAACACAATCATTGAATAAGTATATGAAAATACTTGTCAGGAAGTTATGTAACGCCAGTATTATACCATTTGTACTTTTTGGTAAAATACGCAAAATACCGTATTATACCATCATACACATAGTTCTAGAGTTCTTGATCCATTTGGTACATAGTTCTAATAAGTTTTCGAAAAAGAAAAAACTGAAATAAAAATGAGATGTCAACTTCGCGTTGCAGCTATAAGTTGACATCTCAGCCGTTCTCAATTGCTAGACCACGACTGCTTAAGAAAATAGATAGTTCTACAGCTCTCGGTCCATTTTATACATAGTTCTGCTAAGTTTAAAAAAAAACTCTACAACTAGAGCAAAAATAGGTACACGAATTAGATAGTAAAAAAAATCGAAAACACGAACATACAGCGCTATGTTATGCTATGCTATGTTCTACACAGCATCTCAACAGTTTACGTATGCTAGAGTATAAATACGTAACAAAATGCATTGACTTTAATTTTTTTATACAATACTAGCTTTTGCCCGCGGCTCCGCTCGCGTGATATTCGGTTATCGCGCGCTGTTCCTTCGGGAACTGTGCATTTTTCCGGGATAAAAAGTAGCCTATGTCACTCTCGGGCCCATAAACTATCTCTATGCCAAAAATCACGTCGACCCGTCGTTCCGCTACGGCTTGAAAGACGGACAAACATACAAACACACTTTCGCATTTATAATATTAGTATGGATGTAAATGTACTACCTAAAATAGTGGATTGTACAACAAGAACATAAAAAGAGCCATTTAATCCAAGAAGTTCATATAGCCACCCGAGGCGGTACGGCGAGGGTGGATAGACGCGTTGAGAGGAAAATGGGTTCAATGCTCGAGTTTTACACTCTTGCAACAGTGAGAACAATAATAATTGTTCAGTTACTATGCAAGGACAATCAACGGAGTCGCTGTCGCCGGATTTTTTATTTTTTATTCGACTGGATGACAAACGAGCAGGTGGGTCTCCTGATGGTAAGAGTTCGCCACCGCCCATAAACATCTGCAACACCAAGAATATTGCAGATGGGTTGCCAACCTAGAGGCCTAAGATGGGATACCTCAATTGCCAACAAGTAGTGACAAAAATATCCTAATGGGCACACAACAAACTATCCTTACTCGTAGCAAAGCATCTTTTATCAGTAAGGTTTATTTTTATAGGTTGTAATTATCGTAGCTTCTTTAAACGTTCATTTCTGTCCTCAAATTTAATTATTTGTCTTCTAACTTAATAAATCAGCGACTAATTTTAAGCGCCAAATAAATACTTTTCAAGCGACCATAAATTATGCGACATTAATGTAATATTGATTATAATTTAATTATTTCCTATTTTTTATTGTATAATTATTCAAATTCATAAATTCATAAGTAAAAATTTGTATGTTGAAAGGCAAGACATGAAGAACCGGACATCAAATTATTTTACATCTATATCGACGGTAAAAAGTAATCCTGCTGTAACCCGCAAAATCCAAAGTGTTCACCAGAGCCCAAAAACTTTTGAAATTTAAGAAAAAAAAACATATCTCCTAAACTATTAATCCTACAAATGTCATTTTTGGAATAAGAATGCCTTTTTTGATTGTTTATCAAGTCGAATACCAGAAACTAACTAGAAGTTAGTTTTAGTCTATGTTTGTGTGGGTTACAGCATTAACACTGTTTTTTCTATTACGCAAATATGCTGTAAATGAAGGAGATAACTGTATGAGCGGCTCCAAAACAAGTATTTTACTTTAAAGCAAAACTGCTGTTATTACTTATCACAATTATTCATTTGTGTCAATTTTGATGTAAATGAAAAAAATCTATGTAACTTATTATATTTTCATGCAAAAACCCAAGCCCTCATCCTCTTTCACATGAACATTTGATTCATGTTTGTTCATCAAAATGGACCTCCGCAAAATAACACCTGATTCAATAAATTATTCATCATTTTCTATTTTATCTACGTCTTCTTCGTCTGAACCCGCTAAAACATCCTTTGCTTTATTGTTTACTTTCAAATTCGTCGCGGAGTAACTGAACGACATGCGGTAAGCCGCGGTCAAATTGGCGCGAGCGCGTGTTTCAAATGCGGTAAATGCGTAGATCAATAGACGACTACTGTATTGAAAAGGGCATAAATAGCAAATTTCGTAAAACTTAGTGTTTTCAATTTGGCGTACCTAGTTATTGTATATAATACCATATTTGTTTAGAATGTAGTAAACTACGATGATCAAAAGTTTAGTATCTAATAAATGTAGTAAACACGGTACGTTACTTAAATATTATATGCAATTATAATAATAATAATAATAATAATAAATATCATGGGACAATTCACACCAATTGACCTAGTCCCAAAGTAAGCTTAGCAAAGCTTGTGTTATGGGTACTAAGCAACGGATAAACATAATTATATAGATAGATACATACTTAAATACATATTAAACACCCAAGACCCGAGAACAAACATTCGTATTTTTCATACAAATATCTGCCCCGACACGGGAATCGAACCCGGGACCTCAAGCTTCGTAGTCAGGGTCTCTAACCACTAGGCCATCTGGTCGTCTAATTATGCTGTAACCCGTAATAATAATGCTGTGTTCAATTATGCTGTAACCCGCACTACTCAACATTTGTTGAGTAGTGAGTTGCGTTGAAACTACAAAGATCATATTATTTGCAAAAGTGAAATTGGTGTAAATTCCAAATGATAGAAAGATGCTGTTTTTCGTGCTATTTACAGCAAGTATTCAGTTGTCTTTTTGAAAAATAGGGTAAACTCAAATGCTGTACAAAAACTTCTAGAGGTCGTAGAGCCACGAGAATAGGACCATTCGACGCAGAATTTTTTTCTGATTCTGAATATGAAATAAAAAAAATTGTGAAGGGTGTGGTTTACAGCAAGATTGCTTTTTACCGTCGATATATTCAATTTAATAATTGTATATAGGAACTCATGTTTGACAAATAAATTATCTTTATCTTTATCTTTTATCTTTATGTGTAATATGCAAACGTTTTAATGAATCAGCATGACGATTATTATACAGCAACTAAATTTGTAATCTATACATATAAAATGCTTTGTCCTGAATGATTGACTGACGGATCAACGCACAGCCTAAACCGCTGATCGTAGAGACCTGAAACTTGGAGGGTGTATTCTTTGTATGACGTAGGCATCCGATAAGAAATGATTTTCCGAAATTCTATCCCTAAGGAGGTGAAAAAGGGGGCAAAGTTTGTATGGGACAACGTGATTCCTTGGTCCAATTTACTTCAAATTTTGCATAAACATTCTTCACGAAATCAATGGAAGACCTGTTTCATATTTTATTGAAATTTAACCCTTAACGGGGCTAAAAAGGGGTAAAAAATTATTCTGTCGGTGATTTGCTTCGAAGTTGATATCAATGCTCCTTAGTACATACTTTTGATTTAAATTACATTTTATTCTGACACGTTTGAAAACTCAGTCCGATTTTATTCAAAAAAAGGTTGAACTCGCATAAAAGCTTGGTGCAATGCAAATATTTAAAAAAAATATATTTCGAGTGTCACCGTACTATATTAGTACCGCATTTAAAAGTTTCTACGCTTTAGAGAAGTCATGTTATTCATGTACTTTTAGGACACGACCACTGCCTCATAGGGACGTAGAGTTCGAAATCTTAACTAATAAAACTAGGGACTGGGGATTTGGCAAACTCATGTAAATCTCGTAACAATCCAATCATTTGGCAGTAACATCCTGCTCATTCTGGCCGGGATCGTCTCCGCAGAAAGGAACTCCTCAAAAGTTAATGGAACAAACAAAAAAACTCTACATGATTGTTCAGTTTCAATGACAATGCGTTTATAATATGTAGACACCACTTGATGCTGAATCCAAGGTCTTCTACTCATGACGGAACTCCTCAAGGGTTGATAGCACAGAAAAGAAATTTTACTTTTACGTTCAGTTTGAAGTACACATGACTCGATGAGATAAAATATATAGCTAAAAGATGAAAATAAAATAAAATAATAAAAAAAAGGTTTCTCAAAAAGAAGCTATATCACTATTACTTATTCTGTGCTATAATTTAAGTGCTTTAAAAAACGAAAAAAAAAACAATAAATACCTACGTCAAACCTATCAACTCATTAAGTAACATAATAATTTGTATATTGATAACTAACCTAACCTAAACCCCACCATGATTGACTGACTGAGAGACAACGCGTAGCCTAAACTATTTGGCATACATGTGTATCTAACTTATTATGGGGGTGCATTAAGGAAAGATTTTTAGAAAAATCCACGGGATAGGAAATATTTAAACTTTGTTTTTTTTTCCGTGTTTATCAGGGGTAGTCTGTGACTCTGTGACACTACTGAGCTGATTTAAATTTTATTTCTTTTACAAATAGAAAGCTACACTATCCCTGATTGATACTACTTTTCTTCGGAAAAATGCAATATATCCGCGGAATAAAAATAAGTGAATTCAATTTCGGGGCAGATTTTCAAAATTATTTCAATAATAAGAAGCTACAACTACAATGTCTTTTATTGACAATTAAGAATGTTAAAGTAGATCAAATAAATCCAGCGGGAACTTTACAATTTGTCGGGATAAAAGTAAATTATTATGTCAATCAATACGTCTACAAATGTTTAGCTTCTAATAAGTGTCTTTATTGCATCTAATTAACAATTTTATCAGACTCTAATTTAATTTTATCACCTCTATTTTTATAAGATTTATACAGAAACTAGCTTCTGCCCGCGGCTTCGCTCGCGTTAAATTTGGGGTAATACGGATTTACTTTCTACGATCTTTATTTTCGTGTTTAATTGTTTTTCCAGTGGCTTATATAAAATGACAATAAAATCCTTACTTAGTGCACTTCTATGATCCTTTATCCACTTACTTACATGTGTGCCAGATTCAGGTCTATAAAATCCGTAGTTTAAGCTACGCGTTGTCTGTCAGTCAGTCAGCCAGTCATGGTATTTCGTTACGTAGGTAATGAGTTGATTCTTTCATAGGTAAGGTACTTCTTAATGTGTCCTAGCCGTTAAGGAGTTATACCTTCCAGCATCAGCTCACCTGAATAACCAGAATGAAAACAACTAATACAAGTATCGGTCTATACCTATGTACCATCAGCCAAATATATGGTGTACCACTCTAAAGTTGATAATCGTTTGTATGTGATAAAACAGTAGTGCCAATAGAGTGTCTGTCAACTTGAAAGTTCGACTTTAGCGACGTATTCATTTGATAGGAACTTGTTTAAAAATTGATAGACCACTTATTTGGCTGATGGTACCTATAATATTAAAAAAATATCCTAAACTCCTAACCTATAAGGAGTTCTCCTTTCCATCATCAGCTCATCAACATGTGATGATGTCTATCAGACGCAAATGGGTGGATCAACTGTTCTTTGCTGTTATTCTGTTCCGTCAGCCAGGGGACAAAAGTAGTACAGTTTAATAAAAAAAATGTTGTGTCGTCACATTATACTAACATGCTTATTAGATGACCAGAAACAGAAGGGGCTTAAAACGACCACAAACATACATGTCTGGTAAATTTTAATCCCATAAACTTACGTTTTAAAGAGTGACTCAGGAGACCGTAACTATAGCAACGAGTGGAAAGAAAAAGTTGATTGACCCAAATAATTAAATAGCTTGAGAAAATGTATAAAAAACGTAATATTTGAGGGTTGGCCTCGATTTCCCTGTGATCCCGTCATCAGATCTTGATTTGGTAAAAGTGGGACCACCTCGGGAGTATACTATTTCGAATAAAAAAATAATTCTTAAAAAAACAACCCGTTTTTCCCGTTACCGTATCAATTTTCGGGAAATTCTCTCTTAAAGCTCCCCTACTCTCCCTAAGGAACCCACTTGCCAAATTTCAACTTTCTACGACCAGTAAAACGAAAAATCCCGTTTTTCCCGTTCCTGTGGGAATTTTTTAAAGTCCTCTCTCAATACTACTCTACACCCCAAGCAATCTACATGCCAAATTTCAGCTTTCTACGACCAGTAAAACGAAAAATCCCGGTTTTTTCCCGTTCACGTCAGAATTTAGAGAAATCCTTTTGTAGTGCTCCCCTACACCCCCCAGGGAACCTAAATGCTAAATTTCAGTTTTCTACGACCAGTCAAACGAAAAATCCATCCCGTTGAACTGAATATAAATCCCGTTTTTTCCGTATACCGTTGGAATTTCCAAAAATCCTTAAAATTGTTTTTTTACTATAATAAATAATCACCAACTTCTATGCCAAATTTGAAGAGTCTAGTAAATATTGTTCATGGGATTCCGTTGAACTGAATATATAAATCCTGTTTTTTCCTTATCCCGTGGGAATTTCCAGAAATCCAGAAATTAACATTTTAATTAATGTAAAACCTACTTGTGTATCAAATTTGAAGAGTCTTGTTATTATTGTTACTGAGATAGGACCATTCGGAATCGAATATATGAGTCCCGATTATTCCCGTTCCCGTGGGAATTTCCAAAAATCCTTCCTTAGTGGATGCCTACATTGTATATAAGGTATCTATGTGCAAAATTTCAAGTCTCTAGGTCCAGTGGTTTGGGCTGTGCGTTGATATATCAGTCAGTCAGTCAGTCAGGTCTTTGAATTATATATATATATATATATATATATACATAATTTATGACTGACAAAATCGGGTTTTGGAGTAGGATTTTTTTTCCTTGTACAAAACCGACGTCATGGCCGGTAATGTACAAGGAAAAATAATTCGTAGTACAATACCCGGTTTTGGAAAATTATCAGTCATCAAAAAATTTATAGTGGTAGGTCAAATTTTATATTATGAGATTATGACCAATATCTTTGTACGTGTGTTACAATTTATGTAATAAGCAGCGTTGCCAACCATGCGATAATTATCGTAAAAAATATACGATAGTTTTACTTATGTCTTATACGATATAAAATAATAACAGGGTATCGCTCGATAACTTTACTGTTTTATACGATAATTTATTAAATATTACGATATCTTGAGAACTTAATGTAGAGTGAACAATCCTACTAATCCTACTAATATTATAAATGTGAAAGTTTGTGAGTGAGTGAGGACGTGAGTGAGTGAGGATGTGAGTGAGTAAGTATGTTTGTTACTTCTTCACGCTAAAACGGCTGGACGGATTTGGATGAAATTTGGCAAAAAGTTAGTTTATAACCTGGATTAAAACATAGGATACTTTTTATCCCGATATCCCCACGGGATAGGGATAAAATCTTGAAATAATAACCACTGGGCATAGAGTCATGAAATTTGGTACGTAGGTAGTCCTACTAATATTATAAATGTGAAAGTTTGTGAGTGAGTGAGGACGTGAGTGAGTGAGGATGTGAGTGAGTAAGTATGTTTGTTACTTCTTCACGCTAAAACGGCTGGACGGATTTGGATGAAATTTGGCAAAAAGTTAGTTTATAACCTGGATTAAAACATAGGATACTTTTTATCCCGATATCCCCACGGGATAGGGATAAAATCTTGAAATAATAACCACTGGGCATAGAGTCATGAAATTTGGTACGTAGGTAGTTGGACGCCTGTAATAACACATAGGCGACTTTTTGACCCAATATTCCCACGGGATACTTAGGGATAAAATCTCAAAATAACAACCACTGGGTTTAGAGCCATGAAATTTGGTATGTAGGTAGCTGAATTTCTGGAATAACACATAGGCTACTTTTTATTTCGATATTCCCACGGGATAGGGATAAAATCTTGAAATAATAACCACTGGGCATAGAGTCATGAAATTTGGTACGTAGGTAGTTGGACACCTGTAATAACACATAGGCGACTTTTTGACCCAATATTCCCACGGGATACTTAGGGATAAAATCTCGAAATACCTAACAACCACTGGGCTTAGAGCCATGAAATTTGGTATGTAGGTAGCTGGATTTCTGGAATAAAACATAGGCTATTTTTCATCCCGATATTCCCACGGGATAGGGATAAAATCTTGAAATAATAACCGCTAGGCTCAGAGACATGAAATTTGGTATGAAGGTAGCTGCATGTCTAGAATAACACATAAGCTACTTTTAAGCCGGATATTCCCACGGGATAGTTTTGTAACTAAGGGACGGCATACATCCCTGTGTTATTACTACTGTACACTGTGTTATTACTGTAGCTTTTAAGTATTTTATTTATAATTATTTCATGTTGAAAAAAATGACTTTCTGTTAAGTTTCTTGCGGCGCATTCTTCTTGGCAGATGGTCTTTCCGAAAGAGCTGGTAATTTAAAAATGACGTGTAAAAGTGCCCATTGCGGCCTATTTACTGAATAAATGATTTGAATTTGGATAGGGAAAAATTTTGAAGTTTCAACACTGGGTTTAGAGTCTTGAATTTTGTACAGCTATTCACAACATAACCTCAATAAAGGAAGACCACGATATAAATTTTGGAAATTTTCAGGGGAATTTCGTTAAATCCCGAAAATTTCATTTGCAACTAACATACCGATTAGTTGACGCGTGCGAAGCCGCGGGTAAAAGCTAGTGTGAGCATAAAAGGGAACGCAGCATCCATCGATTACTACGAATTAAGCTACGAAATTACGAATTCAATCAACATGAACGCCACCACCAACGTAATCAACAAAAAAAGAAGAACAAGAGCACAGTATATAAATTTATATACTGTGACAAGAGGACTTAGTAGTCTGAGGAGTATCGAGTTTCGTAGTAGCCCTGCTGTGCAAGACTTATACGTACAAATTTAAGTAGAAATTCTTAAAAAAAGTTTATTTTTAATAATAATACTAGCTTTTGCCCGCGGCTTCGCCCGCGTGGTATTCGGTTATCGCGCGCTGTTCCCTTAGGGAACTATATGCATTTTTCCGGGATAAAAAGTAGCCTATGTCACTCTCGGGCCCATAAACTATCTTTTTGCCAAAAATCACGTAGATCCGTCGCTCCGTTACGGCGTGAAAGACGGACAATCACACAAACATGCAAACACACTTTCGCATTTATAATATTAGTATGGATTTTAGACATACCATACTTCGCTATTCTTTACTTCGCTCCTCCTTTTTACATACTCAAAATAATAGATTATCTTAAGGCACTGGTCCCACCGCGCGCGAGCTAGTAAGCTATGAGCTATCGGCTATTTTCTAGAAACGAACAAAAGATAATCGCTTCCGTGTACATAAAAGAGAGAGTTATATTTTTATAGTTCATAGCTGGCTGTTCACACTGCCGGCGAGGATACTCTCCCACCGCCCGGCGAGTGAGCGATAATTCCATAGAATTGTTTACTAGCCGCCCACCGATTGTCAACTGTTTCTAGTACAGAATTTTACTAGTTGACTGCCGAGCTCGCCGATAGCTGGCGGTGGGACTACTGTCTACTAGTTGACCGCAGCGATAAGCTATCGACTATAAAACTAGCTCAACGGTACTCGCCGAAGCGAATAGCCCCCCGGCTGAGCTGCGAGTAATCGCCCGTCGCACGCAAACACTCGCTTATAGCCGAGCGTCTAAACTAGCAAATCTATGCTCGCTTCTCGCCTCTCGCCCACTCGTTTGTAGTTTTACTCGCTAATAGTTTGTAGCCGCCGGTGGGACCAGTGCCTATGCGACTCGTTGCGGTATTCTGAATGCAGCACGTTCACTGGCGGGCCGGCCGGTTATTTCAATTTCGGGGCAGATTTTCAAAATTATTTCAATAACTAGCTTTTGCCCGCGGCTCCGCCCGCGTGGAATTCGGTTATCGGCTATCGCGCGCTGTTCCCTCGGGAACTATGCATTTTTCCGGGATAAAAAGTAGCCTATGTCACTCTCGGGCCCATAAACTATCTCTATGCCAAAAATCACGTCGATCCGTCGCTCCGTTACGGCGTGAAAGAGGGACAAACATACAAACACACTTTCGCATTTATAATATTAGTATGGATAGAAAGCTACAATGTGTCTAACCGACACTTAGAATATTAAAATAGATCATAATAGTAATTCATGTCCCGCGCCAACTTTACAATATTTCTCGGGATATAATCCTATAGTGATATGATATGAATATTGATAAATGATTTTGTGCAGAGTTCTGGTTGGCATTTTAGCAGTTTTCGGCGGCAGCACTACCAACACGAATGAAAACTTAGTTCCACTATATCTTAGCATCCTTAGCATGCGTTGCACCTATATCTTAGCATCTCAGCCGTTCTTGATTGCTATTTGCTAGACTACGAATGTACGTAGTAACGACTAACCTAACCGACAAACAGATGGAAAACCACGACTTTGTCACTTCGAAGTTCAATATCTCAAAAACGGCTAAGGCGATTTTGATGAAACATGTTTAAGAACCGTCGCTAAAACACCGACTTAAAATAAACATAAAAACGCATTAAAATAGATCCACCCGTTCAAGAGTTACGGTGCCACAGACAGATACACATAGCGGTCAAGGCAGATTTGTATATATTATATATATATATATATTTGGAAAGTGTATTTTGGAAAGTTTTTTCATATGTTATAACTTTTTGCATGGTGGGAAATCTCGAATAGCTGCGTTAAAAAAAGTTATGGCAAGATAATAAAAAACAAACTTTTTAAACGACTCCGTGCATTCTAGAACCACGGCGAGCATCCAAAAGTTCCAATCCTACATATCACTATATGTTGTATGTTTTGGTTTGGTGCCAAGAACTGTTGCTCTTTTGCATCTAGATAGAGGATCTCTACGTTTTCATTCATATTGGTAGTGCTGCAGCTGATAACTGCTGAGATACTGACCAGAACGCTGCACAGAGTCATATCATATCACTATATGTTGTATGTTTTGATTTGGTGCCTAGAACTGTTGCTTTTTTGCATCTAGATAGAGGACCTCTACGTTTTCATTCGTATTGGTAGTGCTGCAGCCGATAACTGCTGAGATGCTGACCAGAACGCTGCACAGAGTCATATCATATCACTATATGTTGTATGTTTTGGTTTGGTGCCTAGAACTGTTGCTGTTTTGCATCTAGATAGAGGATCTCTACGTTTTCATTCGTATTGGTAGTGCTGCAGCCGATAACTGCTGAGATACTGACCAGAACGCTGCACAGAGTCATATCATATCACTATATGTTGTATGTTTTGGTTTGGTGCCTAGAACTGTTGCTGTTTTGCATCTAGATAGAGGATCTCTACGTTTTCATTCGTATTGGTAGTGCTGCAGCCGATAACTGCTGAGATACTGACCAGAACGCTGCACAGAGTCATATCATATCACTATATGTTGTATGTTTTGGTTTGGTGCCTAGAACTGTTGCTGTTTTGCATCTAGATAGAGGATCTCTACGTTTTCATTCGTATTGGTAGTGCTGCAGCCGATAACTGCTGAGATACTGACCAGAACGCTGCACAGAGTCATATCATATCACTATATGTTGTATGTTTTGGTTTGGTGCCTAGAACTGTTGCTGTTTTGCATCTAGATAGAGGATCTCTACGTTTTCATTCGTATTGGTAGTGCTGCAGCCGATAACTGCTGAGATACTGACCAGAACGCTGCACAGAGTCATATCATATCACTATATGTTGTATGTTTTGGTTTGGTGCCTAGAACTGTTGCAGTTTTGCATCTAGATAGAGGATCTCTACGTTTTCATTCGTATTGGTAGTGCTGCAGCCGATAACTGCTGAAATGCTGACCAGAACTCTGCACAGAGTCATATCATATCACTATATGTTGTATGTTTTGGTTTAGTGCCTAGAACTGTTGCTGTTTTGCATCTAGATAGAGAATCTCTACGTTTTCATTCGTATTGGTAGTGCTTTTTATTTTAAGTTTTTAAGTTTTTTTTTAAACTTAGTAGAACTATCTACATATAAATATTTATTATTTATTTATATAAAAAAATATATCCAGAACTGTAGAACTATTCGGGATGCTACTAGAACAGCAATTAAATTTTCTGATTCTAGAAATTGTTTGTTTGTTTATACTCTTTATTGTACAAAAGGAAATACAAAAATATCACACAAAAAGAAGTTGTAAGTACAAAGGCTAACTTATCCCTGAAGGGATCTCTGCCAGTCAACCTTTGAGTGGTAGAGAAGAGCAATCAAAAAAAAATTGATATGCTAGGTTCACACACATCGCTTATGCAACGTCAAATGGCTTTCAGACGGATTATTACACAACATACGAAGACCGCAGACTCGTTTGATTCGTCTTGACGAGTACTAAAAAAACTTATATTAGAAGAAGAATTTTAAGATCCACCAAACCAAGACCAATTTTTTAAGCGACTGAAAGGAAAAGGAGGAGATTATTAATTCGTTTGTATTTTTTTGGCTGTTACCTCAGAACTCCGTCATTTATGATATGAACCGATTTGAGAAAAATATTTTTTTCGTTTGTATAAGAATACCTCTAATTAAGTCCCATAGGCACAAAATCAGGATCTGATGACTGGATCCTAAGGAAATCGAGGGAACTCTTCAAATATTGTAGGGACACCTATGGTAATTAGGATATATTTAGTAGAGACTCGTGCATTTGCTCTTGAATAACATCATTAAAAATTCTATATAAAAGATTTGAAAATGCAAGTAAAAAAAAAAGATAAAATCTTCATACAACAAAATCGCGCAATTGATAATAATAATTAAATCGTCTTGGTGGGGGTACTACCGTGCCCCCAGATTAATAATATTAGTATAATTTACTTCCTAAAAATTACATCGTGAATTTCGCTAATGTAACGATTAGTATTGAACACCTGCGCTGCACCTCATTGATTTACACGATTAAAATACATCTATCATCATCTATATCATCTACATATAAAAGAAGAAACTGACTGACTGACTGACATAGATCAAAGCAAAGCCCAAACCGCTGCGGCTAGAAACTTGAAATTTGGAATATGTATGTGTTCCTTAATAGATTTAACTGCTGAGATGCTAACCAGAACTCTGCAGAGTCATATCATATGATTTGTTAGATGAATTTTCCGATATTTTTATTTTCTTGTATAATAAAAATCCAATCGCCTTCTTTCCTTTAGATGTATTTCCTGATATATTTATTTTCTTGTATAAAGAATTCCAAACGCCTTCTTTCCTTTTATTTTTTTTAACATACGCACAATTTCGCTGTCGTACATTTTACTAGTATAATCAGATATTTAAAAACAGGTTTGATTCTCCATAGAAAATTATAATTATGTATTCGCGAATGACAACATAATTTTTTTTGAGCCTTTTATTTTATTGGTTCTCTCTCTGTACTTGGTTTGAAAAGACTACCACGCTGATAGTTTATTTTTGTCTCCAGGGTTTGTATTTAATTTATTACTAACTAGCCGTTGCCCGTGGCTCTGTCCGCTTAGTAGTATTCTTTATAGCTATCCCGCGGGAACTATGCAATTTTCCAGGATAAAACTATCCTATGTCCTTCCCGGGGACTCAAACTATCTGTGCATATCGAATTTCATCTAAATCAGTTCAGCGGTTTAGGGGCATTTTCACAAACAAAATTTTTCTTTTTCAATCTTGGAAAAAATATGGTTTTTCCTGCTCAAAATCAAGAGTAGAATCGATTAAGACAGTTTAAAAAAATGTCCCAAAAAAAGACAGTTTTGTGACGTTTTTTTTTTCACACACTCAGTATGGGCGTCACAAAGCTGACTCAGAAAATTTTGTATGAACCAAATAAAATCTATCTATCTAATAGGGTCGTTCTCGTGAGTCGTTCAAATCACCACTCCGGGCGACAAATCGGTACAAAAAATGTTCTTTTTTTAGGGTTCCGTACCCAAAGGGTGCCAACGGGACCCTATTACTGAGACTCCCCTGTCTGTCTGTCTGTCTGTCTGTCTGTCTGTCTGTCTGTCTGTCTGTCTGTCTGTCCGTCCGTCCGTCTGTCACAGGGCTCTATCTCTTAAGCCGTAAAAGTTAGACACTTGAAATTTTCACAGATTATGTATTACTGTGGCCGCTATAACAACAAATACTAAAAATAAAATAAAGTTACAAATTAAAGGGGGTCGTCATACAAGAAACGTGTTTTTTTTTAGCGTTTTTTGGTTGCTAGGCGTTATTATCCGTTGCTAAGGCGATCGAGTCTATGTCGTTTGAATATTTACCTTTAGTTTTGCCATTTTAGTGATGTTTTATAAAAGTTTCGATAATAATAATTAGTGACTGTCTGATTTATTAGTTTTTGTGCAAAATAAATGAAGCAATTTATGAATCACAAACCTCAATGAAGCCAACTTTCATAAAGCGCTAGTCAAATCCACACTGTACTATCACTATGTTTACTTATTGTTTTTTACATTATTAAAAATCATACTAAGTATTTAACACTATTTACAAGCTTTATAATACAGTTAAAAATGTATTCACACTAAGTCGAGCTTCTTATTATTTAATTACACAACATACGAAGTCCGCACAATTTCCCGCGAACAAACCGCATGACAGCCTAACTGTAAAGTTTCATGGTTTTATCTTTAAAAATGACGAACTTCCATATAAACTTTCATCCCCTATTTCACCCCCTCACCGGTCGAATTTTCAAAAAAGCTTGAACGGATATCTATTTATTTCTTATTAACTGCCTAAATATCAAGTTTCATAGTTTTATGTTTAAAAATAACAAACTTCCATATAAACTTTCATCCCCTATTTCACCCCCTCACTGGTCGAATTTTCAAAAACGCTCGGACAAATATCTACTTATTTCTTATTAACTGCGTAAATGCCAAGTTTCATGGTTTTATCTTTAAAAACGATGAACTTCCATATAAACTTTCATCCCCTATTTCACCCCCTCACAGGACGAATTTTCAAAAACGCTTAAACAAAAATATCTACTTATTTCTTATTAACTGCCTAAATGCCAAGTTTCATGGTTTTATCTTTAAAAATGACGAACTTCCATATAAAATTTCATCCCCTATTTCAACCCCTTCAAGCCTTTTTTTAACCGACTTCAAAAAAAGGAGGAGGTTATCAATTCGGTTGTATTTTTTTTTTTTTTTATGTTTGTTACCTCAGAACTCCGTCATTTATGAACCGATTTGAATTTTTTTTTTTGCGTTAGTCTAGGAATGCTTTCAATTAGGTCCCATAAGCACCAAATCAGGATCTGATGATTGGATCCTAAGGAAATCGAGGGAACTCTTCAAATGTTGTAGGGACACCTATGGTAATTTTGATATATTTAGTAGTAACTCGACCATTTGCTCTTGAAAATCATCATTTGGTGAAGTGGAACTGATGATGAAGACCACAGTTGACCATCGGAGTTACTACTCAATAATAAGTATTTCATGGGTTGAATTTCAATTGCTTTAACACAGTTGCTAAGCAATTTATGCTCCTAGGATCGGATATGGTGAAATGGAATGGGTGGTGAAGCACCAGGACTCCTCAATAATGAACGTCTCTGCATCGGAAAAAGCAATTTTTCGTAAAAGGTGACGAGCAGTTGACATTAAACTATTGTATCTTAGATGTTTTACACTAAAAAGCGTGAAAAAAAAAATTTATAACAAAAAATAGAACCGACTACATAAAACCATGAAAATAATTTTCTACCAGCCTGAAGTCGGTGCCTCAGCACGAGCCAGCAGGAGTGATTGAAGCCATTTACTCGTATAGTTGTAGGTGAGGTAGACGATTATAGGTCCACTCCTGCTGGCTCGTGCTGAGGCACCGACTTCAGGCTGGTAGAAAATTATTTTCATGGTTTTTTGTAGTCGGTTCTATTTTTTGTTAAAAAAAATTTTCAGAATAAAAAATAGCCTATGTTCTTTCCCAAGGTCTAGTCTATATAGGTATAGGTATAGGTATTTGCGGGCTATTTTCCGCAACTCGACGTCTTAGTGCGCCTTTTTTGCGTGATTAGGCTATGTGGCACTATTCTAAGGTCTTCTAAGGTCTAGTCTATCTCTGTAGCAAATTTCATCAAAATCGGTTCAGCGGTTTTGGCGTGAAAGCGTAACAGACAGACAGACAGACAGTTACTTTCGCATTTATAATATTAGTATGGATTATAGAATTTATAAGTATATTTATTTTGTACAATTATAAGTTTACATACATAAAGATGAACCCAAGATATCTTAACTAACTATAACAATAAAAAATATTATAAAAAAAGTACCCCGTCTAAAAGATCTGCCTGTGGCAGGGTTCCCATGACGCTGGCCGCATTACCCCTTTGGACCGCAAGTGAGATCCGCTGGGACAAGTACGCGCCAGCTCTTGGGTCCCCAGAAGCGTCCACCAACCGGGACGACAGGAACTTGATAAAAAACTTCATGTCGGCTGACCAGGGCCCTAAGGTCTGAACAGCAAGCGCCGCAAACTCGTAATTCTTTAGTAAGGAGGAGTACTTGCGGCGCTTGACTGCTTGAGTATTTGAGCCTGATCAGCCGCAGCGCCAGCTTGTGAGTTAGTTGCCTGGATGTGGGACAGAGTGAGAGGACAGAGTTTGTTGTTATAGCTGCCTCAGTAAACATAATCTGTAAAAATTTCAATTGTCTAGCTATTACGGCTCAAGAGGCGGAGCCCTGTGACAGACGGACAGGATAGAGAGACAGACAGCGGAGTCTCAGTAATAATTACACCCTTTGGGTTCGGAACCCTGGTGTTGCATCGAACTGTGTAAAAAAAAAGTGATCCAGACATCCTGACGTCAAAATGTTTGGACCACTTCATCACTCTTTAGTTTGTGTCTACAGAGGTACTAATAATTAGAAGTTAGGTATCAAATAGTCATAATCAAATAGTAGCAAGAAGGTAGTAAAATTTGGTATTTTCTAAACATCAAGTATCTCCATTGGTCTAGGGATTCTGACGTTTACGAGACGCTCTCAAAGAGCAAAAGAGATCAGCTAGGCTGACAAAATTACGTCTCCAAACTACTTACTGGAACCTTACAATATTCAATTCAATTTTTAGAAAAAATATAGCTCCATCGATACTATCGATGATCCCACCAATGTCAAGGTTGAAAAAAACACTTGGCTGTTGGCCGCTGTACGGTAGCATTTTCATCTGAATTTTTAACAGAATTATCAATTCTATCATCTATGTAGAGCAGCATCTACAATGACTTCCCTACCAAACATCAGAAAATTAGAAGTAAACTCCGCAGCTAAGTTTTCGTTACAATTTGAAGCTAATGAACATAAGTTAAAAATTATGACCAAGTTCTAAGATCGTCTTTTAAAAAACAAGACAAAGAGTCTGAATACTCTATCTATAACATTATCAAGAACAACAGAACTAACGGAACTACGATTATATTTTGAGATTTTAGAAATTGATATGCCTGGTTTGTATTAATTAATTTGGTTTTGTTTGTAATAGCAGTTTGTAGCAGTTTGTAGTTTCGTTTGTAGTAACGTTATTTCATTTGTAGTACTTTATTTACGTTTGTAGACTTGATTTTGTTTGTAGTAGCAGTAATTTCTTTTGTAGTAACTTGATTTTGTTTGTAGTATTAGTAATTTCGTTTGTAGTAACTTTATTTCGTTAGTAGTACCTTCATTTACGTTTGTAGTAGCTTGATTTTGTTTGTAGTTGCAGTAATTTCGTTTGTAATAACTTTATTTCCTTTGTAGTACCTTTATTTACGTTTGTAGACTCGATTTTGTTTATAGTAGCAGTAATTTTGTTTGTAGTAACAAAATTTCGTTTGTAGTAGCTTTCTTTACGTTTGTAGTAGCTTGATTTGGTTTGTAGTAGCAATTATTTCGTTTGTAGTAACTAAATATCGTTTGTAGTAGCTTTATTTACGTTTGTAGTAGCTTGATTTTGTTTGTAGTAGCAGTAATTTCGTTTGTAGTAACTTAATATCGTTTGTAGTAGCTTTCTTTACGTTTTTAGTAGCTTGATTATGTTTGTAGTAACAGTAATTTCGTTTGTAGTAACTTAAAATCGTTTGTAGTAGCTTTTCTTACGTTTGTAGTAGCTTGATTTTGTTTGTAGTAGCAGTAATTTCGTTTGTAGTGACTAAATATCGTTCGTAGTAGCTTGATTTTGTTTGTAGTAACCGTAATTTCGTTTGTAGTAACTTAAAATCGTTTGTAGTAGCTTTCTTTACGTTTGTAGTAGCTTGATTTTGTTTGTAGTAGCAGTAATTTCGTTTGTAGTGACTAAATATCGTTTGTAGTAGCTTGATTTTGTTTGTAGTAGCAGTAATTTCGTTTGTAGTAACTTAAAATCGTTTGTAATAGCTTTTTTTACGTTTGTAGTAGCTTGATTTTGTTTGTAGTAGCAGTAATTTCGTTTGAAGTAACTAAATATCGTTTTTAGTAGCTTTTTTACGTTTGTAGTAACTTGATTTTGTATGTAGTAGCAGTAATTTCGTTTGTAGTAACTTAATATCGTTTGTAGTAGCTTTATTTACGTTTGTAGTAGCTTGATTTTGTTTGTAGTAACAGTAATTTCATTTGTAGTAACTTAAAATCGTTTGTAGTAGCTTTTTTTACGTTTGTAGTAGCTTGATTTCGTTTGTAGTAACAGTAATTTCGTTTGTAGTAACTTAAAATCGTTTGTAGTAGCTTTTTTTACGTTTGTAGTAGCTTGATTTTGTTTGTAGTAGCAGTAATTTCGTTTGTAGTTACTAAATATCGTTTGTAGTAGCTTAATTTTGTTTATAGTAGCAGGAATTTCGTTTGTAGTACTAAATATCGTTTGTAGTAGCTTTCTTTACGTTTGTAGTAGCTTGATTTTGTTTGTAGTAGCAGTAATTTCGTTTGTAGTGACTAAATATCGTTTGTAGTAGCTTGATTTTGTTTGTTGTAGCAGTAATTTCGTTTGTAGTAACTACATATCGTTTGTAGTAGCTTTATTTACGTTTGTAGTAGCTTGATTTTGTTTGTAGTAGCAGTAATTTCGTTTGTAGTGACTAAATATCGTTTGTAGTACCTTGATTTTGTTTGTTGTAGCAGTAATTTCGTTTGTAGTAACTATATATCGTTTGTAGTAGCTTGATTTTGTTTGTAGTAGCAGTAATTTCGTTTGTAGTTACTAAATATCGTTTGTAGTAGCTTAATTTTGTTTATAGTAGCAGTAATTTCGTTTGTAGTAACTAAATATCGTTTGTAGTAGCTTTTTTACGTTTGTAGCAACTTGATTTTGTTTGTAGTAGCAGTAATTTCGTTTGTAGTAAGTTAATATCGTTTGTAGTAGCTTTCTTTACGTTTGTAGTAGCTTGATTTTGTTTGTAGTAGCAATTGTTTCGTTTGTAGTAACTTTATTTCGTTTGTAGTACCTTTATTTACGTTTGTAGTAGCTTGATTTTGTTTGTAGTTGCAGTAATTTCGTTTGTAGTAACTAAATATCGTATGTAGTAGTTTATTTACGTTTGTAGTAGCTTGAATTTGTTTGTAGTAGCAGTAATTTCGTTTGTAGTAACTAAATATCGTTTATAGTAGCTTTTTTACGTTTGTAGTAACTTGATTTTGTTTGTAGTAGCAGTAATTTCGTTTGTAGTTACTAAATATCGTTTGTAGTAGCTTAATTTTGTTTATAGTAGCAGGAATTTCGTTTGTAGTACTAAATATCGTTTGTAGTAGCTTTCTTTACGTTTGTAGTAGCTTGATTTTGTTTGTAGTAGCAGTAATTTCGTTTGTAGTGACTAAATATCGTTTGTAGTAGCTTGATTTTGTTTGTTGTAGCAGTAATTTCGTTTGTAGTAACTACATATCGTTTGTAGTAGCTTTATTTACGTTTGTAGTAGCTTGATTTTGTTTGTAGTAGCAGTAATTTCGTTTGTAGTGACTAAATATCGTTTGTAGTACCTTGATTTTGTTTGTTGTAGCAGTAATTTCGTTTGTAGTAACTATATATCGTTTGTAGTAGCTTGATTTTGTTTGTAGTAGCAGTAATTTCGTTTGTAGTTACTAAATATCGTTTGTAGTAGCTTAATTTTGTTTATAGTAGCAGTAATTTCGTTTGTAGTAACTAAATATCGTTTGTAGTAGCTTTTTTACGTTTGTAGCAACTTGATTTTGTTTGTAGTAGCAGTAATTTCGTTTGTAGTAAGTTAATATCGTTTGTAGTAGCTTTCTTTACGTTTGTAGTAGCTTGATTTTGTTTGTAGTAGCAATTGTTTCGTTTGTAGTAACTTTATTTCGTTTGTAGTACCTTTATTTACGTTTGTAGTAGCTTGATTTTGTTTGTAGTTGCAGTAATTTCGTTTGTAGTAACTAAATATCGTATGTAGTAGTTTATTTACGTTTGTAGTAGCTTGAATTTGTTTGTAGTAGCAGTAATTTCGTTTGTAGTAACTAAATATCGTTTATAGTAGCTTTTTTACGTTTGTAGTAACTTGATTTTGTTTGTAGTAGCAGTTATTTCGTTTGTAGTAACTAAATATCGTTTGTAGTAGCTTTATTTACGTTTGTAGTAGCTTGATTTTGTTTGTAGTAGCAGTAATTTCGTTTGTAGTAACTTAATATCGTTTGTAGTAGATTTCTTTACGTTTGTAGTAGCTTGATTTTGTTTGTAGTAGCAGTAATTTCGTTTGTAGTAACTTAATATCGTTTGTAGTAGCTTTATTTACGTTTGTAGTAGCTTGATTTTGTTTGTTGTAGCAGTAATTTCGTTTGTAGTAACTAAATATCGTTTGTAGTAGCTTTATTTACGTTTGTAGTAGCTTGATTTTGTTTGTAGTAACAGTAATTTCGTTTGTAGTAACTTAAAATCGTTTGTAGTAGCTTTTTTTACGTTTGTAGTAGCTTGATTTTGTTTGTAGTAGCAGTAATTTTATTTGTAGTGACTAAATATCGTTTGTAGTAGCTTCATTTTGTTTATAGTAGCAGGAATTTCGTTTGTAGTACCTAAGTATCGTTTTTAGTAGCTTTCTTTACGTTTGTAGTAGCTTGATTTTGTTTGTAGTAGCAGTAATTTCGTTTGTAGTGACTAAATATCGTTTGTAGTACCTTGATTTTGTTTGTTGTAGCAGTAATTTCGTTTGTAGTAACTATATATCGTTTGTAATAGCTTGATTTTGTTTGTAGTAGCAGTAATTTCGTTTGTAATAACTTAATATCGTATTGTAGTAGCTTTTTTACGTTTGTAGTAACTTGGTTTCGTTTGTAGTAACAGTTATTTAGTTTATAGTAATGTAATTTTGTTTGTAGTAATTTATTTACGTTTGTATTTTTTTTATTTCGCTTGAAGTAGCATTGCTCTTGTTTGTAACTGTGACATAAATACACGACTAAACGGTATTAGGTTACTAAAAAGTAATAGCTTAATTTTGTTTGTTGTGACAATCATTACGTTTGTAGTGTCTTTATTTCGTTTGTACTACCGTTCCTTTCGTTTGTTCTAACTGTATTTTGTTTGTAGTAGCACTAATTTAGGTCATATTAACTTTATTTCTTTTTTAGCTGTGCTAACGGCGTTTGTAGTAACTTTGTTTTTGTTTGTAATAGTGGTTATTACCTTTGTTGTGACCTTTTTTAGTTTGTAGCAGTGGTAATGTTGTGAATAGTGTTAGTATTATTACGATTGTATGCCAAATTTTCTAGTATAGCATAATTCAAATGATTCGGTTCAAGAATCAAACTATTAAGCTTTAGGGCCTCTTCAAACTTCTCGTATTCTTTTTGAGAGCTTCTACAAACGAAAAAATTGATACTACAATCAACTACATACCGGAATCATTGCGTAGAAACAAAAAAAAAATTTTTGAATTTTTTTTTTTCAATGTGCTCTAATTTTTTTTTAGAGTTACTACAAACGAAAGCATTGTTACTACAAACAACTACATACCGATATCTATGAGAATCATGAAAAAACAATGAGATTTTCCAAAGTCGGGTGCTACAAGTACAGGTGCAAAGTTTACTTGAGAAAAAAAATTTTTTTTTTTTCAACTACAAACGAAATGATTTCTACTACAATCAACTACAAACGATTCTCTTTCAGAATCAATGACTCAATTTGAGGGTCGATGAAATGGGGGGATGAGTTTTTTTCAAAGTCCTGTAATTTTTTTTTAGAGCTACTACAAACAAAAAAAATTGTACTACAATCAACTACATACCAAAATCTATGAGAATAAAATATAAAAAAAATATTTTTCCAATGTCGGGTGCTAACTTCACACAGCCCATCAATGGGAAAGCTTTTCGGAAGAAGTGTAATTTTATACAAAGTCCAAAGATAGATGCCCGTCTATACTTGGTTCCGATAGGTATTTAACTAAATGTAAACTAACTTCAGCTGCCAGATTTGGTACATTCAAGGATTTTAAACATTTTCATCATCATCATCATCATCAGCCTATGTTCGTCCACTGCTGGACATAGGCCTCTCCCATGGCACGCCACTGAGCACGATCCTCGGTCACTCTCATCCAGCTCTTGCCAGCCACCCTGCGAAGATCATCGCACCACCGAGTCTGAGGGCGTCCTACGCTACGTTTGCCGATCCGTGGTCTCCACTCAAGAACTCTACAAACATTTTACTTATCTATTATTGTAATACAAACTAGACTAGTGTATTTCAATACAGAAATGTAAATGTTTAGATAGTTTAATGGGGGAATTTCAATATTTAAGACACCAATTGACATTGTTTTGTTTACATTTATTTAAATACCTATCCGAACCAAGTATAGGGGTGCAACTGGATATTCATACGCAAAACGTTTCGTTTCTCAATATACATTTTTATTACCGTTTTTTCAAGTTAACCTTCAAACTTTACCAACATATCGTCACTACTTGGAAAAGACCTATCCCAAAATCGAAATCTTTCCGATCGAATATAAAAAACTTTGTTTTAAGGATTAAAATTGTTGATTTGAGATACGAGATTTTTCAAAGTGGTGACGAAATAAATTTTGTAATTTAATGAACTAACGAGTTGGTCAACAACAACGACAACGATATTTGATGTAGGTACTTATGTTTAATTTTGATACCATAAATAAAAGCTTTATTTTAAAGCAGTCGGTTAAGAGTACGGTAGAGAACTTACTAAACTCGGGGCCATAATTCGAGAGACAACTTTGACAATTCATTGTGCACAAGTGTTGCCACAGACAGGGTAGTGCTGTTCGTGTCGATATTAAAAAATATCACGGCATTGGCTTCTATCGATATTTATCCATTATTTATGGTGACAATACCAAATTAGTTTAATAATTTACTTTGCAATGTAAGATCATTGAAAGAAGTGCAAATACAAACCAACGACAATTATTTCTTTTATTGTTTTGATTGGCCTCACCTTAAATCCGCTTTATTTATTTTATATGCACATGATATGATTGTTGTCACCAAGGGCGCTAACAAGTAATAATTTCACCATTACCTTCACAATAGGCGCCATTTTGTCAACGATAATGTAGCGATTGGCGGGGGCAGGGGGACTACTACGAAATTCGAAGTTTTTATCGTACCGTCTCTCTCACTTTCATTTTAAATAATATTAACGCCAGCGGGATAGCAAGATACGGAGTTCGAATTTTACACTTCGTAATATAATATAGGGCCAAGGGCGGGGGGCCGGTGCGGGGCATTCGTCGATTTTGCACTTTGAATCGTAATGGATCGTAAACCTCAGCAGGGCTACTATGAAACTCAAAACTCGAAGTTCGTGTCGTGCGGTCCCTCTTACCCTTTTATACTATTTAATACGAGAGCGAGAGGGACGGTACGATATGAACTTCGATTTTCGAACTTCGGAGTAGGCCCTCTGAAACGATTCACGGATCGGATCGTATGCTCTTGAATCCTTCTCACAAAAATCGTATCAAAAATTGATTTGAAATTTGTATTTATTTTGACAATTTGAATATTAGATCTGACCACACAACGGATTTAATCGTTAGAGCCATTGCTTTAATCACAATAAAATGAAATTATTATTCACACACGACGATACTTACAGCATCATCATCATCATCATCATCCCAGCCTATATACGTCCCACTGCTGGGCACAGGCCTCCTTACAGCATAAAGAATGTAAAATAAACACAATTTAGCTGTGTATGACTTTTTTTAACTATCCGCATCCTGTTTCATTCTTTTTATGTATCTATTTGCTTCGGGTAAGCAATGCGGACTAGTAATGCGACTTTATTGCGGCATCCGTTTATAATCGATTTGTCTTCATTAAGATAGTAAATATTCAATACTTACTTATTATATCATAATAAATTGTCTGTAAATACGATTTAAAGGATACGATTCGCTTTATTTCCGAATCGAATCGGTTGAAGATTATATTGAAATGAATAGATTAAAAAATCGCTACATTGTATCCATCGCTAAATCAATCTTCATAAAAATCGAATCGTAACGTGCATCCCTAATTCGTGTAACAAACTTTTGTAACCCATTCGGCTTCCATTTCCCGGAGTGTTTGAATCTGTTTCGTGGTTTTCTGCATCTCTCGCTCACTGTGCGCATTTTATCTGTTACGTTTTTGTTTTGTTTGGTTAAATTTTCGTTGTGTTATATCTTTGTTACTTTGAATTGGTACAAAAAAATCCCTCTTAGCAAACCATTTAGTCGAATCGACAATGAATATCGATATCGGCTACATCACTATTTAATTTCGTCGAACCCTGGTAACCCTTTACCTGTCATTGACTTGTCAAAGTTGTCTCTCGAATTATGGCCCCGAGTGTAGCTCGACTATACACTAACGATCAAAATAATGAGTGAATTTGATTGGAATATACAACGAAAGCAACGCATTATGCTTGCTACCCAGTGTACATGTACTTCATACAATAAGTATACTAGCTGAAACTAGATCAGATAAAACGTTATCTGCCAAAAAAACCTATACCACACTGATAGGCCCAAGTGGAGTATTTATAGATGGCGTGTGATTAGAAAATGATGAATAATCTATTTTCGAATATTTTCTTTCAAGCCCAAACACATGACATAGCCCGAAGAATTGCGAAATTGCTCACAGGACTGATGGCCGATGGGGTCAAAATGGCGGACCGGGAGACGAGCTGTAAGATGGAGCGACGACCTGGTTAAGATCGCGGGATCGCGGTGGATGCGAAAAGCACAAGACCGGTCTGAGTGGAGAGCCTTGGGGAAGGCCTATGTCCAGCAGTGGACGTCTTTCGGCTGACATGATGATGATGATGATGATGAAGCCCAAACACGGCTAGGATCCGTTTGTTCTGTCTTGGAGCTCTACTGCCTGCCTTAACGTACCTAAGGCCGCGTTCCCACCAGAGAAATGCGAGGTTGCGTTACGAGAAATATGTTTTTCATAAACTAATAGAAACGCCTCATTTTAACTATCCACGCACAGCACCGCTATGGTGGAAGGAAACAGTTGAGCGAAGCTGAAAAACGCTCAGCGCAGCTCGTTGTCGACAAGTGGACCGGTGAACGCCGCGTTGACGAGTGGGTACCACTGCGATTCCGGATTTTAAGCAGTGGTTTGGTCGCACCTTTATACCGTTTGACAAAACCCCTCCAACCCTATCCACCCCCTAATAAGCTGCAGGGAGTAGGGGACGTGCAGTCGGGTATTTAACTGGTGACAGCCCGACACAGTCTTGGCCGTCTCTTCCCCATCCATAGTGGATTATTGCCGACTGCAAGGCGGCATTTCTTATAAAGCACCTCATATAAGTTTTGAAGACAAAAATCAATACTAATATTATAAATGCGAAAGTGTGTTTGTGTGCTTGTATGTTTGTCCGTCTTTCACGCCGTAACTGAGCAACGGATCGACGTGATTTTTGGCATAGAGATAGTTTATGGGCCCGAGAGTGGCATAGGCTACTTTTTATCACGGAAAAATGCACAGTTCCCGAGGGAACAGCGAGCGATAACCGAATACTACGCGGGCGGGGCCGTGGGCAAAAGCCGAGCGGGCAAGAGCCAGCTAAATATGTGGCTACCACCCTAAAGTTGACAATTATTTGCATGTCATAAAACAATAATGCCAATAGACGTGTCTGTCAACTTGAAAGTTCGACTTTAGCGATATATTCATTTGATAGGAACTTGTTTAAAAATTGATAGACCACTCATTTGGCTGACCAGTTTGTATGGGCGTGTACACGAAATATCGGATCGGTATTTCCATGTCGGTATTGCGTGTCGGTAATTAATGTCACCCAATGAAATCAAGCACCTAGACCTTGTGCCTTAGGACAATTCAGCCCAAAAAAACCGTTTGGCAGACAGAAATGGCGATTACGATTACGTCTGCGAACGCGTTAACCAGTAATTATGGTCCCTGGTTCCTAATCTATTTTCATTGTTTTCTGAGTAATGTATGCTGTATATTTAGGAGGGAAACGCGGTATTTTCCATGTTTTCACGTAGAGGTGTTTTGGCAGCTCGCGAGGTTTTGAGGTGATTATTAAATATAGTAACGCCATCTTGAATTGGTTCCTTGATATCTACTTCAACATCTGGGTTTATACTCCGAAGTTTGAAATTAGAAATTCGTATCGACCTGTCCCGTTCACTCTAATAGTATTTTATAGAATAGTAAGAAGGACGGTATGATGCAAATTTTGAATATCGTAATAGTCCGCCTGGCCGGAGGGTGAAGTCGAGGTGAGGTGAGTTGAGTGAAGAAGAGGGAAGAATTTGTAAATCTCTAAATAGTTCTTAAATTTTTTTAAAGTGCGAAAAGTGAAAGTTTAGTAATCATTGTATTTCTTTGTATGTCGTCAGAGTATTATCTCTAAAACCAACAAACGTAGTATAAAAAACACTTATTGAAATTACACTTTCTCTGGTTAACATAGGCTATCTGAATTTGATCAATATACACAGACTAATATTGTGAATCTGTTAAAAAAAAGTACCTCGTTGAGTTTCTTGCCGGATTCTTCTCAACAGAGGTTTTTTCCGAACCGGTTAGATTTTTTGGACGTTCATAAGTGCATGTTATAGCCTAAATTGAATAAAGAGATTTTGACTTTGACTTTAATAAAATACCTTTTCTCAAACATGCTCGGAAATGTATGCGTTAATGTCACGAAATGGATCCATGAAGTTTCTCATTTATGGCTCCCTACCGCCTCCCTACATTACTTCATGGCCTAGTCCATGAAGTATGTATGAAAATCCATTATTGTCCGCTGCTCTAACTTTTTAAATTTGCTTACTAACATTAAACTGACAAAGAAAAATTACAGACAGCCAAGCACCACAAGTCTGTAAGCATTTGCGATATTGCGATGCGTTGCATGGGTGGAGGGATGGATGGATGGTTGGTTGGTTGATTGGTTGGTTGGTTGGTTGGTTGGTTGGTTGGTTGGTTGGTCGGTCGGTTGGTTGGTCGGTGGTTGGTCGGTCGGTCGTTTGGTCGGTCGGTCGATTGGTCGGTCAGTCGGTCGGTCGGTCGGTCGGTCGCTCGGTCGGTTGGTTGGTCGATCGCTCGGTCGGTCGGTCGGTCGGTCGGTTGATCGGTCGGTCGGTTGGTCGATTAGTCGGTCGGTAGGTCGGTTGGTCGGTCGGTCGGTTGATCGGTCGGTCGGTTGGTCGGTTGGTTGGTCGGTCGCTCGATCGGTCGGTCGGTCGGTCGGTTGGTCGGTCGGTTGATCGGTTGGTCGGTTGGTCGGTTGGTCGGTTGGTCACTCGGTCGGTTGGTCAGTCGGTTGATCGGTTGGTCGGTTGGTTGGTCGGTCGGTCGGTTGGTCACTCGGTCGGTTGGTCGGTCGGTTAGTCGGTCGGTTGGTCGGTCGGTCGGTTGGTCACTCGGTCGGTTGGTCGATTGATCGGTCAGTTGGTCGGTCGGTCGGTCGGTCGGTTTGACGGTCGGTTGGTCGG
This sequence comes from Choristoneura rosaceana, assembly GCA_037349165.1. Classification (NCBI taxonomy): domain Eukaryota; kingdom Metazoa; phylum Arthropoda; class Insecta; order Lepidoptera; family Tortricidae; genus Choristoneura; species Choristoneura rosaceana. Next base: position 3,490,165 of record JAZBNJ010000050.1, read on the forward strand.
TCGGTCGGTTGGTTGGTCGATCGGTCGGTTGGTCGGTCGGTCGGTCGGTCGGTCGGTTTGACGGTCGGTTGGTCGGCCGGTTGGTCGGTCGGTCGGTCCGTTGGTTGGTTGGTCGGCCGGTTGGTCGGTTGGTCGATCGATCGGTCGGTTGGTCGGTCGGTCGGTCGGTTTGACGGTCGGTTGGTCGGTCGGTCGGTCGGTGGGTTGGTTGGTCGGTTAGTCAGTTATTCGGTCGGTCGGTTGGTTGGATGAAATATTTCCTCACATTGTTTGAGAAAAGCACTATACAAGCCTCGGCCAGAACAGGGATTGCTGGACTCGTTTTATCCGGCCTCGTCTACGACTCGGCCGTCTACCCCGAACTCGTCCATCAATCCCTTACTTCATGGCCTCTGCAGTAATGTACTATTACCCGTATGGTGCCGTGTTAGAATTACACCTCTCCATTTCTTCCGTGGATTTCGTAAGAGGCGACTGAGGATATATAGTTAAGGTATACCGTAGGCGACAGGCTACCAACCTGTCACTATTGTACCGTCTTTGTCAAACTTAAAACCTAAAATTGCTAAAAGTGGCACCGAAGCGGTAACGTTTCGTGTGCTCTGCCTACCCTATTATGGGAATACAGGCGTGATGTTTGTATTTGTGTGTATGTAATACCTTTCCTTTTGGCTGTTTGACTGTTAACTACAATATCCACATGCCAATTCAGAATGCGCGCGCTGCACACCTCGCGGCGCTGCCAAAAATGCGCGACGCGCAGTCTGTGATCTAAATCAACGGGCAATCGCGACATTAATTACCAACTAACTATGATTCAACCCGTAGCGGCCTAAGTTCTGACCTATGGGCCTATGGTCTAGGAAAATCTCCCAGAATTTAGAAAAAAAATACATCGCGCAAGGAATAGGGATGTTGACACCACCAATCAACTGACGTACTTTTTATGAGCTGTCAAAACAATCTCCCATAGAGTTTCCACGGCAATAGCGAATTATGACGTCACTATCCGGCAACTCAATCAAATATTTATTTGTTTTAAAGCAACACAAAATCTAATTTCACTGGTTTTCAGGGCTAAAATAAAGCATTGTAATGGCGTCATCATCCCTATTGAAAACAAACAAAATTCTTCCGGAATTTCAAATAAGTAAACAATCCTCCCCTCCCCTCTTCGAAAGGGCCCATCGATAAAATTTGTGGAGGTAATTTTAATTACCTACGTCGCACTTTTAGGGGGCGCTCTCGCAATTTGTGACATGAACAAAAAAATTGCGATTTTCATAGAAATCCATACTAATATTATAAATTCGAAAGAGTGTGTTTCTTATGTTTGTCCGTCTTTCACGTCGAAACGGAGCGACGGATCGACGTGATTTTTGGTAGAGAGATAAACTATGGGCCCGAGAGTGACGTACGCTTTTTATCCCGGAAAAATGGACAGTTCCCGAGGGAACAGCGTGCGATAACCGAATACCACGCGGGCGGAGCAGCGGGCAAAAGCTAGTAAGTCATAAGCGTGGCAAGAACGGAGGAGTCTTAGAATGATTAAGACTGGTGTGACGTAGTTTATGGATGACTACAAACTACTGAGCTTAAAATATTTAAAAGTGTAGGAAATATACTGAGTGGCAAAAAATCTGGCCCTCAAATGTATGCAGTAATAGGTGATTTTGTATGTACAGTCAAGGGCAAAGATATCGACACAGCCAAAGTTGCAAAAATATGTATACACGGCCTTATTATTAAGTGCATAAAGTCGTGTATGTTTAGTTACATACCATGTTATTTCCATCTTATTTTCTGTTTTTTTTTTTATTTTTTGCCCCCTACTATTAATTTTTTAAACTACTTATTTTAAATTTTATTTAGTGCATAGTTTATAAGCTAAATTTGTTATTCAGTTTTTGGTCAGAGAATAAAGGCTTTTATTATTATTATTAAAGTTGTATATACATGTAGGATTTTTTTTGGCCTGTGGCAACACTTTCTCTATCTTTCTCTCTCTCGACTAATGGCGGACGACGTGTTGAGTTTTTTCTGTACTTGTGCAAAAAATTAATAAAAAGTGGTTTATTTGGTAACAAATGTCTTTCTTCTAAGCCCTCCGACCCATATACATATTTTTGCAACTTTGACCGTGTCAATATCTTTGCCCTTGATTGTACAGTGGGCCAAATTTTTTGACGCTGAGTATAGTTAATTGCTTGTACAGGAAAACCTATAAAAGTCTGTAGTACTTAAATTATCATAGAATATTTAAATTAAAAAATATGATAAATTTACCAGTTTAACTTGAACTTTATTTCATACATTCTAAACAAGTCTAGGGGTCTAAGTATTTTGGTATCTTTTTAGTACGCTAATAACGTTTAGGACCTGGGCGACCGAGCTTCGCTCGCGCTAATACTTGATAAGAAGTGTTTTTCCAGAGATAAGAACAAGAAAACCCATACATACTAAATTTCATCAAAATCTTTGAAGCCGTTTCCGAGATCCTGGAAATATATGTATAAATATAAGTTTAAATATATGTATAAATATAAGTTTAAATATATGTATAAATATAAGTATAAATATAATTCAAGAATTGCTTTTTTTAAAGTATTAGATAGATAGATGGATTTTAAGGAATAGGTGTGAAGTATTTTTTTTTTAATTTAACTAACTATTATATTTTGATCTAAGTTCCATAATGAATAGAATGAAAAAAAAAAAAACTAACTAACTAATTTGGCTCAGCAACCCAGAGGGTCTTGGTTTTTTTTATTTACAACGAATAACTAAAACAATGTGCGTTTTTAGTTATTCGTTGTAAATAAGTAACTTAAACTTAAAATGAATGAAATTGTCCGTTTTATGATTTGTGGATGGACCTCAATATGCGAGCCCGACTCGCTCTTGGTCGGTTTCTTTTTTGTGCTCCAGGATTTAGACTATCAAGATATGGCAGGCAACTCTACTATGGCCTCTCAAGACGATCCATGATGATTGATTGGTTGTGATTGTCATGATTTGGTGTCCGAGAACTTTTCCAAGTTCTTGGAAACTTTTCACAACTTGTATAGTCAAGTGCAAAGATATAATAGACAAGAGACATAATTTTCATATTTTTGACATATTTTTCTTCTGTCAATCAAATAAAAAATCATAAAGATGAAGCGAGTCAAACCTCGGCAGGGACCCGTGCGTGACGTCATGCCGTGCTAAAGTGACGCACGGCGTGACGGCGCGTGGAACTTAAGTTGGTTACATATACAACATTTTTTGTTTGATTGACAAAAGAAAGATTTACTGGAGGAAGAGTTCCAATTTTGAGCTATCAAATTTTTCCAATTACTAAATACTCAAGTAGAACATGTCGCACAACTGCCTGGCTGCATTTCAACAAGATATGTGCGAGGATATTTTTTATGAACCAATAGGAATGCATTATTTATCTCACCTCGCCTCGCTCAGCTGTTTCTTTCTATCAGAGCAGCGCTGTGGGAGGATATTTAAATGAAGTGTTTGTAATGGTTCATGAAAAACACATTTCGCACAACACATGCTCGCACATCTCTGGTGGAAATGGTGCTTTAGCGGCATAGTATTTCTTACATTGCAACTATTTCTTTACGTTTTGAGAAATACTCCTGTATTATAATCACGGAGGTTTCTGTTGGATATTTGCATAAACAGCTGATAAGACTAACTGGCAGACAGCTGACCGTTATCACAAGGCTTGTTTACTGGCCGGGACAAGGTTCTAACATGAATGATGTCACCATATGATTAAGGAACTATTATATTTATTCTATCATAGAATTGTTATTACATAATATTTATGTTTTTTAAATTGTAGTGCTTTGGCATGAACTGTAAAACCATGCAGTGAAAGGACTCGACTTCGATTGGCTTTGGTAAAGTAGGTAAGTACCAAACCTCCTAGGACAGCGGTCCCTTACCTTTTTTAGTCGCGGACCCCCTAGGAAATCAAGCTTAATGCCAAGGACCCCTGAGTGAAAAAAAGGTGCAATTTTCAGACAGTATTATTTTTGTTATTTGTGTTATTGCTCTAAGTAAGATAGATGCATATGGGACTGCGGACCCTCAAACATATGCTCGCAGACCCCCAGGGGTCCGCGGACCACAGGTTAGGAAACAATGTCTTAAGAAGTTGTTAGAGTTCGATAGGTTAAAAATGTTTGGTTTTTTTAACCCCTTTTATGAGGGAACTAAAAAAGTACTGAATTCTTGTCAGTTTTAAAATGCACAAATATTGCTGATTAAAAAGTAACACAAAAAGATAGCCATAAATTTGACAGGGAAATGTGTCTAAAGCATACAAGGGGTTAAACTAGGTACAGCCAACTATAAAAGTATTACAATAAATGGAATGCGTTCAAAATCAAGTAAACATCTTAATTTTGATAAGGTTATGCTACATAATATGTTTTCATAATTCCATTAAGTCTTAACAGCCAAAATTACATAAAATATACAACTGTCAGTTAAGTGCTTAAGGTTATAATTGTGATCGAAAGAGATAAATTAATTTTGCTAAGTTATGATTAGAAAACTTAAATAATAAATTTAGTTAAGGTACAAAAAACTATTTTTAAATTGCTAGAGTAAGTTTCATCAAAAAAGATATATATTGAAGAGATAAATTCTGTTTTTAAAAGGGTCTTACTTTAATGTTTACCTAAGATTTTTGTATTATAATGAGGTAATCTGTAATCATAGAACAGTGCTGAAAGACAAACTATGTAGAGATTACTAGTTTTTCAGTCATATAGGTACCTATTTAGCATACATCACTATGGTAGGTACACTAAAAAGTAATTTCAAAATTCTCATGGGGATTTGTGGATAATTTTAGTATTTGCACAGGGTGATTGTAGGCTATTTCTTTACATGCTGTCAATGATGTACTGTGATCAAGAGATTACTAAATTCAATTGAATTACATATTTCTAAACAGAAACTGCATTTAATTAATATATGGCATTGTATAAAATAATATGCCTAACACAGCAGTATTTTTTTCAAATTGGGTTTGCTAACTTATTTTTTTATTTGGTATAGAGACAATTGGTGTTTTTAAGTAAATTATGAGCATGATAAAATTATCAAGTGTAAATGGAAAACAAAGGTCTTTATTCAACAGTAGAATAAGGAAATATTAACTGTGAAACAACTTCATTGAATATTGAAACAATGAGTTGATATTGTGCCAAGTTAGAGGACTTACCGTCGTGCCAAGGGTTTGCGGGCTCGAAATATTGAGTGACAATGTGTTCCTCATCAGGAAAGCAGACTGTTCGGTTGGTTTTTTTCTTCTTCGCATCCTCGTAACACTCGATGTCCGCACTAGAAACACTAACATTCGGGCATGCCGTGTTCTTATCAGCATCGGCAGACATATCTACGTTTTCTGTCACATAGCAAACCACCGCGATGCATCAGGAAAACTCATCCCACACAGAAAAATATAATTTTTCAAATATAAATAACACGATTTTTTAAACACACACACAACACTGTACTAATTTGTTTGTATTATAAACGGCGTTTTGTGGCTAGCACACCGGTCGGAGCGTTTTTTTCACGGGTTTCGTTGCTTTTTTACTATTTTTATTATTCGTTTCAAATCATAACATTCTGCACCTTTCATACATCGTTTACCGCCATATTGGATTGAAGGAGACAAAAGGAAAGTATTACAAATGTACCCTAGAGGGCGTTGTACACGATTAGGGATACCGCAGGATAAAAAATAATATATGCATTTTTTGTTACAAATTATTTAAAAAAAGCAATAAATAAATAAGCAAACACCAGTTAGATACTTAACCACTGATAATTATAATCATTATTTCTGTTTCTGTAGACATTAGTGCAGATGATTCAGCTACTCAACAATAGAGGTCTCTTAGTTCTGTTTGCCGCTTAGTTATAAGTTTAACATATAGATGGTGCTTTTAGTAACATCCAGCTTTGTTACTAAATATTGGATGAGATTGCGCTATACTTCAAACTACGTTTAAATTTTGAAATTTCATTTATCTGTTCAATTGTATTGTAAAACTCTTTATTGTACACTAGCTTATACCCGCGACTTCGTCAGCGCAATCTAGGTTATTGCGCGGTGGCGCCCTCTACCGGAATAAAAGGTATCCTATGTTGATCCTTGGGGTTCAAACTACCAATATACCAAATTTTATCAAAATCGGTTCAGTGGCTTCGACGTGAAAGCGTAACAGACAGACAGACACAGACAGACGGACAGAGTTACTTTCGCATTTATAATATTAGTAGGGATAAAACACATGAAAATAACAGAACACAGGATAATAGGATGTACAAAGGCGAATTTATCGCTTAAAGAGATCAATACACGGGTGAGACAAGCTAATTTTACAAAATCATGTAATGCAGATCTGTTTCTTAAAAAAAAATGAATGTTTTCTTTAATTTAAATGAGCTAACTGAAGGATTTGAGGTAGTTTTCCTCCAGAGTCATACATTTTACCACCCTGTATAGTTTATCTGTGCACTAAAAATCCTTACCTGTTCGAGCCGTTATGGCGTGATTGAGTAACAAACAAAATACAAAGATCTGCACAAGCTTTCTTATTTATAATAATAATGTACATACCTACCAGTCCTTTGGTTTTCAGTATATAACTACCACATATTTATGTGATTTCATATGAATAAAACGCGCCATTGGGTAACTAAAATTATTTATTAAAAACTCAACATCACGTAATAGTTCAATTTATACACAATTTAGTCCATTACGCTACATTTGTATAATCCTACTCGATACACTTTGTATAACATATATTTGTATATTTTTGACAGACAATTTGTATAGTTTCACACTAAAGTTTTAAAAACTCACAATATAATAGCTTGCTCTGATAATTTTTGCTGTGAAAATAATAATTATTTTTACCCTTTTTTATTGCATTTCCATTGCGGCATTGATCTAAAAGCAAAACCGATTATCCAAACCTGACAATTATGTACAAAAATACGTAATTAGCGTTTTCATTTATGGTCCCTTTTTTGATAAAAAAAACCCTAGAGCAGAGCAAAACTGGCTAGATAAATTAAAAAAAAAACAAGTTTGATTGATTCATTAAGAATTAAACATTGCACAGAAATACAATTCCAGACAACCTTGTAAAAGTTGCAAAGAAAATAATTCCTTTCCTTTTTTAAAAACCGGTTTTACTTAACAAGACTCCATTTTGCATTCTCTATCTAGATACGAACTGCCACGCATTTCTGAGCTTCAGCTGTCAGATTTCCACTTCTGTTAAACTACCTCCAACATAAATTAGTTGAGATAAAAATAAAAATGGCCGATCGTGTTACACTTAAACTAGTTAACAATGTTTTACACAGATTTGATTTGTAAAATACAGTTGTTCCTGTAAAAAATATTTCGGAACTATATTTAAAATGTGTGAGCGTTAAATCTAGAGTTGTTAAGGCTTAGACTCCCGCACTTTATACGGTGCGGTGGGTAGTACATACCACGGGCGTACCCAGAGGGGGTAGGGGAGGGCGGCGGCCTCCCCCCCTGGAAATTATATGTTCTACAATATATTATGCCCCATTTACCTATGAAGCAGGATCCCTTGCGGGTGTATGCCCTACACACTACATATACCTTTTTCACTTCTCATGCTCGTAAAGTTCGTGTTTATGCTGTATCTAGGCGACATAAAAAGACTTTTTATGCACTAGTGCATAAAATAAAATCTTCGTCTAATACCAACTCAAGACCAAGGTAATCAGGTGTCAACAGCCACAAACAAAATAGTTTCTATGTATTTAAAAAAAAAATTATATATAACTAAAATTAATCAAATCAATCATAATATCAATCATAATATGAACGCCTCGGGTAAAATGGCTTGTTTTATGCTCTTGTTGTACAATCTACTATTGTTTCATGGTGTCTTGTTTAGTGTGTATGACAAAACGGGTGATCTGACCTAAAAATCTGACTTGCCCCCCCCCCCCCCCTAGGCTAGAAGCTGGGTACGCCCTGAGTAGTACGTAGTTATGTGTTGTTTGTGAATTAAAACGAAACTACTTTCGTATGAAAATGCGATCAGTGGCGAGCATACAGGCGACTCTTAACTAGAATACCTTAATTCTTCTTCTTCTCAACAGGGTAATTACATTCCCCGAATATGGCAACCGATAATACCTTGATTCATAACATTCACTATTTTAAGACTCACTACACACTGGCGACAGGTCGCTGGGCCAACAATTACATACTAATTACTTAACAGATTCGACACTCGAGCTTTATGGCCCCCGCACATTATCGCCAACAGTAGCTGCCACTAAACGCAAACACTCCCAATCAACTATTTTACCCACACTTTGGGCGTCTCCTGCGTTACCAAAATTGTCTATGGCGTTACAAAGAAATCGTACTTCCAACAAGATATTTCACGGTTCAAAAGGTTGAACTTACGTAGGATGGCATGTATTCATGTACACCATATATTAAATTACAGAAAAAACATGTTTACTTACAAAAATCTCCAATTGTTTGAAAAATGTCGCGGACAGATTAGTGTCGGTAAAGAAGTTGATTGACCCATATTTGTTTTTTTTAGCATTAGAAAAAGGTTACTATTTGTAGTCTTTTTGTATTTTTTATTTCAACTCCAAATTTTTGTTTCTTTTACGGTCATCCCGTGAAAGTTAAATAAATAAATAAATAAAAGTTTATATATTTCACACGGAAACAAGCCGAAACATGAATGCACAGAAAAACCAGAAAAAATAGACCAGCGCAGGGAACCGAACCCAGGTCCTCAGCATTCCGTGCTGCGTGCTATTCCCCTACACCACCGCTGGACAGCACGAAATGCTGAGGACCTGGGTTCGATTCCCAGCGCTGGTCTATTTTTTCTGGTTTTTCTGTGCGTTCATGTTTCGGCTTGTGTTTTCGTGTGAAACATTAGAAAAAGGGTAAACAATCTTCAAGAGTCTTTTTATTCAAAAACGTTTAGAAAAAATCAGTAACTATTACTTATAACAAAAGCATGTTCAAGTGTTTTTCAATAAAAAGACACGATAAGATCTTCTTTCTAATGCTAAAAAAAAAACGAAGTACTTATAATTCAGTCAAAACTCTACACGCCGCCACCAGCGCCAGCTTCTGGTGGCTGGATGCCACCAGCAATAATATCATCATCATCATCATGTCAGCCGAAAGACGTCCACTGCTGGACATAGGCCTCCCCCAAGGCTCTCCACTCAGACCAATAATAATAACTCAGCAATAATATAATAATAATATAATATGCTTTTGAAAATTATCCTAATAAATTGATAACCTGTTTTTTTAACCAGCATATTTTTCGTGATGGTAATCGTTCCGAATTATTTTTAACAAGAACTCTGATAAAACGTTAAAAATAAAGTACATCTAAATACATGGTTACATGGACAGTCAACGTCAAAAATATGTTAACATTGTTAGATTCGATTTGTAGCATTCGAACATGACGGATGTAGACAATATCCAATTTTGCTTTTTCTGCTTCTTTGGCTAGTTGAAGTATAATTTTGATAGTGTTTTATGCGGCGATTAACCTTAACAGTGAACAGTGATCACAAAATTCTATATTGCTCTCGTGTCTGACATTTTTTAATGCGCAAGTTGTCTCCACGTGGTTTCTGGAATTTTACTATCAAGTTGCAAAAACTACAATCACCGTTCAACGTACCTCTCAAAGAGAGTACTTTGACACTGGTGAAAATGGATGCGATTCTACGCGCACGTCGGCTAAATTGTCTAAATCTAAATTTTCTAAATTTTAATTGACATTTAGACGGCTGATTTAACAAGTGCTATTCCAGAAAGTCACGCTGACCGGCTAGATAGATCGGCTAAAATAAGAAACGTCAGATTAAATTAGCGTTGTCATTTGATTATGACAGGTGCTCATAGAATAGCAAAGTGATTTAGCGACGTCTAAATAAAATTAGGAATTTTAGCGGCCGCTGTAGAATCGGGTCCATTGTCATATTAATTAGGACAGAAAGCCATATTTTAAAAAAGAATAAGAAAAAGAAGAAGCATTGTTATTTCTTGCGGATGGACTGTTGTTGCCGCGTTTAGAAGAAAAATCGTACAAATTGCATTACATTGGGAGGCCGTAAAGCCAACGACTTTGTAGATGTCAATCGAGCGCAGCAATGTAATGCAACTTGCACGATTTTTTTTTTTGCGAGAAAACCCTAAAAAAATGTTTCACGCTAATACGGTTAAAGACTTGTAAACATTTAATGAGTTGTATACAAGACTTGTATACCTGAAACTACCGTGAGACTCACTCATATTAAATGATATGGCAACGAATAACCCACGTCTTAAATCGAGTTTAGCTCGACATGTTTCGGGTTATTTCGAAACCCTTCATCACTGGAGCACGCGACTCGGCGCGAGCAGAGCGGTGGCACGTAGTGCGCGTGTTGCGGCAGCCGCCGAGTCGCGTGCTCCAGTGATGAAGGGTTTCGAAATAACCCGAAACATGTCGAACTAAACTCGATTTAAGACGTGAGTTATCCGTTGCAATATCATTTAATTTTCTACCAGTCAATATAGACTCATCTATACTACAACCCTGTACTGTAGTCACTGTAAAGTGTTAACTTGCTAACATATTTGTGACTCTGACTGTAACTTAACTAACTTAATTGAGGATAAACGTATTAGCAGCAATTAATTCAAGTTTTATGATATAAATTCGGATTTCGTACCGCATACATTGATATTAGAAAGCTTAAAGATCAATAGCACTTTAAAGATCAATATCTCAAAAACGACTGAACCTATTTTGATGAAACATGTCTAAGAACCGTCGCTAGAAGACCTGCTATCAAATAAACCGCATTCAAATCGGCCCACCCGTTTAAGAGCTACGGTGCCACAGACAGACACACAGACACACATAGCGGTCAAACTTATAACACCCCTCTTTTTGCGTCAAGGGTTAAAAATCAAGGTACTCAGAACAAAACCCGAAGTTATATCATAAAATTAGTAATGACCTCGATAGTCTAAAACATTGAATAAATTCAAGCATACAAAAGGACGCCATTTTGTAGTGTAAATACAATTTGTACCTTACAATGCAGGCACTTGCTTTGAAAATATTGGCACAAAATCCAGAATATTTCAGCAAATAGGGATGATGACAACACCAATCAACTGACGTACTTTTTATGAGCTGTCAAAACACAATTCTCCCATAGAGTTTCAATGGCAATAGCGAATTATGACGTCAGTCACTGTCCGGCAACTCAATCAACTAACTATTTATTTGTTTTAAAGCAACAAAAAATCTAATTTTACAGTAAATCGAAAATTAATCTGGTTTTCAGGGCTAAAACAAAGCGTTTTTTACTGGAGTTGTGCCTTCGAATTATTTTTTAATGGCGTCATCATCCCTATTGATGGACATTCTAACTATCTATCAGAGATTTGCGAGAATGTGTAGTGAGGAATGTGTTTTTCATGAACCAATAGATATGCTTCATTTACCTCACAGATATAGATTACAATAGTTAACGCAAACACCTCAATCTGTATGAAAACCAACCGTGTCACTTTTTATATCTACTGTGAAGTCTCAAGAGCGAATGAGCGATGTGAATTCCCCGATGTGCGCAAAATCGATTCAAATGCGCCGCCCGCCTGCGCCGTGGGGCTCGAGTTAGTCACTAGTCATGATGAGTCAGTTAGCGGTCAGTTTTTGTATGAACTCTAATTCGACATTTTAAATTCCATTTTTTTTATTTTGGCTGACAATTTATTGTAATAAGATTTATTTTTTGTATACTTTTGACGATCCTTTTGTGACTTTCTTGTAATTAACTGACATGTATTTATAATCTATTTTTTTAAAAGGTAATAAATAAATCTAATCTATGGAGCCATCCCCAACGTTTGGTCGGAGTTCGGACACGCGAAGTAGATGCATTTGCGTAATCTAGCGTAATCTATATCTGTGATTTACCTCGCCTCGTTCAGCTGTTTCCACTACAGCTGTACTGTGCGAGGTTAGGTAAATGAAGCGTTTCTATTGGTTCATGAAAAACACATTTTGAAATACTCTGGATTAAGTTATAAATACTTTGAACGTGTAATCTGTAGATACAAGACATATTTAACTGACTGACGATTAATTTTTATTTCATTAAAAAAATCTGACATATTTTTTTAATAGATTTACGAAATACACTGTGAGAAAGTTCCATGGTGGCTCAGGAATTAAATTTACCTACTACCAATTACCACAAGTGCATCAAATTCTGTGTGGCAAATCTAACGTATACCATATAAAACTACCGTGAGACTCAATTATATTAAATATATATTCCCGGACAACTTACGTCTTAAATCGAGTTTAGCTCGACATGTTTCGGGCTAATCCGTAGCCCTTCTTTCTCGGAGCTCCGAGCCAAGCCAGTTATATAAATTTAAAACGTGCCATGCATGCTCTCGATAGGGACGAGTGGCGGAAAGGTGAGGCCTTTGCCCGGCATTGGGACACTTTTACAGGCTAATAAAAAAAAGCGAAGCCGTGGTGGCCTAGCGGTTTGACCTATCGCCTCTCAAGCAGAGGGTCGTGGGTTCAAATCCCGGCTCGCACCTCTGAGTTTTTCGAAATTGATGTGCGCAATTTACCACGAGCTTTGCGGTGAAGGAAAACATCGTGAGGAAACCTGCACAAACCTGCGAAGCAAGTCAATGGTGCGTGTGAAGTTCCCAATCCGCACTAAGCCCGCGTGGGAACTATGGCCCAAGCCCTCTCATTCCGAGAGGAGGCCTGTGCCCAGCAGTGGGACGTATATAGGCTGAGATGATGATGATGAAAAAAAAGCGTACCACATTGGACCGTAAAAAATCGGACTGCCGGAAAGTAAAATTCCTTGAGTGCACAATCGACATGACTGCCAACCGGACATTCACTCAGTTTTTATTTTAACAGTCAGTTAAATACATCTTGAACGAAGGTTATTGGTAAAACGGAATTACTGTATTATCGTAAATTGTAACCATAAATCTATTTTAGGATAATTGGACACATTTAATCATTACATAACTGTTAAAGTATAGAATATTTTTGGTCTGTGTGTAAAGGGCATTTCCGATTGCTTCTCTCACAAATATCACTGATTCTCTTTCTTTATCTTCAAATCGAGAACTACATCTGGAAAAAAAAAGTATTTTTTAAGAAATTTGACGAACAGCATTAAAACCTGTAAAGCAGTGTTTTTCAACCTATAGGTCGCGACCCCTAAACTCTGTTTAAATAAACCATTTTCCTTTCTTCATTTTTTCTAAATACTAGATATTGTGCACAAAAAAATGTTTATTTGAAAAAATACAGTGCTTGACAAGTATGAAAATTACAGTTCCCTAGTACTAACCCCCTTATTCATAAACGACAATCAAACCTATTTTAGTTAAAATGCCGCTAAAATTTGTTTGTCCTTATCTGTCACTTCGACGTTTGTATTTGTTAGAAAGGTACAAAGCATTTGTTAGTTAACATAGGCTTGTTAAGTTTTATGAATAAGGGGGTAAGTCTTTAAGCTAAGCTGTGGACTGACGGACGGACAGACGGATAAACGTGGCGAAACTGTTAAGGTTCCTTGTGTGGTGTGTGTAAAGTTCCCATTCCGCACTGGGCCCGTGTGGGAACTACGGCCCAAGCCCTCTCATTCTGAGAGGAGACCTGTGTCCAGCAGTGGGACGTATACCTATACACTAAGATGATCATAAATTCAAATTGCTGGTGGTAGGACCTTGTGCAAGGTCCGCCCGGATTGCTATCACCATCTTGCTAGCTAATCCTGCCGTGAAGCAGCAATGGTTGCACTGTTGTGTTTCAGCGTGGATAGTAAGACAGCCAGTGAAATTACTGGCACTTGAGGTATCCCATCTTAGGCCTTTAGGTTCGCAACGCATCTGCAATACCCCTTGTGCTGCAGATGTTTATGGGCGGTGGTGATCTCTTACCATCAGGAAACCCACTTGCCCGTTTGCCATCCAGTCCAATAAAAAAAAAATACAGTCACTCACCATTATAATCTGCCACATAAGCGATCCTTCGCGGCGCAGACTGCTTCCTCCCATGACTCCTCCTCTTCTCCTTAATACACAAATCCAACACCCCCCCATTTTCCTCTTTCAACACGCCATCGAACGCCCCACTATCCTCCAACTTCACGCCCCCGTCGAACTCCCTTTTACACCCAACGCCGCCGTCGAACTCCCTTTTACATCCAACGCCGCCGTCGAACTCCCTTTTACATCCAATGCCGTCGTCGAACTCCCTTTTACACTCCATGCCCCCGTCGAACTCCCCTTTACACCCAACACCGTCGCCACTGTCTTCTAGAAACACCGTTTTGGCGGAGACCTTTTTCTTGTCGAATATGTGATTCACGCTTTTCTGCACGAGTTTGCCGAGTCGACATTCGAAGGTGTCGTCTCGGTAGCTCTCTGAGAGGGCGGGGGAGTCGGGGGGGTTCCTGATGGGCTCTTTGGAGGGGGCATGAGATTCTAGAGCGTCGATGTCGGGGATCGGAGACGGGTCCGAGCGCTCGTTGAGGATCTGTGAAATTATAATAATATAAATGTTTTATGAGTAAATAATATATAACATATGATTACAAAACACCGTAAACATGCACTGAACGCAGCGGTGGTACGCACACATACGCGCATTTTCCTTTTTGCTCCCGTCATGACTAGGGTCTGCGACGTCACCTTGGGCCATGGTCTACAAATTGTCACTGAACTGCCCTGATTTTTCCCTTGCTTCTCCGCTACAAACTATGCGTCACAGTTGTATTCATTATGACGCAATAAAAAAATACAGTGAAAATACAACTAGGTTTTTTAGGTTTTATTTGGGGGGTTGCAATCAAATTAGTCTGCATGTTTTAAGACACTCCATATACGAGCAAGTGTGATGAAAAAACAAGTTGACAATGCAGAAGAGTATTCATGGGCGTACGCAGGAAATTGCATGTTCTACAATATATTATGCTTCGTTTACCTATGAAACAGGACCCCTTGCGGGTGTTTCCTCTACACAGTACATATTCCTTGTGTTTCATGTACTTAGATGTCTTTGTGTAGTGTGTATGACAAAACAAGCGCAGGCAATCTGACCTAAAAAAATCTGACAAAGTAACGCCTGATTCAATAAATTATCCCAACAATATTTTTTTCTCATTGAATTAAATATGTATGGATACGAGTAGCGCTACTGCAGCGCTACAGTCGCGCGACAAAAACGCAGCTATACGTGAAAGCGCTGTAAAAAGCCAACCTTGGAGCAGTGCGCGCGGAGCAGCCGGCAGCGATCCCTCGCGGCGTCCCGCTCGCGCAGCAGCGCGCGGCGCTCGGCCAGCGCGTCGTCGCGCCGCGCCCGCGCCGCGCGCAGCTCGCGCGTCAGCCGCCGCAGGTGCTCGAGGCTGCGCCGCCGGCTGTTTTGGGACGCCAACTAAGAACAACATAACTTTTTAACGCTTTCAGAAGAAGCGATGCTAATTTAGGTTTATTAAACAGGCCTTTGCATCCAGAGACGTGGCTCAAGCAGCTCAAGGGGCAGTGCAAGGGAGAGCGTAATATCTGTAGTGTGGTGTATGTAACTGAGGCTCCCCATGAGGCTGACATAGTCACATTTGGTGTACTAAAGCCTCGTTAAAATACTAGATTTAAAAAAAAATAACTTTTTAACCGACAAGACAATAGGCTAGATGACTAAAACATTGGTCACGTGCGAGTTGGACTTGTACATGAAGGGTTCCGTAAACAGTTCAGTAAAAGTTTTTTGCTGACTGTACTTTATGCCCCTGGTTACCAAAGTACTCGTCAAGACGAATTAAACGAGTCCAAACTCCATGGGGTCATGTCATTTATCACAGAGTTTCTATGGTCACCCCTTATCATCAGATCAACTCTATTGCTATTTTTCTGGACAATGCATTCTGGTCCACTATTGCTATACACACAAATAAATCTAAATCAATGCACTGAAATATTGGATTGTGAGATCTTACTCGATTTTTGATCCTCCGGCGAAGCCCTTTGAGGAATGCGAGGTCGTCCTCACTGAGCTGCAGGGACAGCACCTTCTCAGAGTACTTCACCGTCGGGAGCCCCGCCACCTCTTCCACTGTCATGTTGATGCCCCGAGCTGATCAATAATGTACAAAAGAAATTACAAACAGCCTTAAAAAAATTATTTACAAAGTAACTAAGAACATACTTTTAAAAAGTGTGTTAAAAAAAAAAATACAGCAAGAGTATTCATAATGCAGAATGCTAATGAGGTTGCATTGCATAAAAAATGGCTAAAATAATATGTAATATTATAAAATGACAATAAAATTCCAATAAGAAAACAACATTCACAAAACAAGTTTTTATCCTAACATTTTAATCACAAGTACCACAATTGTTTTTTTTTAAGTTAAAAAGGGGCAAAAGTTCATTAAGCAAATTAAATGCTAATAGCCGGAGCCAACTACCGGAGAAACAAATTTATTTTAATATATTTTAGAGGAAAGTTACTGACAAAAGCAATTAGATTTTGACCAGGAATCATGCAACAACAGTGCAACAGGGAGCAAATGACACATATTTTTCCTGAAAATTGAAATTCAAATCATAACAAATACCACAGAATACTAAAAAGTGCGTCACAGTCTAAGGTACCTGTTGCATCTTCTGAGAATTTTTCAAATCTACTTGGTTTCAAATTACGAAATTGAATAACACGCAAAACTCGCTTACCGTCCAATATTTCTTGGTCCTGCCGGTACGAAGATGCATGCTTCTCCAAATCATCCATTCTTCATATTTAAATTGTTATTTACCATGGAATATTTCTCAATATTATTCACAAATTTTCTTATCACAAGTGCACGAAGATAGGTTATGTATGTCTTTAACACAACTTCTTGCTGTCACCGCAAATGAGATGCGCTATCTTGCAAAATAATTTAAGCTGTATCACAAAGCGATACGCACTACAATCTGGTAATGACTCAATCGGAAGAGTTGAAATAAGCGGCAAACGTAAATTTGTCAAAAAATTATGGCTTTCAGTTGATGTCATAACATTGCGTTTGGTTTCTAGTCAATCTATTCCCACAAAATGTGTTGATTGTTTTCTGTATCTTTTTGAACAGATAGATTAATAAATAAATGGTTTTAATACATTTTATTACCTTATTATTATAATGTTTCACCATCGAAGTTTAGGACATATTAGTTTTAAATTCTTTGCTTTCTGCTTAGAGGTTGGTATTTAAGCCAAAGCCTAATAATTCTGGATTAATACTATAAATTTACTTATTTCCATTATTTTTACATACCTACAGACTGTTTATAAATAAATACCGTACAATTTTGGTATTGTATGTTTGACGTATAAGCTTACCGTTATTCAAAAAATTCAAACTGAGTTTTTTTTGTACTTACTTGGCAACAAACAAAGAAAGAAGAAGCGAAACGCTCAAACGCCAAAAAGGTTGTCGTCTCGTCTTACCTTTCATTGTTTTCTTGCCGGTCTTACATTGTTTTTCAGTGTTTTCAATATTTGACATTGAAATTGGTAAGTTTGATAAATTTATTATAAGCAACATTTTACTAAAATAATGTTTTTTTTACGCTAGCCGTTGCCGTTAGCGTATAATTATCAAGATAAATTGATATGCACACATGGTCCTTAACTTTTATAAGTGCGGTAACGTCTTTATTTTTGATAACAAGTTTATAAATGAATTAAAACGCCGGTGCTAGGTTTTTCAGCAAATTCACTTTTTATTGAGGCGCCAATTGCTGAAAATTCACGGTCATTTCGTTTGCGTAGTTCTATTACTTTATAAAAACAGGTTTTATTATAACCCAACTTGAGGCCTTAAGCTCTTTCAGCACATTTTGTCAAGTATTTTCTGATTTGTATTCAGCATGATGGCAGCAAGGGGAAGGGGATGCAGTGAAGACTGGGATCCCATGAGAGACGACTATGACAACTCAACATATGACCGGCAATATCCAGATGATAATTCGAGGTAGGTTTGTCAAATATATTGCTGTAGGTAGCTGCTAGATAATTTCTTAAGAAAATAATAGTTGCCATCTCATTAATATTAAAAACTGCAATGCATGGTTAAGATGTAATGAAGAAATAAAACTATCTATGCATTTATTCACACAAGCAGTATAGCAGAGGTAGCTGAAACCGCAAAGATAAGCAAATACAGTGGTCTCGGTGCCGAATATAATTTCGTCCCTTTCGGTGTCGAGACCCTTGGTCCGTGGGGCCCAGGAGCACTAAGCCTCTTCAAAAAAAATTCAAAGAGGCTTATTGATGCCACCGGTGACCGAAGAGCTGCGAGCATTTTCGGCACAATGCCGCAGGGGCCTTTTTTAGATATAGTTTAGTTTTTAATTTAGTTTGTAATATCTAGTATTTTAGTTAAGTTATTTTTTGGATTTTTTTCATATTTGATAAATCATTTCATCATAAAAAAAAAGTAGTATAATTAACGGCCCAGCCTGCAGCCCAGTGTCCTTCATATAACACTTATTGTAATTTGATATTGAAAACTTTTAAGTGACTAATAAGTTCATGTTCATAAAACAAACATTTGACTTGGGCTGCAGGAGAGACAACTCTGATACTGGCAAAGTGTGTTGGGCCAGGCCCTCTTGGAAAAAAAAACTTCCCTCCTCTTTTTACTCCAGCTTCATTGTTGTAGTTTAGGCTATGCATTGCCTGTCTGTCAGTCATATTACTTTTTAGGGTTCCGTACCCAAAGGGTGCCAACGGGACCCTATTACTGAGACTCCGCTGTCTGTCTGTCTGTCTGTCTGTCTGTCTGTCTGTCTGTCTGTCTGTCTGTCTGTCCGTCTGTCACGGGGCTCTATCTCTTGAGCCGTAATAGCTAGGCACTTGAAATTTTCACAGATTATGTATTACAGTGGCCGCTACAACAACAAATACTAAAAATAAAATAAAGTTAAAAATTAAGGGGGGTCTTCATACAAGAAACGTGTTTCATTCAGCGGTTTTTGGTTGCTAGGCTGCTAACATTCGGCCGTCAGTTGCTAGGGGCAACGCGAGTGACCCTATGTTGTTTTTAATGTTTAACTACTTATTAATTTGTGATTTTATTAGCGCTATTTTATAAAACCTTCGATAGTATAATAATTATCTCTAAGGCCGTGGTTTATTTTTGTGTGCAGCATTAAGACTAAATAACAATTTATGATCCACAAACCTCCGACACACACTACACACACTTCACAAAATCCGACTTCAATAAAGCACTCACAGCCGCTATCTTTAATGTTTTTTACACTAAAAAATGTCCGTTATAATTTATACTAAGTAACAATATTTATTTACAAGGTGAAAATTTAAAATCAGGTTATGATTAATTCACTAATAATAATAAGTACGCGCCGTGCGTCGGCCG
Source organism: Choristoneura rosaceana (assembly GCA_037349165.1). Taxonomy (NCBI): domain Eukaryota; kingdom Metazoa; phylum Arthropoda; class Insecta; order Lepidoptera; family Tortricidae; genus Choristoneura; species Choristoneura rosaceana. The sequence goes on from JAZBNJ010000050.1 coordinate 3,509,707, forward strand.
AAATTACCGCGCTAATATTTTTTTTCAATTGTACATTTTTTTCTGGCGCGAGCATGGCATAAGTCTGAAGCGCTATTCAGCCTACTACAGGGCGACAGCCAAAGAGGATGAGAATTTAAAATTATTATTTATTCAAAATACTTGCACCTAGTCCTAGTGCTTACATTTTGGTGACATGTTTTTATTAACTAGTAATGTAACTAGTTGTTTGTTGGGGTGGAATTAATATTTCAACTTAAATTTGAAGTGGCTATCTTCAACCGATTTAGCTGAAATTTTTGCGTGCATGTTTTTTTTTATTCGACTGGAAAGCAAACGAGCAAGTGGGTCTCCTGGTGGTAAGAGATCACCACCGCCCATAAACATCTGCAACATCAGGGGTATTGCAGATGCGTTGCCAACCTAGAGGCCTAAGTTGGAATACCTCAAGTTCCAGTAATTTCACCGGCTGTCTTACTCTGCCGAAACACAACAGTGCAAGCACTGCTGCTTCACGGCAGGATTAGCGAGCAAGATGGTGGTAGCAATCCGGGCGGACCTTGCACAAGGTCCTAGTCCTACCACCTGCAGGATGACATGTGTATAAATCCGATGGCAATGCAATATTATTATGACGTTGAGCTGATCTGATGATGAAATTAGACGTTGGCCATAGGAACTCTGTAATAAAACGACACGACCGCATCCTACGGAACCCTATATGCGCGAGTTGTTCGCACTCGCACTTGACCGATTTTTTTTTTATAGTATAGATCACATAATTAAATTCATGTGCCAAAATATGATATTTATAACATTCAGTAAAATACACATAAATAATAGAGACAATGACATGTTTCTGTTTTTTTTTTACTACTCAATCAGACCAGGGATTGTTCAATCATCAAAATTGTAAGTATTTTCATATGATACTTGGGTATTTTTTTTAATTAATGGCTTCCGTCCAGTGGGTCAATTTTGCCAGTTGGGTAATTTTTGGTATTATTTATGGTTACTTGTCAACCTTTCTTAAGATTATTTAAGATTATTACGTCTAAGTCTGTTAAAATACTTAAGGGTGAGAGAAAGAGACAGAGTTAGAGAGGGAACTACTTATCAAGAACCATTGCTTTGCAGTTTGATCAGTACATAATCCTACTTCTACTAATATTATTAATATGAGAAAGTTTGCGAGTGAGTGAATATGTTTGTTACTTCTTCACGCTGAAACGGCTGGACAAATTAATGAAATTTGGCAAAAAGTTTTATAACCTGGATTAAAACATAGGATAGTTTTTATCCCGATATTCCCAAGGGATAGGGATAAAATCTCGAAATAACAACCGCTAGGCTTAGAGTAATTAAATTTGGTATGTAGGTAGCTGGATGTCTGGAATAATACATAGGCTACTTTTTATTCCGATATTCTCATGGGATAGGGATAAAATCTTGAAATTTCAACTGCTGGGTTTTGAGTCATGAAATTATGTTTTGTTTTTAACACAACCTCTATGAAGATCACGATTTAAATTTTGGAATTTCCTGGGGAAATTTTGTAAAATCCCGGAATTTCAATTGTAACTACCAGATCGAATAGTTTACGCGTGCGAAGCCGCGGGTAAAGGCTAGTTGTATAATAAAATGATGAATAAAAATGGTTGTATAAAATAACTTGAAATTAAATGCCTTATTTATTCCAGTAACCTTGTCAACCTGGACCATTGCCGACTTTACATAACAAATATCCCCAAAGGCTTGAACAATGAAGGCATCCAGACTGTCTTCTCCAAGTATGGTACTCTGACTGAAGCATTTGTAAGTGGAAACCCCGAGAAGCGGTATGGCTTAGTGTCATTTGAAACACCAGGGTAAGTGAAGTTTTTTTGTTTTCTATAAAACTGACCAAAAATACCTGCCAGTCAATATACCACAAACGGGACTTATCACGCTATTTTTAACAAGTAATATTTACCTCGACGTTTCGGCAACATTGCAGTTGCCGTGGTCACGAGTAGACTGAAATTTGGGGTGTCAAGTCCGCCTAGCAGCGCGAGTTCTTCGAACTACCCGCACTTGATCACTAATAGTACCGGCACTCGTATCACGAACTACCCGCACTTGGTCATTTTTATCAGTCACCCCATCACACTGACACACAACACTAACAACGTCCGATCGTCCCTCCGAACATTCATCCCGACGCCGACACTTATTAATAACAGGATTCCAAAAAGATGAAAGCTTATACCCATCGTCCCGGTTGAAATTCTTATGCTTTTTATTTCAACTGCTTCACGTACCATTCTTGAGTAAAAATGACGTTCTGTGGACAGAATTTTGGGATTGTGAAGCTCAATCCAGTGGTTTGGTCCCAAAATTCTGTCCACAGAACGTCATTTTTACTCAAGAATGGTACGTGAAGCAGTTGAAATAAAAAAGCATAAGAATTTCAACCGGGACGATGGGTATAAGCTTTCATCTTCGTGGAATCCTGTTATTAATAAGTGTCGGCGTCGGGATGAATGTTCGGAGGGACGATCGGACGTTGTTAGTGTTGTGTGTCGGTGTGATGGGGTGACTAATAAAAATGACCAAGTGCGGGTAGTTCGTGATACGAGTGCCGGTACTATTAGTGATCAAGTGCGGGTAGTTCGAAGAACTCGCGCTGCTAGGCGGACTTGACACCCCACATTTCAGTCTACTCGTGACCACGGCAACTGCAATGTTGCCGAAACGTCGAGGTAAATATTACTTGTTAAAACTAGCGTGATAAGTCCCGTTTGTGGTATATTGACTATGAGTGAGCATCACGAAAGTTTAAAACGTTATAATACCTGCCAGTCCAAAAAATGGCCTAAAACTCAAATGTACTTATATCATGGGCTTCATATTGTTTATCAAAGCAAAGTTTTTTTTTTAGGGAGGCTAAACTTGCCATGATGAAACTGAATCGAACTGAGCCACTACGACTAAGTATAAGCATAGCCCATAAGGTAAGTGTTAACTGATTTACTTCTGAGTGTTACGTTCATAAATGTTTTTTGAAATCATGACTAGAGATGAAACGGATAGTGGTTTGGCCGGATACCGGATACCGGATATTCGGCGGGACCGTTGGCCGGATAGCCAGATATCCGGCCACCGGATATTCGGCCTAGTCTTACGTACAATTAAATTAAGGTGATTCGAACATACGCATGACACTCCATGCAGGTTGCAACTTGCAACTTGTAGAGTATAATTAATTAACTTAGGGGCTGTTTCACCAGCCACTGTTTAATTTTAACTGACGAACAAATATGACTGAATAGACGCGAGACGGTATCACATTTATCCGTCATTTAAAATTCATCGAAACATGCCCTTAGAATAATAAACTGATGTCAATAATTGATAAACTCATAAATAAATACCAGGTTTTAATCATAACTATAAATGAACTAAAATAATTTCTTTGCTCACCCGCGACCTTAAGATAGCTAAGTCTATGCAAATTATGCGTGTTCATGCAGTTCCTCCACCTCCACACTGTACGAACACACACAAATTACACAAACCCATCTATCACCACCACCACAACTCACTGACGCGTTTCGAACTCAACCAGAGCTCATCCTCAGAGTGACACAACCGTACACCATGCTACCAGTTGTTAGACTAACAAACCACCACCACTGTTTTAATTTGTCAAGCAAAACAAAAAACTACCCGCAAAATATTAATATTATTTTTTATATATTATTATTTTTTTTTTGAAGTTGAGTTCGAAACGCGTCAGTGAGTTGTGGTGGTGGTGATAGATGGGTTTGTGTAATTTGTGTGTGTTCGTACAGTGTGGAGGTGGAGGAACTGCATGAACACGCATAATTTGCATAGACTTAGCTATCTTAAGGTCGCGGGTGAGCAAAGAAATTATTTTAGTTCATTGATATGGACCTCCGCAAAGTAACGCCTGATTCAATAAATTATTCATAACTATAAGTTTTTTACCACCCGGTATCCGGCCGGATAGTACGCAACTATCCGGTATTCGGCCGAATAGTAAAATAGTGGCCGGATAGGCCAGATACCAGATACTGGCCGGATATCCGTTGCATCTCTAATCATGACTCGCCATGTTATTTGAAATCATGACTCGCCATGATTTTTCAAAATGTTTGTAGATATACGTAGTTGACAATTGTGGCTGGCTTATCAAGTAATTTGTTTGATAGTTGTGTCTCCGTGAGAAGTGGGAAAAAAATGAAGCGAAAAAAAAACACTTTTTTTTTTTCATCCAAGTTCAAGTATATGAATGTCTGTAAAAATATGTTTTATGAACCACATTTTATGCTCCTTAACTCTGAATTTATTTGGTTACTCTCGCTTGTTTGGTTTAGCTAAAATAACAGTTTAAAAATTACCTTGATTTTTTTACATTCTCGTGAATAAGTGAAACAAAAGAAGATCGAAGGCTGATATTACGCATACAGTGTTTTTAGATCCTGCCACTACTGCACCTCGAAACTACAACCAAATCCCTTGCGGGGGGCCACTCTTGTTAGCTTAGCCTGCTAGACCCTTTATGGTTTGTCAAGTGCAGTCAGCAACAAAAGTAGCAGATCAAGTTTTTACACTCTTGCATTGACACATTGAGAATCTTGCATGGCGTTTATTACGTGGTTGTATAAGTACCCGATAATAACTGATGATATTAAAGATTTAATCTTGGAACGAACTACTTTAAAAGACAAGAGAACACTGAGAACTGAACAAGAAAGAAAAAGACTGAAATTGCTATACCCAAAAATCAAGAACAAAATTAAAAGAAATAAACTACACCGCAGAATGAAAATTATCAAGGAGGAACTAGAGAAAAGAAGCTCTGCAAAACGAGCAAACAAAAAGCTTAAACAGTTTAAACTTTGGATACCATCTTTAATGAATGAAGCTCGACACGCACATACAAATCGAAAGGACATCTTAAAAATAGCAACAAACTTTTATCAAAAGCTCTACCAGTCTCAATCGAACACAGAGATTAGAACACATACAGGGTCTGCAGGGGAAGTACCATCTCTACTGCAGAGTGAAGTACGATACGCTATCAACTCCCTAAAAACAATGAAGAGCCCAGGCCAAGATGGCATAACTAATGACATCATCAAAGCTATACAAGAACCGCTAACGCCGATACTGACAGAACTATTCAATAAAATTATCCATGAAGAAACCATTCCAGAGGATTGGGAAACTTCAATAATTACACTTTTATATAAAAAAGGCGACCCGCTGAATTTCAATAACTACCGCCCTATAAGCCTCTTGCAGTCAATATGTAAACTATTTACAAACATTATACTGAATAGAATCAAGCAAACCCTGGACTTCGAACAGCCAATCGAACAGGCAGGTTTTCGGCGTAACTACTCCACAGTGGACCATATCTTCACACTGCAGCAAGTAATTGAAAAATACAGAGAATACGGGAAAGAACTCTACCTAGCATTTGTAGACTACTCCAAAGCCTTTGATTCGATCTCTCATCAAATTCTCTGGAAAGCGCTAAAAGAGCAGGGTGTTCATGCTAAATATATAAATATATTACAAGAAATATACAAGAAAAGCAAGGCCGTAGTTAAGCTAGAAAGAAATGGAGATAACTTCGAGATCAAACGAGGGGTAAAACAAGGAGACCCTATTTCACCAAATCTGTTCACTGCTCTGATGGAGTATATCTTTAGAAGGCTAAACTGGGACCAGTGCGGGATTAAAATAAACGGTAAACTGTTAAGCCATTTGCGTTTCGCCGACGACATTGTTCTGATGACAGAGAGCCACCTAGAGCTCCAATTCATGCTTCAAACCTTGGACCATCAAAGTAGAGAATGCGGATTACAAATGAACCCTGATAAAACTCGAATAATGACCTACAGTGAACCAAAACCGGTTGTTATACAGTCGAAAACTATCGCCTACGCCGAAGACTATACATACCTGGGCCAGAATATATCGTTCAGAAAACATAAATTAGATGAAGTCGAGGAACGCATAAAGAAGGCATGGGGTGCTTACTGGTCATTAAAACACATATTCAAGTCAAAACTGGATAATAAACTTAAAAAGAAAGCGATGGATTCAGTCATCACACCGACCCTTATTTATGGGTGCCAGACTTGGTCTATAACAAATGAACTAATAAGTAAAGTACAAGTATTCCAAAGAACCGCAGAACGCAGCATGCTTGGCGTCAAACTAATGGATAAAATAAAGTGTGTTGACATCCGTAAAAAAACCAAAATTATTGATGCTGCCGAACTAATCTGTCGACTTAAATGGAGATGGGCGGGGCACATAGCGCGAACAAAAGATGGGCGCTGGAGCGAACAAATGCTGCACTGGTACCCGCGTGAAGGGCGGAGGGCACGGGGTCGCCCGCGGCGCTGCTGGCGGGACGACATTGTGACTGTGGCTGTGTCGCCTGGACGAGACTTGCCGCAGATAGAAATACATGGCACAAGATGGAGGAGGCCTATGTCCACAAATGGACATCCCAATAAATATAGATGTATAGATAAAACAAAATAAATGTTAATAATTAAATCAAATACATATTAATGCATGGAAAATTTAATGATGATTAATGTAATATTTATTGGAATAAATGGCTCTATTATTATTATTATTATCTTTATTTATTTTTATTCTTAGGATTAGGTTTTTATAATAGTTATAAAAAGTAAAATACAGAAAAGTACATACAAAATAAAAAAAATATAAAAACCTAACCTAGTTTGCCACCGGTAACGGGGCAGGGCCCAAGTTATCGGTGGTCAGGGCCGCAGAGTGAGGAACCTCCGGACGATGCGTGCCGTATCCAGAAGTACCGCCTTCTGTATCTGGCCCTTGATCCAGCCATCTAGCGAGAGTCTCTTGAGATGTTGGTCGAGGCTCTTCGCTATTAGACCGTTTGCCGAAACGACTATCGGGACAATGATCGTCGAGTCAACATCCCACATAGCAGTCACCTCATGAGCCAAGTCAAGGTACTTGCTGAGTTTGTCCTTCTCGGCCTTCACGAGGTTCTCGTCATGCGGGATGGTGATGTCGATGAGCATTGTCTGGCGGTTTGATCGATCTGTCAGCACGATATCAGGCTTATTGGCTACAATAGTCCTGTCCGTGATGACAGATCGATCCCAATAGAGCGTGGCACGACCATTTTCGAGAACTGGCGCAGGGACATACCTATAATACGGCACCTCAGAGTGTACAAGGTCGTATCGAAGAGCAAGTTGCTGGTGGATAATCCTGGCTACTAAGTTATGTCTGTGCAAATACTCACCGTTAGCAAGATGAGAAAGAATGCCTGAGTGACTCCCCAGGACGGCGGCATGCCCGACAAATGTCGACCGTACCGTCCTTCAGGATATACCTCCGGTAGTTGTTCGTCATGATAACTTCGTCAGCAATTGCACACACAAAACTCTCGGTTTCCCCAAAGAGGTCCCCGAAACGTAACCAGGTCACCGACGCGAGAAGGTCTACATCAGGTCCTATTAGGGCCTTGTAGAACCGCCCGTGTAGCTCCTTGCTCTTCCATACGTTCTTGCGATCTTCCGTGCTCATTACCATAGGTCTGCGCCAATTTTCGTTTGCCAAGGATAGCGGGGTGAGGTGTCTGTCTACTGCCACAACATCGCGATGCATCCCACACTCGTTGTTAAGGAAATAATCCCTAAGTCTGCATACCTCGCGGTTGTGGAGATTTTTGGCATTTAGAAAGCCGCGACCTCCACATTTCCGTGGGATGTACAGCCTCATGACAGACGAACGTGGGTGTAGCATGCGATGGGTAGTAAGTAGTAGGCGGACCCTCCGGTCCAGGGCCTCCAGTTCAGTCTGAGTCCACCTTAGTATGCCAAAGGAGTATGTAAGCAGGGGCATCACCCAGGCGTTAAAGGCGCGCACCTTATTACCACCCGACAAAAGACTGTTATTATTATTATTATTATAAGTACAAATAAATAAATATTAATAATAGAGTGATCAAGACATGGAACAAACTACCAGAACATGTAGTCTCAGCACTGAATGTTAACCAATTTTAGAACCGACTAGACCAACACATTAACAATAAGTACTAAGAATACTTGACCAAGAAACAGCTAGATACAGGCACCTATCAGTTGCTTGCAACTGCCTGCCTGATAATTTATATAATAATAATTAATACGAAAGTGTATACTTTTGATGCTGACTGTACCGTATCAAGTGGAGATTTTTTTCCTTAGGCCAAAAATCAACAAAGGGACAGCCGCGACCGCGTTACAAGTGGTCAAAGGGATCGGGATTCACGCAGCTACAGGGAAGACTCTGGCAGCGTTGCGAGTCGATCTAATAATAATATAAGGTATATAAACTCAATTATAATTTGTTTATACCTAAAATAACTACTTATAAAATAAAATTATCAAGTCTGCACAAAACCCCCCAACTGAAAACACCTAAGTATGCACTGCTCCCCGCCTTCCCCTTCCTGTATACTTATGTACTTATTGACTCGAATAAAATGTTGTAGTACCTACCTTGAGACATTTTCACAATGAAACCGAACTGATTCTAAGGACATCTTGTAGGCTTTTTAAATCGCGATTTAAGGCTTAAACTGTCAGTTTTTGTATGGATCTGACAGGACTTAAGACCACTTAAACCTAGTTTAAAAAGCCTGCAAGTGGACGTAAATACTACACACCACATAATTTTCAAATGCGCCAATCCGTTATGCTGTTCACCGGTCCAAAGTAATACAATACAATACAATAACTCTTTATTGCACACCAAAATATAGCAAAAAATAATCATGACATTTAAATCAAAGAAAGTAATAGATAGTGTTGACAGGTCTATGGTGTTGACACGGCATAATAATGCTAAATATGCTCCATCCATAGCCATGCTGCAAAAAAATAAAGATAAGAGCTACCAATCAACACCGTTCAGCGCCGCCATAACAAGTTGGTCCTTCATACCAACCAATAAGGGCTCTTTGTTTAAAGGAAGTAATTTCTCATTCGCTCGCAGCGCTGCAGCGCTTTTGTTTGGACTTCATGATTTCCGGTATTATGGCCGTCTTCTTGTGATAACAGCGCGTTGTGCTTACTTAAGCTGCAAGGCAAGTTTGAAGTTTCCTCGTGCAAGTTGTACTTGAAATTCGAACCAACGATTGTGCTTAGTTATCGTTGAAGAAATTATCCTTGTGTTCAGTTCTTTATTGTGTCTTCGTTGGTCAAATTCGGTGAAGAGACAAATAACTACGAAGTGTTTACCGCGTCATGCTTTTGAACAAGTATTTTTCGTCGATCGAACCAGTTGAAGCTGAGAAGTAAGTTAAGTTGATAGAATTGTAAACAACAGGTATTTTGTTTACGTTGTAAAAATCATTCGCAAGAATTATTGGTTTCTTTCAATTTTATGACATTCCTTTGTATAGAAAGTAAATAATTGCGTGAGAATTTGTATATATCATTTACAAATTCTTGTTCATTCCGTTTTATAAATGTGATGATGACGCAGAAGTGGACAAATTTAAGTTCTTTTTTCTGTTGATAATTAAAATAAAATGAATGTCGAATCTTCTTCATCTTGAAGTTTTAGATTTACTTACAGAGAATGCACTGTCTGGTTACCTACTTGCATTTTATTTAACCTCGGACTAATCTAAAGTTTATTAGTTGATGGTTTAGACTATCGAAAAATGCGTTATAGTTTGCGAGGGACAGAGGCGCAATGTTTTTACTTGTTGATAAAATGGCCAGAGATAATCTCTTAAAAAAAACGCAGATCGGATGGTAACAGGAGAAACGACTTTTTATCTTTCGTTCGTCCCACGTGCTCGTACGCAGTGTCGTACCTATTCGTATCATACAGCCTAACTTGATTGAAACTCCCAAAATAAAACAAAAGTGCGTTTTTTTCCGTACCTATAACACCTAAGAGCGAAATGACTTGATTTTTAGTACATATACCTATCAACTAATTAGTTCCCTAATTAAAATAACAAATGGTATTGTAAATTTTTGTAAAAATAATATTTTTGTCTATAAATATACCGGGTGACCTTAGCCTCTGGACTAATACGAATACCACGGGCTTAGCAAGATATTTAAAACTAAACTGCAAAGTATCATAACAATCGCTCCAATATTTACTGAAAAACTATCGGTTTTCAATGTATCACTTTGGAGAATTCTATGAAATCAGATGATCCTGAGACAGGTTTGTCTCAGGATGATCTGATTTCATAGAATTTTTTTCTTGTCTAATTAAGCAAATAAGTATTTTAAGATATTGCTAAGTATCAGTCTTATCCATGGTTTAATTATTTGTCCAGAGGCTAAGGTCAACTTGTATAACTTTATATAAAACATTGCAACTATTCTAAGTCACATACTCTCTACTGGAATTATGAACACTCAGTCCCAGTCAGTCAGTAAGACTGTCTCAGTCTTTGACTTTGGGCTTCTAATAGATTCTATTTCATTCCATCCTTAATCCTCTAACACATTTATTTATTCTATGCAGCCACACACACACTACAGTACAACCAGAATGTTTGTCGCATGAGACTCATTGGTCATTCATATGAGAAAGAAAAGGAAAACTGTTCTATATTTTTATTATTATAACATCAGTAATGTTATTTTTAAATTTTAGTTTGAGTGTACCTTATTGAAGGATGTCTTTTAGTAAATCATATTATAGGATATTAAATATATTGACCTGTATAACTCAGATCTTAGATCGAGTTCAGCTCAACATGTTTTGGGCTAATCCATAGCCCTTCCTCCTCGGAGCAACGTAACTCGGGGGCTGCTGCAATTCGCACATTGCATATTATAGGATATATCTAGTCCAGGGCTGCTAGCTACAGCGCAAGGTCTACAAAGTGCATCTTAAGAATCAAACTATCATTAACCTCTCATATGCTAAATAAAAAAAAAACCTGCATTCTAGTCTCGTTTGTCCCAATTAACAGCGATTTTACTAATTAAAAATAAAATGGAAAAAGATAGCTTTCAATTTGGTGCAGATCTGCACTCAAGCATACAAGGGGTTAAACAACAATTTGTTTCCTCTCAAAAATGACACTATATGATTATGAAAGAAAGAAAGAAGAAAAACTTAAAAGATATTGCACTCTAGTTTCATTTGTTTTAATGACTACAAATTCTGCTGTTTTATTTTAAAGTATAGCCTTCAATTTGGCAGGGATCCTTGTCATATACAGACACGAGATTAAACAAATTAACAGTTTCAATAAAATTCTGCAGGAAACAGGAAGATTTGGCGAACGGTGATAACATGGAAGACCTGATTGACAATGATGCTATGGTTGTGGTAAGTAATTGGCATTCATTTAGAAGACCTATCCGTGATTGTATAGTTGACCAAGAAAGTGCTTTAGCTACTTCAGAAATTCGCAGCAAATGCTGAGTCCGCTCCTTTTGCCACAAAAAACTGCCGAAAATTTTCGAAATGTTTAAATATTTTTTTATTATTATTTTTTTTGTGGCAATAAATGATTTCTTTCTTTATTAAACATTAAATAAAACTGATTGTCATATTGACTTTGAAAAGAAAATAGCCTTTGACATTTTAAGCACTACAAATGAAGATTGGTTTTTTGGAATCTTTTTGTATTTTTTATTTCAATTCCAAATTTTTACTTTTACGGTCATCCGTAAAACCTATGATCTGTCCCATAATTCGAGATAATAAAATGACGTTTCATGTGTTACCTGTTTTTTCCGTCTCATAAATAGTGATGTGCCGCAACCGGTAATCACCGAAAGATTTTGTAGGTACCTGTGTACCAATATATGTATGTCATAAAATATTAAGATATGAACGGATCCGTGATGTAATAACATGTAGGACACTTAGGACATTCTAGAAAAGGCAAAATAGGTCTAATAAAAATGCGACAGTTTTGGAGATATTTCGACTTTTTATAGATGTTGATGTTTAAGTTTCAATTAAATTCTAAGTAAGATCATTGCCATAAGAAGCTGAAAATATACTTAATAGGTGTTCCCTTCTTTCACAGACAGAATTTTCGTAGAATTTCGTTTCGCAGAAAATATTTCATAATATTTGCTCTTCGTATGTTTACTTGGAATATTATTGTTTTAACGACTATTAACTTGAATGGAACATATTTAATAGAAAAACTATTCAATGAATTTTGTAATCTCATTTAATTTTTTATCAAACTTATCAAATTGTAGAATTATTTCCATTTCATTCATTCATATATCCATTTATTCGTGTCATGCGGTCCCTCTCGCTCTCGTATTAAATAGTGTAAGTGTGAGAGACCGCACGACACGAACGTCGAGTAGTAGACCTGCAACGACCCCCTCCGAAACGACTCGTTATCGTTATGTACTAGAAATGTAGTTTAGGTTAGGTTAGAACTGAGACCACATCAGAAAACGAATTTCATGTTTTTCTTGATAGTAATTTTTACATTAACTAAATAATATGAGAATAATGAATATTTGATTTCTTATTCTATGATGTGAATATCTAAATAAAAAATTATATTTCTAACAAAAAACAATGGTTTAAATTTCTTCAAAATAAATTTTCTGCGTATTGATTATTCTATGAAACGACAATTATGAGAAAAAATATCTGTACTATTATAGCGGCTTTTGTGGTCCAGTAAAATTATGTTTAATACACAGGGGTAATAAAAAAAAAAACAGTTTTAATTGTCATGTCTAACGTTCATGTAGTGCCAACTCCCGTAATAGTCGGAAGCTCTGCGGTCGAAGTTGTTGACGACTATGTATACCTAGGACAGACGGTCCAGTTAGGTAAGTCCAACTTCGAGAAAGAGATCACTCGTCGAATCCGACTCGGCTGGGCAGCGTTCGGGAAGCTTCGCAGTGTCTTTTCATCCAAATTACCGCAGTGTTTGAAGTCATAAGTCTTTGACCAGTGTGTGTTGCCAGTGATGACATACGGATCTAAGACGTGGGCGCTAACGACGGGCCTCATAAGGAAGCTCAAAGTCACTCAAAGGGCTATGGAGAGGGCTATGCTCGGGGTTTCTCTGCGGGATAGAATCAGAAATGATGATATCCGCAGTAGAACTAAGGTTACTGACATAGCCCGAAGAATTGCGAAACTGAAGTGGCAGTGGGCGGGGCACATTGCACGCAGGACTGATGGCCGCTGGGGTCAGAAGGTTCTCGAATGGCGTCCGCGGACCGGGAGACGAGCTGTCGGTAGGCCTCCAACTTCGAACTTCGTATGTTGCCGTCCCGCTGACGCTTTTCTCATTCAATACTCGAGTAAAAGGGACGCTGCCATACGGACTTCGTTTTTCTAGTTTTGTAGTAGCATAGTTTACTATGGTAGTAGCCTCTCTGTATTATATTTTTTTACGTTGGCACTAAGTGATGAACACTGTATTTTACCTGTTTTGTACAGTCAGCTGCAGAGAAAGGGTAGTATGGATACCGCCGTTACAGGGGGGTACCTTTTCTCTGCAGCTGACTGTACCTGTGCTTAGATTTTATCACTTTATCGTAAAAGTGTAGGTATTTATATTTTTAAAATAGTAAGTAGTATATTGAATACTTTAATGTTATTTTTGCTATCGTAAAATATACATTTTTATCGGTTATTTACGAAACCGGAATCACGGAGCCGCACTGTTCGTTTTATGCTGGCCACATTATTTTTACGTTTGACATTTCAGACTGTCATTTTATTATCTCGAATCGAATTATGGGACAGACTATAAATTGAAAATACAAACTGAAATATACATGCACAGAAAAACCAGAAAAATAAGACCAGCACTGGGAAAACAAATGACTGAATGAATGAATGGCACTACAAATGACTCTAAACCAATTTCTTGCTTTCCTATAGTAAAAAAACATGGTAAATGCCATATCTCTTGTCTCCCATAAACAAATATAAAACCTGTAATTTTGATGCTTTTTAACCATTTCAATCAAGAAGTAGCAGGCACCCTACCCTAAATTAACTTTATTGGCCAGGGTCTGAACAGCTCCCTGGATCCGGACACCAGTCTGGAGCTGGAGAACCTCCGCTTGGAACACCTGAAGCTGCAGGAGGCGCAAGTGCTGTGCAAGCATCGCATGCTGCTACTGAAGCAGGCGGAGAAGAAGTCTGTGAGTACCTTTAGCGTTATTCCATCTCTGTCTTCTTGTACCTTTCACCAGGTACAGTCTCCAGCACTAATATCTGACATAATAAAGCGTGCATAAATCGAATCTGATATCATCCCAGCCTATAGGTATACGTCCCACTGCTAGGCACAGGCCTCCTCTCAGAACAAGAGAGCTTGGGCCATTGTTCCCACGTGGGCCCAGTGCGGATTAGGAACTAACTTCACACGCACCATTGAATTGCTTCGCAGGTTTGTGCAGGTTTCCTCACGATGTTTTCCTTCACCGCCAAGCTCATGGTTTTCGAAAAACTCAGAGGTGCGAGCCGGGTTTTGAACCTACGGCCCTCTGCTTGAGAGGCGATAGGTCAAACCACTAAGCCACCGCGGCTTCTCTAAATCTGATATGGCTAACTCTATTTCTAGAACCAGTATGATGTGTCTGTTAGATATTTTGACATGCTCTGCTGTGGCAGATATTAATGCAATATTTGCCACAGTGGAGCATCCAAAAATATCTGACCCATCCTACCGAACCTAGAAATAGCCGTATCAAATATTTATGCACTGTTACAGAATATTAGTGCTAAAGATTTTACAGCCCATGGCACATAGTGTAAAGCTGTTTATTTTATTACATTTCTTTAAGTTTCGTTCAGCGTAAAAATGGCTTTCTTATGGTTTTATTTTTCTTTTTGTGTGGCATCAGCAATACAGTTACTTGCTCTGGCTACTTACTACATCAATATATTTGTTTTTTTTTTATTCCAGTCTTCGACCAGCCGATGCATTTTGCCTAATGGACGTATCGTGGTGCGGAACGTCGAGAAGTAAGTTTAATTAGATATGGATTGAGGTAGACTTAAAATAACAATGTAAACCCCAGCCGGCTGGTATTGGAAACCTGGAGATAGACACGTTATATACGTACGTACATATATGAGCTCTGTCTACAATAAACTTTTTTTTTTATAAGAGCATAAATAAATGATTTGTATTTGTGCAAAGGTGATGGGAATAGTTCATTCTAGTATTTTCAGGAACTAAGTAAATAATTTTTTATAGTATTAAGTACAGTCAGCAGCAAAAGTGGATGAGCGGGGATCTACCAGTTATGTTTTTTACAAGCTTTTGTTTAGTTTTACCTGTCCCATTGTCTGTATGTCTGTCTGTAATCAAATCTTGCAAGCTAAATTCCACCAACTTCCAGTAGTTGGATTGACTTGAAATTTGGTATACTTGTGTAAATTACGTAACAATACAGTAATCTGGTAGTGACATTTTGCCAGGATCGTCTCCACAGGACGTAACTCTTCAACGGTTATTGGCATCGACTTAGAAATTTGGTATGCAAATGTAGTTTGGGTGACAATACAAGTACAAGGACAACAAAAAGTACAGTCAGAAAAAAACTTGTATTAGAAATGATTTTTTTACCAAAAATTTATTTTATCCGCAGATCAGAGGCGGGTCGTGATGGTGATGCTAGTTTCGGAACGGGCGCTGGCGATTCGGTAAGTTTAATCCCTTGGCATTTTATACGAGCAAAGCATAAGTTTCATAAAGCATTTTTTTCGCTATTTTTATATTTATTTTTACGGTTCATTAACACTAATTTTCTTAAATATATCGTTACTAGAACACATTAAAAAAAAAAGGATAGGCTGGGTCTGGGAATTGAACCAGGGTTTTCTTTATTTCATGCGTGCTTCACAATAAATACTGTATCGTCAGATGTAACATAGCGGCCAAGGTAGCCAAATATATTGCAACACTCTGTTAAGCCCTTAAGGCGGGGACACACGGAGCGGTGCGGCACAGACCGTGCGTCTGCGTGGGGAGGCGAATGTGCTGCGGATCACCCATCCACTATTATCTTTGTACAATGTTTGAGCAAATAAATAACTGATTACTGAGCTCTCTTGAAGAAGAACTATTTCTTGTTATTCTGTCCCATCAGCGGGGGACAAAAGTAGTACAGTATGTTAGAAGAAATGTGTCACATTATACTAACATGCTTTTTAGATGACCAATCATAATACTACCACAAAACTGAACGTTTGTCATGTTTTAATCCTATAAACTTAAGATTTAAAGAGTGACTCAGGAGACCGTAACTATAGCAACGAGTGACAAGAGAAAGTTGATTGACCCTGTTCTAAAATGGACTCCGCGGCGATTTGTTCGTTTTTAACATCGACATAAGTAATCAAGATATTAGGGTCATGTCGGTCATGTCATCCATGTTTGTTTCGGCAAAATATCGTTTGTGCGGTACCGCTCATCCGCGCGGCGCACCGGTCAAGCGGCAACGTACGCCGACTCTCGGCGGATTACCTACACGATAAAAAAAACGCTCAACTGCATGCCGACGCGGTAAGCGGTGCCGCTCGCGCTCGTGTGATCCTCCCCTAAGACAACAGCTAACTGCGCGTTTGCCGCGAATTAATGTGATGAGGGAGCGTTCAAGTATTACCTAACGTAATTTCGGGGAGGGGGGGGGGGGTCTTGTAATACGTTACGGTGCGTTACAGGGGCGGGAGGGGGCTCCAACAACGCGTCACGCCACAGTTTTTTTGTAACAAGTAGGATAGTATAATGCCCTCAAAAGTGGGAAATTCGCATCATTAGTTGTTGTTCTGGGCCTGAAACGCTCTCATGCCGAGTTGCTAGTGTGACTGCCAAAAAATGACAACTTCTTCGGAAAACGGATAAAGAAAAGCTAAAAGTAAATATAAGAAATGGTCATTTTGGTGCTTTATTCGTAGTTTTGGTGTTACGCAACATTTAGAAGGGGGGGAGGGGGGTTAAAATCTCCAAAAATTGCGTTACGTATTAATTGAACGGCCCCTGAGATGAGGCTGTAAATTTTGTTTTTCACACGTTAAGCATAAAGGCGGGTTGCTAGATATTCTGCTTTATTTTGTCTGCATGGCCATTATTTTTTTGTTGCTTTGTCTATTTTACATTAAGTATGACTGAATACATTAGGTTTACTCGTCAATTACTTGCTTATCCCGCTTTTGAAAAGGCGAAAAATGCTCTATGGCAGCTGGTTTAAATTTTGACATAGACAGTTTTAGAACTTTTCTCTTTTTAAATTTGGTGTTTCTGGATGACAGTTACGCTACTGACGGTTATATTCAAATGGTCGCCTTCTAAATTACTGTGCGTTGAACATTAAATATCGGGTTTAGGAAAGTGGGCTTTATTTTGCCATTTTGAGGTGATAAAGGGTCCTTGAGGCTGCTCTCGATCAAATTCGGCCGAAAGAGCGGTACGTGCGAAAGATAGTCAGGGATTGAACAAATCCTCATAACGGGTATGGATAACTCCACAAATTTAATTTTACACCCGGCGGGCGTGTTTTTCTGTTATTTACAAGTTATGATTAATTTAAAGTTTTCATACATTATTAATTGCCTGCTTGTTTCTATAAATGTACTGATCCGTCTGTTGAAGTAAACTTAAATCGATAAAAACTGCAAATCCAAGTCTATTTTGCTCAGATTGTAACAAATGAATTGGTCACAGCTTATGGATTTGATTACTTACTAAATTTCTCTTAGAAATGATAACATCCATCCATCCATCCATCAACGATTGCGCTTACTAACTATATTTCAATGACTTAAATATCATTGGACAATTGACACTAATTGACTTTCGCAAACTAAGCAAAGCTTGTACAATGGGTACTAGGAAACTAATAAACACACCTTGTGTAGATAACATACATATTATTAAACATCCAAGACCCTAGAACAAACATTCGTATTATTCATACAAATATCTGCCCCTACCGATGATTGAACTCGGGAACTGAAGCTTCATAGTCAGGTCCTCTAACCACTTAGCGATCCGGTCGTCACATGTTTACCGATTGGTTAATACGTACAGTCACCAGCTTTAATATCTGCCATAGCGGAACCTGCAAAAATATCTGACACGTCCTTCCGGCTCTAGAAATAGAGTCGTATCAGATATTTATGCACACTTGTTGTGTCAGATATTGGTGCTGGTGACTGTACACCTTCAGTCACCTTCGTGTTATGCTTCCGAAATTTGAATCTCGCAGTGAACCTGCCCGTAAATGCCTAGAATAATCGTGTGTTTTTGAGTGCGAGTGAAATGTACAATGCGTGTTATCCTCAAATTATGCAGTGTACAAGTTTTGATTCTAGAGGTTGAGGTTCTATCTGAAGGTCTAAATTTTCCGCGGCTCCTATCCTGTGCATGGCTTGGTCTGGAATCCTGCAGTACTGGAAGCGTCACGTAGCTAGTACTGTTAATATCGTTTTATCGATACCGGCCAATTTTTCAACAGAACGCGAGAGATACCGTGTGCAGTTGCAAGGGCAAGATCAAGTGCTCCTGGGACGGCAGTTCCGACGACGATAGCTCTACAGCGTCCACTTGCGTTCTGTACTCTGAAGATAAGAGCCGAAAGACGGGAACGATTGACAGACGGAATTCAGATAAGTCCTGTAGCAAATATACAGATAGTAGAAAATCTGAGGGTAGTAAGACAGAGTTTAGCAGCAAGATTGCAGAGAGTAAAACTACTTATAGTGAAACAGCCGGTAAAGCTACAGAGAGAACCAAGAAGTCTGATTATAGTAAGACGAGTACAAACCAGAGGATAGGAAAACATAAGTCTAAATTAGGAAGCGATATGAGTATGAAATACAGCGATTTTTACAGCGACAGTGAAGACGAGGCAGACGAGACTAACCGACTAATACAACTTAGAAATTCTGACTATCTTGATATTGTAGAAGACCCTTTGAAAATAGTTATAGCGCTAGCCGGTTACCCTAAGTCGAAGATGCGGTTAAGGCAAATGGAACTCTTCCAAAGATGCCTCGCCGAAGTAATGGATATGCAGTTCAAAGCAGGACTCATGAAGAAGACTCCAACATTCCTCGACTATTACTTGAATAGAGGTGCAATAGTTTGCATTTGCAAGGATATTGACACTAGGAACTGGATGGTTAGAATATCCCCAGGGTTACAAGAACGTATGTGTACAAACCTTATCCTTCTCAAGTCGAAAGTAAAGAGGTTATGTTTAGCTATCCTAAAGATTCCTAGCACTTGCTGGCCTGCTACAGCGCAGGACGCGTTTAAGTTGTTGCAGTATTTCAACCCCACTTTAAAGACAGAGTTATGGAAGGTGTACGCCGAGAAAAAAGTGAATGGCGTCGAATGCACTTCTTTCTTGATCGACCGGGTCTCCGGAGAAATCATTAGGGGCCCCACCTTTAAGAATATTATTGATTACGATCAGATGGAATTCGAACTCTACGGGTACACGGAAATTTACTACGAGTGCTTAGTTTCCGATATGGAGGAAGACCTGCGAAGCGTCTCGTCCAGAGTAAAACTGCTGCAGGAGTTGCGATCCCAAGGTGATACGCCTAGAAATATATCAGATTGCAGCTTACAAAAACAAACTTCTATTTCGGAGGAAAAAGAAGCAAAAACACAAGAAGAATTTTCTCAAGAAGATAATATCACTGAAAAGGAACTTGCTTCAGAATTAGAACACAATCTACAGAGTGACGTTTTGATGAAATTAAAGGATGTCAAATACATTAGTGAGAAAGATGAGGTCATTATCTGGCCGAATGAAACTAGTAATTATGGCGCAACTAATGACAAAATAGATCAAACCGATGCACAGGAATTCGGTACTGAGGATCCTTTGACTGCAACAGATTCTGCTGTTCCTGGTTCAGAGAAAACTGAATCTATAATGGAAAGTAATGAGAATTTAATCAGTAGAAGCAGTAATTTAAACATTGACAGTAATAGGGGAATAGCATATCATAGGAGAACGAATTACTTACACGTCGAACATGAATTGAAAATTGCCATAACACTAGAAGGATACCCTCAAAATAAGTTAGAGGGAACACATATAAGGAGACTGAAGCATCTTTTTAAAGAGTATTTACACAAAGATATGAAACAGCAGCGTTTTGCTAACCTCATCATTCCAAAATTCCAAGACATTTACCTGTCTAATGGAGCCGTGATATATATTTGTGATAGCCTAGAAACTAAGGATTATCTTACTGAGGTTTTACCCAAATTCATTAATTCCACTGGGTGGAAACTTACCTTTAGAGACATTAAAAGTCTAGTCCGATACACGAGAATAGTTATGCGTCTGCCAAAAGATCATGCCAATGTTGAGTCTGTTGAGATATTAACTAAACTTCAGCTGAAATATCCTGGTTTGAAACCAGATTGTTGGAAGTACTATTCTGATGTCGCGGGGAAGCAGAAAAGGCAATTCGGAGTAGATCCTGAATCACTAGAAGTTATTAAAAGACCTGACTTCGATCCTTTATATGAAGGAGAGAAGCTGAGCTTTAGAATTATCGATAGACAGAAACGTGACGTTAGTTTTGACGAGAACAACCAAGATGATAATGATGAAGAAAACGACAATAAGAAGCTAAAAGACAAAGTTCTGAAACTGTTCTACGTGCCTATCGAGGCAGACATGACGAATTATCCACTTACTAGAATCAGAACCAATCATTATTCCGACATGGTCGCTGACGATCTAAAGCTTTACGTAGGCCCGAATAATTACCCCGAATCTCGCATAGACGAGAACCTTTTCCACTCAATAAAGAAAACTTTAGAATACATCGTATACAAAGCATTTGAAGATGGAGAAGTAAATGAAATCACTATTCCGAAACTCCACGATATGTATCTATTCGACGGCGTTATTTTCGTCATATGTCAGGACATGAATACGAGGCACTGGATTGATGAAGTACTACCCCTTGCCAGTGCCAAATTGCAAATTAATCTCAAATCTACCGAGTTTCGCGGCGCTGTTGGCATCATCAGCATGGTTATAAAAACTTGCTTGGACACCGATGAAGTCATATCAATTCTACAATCCAATAACCCAAGATTGCGAACTAAATACTGGAGAACTATCAGCAAGGTACGCACAAAGACCAAATTGGACGTAGTTCTGCAGATAGACAAGCTTTCCGCACAGGTAATAAGGAGCCCTAACTTTAACCAATTCGTGGGTGCCAACCCTGTACAATTCAAACTAGGTCATCTCCAGTCTCTCATACAACATCAAACAAGCATTGAAGAAGAAGCTGTTAAAAAACAATCCAAAAAATCAAAGAAATCCAGTGATAAGCCAAAAGTTGTGATGCAAGAATCAAAATACAGTATCTCCATTTTCGAAGAGTTGAAGAGCGAACTGAAGAGAGACTATCCGGAGCTTAAGATAAACGAATGGGATGTTTTGGAAACGCATAACGTACCGCATAAAGTGGAACGCAAGAACGACAAATCGATTTTAACTGAGAAAGAAACAAAGTCTGCTGATGATAAGGTTTCCGAGCTAACTTCTGATCAAGACCCTGTAATCATAGACGCTGACACTGAATACTCAAACACAAATCCCAAATTATCTCCCACAGTGCAAGACGAAACTTGTAAAATGGTGGTGAAAATACCCAGCCAGATTCTTCCTGAGAACAAAGAAGATTTGAACCTTATTTTTGACCTGTTAGAAGACCAAAACCCTGGCTTGAATACAGAGTTATGGCATATTACTAATGATTTCGGAAACCATGAGAAAGGTAAATTTATTATTTCGATTGATAAGCAGTCGGCTAGTGTGATACGCAGTAAGAATTTTAGTCCCGTTGTAGCAGGACAGAGATTAAAGTTTCTCTTGTGAATAATTAAAATAAAAAGTTACCCTAAAACTTTACATTTGTTGTGACTAAGAAACCATTGTTTGAAAATGTTGATAGAATCGAATGTGTTTCTAATCATCTGGAAAATATCTTTAGTTAAGTTAGATTTCCTCATATCGTTAAATAACTACTTTAACACATGATAAATTAAAAAAAAAAACTGTTGTGATAGTATCTACTAACCAATTCCCTTGTTATTATTAAGTGGTTTAGTGTAAAAAATGTTCAAAATCGATTCCATATTAGTTTAAAATACCTTGAATATTTTTCTCGCATATGTTTTTTTTATATTACAGCTTAAATTTTACTGCGTCAGCTTAGTTTTAGCTCCGGTAGGAGGTTAACTTAGACATTCCTAGCTCTTGTGAGACTGAAAAAATTACAATGATCAATTATATAAGTCACTCTTGATGTAACTCACGATTATCAGGAACGGGTTAGACTGAGTTTCGATTTTTTGTAAAGATAGATAAACACTAAAGAAGTGATCGATATAAACGAACGCACTATACGGCAAACAGCGCAGTTTTAGCACACCATCTCTCTTCAAGGTATCTATTGAGAAATCTCGCACATTTTGGGACGAGTAGCTGGCGCACGTAGTCAGCTGCAGAGAAAAGGTACCCCCCTGTAACGGCGGTATCCATACTTACCGCCATACAGGGGGTACCCTTTCTCTGCAGCTAACTATACGTTAATCTTCATACAAATATGACACAATGTATTCTGGCAAATAAATACTTTTGACTTTTTTTTTTTTACAAGTGAGCAAGCTGCTTGCATGAAAATGTGCAAGCTATATGTGTATTCCCGGCCTTATAATCGTAAGTTAAACCGTTTAATTTTTGTAATTTGACATTCCTGCTTAATATCCCCAGCTAATTTTCATGTGAACATTGTAATAGTTTTTAGCATTTACATAAGTTTGTACGGTAGGTATTTTTGTTTTTGACGATACTTTAGTTGTAACTTAATTATATTTCTCGTTTTACGTGTCAATTGTTGCGTTAATGTTAATTTTGTGTGTTGTAGTGTTTTTAATAAAGTGAATGATTTTATTTGCTTTTTTTTTTTAATTTGCAGAGTAGCAAACTACTCTTTCAAAAATCGCCATCTACTGTGGGAAGTTTTCAGAGTAAATGTTATAAATAATACGCTACGTAATGCCAACATGACGGCGGTTTTAGCCTCGTCGAGTAGTTTTTAAGAATTCATGTTACATTTATTTTGTAAACGTCCCACAGCTGGTGCCACGTTTCATAATAATGGGTGGTAACAGGTTCACAATACCTCATTGCCTTGAGGCACATTGTGCCACATGGGCACATGGCCGCATGGGTAGTTTCATTGTTAATTCCATACGGCTTATGTTATGATGTTATGTGCCTCGTGGCAATGACGTATCATTAATTAATACAAAAGTTTAGAGCGTTTACTGACATCTTAATTATGAGGACGCATCGAAAGAAGGCTGGCACACTGATTCAGGACTGTGAAACTTAAATACCATAAGGGGCAACCCATTAGGTACTTCACACCAATTTGTTTTGAAAATTTTTAGTCTTGTTGTCTCACATATTGCTATGTATGTAATTTGCAATTATTTTGTTCCTGTGTGACAAACCGCCTGACCCCCCCTTCCCCTTAAAGGTCTGATAGAATTTATGGATGAGCCCTAATATATCTAACAGAAATGTTTAACCCTTTCGTTCCGGATGACGAGTTAACTCGTCTTGTGCAATGTGCTCTCAGATCCGGTAGACGAGTAAACTCGTCTTAAAAAAATTGACATTACATCCTAGATTAGGGCAATCGACAGTCACTTGCACAACCGGACACATTGCTTCCTGTACTCTTAGTCTTGAGCCATATTTATTTGCTGTAGTTATGCAGTTAGTAATGTTGCCAACTAGTGAATAAACTTATTAGTCTACCCCAAGAATATTCGTTACGCATTTGTGTCTAAATACGTTTTGAACAAACAACATGGAGAAAAATAACTGTACCAAGCCAACGAGTTATCTCGTCTACCGGATCTGAGAGCACATCGCACAAGACGAGTAAGTCGTCTTTCGGACGTAAGAGCATCATTTCTGTGAACGAGTTAACTCGCCTACAGGACTGAGGAGCAGGTATCAATTCACTGAATATGGAAAACTGGGTAGATTTTGTGTATGGCTTTGCCGGAACGAAAGGGTTAAGAAATACAATATGGCTAAATTCTCAAAAGCGTGGGAACTAGATGAGGTCGCCACTTAACTTTGAGTACTTCTACTTTTAGAGGCCTATAAAAACGTCAATTTACATTTTATCAGGTTCCCTGACCCGTGAGGCAAATGTGCCTCATGGCCAGTGTAGAAATGCAGTTCTTTCGATAAATAATAAATTGTATTGACGACCGCGACCGGATGGCCAAGTGGCTAGAGAAGCTGACTACGAAGCTTGGGGTTCTGGGTTCGATTCCCGGCCGGGGCAGATATTTATATGAATAATACGAATGTTTGTTCTCGATTCCTGGATGTTAAATATGTATTTAAGAATGTATTTATGTCTATTATAAGTATGTTTATCCGTTGCCTAGCATCCATAGGCCATACTTTCTGAATGTAAATGCTCAAATGCTTAATGCAAAAAATGCCAATATCGCCATAGGTGTGCCTATAAAATTTGAGGTTTGCCCCCGATTTCCCTAGGATCCCATCATCAGATCTTGACTTGGTGACAATGGGACCACCTCAAAAGAAGACTTTGAAATGAAATAGGAATTTTGAAAATCGGTCCATAATTGACTGAGTAACCGGTGAAAATACATTCAAAAATACAAACATTGGAACATAGAACCTCCTTTTTTGAAGTCGATTAAACTCAAAACTCAAACTCACAATATTTATTGACAACAAAAACACACTACATCACAGCAAAAATAGTAAAAGACATAAATAGGAGAAGAGAGAACAATTTGAGACGTTGTGCTGTAGTGTGATGCCAAAAGGACTCAGCTCAGCATGTGATTAAAGACCATTGCAAATCGTACAATCGATCCACGTCTCCACAAGTAAGATTGCAGGATAAGTAAAGTGTCCATTCATTACATGGTGGGAAATGCGATGAGAAATGTCGTCAGTGAAAGATTTCGATGAAAAGGCGTGACAAAACGTCGGTGATACATCATGTAGCGACATAGGTATCTACCTATAGGTATTAAAGTGGTGACCCCAGTGAATTGAACATTATAAACTTTTTGTGCGGTGTAAGTGCATTAGTCGGCAGAGGCAACTCCTTTCTCTAGTGGTGCCGCGGAGAAAGAATTTCAAGGGCACGACGGCTAGTGACTGCGGAGCGTGTTTCCCTCGGGACATAAAGACAAGTACGATGGATGGTGATAAGGTTCCGCAGCCGATTACAGCCGGAGGATCATCAGAGATGGCGGCAGTATCTCTGGGCACCAGAATACCCGAATTTTGGACAGATCAGCCGAAATTATGGTTTGTGCAGTTGGAAGCAGTGCTGGCGCCGCAAAAATTGGGCGACGAGCAAAACTTTAACATCGTGGTGACCAAATTGAGCAAGATCACGATCCAAGCTGTCAGCGACATCTTGCTAAAACCACCCACTACGGGGAAATACGCAGCGCTGAAGCAGCGTCTCATAGCGACATTCGAAGAAAGCAGAGACCAGCAACTAAAGAGGCTGCTGACGGAAATGGAACTGGGCGAACAGAAGCCAACCCAGCTAATGAGGCGGATGCTGGACCTATCCGGCGGAGCTTTCCCAGACTCAACCATCCGCATGTTATGGGTGGGACTCATGCCACCGGCGGCCAGAGCAGTTTTAGCCGCCGATTCTACCACAGACTTGATGCAGCTAGCGTTTTTGGGGGACAAGATAGTGGAGGCCACGCGCTCCATCTCCAATGTCGCGGCGGTAGAGTCCGTCCCACAGCAGGCAGGCG
Source organism: Choristoneura rosaceana (assembly GCA_037349165.1). NCBI lineage: Eukaryota > Metazoa > Arthropoda > Insecta > Lepidoptera > Tortricidae > Choristoneura > Choristoneura rosaceana. Next base: position 3,535,580 of record JAZBNJ010000050.1, read on the forward strand.
AAGATAGAGTGTTGGAAGAGATAGCCAAGATCAGCACCCGACTTGGACGGTTGGAGCAGGGTAGAGCGCCTACTAAACGCGGCAGCCAGGCAACTCAGCGGTCCGGGCCGCAAGCAAAGCAGTGGCCAAGGAAAACTAGGCGTGATCCAGAGTGGCTTTGCTACTACCATTTCCGTTTCGGGGCTCAGGCTACCAAGTGCCTGAAGCCGTGCGGGTGGAAAGCGGAAAACTAGCGGCGATACAGTCAGAGGCGGACTACTGTATCGGCTCCACCAACCACCGCCTTGGTGTAACAGACGTTAATTCAGGTTTACGTTTCTTAGTGGACACTGGTGCGAATATTTCAGTGATACCGCGGCATAAAACTGTGAGTAATAGAGATAAGACCGAGTTAGAGTATAAGTTGTTTGCGGCTAATGGAACGCCGATAAAAACTTACGGAATTAAAACTCTCACATTAGATTTTAGATTAAAAAGGGTCTTTCAATGGACATTTGTGATCGCAGACGTCAGTCAACCAATTTTGGGGGCGGATTTTTTAAATAAAAATTGACGCTCGGATGGACTGCATTGCATTACGTAAATTGAAGGCGGACATTGCTTTATCAAAAAAAGATGGGTTATAATCAGAGTAAGAGCGAGAAAGCTAGTGAAATTACGGCCGAATTTACCGCGAGACAAGGGGAGATCGAGACGAAAATTTCAAATTACGGCCCGCAAGAGAGCCAGTGTTAATTTCCTTAACATTAATGTAATACTATTTTTTTTTCTTTTTGTAAGGGGGGGGCTATTGTAGCGACATAGGTATCTACCTATAGGTATACGGTGTCACGTGATACCTATGGTAGACGGACCCGGTCGCGCCAGTTGCCTCTAGCCCGTAGGACCGTGTACTAGTCCTTTCTGGAATAAATATTAATTGGTCGTATTCGGTGTTTGGACTTATCTCCCATTGACTCTCCAAAGAACTCTAAAATCATTACAGCGCAACTAGTATTTTCCACTAGCTTTTACCCGCAGCTTCGCTCGCGTGAACCAAAAACAGTTTAAAGAAGCAAGCAAGCATACAAGCATGCAAACAAACATCTAAGCAAGCTTGCAAGTGAGCATGCTTCGCTCGCGTGAACCATAAACATTTCAAAGAAGCAAAGCACTCAAGCAAGCATGTAAGAAAGCATGCAAGGAAGCATAGTCTCAAATGTGAATAAAATAGTGCAAGCATGCATTCAAGCATGATTTTAGGGCTGTATTCAATCATGCAAGCAAGCGTGCAAGCATTTCTAGTATTAATAGGAGTAGGATAAAGTGCATTGTTAGTACTGTTCTGACATGGTTCTGACAGTGAAAATTATACCGTATGGAAAATGCTAGTTACACGGTATTGCAGTATCAACGACGAAAAGTGTTCAATCAAATCTATCAATTTATAAACAAGTTGCATACAAAGCAAGACACCTGACAAAGCAAAACAGCAAGACGTCTCATAAGCAGGATATCTGAAAAGCAAGATGGCCAATAATCCAAATGTCTCAGATGCAAGAGTATGCAGGTTACCCCAAAAGCAAGTCTAAAAAAATTTATGAAAAAGATTGCTTCTGGCGCTTTGCCGGTCGCTACCGCGGCACGCTTGCTTCGCTCGGCTGCCGCGCTTAGAATTATAGTTCTCTGCAGTCCTGGCTACGCTCGTTGTCGTACTTTACGAATACCTAAAAACTACTTGGTTGTCTTCAGAGGCGGATCTACTTATAGGCTTTTTGGGCTGCAGCCAAGGGCCCCGTGGATACAGAGGGCCCCCAACCTGAACTGAAAACAATAGACGATATTGTCAATAATAAAAATTATCTAGAATTTAAAAAAATCTGATCATGAGGTTTGAAATTAGGTAGGGCCCCTAAGCAGTATTAGCCCAGGGCCCCACAAATTCAAGATCCGTCCCTGGGTGTCTTGCTTTACAGGTATTTTAACAAATAGGCAATTTCTCTTCCAAGGTATTCAAATATTCGCCTAGATGACATTAACTACTTAAAAATTTCACTTTTTATGGCATAATATTCAGTGTTGCTTTGTAGCTAGCTTGAAACTAAATCAAACTAACCCAACTATCTGCTGAAATATGGCGAATTAATGTTTTTTTTTTTGTTTTCTGACTTGCACGGCACTCCGCGCGATGCCAAGTCTAGCTTGTGACGCACTTGTGATAATTGTCAAACGCCCTATTCCACGGATCGCAGCTAAAAATTCCCGCGCTTCAGCGTGTCGCCACCTGCGTGGCTTGCGGCGGCGCCGCGGCGCTGTTCTGCGGCGGCTGCGGCGTCACGCCCTACTGTGCGCCGGAGTGCCAGCGGCGCGACTACAGCGAGCGCCACAGTAAAGTGTGCCACAACTTGAAACGGTGAGTGGCCACCAGCCTTTCTTTCGCCACGCGCTGGTCGAGCTGTTCTGCGGCGGCTGCGGCGTCACCCCCTACTGTGCGCCGGAGTGCCAACGGCGCGACTACAGCGAGCGGCACAGTAAAGTGTGCCACAACTTGAAGCGGTGAGTGGCCACCAGCCTTTCTTTCGCCACGCGCTGGTCGAGCTATTCTGCGGCGGCTGCGGCGTCACGCCCTACTGCGCGCCGGAGTGCCAACGGCGCGACTACAGCGAACGGCACAGTAAAGTGTGCCACAACTTGAAGCGGTGAGTGGCCAATAGAGGCCTTTCTTTCGCCACGCGCTGGTCGAGCTGGATTGCTTGCCTCGCGCAGCCGCCGTGGTCTACCTAAATTGACAAGATTTCATATTTCAAAGACTATGATTTGATTTGTTCTCTGTATTCTGTTTGGAAAGAGAAAGACGCTGATATTTTTAAAATTTTGCTACGATTATTCATTAATTTATTACAATTTTTTAAGATGTGCTTATTCTAAAAGGGCATAACTCCAAAACTACGATACAATAGTACCATTACTTTTGTCTAGTCCCTATAAAAAAAAAGATCACGTATTTATTTATTCTCCTCAATGGCGGCCTTTAAGGCTTTGGCCAATGTCAGTTATATAAAGATAAATATATTCTTCTTCACGTAGTACGGTGATTGTAGTTTTTGCAACTTGATAGCAAAATTCCAAAAACCACGCGGAGACAACTTGCGCATTAAAAAATGTCAGATACGAGAGCAAAATATCCAATTTTGTGATCACTGTTCACTGTTAAGGTTAATCGCCGCATGAAACACTATCAAAATTATACTTCAACTAGCCAAAGAAGCAGAAATACCAAAATTAGACATGGTCTACATCCGCCATCTTCGAATGGCACAAATCGAATCCCCAAAAGATCTTCTTCTCTTTTAAAAAATAGCTTTCTGTCCTTATTAGGACAATTTCGCCAGTGTCAAGGTACTCTCTTTGAGAGGGACGTTGTTCGGTAGCCGTAGTTTTTGCAACTTGATAGTAAAATTCCAGAAACCACGTGGAGACAACTTGCACATTAAAAAATGTCAGACACGAGAGCAATATAGAATTTTATGATCACTGTTCACTGTTAAGCTTAATCGCCGCATAAAACACTATCAAAATTATACTTCAACCAGCCAAAAAAACAGAAATAGCAAAATTATATATTGACTACATCCGCCATTTTCGAATGCCACAAATCGAATCCCCCAAAAGATCACGTAAATCATGCGTAAATCTGACGTAGACGTTGTCAAAATTATGACAGCTCCTTTTTCTGGTGAAAAAGGCAAAGGAAACCTATCTATTCTGTAGTAGTATTTTCAAATTCAGATTAATTTTTAAAATTCTTTGTATTTTTTTAATATTGAGAAATAAATTATACTAAATATTTTCCCATGTTCAGGAGGCATAACTCTTTCGATTCCTGTAGTAATTTACAAGTATTGAAAAAATGAAATCTTGTCAATTCCATCGAACATTTGCCGCGCCCATAATCTGTACACACCTTATGAGGCTTCTTTCTTTTCTTGTCCTGAAATTAACATACTGTACTTGCATTACTCAGGTGTTTCTGATTTGATATTATTATCTGGGGGCACGGTAGTGCCCCAGCCAAGTCGAGCAAAACAAAGGCACGGCCGTACCATACTTTTCTCGAAGCCATTCAGGCTATTTTCAACACCCTGTATTTTTATTATGACTAAATACGTTTTTGCAGATCGGTCGGTGGCGCTGTGTCATCGAAATTGGATCAGATCACCCCTTCAGATGACGTAGCTTTGTAAGTAAATTGGAATACTAATTAAGGGTAGCTAAGCTAAGCTAACCTGACCAAAACGCAATCTAAACGCTACCGTGCGGATTGAGCGCCGTCTCTTTCTCAAGCGATAGTTTGAAGAGAGACAACACGCTAAAACCGCTCGGCTAACTGCATAGTGCCACAAAACACACATAGTACAGAAGTCAATCTCCTGTATGTACTTTACTTTTCATACCTACGCTCGGCAGTTGCTCTAAGGTTGTCAACTATGGCTTATGCACCAAAAATATATCGTGGTAGTGGCACTCGTTTCTAGTTTGTTTGATTTATTGTTGAGAACGAAACGGGAAGAATGAAAATATAAATTAATAACTAAAATATTTATATTTTTTTTTTTTTTTTTTACCAGATAAATGATATACTTTATTAAATAACACACAATACAAAATAATTAATAAATGAACTAAATACTACTAACTAACTTAAATAACATTTTTATATAATTAATGGTATTTTATTTTTTTAGGCAAAATTTATATTTTAATGTTATTGGTATATTATAAATTTGTCACAGAAAATATCTTGCGGCGAAATTCAAGATTATTTAACTTAAACAACAGTCCTCTAAACAGTTATACTTAATTTTTTTTTGTTGCTCCATTAATGCACAAAAAAGTTCACAGACGCGTGTCTCAAGCGGATGGCCGATATATCGTGTCCGTGAGCAGTGTCTATGTGTGCGTTGCTCGAGCGCACTTGTATGGAGATTGACTTCTATGATGACCTCGAGTCATTTTTGGTTTTCGAATTCTAAATTTAAATATTTTAAGATGATGCTAGTTTTTTTTTATAATCACGATATGTTTGCAAACGACGGAACTTAAAAGGTAGCCCTCGTAACTAGTGTTTGACGTTAAGTTACATGTCGGCAGGTTACCGGCGGCGCTGCCGCTGCGGCGCCCGCGCTCCCCCGAATCGGTCAAGCGCGAGCGGCACTCAGACGACTCTGGCTCCGAGAGGGCAAAGTCTAATCATGTAAGTTTATAGAGCTGATTTATCTCTAAAATGAGCGAGTAGACAGCTTTGATGCCGTACTACGGAAATACCCTAACCATAAAAAAATACAATGCCCCGGGGGCAAAATTGAGCATATGGCAAAATTAAAAAAAGTTTTTTTAAATAAACAAAATATGTATAAAAGGGCAACGATGAGTAATTTGTTAAAGCCAACTGGTTATTTAAGGCTCCCTCTGCAAATTTAATCCAACATCTGAATAATTTTTCCACTTTGATTTAACTTATCGCGCAACCAACAACTTTTTTGGGTAACTTTGGATAAGAATCCCATTTAAAATACAAACTGAAATATAGATGCACCGAAAAACCAGAGAAATAAGACCAGCGCTGGGAATCTAGCCCAGGTCCGCGTGCTATACCGTTACACCACCGCTGGACAATGGTACAGACACGAATTTCTCCTATGCACCACATATCTCAGCTTGTTTGTCTTTATTTAGCCACTTACTACCACTTACCACTATACAACCACTAAGCAGCGACACTAGCGACATCTATGCCGTAGCCCTCATCGAGAAACTTTCGGCACTCCATTGGAACTAACCGCTCACCCGGACAAAAGATATCGTCACTAAGCAATCAAATTAAGATTGTTTTTTTTTTTAATCTTTTTGTATTTTTCTATTTCAATTCCAAATTTTTGTTACTATTACGGTCTTCCCGTAAAACCTATATCGAAAATACAAACTGAAATATAGATGCACAGAAAAACCTGAAAAATAAGACCAGCGCTGGGAGTCGAACCCAGTCCTCTCTTTATAAGGCGTGATTGTAATCAAACGCAAACCTATTTCTATAAATAAAAAAAATCTTTTTCATTAGAAGTTCGGCCCACCCGGCTCTGCTACCGCCAACAACTACAGGAACACTCGTGCTGGTCCGGCCAACCAGGGTGATCGTGGCAGGCCTGGCCAGGGCAATGCGAGAGACGACAAGCCCAGGTTCGGAGGCAACCAGGGCGAAGGGAGACAGAACCAGGATGGCGCGAAGAATACCAGGGGCAACGATAGGTACGTAAATTATTTTCCCTTCATTTATACAGAAGTTTGGCCCTTGTATAATTGGGTGCCCAGAATGTGAATCAGTTGGAGTTTTTTGGACTTTTTACTTCGAAGCCGATTGCAATGGAACAGTGACAAACAAACTTAAATCTTTATTTATATTTATACGCGATACTAGCGCCACCACATTTTGTGTTTTATTCTGTAACTAATGAGATGCATGAATGTCAACGGGCATCGATCATTTTTATTATTGTACTAGCTTTTGCCCGCGGCTTCGCTCGCGTTAAATTTGGGGTACACAGATTTACTTTCTACGATCTTTATTTTCGTGTTTTAATTGATTTTTCGGAGGATTATATTTGCAAATTTTCGAATTTAATAATCATTTTGAAGCCCTGTTTCACATCTTCAGGTCAGGGGTGTAATTTGAGAAAACCTTGCTTAGGATTCCCGTGGGATAGGCATAAGTGAATTCAATAGAAAACCACACTTTCCGTAATTGAATTTAAACAGGTCTCTATTATGCCAAATGTCAAATCCCGTTTTTTTCCGTTCCCGTCAGAATTTCGGGAAATTCTTGTATCAATCTCAAACTCACAACATTTATTTACAACAAAAACACACTACATCACAGCAAAAACACAGTATAAACATAAATAATATGCTCCCTTATACTCCCCAAAGAACCTAAATGCAAAATGTCAGTTTTCTACAACCGGTAAAACGAAAAATCCCGTTTTATCCCGTTCCCGTAGGAATTTTAAAAACTCCACTCTTAATGCTCCTCTACACTCCCCAAACAACCAACATGCCGAATTTTAGATTTCTACGACCAGTAAAACGAAAAATCCCGTTTTTTTCCCGTTCCCGTCAGAATTTAGGGGAATTGTTTTGTAGTGCTCCCTTACACTCCCCAAATAAACTTAATGCCAAATTTCAGTTTTCTATAATCAGTAAAACGAAAAATCACGTTTTTTCCCGTTCCCGTGGGAATTTTCTCTCAATGCTCCTCTACACTCCCCAAACAATCTACATGCCGATTTTCAGCTTTCTACGTCCAATTAGATGAAAAATCCCGTGTTTTCTCTTTCCCGTGGGAATTTCGGGAACTTATCTCTTTAATGCTTCCCTACACTCCTCAAGCAACTTACATGCCAAATTTTAGCCTTCTACGACCAGTAAAACGAAAAATCCCGTTTCCGTCAAAATTCCGGGAAATCCTTTTGTACTGCTCCCCTACACTCCTTAAAAAACCTAAATGCTAAATTGCAGTTTTCTACGACCAGTAAAGCGAAAAATCCATCCCGTTGAACTGAATATAAATATCCCGTTTTTTCCTTATCCCGTGGGAATTTCTAAAAATCCTTTAAAATAGTTTTTTAGTATTGTAATCACCTACTTTTATGCCAATTTTAAAGAGTCTAGTAATTATTGTTCATGGGATTCCGTTGAACTGAATATATAAATCCCGTTATTTCCTTATCCCGCGGGAATTTCTAAAAATCCTGAAATATATATTTTAGTTAATGTAATACTTACTTGTGTATCAAATTTGAAGAGTCTAGTTATTATAGTTACTGAGATAGGGTCATTTGGAATCGAAGATATAAATCACGATTTTTCCCGTTCCCGTGGGAATTTCCAAAAATCCTTTCTTAGCGGATGCCTACGTCATAACATCTACCTACATGCCAAATTTCAGCCCGATCCGTCCAGTGGTTTGGGCTGTGCGTTGATATATCAGTCAGTCAGTCAGTCAGGACTTTGAATTTTATATATATAGATTTTTCACCTATGATGAGTTCTGTGCCACTTGAAAATTTTCCGAATTACACATACTACGTTCGCAAAATATTTTTTAAAAATAAATTCTATTCTGAAGCAAAATAAGCAAAACGTTACTTTTTCAAAATTATAGCCATATCAGTGTCTATTAAATTGACTCCATCGAATACGATAGAAAAATATTTATTTTTTTAAATGACGCAATGTATGAAACGGCACTGAGTAGTAACGTGACACATCATTATCGGCAATAGCCGCGATTCATTATTCAATAACAATGATCAATTTTTTTTTAACAAAATTTGCATGATATTGTAAAAGCATCTTATCCGACACGGCCGCAGCCATCTTGTGCCTCTTGTGGCCAGTGCTTGTCAGTACAGTATCACTGTCAGTACGAGTAAAAGTGCATCTGCCTTGTATACGAGTTGACTGTTGCATTTTCGTATATCGCACACTCAGGCTCGATCTTGTGTAGTAATGCGTTACTGTTCTAGGTTCGACAACCGCAAGCAGAACCGCGACAATAGCGAGCGACCGGTCCGGCCCAGCGATAGACTCAACAACCGCTCCGGACAGGACCGCAAGTTTGAGAACCGCGCGGCGCCCAAGGAGGAGGAGTGGGGCGGTATGTACACACAGAAAGAAAGAGAATACATTTATTCACACGAGGGCCAAACAACTTTTTTACCGACACTAATATGTCCGCGACATTTTTCAAACAATCGCAGATTTTTGTAAGTAAACATGTTTTTTCTGTAATTTTAGTAGATGGCGTACATGAATACATGCCATCCTACGTAAGTTCAACCTATTAAACCGTGAAATGCCTTGTCGGAAGTATATACGATTTTTTGGTAACGCAGGAGACGCCCAAAGTGTCGGTAAAATAGTTGATTGGCCCACGAGCGTAAGACAGATGATATTATTAAAAATATACAACACGAAGCACGGGCTAAAACTCGAAAGCGCTCGTTTTCTCAGAAATAACACTAAGCTAGAACGATTGTTCGCTTCCAAAAGCCCACTCAGAAAATTTCAACAAATTCGTTATAACTGTTTCTGAGATATAGCCTCCAGAAGCCCAATAAATATCTTGAAAAAACTTGACCAAGCAATTAGAATCTAATTGTTTCGAGAATAAAGTCAAATTACCGACAAACTGCCATGGTTTAAAACAATAGAGAAACAAAAGAATTTATACTTTGTTACATTGTCATAGATTCCTAATTCCCTTGTACTTATTGTGTACCTACATTCTATTGCACATTGGGCCGCACGAGGATAGATTTTTGACTAACTTTTTTTTTTTTTTAGCTAAACCAGCACCAAAACCTGATCCCAAACCTGAGCCCAAACCTGTAGACATCCCGAAACCCAAGTCGCCGGCGGTGCAACTGGTGGAACCGAAGCTGCAACCCAGGCTGCCCAAGGAAGAGCCCAAAGTTGCCAAATCGACGCCCGACGTCGTGAGCAGCTCCCGTCAGTTGGTGCCTAAGGAGTGAGTACAATGTTACCACCTCAGTTTTTTATTCATCATCATCATGTCAGCCGAAAGACGTCCACTGCTGGACATAGGCCTCCCCCAAGGCTCTCCACTCAGACCTGTCTTGTGCTTTTCGCATCCACCGCGATCCCGCGATCTTAGCCAGGTCGTCGCTCCATCTTGTTGGCCTACCGACAGCTCGTCTCCCGGTCCGCGGACGCCATTCGAGAACCTTCTGACCCCATCGGCCATCAGTCCTGCGTTTTTCAGTTTTTTATTACCCTAGCGCTAAAATTAGGCACTTGTCTTATTTTTTTACCCTTAATTTTTTTTAAGTTCTTGTTATTCTGTCCCGTCAACGAGGGGATAAAAGTACAGTTTAATAGAAGAAATGTTGTGTCACATTATACTAACATGCTTATTAGATGACAATGCCCTAGCAGGGCTAAAATAGGGGCGAATTATATTGAATAACATGCTACATACGAATAACATGCAAATAAAGCGATGAATATAATAATAATTATAATAATTTAAAGATAAATATGAATTAGTTACCACGAGCTTTGCGGTGAAGGAAAACATGGTGAGGAAACCTGCACAAACCTGCGAAGCAATTCAATGGTGCGTGTGAAGTTCTAAATCCGCACTGGGCCCGCGTGGGAACTATGGCCCAAGCCCTCTCATTCCGAGAGGAGGCCTGTGCCTAGCAGTGGGACGTATATAGGCTGAGATGATGATGAATTAGTTTACAAAATGTGTCATAATCATAAATAATTATAAGTAAATATTTGAACAGATAGACATTCTAACCCTTACAGAGTATGATGTACCTACCATCTTGTAAAACTACCATCTAATAATGTAATGAGCATGAATGTGAATAAATGAATATGAATATGAATGACCAATTATAGAAGGGGCTTAAAACGCCACAAAAATGCATGTTTTGTAAATTTTAATCCTATAAACTTACGGTTTAAAGAGAGACTCAGGAGACCGTAACTAGCAACGAGTGACAAGAAAAAGTTGATCGACCTATTAAGCAACTCCACTTTTTTTCCAGCTGCCTCATCGACCTTCTATCAGTGAACGACACCTTCACGGTCTGCGTGGAGTCGCTGGCGGCGGACTGCCGCGCCGGCGAGGGCTTCGTCTGCCTCTCGCTGAACGAGCAGTGCACCGAGCAGTACATGCAGCTGTTGGAGGATGACTTCACGGCGGCCTGCCTCGCCAGCCAGACCGTCAAGTGAGTCTCCCGTCTTTTTTTTATTTCTTCATAATCATAATGTGTTATAGGTGAAAAACTTAAGTAAAGGACCTGTTGTATGTAGTAGTAACTTGTCCATATAAACAAATTGACGTTCCAAATTCGCAAAATGACTTAAGCTCCATATCAATTCTGTGCACCACTACATACAACAGGTCCTTTACTTAAGTTTTTTACCTATACAAAGAAAATAAACAAAAGAAGCGAAAAAAAACCATACCTGGTTTATCTGTCGCTACGTCGCTTAATATTATTTCACGTACCCATATCCACACACCTCACAGAGGCACAAGACCACCAGCATCCCATGCTAACTTAATAGCATGGAAACCTCGTTAGGCCATCCTCTAGGTATTACAATAGGGATGTTGGCGCCATTAAAAAATAATCCGAAGGAACGACTTCAGTATTGATTTTCGATTTACCGTAAAATTAGATTTTTTGTTGTTTTAAAAGAACTAAATAGTTGATTGAGTTGGCGAACAAATAGCGACTTATGACGACATAGCTCGCTATTGCCATTGAAACTATGGGAGAATTGTTTTGACTGCTTATAAGAAGTATGTCAGTTGATTGTTGGTGTCAACATTCCTATTATCATGGTACCGGTTGTTGGACATAGGTCTCTCTCACCTTCGGTTTTGAATCTGTTAAATTCCCGTTGCATGACTTTCTTAGGGCCTTCGTTAATTTGCGCGAATGTACGACGCGGCGTGCTTGTTTCAAGTCGTCTAGTGGACTGGATTTTTTACATAGAACTTGGTGTGATAGAGGTGTTTGACCGGCAGGCCGAAGCCGGGCGAGTCGTTCGTGTACCTGAACCCCGCGGACGGCGCCTGGTACCGCGCGCGCTGCGTGTCCGCCGGCGCCGCCGCGCTGCTCGACGCCAGCAAGCTGGTCGAGCTGGGCGCCGCCGCGGACTGCCGCGCGCTGCCGCCGCGCTACGGGGCGCTGCCCGAGTACAGCTGCCTGCTGGGGGCGCCCGCCGCGCAGGTGAGACAGCCAGCTGGCCGCTGGGCGCCACGCGGACTGCCGCGCGCTGCCGCCGCGCTACGGGGCGCTGCCCGAGTACAGCTGCCTGCTGGGGGCGCCCGCCGCGCAGGTGAGACAGCCAGCTGGCCGCTGGGCGCCACGCGGACTGCCTAAATATAAATAATCGTAATAATAAATACTTCATTACCATCATCATACGTCCCACTGCAGCGCACAGGCGTGCTTTCAAAATGAGAGGGCTTGGACAATTCCCACGCGGGCCCAGTGCGGATTAAGTACTTCAGACACACCATTAAATTGCTGTTTTCTTTGTAAACTAAAGATTTTTCACCGATATATTTACTACATAACTAACGATAACCACGCTGGCCCACAGATCGGCGACAACTTCACGTGCACGGTGGTCTCCAAGTCCGGGGGCACCCTGGTCGTGTCCCTCGTCAACATCGCGACGAACGCGCCCCAGGGCTCCGGCACCGTGCAGCGCTGGCTGCCCGCCGTGGATTATCCTGCCGAGCCCGCGGCGGCCCCGGCGGCCCCAGCGGCCCCGGCAGCCCCCGCCACAGCTGCCCCTTGTAAGTGATGCTGCACTTTTATGTATTTTAAATAATTATTTCGGTTAAGAAAAACATGTGTAATTTTAAAGCTTAGGGAAGCTTAAAAATTCCCTCTTACAGACTGGGTAAAACCAAATTAATTACGTTTTCACTTCTCATGCTCGTAAAGTTCGTATTTATGCTGGATCTAGGCGACATAAAATGACTTTTTATGCACTAGTGCATAAAATAATATCTTCGTCTAAGACCAATGTAATCAGGTGACAACAGCCACAAACAGAAGTTTATATACTTTTTTTATAATTTTTAATTTATACAAAATTAAAATCAATCAATAATAGTAAAAAATATATAATTACATTATAGTGAACAATTGTTGCTGTTTGGTTTTCTCGCCATCGTAGTGAAAAGCAGAGTGTAAAACTCGAGTACTAAACCCATTTTCCCCTCGACGTGTGCTCGGGTGGCTATATGAATGTCTTGGGTAAAATGGCTCGTTTTATGCTCTTGTTGTACAAGCTACTATTTTATAACAAAAGTTTTATTGAATTTCCTTTATCCCGTAGCCATCCCGGAGGTGCCCCGGCCCCCGCTGACCGACAAGTCCCGCGTGATCCTCGTGGACGCGACTGAACCCAGCCGCCTGTTCGTGCGCAGCTCCGACATTGAACAGCAAAAGGAGTTCGATGACATCGTGATGGAGATAGCCGTTTATGGCATGACAGGTGAATACTGCAGAATTTCATTGCGCTAATATCATAAATTACGAAAGTTTGTAAGTGTGTTTGATTACCTCTTCACGTCTAAACCGCTAAACCGATTTAGATACAATTCAGTATACGGATAGTTTGAGGCGATAAAGATTGCACATCGGTCTTCGGAAAAAGACAATTGCTTTTTCACGACGATGTTCGAACACTGGCGACAGTCTATCAATCATCGTATTTATTCAAGTTTTACTTATATCAAATAAATACTGCACCTTTATGGACTTAATTAGTTCAGGTGAAATTACTGACATGTAACTACGATAAATATATAACGTTTTAAACTTTCGTGATTCTCACTCATAGTCAAAATAGTAATTTCGGAGGGACGATGGGACGTTGTTAGTGTTGTATGTCGGTGTGATAGGGTGACAAATAAAAATGACCAAGTGCGGGTAGTTCGTGATACGAGTGCCGGTACTATTAGTGATCAAGTGCGGGTAGTTCGAAGAACTCGCGCTGCTAGGCAGACTTGACACCCCATACTTCAGCCAAAAAAACGTCACAAGTAGTGTGTAACAACGCTCTATGAAGCCGAAATTAGCCGACTCTTTCCAAAGACCGATGTGCATCTTTATAGCTGGGTACTGTAGGATAGTTTTTGTCCCGGAAAATCGCATAGTTCTCGCGGGATAGCGATAACCGAGTTCTTCGAGGATAGCGTTCCACGTAACAGCTAGTTGCAAAAAAATCTTAAATGGTTGTGTTATCGTATCGTTATCACGTACCAGCGCTGCGGCTTGCTGTAGCAATACGCTTGTTTATAACAACATTAAAATTATTTGTGAAATAAAAATGCGTGTTAACTCTCTTATGACAGAAAAGCAACGTTTTATTTTTAATCTTAAAAAGTATTATGTGGCATCTATGATGGCCAGTATTAACAAATTAGGTTTAGCCCAAATAAAAAGTTTTTATGTTACTAACAACGCTGACTATGGCCCTTTTTACTTCTTTCGGCACTATGTTTATTTATTTTGATGCCTAATATATAAGATTGTCTGTTTTTTTGCCTTAATTTTATTTATTTATTTTTGTTGTGCGGAATTCAGGTAAATAAATTTATTCTTTCTTTCTTTTTCTTTCGAGATGCAAAAAGAAACAACGTGTAGTCTGCATGTTATTCGGATTGTTTGTTGTGTATGATAAATGTTAGTTTTAGGTTACCATTAATTATTGTTACATTGCCACATCTTCCAATAAATCTTAGTGGGAATTGTTTTAGGATGTAGGCTATACTTATCGCTTTATTTTAATTTACTTTTATTTTTAATTGTGTCTGTATCTGTTTTTTTCCCCAATAAAAAAAATAACTCTTTTTTTTTTTTTTTTTTTTAGCTAAACCTCTGACTGAGCCTCCGGTGGTGGGCCAAACGGTGGTCGCCAAGTACACCGACGACATGTGCTACCGCGCCCTCTGCCGCCGCGTCAACTCCAAGCTTAACAAGTACCTGTTGGAGTACATTGAGTATGGTGAGTGACACAGTCGGAGTTGATCAAGCCTGCCTGTTCACTGGAGAGGAGCGAGACAAACATCCATCTTCTTTTTTTTTTATCATGGGACACTTGACACCAATTGACCTAGTTCCAAACTAAGCAAAGCTTGTACTATGGACACTAGGCAACGGATAAACATACTTAAATATAGATAAATAAATACTTAAATACATATTAAACATCCAAGACCTGAGAACAAACATTCGTATTATTCATTCAAATATCTGCCCCGGCCGGGATTCGAACCCGGGACCTCAAGCTTCGTAGTCAGGTTCTCTAACCACTTAGCCATCCGGTCGTCAAATAAAATATAGAATAGAATAGAATAGATTTATTTGGTGTTAAAAAGTTTGTACATGAAATCTTAATCTAAATGAAACAGTAGTTAACAAAGCACTAAAATGGATGCCAGGATACCACTCAGCAAATGCCGGCCGATGTCTGAATTTCTTCAGTCATGGCCGCTGGTTTTCAGGGCAACCAAGAATACAACAGGTTAATATTATAAAGCTAGACTAACTAAACATGTGGAGAGAGATGTCACAGGTAAATTAAAAGTGCAACAAAATAGAGCGACTAGGCATTGTAGAGATCAATTATGGCTTTCTGTACTAATTAATAGGACAATTTCGCCAGTGTCAAAGTAATCTCTTTGAGAGGGACGTTGTACGGTGATTGTAGTTTTTGCAACTTGATAGTAAAATTCCAGAAACCACTTGGAGACAACTTGCGCATTAAAAAATGTCAGACACGAGAGCAATATAGAATTTTGTGATCACTGTTAAGGTTCATCGCCGCATAAAACACTATCAAAATTGTACTTCAACTAGGCAAAGAAACAGAAATAGCAAAATTAGATATTGACTATTGATATGACCATGTTCGAATGCTACAAATCGAATCCAAACATCCATCAATAGAATAGGGATGTTGACACCACCAATCAACTGACGTACTTTTTATAATCAACTAACTATTTATTTGTTTTAAAGCAAAAAAAAATCAAATTTTACAGTAAATCGAAAATTATTCTGGTTTTCAGGGCTAAAATAAAGCGTTTTTTTTTTTTTTAATTCATAATTCATTTATTGCATGAAAACGGGTACAGAGAGGTAGAAGGTAAATATAAAATAATTAATTAAGTACATGACCGTAATCTACCATATTCACGGTGTACAATATTCAGATAGATTATTTACTACAATTCAGCTATTATTTCATATTAAATTACAATGTCAGAAAATTTTTTTTAGTTGTGGCTTCGAATTATATTTTAATGGCGTCAACATCCCTATTAGTACTTTTGGTGGTTGTACTAAGGTGTAATATTTTCACAGGTAACAGCACAGTAGCGTACCTTGAAGGCATTTACGCGTGCCCTCCGGAGCTGACCCTCTCGTCGCGACCGACGCTAGTGTCGCAAGCTACGCTGCAAATGTCGCAGAAGTCTTTCAACGACGCCGCCATCCAGTACCTAGAGGGGCTAAAGGGCGAGAACACGGAGTTGATACTGGTGAGTCACCTGTACAGTCACCAGCACTAATATCTGATACAACAAGGAAGGACGTGTCAGATATTTTTGCACGCTCCGCTGTAGCAGATGTTAATGCTGGTGACTGTACTCAAGACCAGGATTTTCGCGTGACTACTTATAACATTCGATTTGGACCGTATCAGTCAATTTTTGGAAAAAATATAGCTATAGCTAAAATAACGATTGACCTAACTCCATCGATACATCTATGATTCCGCCAATGTCGAGGTTATGTCAATAGAATTTATGAAAAGTGTAAACAAACCGATTTATTTTTTTATTTTTTTTTTATTTAGACTCCGCTGTCTGTCTGTCTGTCCGTCTGTCACAGGACTCTATCTCTTGAGTCGTAATAGTTAAATACTTGAAATTTTCACAGATTATGTATTACTGTGGCCGCTATAACAACAAATAGTAAAAACAGAATAGAAATATTTAAGAGGTGCTCCCATACAACAAACGTTATTGTTTTACGCTTTTTGCTTGATATTAATAAATAACGGTAACAGGTAGACGCTTGAAATATTAACAAAATATTTTATAATCACTTTAAAAATAAACAATTTACTTAAAATAAAATCAATATTTAATATCCCACGTCACGCTGAACGCCTCATCAGGCTCTTAGAGCCTGTCCAGACAGCGTTTTGCGCGCGAGTCACTCGCGCAAAGAGCTCCGTTTGGACCGGATCTGATTGACAAGATTTCATATTTCTAAGACTAATTTGATTTGTTCTCTGTATTCCGTTTGGCTACGATTATTAATAAATTTATTAAAAATTTTGTAAGATGCGCTTATTCTAACAGTTCATAACTCCAAAACTACCACACAATAGATCAATTACTTTTGTCTAAAAAAAGATCACTTAACTCTGACGTAGATGTTGTCAAAATTATGACAGCTCCTTTTTCTGGTGAAAAAGTCAAAGGAAACATATCCATTCGGTGGTAGTGTTGGCAAATTCAGATATATATATATATATATATATATATATATATATATATATATATATATATATATATATATATATTGTATTTTTCTAAATATGGAGAAATAAATTGTAATAAATATTTTCCCATGTTCAGGAGGCAAAACTCCTTCGATACCTGTAGTAATTTACAGGTGTTAAAAATAATTGTCTATTGTTTGTAGTCTATAGCGTCGGGCGCGGCGTCAGCGGCCAGCGGCAGCGCCGTGCGGCTCAGCGTCGCTCAGTCGGCCGTCGACGTCAACCGCACCGTCGGCGCGCTCTGCACGCCCGAATGGATGAAGCTGCTGGAGCGCGGCGGCGACATCATGGGTGAGTGCCGAGCTGTGCCGATACCGAGCGCAGCGAGTTGCATGTTGGACCAACAGAGTTTAGCTATTTTATAAAAGCTGAAAGTGTTTTATATTTATTTATTTAAGGAGAACCAACAGCTAAAAACACAATATATGTAGTAGGAATAGCAACACAGAGCCAATTACAGGATCCCACAGATAGCTATAGTTAACATGTTTAAGCTTAACTTAAACGAGGTGACGCGCACGAATCAAACTTCACGCCATGCCAAGCAAAACACCATAGAACTTATATTATATGTTTCTAACATAGGGAAGAACAATCCCCAACTATGTTTTAGTAGTGGCTTTGGCAGATAACCGGTATTAATCGTGTATAAAATTGCGCCTCAAATTAGTTCGTAAAATAAATATTCCGCAACAGGCGCCAAAGCATAAGAAACTTTGGTAATATTTTTTGTCATAACAAATGAGACTTATCGCAATATTTTATACAAGTAATATTTACCTCGACGTTTCGGCGACGTTGCAGTTGCCGTGGTCACGAGTAGACCATATGCGGGTAGTTCGTGATATGAGTACCGTTACTATTACTGATCAAGTGCGGGTAGTTCGAAGAACTCGCGCTGCTAGGCAGACTTGACACCCCACACTTCAGTCTACTCGTGTCCACGGCAACTGCAACGTTGCCGAAACGTCGAGGTAAATATTACTTGTGTAAAATAGCGTGATAAGTCCCGTTTGTGGTATTTTGAGTATGAGTGAGTATCACGAAAGTTTAAAAAGTTGTCTATTTTTTGATTTCCGTATCTTTAAAAAAAAACTGATGCCCTCATGTTTGTTTGTTTATTTAAACTCTTTATTGTACAAAAAGGAAATAGGTACAAAAATAACACACAAAAGAAAGTGCTAAGTACAAAGGCGGACTTATCCCTGAAGGGATCTCTCTGTTTGATTTTTATTTAAATGAAAACTGTTGGAAAACGTTAACTAAACCCCTTCGTTCCAGACGTCCGAGCGCCCATGTACGAGGAGCTGACCTACGTGGACCTGCCGAGCGGAAGCTTCGAGCTGGCGGTGCTGGACACCAGCATGCTCGGCGGCGGCACCGTCTCCGGCCACGTGCGCGGCGCGCCGCACGCC
Organism: Choristoneura rosaceana; assembly: GCA_037349165.1. Classification (NCBI taxonomy): domain Eukaryota; kingdom Metazoa; phylum Arthropoda; class Insecta; order Lepidoptera; family Tortricidae; genus Choristoneura; species Choristoneura rosaceana. Next base: position 3,554,173 of record JAZBNJ010000050.1, read on the forward strand.
GCCAAGGCGCTCGCCCTGTCGGAACCGGTACGTACCTATATTATTTTTCACCTATGATGAGTTCTGTGACGTTTCGAGTTTGACAGTTTTAGAGATGTATCATTGATCGAGTGAACCATAGATTTTTCTAAGAGTTATTAGTACTTATTTTTGAAAAAGTTGCATTATATTAAAAAATATATATTTATTTTAAAGTTTTCCGCCCACCGGGCCACTCTCTCGTTCTCGCTCGAAATAATCCCTCAAACGAATTACAAACTCCCGACTCTGTGAGTTCAAAACACTCTTTTTTGGACTGTTTCAGCATTTTGCCAAAAAATAACAACAAACTTAACGAGAAACAGTAACAAAAGTCAACAACAATAATAATAGAAATGAACAATAACAAATACAATGCAAAGAAAATGCAACGGAAACTCAACTCGTATACACGGCAGACGTACTCGTACTTACTGACAATGATACTGACAAGTACTGGCCACAAGAGGCACAAGATGGTTGCGGCCGCGTCGCAAATAGCCGCATTTATAAAATTTTGCAAGTTTTTTTAAAAATGTAAAATATCTAAGTTCACTGTTATCGAATAATGAACCGCTGCAATTGCCGATAATGTTGTGTCACGTCACTACTCTGTTCCGTTTCACACATTGCGTTATATAAAAAAATAAATATTTTTGTATCGTATTCAATGGAGGCTATTTAACAGACACTGATATTGCTATATATTTTTAAAAATAACAGTTTTAAATTTTTTCGATTAATTTGTTTCAAAATAGAAATTATTTTTAAAATATATTTTGCGAACATAGTATGCGTAATTCGGAAAATTTTCAAATGTCACAGAACTCATCTTAGGTGAAAAATACAATAGATGATACTGCATACACACGCACTAGCAGAACAATTGACAAGATTTCATTTTTTCAACACCTGTAAATTACTACAGGAATCGAAAGAGTTTTGCCTCCTGAACATGGTAAAATATTTATTATAATTTATTTCTCCATATTTAAAAAAATACAAAAAAATTAAAAAGTCCTTTGCCTTTTGCACCAGAAAAAGGAGCTGTCATTATTTTGACAACGTCTACTTCAGATTTACGTGATCTTTTTTTTTAATAGAGACGACAAAAGTAATGGATCTATTATATCGTAGTTTAGGAGTTAAGCCCTTTTCGAATAAGCACATCTTAAAAAAAATGTAATAAATTAATTAATAATCGTAGCGAAATTTAAAAAATATCAGCGTCTTTCTATTTCCAAGCAGAATACAGAGAACGAATCAAATTATAGTCTTAGAAATATGAAATGTTGTCAATTCTGTACTCATCTGATACTACATTCACGTTCGTACTGTCTGTTGAGGCTCTAACGTCTATTCATCCTTCCGTGTCCTATCATGTAAACAAACGTGACGTCACAGGTGATAATAAACAATGACTAGTGATTGGAAAAGTCCATAAAATATGCACAAAACGTGACCGATTATTTTGCTATTAACATATAAATCCGCAAGCAAGCCAAGAAGAAGACTCGATGGCCACGTTCATCAAACACTTCTATTGCGTTGTCCAGATTATCTGGCTGCAAAGGAGTGCTTGATGAACCTGTAAAATCGTACTGCATCTTCCGATACCGGACAACTCAAAATAATATTCACTGCACCATTGGAAAGGTCCAAATCACTCAAATACCTCTCACGGCTATCCTTAGTCAATACACACTCCATCAAAAAATGTGTTAAGTCCTCAATCTTGTACACATAGGGGATTGAAGTACTTTCATCATATTTAAAAATTTATTTAATGGAACATGACCTGACCGGACTCGAAACGCCTCCACAAGTAAATCCCTAATAGTATTGTATTTTTCACCTAAGATGAGTTCTGTGACATTTGAAAATTTTCCGAATTACGCATACTATGTTCGCAAAATATATTTTAAAAATAATTTCTATTTTGAAACAAATTAATCAAAAAAATTTAAAACTGTTATTTTTAAAAATATATAACAATATCAGTGTCTGTTAAATAGCCTCCCTTGAATACGATACAAAAATATTTATTTTTTTATATAACGCAATGTGTGAAACGGAACAGAGTAGTGACGTGACACAACATTATCGGCAATTGCAGCGGTTCATTATTCGATAACAGTGAACTTAGATATTTTACATTTTTAAACAAAACTTGCAAAATTTTATAAACGCGGCTATTTGCGACGCGGCCGCAACCATCTTGTGCCTCTTGTGGCCAGTACTTGTCAGTATCATTGTCAGTAAGTACGAGTACGTCTGCCGTGTATACGAGTTGAGTTTCCGTTGCATTTTCTTTGCATTGTATTTGTTATTGTTCATTTCTATTATTATTGTTGTTGACTTTTGTTACTGTTTCTCGTTAAGTTTGTTGTTATTTTTTGGCAAAATGCTGAAACAGTCCAAAAAAGAGTGTTTTGAACTCCCAGAGTCGGGAGTTTGTAATTCGTTTGAGGGATTATTTCGAGCGAGAACGAGAGAGTGGCCCGGTGGGCGGAAAACTGGAAAATAAATATATATTTTTTAATATAATGCAACTTTTTCAAAAATAAGTACTAATAACTCTTAGAAAAATCTATGGCTCACTCGATCAATGATACATCTCTAAAACTGTCAAACTCGAAACGTCACAGAACTCATCATAGGTGAAAAATAATATACACGAAGTGCAAAATTGGAACTTCGTATCTCGCCATCCCGCTGACGCTTATTGTTTGAATGTAGAACGCACATGTTAATCAAACCACGGTTGCTTATGAAATGACAACTTTAATACGATTGACAGCCCTTTTATAGCCTGCCGAAATAGCTATTTATGCAACTGAATCGGAATAGGGGTCCTTAAAACACGAGTGTGGTTTCATGAAACGAGGCATAGCTGAGTTTCATAAAAGAGTCACATGATTGTTTTAAGGCCTAATTACGTAGGTACAGTTGCATTTATCTATGTTCATATATTAAATCCTCTATCATGTGTTCAAGAACCATTGAGAATTACCTGCATTGCAACCAGAACTTATACAACGACATTCACTTTGCTGGTAAATTATGAGTCATTTCCTTCGCCGCATCTAAAATATCGGGCCGAGTCAAATTTTTTTCGCATTCACTGATATCAGACGTTTATAAGCAAAAACAATATTTCCTCACGAAAATTTGTACAACAAAACGGCAACGTTTTCAATGTTTTGTTTGTGTTTGCTGTTTATTGTTAAAGATAAAGATAAAGATAAAAGATAATTTATTCTTCAACATGAGGTTTTTTTTATTTGTGTGTCTTTGTGAATGTGAATTTTTTCTTTCTATTACAGGCCACTCCCTGTAGATTTAATCTTAACAAAAATTATATTATGATTCCTTTCTTTTGTTCGGGTGCTATATCCTGACGTGTTGATTCCAGTTGGCGGAGTATTGCAACAGTTCGCTGTGCAAGGACCCTTATTTGCCGAAACCTGAGGAGCTGTGCGTCGCATATTGTCCAAAAAGTAAGTGATAGATTTACCCCCTCTTTCACTATACATTGATTAAATTTATATCTGAAAGATGAATGTGGTGCCTTTTCTGTTTGTTTTGTTCTAATAGAAGGAGATGGCATCACATTTGTCAATTAGAATTAATCAACGGATGGTGAAATAGCCCCTTATACTGTAGATTTCGACAAAGTTTTTGGTAAAAATTTACATTGTTAATTCTTGCTTTTATGGCTGACTGTACTTTTTATTGACCGTTCTTGCCTTGTCGTCCAAAACACATTTTCGTATCAAATTCCAAGTCGATGCCATTAACCGTTGAGGAGTTCCGTCCTGCGGAGACGGTCCTGGCCGGACTACCAGGATGTCACCAGCTTATTGTATTGTCACCAGATTTACACAAGTATGCCGAATTTCAATTCAATCGGACTACTGGATGTGGGTCAAATTCAGCTTCCAAGTTTTGACCTAAACAAATAAATAAACACACGGGGCAAGGTAAACAGAAGCGTGTAAATAAAAAAAAAATTGACCCTGTCACGATTATTAATACCGTAAGAACACACGCAAATCATAGAAACCCGTTGACTCTTTTTGAACTCGGAGTTCATCCTCAGAGGCATCGGGTTTGTGTGACACATCGTCACTACTTTGAAAAAATCTCGTATCTCAAATCAATACATCAACAAAATTGAAACTTGACGTAATGGTCATAAAGTGCACTCGAAAAAATTATCCATTTTGAGATGAGTTTTTTTTTAAGTAGTGACGATATGCAAAACCCCTGGTGTTGCAGATGTTTATGGGCGGTGCTGATCTCTTACCATTAGGAGACCACTTGCTCTTTGCCATCCAGTCGAATAAAAAAAATCATAGAGATTCGTTAACGCATTTTGAACTCGGAGTTCATCTTCAGTGGCTTCGGGTTTGTGTGACATATCGTCACTACTTTGAATAAAGCCCGTATCTTAAAATGGATAATTTTACCGAGTGAACTTTATGAACATTATTTTAAGAAAAATTGAAAATACAAACTGAAATATAGATGCACAGAAAAACCAGAAAAATAAGACCAACACTGGGAATCGAACCCAGGTCCTTGGCATTCCGTGCCGCGTGCTATACCGCTACACCACTGCATCTATGCATGCGCATCTATATTTCATTTTGTATTTTCAATCTAGGTTTTACGGGATGACCGTAAAAGTAAAAAATTGGAATTGAAATAAAAAAAATACAAAAAGATTCCAAAAAACCAATCTTAATTATTTTAACCCTTTATAAGGCCCCATTTATTGGAGCATACTACCACAGAATCAAAAGCAGCTATCGAATACATATCCGGCAAAGGATATTTTTAAAGCTAGTAGTATTTTCAATAATTACAATGAATATTGTAACTTATTACTAAAACAATAAGGTTGAATTTCTAAATCAATGCATGTGATCGCTAAATCGCCTCTGCCTTGTAAAGGGTTAAGAGTCTTTTGTTGACGTATTAATTTGAGATACGAGATTTTTTCAAAGTAGTGACGACACTAACGCCACTTGGTGTCCAGGGAACCAGTGGGTCCGCGCGACGCTGCTGCAGCAAGAGTCTGGCGCCGGCAGCGCGGCGGCCGAGCTGCTGCTGCCGGACTACGGCGAGCTGGCGCTGCTGCCCGTCGCGCGCCTGCGCAAGATGATGCCCGAGTTCGTGCAGGGCCTGCCCGCCGCCTGCTGCTCCGTCGAGATCAAAGGTAAGAGGGTTATACTTGGGCCAATCAACTTTTTTACCGACACTAATCTGTCCGCGACATTTTTCAAACATTTGCAGATTTTTGTAAGTAAACATGTTTTTTCTGTAATTTAATAGATGGTGTACATGAATATATGCCATCCTACGTAAGTTCAACCTATTAAACCGAGAAATATCTTGTTGGAAGTACGATTTTTTGGTAACGCAGGAGACGCCCAAAATGTCGGTAAAATAGTTGATTGGCCCACTTATAGCTAGCACAGATATACGAAGTTAAAGTTAAGGTTAAGAAATGGTTGCATGGTCTGTCATATCATGACACAGAAAATCTTCTTACAGTTTCCTAACATAATCCTACTTGATTTCCTGTTAATTTTTCTTACAAATATCGCCGAAGCCGGAGATACTCTAACCCAGGCTCCCAAGACACAGGTCTATACTAGTTTGGGGGTCAGAATATTTGACCATTCCCGCAACTTCTATGTACAAACTTTCCATACTCATTGATTGTATTTTGCCTCAAGTTGAATGTACAATAAATAATTTTTTATTTTTTTATTTATTTTAGATATAGATTACACTAGATAACGCAAACTCAATGTGTATCAAAACCAGCCGTGTCACTTTTTTATATCTACTGTGACTTTTGCAGGTGGTAGGACCTTATGCAAGGTCCGCCCGGATTGCTACCAACATTTTTCTCGCTAATCCTGCCGTGAAGCACCATTGCTTGCACTGTTGTATTTCGACCCTGAGAGTGAGACAACTGGTGAAATTACTGGCACTTGAGGTATTCCAACTTAGGCCTCTAGGTTGGCAACGCATGCAATACCCCTGGTGTTGCAGATGTTTATGGGCGGTGGTGATCTCTTACCACCAGGAGATCCACTTGCTCGTTTGCCTTCCAGTCGAATAAAAAAAATAAAGTCTAGAGCGAATTAGCGATGTGAATTCCCCGATGTCGCCACGTTTCTCAACTCAATCTAAAGTTTGTGACGCTCGCGTTCGCAATAAAATGGCAATCTTTGTATGCGAAATCTGTCATTTGATTGCGATCTCGAGCGTCAGAAACGCTAAGCAATACGGCCCCTGCTTAGGATGTATCAGTAGGATGAAAACATATTTTTTCCCACAGATTTTCCCAACGAGCCCACCGAGGCGCAAGTGGCCCTCGCCAAACAGCACATGAAGGTCGACGAGCGCGGCGTCGGCACTCTCCGCGTCGCGCGCGCCATCAAACGGGTCCCCGGCGATTTCCTCGTGGAAGCGCCGGAGCTCATCCGCGCCATGACACTGTAGGGTCCACGCACGTTCCAGAGGTATAATATAGTCGACCAAGGATATCCATCTAGGTTTTAATGTAGAGGTTCCCAAAGTAGTCCACTGGAGACCAGACCAGCCCTTGGGGCTCCACGTTGGCGTGAAAACAAAGGGGGTTTTATATTCTTGTTTGTTAAACCAAGATACTAAAATGACGTTTCAACCTGTTTTTTTTTATATCTTATAAATAGTGATGTGCCTCAACCGGTAATCACCGAAAAATTTGTACTAGCACACGTAGGGCACTTAGGACATTATGGTCGTAAGAAGAAGGCCTAAGTAAAAGCACAGAATTATTAGTACTGACGTACAGAATGGCCACGCTTCGCCCCTCACCGGTTCTAGCTACCCCACCCCTTAAGCGTAGTTTGCTGGAAAACCGCTGGATAGCAGTCGGGCGCGCAACGCGATGTATCTCGGCCGCACGGCACACGGCACTGTGAATGACTGGTGTGTGACTGGACCGTGAGTCACTTACTTACTTAGGGTACCCTACCTACTTCCTTTTCTAAATAAATAATGCTTTCTAAAAGTATCGCGATTAATACATGAAAAAACTACTTAGGTACCGAATAATTCGTTTAAGTTAATAGTCATATATTTATTGTAATTTAAAACAATAATGCTTAAATACATAGACAGACACATTTTAAGTAGGTTTAAATAAAAATATATGATTAACGATTACATTTATTTACACATCTATGCCATACCTACATACTCTATAGTACTAGGGTGTTGCGATAGTCAGCCCTGTGTATCTTACGCACACATTGACGCGTGTACAGACGTCGTCGTGCCTATGTAGATTAAAGATATTTTGTATGGCGTGGCCGCCCTGTGGTAAAAGCTCCATGCTTATTGAAAGTAATATATTGAATGCTTTAATTTGACTTTTGTTTCCATAAAATATTATGTTTTAAAAACTGATATCAGAGAGCAGCAGTATTCGTACTATGCAGGTCACATTTTTACGTTTGACATTTTATACTGTCACTTTAGTATCTTGGTTTAATAAACTGAGTATAGGAATATAGTAGAAATGTAGCAGTAGGAGAATATCGAAAACAATAAAACGAGAAAAAAGTTTGGGAACCTCTGGTTTAATTTTAATGTTAGAGGCCGATTCACAATAGCTGCCACGAATGTCACAGTGACAAGCGACATTATTTTCTTTCAATTAATTCGTGCCAGTTCCTTTGAATCGACTTATGTTTGTCAAGGGCCGATCCAAAGGGAGATGGATCATGATCCCCACTCCCTGGACCGAGGGCTGGGTCTAGAATAACAGTAGATATTTTTGTACTGAATCTTGTGTGCCTGTACTTGCATTCTGTGTTGCAAATTAATAGGACAATCGCCTAGGTTTTTTTATCTCATAGAGAAACTGTCCTGGATAATGGTGGCATTTACTTGGTCGACTGTTATTTATTGGACAACTTTTGTTTATTTGCTAAAGGATGTAGACAGTGGTTACCTTTAAACCGATTCGTGATCAAAACCGTAGCAGCCTAGGTCCTCAGAGGGTCGTGGGTTCAAGCGAAAATATCTTCGAAATTTGCCACAAATTCGCCGGTGAAGGAAAACATTCTTGAGGAAATCTGTATGTACTTACGAAACTGTTCGACGATGTGTGGAAAGTGCCCAATCTGCACGACGCCAGCGTGAGAACTACAACTCAAGCTCCTTTAGAGAGGAAGCTAGGATGGAGATGGGCATTTCTATCTACCGTTGTACCCTGACTTTAATCTCTCAGATTTCAACAAAATTTCGAAGGTAGACTCAGTCCATGCTTCCGAGCTGTAAAAATAGGGTCTCCAGATGTGTCCCCGAAATACTTTATGGATGTGCCCGGTTTGTTACGAAAATTATTAATATAATTAAAAAAATAAAAATATTGTGTCTTTATTTTCTTAATAAAGACACAATATTTTTATTTTTTTCTCTGTGTATCTGTTTTCTGTATCGCTTACTATTTCTGGTGTACAATAAGGAGTCTTTGTATTGTATTTTGGGGACACATCTGGAGCCCCTTTTTTCCAGCTCTGAATCATGGACTGAGTCTACCTTCCTAATTTTGTTGAAATCGGAGAGATAAACTTAGGGTTCAGCGGTAAATAGAAATGCCCCGATAATGTGGCGTCGAAATATTAACAGCTTAGTAAAAATAATTGCAGTCTACATCCCGTAGCATTTGTTTCGACGTAATTCTGGTGTAATTAATAAACCATGAATCATCAACATCGTCATTATTTTTTTGTTTACACTGGAAAGCCCTGACTTTGCCGGCCAGTGGGAAGCTGGTGTGAGAATTGTAAAGTAATGGGAACTGAGGTAATATTGACTACACAATCTAAAACTCCAGTTGTTAAATACTCTTCAGTTCCCATTAGATATTGGACGGCTTTTCTATTGTAGTAGTTCTGTATGCTGTAAATTTGACATGTGTAAGTGTTTCTTTAGTTGATAGTTTAGTTTTAATATTTGTTAAGTTACACGCGCAAACTTCATGCAAATATGTGTTGATTTGATCTTAAATTGCTTGAAGCTTGCTCGTGTTATTATAGAAGTTGACATATTTATAAAATAACAAATCAAAAAAAAATACTCGTAAAAAGTTACTCCTAGCGCTTCTTGTAGCGATTTCTTTTTAAGAAGTATTATTGTGTGAAAGGTACCTTACTGAAATATAATGTTGAATTTTAATGGGGACCTAAAATACAATTTTGGAGTTTTCAGGCATGTTCTATGCAGCCAATGATATTGTATATTATTAAAAAGATATATGGCTATACAAATTTCTTAATATTCACAGAGCACCTAGACTATTGAAGTGCTTCAGAAATCTCCGTTGAGAAGAAATTTACAAGCTTGTTGCAGAATTCATTGTATGGGTTTTCAATTCACTTTCTCATGAATTATTTCATAGTTATCGTTTACCGTTCTTATAAAAAAAAAAAGTTTCAGTAATTTGTCCGTAGTTTTCGTAGCGAGACTTTAAATCCTTGGTTCTTTAACTACCTATCTTCGTCAATATCTATGCAAGGTATGCAAGTAGAGCACTGGGATGTAAGTGTTGAACATAATAGGTGGTTAATAATGTTCATTTAACACACTTGACTAAAACTAGTTTACATAAGGTTATCAAGGGTGAGCTAACCGGGCGGGAGCCAGGACGCCGAATTAGTATAGGGCCAATTGGCTCTGGTGCTCGCTGCTCCCGGGAAACTACCTCGAAATTGCTGTCACTCCATGTGGAAAATGAAAACGGAAATTTTTATAAATGTTACTACCCTCACCGACGAGGGGGAAAATAACATGAACAATGGAATATAAAGAAAAGAAAATGAGGGATACGAAATGTTTTCACCACCGGCACAGTTGCAACATGGGCAGACTGGGGAAAACCATGTGCGGGCTGAAATGCACTAATATACAAGATACCGCAACAAAAAATGTTCGTACCCTCTTCCCTTTCACGAAAAATTGAGGGGGAAATTAAATGAACAGTGGAAATTTCACACTTTTAAATCTTTGTCTGAAAGCCTCAATACGCTAAGCTTACACACAAACTATTGGGGGAGAGTTTGATATAATCCGGTTCACAAATTAATTATTGTTGAAACAGATGTCAGATTCGTCTCGTGACGAAAAATATCAAACGGTTTCACGTATTCAGATGTTTCTATATGAACTTATCTATGGTCTTATGCAACAAATTTCAATTTCCCTTGTAGGACGACGATAATTGTGAGACTTTCAGTGTTTCAAACATTCTTGCTTCTTTTCCATGACTACGTGCAGTCATTGAGGGTTTTTGTACTTATTACGCCTATCACAGGTATTCCACCAATGTCAATTACATTTTCTCAATATTTCCTAACTGAATCCATGTCTGGAGTAAGTCTAAATGTTCGGTGCTTCATCAATTACAATTTGAATGCGTCCTTCGTAATTAACAGACAATGAAGGCATGCTCATACTTTTCTTCTGTCTGTACGCATCACTTCGTGGATGGGTTTTTGCACCATTGTTGGCAATTTTGTTTTTTTCAGGATTGACCAATGTCCTGACCAATGTCCTGACCGGAACCTAATTGCTTAAGAATAAAAAATCTTTGTTTCACAACTAATAGAATCAATTGGTGTAAGTTCTCCCAAGTTATATTAATTATTAGTATAATGATAAAGGACTCCACTCAGCATTCGTCGAGTCATGGAAGTTGACGCTGATATGTGGATCCTGATTGGGCATGTTGTGGTCGATCGATTCCGAATATTTCCGTATTTTCATCAATTTCTTCTACCCATTTCACTCGGGTTGACACAATTGGTTAATTAAGGCTAAAATTCTTTAATTATATGCCTAAATTCCTAGGCCTTACTAACTTATGGCTCAGTTACATCGGTCGACAGTGCCCGCATATTGGGGTGCCCTAGATCTCTGTAACGCATGCCATAGGACCCACATTCGGGGAATCACTGTCATTGGTCGTTTCATTTTTTTTTCTCGACCATGCGTCTTTCTTCACACTGTGTAAAGTAATACATAAAAACAGTTTTAGGAGCTGGAGTAGTCTAGCTTTGATGAATGAGCTCTAAAGTTTATTGCGATGGCAAAAAAGAAATTATGGGAGTTCAGGTTCGATAGTTGTTTTTTAATGTTGGTTCCTGGTTTCTTTCACCCCATGGTGCGCTGGGACGGTGATGTAATTTAGATAGAAACTTCGAAAGGTGTACGTGCTCGCTCCAACACCCAAAGTCGTTAAAAGCGGTTTTAGGGGTGGTTGCGTGGAGGTGAAATAAAATAGTTTATTCACTTAACAAATTACGTTTGGGGCGTATACGTCCTCCAGTGTGCTCCGCGAGTGACTGCCTACAAAACGGGCCCGCGGGCCTAAGCTCTAGCTGCTGAGTTGACTCATACTCCAGTGCACACGTACCGGGGTATGAGCTGACTGCGTAAGGCCACCACTGTGTCGGCCACACGGTCGTCGCTACTCGACTTTTTTTCACCTTTTGCGTGATCGGCTGTTCACTATTCTTGCTCCTGGAGGAAGCCTAGCAGACACTTCACGTTGCCGATTTCCTGGAGCGACCCTGGTGACACTCGGTGAAGTGGTAGTTCGCTACGCCAGTAGTCTCCAGAAATATGTGAATGACACGCCTTAGTGAATGAATATATTCTGTGGCGTTAGGAGAATGGATAAGTGCGTTGGAAAGGAGGATAGATTTTTATGCTTAGTGAAGGGAAGAATTTGTCTGTATACCATTTATTAAAGTTTTTTGATGTTCATCAATATTTCAATTTGATAAATACCTACGGCTATCACTGTTTGCTGCGAGGGACTTGTGTTATTTACTAGCGGTGGAGGGTTGAATTTGGATAAAGATCTTGAAGATTTTTGCGATGGAAGTAGTAATCGTATAAAATATTTTCTGTGTGGATAATCCAAGCCTTATTGCTGCATTATCTTCACGGAATCTATTCTTTGGATCACGATTATTCTCGGTCCTTAAAATACTAATTCTTCTTTTAGGAACCCTACTTTTTTCCATTTGCCTTCTTTCTGTACTGTGGTGTTCAATAGAGGGTGGTAACTATTGCAGTCGTCAGCCGACCCGAGCCTATTGCCGTTTTTTTTCGCTCTCATAGCGTGGTAGAACTTTGTTTGGTTGGTTTTAATCGAATTCTACCTAAATCGATTGTAAAATTCTTTATCGCCAGCCAATGCTTCACTATCCCGTGTCTTGTGCAATGCCAAATTCAAATCATTTATTTAGTAAATAGGCCGCAATGGGCACTTTTACACGTCATTTTTTAAACTACCAGCGCTTTCGGAAAGACCATCATTGCCAAGAAGAATGCGCCGCGAGAAACTTGGCAGAAAGTCATTTTTTCATAATTAAAAATTACAAATAAAATACTTAAGAACTACAGTATACAATTAAAGAAAAAATTACAAAAAAAAACAATAATAATATGCCGGGCACTAGCGTTTTGTTAAAATGGACACTTTGAATCAAGTATGTAATATGAAACTAAGATTTTCTTCAGTAACAGTGCCACCAGGACGCTGTTTTGCAAAAATGAGTCTACTGTAATTTTGCAATACAATGTCAACTGTTAAAAATATTTTTTAAGGGTTGACATCGTTATCGTACAGCGTCGTTATAAAGCGACGAGCGTCGTCAATAAAGCGTCTTTGGAAGCACGATAGCGTAGTTCTTGGAGTATTTTTCGACAACGTAACGTACTGTAGCGGTAACTGTGAAACCGCGTCATTTAGTTTTTGGAAGAAATCCTAGTAAGCGTTCACTGATCTGCATCGTACGCTTACCTTAGGTTGTCATTGACCAGAAAAATTACAATAGAAAAACAACTAAATCTGACCCATAAATAAATATATATGTTTTGTATCTGTAGATTTAAGTTTGTTTCTGTGTGTTTGACTCGAAGTAGATCTACCTGTTTTTTTATATAAATCAATATAATACTGTGAAGTGCTTTCGATTATTATCGTCAAGTTCGTTAGTGTTCTTGTAGTTTGTATGAAACATGTTGTTATACATCAGCACTTGAGATTTTTGATAGAAAAACTATCTGATTTTTGTTACAAGCTGTATGAAATAGACGAAACTCTTTAGCGGAAGACCTAGTACGTAGTGACGAATGTTGTAGGTATGTTGAATGTTGTAGGTTGTAGGTACCTAATGCTTTGAAAATAAAACTTTAAGGGCCCGTTCATTGTTTTTTTTTATTCGACATATCTGTGATGTCTTCGGTCTTGTTTGTTTTGTCCGAGAAAGTAAACTTGGCATCATATTTATCTGTCATATAAAATGTATCAAAGATTGGCGAGCCCGCGGCGGGCTGGGCCCGAAATATTGTTAAACTTTTGATGTCTCATTTAAACAAGAATCACATTAAGCTCAGTAAGTGCCATATTAAAAGACAATTCCTAGCGCTTTGTCATTATCCTTACAGTATATCAAGGAATCCTCTAGACACAGAACGGTTTTGCAATCGGGCCCTGGTTCAGGGAATCCCTGGTACTTTGCTGACTAAACAAATGCTCTACCTTTTGGCTTGCAGTGGGTCAGGGTGGCAGCTACCAGCAGCAGCACTGCTTGTTCACCACCCCACTAGTACAGCGCACCCTACCCTCAATGCGTGCCAAAGCCTACCTCAGATTTCCTTCCAATAAGCCTAACAATTTAAGTTTCTAGAGGCTGTCTTGACGATGCTGTTCCATTAGTTGTTTCCCTATTGGTATTGTAAATCTGCTAATACTTAGATTTATTATTATGAAAATAAAAACTTCAAATCATGTCCAGCATTTTATTTAAACTGCGCACCAAAACTGACACATTTCACTAACAACTTCTCAAACATTTTAGAAGGATTAGAGTCAATTTAATTATTTCACGATTCTAAATTCTGCGCGTTCCGCTATCGCCTAAAACGAAGTGTAAGTCCCCCTGCTTATGCGCCATTCGAACACTAGTAATTTTATGAACATTGTCCGCCCCCTCAGACTCGGACAATCGTTGAATATGCATGTCCATTTCATAGGAAACTGCCATTTAGGGTTTGTCTAAGACGTACAAGTCTGGGGAAGGCTATATTATGTTACAATATATCTATGCTCAAGGAGACGCTTATCACAAGAATTTAGCTTTCCTCGTACTGAGACGACGCGAACCACACCTTGCATCTGCTACACTCTAGATTTGAGACTTTGTCGAACTTTGATTTTCCCTGTGTACCTTTCATCTCCAAACTTGTCATATAATAATTCGGGAGATAATTGTCGCTGTTGTAACTGACGCTTAAAAGTTTGCAGAATATTCTGTTTCTCTAAATACAACTTATCGTTCTTTGAATACTTGGAAATGGCTGCCAAAGTTGTATTCACCCAAGCCTCGTAGTAAGGCATCGTGTGGTTGTTAGAAGAACTCCATTTTGCCACCTCTGTTTCGGGGGATAATATCTTCGCGGACGAAACAACAGGTGTTGGTAAATTACACATATCTCTATTATGCTTTTTGAGCACCTTTCTTTTCTTAGCGACCTTTACGACGCTAACTTTACTTGGTTCAATCTGGATGTGTGCGTCTTTCCTTGGTAATTTAGGTTTCGATCGCACCTTTTTAACTTCACTTGGGATTTTAATCTCTAGAGGTTTTGATTTTTTCTGATCGACGAATGTAACGGCTTTATAGACTCTGAGAGAGTCGTTTTTGGCTGTTATGGTTTTTATTATGGGCTTCCTTTTAATGGGTGCTTTTCTGATGGAAGTTTTATCCGTTTTGGTCTTGTCGGACTTCGTGAGGCGTGTCTCGAGTGACTCTTTTGATTTAGCGCGTTCCTTTGGTTCACTGCTTGATTTGTTCGTCGTGGGCAGTTCTGGAATTTGTTGAATGGTTAAATCGTAATCGTACCCTAGCTCCACACTGCACGGTTTTTTTTTTCGGACGGACTGTTGCTGTTGGCCTCAGACGGCCTTTACAGCTTACTGGAGAGAGGGCGAGCTGCCAGATGGACTGCTCAGCAAGTGGGTTATTTAACTTAGCAAAACACTGCTCGGGAAGTTCTCGACAAAGTACTCGGGGAAAGTACCGACCGACTTGGACGAAGTCCATATTATCGTAGGTATTCACCATCGATATATCGCACCCTTCGTGCAAAAAACGCGTAGATGAAAAAATACTACTTTTCAGGAGAGCAAAAAAACATCCTCACACTTTTATTATAGATCGTACACAATATTGACCTGGATGAATGTATAGATAAAAAATCGCTTCTAGCAACAGATATTATACTTTTTATAAAATACATTAATTATGATAAGAAAATCGTTAAAATATAAGTTAATTACTTTTTCCACGGATGCTTTAGAACATATCAGAACTTAAGCGTAGTTACGTACTTTTTATCAGTTTTTTAGAATTTTTTTATCAATGTAACTGATACTTACGTGTTTCTGAGGCACTAAAATTCATTTTTGGCACTGGTGTACATTAAGTTACACGTTTCTTGCTTACATAATTTAGCTACACACAGAATCGTAACCTGAAATACGTTTTTATTACTGAGTAAGAACTAATTTAATCTTTGAGTATCTCGAATTAATTCTTTGTTCCGGGTAACATATTAGTAATCAAAATCCCGCGTTGTCATGCAAAATATGATATAAAATTTTAAAATTCTTAATAATACGCTCGCAGTGTGAAAAATAAATAAATAAAAATTCATAAATGTAACCAGTAACAAATCTACAGTAAAATATATCAAAGAAATGTCAAACTACTCAAAAAAGTGACTTTTTTTCATTAAAATTGTTCAATTTACCAAAATGGTCATAACTAACAAAAAAACAGTCATATTGCGTTTTTAACATATTTTTTCGATTACTGAATCCTGACCTGAGCTTTGCTCACATTATTTTACTACACAACCGTGAAGAATTATGAAAAAACAACATTGCTTTGCACGATTTCATACTTATCCATAACTCTGAAACAATCTTCTTTTGTACTACACACAAAAACAGTTTTTTAATATTATTTGTATTATTTATTGCTTACCCCTTTCCAACCGAGCTGCACAATGCCCGGGATACACGAGGTCAGCCCCTCAAGCTAGGATAGCTAGCCAGTGTTAGTAAGTTAGCAAAGTAGTGCTTAGGCTTCGTGTAGACAAAACTGCCTTCATTCCTAAGCTAGTTTAGAAGCCAGAACAGTTTCTAATAGGATGGAGTTCTGTTTTTACGCTAGTACGTTCGTCCATTACTGATTTTACTATCCTAGCTTGTTTACTAGCTTCATGTGACCGGCGAAGCTAGTTTTAAGTTTGCTAGTAAGGAGGAACCACACGTTTGGTTTATTTTTCTACCGCGACGAGTTTCTCAGATTTTAAGATGTCCAAACTAAGTACGCAGATTAATTTAAAGTTTGTACAACTGTACCGTGACCATAAATTGATATGACATTACTACTAAAGAACAAAAATGAAAACGTATGATCAAGACCTGATGAAAATTAATAAATCAACCCTGTGTTACGTCTCTAGTTCGTCTAGTGCAAATTGACACAGTTTTCGAAGTGACTGTTTTAGTCTAATAATAGTGGTTTTTTTTTGCATACAGTTTATTTTGGACCTGTGGTCACCTCATCACTCCAGTAAATACTAGCTTAAAATAATAAGCCTCATGGAAACAGAACAAGCATGCTCCAAGCCAGGTCAGCAAGACAGACAGTTGAAGTAGAGAACTAGTATACTATCCCAGCCCGAAAAACCAGTCTCGTGTAGCCCGGGCATAACCGTGCATGATACTTCAAAAAATCTGGATGACGCGTGTATTCCTTTTTCGAGACGCAACCGATACCGATCACATGTGCAGGACGAGGATTTCGATTCAATTTTAGTCGACAGGCAGCTATAATAAGACCCACATGATGAGTAGAAAGATAAACTAGACGAGTATATTACACAGTACCAGATAATTTCTAGTGCCTGAGCCAGAAGAACGCCTCTATCAGCGCTACCTGCACGATCTGTGCTTACGCTTCTTCAACCGTCTCTGGTGAGCCCATCAGCTATATTTTTGCAGCCACCTGTGCCAATTGCTCGACAATGAGCATCTCCAGCTGAAAAATCAAGAAAACCAACTCCCGTGAATACACCCGCAGCTATCCCTGAACAAACCACTACCCTCAGATAGTCTGATCCACCGATTCAAAGACAAACATCTGACGCGTGCCCTCATCTCTGAAAGAAAACAAATGTCGAAGATAAGCCACGTAATTATATTTCATGCAGTTAGGCCTGTCCAGATACTTGTCGAATACTATAAATTATAACAACTAGGTACTAGAATGACGATTTATTCAAGTATATGAGTGTAATTACTAACAACAACTATTACATGCGAAAACATGGCATGTACTTGAAAACGAATAGGGTTGAAATTATGAAGCTTATTGGTATAGGTACATAATATTAATGGAATATTTTCAATATTTGATAGTAAAAAACGTTAAATAATGTTGATTGGTAGAAATAAATCTTGATGTTATTAGGAACAGGTGTTTTTGTAGTTTTGTGTTAGGATCATGCATTTTACAAATTATTCCTGAGACGTACGACCGTGGACGCGATTTTCCTGAAAATTAAGCATTTCCGATTTTTTTCACTACATATTTTTCTTAGACCCCTTAAACCATCAGTATTAACAAACAAATTTCTTTTTTTAACATCATGACTTCACTTTCTCGATTGTAAAGGGTTGTATACTCTGGGAAGCACCTGCGTATATGTATTTACGAAACTGAATCTACCAAAATTCCTCGTGGAAGAAACGCGTATCTACTACTGACGCCTTAGGTACATCGCGTCTGCTTTGCGTAGCTAAAGTTACACCCTAAACATTTTTAAAAGGTGCGTGGAAAAAGGGAGTGAGTGTATTTACGTCCTAGACTCTCAAAAACAGCCTGCGTCATAATGAGTTAAGTTAAATTACGCTTTTTTTTAATGTGAATATCGTAATATTTGGCAAAGTATGTACATTTACCACACTTATTGCATGTGTATTTTCTTTTTAATAAAATACGTAGTTCATCAATTTTCCTTTATAACTTTTTTGTTTTTAAACCTAAAATTTTGAAATTTACACACAAGATGTATTTTTTCATCCTTAATCTGTGGTCAATTAATTGCGAAAACGCGTAACTATGAGTTACGCGTTTTTCGCACGAATGGTGCGATATATGGTATTCACATACCTAAACTCTTCCATTTCGCGAGCGGTGTGGATATAGCTTGAAGGCTTTTATACACAGTGAGTAATTTACCTACAGGCCATAGTCACTGTAAACAATGTATATCTAAATGTATATCTAAACAGTGGGCAATGAATTAGAACTGTCTACAACATATTTGGCAAGGCCGGCTAAACTCTGACCCGCAGGTCACCAAGTGGCCCGCCCACGCATTGATCGACCAGCCTTTCTCAATTTTGCTTTTTGGGCCCCTTGCCACCTGCAGGGCTACTACCAAACTCGAAGTTCGTGTTATGCGGTCCCTCTGACACTTGTACTTTTTAATACGAGAGCGAGAGGGATGGTACGACACGAACTTCGAGTTACGAGTTTTGTAGCCCTGCTGGCGCCCAAAGCGGCCACTACTCGCTCTACCCTATCGCAACTGACACTTATTCAACACTATTAATGGTCTTACCTTCTTTAACAATAATTAACTCTTCTTTTTTAACGTCGACATCCTTTAGAACCTTTGGTTTCAGTGTGTACCTGTCCCGTATTCTCTTCCGGTATTCCAGGCATCCCAATTCAGGTTGTTTTTCAGGCATCTCCATTCTTCTTGGTAATTTAGGCGAACCCAGTTCTGGGTAAGTGTAGGTAGACTGTGAAATACGTTCGACTTTGTTTTCTTCCTGTAACATAGACTTTTTCTAATAGGTATCTCATTCATTTATCTTATGTATCTATGGAGACCTAGAAATGCTATTAATAGGGTAATTCAGGAAAGTTTTAGTTTTAAAGCATCTGAAAACAACAGAGTCACTCGAGAGTGGAAGATAATTATGTAGGTATACTATCTTTAAAAATCTCTTTAATTTAAGAAAAATAAGGGTTTATAAATAGTATCGCCTACTAGTATGTGGTATATACTGTACCTTATATTCCACCCTTTTCCGTTCTGGTTGACTTGTACGAAATTTATCCTCAAGTTTCAAGAATTTTGAACGGACGTCCCCGCGATCTGGATGATTCTTTAATAAATACTGTTCTTTCTGTTTTTGTCGACGAACCATGTCCCCACGATCCTTTAAACGAAGCTTTTCCAGTTCCGAAAGCTTTCTCTTGTCCATTTTTTAATTTTAATGTGTAAAAAATACTATAATTTTGATTCCGGTGCCTGACGTGTCTAATGAATGCCGTGAATGCCAACGCGATTTTTTTTTCAAAATATTGCGCGCCTGTCATTGCTGTGGCGCGAAAAGTTCTATTCAAAGACTATTCAAACATGGCGGCACGTAGTTTTGTGAGTAAATAATAATATTGTGACAAAATAGTACTGTTTTAATTATTATTTCATGCTTGTAATTAAATTTCATGTGTACCAATCATTAACCTCTTTGGTAAAATTTAATCCAGAGAGCCGTCATCTTTAAAACATAATTTTAAAACCCACTCGATTACCCTTCAACACTGACACTGCCGTATGCCATTTCTACATCTATGGTAAAAAATGCAAAAAAATATTAAAATGATTGGTATAAAATGATATAACGTTCCAGCCTTCATTATTTCCTCGCGATGGACAAAAAATCCAAAGCAAAGTTGGTCAAGTCCAAGTCTTCAAATAGTGCCATCACAAGCAGGTCCGAAAAGGGCTCCAACAAGAAGAGCAGAAGCAATGTTGAGTTCAAGGCACTAGCGGGCAAGAAGCGGGGAGTGTACGTTGAGAAGCGGCCGAGTGGGAACAAACAGATCAATCCAGAAGGTAAAGATTTATATTCGGGGTCCCATGGACGGGATTGCATTGAAATTGTCCCAAACCATGCGTTAAGTCAGTGTTTTTCAACCTGTGGTTCGCGACCCCCTGCGCGAAGCATCTTAAGGGAGGTCACGGAGCCCCTATTAGATGCTGGGAACACTACTTCTGTAAATAACAAAGTTTAAATGTATTTAAGTAAATGCGATAACTAATTATATTTGTCACAAAATAAAATACATAGAAAAACAACGGGTTCGGGATCGCAAAATATTTATTCATAGGTACTAAAGGGGTCGTGTCATGAAAAAGGTAGAAAAATACTGCGTTAAGTGAAAGAAACGATATAGCCAAGACCTTCTTTACGATACCTAGGCTGGAGGGCCCGTGTCCAGGCCCGATTTATTCACTGTTTTCTATTTTAATCTCACAAAACTTTATAATAGAATATTTTGTTCAAAAGAAATCCCGTAGCTTAATCATCATAACAGTCTCATTTTTCTTTAAAAATGGCCGAATATTCTGATACAGTTTTTAGTTATATGGTAGAAGTACAGGAACAGTTACAAATAATCGTAAAAACAACATCAAAATCTAGAGCCAATTCGTAAAAAATGTAACCAGATTAATGAGGCGGTTGAAACGCTCGAATAAACGCCCTTAAATGTGTGTTTTTGACGTATGTTTACGTAATAAGTAAAATAGCACATTTCTAGCAGAATAAATACTTTACCTACCTAGTTCTTGTATGTCCCAGGGCCTCCGCACAACCTGTCGGCCCGACAGTAGCTAGCACTAGCTCTTGCCTTTCTACCTCATGCCACCTCTTGTATTATGAACTAGGCCTACAACTTAACTGACATGACACTTTGTGGTGGATTTAAGGCAGTGGATTTCAAAAAATGTGATGTCATTAGATGTGACTTAATTCTAAGAGTACCATAGCGTAGTATTAGCAATTCGTACCTAATTTGTATAAACCTTTATTTGTGACGAGCTAAAGGTAGGCCTCTCATACCTAGTTCGATTTTTACAGTCAGTTTTTTTTGTCTTTTGATGTTTCAGATAAAAATGAAACCAAACTTAAGGCACCACCAAGATCCCGGCCCGGAACGAAGACATTCTTAGCGTCTGTCCTGACCATCCTGTCTAAATCCACGGCCAGCACCCAGTACCCGCCCATCCAGGAACCTAAAGATGCCAAACAACGAAACAAACAAAGAAAGATATCGAAACAAACACTACAAAATCAAAAACAGCCTCCAGAAAATCAGAAAACCAAAATGTTGAAAAACTCTTCATTAAAAAATGTTCCAAAAGACGAAATCGCAATCAAAAAGGTTGAGGAGTACCAAGAGACAAACAAAAAAACGAAAAAGACTAAATACAAGTCTAGAGTCCTCAACGAAGTTAGTAATCAGCCTTCACAAAAAGTTCTCGTACTACAATCTAAAAAAGACATCGTACAGACACCGTCTTGCAATTCCAAAAGCACGAAGGAAATGTCTGAGCATTCCATTAAATGGGCCGATTTCCTTCCAAAACTAATCGATTCGGAGACAGGTGCAATCAAAAATGTGCTAGAGAAGAATTACGACCCTCAAGAACACGGAATAGCTAAAAGCGTTCTGGAAGGGACCCAGTTCAATATGGATAAAAAACCATATGACCCTACCACACTTGTAAGCACTCCTGCGAAAGACGAAAAACTTTACAGTCTATTTGTGGATCTTCTAGAGACGGTATACAATGTGAAGCCCGAATATAATGATGTGAGCGGTTTAAAAAGTATAAAATCATCTAAAATCCAGCTCGAGATTGATGACAGTGTCGCACAAAAACTTGACAAACCGAATAAAATCCCGGAAAACATAGAAGATGACCATCATATAGCTGCCAAGCAGCACTACTCTGTCACACCTGACGATAATGAAGACTGGGACACGCAAAAACTAGCCGAATACTTTAAAAACAAACCAATGTCCGTAGAATGGTCGGAACCTTATTTACAAACCAAAAAGACGTGTAAATGTGTAAAGAAGAAATTGAAAACCGAACTTTACACGACAAAGCAAAAAGCAGCTAAAACGCAAAGCGCTGTTATGGAAGAACGTAGATCATTCTACAAGAAGTCCAAGAAACCGGACCTTTTGAATATTCTAAAAGAACAGTTGAAAATGGACGACGGTGGACGTGAACACACTGACAGTTTCTACCAATCTCTGCGGGTCATTGCGAGGAATAAACGGAAGCAGAATATAATCCGTTTTGACACCTCGGTGAAGAGTGGTCAAAAGGCAGGTAGCGATTATGATTCCTGCATCTTCAAGAGACGAAAAGTCATATCTCCGAGCACGCGGTTACCGAAACGCTACAAAGGGAACAAAACAAACGACTTTTTTAGAATCCCTGTAGATACTAAATCTGTGGATAGTGAATACACTAGAACTATAGCAGAATCAGCAATCAATTGTAATGAATCAAACCATTCTTTAGAAGTCACTGGTTTTGATTACGAACCGAGAACGGGTTTGCCTGCCACAAACAAGTCGTCGATGTACTCCAACACAGGGAGTGAAAGCCTATTCGATGACGACAGTAAAATAACGAACTGGAATCTTGGCTTTAGGACGATGACTCAAACGTGGAATCCATAAATTGCAATAATATACAGGTGTCCATGTTTCACTTGTCTTTCATTTTATCAAAACCTGGCTTTTGCTGTGACCGCATTTTCACTAGGATAGGTACCTAGTGCCCCATCCACGAAGACGAGTGATTTTGTCAAAATTAGACATTAATGACATTGTAATAAGAACCACGGCGCGCGTCATCGTGAATGACTCTACCTATAGTGCTCTGCCGTCAACTCATATAATTATATAGCACAACAAAGGCCATAGTAGGATTTCTGTTCCACAGTTAAGTCGGCCCTTACATCGAATGGGCTCGAGCTGAACCAAAATGGGCGCGAACCAAAATGAGCTGTCAAAACACAATTCTCCCATAGTTTCAATGGCATTAGCGACTTATAATTGTGAGGGATAACTATAATTAAATTTGAACCTTATTATAATCGGTTTCTCAAGGTCCATTATCGTAGTCCTTTTCATACTCGACTAGGTTGGAAAGGGCTACATCGAAAATTAATCTGGTTTTCAGGGCTTAAAACGTTTTTTTACTGGAGTCGTGCCTTCGAATTATTTTTTTAAAGGCGTCATCATCCCTATTGTTTTGGTTAATAATGAAAGTACCTACTAGGCGGTAATTGAGACGTAGTTATCAATGTTAGTGGTCATTATTTTAGTGGTTGGTAAATAAAAGATATTTATTAAATGTAATTTTTTATAAATCAATATCAGCCTACTAACTTCCGATCTGTAACTCAATCGCATTCCCCGGACTTTCAGCGTCGTCTTTCTCCTCTTTTTTATCTTGTTTTCTCTTTTCCTTCTTCTTCCAGTTCCCTTTGATTTTGAGGTGTTTCAGTCGGTTGTGGGTGAACAGGGCGGCCTTGTACTTGAACGTATCGGGGCAGAGCGGGCACGCGTATGGACGGACGTCCGAATGTTTTCCTAGGTGCTCCAGTAGCGTCGTTTTTACCTAATAAATAAGAGAAAGAAAGTGTAAGAAATGGCCATGTAATATTGCTCCCACATTGGCTGTTATGTTTTATAACATTGTAGATATATAACAAATTAATCTAATATTCCAACCTCATAGTTTCGCCATGTTTGTCCGTCTGTCTGTCTGCCCGTCGGCGGCTAAGCTCAGAGACCGTTAGTAATAGAAAGCTGTTATTTGCGATGAATATTCCCAACCTTGCCTTAAAAATTATTTTTTACAAAAACTTAAAATTTGAAAACAATTTTCCTAGAAAGTTTTTATTAAGCTTAACTTCCGTATTTTTTTTTATTTTTACTAAAAATGTTCAAATACCTATCCAACGATATCTCATAACATAGAGCGGAAGTGAGTTTTTTCATGTCTGACTACGTATTCTACGTCAATAAACCATCTAACCGAGAGTACCTATCGATGGAGCACTTTCAAGAATTGAATTGAATTAAAACCATCTAATATGCATGAACCCTATTGGCGTTCTGCAGAATCAACCGCAACCCTGTCATCGCAACTGACAGCCTAAGCCTTAAGGCCGCCATTGAGGGGAATAATAATAACACTGGATATTCATAATACCTACAAATTTGTACGGAAACCTCGGTGCACGAGGCCGGCTCCCACTTGCCCGGTTGTTTTTTGAAATATGTTGTTCAAAATCTAGCTGAGACTGCCACAATAAAAAAACTTGAACGTCTTTGTCCATCATTACCCAACTGCCAGTGGCGGATTAGGCATATAGCAAGAGTAGCAATTGCTACGGGCCTCGCGCATCTAGGGGCCCCGCTGACCTATGCTTTCTGATCGTAAAAAACGTCAATTCAGATAGAAGCATGTTTTTTTTCTAAATTAATGTAAATAGAACAAAACCAACACAAAACACCGCCAAAGAAAGAGATGGTATCAATATGATCGACTTAAATCCGGCTCTGCCAACTGCCCGAAAGAGGGTTTTTTTTTATAACTAATCGCAATCTAAGTTCGGTTCTGGGGAGGCTAAGTACTACGAAATTCAAAAATCGAAGTTCATATATTTTTATGTGGTGAACAATAAAAAGTCATTGTGTTGAATTGTATCATATAATCTAATTCATATAATTACAAAATTTCTTAATTCTTATTTATGAAACTACTAGCCTTTTCCCGCGGCTCCGCCCGCGTGGTATTCGGTTATCGCGCGCTGTCCCCTCGGGAACTGTGCATTTTTCCGGGATAAAAAGTAGCCTATGTCACTCTCGGGCCCATAAACTATCTCTATGCCAAAAATCACGTCGATCCATCGCTCACTTTCGACTTGAAAGACGGACAAACAAACACACACACACACTATCGCATTTATAATATTAACATGGATAGTATTGATATGAGTTTGTGAAAATGTCTGGATGTTTGTTACTCAATCACGTCTAAACCGCTTAACCGATTTAGATGAAATTCGGTATACAGATAGTTTGGAGTCCCGGAGAAGGACTTAGGATATAGAGGATAAAAACTTTATCCCGGAAAATTGCATAGGTCCCGCGGGATAGCGATAAACGTATCCTGCGCGGACGGAGTCGCGGGTAGCGGCTAGTTAAATTATAAACCAATCCTAACGTGAGAAAATTGACAAGCGGGTCTCTCACTATACTGACGCCATTTAGAGACTTTTCACCTGTCATAAAACTATCACTAATAGGGAATATCACTGCAATATCCTGGCGGTAGAATGCAACACTAGTACAAACCGTAAACAGTTTTTTGAATAAATAAATCACGGGACAATTCACACCAATGAGGGCTATCGCGTATGAATTCGCCGCTAGAGGCGCTAGTGTAGCGTGAGGTCAACGAAATGTCAAATCTCATAGTTTTTGGGTGAGCTACGCGGGTTTATTTATAATTAGAATAATTTTGTGAATATTTTGCATTACCTGAAATTAATTATGCGATAAGGGGCAATGAACGTCTGTAATTTGAGACGATTTTGTCTTTCGGTAACTTTTGTCCTCCCTTTTTTCCGAACAAAACGGTATTACGGAATACTGTGGTTGCTCGATATTTTTATGGTACTGTTTTAAGATGTATTAAATATGATTTTAATCTAAACTTTGTTTTCACGCCCGTTATGTTGTTGTGTTATGGGTACTACGCAACGGATAAAAATAATTATATAGATAGATACATACTTAAATACATATTACACATCCAAGACCCGAGAACAAACATTCGTATTATTCATACAAATATCTGCCCCGGCAGGGAATCGAACCCGGGACCTCAAGCTTCGCAGTCAGGAACAAATACAAATATAGCTCTATCATTATTATTAGCGATAAGGCCGCCTATTGCTTACCTCAGAAAGTCTCTGTGTATATACCTGTTTTCTGTAATTTTTTTGCTATATGTTGGTGTGCAATAAAGAGTTATTGTATTGTATTGTATTATTACCGATTTAAACATCATGTTATTTTGTTACAGTGTACTAGTGTCGCCCCCTGTGCAGTTTTTCGTAATATTCCCTACTTTATGTTTTCCTGAACTGCATTCATACATTGAACATGGAACAGCCATGAGACTCACCCGCCGGTGGGAGGCCTGTATTCTCAATAAAATAATTATAGTCAAATTCAAGAGTTTACTAGCGTATTGTCCAAACTTTCCGCCTCTTTTTTCTTCTTCTGCCCTTTTTTCTTCCACTCCTTCTTTATCTTGAGATGTTTGAGACGCGTGTGAGTGTACAGGGCACCGGAAAAGGAGAAGGTGGCCGAACAAAGCTCGCACTTGTACGGCCGCAGACCGTAGTGGGTGTTCATGTGCTGCTGCAGGGATGTTTTGCACTGCGTAATGAGATATTACGGTGATGACGGGTCATTCGATGACGACCGAAAAGCCTAGGTTAGAAAACCTAACTGTGAAGCCTGAGGTCCCGGGTTCGGTCCCCGGCTGGGGCAGATATTTGTGTGAATAATAATAATACGAATGTCGGTTTCCGAGTCTTGAATGTTTAATATAACAGATGATTATAGTATTGATTATAAATATGTATGTTAGTCTGTAAGGTATTTATTGTATGGGCCTAAGTTGCCCGAAATAAATAAATTTATTATTATTATTATTATTATAAGTAAAAATATCTAATCTATTTTATTTTCCAATAGAATTAAAAAATCATGTAAACAAAGCAATATGTCACGATTAGTCCGCAGTTAAATACTTAAATTTGAACGAAAAACCCGATTATGTTCACATCTCAATGAACCCACCACTGTTTTTAACAATCATTGTATTTCTGTGCCTCCTGTGATCAGTGATATAACTCGACTTGTACCCTTTTGTGTGTTTTTATTTAGAAATAATCAGAAAAAAATAAAGAATTTTTGGGTCTATCTCACGTACTTGTAGGTGTTATAGTTTCGGAGATAATTTTGTGAAAAGTGATACAACTAGCAGAAAAAAATCGTGCACATTGATATATATCAAGTTGTAACCCCTTTATGTAATTGCTCTAGAGGCTATTTTCGTGCTTTGTGGTATAAATGAAATTGAACCTATTTTCACATTTTATTTTTCGGTATTTTTTTCGGAAATATTGATATATCTACAGTTATACCACTTTTGACCAACTTTCCTAAAACCAGACCAGGGTACAACTCAACATGTACGTAACAATGCGAGACAAATTTGATATATATTTTTTTGTGATAAGTGATACATCTCGTCTTGAATCACTTTTCACAAAAATATTGTTAAGTGTAAAGGTATACAAATTGAATTATATCTAAAAGCCAAACTAATCCCATAAAATATTAATACAATAACAGTTGTGTTAAGTGATACAAGTATCATAAGTGCGAGCATAAAGAGTGTGTTAGGAGGGCGCGAGGATGAGGTGACGCGGGATCGGGGTGTAGGCAGGACCTGCTCGCCTCAGTGTCGCTGCAAATTGATACACCTAAGTTACTTTTCTTTTTGCAAACTGATATAAGTTAGGTATCTTTTTTATAACAGGATACAAAGTAAAAAAAAAATGTTTTCAAATATTTTTTTTTTTCAGAGGTGTTTTAATTTACTTCAGCAACATTGAGCTGGGAACATACAACGCTGAGTTATAGGATTTTATAAGTTTATGTATATCATATCAGTTTACACCAAGAGATATTATGGGTGCTCCAGGGGTGTACCATGATATAACTGAACTTGTATCATCTAACACTTATTATTTACTCATATTAGACATTTCAAAAGGTACAACTCACAGGTTTTTCGCGATTTTCTTCGAACTTATAATATTTACCGAAAAACACTAAATGCACGTTTATAGAATATATTTCTATGAATAAAAAAAAGTGCTTCGGTAAATGCTAGCCCCCTTGGCTCCCAAACCAGAATTTTTTTAAACTTGTTTTCGCTCTCCTGTAAAATGACGATTTTGCACTTGTATCACTTATCACAGGAGGCACAGATTTGTATCATTAAATAACTGTACAAATATGTTTAGTCTTTTAGATTAATTGAAAGACGAAAATTTGATACCATTTTCACATTAACAAGATCATTTTTTTCTCACCGAAGTCTGTTTTGTCTCTGAAAGTTTAGTGCTGTACCTACAAAATTAATTATTTGATTGAACCACCCGATTATGGCTGGCTCTGCAACTTTGAATTTTACTGGCGAATCTTATAAATGATTAACGTTTTTAAAAAAAAAACAGTAAATACTACTTATGAAACCAAAAAAATATAAATTATAATATCGAAAATACAAACTGAGACTTGGATGCACAGAAAAACCAGAAAAAGAGACCAGTCTCTGTTGTCTCAGATTGTATTTTCGATATGGTTTAACCGATATGGTTTTACGGGATAACCGTAAAAGTAACAAATTTGGAGTTGAAATAAAAAATACAAAAAGACTCCAAGTAACCAATATAATAAATTATAATATTATTATATCCTTGCTAATTGTTACATATTTGCTGTGAATTATTATACAAGCGTTTTTCAATAAAAATACACCTCAAGATCGCTTACCTTTTTTCTAATGCTAAAAAACGAAGTAGCCCATAGACAAATCGGTGTCAATGTCAGTTATCACATTTGTTTACCAGATTGCTTAATTCCATTAGAATAGATTATATTTATTTATATATAAAACTATGCTTATATGGCTTATATGCGTTGAAGAAAGAAGAAAGAAAATTTTGGCGTTGGCGAGAAACTGGTCTATCCGCGAAATATTGACTGCACATTACTTTTCCATGCAATCGCAGAGATATATGCGATAGGGCCTACTTAGTGATAGTTGGAGACTCTCGATAAATTAATAAATAAATAAATATTATGGGACACTTGACACCAATTGACACAGTCCCAAACTAAGCAAAGCTTGTACTGTGTAAACTAGGCAACGGATAAACATACTTATATAGACCAATATATACTTAGAAAAACATTAAACATCCAAGACGCGAGAGCAAAAATATCTTTACTACTTTGAAAAAATCTCGTATCTAAAATCAATATGTCAACAAAATTGAACCTTAATGTCTATAAAGTTCACTCAGAAAAATTATCTATTTTGAGCTACGAGTTTTTTTTTTCAGTAATTTCGATATTCGTATTATTTATACAAATATCTGCCCCGGTCGGGAATCTATCCCAGGACCTCAAGCTTCGAAGTCAGGTTCTCTAACCACTTGGCCATCCGGTCAATAAAATAACATGTTATTCAATAGTTAAACTAGAGTACAATCGGGGCACCTATACCTCTGGGGCTACGTTGTATTTTTGGACAAATAAAAAGAAGAGTCGCCAGCCGGTGGCCCATGAGGGGACAAGATATGGAGAATGAGAAAAGTATGTATGTGTGTGTATGTATGTAGTGTGTTCTTAGGGATAAGCTCGCCTTTGTTCTCCTCTCTGTGTTTGTATATTTTTATTTTTATGTGCAATAAAGAGTTTACATACATACATACATACATAGTATGAGTTGCAGGGAAAGTCGAGAGTATAAGAAACTTTTCACTTGTGGTACGAGCCTTGATCGATCAAGCAAGTCAAGTCAAAGAGTTAGGGGCTGTTCCACCACCCATTGATTAGTGATAACTGCTGGTTAAATGTGATGCCGTTTCTATTTGTTTTGTTCGAATAGACTGAGACGGTATCACATTTAACCGTCAGTTAACACTAATCAATGGATAGTGAAACAGCCCCTTGAGGACTTTGGTTTGGTTGCTTTACATGGGCCAGTCAACTTTTTTTCCGACACTAATCTGTCCGCGACATTTTTCAAACAATTGCAGATTTTTTAAAGTAAATATGTTATTTCTGTATTTTAATAGATGGTTTACATGAATACATGCCATCCTACGTAAGTTCAACCTATTAAACCGTGAAACATCTTGTTGGAAGTACGATTTTTTGTAACGCCGGAGACAATTTTGTTAACGCAGTGACGGACGCAAAGTGACGGTGAATTAGTTGATTGGCCCACATTTGGCATGGTTTTAGAATCTCTAGAGGGGGCAGGGGGGGGGGGGGCGCAGCCCGCAACCACACGCGAGGCTACGTTGGCGCCGCCCTTGGGCCTTACTCTGCTATACTCCAATTCAATAGAATCTGACAATCCTGCAGACACTCCCAGCCTACTAAATGAACACCGGGCTTTAAGGCTTTGTGATGTGACTATTATTCTTTTTTGATTCCTTTTAGATGATAATTGGAACAACAGGGACATATATAATAAAGCGTGCCCACGTTAGGGTGTGTTAGATGTGTAGAAAATTGTCAGATTCTATTAAATTGTACTTTTCATCTCTCCTGTTCGGAAAGTTTAATTTTCATGGGTAGATGGCCGGGTGGAAAATTGCGTTTTCTCCTCTAGGGTGGAAAGTATTTTTTTTTTTTAATGTTTCGGCTAGCCACGACATCGAAGATATTGAGTTACGTCAATGACATTTTTATTTCACGTTTCGGCATGGCCATCTAGATGCACGTCGTGACCAACTCGATTTTTTTTATAGTCGGCCATGGCAAGTGGCCAGTCGAAAAGGTACCGTTGGAGGTTGGATAGGTATAAGTAAATTCAATTTATTATTATTCTCGTTTTTTTGTAGTATTTTAGTTTCCTCACAGTCGAAATGAAAAGTAGAGTGTCTAACTCGGGTGAAATAACCCATTTCCCCTCGAACTATTGGCGCTCGAACTCGGGTGAAACGGGTCATTTTCCACCCTTGGTTATCAATCTACTTTTAAGTCTCACCGTGAAGGCCTTCCCGCACTGGTCGCAGACGTGCGGGCGCGGGCGGCCGCCCGGCGCGTGCGCGGCCGCGTGGTGCAGCAGCCGCCCGCGCGACACGAACGCGCGCCCGCACTGCGAGCACTTGAACTTGAGCTCCTGACAACAAAATAGTTCATTTCTTACCCCCTTATTCATAAAACTTAACGAGCCTATGTTAACTATTAGTTTATTTATGGGTATGTTGTTAATGTTGTTATGTATCTTCCTATCTACTTGGATTTGTTGTGTATGTGTACTGTATAAATTGTTATGTTTTCTTGATATTGCTGTAATGTAACGTAAATTCACCACCTGCTTAAATTTATTCCTCACTTCTCCATTCCATTGTAAAGGTTGCCTGGAAGAGATCGCTCTGAAGCGATAAGGCCGCCTATTGCTTACCTCAGAAAGTCTCTGTGTATATACCTGTTTTCTGTAATTTTTTGCTATATGTTGGTGTGCAATAAAGAGTTATTGTATTGTATTGTAACTAACAAATGCTTTGTCCCTTTCTAACAAATACAAATGTCGAAGTGACAGATAAGGACAAACGAATTTTAGTGGCATTTTAACTAAAATAGGTTTGATTGTCGTTTATGAATAAGGGGGTTAGAATATGGTAGGTACAGGTAGTTATTATAATAAATGTCAACAGCATATTCTGCCACTTATTACTTATTAATATTTCTACTCCAGATGGAGTAGAAATATTAATAAGTAATAAGTAAACAAAAAATACAAATAAAATTGTCATTATAAATATGATAAAAAATAAATTATTATTATTATAAAAAATAAATTAAACTTAAAATTATGACTAAATAATATTCTAATTCAAATCATTTATTCAGTAAATAAGCCGCAATGGCCACTTTTACACGTCGTTTTTAGGGTTCTGGAGCCAAAATGGCAAAGACGGAACCCTTATAGTTTCGCCATGTCTGTCTGTCTGTCTGTCAGTCTGTCTGTCCGTGCGTCCGCGGCTTTGTTCAGACTATCAATGCTAGAAAGCTGTAATTTTGCACGAATATATGTTATTATGTAAACTATGCCGACAAAATGGTACAATAAAAAAAAAAAAACAATTTTTTTAGAGTACCTCTCCCATAGGCGTTAAGTGGGGATGTTTTTTTTTTCTTATCCAACCTTGTGTGTGAGGTATAGTTGGATAGGTCTTTCAAAACCATTAGGGGGTTACTAAAACGATTTTTTGATTCAGTGATTTGTTTGCAAAATACTCAACTTTAAAGTGCAAATTTTCATTAAAATCAAGCGTCCCCGAGTAGTGAGTATAATAAACTTTCTAGGAAAACTATAATGGTTAAGTTTTCTTGAGAATTATTAGTAGTTTCGACAAGTGCCTTAGTTCGGAGGTACGTAGTCGGCCCTAGTCAAGCCTGCCTTACCCTACCTTACCCTACCCTTCTTACCTTAGTATGTACGAGTTTTATGTGTAAAGCCAAAGTAGTTTTGTTAGGACACTTCTTGCCGCAGTAGTCACATTCAAACCTGAAAACAAATCACTTTTGTTAATCCTGTGAGTGCGCATGTGTAATAAATAAATAATAATAACGTGAACTGTCCGCTAGCACAACCTTAAGGTGTATTAGGGCATTACGAGATAGTCAGTGTCCCCATCTTAGGGTAATTTACCGTAAATTTAGGGTATTTTTACGCGCTTAGGGTACTTTTTGGGGTAGAAAAAAATGAAAATATGCAGACTGGTAGACGAAATAACGTATATTAAAGGTAAAAATAGATCAAAATATACAAGCACGACGTGTGTCAGTTCGTGAGCACACAAGAACAATAACAACTTATTTGGTTGCTGTGTCAACCATTCTTTCTTTGAACATGTAATAAGATTACATCATTATTGAGCCAGTATTAATATAGGCGCTATACTGCCTCCAATACGCCCCCTTAATCTATTACATGTTGCACACAGGCAACCTACTCGTATACCTACAAACGTATACCCACAGTTAGTACAGCTTTCGTACTTTACTCATTTAAATTAAATCAAATTAAGCAGTTTTTCACCTGCCTGTGCCTACTGCTACTCCTTAAGTCAGTAACAAACAAAATATATACAAAACTTAACTAACCTAACAAATGAACATCAGCATAACAAAGAAGAAAAATTAATTCAATACACACAAAACATTCCAAACATAAAACAATACAACATCTACTTACTAACTATTCATCCGCCCCCTTATTGGAATAATTTTTCAAAGTTAATTCTCCTAAGAAAACTTTCAGTTTCGGGCCATTCACGGATTTAGTTAAGATGTCCGCTATCATTTTATCGGTTGACATGTACCTGATCTCAACTTTATTACTCAGAACACATTCCCGTATAAAATGATACTTTATGTCAATATGCTTTGTCCTGTTATGCATCATTTTGTTAGTTGCAATTTTATGCGCAGACTGGTTGTCATTGTAAATGACGACCGCCTTATTACTATCCACAGTCGTTAGGAGACTGTTTAGTAAAGTGCGTAAGTAAAGCGCTTCCTTTGCACCTTGACTTAGTCCTACGTATTCTGCCTCTGTGGAGGATAAGGATACGGTTGCTTGTTTCCTACTCTCCCAGGTAACGACATTCTTTCCCAATTTAAAAATTAACCCAGTGAAAGATTTTCTATCTAGCGCTCCGCCCCAATCTGCGTCTACATAGCCTCGTAAGTCTAAGTCTCCCGACTTCCTAAAAGTAAGGCAAAGATTAGACGTACCCTTCAAATACCTAAGGACTCGCTTTGCGCATTTAAAGTGCGTTTCATCATAACACGAGTTAAATTGCGAAAGTGCACTGACTGCATGCGCTATGTCCGGTCGCGTATTACAGGCTAAATAATTTAGACATCCTATCAAATTTTGATATGGCAGATTGCAGTGTGAATCAGCTGACTTTTCAAGCTTGATTCACTCACTCACTCACTCACAATATTTATTGACAAACAAAAAACACACTACATCACAGCAAAAACAGTAAAAAACATAAATAGGAGAAGAGAGAACAATTTGAGACGTTGTGCTGTAGTGTGATGCCAAAAGGACTCAGCTCAGCATGTGCCGTAGCCCTGTGACCAGAGCTGCAGCGCTGGTTTTCAGCTGAACCCCGATTCCCACTTCCATTGGAGTGTTAACCGGCTTAGCATCTGTCATGTTAAAATCATTTATGACATTTAAAATGAACTGCTCCTAATCAAGATAAATCACATCTTTATCCCGCCTCAGTCTCATTCCTAGAACATGTCTAGCCGCGCCTAGGTCTTTCACCTTGAACTTTTCAAGCAAACCTGATTTTAATTTTTGCTTTTCTTGTTCACAATTTCCAAATACGAAGATATCATCTACGTAGATAACTACCACTAGCCTCTTATTATGTTTAAGATGCTTCTGGTACAAACACGGTTCTTGTTTAGATTGTATAAAACCTAACGCTAACATCTCTTTGTCCAATTCGTTGAACCAAGCGTTCGATGCTTGTTTCAACCCGTACAATGATCGCTGTAGCTTACATACTTTGGTTTCCTGACCACTGGTTACTGCTCCTTTGGGTTGACGCATATAAATGTCCTCTTTGATTTTACCGCATAAGTACGCAGTAGTTACATCCCATTGATCAATAAACCAATTGTATTCAACCGCTAAAGAAAATAACATTCGCAATGTAGAGCTTCTAACTACAGGAGAATAAGTTTCGCCATAGTCTATTCCACGTACCTGCGTGAAACCTTTAGCTACCAATCTAGCTTTGTACTTGGTTACCTTGCCGTCGCTGTCTTTCTTGATTTTGAAGACCCATTTGCACTGAATTGGCTTCTTGTCTGCTGGAAGGTCAACTAATTTCCAGGTCTGGTTCTCTTTTAGTGACTTTAGCTCTTCATCCATCGCCTTTTGCCACAGATCACCATCAGGCCTCGCCAACGCTTCCTCTACAGTCAATGGATCGTCATTAATCACGCTTTCCATAGCACACATGACGTTACAGCCGTAACGATCGACTGGCTTTCGCTCTCTCAGAGGATACCTCCTTTCTACGGGTTGAGGTAACGCCGCCTCTTCTTCAGCAACTTCCTCTTCAGGTACTCTCTGCTCGGGTACACTCGGTACACCCTCCTCTGGTAGTACCTCTTGGTTGACAGTGTTATTGGACGAACTGTCATCATGCACCTCCGAAGTATCGACTCCAACGTTGTTTTCCCTGCGTACACTAGACTGTACAACTGACTCTGCATCAAGGCTTAAGCGTACCACAGAATTGTCAACTTTCACATCTTGAAGAAAAACATCTTCTAAAAATTTGACATTTCTCGCTGTAGAAACCTTCCCAGTCCTTGGATTCATTAAACGATAGCCTTTTTGATTTTCAGGATATCCAATGAATACCATTGTTTCAGTTTTCATGTCTAGTTTGCGTCGCTTTTGTTTTGGTTTCAAACTAAAAGCCAAACAACCAAAGATTTTCAGATGACTTACATCTACATCTTTTCCAGTCCATAGCTTCTCCGGTACAGCATCGCTCAAAGCTTTTGTGGGACTCCTGTTTTTCAAATAAACAACTGTATTTACAGCCTCTGCCCAATATTTTTTGCTCAATTTTGCTTCCGATAACAATGTCCTCGCCTTCTCGATAATCGTGCGGTTCGCTCTTTCCGAGACCGAATTTTGTTCAGGTGTGTAAGGTACAGTCGTCTGGTGTTTAATACCTGCCGACTTCAAAAAATTTCTGAATTTACCATTACAGTACTCTGTTCCATTATCAGATCTAAGGCACTTTATTGACCTACTCGTCTGCTTCTCAACTTCCGCCTTATATTCACGGAACTTATCGAAGGTTTGACTTTTATTTTTCAAAAAATAAACATGCGTCTTCCGAGTATAATCGTCAATAAAAAGTAGAACATACCTCGAACCTCCAAATGATGGTTCTTCCATCGGTCCACAAATATCAGAATGCACGAGCTCTAAAATCTCGCTCGCCACACAGCTGGTTGACACAGCAACCATTCTTTCTTTGAACATGTAATAAGATTACATCATTATTGAGCCAGTATTAATATAGGCGCTATACTGCCTCCAATAGAAAATTACTTAGGGTATTTTTTAGGGTAAAAGTTTTCGAATAAAAGGTACGATTTCAAGAAAAAAATACTGCAGCTGACACAAAAGCCAAGACTATTATGGATACTTTTCAAGAATGTTTCGAAACGGTGTAGTAGTTATGCTATTAGTTTATTAGTAAGTGGCATTTATTTGCTTTGTTTTTATTTCAATAATTTTTGGGGTAAAAAATAAATAAAAGTGCCTAATTCAGGGTAATTTAGCGTAGCGTTAGGATAAAAAAAAAATCTGAGGTGGCAACACCGGTGATAGTAGACATCTGGTTACATCAATTTACCGGAATCGTTATTTTCTAGCAGTCAAATTTCCAGCCGCATTTTTATTTATTTCTAAACAAACAGAATAATTTTGCAATTTTAGCTGAAACTAGGAATTAGTTTTTCTAAAAGTTGCTACAGTAAAAAATGTGGATGTTGGGGAATATGAGTAGCACGAACCGTAGTTTTTTTTAAATATCTTTTAAAGTTCGTAGGATGCCATAGTATCAGATTATTTGAATTATTAAATAAAATAAAATAATTTTTAAATATAACTATCGTTGCTATCGATGTAAATATCACGTTATTTTGATACTGTGTGTAATAAAAACTCGTAGCACAAAATAGATAATTTTTCTGAGTGAACTTTTTAGACATTACATCAAGGTTCAATTTTGTTGACATATTGATTTTAGATACGAAATTTTTTCAAAGTACTGATAATATGTATGTCGTGATCTGTCATAGCCACAAACTATAAAGAGAACTGACGCCGTGGCGGTTTGTATACGGTTTGCGCTAGTGTCGCCCCCTGGCCAGAGTCTTGCGTAATATTCCATGGTTGTAGTTGGCGGCTACTCACCTCCAGCCATCCTTGTTGGAGTGCTTGAGCGAGGCGAGGTGGCCCCGCAGCGCGGCCTGCGACGAGAAAGGGATCTTGCACTCCTTGCAGCACAGCTCGGGCCGCAGCCCCTCCAGACCCTACAATAACAACTATTAATAACACAGTAAACAAATAAGCAAGTGGCAAGTGGGTGTATAATAGTAATTATAATTACGTATATGTACTAAAGTCTTTCAAAGTCATAAAATATTTAATATGTTTCATAGTTTACAAATTATCTATATATGTAGTCTTATGTATAGTAATAAAACTGTAGTATATTTTTTTGTAGCGGTCCGGGGGTCACCAACGGTGCTGGCTGAAAATCAGCGCTGGGGTGTTTATTATTAACGCTTCAGCATTATGCTGAGCCAGTGTCCGATTCACAACCGCGATGACGCATATTTTCCTATGTGTTGTCTATTTGTACCTAATGCTATTGTTGTGTCTTGGGTTGTGAATAAATGTATTTTCTTTCTTTCAAATACAATATAAATCAGTATACTTAAATAAGAAACATAAATACCTGCTATAAAATAAAATATAATAATAACACATACTCAAACAAAAATAATGTACCATACATTCATAAAATAAATAAATAAATAAATATCATGGGACAATTGACACCAATTGACCTAGTCCCAAACTAAGCAAAGCTTGTACTATGGACACTAGGCAACGGATAAACATACTTATATAGATAAATACATACTTAAATACATATTAAACACCCAAGACCCGAGAACAAACATTCGTATTATTCATACAAATATCTGCCCCGGCCGGGAATCGAACCCGGGACCTCAAGCTTCATAGTCAGGTTCTCTAACCACTAGGCCATCCGGTCGTCAATAGCCACTTGTCAGTCCGGAGCGCGCGACCAATATGCCTCAAAACCGTCCCGGTTTTTTTATCGACGGACGAAAACGCGCTGTGTGTCAATAATTTTACGTCATAATTTTACGGCATACTTTACGACACTAAAGTATCCACGGACGGTTTGGAGCATTTTGGTTTTGGATACCATGGTATGGTATCGTCGGACTGTCAAGTGGATAATTCAACAAAATACATGTACAATGAAAGAGCATTTCAACTCAGTAAAAAAAAATTACACTCCACATGGTCAACGCAAGTACGCATTTGCTTAGACACTTCCGAACTGTCCGATAGTAATTACCCTTTGATGAATTATACCTGTAGATTCACAATCGCGCGCCCAAATATGTCCGAGCAAAATGAGCGCCATTTTGGTAAAAGTGGCCTTCTTTTTTCTCAATACGTTGTTGTCAAGTGTCAAGCGTTGTGGAGTTTTGCCGCTAGCGAAATTCGCCCGTAATAGAGTAAAGACTAGGTTCAAATTTCGTCTCGTATTATTTTAATTATTTTGTGTGAGATGATTTTATTTGTCACGCAAACAAATCAATAGTTCTGACATTCTTTGAAGGGGATTTTGTTCGGCAATGTGCGTCCTGGTTTAAATGTCATTGTAATTACCTCATATTTATGGATTTTCGAGTGCGTTCTCAGTATGTATTTGTTTTTGTACATCTTGCCGCATACTTCGCATTTCGCCGGTAATGGCGGCTCGGTGTGGAGCCTGCAAACATATAATAGTAGATTATACAACAAGAGCATAACACGAGCCATTTTACCCGAGGCGGTCATAGAAGAAGGGTATCTAAACGTTTTTTGTGAAGTCGTAATAATAATGATGATCATATAAAAAAAACAGCTAAAGCCGTATATTTTTCAAAAAAAAATTAAATGGTCATTCTGTAGAATAATAGAATTCTATAGGTTAGGTTAGGTTTGTTTTCTATCAATTCTGGAAAATAAATGGTTCCAAGAAAACAACAGTTATGTCCAACAATACCTTATGAATAACAATTTTCGACCATTCGATACAGACCCGAATCCCTACGACCCATCCCAATACCGCTCGCGACCCAAATTATATTCATCATCATCATCATCTCAGCCTATATACGTCCCACTGCTGGGCACAGGCCTCCTCTCGGAATGAGAGAGCTTGGGCCATAGTTGCTACGCGGGCCCAGTGCGGATTGGGAACTTCACACGCACCATTAAATTGCTTCTCAGGTTTGTGCAGGTTTCCTCACGATGTTTTCCTTC
This sequence comes from Choristoneura rosaceana, assembly GCA_037349165.1. Lineage (NCBI taxonomy): Eukaryota > Metazoa > Arthropoda > Insecta > Lepidoptera > Tortricidae > Choristoneura > Choristoneura rosaceana. The sequence goes on from JAZBNJ010000050.1 coordinate 3,593,269, forward strand.
ACCGCAAAGCTCGTAGTAAATTGCGCACATGAATTTCGAAAAACTCAGAGGTGCGAGCCGGGATTTGAACCCACGACCCTCTGCTTGAGAGGCGATAGGTCAAACCACTAGGCCACCACCATTATATTAGAAGTTTTTATTTAACAACTCCTCATCTACGCCTAGCAGACTCAATGACTGAACACCAATTTCATTATTTCCAATTTCACCAATAATATTGTGAATCTGTTTAAAAAAATACCTCGTTGAGTTTCTTGCCGGATTCTTTTCAACAGAGGTTTTTTCCGAACCGGTGGTAGATTTTTACGTTCATAAGTGCTTGTTATAGCCTAACTTCTTCTCTTCTTCTCTTTTAAAATATGGCTTTCTGTCCTAATTAATAGGACAATTTCGCCAGTGTCAAAGTATTCTCTTTCGAGAGGCAACGTTGTACGGTGATTGTAGTTTTTGCAACTCGATAGTAAAATTCCAGAAACCACGTGGAAACAACTTGCGCATTAAAAAATGACAGACACGAGAGCAATATAGAATTTTGTGATCACTGTTCACTGTCAAGGTTAATCGCCGCATAAAACACTATCAAAATTATACTTCAACTAGCCAAAGAAACAGAAATAGCAAAATTAGATGTTGTCTTCATCCGCCATGTTCGAATGCCACAAATCGAATCCTTGTTATAGCCTAAATTGAATAAAGAGATTTTGACTTTGACTTGACTTTGACACCGCAATCATCACCATCGTACCTGGCAATGTGTCCGGCGAGCGCAGCCTCGTCGGAGAACCTCGCGAAGCACAGATCACACTTGACCGGCTTGGGGTAGCGGCGCTTGGGGCGGCGGCTCTTCATCTCCTTCGCTATCTCCTCCCTGCCGACAGACATGTCCATCCTGTCAATCGTTCAAAGGTTAACTGGAAGAGATACCTTTAAGGGATAAGTTCTGTTATTTTCATGTGTTTTTATGTACAATAAAGAGTTTTACAATACAATACAATACAATACAATACATGTTTGTAAACCATCTACGAGCGTTTGAACGGCTGGGCAATTATTCGAGCGTTTTGACCGCGCGGTCAAACGTCATTAGCGTCCCACTATAGAGCACAACGAAAAGACAAGTCATAAGAATTTTAATCACGCTAAATTCAGTATTGGTGTTGTTTTAATCCTACTAATATAAATGTGAAAGTTTGTGAGTGAGTGAGTGGCGAGTATGTTTGTTACTTCTTCACCCCGAAACGGATGGATGGATTTGGATGAAATTTGGCAAAAAGTTAGTTTATAACCTGGATTAAAACATAGGATACTTTTTATCCCGATATTCCTACGGGATAGGGATAACATCTCTATATAACAACCTCTGGGCTTAGAGTCATGAAATTTGGTATGTAGATAGCTGGACTGACAGATACTTACTTTTTTTGTGCTTTTTGTTGCGCGCACCAGAACAGCAAGTAACAAACATACTCAACTTCAACTTTTTTTGTTTTTGGCAACCGGTCGCTTTAGGTTAGCAACCACTACTGCCACTGACTCCTGACAACAGCAAAAGTGTATATTGTGTTTGACCAGTTTTTAGAAACAGTTTCCAAACGTTGGTTGCCGTGAAGTGCTTGTTGCGTACCTAAAATAGACATACACAGACATTGAGACAGCACAAAACATTAAGACAATACCAAACATAGAGACAATACAAAACATTAAGACAATACAAGTTGGATCCAAGGGATAGACAAAAGCGACAAAAAGCGTCTAAAGTTTAATTTTTTCTTTTGAGATGTATTTAATTAATAAGGTCAGGATTTTTTTGTTAGAGGAGGCAAGAAGTAGAAGGGATTTGAGGTTTGTGGGTTTGGGGATATCGGGGGGGAGGATGTTATAAAGCGAGACTATAGATGGAAACTAACGGTAGACTACGGTTATTTAACAAAATTTGTCGTTAGCTACCAATACTTAACCGGTTAACTATGGTTATTTAACCGCAGGTCGCGCGGTCGTATTGAAGCTTGGTGGTAAGTGGATAGTTTTTTCTGTTTTTTTGTTAGTGTTTGACATTTATTTTAGATTGTTTAGGTACATAATCCATAAATCGGACTCGGGCGGAACTAATTTGAGATGCATACCTACCTATGATATGGCACTGATACCTACTATAAATACTTAATTTCATAAACGTCATTCAAACAAAGTCATAAACGCCACTATGCAATACTAACAATCACCGCAATCACCTAATAAATTTAATATTTTTATCAATAAAATTAAATAATTACTTAGTTTATTTTAATTAAGTATAAACACAGTACAAAAATTTCCGTAATGTACCAAAGTAACCCGCTCAAAATGGTTATTAACCGTTTTTAACCAAAAAATCCGTTAAAAACCCGACGGTTAAAAACGTTAAAAACCGGCTTCCCATCTATAAGCGAGACCGATCTCATTGGGCAGCTTAATAAGATATAGTCGGCCGTACCTTCCTCCAACCCGCATGAACAGAGGGGGGATTGGACAATACCCCATCTGTACAGGCGGGAGGGAGTGCAGGTATGACCAATACGTAGTCTACAAATGACTGAGGTGGTCTGTTTATTAGCATGCCGAAACCGAAAGAACCATGGCTTGGGGGGGATGCTGGGTTGAATGTCCCCGTAATGACGTCCTTTGACCAGAATGGAGCGCTCATACTGACGGAGCCAGCCAGCGTCGAGGTCTGATTTGGCAGAAGTGAGGAGGTCATAGAAATAACAGTGAGGGTGGTCCAGGCTGCCAGTTTCTATGGCCTCCTTAGCGAGGGCGTCAGCGGTTTCATTGCCCTGGATTCCGGAATGCCCCGGGATCCAGGCCAATGCGATCTCGAGATTACGGGAAAGACATTCAAAAAGTGTTTGTCTGATAAGAAGGACTAGGGGGTAACAAATTTTGGACGCAAAAGGATTGGCTTTGATGGCTTGCAAGCCGCTAAGTGAATCTGAAAAAATTATGGCTTTACTGATCTCGTGCGCATTAACATATTTGATGGCTTCTAAAATAGCAACCAGTTCTCCAGTGAAAACTGATGTGAGAGGGGGGCATTTAAAGCTCAGGATAACGGAGTCCTTAGGAATCCAGACTGCCGAACCCACTGCGCCACAAACTACGAGCCTAGGGGAGTCCGTAAATATCAGGGACCAGTCACGCCAGGAGTTATTGATATTATGGAGGAAGGAATTGTTGGCCCCAGGTTGATTTTTTGCTATTCCGAAGTTGAGGATTATGTTGGGTTGGAAAATTAAACTATCGTAACTATGGGAAAAAAGGGGGAGTAGGGGGCAGGTGAAAGTGGGGTCTGGGAGGTTAGTGAATTTGCGGAAGCTGTTTACCAGGCAGGGGGGGGGGTTTATTGAACCAAAATCCGCTGTCGGTAACTAAGTGTGAAAGTTCCTGGAGTTTTGGAAGGAGGGGGTGATCATTAAGAAGGGACAGTCTAAGAAAGAACCGATCAGCTAAATATTGACGTCGGAGGGAAAGGGGGGGGTCAGATGCTTCTACTTGGAGGGCGTTGGTCCGAGAAGATTTCATAGCGCCAATAATAACCCTTAAGGCCTGGTATTGGATTTTATCTAGTTTACCGAGGGCCATTTTACTGCAGGGTTCTAAGGTGAAAGAACCATAGTCAATGACACTGCGAACTATGGCATTGTACAGCAGTTTTTGCGCATAAGGGTGGGCACCCCACCACACACCCGAAAGACAACGTAAGATATTAATATTTGACTGGCACTTTAAAGCTACATAATCAATATGTGAAGACCCAGAAAGACGGGAGTCAAGGATAACGCCTAAAAATTTTACTTGCTTTTCGACCGGAATCAGTTGGTTATTAAAAGCAACTTCTACAGGGGGGAAAGATCTTTTTCTGGTGAAGGGGACCACAGTACATTTAGATACTGAGAGGGAAAGACCATGAATAGCAAGCCATTCTCCCAGATAAAATATAGCTTGGTTCAGGTTGGATGTGGCTATTTCGACAGAGTGGGAGGAGGAATACAGGGCAATGTCATCGGCATATTGTAGGATATTGCAAAACGGGGATACAGCCTCCTCTAAATCGTGAGTGTATAAGCTATAAAGTAATGGGCTTAATACGGATCCTTGAGGGAGGCCTTGCCAAATTAGTCTCGGAGCGGAATGGGAACCATCATGTCTCACTTCTATGGATCGTTCCATGAGGAAATTGCATATAAAATGTGTTAGTCTCTGCGGCAGACTCAGCTTAGATAATTTATCTCTGAGTAAGGAGAGAACAACATTATCATACGCTGATGATATATCCAGGAACACCCTAATAAGGAACTCGTTCCTCGATAGGGTGATCCTGATATCAGTGGTCAAGATAGCGAGACTGTCCATGGTGCCCATACCCCTCCGGAAACCAAATTGGCTTCTGGCCAGAATTTTTTTGGATTCGACGAACCACTCAAGCCGATTCTTGATCATGTGTTCAACGATTTTGAGTAGGCAGGATGACAATGCGATGGGACGGTGGGAAGAGGGTAGGAGAAGGTCTTTTCCTGGTTTAGGTAAGGGAATAACTACTTGTTTTTTCCAGGCTTCTGGAACAAAACCAAGATGAAAGAAGAGGTTAATAAGGTCTAAAAAATATTTTTTGGTTACGTTCCCTGACTTCGCCAGAAAGGCGTACGGAATATTGTCTGGGCCAGGAGCGGAGTTTTTGAGGTGATCCAAGGAGGAGAGGAGTTCTAACCAGGAAAACGGTTGGTCGAAACTGCTGTCGGGACAATTGGCGGGATACGGGGAGGGAACTGAGTTTAAGTGTGGGACGCTGGGGGGCGATAACATATTAATAAATTGAGGGAGCCAAACTGAGGGGTCATTACTGGGAAAATCACGGGCTGTGTATGAACCTCGGAAACGCTTTATTGCTTTCCATAGGATGGAAGCTGGGGTACGGGGGGAGATGCTTTGGCAGAAATTAAACCATCCGAGCCTCTTTTTTTTTTTTAAAATACGTTTAGCCAAGGCCGCCGTCTTTTTATACGCTAGAAAGTTATCTATTGACATGTTTTCGCGGTAGAGTTTCTCAGCCTCTTTCCTTTGGCGGATCATGTCTGTGCACTCGGAGTCCCACCAAGGGGGGGAGGACCTATTCGATTTGTACCGTTTTCTTTGCGGGATATTTAATTCAGCTGAGGCTATAAGGGCATCGATAAATTTATCATGACAAATGGGCGCGTTTTCTACTGAAACAGTGGGCAACTCACTGATGGCTGCGTCAATGTCCATTGCGAATTGGTCCCAGTTTGCCTTAGGAAGGTGGTACCTATGGGAATTTAGAGGGGACAGATTGGGTTGAGAAAAGGAAGAAGGGAATGAAATTAAAATGGGAAGGTGGTCACTGCCGTGGGAATCTTGGAGTACGGACCATGAGAGAAGGGAGCTAAAATTAGGAGAGCAGAGGGAGAGGTCAACGGCACTAGGATTCTGACCGGGAGCCGTTCTGCGAGTAGGGGAACCGTCGTTGAGGAGACAGATGTTTGAATCCTCCATGAGGTCTACGAGATCGCAGGCTAAGGCGTCGTAGTCTGCGCTTCCCCACATGAGGTGGTGGCAGTTAAAATCGCCTAGAATGAGGAACGGGCCAGGAAGGGCGGAGAAAATGCGCTCAAGGTCAGAGATGTGGATAGAGTGAGGATCAGAAATATAGATAGAAAGAACAGTGAAATCCATGATTTTGGCGGCGACAGCGTTTATGCTGCTAGGGATAGGTGGAAGATTTAAACGAGTATACGTAACTGAAGATTTTATGAGTAGAGCGGCTCCTCCGTAACCATCATCTCTGTCATGCCGGATGCAGGCGAACCCAGGCACCCGAAACCGAGCTCCTGGGACCAACCAGGTCTCCGAGATGGCAAAGACGGATGGGTCATACGAGGAAACCAATTGCAAAATTTCATGCTTCTTGGGGCGGAGACTATGACTATTCCACTGGATAAGGTGGAATGTTAACCACTTGGAGAAGTTGGGAAAGTTTGTTGGCAACGTTGGGCGGTAGTGGGAAGTCATCCATTTTGCTGAACATATTGATCAGCAGAGACAGCAATACATCAAGGAAGTTGTCGTTGGGGAGGTTTTGTTGGGGTGGAGGGAGCGGTGAGCTAGGGGATCGGAGGGCGACACCATTCCTCGGTGGAGGGGGGTCCCGCTCTCCAATTATGGCATTATGAGCGGCACGGTCATAACCCTGGGTTAGGGTGCGGCGGGTGGACCTTGGGATTAATACAGTTTTTCTGTAGCTGTATGTGGGGCTTTGGGTATAGGGGGGGATGCCAGAGGGTTGGGATTGTGATAAGGGGGGGTTAGGTTGGGAATGGGTGGGGCTTTGTGCGGCGTCTGCGTAGGACCTCTTGACTGGGGGAAATCTTTCACATGCCTGGGAGTAAGAAATATTTTCTTCGGACATGGTGTCTTTTATGGTTTTTTGGCGAGTGTGTTCAGGGCACGTTTTACTAGTGGCGAAGTGCCTTCCCGAACAAAACATGCAAAACGCCAGGTCTTCGCTGACATCGCAGGCTTTGCCCGTGTGATCTTGAGCGCATTTGAAGCATTTAGGCTTCGAGCGGCATTGGTCTGCAATGTGTCCGAATTTACAACAATTATGACACTGTATCGTTGGCAAAAGATATTTCTCTACTACCAGGGATGTGTAGCAACAGAATATCCTACTAGGCAAAACTTGTCCACTAAACGTCATTACTACTGTTCCCGTAGGGACCCATTCTACGCCATCTGTTTTGTGAATTTTACGATTAAGCCTTCTGGCTTTAAGGATTTCCCCGCAGCCAGGAGGCAATTCTACATCCTTAACAAAATCGGCCAGAGCAAGATCCGTTGGTACTCCTCTCACAATACCCATTCGGGTGATGTTGAATGTGGGGATAGAGGCCTCGAATTTATTTGCAAGCAGCAGAGGATTCAACAAAAAGGCATTTGCGGCTTCTGCAGAATTGAATTCAACACTGACGCGGTTTCTCCCTACTTTTTTAATGCCATCTCGAGTAATACTTTGGATGCGTGCATTTACCATAACTTGGCCAAATTTTATGGGGTTTAAAGTAGTACCTGAGGATGGTTCAGTTTCGATTTTGGACACATGTACCAAAAATGGACCTCCGTCATTTGTAGTGTATTTCCGTCCACCTTTTAAGTCCGGATGTTCATACAGGTGAGCTATGGAGTCAGAAGGAGGCCTGTTCCCCAACTTGGATGGGGGTTCGGATCCACCCTGCGCCGTAACTTTCCTTTTAGCCCTAAGAAGGGAAACCTCGGCATCCATCGACATCCCCGATTGATTGTCTTGCGACGAATCCACCGGGGGGCCGCCAGGCACCGGTTCCCGAACAGAGGTTATATCGGGGGGTTTTGGAGGGATATTAAACGACATTGCGATATTATCAGCGTACGTGGGTTGGTTAGAACACTTACTGGTCGCCGAAACCGCTGGGTATCACAACAAAAACACGAGAAAAATCGCACTGGGCCACAAAATTTCGCAGGTCACACAAAAAACGTGCTGTCACCAAGGAAGCCAAGTGGTCAGTCCCAACATACTCACTTACTCACAAACTTTGACATTTTGCGCGTGCGTGTGCGTGCGTGCGTGTGTGTGTGTGTGTGTGTGTGTTAGCGTGATAAGTTCTGTTTGTGGTATTTGGACTATGAATGAGAATCACGAAAGTTTAAAACGTTATATCTAGTTTTCAGTTTGTATTTTCGATTCGCACATGAGGCGTGTACTCACATCTTTTCGGGGTCGCAAGCGTGTATCTCTATCATGTGCTTGTGCGGCGTGCCGTAGTCGCACGCGCAGCAGCGGTAGCGCACGCTGTGCAGCGAGCGGTGCGCGCGCAACTTGTGCTCGGTCGTCGTTCGCTGCGAGCACACGTCGCAGCACAACGGGCCCGCGCTCTGTATCATCATCATCATCATCATCATCATTAAAGAAAGAAAATAATATTTTCATCTCTCCTGTTCGGAAAGTTTAATTTTCATGGGTAGATAGCCGGGTGGAAAATTGCGTTTTCTCCTCTAGGGTGGAAAGTAATTTTTTTTTAATTTTTCGGCTAGCCACGACATCGAAGATAATTGAGTTACGTCAATGACATTGTTTTTTTTCACGTTTCGGCATGGCCATTTAGATGCACGTCGTGACCAACTCGATTTTTTTTTATAGTCGGCCATGGCAAGTGGCCAGTCGAAAAGGTACCGTTGGAGGTTGGATAGGTATAAGTAAATTCCATTTATTGTTATTCTCGTTTTTTTGTAGTATTTTAGTTTCCTCACAGTCGAAATGAAAAGTAGAGTGTCTAACTCGGGTGAAATAACCCATTTCCTCTCGAACTATTGGCGCTCTCACTTCGTTCGAGCGCCAGAAATATCTCGGGTAAAGTGGGTCACTTTCCACCTTTGGTTATCAATCTACTATTCTTACTTCTCGTAAAGTTCCAACTCGTTCAGCGGCGAAGATGTTATTTGATCGATCGTTCTAATTTGATATAGTAATTGTAATTTTTACTTTTATGTATTTACCTTTAATTAAAGTTATTATTTTTAAATTTAATTCTTATTTGACATTATAATTCTATTTTTAACTGACATTTTATTGTAATTTGCTATTATCACATATTATTATTTTTTGTATACAATTTGACAATCCTTTTGTGAATATCTTATAATTACTTTACATGTATTTATAATGCATTTTTTCATAAGGAAATAAATAAATCTATCTATCTATCTATCATACTTGGAATTTGTTCCAAAACTGACCATTTCCCATATCGTTTTTTTTTCGCATCAATAAAGCGACTTGCGCGCGTCATAGCTCCGAAATACAACCACTGAGAGCAGGCAGACCAAAATTATTCACATCAGCAGACCACTCTACAACCCATAAAAACGAATCTAACCGTTTCCGTGATCGTTTCAAAAAACCCTACCACCTCTTAGTCTATATGGCCCTGGAGCTCAGATGATAACGACCTGCAGAGCTACTCCGAAATTCGAAACGCAAAGTTCGCGTCGTGCGGTCCCTCTCGCTCTCGTATCAAATAGTATAAGTGTCAGAGGGACCGCACGACACGAACTGCGAGTTTCGATTTTCGGAGTAGCCTGCTGGATATAAAGGTGTCCACTAGGGTTGCCAACTATACTGTTAAAAACAGTATTATACTGTTTTTCACAACATTATACTTTTTACTGTTGAACAAAAATAAAGTATAAAATATACTGTTTTCAGCATTAAAATGCCTAGCATTAAGCACACGCTAAGTCAGTGCACCTCTTAGTCAATCATAGAAGTGGCGTTGTCAATGTAAATATACAAAAAAAAGTGTCGCTAAATTAATTAGTTGTGGGAAAAAGATTAATAATTGGTCTTTAAAACAATAAAACACTGATTCTTCTAAAATACTGTTAATATTCCCAAAATACTGTTTATTTTCTTTCTAAAGCTTAAATATACTTTATTTATTGTAAAAAAAGTTGGCAACCCTAGTGTCCACCCACCGGGAGATGCAGCTTGGCGTGTTCTTTCAAGATGGCGGCGCTCGCGAACGTGCGCACGCACGGCTCGCACCGGAACGCGGCTTCGGCGTACTCCTTGGACTTGCGCGTCTCTTCGAGCTCTTCTAACACCTCGTTGTGTTTTAGCACGTAGATGTACCACGGGTTTGGCTCTTTGGCGGGTTTCTGGAACGATAGATCATGATCAGAACTCAAGGGGGGGACACTATTTACCAAAAAAAAAACAAAATCATTTATTCAGTAAATAGGCCGCATTTTTTCTAAATAAAATAATAACACCGACCGTGAGACTGTTTCGCGATTTCACAAATAATGTCCTTTCTTTATACTTGTTTATTTTGTGTATTCATTTATGTAATTTGTGAAATGTGTGAATAAACATTTCTATTCTATTTTTTTTTTTATTCTACAAATAAAATACTTATACTTCCACTGTCAAAATTTGAAAAAAATAAAAAAACCCGCTTTTTCACTCGTACACGCCCATAGAAACTCTTATCAGACTGACATGAGTTTCCATCGTCCATGTGTACATTGGGTCGGCATTATCCGGGCCGGTAAATAGTGTCACCCCTAAAGGGCGGATCCAGTGCATAGGGGGACCATGATCCCAGCCCATGTCTGCTGTTTTTTTTCGTCGATATTTGCTAATGTCTTATGTTGTATAAGAACGGAAGTCCGACTTGATTGACTTGCTTGAATGGTTTTTTTTTATTTTGCCCGTGAGAAGCATGGGCGGGTCGCTAGTGTTTCAATAAATGAATGTTAGGTATGTCATTACTATTATGTGTAATATTAATATGGATATACCCTGAAAATAAATATTACAAAACAGTATAAAACTTAACACATTACAAATAAAGATTGGTTTTTGGAATCTTTTTGTATTTTTATTTCAATTCCAAGTTTTTGCTACTTTTACGGTCATCCCGTAAACACAACGTACAAATAAACTAAAATGGCACTAAATTGCGAAACAAACACTCAATAACCTTTTTTATTCTAAAGTTTTTATATATTTTTGTCTGACGCAATAGAACGCACTAAACTCACCGGCTGTTTGTGTGCTTGTGTGTCAGCAGGCTTGCCGGGGGTCCCAGTGGTCATGCCAGGGGTCCCAGTAGTCATGCCGGGCAACCCAGTAGTCATGCCGGGGGTTCCAGTGGCCATGCCGGGCGTACCAGTAGTCATGCCGGGGGTCACAGTAGTCATGCCGGGCGTCCCAGTAGTCATGCCGGGGGTCCCAGTAGTCATGCCGGGGGTCACAGTAGTCATGCCGGGGGTCACAGTAGTCATGCCGGGGGTCCCAGTAGTCATGACGGGGGTCCCAGTGGCCATGGCGGGGGTCCCAGTGGTCTGGCTGGGGGTCCAAGGGGGCTTGCCGGCGAGAGTCGGTTTTGGCACCAATTTGGGCATTATGGGCACCAACTTGGGCAGATTTTCAGTCTGTTGCAGCAAGGTAGCCAGCTAAAAGAAATTTTTAAATGCAATTTAAAAAATATTAAATAAAATAAATAATAAATATTAAATATTAAATATTAATTATTTATTATTATTATTATTTTTTTTTTATGCAATTTTTTTTTATTTTGAATAAAAATATTTCTATTTCTATTTTTCTATTTCAATTGTTAATTTATTGGGAACTAGCGACTTCGTCTGCGCGGACCTAGGTTATCGCGCGGTGGCGCCCTCTACCGGAATAAAAGGTATCCTATATTGATCCTTGGGGTTCAAACTACCTATGTACCAAATTTCATCAAAATCGGTTCAGTGGTTTCGACGTGAGAGCGTAACAAACAGACAGAGTTACTTTCGCATTTATAATATTAGTAGAGATATTGCAAAACTCTAAGCAGGGGGCGACACTAGCACAAACTGTAAACAAACCGCCATGACGTTAGTTCCTCTTTATAGTTACTTAATACGTGATAGGTTTGATTTTGTATTATTGTATTATAACTCTTTATTGTACATATAAAACATATGAAATTTACAATTTAGAAGAGAAAGACATGTACAAAGGCGAACTTATCCCTTAAAGGGATCTCTTCCAGTTAACCTTTGAACGATTGAAAGGACAACAGAAACAAGAGTAGACACTACAATGGAATGATAAAAGAACCGAAAATTTTTAATTAACCTAAACAGTACATCAAAAATAAATAAATAAATACCTACACATACTTATAATGAGTACACACTAATACACAACAATAAATAAACAATAAACTAATACATATCAATATCAATAGACTACATACAAACTACATGTAAATAAACCTACCTACGCATACACAAAAAAAGAAAAAAAAAAGAAAAAGAAATAGAGAACACATAACTATGTTAAAGGGAACTATCAAGCCAGTACGCCCTTAAGCGACTTCGCAGTGTGGCAACGGTCTGCGCCCGCCTGATGTCACTCGGCAACCGGTTCCACAGACTAACAGCGTGCACGGAGAAGGATTTGGAGTAGGATTTGGATTTAGAGACAGGGAAAGCGAGAGAAAGATTAGCGCTCGACCGCAACCGGTTCCCGGACCCAGCGGCCAAGTAACTAAATCTTTCTGAAAGATAGGATGGGGACTGAGGTTTGAAAAGGACATTAAAAAGCAACGACAGGATGTGAACATGACGCCGCTGACGAATTGGCAGCCAAACAGGAAACAGGACACATGATCGTATTTACGGAGACCAAATATGAAACGTATGCACACATTTTGAAGACGCTCAAGCTTGTCTAGTAGCTGCTCAGAGAGGTCTAAAAAGGCTATATCACCGTAGTCGAGGAGAGGGAGAAGGAGAGATTGTGCCAAGGTAATCTTGGTACGAAGAGGAAGAAAACTTTGCAGGCGTCTGAGTGAATGGACCGAAGCAAAAAGCCTGCGGCTGACCTCAGCGACATGAGCCGACCAGGAAAGCGTCTGATCCATGATGATACCCAAATTCTTGACTGTAGGTGTGAAAGGAATTAAAGTACCGTCAAAAACTACTTCAGGCACCACCCGATCAGACAGCATTGAGATAAAGTGTGGGCTACCAATAATTATTGCCTGGGACTTCTTGGCGTTCACTTTTAACCCAAAATTAGCCGCCCAAACCCTTATAGCCTCAAGGTCAATGTTAATGCCGTTAACCAAGTCCGGGAAATCATCAATATCTGCCGCCGCATATATCTGAAGGTCATCGGCATAAAGATGGTAGGAGGAACGCAATGACGCCGTTATACCATTTATAAAAATAGAAAAGAGAAGAGGCGAAAGCACTGCCCCCTGGGGGACACCAGATGTGAGACTGCTCCACTCAGAGTAAGCATCATCTAATCTCACCCGCTGACGCCTTCCCGAGAGATAGGACTGAAACCAGGATAAAGCGGAGCTGGAGATGTTTAAGGTTTTAAGAATTCCTAGTAAAATGTCAAAATCTACAGTATTAAAGGCGCTACTAAAGTCCAGAAGAACAAGAATAGTAAGCTTCTTGTTCTCAATATTGAGACGAATGTCATCGGTGACCTTGACAAGAGCAGTGACGGTACTGTGCCCTGGGCGGAAGCCGGATTGGAAAGGGTTAAAGAGATTGTTAGTGTTAAGATGCTGAGACAACCGCCGACACACGAAATGTTCAGCAACTTTAGAAAGGATCGGGAGAATTGAAATTGGGCGAAATTCTGAACAAGATAAAGGGTTGGAGGATTTTGGGAGAGGAATAACATTAGCTAATTTCCATAATGTGGGGAAGTGACCAGAAGAAAAGGAACAATTAATGATATGGGAGACAATAGGAGCAATAAATTCCGCCACGGGCAAAAGCATATCCACACTCAAGCCATCCTCACCCACGGCCTTCGTCCCAATAGATCTCAGTAGCTCCAGCGTTTCCTTAGGAGAGATTAAGCCTAAATCAAAGCAGGAGAAGTCCAGTTGGGGAGTATTGGCAAGCTCAGATAAAGTATGTTGTTTAATGAGAGAGTCCAAAATGACCGGGGAAGTACTAAAGTGTGAGTTAAGGGCATTAAGGTCAATAGGACCAGAAGCTTTTTTCTTAGATTTGCCTAACCCCAAAGACTTAAAGAAATTCCACAGTTTAGTAGAGGGACAGTTTTCAATCGACTCATGAATATAACGACGTCTGGCATCCCTACACCTCCTATTACAGTGGTTACGCAAACTAACATATTTTTGATGATTTCCCTCACTTGGGTCACGGCGCAAAACTATACGAGCGCGATTTCTTTTCGCCATTAAGACTCGAATCTCGGGTGTGAGCCATGGTGCCGGGAAGTGTTTTACTCGAATGGGCTTCAAAGGGGCGTATTTGTCGAAAATCGCCAGCACTGTGCTATTGAAAGCCTCCAACTTAAGGTCTACATCGGTACATGCCTCAATAGACCGCCAGTCAGCATTGCCAAAATCCAACTTCAGAGCCTGCAAATTAGCGTCACAAAGATTACGACGGTAAATTATCTTATGTTTACGTTTTGGAGGGCGAATTTTCAAGGAAGCAAAAACTAGATCATGACTTGAAAAGGCAGCAGCATTAAACTGGCCATGAAATGAAACATAATCAGGAGAAGAAGTAATTATGATATCTAAAAGGGAAGGGGGACCGTTATGCGGGAAGTGAGTGGGGGAGAGAGGGAGAATACTAAGATTCAGTGAATTTACGAGGGACTTGATTTTATGGGATCGCTGATCGTTTTTAATGAGGCAAGTGTTAAAATCACCCATAATAAGGGTGTGGTGAAATAGGGGACTGAGATCAGCCAAAGTTCTTTCGAAAGACTCAAAGTAGTTGATGTTGGAGGACGGGCAATAATAAACTCCTAGAAGAACCTTGGTATGATGTAGGGAAATGTTCAAAAATAAATATTCTGGAATTGGAGTATAAGGTGATGAAAAGGAGGACTGAGCAACTACTTGAACTTCAATGTCATCCCTCACATAAATGGCGACCCCGCCCCCGCGCACAGCACAACGCCCGCCATCCCTGCTTCCAGTCCTGTCGTTGCGAATTAAATTAAAACCGGGTAAAGGATAAAGAGAGGATGGAAGAGATGGCTTGAGCCAAGTCTCAGAAATGAGGATTGCATGGATGTTTTTACCCGAAAAGGTCGAAAGAAGGTCTGGAAAGTGAGCCGGTAAACTCTGAGCATTTATATGCACCGCGTTGAAATTTTTCAATGAAGAGCTGAAAGTGCTGTGCCGTCGGTCGCCGAGATCAGGCATGTCAGAATCATCACTCAAAGAATCGTAAAGGCTTGAAGACGAAAGAGAAAAAAAATCAGTCTCACGACTTGCGTCGAGAATATCCGACATAAGTTAATATATGTAAGTAGGTATAATCTGTATATGCGTATAGCAGTTATAATAAAGATACACGTATTATAATTAATAATTAAATTATATAAATATATAGGTATAAAAACACCAGTTAAAACTTAACCAGTCCAGTCAATCGCCCTCCAGTCAGCTGTGAATAGAAAACATAATAAATAACAGTAACACTACGTTAAACGAAACGCAATATGGTTTAAAAAAAAAAAAAAGAAAAGATTTAACGTCAGTTCAGTGTCAAAACTGTCACTGTCAGTCAAAGTAAAATGAAATGATATTTACCTTAAAGTATCTAGTATCTAGAAATAATAAATTAATAAATAAATGTGGCTGTTTTGACACAGAAATGAAAGCACAGAAGAAGATATCCGAGTCATATTAGCACCGCGCGTGTTAAGGCTTCACAATACGTTGCTGACGCTTGGGCCGCCCTCCCGACGCTACGGAAAATGCGGCGCCTTTCGACGGCGCAGCCTTCGGCGGTGCAGATACTGGCGATTCGGAGTTGGTGGCGGCCTCGACAATTACTGGGGACGGTAACGCACGCAATTCGGCCATGGTGGTTACTTTGTGACGAGCGCCGCCCGCGTTTACCACGATCCGACCGCCGCTCGTCCAGCTGTGCTTCACGCCATGAATCCGTCGAGCCTCCACAAATACCGAATGACGGTTGCTCGTGAGGAACTCTGATAGCGTCAAGCCAGAGCCCTTCAACTTGGTCTTCGCTCCCCAAACCGCTTCCCGCATCAACCAAGTGGAAAACCGCAGCAGAAGTGGTCGGGGTTTAGAGGTCTGCACTCGCCTGCCAAGTCGATGGCAGACTAAGAGCGACCCCCTGTTCACATCCCGTACCTCCAGCTTTGTCACACAGATGTTTATTGCGGCTGCAGTTACATCTTCTTCTTTTGCTTCTGGCACCCCATGCAGCAGCAGTGTTTTGGACCGGGAACGCATCTCCAGATCGTCCAATGACCTGGCAACCAGCTCCATTTGTGCTTGCAGACCAGACACAGCCTTCCAGATGATTGATTTAAAACTATGGAATTCGTCTAGTATAGGTGTGGTATCCGATCCGCTGTGGGGCACTTTACTCTCAAAACTGGCCATCCTGGAGCTGAACATTTCCTTCATCTCCTCCATACTCTTCATCAACTGTGCTACACTGACCATATTGCTTCCAAACTTGCAGTGAATGTGAGAAGTTAAAGGCGATGGTGAAGCACTAACTGACAGGTATGATACCACGACAACGAATATCTATTTTGAAGAGATAACAGCTGACTGAGGCAATTGCAGTGTTATTGACAAACTGGCATTAGAATAGTAACCAGTTTGTAATTATAACTATTTAATTTTAAAATAATAAAATTTTTGCTCAAAAACGACTTCTTTCTTTTATGCCTACCCGAGATTTTTGTCACAATGCAATGAAATTTCAAAACGTGAGAACCTCAGAGCCGCCAAACTTGCGGACGCTAGGTGGCGCTGGTGTACACAGAAACAATAGTCAGGAGGTTTTTATTTTATGGAAGAAAAGCAACGGGGGCGAGCCGCGGGCAACATCTAGTATATTATATAAATGGGCCAACTTTTTTACCGACACCTTGGGCGTCTCCTGCGTTACCAAAATCGTCTCCGGCGTTACCAAAAAAATCGTGTTTCCAACAAGATATTTCACGGTTTTATAGGTTAAACTTACGTAGGATGGCATGTATTCATGTACTCTATCTATTAAATTACAGAAAAAACCTGTTTACTTACAAAAATCTGCAAATGTTTGAAAAATTTCGCGGACGGATTAGTGTCGGTAAAAAAGTTGATTGGCCCAGATAAATAAATAAAAAACCTGATGTGGCAGCACACCAATCTTCATCAGCTTCACCACTCTCGCCGCCGGCGGCGTCCCGCTCTGCGCCTGCACCGGGACTTTCTTGCGGGCTGCGGCAGGGCTCCCGGCTGAGCCAGCGGAGTCCGTCGAATCATCGGCCTCCAGCTTCAAGTTTATGCTTGCTTCAGAATGGGTTTTAACCTAAAAAAATAGTACATTGATAACCAAGGGTGGAAAGTGACCCATTTCACCCGAGATATTTCTAGGAAATAGAATATATAGAGATATATGTCGAGATATTAATAGTTCGAGGGAAATGGGTTATTTCACCCGAGTTAGACACTCTACTTTTCATTTCGACTGTGAGGAAACTAAAATACTACCAAAAAACGAGAATAATAATAAATTGAATTTACTTATACCTATCCAACCTCCAACGGTACCTTTTCGACTGGCCACTTGCCATGGCCGACTATAAAAAAAAATCGAGTTGGTCACGTCACGACGTGCATCTAGACGGCCATGCCGAAACGTGAAAAAAAAATGTCATTGACGTAACTCAATTATCTTCGATGCCGTGGCTAGCCGAAAAATTAAAAAAAATTACTTTCCACCCTAGAGGAGAAAACGCAATTTTCCACCCAGCTATCTACCCATGAAAATTAAACTTTCCGAACAGGACAGATGAAAAATATATTTGTTCAGACTTTTCAATCCATTTTGTTAATACATAATCACTTATTGACTTATTGTATCCTTCTCTTCACATGCCTGCGCGCACGAACCACCTTGTAAGCAAGCTAGCCGGTGCTACAATATTAATTAGTTTTTGCCCGCGACTTCGCCCGCGTGGTATTCGGCTATCGCGCGCTGTTCCCTCGGGAACTGTGCATTTTTCCGGGATAAAAAGTAGCATATGTCACTCTTGGGCCCATAAATTATCCCTACGCCAAAAATCATGTCGATCCGTCGCTCCGTTACGGCGTGAAAGACGGACAAACATACAAACACACTTTCGCATTTATAATATTGGTATGGATTCCCGTACACATTTTTTTTTTGTAGGTAATGAAATATGTACCTTTTGTATGAGTCGTTGCGGTAATGCTAGTAATGGGTAGTTTTATGAGCATTTTTGGTAGAAACCCAGCATTATAAAATAACATTCCTTTGTTAGAAATGGTTTTATAAACACAACATAACACAATACACGCTTTTCATTCAATTCAGATAAAAAATTTACATTAATAAACACAAATTGAAGAGTTTTGAACCCGCTACCCACTGAAAAGCTCTGGGGCCCACCAGGGGGCGGTACTGGGTCCTCTAGGAACCTATTTTGTGAATGAAACTTACTTGTTCAGGCTCTACTTCTATTTCTATGAGGGACTCCTTTGGTGTTTCTTCCATCTCCTTCTTGATTCGCACCTGCAACGGGTCAGGACCCTGGATAAAACAAGAGATTAGTAAAAAAAGCAGTGGTGGCCTAGTGGTTTGCCCTATGAACTCTCAAGCAGAGGAATGTGGGTTCAAACCTGCGTTTGAGCCCAGGCTCACATCTCCAAGTTTATTTATTAGCAGTGATCGTCACAGGTAGTGCCATTTCTCGGGACTTCGGTACTCAATCTTAGTATGGATATAAGCTTGTAACCCCGGCATTTCAGCTTGTGTTTGGTTCAGTAATGTTATAAATTTATAATTGCAAACTAATTAATTGGTCAGCTATTTTCTCATATTACTTCAATTTATGACACGCCAAGAATTTTATTTGTAAAAAAATACGAGTCCCGAAATCCCGTGTCTTATCCATGTTAAATATAATGTTTAAGGTCATTCACCCGAAATGGCACTACCTGTGACGATCACTGTTTATTAGGCTGAAATGATCACCTGGAGTGTTCAAAGCCTCAACAAAAATACGTCCCACTGCTCGGCACACTCCTCTTCTCAGAACAAGAGGGTGTGAGCCATAGTTCCCACACGGGCCCAGTGCAGATTGGGAACTTCACATGCACCACTGAATTGCTTCGCAGGCATGTGCAGGTTTAGGCTTCACCGCAAAGCTCATGGTAAATTTGAAATGTAATTATGCACATGAATTTTTAAAAACTCAGAGGTGAGAGCCGGGGTTTGAACCCACAACCCTCTACTTGAGAGGCGATAGGTCAAACTACTAGACCACCATGGCTTCATAAGTATACTGCATATACACTAAAGAAACCAACCATTATTGGTTTTTTTTCCACTCTTGACAACAAGCTGAGCAGATGGCGCACCCCCACGAGTGCCGTCTTTTGGAACATCAGCACTGTCTGCATTAGCCGCTGGCAGTCCACGCACGCTAGGAGACGACATTTCTTCAGCTTTGCCTGTAGAGTAAAAGTATATCATCATCATTACATCACCATCAATAAAAAAAATATGGAAATTGAAAATACAAACTGAAACATAGATGCACAGAAAAACCAGAAAAATAAGACCAACACTGGGAATCGAACCCAGGTCCTCGGCATTCCGTGCCGCGTGCTATACCGCTACACCACTGCTGGTCAACGGCACAGACACGAATTTCCCTTGCATCACATATGTCAGCTTGTTTACTTTACTTTGTCACTTAAGCAGTGACCTAGCGCCATCTATATTGTCTAACTCTCAACGAGAAGCCTTCAATATTTCCTTTGGAACTAACCGTTCACCCGGACAAGAGATGTCGCTATTATGCAATCAAATTATGACAAAAAAAAAATATGGACACTTAATAAAGGTGTGTTATATTATTATTCCCCTTGATGGTGGCCTTAAGGCTTGGGCCAATGTCAGTTATGATAACAGAGTTACAGTTGATTCTGCAGAACGCCAACAGTTTGACAGAAGCAAGAAAATAATTTTGAAAATATAAATAAAAATAAAAATAGAAAATATAAAAGCAGTGGGACATAATACAGGCTACATAAAAAAAAAGACTTTTCTGCCAAACGCTGTTGCAAGAGTTGCATATTGCTTACATCAGAAAGTCTCTGTGATTATACCCATGTTTTCTGTATTGCTTGCTGTGTTGGTGTATTGTAATTTGTATTGTTTTTTAGCTCCGAGTTGCGAACTCAAAAATCTCACCCCTCATGACTACAGGTTCTTGCTTTTGTTGAGATGCTTTATAGGAGATAGCTGCGTGCAATCAGGTAAAATCCATTATGTACGACTGAAAAAGGAGGGCCCGGACGGTGCCGGACTCCCGCTGGCTAAAAAAGCTTAGTTCATAATATTGAAACTTACTATATTTACAGCGCTTGAAACAATTGCCTCGAACATCTTCCTATGTTCGGCGGTTAGAACGTACAGCGGCGGCTTCATCACCTTACAAATCACGCAAACGTAGACTTGCATAGTTTTTATTATGTGTTAATCATATTTAAATGAAAACTCGAAACAGAAAACTAAACACGAAGTATAGTCTAACAAACGAGTGCATCACAAAAATGATCACAAACACAAAAACAATCGCACCGCCCACAGGCTACGACGTAGTACAGTGTTGCCAACAACTCGGAACCTGATAAAGCCATTTTGCACAGCTTGAGTATGCTAATGTAGCTAAATTTGAACTGAAGTAACGTAAGGCATCGTCCTAATAGAACGTGAATGCGCGATCGTCGAGCGATTGTCAGTTAGGACACCTATTCGAGTTCAATATCTTTGATCGCGCGTTCATACGAGTAAAACTAGCGCTAACCTACGATGGTCGCACACTCGCGTTCTATTAAGACGATGCCCAAAAAAGTAGCCCATCTGTTATTCCAAATCAGGCAGTAGCGTAGCTACTGGAGGGCAGGACAGGACAGGACAGTACCCCCAGGCCCCCAAACTTAATTGACTTACAAACTATAAATAACGAATAGGGAACAAACGATTTTAAACAGTTTAAAATTGGATTGCTAGTTTATTTTTTGCCCCAGGGCCTTTGGTTACCTAGCTACGCCACTGAAATCAGGTGTTAAATGTCATAACTTTGAGGGGTTCTAAGATAAGTAAAATATGCAAAATATTAATATAATAAATAAAAAATATTAAAAAATATTTATATAATAAATATTAATATATAAATATTATATTATATGGATTTTTAATTATCTGAAATAAATGATTTTTATTTTATTATTTTTTTTATTAGCACGGACTGAACCCAATACTGCACTTGCCCAGTTTAATTGTTAATTTTTCACGTAATTTTTCGTCCTTTTTTTTGTTTTTGATCCCACTTTAACTCTAGATTTTGTGTGGATGAATTTTTTTTTCTTGTGCTTATGTTAATTTGTGTTGTGATTATTTCGTTTAAGTTAAATAAGTACCTTATCCTTCGATTAGCCTGAAAGTCGACCAGTCGCCATTTAGAATTGTAGGTCGACGAAACCGGTGGAAATCCACCGCTAGTAGCCTAATTGGCTTAAGTTGCCTACGTTGGCAACACTGGTGTAGCACGTCATGCACGTCACTACTGTCAAAAAAGTAGCCAGCGCTAAAAACAGGGTTGCACTAATTTTGAGCATTGAAATAGTAAAAAAATCCTTAGACTATAGAGATCATGGTATTCACCTACCTCTTTGATCTGCAGGGCTGCTACTATGAAACACAAAACTCGAAGTTTGTGTCGTGCGGTTCCTCTGAAACTTACACTATTTAATATGAGAGCGAGAAGTATGGTACGACACCAACTTCGATTTGCGAGTTTTATAGGCCACTCTGATTAAACGTCATTTTGTGTGACTGAATTTGACGCAGTCTGTCTTCCTGACACTGCCTGACGCAGAAAAAAAAGAACTGCACATAAAAAAAAAACAAAGACTGCCAGTGGATGAATTAAAATTTAAATAGGATTCAATTTGTGGCATTCGAAGATGGCGGATGTGGGCCATGTCCTATTTTGGTATTTCTGCTTCTTTGGCTAGTTGAAGTATAATTTTGATAGTGTTTTATGCGGCGATTAACCTAACAGTGAACAGTGATCACAAAATTCGATATTGCTCTCGTGTCTGACATTTTTTAATGCGCAAGTTGTTTCCGCGTGGTTTTTGGAATTTTGCTATCAAGTTGCAAAAACTACAATCACCGTACTACGTGAAGAAGAATATATTTATCTTTTTTTAACTGACATTGGCCCAAGCCTTAAAGGCCGCCATTAAGGATAATAATAATAATAAAATTTAAATAATTGCTAAAAAATTAAGACATCGGTTATTTCAATGCATAAATCATGGATTATGAATTAGTAATTTGTCAAGCATGTCTCAGCAAAGACAGGAAATTATTTCCCATAAGAAATCTGCATAGCCCTTTTGTCAAGGAAGATGTTATCAAACTTAATGTTTGTGTTAACACTATACTTAATATTAAATCTATTTGTTTTGGTAAATATGTACAGAATTTAATTAGTGTAAAATTCTAAATTACAGATAAACAGCAAAGGCGGCGTGTGCTGGGAATGCAAAAAAAATATCATAAATTTTTCAAAATTTAGGAAACAAATTGAATTTTGTCAGAAAACACTGTTGGAGTTAGATAAGGTTTGTTAATTTTTTAAAAGTTTTTGCGATCTGAAGATTTGAAGTGATTGCCTTAATTAATATTTTGTTTGAAAGAGATCTGGGAATCCACTAATACTTATTTATATGTTCAAAAATATTTCTATTGTATTATGATGTCCTCATTTTCCAGCTACAAACTGTGCAATGCCTCAGCAGCCTGACAATCTCACCAATCCATATTTTTGAATATCAGTGCACCAGTTCTGATCCCCTAACGGCAGAAATACAAGAAATTGAAACTAAAGAAATAAAACAAGAGATAGAACCAAAAATAGATGCAGACTTTGATTTTGATGAGACCACACAAGTAGAACATGAAGTATATGTACAAGAAAATGAGGTCAAAGTGAAAAAAGGAAAAAAGAATAAAATTAAAAGTAAGAAGAAAACCAAAGTGAAAACAAAAGTCGACTGTACTTCAGATTTAGATGATGTTAAAGATAAGTTTGTAGAAGTAGAGTTCACGGAAGAAGAGATGCTTAAAAATAGAGAAGAGAAGAGAAGTCATCCTAATTTCAAGAAGTTGCCGTACAACTGTGAGACCTGTGTACTAGGGTTCACCAGGAAGGAGAATTATGATTTGCATTTAGTCAAGAAACATGAAAAGGTATGCAAAATGAAAAAAGCAAAAACAATATTCGTTCTATATTTCTTGTGCTTTAAGTTTCGTTGTTTTGTCTTTGCGTTTTAAGCTTAGAGCAACATGGGCTTTCTACCATAGAAAGCAGAGTTGCCAGGTCTTTTTCAAATAAATACCGAACAATAAAAAAAACAAAACACTTCCAACGCAATGTCTTTTTCAAATAAACAATGGACAGTGAGCAAATAAACGCTTCCAACGCAATCCACAAAACAGCTCAAAAACAATAAGCGCCTTGCATGAAGAGGCAACATTGATTGTTGATTGCGTAAAATCTGACTGGTGAATTGTTTACTAGAGAGAAAAAAATAAAAATAAAAAGTAATGAACTGCTCATACTTATTTGCTAAAATGCCAAATGGATCGGTAGAATACCATGCACCTGGTAAGCCTGGTAGAAAGCCCGCATTGGTCTAAGGCTTTAAAGTTGTCTTTGTTTTTTAATGGCTTTCACTCTTGCCGTGGAAGCATGATGTATTTTACCAATGTCGGCATAGAGACATTACACACGTGAGGAGAATGTTCGGTTTAAGAAATTTTTATCTTGAGGTAAGAACAGACAGAAGACCTAAAATAAATAACATATGTTATGGATGGCATAAAGACTACAAGGACAATAACATTTTTTTTAATCCTGTAAATTTTTGTTGTTTATTATTTCTTTCCAGAGTGTTGGTACCCACATCTGTCCCGTATGTCAAGTCCGTTTCGCATCCCTCACTTCACTCGCCAAACACGTAAAGAAGCATTACCATTGCTACCGTTGCAAACTCTGCACATACGAGACAACAGAGCTGTGGTCCGCACTGAGCCATTGCAGAACCAAGCATAGCATGGACTCCGAGGATTGTATACACTGTCCGCAGTGCAGTTATGTGGCCAAGTATGTTTCAGTTAAGTTACTTATTTTTCCACTCAAAAACATGTGTTGGTTGATCCATATAAAACACTTCATTAGAGTAAGAGAAATATGTATGTAGAGTACTAGAAATTTGCTAGACTAATAATAGGATATTTTACACCATTATGTTGAATGATTCCAAGAAACTTCTCTGGTAGAAAAAAAAACGTTTAGATGGTTTAATAAAAAAAATACAGATTAACCAATTGAGAAATTTCATTTTTAGTAGCTTTGAAATAATCAAATAGTTAAGGTGTCTAGCAAGTCACAGCTTACAAAGTTACGTCAATTAATAATAATTGGCTTTGTTAAATATTAGAGTATGAGAAAAAAATAGAGTTCTAGAAATTTGGTAGACTACAATCAGTAATTTAATTACGCATGTTTATCGGTGGGAAGTTAGTTGTGCAGACAGAACTGTTGAATCTTTTTACAAACATGATCACACAAAGTCTATCAACACATGTAATTTTTTTTGTTGATATTCTTATCCCGACTAATATTATAAATGCGAAAGTAACTCTGTCTGTCTGTTACGCTTTTACGTCGAAACCACTGAACCGATTTTCATGAAATTTGGTATGTAGGTAGTTTGAACCCTAAGGATCAACATAGGATACCTTTTATTCCGGTAGAGGTCGCCACCGCATGATAACCCAGATCCGCGCAGACGAAATCGCGGGCATAAGCTAGTATCAAATATATTATACCCAGAGACGATAATCACTAAGTGCAAAAATGCTATTTTTGTTAAACAATTGCCCTTTTTTCCCTCCCCTGTCTGCTGTTTAATGTCTTTAGACTTAATTGTATTCAGGACGCGTGACGAGATGGCGGAGCACAGGAAAACGCACACGCTGGTTTGCAATGAGTGCGGGGAGAAGTTCAAAGGGCAGAATACTCTCAAAACACATATACGGTGAGGATTATTTTAAGATAGTGGCAGTTACTGTTAGGCACTGGTCCCACCGCGAGCTAGTAAGCTATGAGCTATCGGCTATTTTCTAGCCCAAGAAACGAACAAAAGATAATCGCTTCTGTGTACATAAAAGAGAGAGTTATATTTTTATAGTTCATAGCTGGCTGTTCACACTGCCGGCGAGGATACTCTCCCACCGCCCGGCGAGTAAGCGATAATTCCATAGAATTGTTTTCTAGCCGCCCGCCGATTGTCAACTGTTTCTAGTACAGAATTTTACTAGTTGACCGCCGAGCTTGCCGATAGCTGGCGGTGGGACCACTGTTTACTAGTTGACCGCAGCGATAAGCTATCG
The DNA here is from genome assembly GCA_037349165.1 of Choristoneura rosaceana. Lineage (NCBI taxonomy): Eukaryota > Metazoa > Arthropoda > Insecta > Lepidoptera > Tortricidae > Choristoneura > Choristoneura rosaceana. The sequence continues at coordinate 3,618,406 of JAZBNJ010000050.1, forward strand.
ACTATAAAACTAGCTCAACGGTACTCGAGCTGAGCTAGTGCAGCGAGTAATCGCCCGTCGCACGCAAACACTCGCTTATAGCCGAGCGTCTAATCTAGCAAAACTATACTCGCTTCTCGCCTCTCGCCCACTCGTTTGTAGTTTATAGTTTTACTCGCTAATAGTTTGTAGCCGCCGGTGGGACCAGTGCCTTACTGTGTCTAAAAATTAGGCAAAGTAACGATATGCGTAAACGTCGAGCGGATACACGCTGAGGGTGTTCCAGCTGCAGTCGAGACATTACATGCACTTCAGCTCGTTTGTGGTGCGCGTGCCGTCTGCTGATGGGGACCATCGCGAGTGCTGCCTTCTGGCCGAAAGACGTCGTGTTCCGGCGGTTCCGGGGCACCATGCCGCAGATGAATGCGGCGTCGGGGACGGTGACTCAACGGGGTCACGCCGTTTTGTCACCAAATTAGATTTAAATATTATTGATTGTAAATATGTATGTTAACTTATTTAACTTATCTTAATTTTAGGGGTCCTTGCGGATACACTTCGACCCGTAGGGATCTTTTGTGTAATTACCCCTCCTTCGCACTTACTCCATTGCTTTTATCACCTCATCCATGAATTGGATGATTTGACGTAGCGGTAGTGCCTTAAAGTCTCCTGGCGCGGGGTATCCGACGCCAAAGAGTCTCAATCTTAATCTGGCGAGAGCGTCACATTCACACATAATATGTTCCATTGTTTCGTCTTCCTCACCACATATTCTACAATCTTCATTGTCCTGTAGTCCCATCTTTACTAGTATGTGTTTAGTATCGAAGTGACCTGTAAATGCCCCGACGATTTGTCGGAGTTGTTTCCTACTGAGTGTCCAGAGTTTTTTAGTCCAGCTAGTGCTGACGTTTTCGATGAATCGTTTTGAGTGCTTTAGACCTTCGAGTGTTTTCCACTCTTGTTGGTGTTTAAATCTGGTGTGGTCGTTTATAGCATTCTTTATAAATATGTATGTTAGTCTGTAAGGTATTTATTGTATGGGCCTAATTTGCCCGAAATAAATTATTATATTATTATAATAAAGTGACAGTGGTTGTCCAGCCGCATCCACGGCACGGTCCGCGAGCACCGCTGCCCGGCGTGCCCGAAGGCGTTCCGCGCGCGCGGGCGGCTGGAGGCGCACATGGCGGGGCACGGCGCGGGCGTCGCCGCGCGCCTCGCCTACTGCGCGCGCTGCCAAGTGCAGTACAAGAATATATACGTGTACAGGAACCATCTGAGTACGAGCGCCAATCATAGCGAGAAACGGTAGGTACATAATAATAATAAAAAATAATAATAAATATCACGGGACAATTCACACCAACCAATGAGGGCTATCGTTTTTTCTCTCACTAGATGGCGCCACTGTTGCGTGAGGTTTTTAAAAGTCTGTTATAACGACCGTGAAAACAAAGTTTAGACTAAAGTTATATTTAATACATTGTAAAACAGTGCCATAAACATATCGAGCAACCACAGTATTGCATAATCCCCTTTTGTTCGGAAAAAAGGGAGGACAAAAGTTTTCGAAAGACAAAACTGTCTCAAATTACGGACGTTCATTGCCCCTTATCGCATAATTGCCATAATTAATTTCAGATAATGCAAAATATTCACAAAATTATTCTAATTATAAATAAACCCGCGTAGCTCACCCAAAAACTATGAGATTTGACATTTCGTTGACCTCACGCTACACTAGCGCCTCTAGCGGAAAATTCATTCGCGATAGCCCCCATTGACCTAGTCCCAAAGTAAGCTTAGCAAAGCTTGTGTTATGGGTACTAAGCAACGAATATAAATACTTAAATACATATTAAACATCCAAGACCCGAGAACAAACATTCGTATTATTCATACAAATATCTGCCCCGGCCGGGATTCGAACCCGGGACCTCAAGCTTCGTAGTCAGGGTCTCTAACCACTTAGCCATCCGGTCGTCAAATATATATATTTTTTATTCGACTGGATGGCAAACGAGCAACTGGGTCTCCTGATGGTGAAAGATCACCACCGCCCATAGACACCTGCAACACCAGGGGGATTGCAAACGCGTTGCCAACCTAGAGGCGTAAGATGGGATACTTCAAGTGCCAGTAATTTCACTGGCTGTCTTACTCTCCACGCCGAAACAACAGTGCAAGCACTGCTGCTTCACGACAGGATTAGTGAGCGAAATGGTGATAGTAATCCGGGCGGATCTTGCACGAGGTCCTACTACCTGCAAAATACTTTTTGATGACCGGATGGCCAAGTGGTTCAACCTGATTACGAAGCTTGAGGTCCCGGGTTCGATTCCCGGCTGGGGCAGATATTTGTATGAATAATACGAATGTTTGTTCTCGGGTCTTGGGTGTTTAATATATATTTATGTATGCAAAAAGGCTGATTGTATGTGAAGCTGTGTATGGTTCGAATTCTTCATTCTTGTACTCTAAACTTTAGAGTGCGATAAATCTTGTTGCTTTTTATGAAACTTACGTGTACTAATTAGCTATTTGCCACGAACTTACTGTTATTTTTATTGTAATATTCTCTTAATTAGATGAATGTTGTAAACAATATAACTTAATTGAGTCCAAGTTTTTTAATATGTTTCAGTTACCATTGCGAAGTGTGCAATAAAAAGTTCGCGTCTAAAGTATACTACAAACGGCACTACACTTTCTACCACCAAAAAAGCTCGCCCTTCAAATGTGAGCTGTGTAACCGAGTAAGTGAGAACAAATATACATTCTAGTGAATCTAGTTTGTATAGTATAGTATATCCTAGAGATTTAGTGCATGAATATCTAGCGGCGGCTTTACCCATAGCGAGGCTCCGGGCGGTAGGTATTTGCGAGGCCGTTTGTCCTTCGTGAAAAGTATGTGCGAAAATATAGTTATACTAGCTTTTGCCCGCGGCTCCGCCCGTGGTATTGGGTTATCGCGCGCTGTTCCTTCGGGAATCGTGCATTTTTCCGGGATAAAAAGTAGCCTATGTCACTCTCGGGCCCATTAACTATCTCTATGCCAAAATTCACGTCCATCCGTCGCTCCGTTATGGCGTGAAAGACGGACAAACTCACAAACATACAAACACTTTCGCATTTATAATATTAAGTATGGATTGTACAGATCTAGCGGCGGCCTTAACCATTGCGAGGCTCCGGGCAGAGGGTCTTAGCGAGACCCTTTGTCCATCGTGAAAACTATATGATGTGAAAATATAGTTCTGTATTTTTTTTATTTGCTTGGGTTCTTGCGCGAGGCCCGGGCGATTGCCCTGCTCGCTACCCCCTAAGGCCGCCGTTAGTTCAGATGATACCGACATGGAAATACCGAACCTGTTTTTCGTGTACACGCCCACAAAAACTAACATGAGCTTCTATGGGCGTGTAAAACAGGCTACATGAAATTCGAAAATCGAAGTTTGTATCGTACCTTTCTTCCTACACTCATAATATAAGCGTCAGCGGGATGGTAGGATACGAAGTTTGAATTTCGCACTTCGTAAATAGTGACAGGGTCGGTATTTCCATACCGATATTATCCGGGCCGGTAAAGAGTGTCACCCGTGTGTCGCAGCTGTTCATATCGGAGTGGCGCCTGCGCAACCACCGTCAGATGCAGCACGGACTCGCGCGCACAAGGAACCACGCCTGCAAAGTCTGCGGGAACAAGTTCTACGTGAGTATGCTCAGTGTCCGTGTAAAATCGAACGTTTATCGATAATACAAACTTAAAGACAGATGCACAGAAAAACCAGAAAAATAAGACCAGCGCTGGGAATCGAACCCAGGTTCTCGGCATTCCGTGCCGCGTGCGATACCTTTACACCACCGCTGGACAACGGTACAGACACGAATTTATCCTATGCATCACATATTATTGTTTCAGCTTGTTTGTTTCTTATTTAGCCATATCTATGCCGTAGCCTTCAACGATCGAAATTTGGAATTGAAATAAAAAAATACAAAAAGATTCCAAAAACCAATCTAAAATCGAACTCCCCCCCCCCCCCCCCTTTAAAAGCAAAACTATTCGTTTGAAAATTTGGAAAAATTCATGATGGTAATAAGTATATCAAATGTACGGTGACGACACGGTCGTTAATTCGGGAGCCACTTAATTAAGATCAAATATCTGTCATTTTGTATGACAATTCAAACGGTTTTTTGACGAAATTGGCCTCAAATTTATGCTCGTGACCGTACAAGGAAAACTATAACGACTTAAGTTTTCTTGAGTATTATTAGTTTGAAAATTCCGTGCAAAATATAAAATCTTTAGAAAAATATTACTTGATTTTTTCGTAACGGCTACGGAATACAATCTTGGGCATGTCCGACACGCTCTTGGCTGTTTTTTTTTTTTTACTTACATAAACCTGACCTGTGATTGACCTCTATCTCACATGATAAAAAGTGCAGATGAGACCAAAGGTGTACCTATGGTTCATTGTAGCTCTTCTCTCACAGACGCGGTCGACGCTGGCTGCGCACGAGTTGACGCATTCATCGGCGCGCTCGTTCATGTGTGAGGACTGCGGCGACACGTTCAAGCAACGCCCCGCACTCTACACGCATGCGCGATTGCTGCATAGAGCCAATAGTAAAGTGCTGTAATGGACTGAGTGTTTTATTACCCCAACAAACCTTGAAATATTATTTACTTATACTAACACCCTGTTTCACCATCTATTGATAAATTTTATTTGACGAATAAATATGATGCCATCTCCGTCTATTGGAACAAAACAAACAGAGACGGCATCACATTTATCCGTCAAATAAATTTATCAATAGATGGTGAAACAGCTTAGGGGGTTAGACTTTTTATTGTACACTAGATATAGTAAGCGATACAAGTTCCTATTGTCATTAATAGGTATAGGTACCTATTAATGATTTGTACCGGATAACTCACTTCTTATATCGAGTGTGCGCGTGTTGCAGCAACAGCAGTCGCCTTGCTCTTAAGAGGAAGGTTTGCGAATTAACCCGAAACATGTCGAGCTAAACTCTATTCCTTGCTCGTAATCTGAGACTCGATTTAAGACACGTTATCCGGTAATAAACAGGTATTGGTATCATTTAATATGAGTGAACCTCACGGTAGTTTCATGTATTTTAGTATTTATTTATCATCATCAATAAAAAATAGCATTATGGTTACAGTAAAAAACCAATGCGCTGTAAAATTCAATGATATAGAAAAACACTTTCGTGGTTTTCCGAGAGTTCTATGAAATTTGGAATGTAGTGTAGATAGATAGTGCTAGACATCTGGACTAATACATACGCTAGTTTCTGTCTCGACATTCCAACGAAAAAAAAAATTTAAACACGAAATTTGGCACTGTTGTTTATAATGCCATTTGTAAAATCCCAGAATTTCAATTCATAGTTGAATCTAATGTATCTAATGGTATACGCGTGTGGAGCCGCTGGTGAACGCTAGTGAATGAATAAAAAAATACTCATTTTTAAGGTGTTATGTTTCTTCCGCTCTAAATTGATTTCTCTCACTCTAAATTGGCCAAATCATTTTTGGTTCTACTCTAAACTCCAATGTACTTATACGGAAATGTATTCTGCCACTAACTACACAAAACCTCAAAATATCTTGATGACAGTAAAAGTAGATTTAAATATCTATCTACACAGCCCTATGACACAGCTCTTTTTATTATCTCCTGGCTGTAGTCGTGGATGTCATTATTATTATTTAATTAGCATCACGACCACTCTAAACCACGCTTCTGCGTTTCTTTTTGATTTCGACCGGAGAGTATATTTGAGGATGTATTTTCGGCATGAAGAACTCGAATTCAGTGCAACAAATGATTAAAAAAAAATCTTTTGACAGTGACACATGTCAGATCAGATGTCGGGCCGGGACGGGAAGTGTCACCTAACGTTTGATTTTATTTTTCATGTTTGTTTACATTTTGATTAATTCTACTATGCAAAATGATTCATATCTGCATTATATGTACGAGCACGAAACCTTCTTTGTTGATCCTGAGTGACGAACACCGACACATACTGGAGGCTATCGTGTCCCCTACATTAAACTTGGTAAAATTGATGTACTATGGAAAATGAAGTTAACTATTGAAAATAAGTTCCTGTTAAATCTTTACTACAGCGTTTTGGCCTAGCTGGTATAGTGCTTCGTCGTATTTTTAGGCCAGATTCATATTTTTACGCACTAGAACCACAAGTGATTTTTTAATTATGCTAAAATACCCACAATACTGTCCTACATACAGTAATGTTATGTTTTTTTTTTTAATTCATCCTCTGGCTTTTCCCAAAGGGATGTTGTCCATTCAGCTAAGTCACTAAAATTAATCTTTATTTTTGCTCTGACCAAGGACCATGAATATGTCATGGTTCTTGCTCTGACACAGTAGAATGATGTTATTTAAAAGATTTTATCAACTTAATGAGGTCAAATCTTAAAAATAATATTTTATTCAGTGACCAAATTGATTAAAATTGTGCAGGAAAAACTAAACAGCTTTCAGCTGTGGATATGCGAGGCCTGCCATGACCTGATCCGAACAGTGGAGACTTTCCGGAACATAGCCCTTGTGGGAGCCTCGCACCTCCTCACTAGGCTTGATGTAGTGCTAGAAGAACAAGATGAAGTGAGTTAATTTTGTTTACAAGCTTTTGTGTAACTTGTAATAAGTATGTAGATGCATTTAAGGGTCAAATCTTGCAAGTAAAATTTTACACACTGAGTGTTTGGATTGACTTGAAATACAATACCAATACAAATACAAAATAGTTTATTTCACAAAAAACAGAGTTTTACAAACATTATGACTATCCGTCAGTGACCAAACTAGGCTGAGCCTGTATCTTGGCCAGCTGCGAGTGCGGTTGACAGTGAAAATTGACTAATGAGGAGACAATAATTATTAAATAAAAGTTAACAAAATATAACAAAAACTTGTAATATGTGTGTGTGTGTGTGTGTGTGTGTGTGTGTGTGTGTGTGTGTGTCATGCGAAAATAGGATTTAAACGCCCACGAAAAACATTCCCCAGCCAACGTCAGTAAGGTTTGCTTAAACTTATTATTTACTTATCTTAGTGCATTTAATAATATCTTCAGTTTCACTATAGGATAATGTGTACAACCATTTCACCACTAGTGTTTTAGCTCTGGAAATCGAAAGAAGTTTAATGTTGGAGTTGCTGTTATTGCAAATATGGTTATATATGGAGCAGTGGGCATAGGCCGGTGACCTCCTAGCAAGAGCCGATCTGTATGACGGAAGAGGCACTCTGTAGATCCGTTTCCTAAGCATTGCCTCGTGCCGTGCAGTGTTGAATACTGTGCTATGGATACGTGTAACGGCTTTAATAATGTAAAGCTGCCTCACCCTTAAAATTTTTGTTTCGCGATACAACAGGTCAGTAGGATATCTATACGGCTTCCTCAACATAACTTTGATTACTGCTCTCTGAGCACGCTCGAGCTGTAACATGTGGGTCTTGGCAGCACAACCCCATACAGAAACACCGCATTGAAGAATGGATTGAACCAAGGCATGATAGACAAGACGTAGAATGTCGCGGGTAGCACAGTCCCGAAGTCTTCTCATGACGTGTATAAGCTTCCTAACTCTGGTGGCTAGAGTACTTATGTGGTGTGCAAAAGATAGATGCCGATCGAAGAGGAGCCCCAAGTACTTAACAGAGTTCTGCCCTTTGACCACTACACATGAACACACGGGGGCTGACGTCGATGGACCTACGACCCCGTTTTGCACACATGTATGAAATTTAAGTACTCTTTCGGATGGGGGCGATGTAGCTGAGGTCTTTGAGAAGGCTATAAAGTTTGTTTTGTCAATGTTCAGAGTCAGCAAATTGTTATCCAGCCACGAAGAAACTATCGCCAATGCAGCCTCAGCCGCAGAAAAGGTGTCATCCCATGTTTTGCCCTCCACCAGTATAGCGGTGTCGTCCGCGTAGCAGACCAGGGATGTATAAGGGATTGCGATATCAAAGATGTCATTAATGTACAGCGTGAAGAGCACCGGTCCAAGGACACTTCCTTGAGGAACCCCGAATGTGACCGGGAGCTCGTCGCTCACCAGATCCCCAATCTTCACCCTTTGCGAGCGATCCGTGAGGTAACTAGTAAACCAATCCAGAGCTACCCCCCTAATCCCAGAGTGTTCCAGCTTCCTTAGTAGAATGGGGCTCGAGACGGTGTCAAAGGCCTTAGCCAAATCTAAAAAGATTGCAATGCACTTTTTGCCACCGTCAAGGTGTCCCGAGACAAGGTTACATAGAAGAATAGCTGCATCCTCTGTTGACTTTTCTGACCTAAAGCCGAACTGGTGGTCTGAGATAAGATGGTTTTTCTCAATAAAACTCGTCAGTCTCGCCTTTACAATTTTTTTCCAAAATTTTGGAGAAAACAGACAGTAGAGAGAAATTAAGTGTACTTCCGTAAATCTGATGACAATACAATAATCTGATAGTGACATCCTGGTAGTCCGGCCAGGATCATCTCCTTAAGATGGAATTCCTCAACAGTTCAAGGCATGGACTTGAAATATGGTACAGAAATGACATTTGGATGACAATGCCACAGTATATATATAAGCTAAAGCAGTATGGAAGCTACGAAGCTACGATCGAAACGAACACACACAGATGCGCGCTCTACATGGTCTCTAAGGGGGTCTCACAGTATTGCAGTACCGCATGACCCCCTCAGAGGCCTTGTAGATTGTGCGTCTGTGAGTGTGTTTGCTTCGATTGATTTGTTCGTAGCTTCCATACTGCTTTAGCTTATATACATATATACTGTGCTATTAATTGAACTAATATAATTAATGTTTTTTTCCAGCTAGTGCCGCATGCAGACCCGCCTCTGTCGCCGATCAAACAGGAAATTGATGACTCTCTCGAATTCAAGACTTTGGCTGACTTTGACATTGCAGATGAAAATGTAATAACAGTTTAATAATTCCTTGAAACAAAAGGCTTATTTCCACACTCACACCAACTCCTCTCCAAACCCCTCAATTCAAAACCCTCTTAATCTATATAGACTACTTGCTAGCTGCTACTTTTTTTTTCTTTTTTTTTTTGAGGCTTAAGTGCACCTTTGTGACTATGCCAGCCTTATTGACTTGATAGCCACATTCATCAAATATTTCTATTGCGATGTCCAGATTATCTGGCTGCAAAGGAGTGCTTGATGAACCTGTAAATTCGTACTGCATCAGACAACTCAAAATAATATTCACTGCACCATTGGACAGATCCAAATCACTCAAATGGCTCTCACGGCTATCCTTAGTCAACACACACTCTACCAAAAAATTTATTAAGTCTTCCATCTTATTACAATCCCACATTGGGGATTGAACTACTTTCTAGCTTTTACTTATGCCAGCTGCTTTATATAGACGAAACAATAACGAACCCATGTGTGATGTTTAGTGGACATGTTCTTACAGGAAGAGCCAGCGGTAAGCATGCCAGTGGTCCGCCTGCCCACGCTGGTGGTGCATCCTCTGACGCCGGCAGGCAGCTCGCCGGGAGACAGACAAACTGACAACTCTGGCAACCCGCAGGTACAAATGCTTAACCATTTCTCTAATTTATTGAATCAATACTTATACAAATAATATCTCTAATTTATTGACGACCGGATGGCTAAGTGGTTAAAGAACCTGACTACAAAGCTTGAGGTCCCGGGTTCGAATCCCGGCCGGGGCAGATGTATGAATAATACGAATGTTTGTTCTTGGGTCTTGGATGTTTAATATGTATTTAAGTATTTATTTATCTATATTTAAGTATGTTTATCCGTTGCCTCGTATCCATAGTACAAGCTTTGCTTAGTTTGGGACTAGGTCAATTGGTGTCAAGTGTCCATTGATATTTATTTATTTATTATTTATTTAAATGGATGGGGTCAGAAGGTTCTCGAATGGCGTCCGCGGACCGGGAGACGAGCTGTCGGTAGGCCTCCAACAAGATGGAGCGGCGACTTGTTTAAGATCGCGGGATCGCGGTGGATGCGAAAAGCACAAGACCGGTCTGAGTGGAGAGCCTTGGGGGAGGCCTGTGTCCAGCAGTGGACGTTTTTCGGCTGACATGATTACGGTCATCCCGTGAAAGTCTATATATTTCACACGAAAACACAAGCCGAAACATGGATGAAACAGAAAAACCAGCGGTGGTGTAGAGGAATAACACGCAGCACGGAATGCTGAGGACCTGGGTTCGATTTCCAGCGCTGGTCTATTTTTCTGGTTTTTATGTGCATCCATGTTTCGGCTTGTGTTTTCGTGTGAAATATATAGACTTTTACGGGATGACCGTAATCATGTCAGCCGAAAGACGTCCACTGCTGGACGCAGGCCTCCCCCAAGGCTCTCCACTCAGACCGGTCTTGTACTTTTCGCATCCACCGCGATCCCGCGATCTTAGCCAGGTCGTCGCTCCATCTTGTTGGAGGCCTACCGACAGCTCGTCTTCCGGTCCGTTGAAGAAACATGACCTTAAGAAACAAAAATTTGGAGTTGAAATAAAAATACAAAAGACTCCAAATAGTAATCTCGGTTACAAGAATCTTTAACCGACTGCAAATAAGTGGACCTAAAGTTATGTTGAGATTGAGCAAATTTAAAAAAACAACTAAAAGTTATTAAAAAGTATTTTATTACAACATACTCCACTTTACCATCAACCAGAGGCCGTATTGCCTAATGTTTTTGACACTCGTGATCGCAATCAAATGACATATTTCGCATACAAAAGCTGTCATTTTATTGCGATCGCGAGTGTCAGAAACGTTAGGCAATAAGGCCTCTGGTATCAGCTTGGCCTTTCGTTCTGTTACATACTGTATTGCAGCTAGCAACATCAAAAAAGGCCGTCAAAATACCAACGTTGACGCTTCACCCGCTGAAGCTGAGTAGCAGAATAGAGAAGGAAGAAGATAAGAGGGAGAAGGAAGAACTAGATCACAGTCAAAAGGTAATGTTTCTGTTTTTACTGGTAATAGACAAGACTAAAGAGCTAGTGAAAAAAAGAATCGAATTCAAAGTCAAAATAATTTTATTCAACTTAGGCTATAGCTATAACTATAACAACATATTACAGGTGGTAGGACCTTGTGCAAGGTCCGCCTGGATTGCTACCTCCATCTTGCTCGCTAATCTTGCCGTGAAGCAGCAGTGCTTGCACTGTTGGTTCTGCGTGTAGAGCAAGACAGCCGGTGAAATTACGGGCACTTGAGGTATCCCATCTTAGGCCTCTAGGTTGGCAACGCATCTGCAATACCCCTGGTGTTGCAATGTTTATGGGCGATGGTGATCTCTTACTATCAGGAGACCCACTTGCTCGTTTGCTATCCAGTCGAATAAAAAAAGCACTTATAAATGACAAAAAATCTATTATCTACGGGGTTGTTATGAAATAGCTATTTATGCAACTGTATCGCAATAGGGATCCATATAATACGAGTGTGGTTTCATGAAACGAGGCGTAGCCGAGTTTCATAAAAGGGTCACACGAGTGTTATAAGGCCTAATTGCGTACAGTTGCATACAATATTTTATCTACGTTCATATATTAAATCCTCTATCATGTGCTGGTGAAGAATTACCTGCATTGCAGCCAGAACTTATACTAGGACCTTCAATTTGCTAGTAAATTATGAGTCATTTCCTTCGCCGCATCTAAAATATCGGGCATTTTTAAGCAAAAACAAAATTTTCTCACGAAAATTCGTACAACAAACTAACAACCTATGAACGGAATGGCGGTAAAACCCAGTACATCACTGCGCATGTGCGGCATGTGCGCGCATGCGCTAAAGCGGGCACTGCCACAGACAAGTGAATATTGGAATCAAAACTTGTTGATATAAACTTTTTGGATTTGCCCTGTATCGTAATGGTTTAAAAAATTATATTATAACATTATTTAGTTAGAAGAGAAGTGTGATAATGTGATTTTTTTTTAATATTTCGGTATTGTGTTTAAAAAGTATGTAAATATAAACTCGTTTTGAATTTTATAATTCGAATATTACGATGCGAGAGTAGATAAACGATTTTTTGACACAATGATTTTTTTCCGCAATATCCATACTAATACTAATTTTACTAATACACTATACTAATACTAATCCATACTAATATTATAAATGCGAAAGTGTGTTTGTGTGTTTGTGTGTTTATGTGTTTGTATGTTTGTCCCTCTTTCACGCCGTAACGGAGCGACGGATCGACGTGATTTTTGGCATAGAGATAGATTATGGGCCCGAGAGTGCCATAGGCTACTTTTTATCCCGGAAAAATGCACAGTTCCCGAGGGAACAGCGCGCGATAACCGAATACCACGCGGGCGGAGCCGCGGGCAAAAGCTAGTAATAATATAAATGCGGAAGTGTGTTTGTATGTTTGTCCGTCTTTCACGCTGCAAAGAAGCGGCGGATCGACGTGATTTTTGGCATAGAGATAGTTTATGGTCCCGAGAGTGACATAGGCTACTTTTTATCCCGGAAAAATGCACAGTTCCCGAGGGAACAACGCGCGATAACCGAATACGACGCGGGCATAGTCGCGGGCAAAAGCTAGTTAAATTATAAAGTAACATATTTTGGTAAAATCGAGCGTTCCCCCTCTTGTCAATCCTATTTTTTTTATAGGCCGATAACCCATCTATCTTTTAGTGTGGGGTATCGTTGGATATGTCTTTTAATAATCACTAGGGGGTTGCTAAAACAATTTTTCGATTCAGTGCTTTCTTTGCAAAATATTCAACTTTAAAGCGCAAATTTTCATTAAAATCGAGCGTCCCCTCCCTTCTGAAATATCTCTAAGGATGGTAGTAAGTATATCAAACTTTCAAGGAAAACTATAACGGCTAAGTTTGCTTGAGAATTATTAGTAGTTTAAGAGTAAATAGCAGCCTAAAGAATAAAATATACCTAAACTTGAAACTATTACCTAATCTTTTCGTAATGGCTACGGAACCCTATTTTGGGCGTGTCCGACACGCTCTTGGCCGGTTTTTTAATCTAGGATCTATTCTTAAGCCGTATTTGTGGACAGGACGCGCCGCTGCCGCGGAGAGGCAAAATGACGGCCCATTGCGGCGAGAAAAATGACGCTAATTCCCAAAGAGAAAGCGTAGGCAAAACCAAGTAAGTGAATGGAAGGAAAGGAAAAGTTATTGTTTTGTTTCATTATAAATAAATAAAATATTTTGCAGGTGGTAGGACGTTGTGCAAGGTCCGCCCGGATTGCTACCACCATCTTGCTCGCTAATCCTGCCGTGAAGCAGCAGTGCTTGCACTGTTGTGTTTCGGCGCGGAGAGTAAGACAGCCGGTGAAATTACTGGCACTTGAGGTATTCCAACTTAGGCCTCTAGGTTGGCAACGCATCTGCAATACCCCTGGTGTTGCAGATGTTTATGGGGGGTGGTGATCTCTTACCACCAGGAGACCCACTTGCTCGTTTGGCTTCCAGTCGAATAAAAAAAAAATGATGGAACACTTGACACCAATTGACCTAGTCCCAAACTAAGCAAAGCTTGTACTATGGATATTATGATTCTATGATGTTATGATTCTGGGTTGTGGCTGAATATCAATGTTTTGTTCCAATGCCTGTGAGCAATGTTGACCACTGAACCATGGCGCTCTTGCAGTAGCACCCACAAACAATATAATATTTTTAAGCTAGGACTGTTTTACTTTCTGTTACTTTGATTGTGTGTAAATGAACGTTTTATTTATCTATCTATATCATTATGACTAAACTAAAAGGACAATACATAATGATAATGATATTGTTATTAAAACTTGGCTTCGCCCGGTCGGGGTTCTGTAATTTTGGTTGTATGTGTTTGCAGTATCAAATAAACGTTTTATCTATGTACCTATATCATTATGACTAAACTAAAAGGTCACATAATGATAATGATATTGTTATTAAAACTTGGTTACGCCCGGTCGGGGTTCTGTAATTTTGATTGTGTGTGTTTGCAGCATCAAATAAAAGTTTAATCTATCTACCTTACACTATATCATTATGACTAAACTAAAAGGTCACATAATGATACTGATATTGTTATTAAAACTTGGCTACGCCCGGTCGGGTCCCCTCAGGAGCCCTGACAGCGCTCCGCGGCGCGGCACGCGGCGGCCTCCGGGGGCGGTTCGCTGCGGCGAGTGCTACATACGCTTCACGGACCAATCTGCGCTCGATAGGCACATCCAAAGGTATCCTATTATGGATAGATTGTGAAAAAGATTGGCGCGAAAAACTCTTGCGCTGTAAGGGGTTACGACAGTAGGCTAGATGGCTGATATCAAGGGCGTCGCCAGCCGGTGGCCCATGAGGGGGCAAGATTGATATGTAGAATGAGAAAAGTATGAATAGGCTAGATGACTAAAAAGGGTGCGCCAAAGCTCATATAAAATTGCAAATTCGATTATTGAAACTTCGAAAATGTATCTCATACAATTTTACATCCTAATGATCACTATACATTTTTATTTTAGATAATAATCATTGGAACTTCGAATTTATTATATTCATAATGTGATTTAACATAAATACTGCTATTCCTACAATTTATGTATATATCATTATTCAACATATCGATTTCAGGCAATAACATTTGGTGTTATACATAATTTAAAATATACATTTGTTTATTGCTGATTTACCCATACATAAATGCAAGTAAATTCCAAATAAGAAAATAAAAAAACAACTAAAAAGTCAGTTAAGTCAGAATTGTGATCTAAATACTGCCAAAAATTGGTTAGGTTAGGTTAGAACTGCGACCCTCATGGAACCGAAATCCTACCAGAAAAGTGGGTTAGGTTAGGGTAGAACTCCGACCCGCACAGAACCAAAATACTGCTAGAAAAGTGGGTTAGGTTAGGTTAGAACTGCGACCCCCACAGAAACGAAATTCTGCCAGAAAAATGGGTTAGGTTAGGTTAGAACTGCGACCCTCACAGAACCGAAATCCTGCCTGAGAAGTGGGTTAGGTTAGGTTAGAACTGCGATGATTATATGAAATAAGTTTATAAATAAAGAAATTCTTCCAAATAACATTATAGGTATACATGAAATCTCAGTGTTGACATTATGAGTAAAAACAATCGGAATAGGTATCATTATGAACAATGTAGGTAGTAGTAAAAATAATTATTTTAGAAATATATAACAAACAACTTTCGGAGAAATGATGATTATGATTACAAAGCGGTATTATTAAAATTAATCGAACAAAAAATTGTATATGAGCCAATATGGACCCGACTAAAAAAAACTGTTTAGTCCGTCAGGTGGATAATTTAAAAATATTGTGCATATATTGTTTCTTTTGTTTGACAAACAAAAAATTACGAGGATACAGTGCCTAGAAGTTTCGAGTGACGTCAATATATGGTAGGATTTTTCCCTTATAGTGACGTCACAAGCCCCTACTCCGGAAGTTTGATGATATATACCTTTGTCGATTTTTAAGAAATAGATAAACCAAAAAATAAGTGTCCCATATTTTTCCATAATCTAACTGTTGGACTAAATAGAATGATATATTTTTAACCCAGTCGTTATCCCTATTCCTTCATGTCTCATTCTCCTAAGCATGCTAATCGTATAGTTACATTGCACATTTTTCTAACAAAGTGTATCACTGATGTCTCCTGGGTTACGCGACAGTATAACATGCACTAAAGAGTTGGATCAATTTTGCAAAAATCGACATTTTTGCGACTAATCATTCATATCGTAAGACATGACGATAATGATGAATTTGTAAAGATATTAAATATTTTCAGGCAACATAAAGAAACTCAAGATCTGTTCGTCTGTGAAGTATGCAAGAAAGAATTTAAATCTAAATACAAACACAGGGTTCATGAGGCGTGGCACAGGAAGAAGGTAAGTTAAAGAGCTACGCTACAAGCTACCCCACAGCTCCCCCTACATTTTTTTTTTTATGTGACTGGATGGCAAACGAGCAAGTGGGTCTCCTGATTGTAAGAGATCACCACCGCCCATAAACATCTGCAACACCAGGGGTATTGCAAATGCGTTGCCAACCTAGAGGCCTAAGATGGGATACCTCAGGTGCCAGTAATTTCACCGGCTGTCTTACCCTCCACGCCGAAACACAACATTGCAAGCACTGCTGCTTCACGGGAGGATTAGCGAGCAAGATGGTGGTAGCAATCCGGGCGGACCTTGCACAAGGTCCTACCACCTGCAAAACACTGCACCTACCACATCACAATATACTGGGTGATTCCGGGGTCATGAGCAGGAGTAAAAGGGGTGATGGGGACATTCACACTGAGCAACTTCTACTATGGGATCAGCCCCGAAATCGCGAAAAAAAAAACCATCTAGTCAAGAGATAATCGATCGCTAACTATCCGAAATGTATGGAATAGCAGATTATTTTCTGCCATTTCGTGGCTGGTCCCATAGTAAAAGTTTCTCAGTGTTTATGTCCCCATCACCCCTTTCACTCCTGCTCATGATCCCGGAATCATCCAGTATAATAGTGCTAACGTACAGAATGGCCACGCTCCGCCCCGCACCGGTTCGAGTTGCCCCACCCCTCAAGCGCAGATTGCAGGAAAACCGCAGGAAAGCAGTCGCGTGCGCGACGCGATGTATGTTGGCAGCACGGCACTAAGTTTAGGAGCGATAATTTTGCGAAATGGTAACGGTACCCTACCTACTTTCTTTTTCTAAATAAATAATTATTTCTGAAATTATCGTATTAATACATTAAATAATACATGAAATAATTACCTACCGAATAAATCGTTTCAGTTTGTAGACGTATATCTATTGTAATTGAAGTTTCTATATATCAATGAAGGGAAATATGCATTCTTCCGGGATAAAAAGTAGCCAATGTCACTCTCAGGCCCATAAACTATCTCTATGCCAAAATTACGTCGATCCGTCGCTCCGTTGCAGCGTGAAAGACGGACAAACACACAAACATACAAACACATTTTCGCATTTATAATATTAAGTATGGATTATTTCTTCGTTGCCTAGTCTCCATAGTTCAAGCTTTGCTTAGTTTGGGACTAGGTCAATTGTCAAGTGTCCCATGATATTTAGGCCAATCAACTTTTTTACCGACACTAATCTGTCCGCGACATTTCTCAAACAATTGCAGATTTTTGTAATTGAACGTGTTTTTTCTGTAATTTAATAGATGGTGTACATGAACACATGCCATCCTACGTAAGTTCAACCTATTAAACCGTGAAATATCTTGTTGGAAGTACCACTTTTTGGTAACGCCAAAGACAATTTTGGTAACGCAGGAGACGCCCAAGTGTCGGTAAAATAGTTGATTGGCCCATTTATCTACTTATTTTTATTTTTTTATTTTTTTTTATTTGACTGGAAGGCAAACGAGCAAGTGGGTCTCCTGGTGGTAAGAAATCTCCACCGCCCATAAACATCTGCAACACCAGGAATATTGCAGATGCGTTGCCAACCTAGAGGCCTACGTTGGAATACCTCAAGTGCCAGTAATTTCACCGGCTGTCTTACTCTCCGTGCCGAAACACAACAGTGCAAGCACTGCTGCTTCACGGCAGGATTAGCGAGCAAGATGGTAGTAGCAATCCGGGCGGACCTTGCACAAGGTCCTACCACCTGCAATTTATATTTATTAGAGGTCGCAATTTATTATTTAAATAAAAGCTTGAAATATTTTCCAGGAGGCTCAGTCAGTGGACACCATAAGGCCGGAGCTGTTCTGCTCGGAGTGCAGGGTTCAATTCCACGCGACGGAGAAATACAAGGCGCATATGAAGTCGATGAAACACACGCCGAGAGACACGTGGCAGTAAGTTGTGCACACATTTTGTACTTTTTTTTAACTAAAAAACCGGCCAAGAGCGTGTCGGACACGCCCAGCTCAGGATAGGGTTCCGTAGCCATCAAAATCGTACTATCCATGTGTGTATATACTAGCTTTTTCCCACGGCTCCGCTCGCGTAGTATTCGGTTATCGCGCGCTGTTCCTTCGGGAACTGTGCATTTTTCCGGGATAAAAAGTAGCTTATGTCACTATTGGGCCCATAAACTATCTCTATGCAAAAAATCACGTCGATCCCTCGCTCCGTTACGGCGTGAAAGACGGACAAACATACAAACACACTTTCGCATTTATAATATTAGTATAGTATGAGTATTGTCTAATATTTTAAAGAGACTTAAAGTACACTAAATGTACTATCGAGTGCAACGCTGCCTTTCCCCCCTTTAGTCGCAATTTGTTTGCGCTCTTAGAAAGCTCCGGTCCCCGCCTAGAAACGACAAGCACCAATAGAAAGAAATTCGACACTACTACAAAAGATTTTTTTTTGCAGGTTAAAATATGTTTTTTACGGTCATTTGTGACCAATACAAAACTTATTTTCTTAAACTTAACTGTGCTAGTATACCAAATAGAGTTCAAATTACGTTACAAATTTAGTCAAAAAACTGACCAGATGTTGTGACCATAGTCCAGACCATGCTAGACAAAAAATTTTGCCCAAATCCATAAAAAATGGTCCTTTCTTGATGAGAGCTGATTGGTTTACTTAACAAGGGGCGGGGCAAGCAAAATTTCTGGTTGCGAGGGATTTAGTCGAAAAAGGGGAAAGGCAGCGCTGCACATGATGGTACTTACTATCCATATAGCAAGTCACGTTTTTCCAAGGATTTTATACGGAATTTTTGAAGTGGTATATTTATAAGTTAGACTGCTTTTTGCTCTTAAGTTTAATATTTCGCAAGTAATTTTAAAAGATTAAAACGAAGATACCAGAAGGTACTTTGTTAGTGAACAATTGTTTCCCCTGTTGCTATTTCATTTCCTCGTAATCGAAGTGAAATCAGAGTGTAAAACTTGAGTATTATACCAATTTTCCCGACGTCTCTACCCATGGCTATATGAACGCCTCGGGTGAAATGGCTCGTTTTATTCTCTTGTTGTAAAATCTACTATTTCATCTTAATAAAAATTAACATTAATAATTTTTACCTATCGATGATGTTTGTTTCAGATTTAAGTGCGATACGTGCGGAAAGATGTTTTTTAGCAAAAACGGACTGAAATCACACGTCGACTATGTTCATCTCAAAAAGGCACGTATCTACTAAATTAAGGTATAATACGATTTTTTTGAGGTGTCCTGATCTCGTTAACAGCTCACTTTTCGAACAAAACCATTAGATTCGATTGTACCTTCAACCGCATAATACTCTATTTAAAATGAACAGACATAAGATAAAATAGTCCATTGAAATAATGACTTTATTTTCTAGAGCAGAAAGTGCATTTTAAAATAAATACTCACACACAACGTTAAGTAGGGTAGGCAGAGCACACGAAACGTTAAAAAAAAAACTCAAATAAATACTCGTTCGCAGATACTACTTTTCCATGAGGCTGCTTGTCTACGACGCGTTCAATTTGTGACTTTTTGACAAGTTTCTTGTGGCGCATTCTTCTGAGCAATGATGGTGATGGTTTTACGGCCTACTTGCGGAATATAGTAGATTGTAAAATAAGAGCATAAAATAAGCCATTTCACCCGAGGCGTTCATATAGCCATCCGAGCCTGTACGGCGAGGGTGGATAGACATATCGAGGGAAGAATGGATTTAATTCTCGAGTTTTACACTCTGCTTTTCACTTCGATTGCGAGGAAATTAAATAGCAACAGTGGAAACAATTGTTCACTTTCTATGTACTTACCTTTTATTTTTCATGCATTATTATATTATAATTATGTTTTTTAGTTTTATTGATTTATTATGATTGATTTTTAGTTTTATATAAATTAGAAATTATTTTAAAAAATATGTAGGTAGAAACTTTTTTATTTGTGGCTGTTGACACCTGATTACCTTGGGCTTAGCTTAGACGAAGATTTTATTTTATGCACTAGTGCATAAAAAGTAATTTTATGTCGCCTAGAGCCAGCATAAATAGGCACCAACTTTACAAGCATGAGAAGTGAAAATCATTTTTTCTACAGTCGAACTTCCAATGCCAGCGATGCCTCAAGTTGTTCCCGCGGCGTTCCCGGCTGCTGAAACACGTGGAAACCGTCCACGAGGGGAAAGAAAAGCCACGTCCACACGTCTGCCACGTGTGTGGCGCCGCCTTTATGGTTCGTAGACTACTGCCCGCTAGTGATGTAACGAATATTCGCATTCGCATTCGCGAATATTCGTATATTTTTGCGTATTCGCATTCGCAAAATTTCTGCGAATGTTTTGCGAATATGAATATCAGAAAAATTTACAATTATTAGATAACTAGCTTTTGCCTACGGCTTCGCCCGCGTGGAATTCGGTTATCGCGCGCTATTTTACCCCTTTAGAGGGAAATTTTATCCATTTCACCTACACAGATAATTTTTAATTGTAATCGAGAACTTATACACTTATTTTCATAGTTCTAAGTCCAGAAATAAGAAAATTTCCATACAAACTTTACCCCCCATTTCACCCCTTTAAAGGGGTATTTTATCCATTTCACCTAGACAGATCATTTCCAATTGTGATCAAAAACTTGTACACCTATTTTCATACTTCTAAGTCCAGAAATGAGAAATTTCCATATAAGCTTCACCCCCCCATTTCACCCCCTTAGAGGATGAATTTCTAAAAATCCTTTCTTAGTGCTCACTTACATCATAAAAAGAACCTCTGTACCAAATTTCAAGTTTCTAGGCCCAGCGGTTTGGGCTGTGCGTTGATATATAACCCAGTCAGGTTTGCCTTTTATATATATAGATAGTAGGTTAATAAAATCAAAATACATCCATTTCTTATGTTTTTTATACAAAAAAAATAAGAACTTAATCTTGTAATCACATTATCAGTGTTCACTTAATCATTTGGCAGTATTTACTCACTTACTTTGCGATGCGTTCGCATAAACTCGGTAATTCTCTGAACAAAATACATGCGAAACGCACTTAACGCACGAAACTGCCATAGAAAACTTGGCGCCAGAACGAAAAACTGAATATTCGCATTCGCGAATGTCGGTAGCAGATATTCGCATTCGCATTCGCGAATGTTCAAAAAATGACATTCGTTACATCACTACTGCCCGCTATAGTCAAAGAAACAAGCTGTATGTGTCGCCGCCTTAGTACAGTCAATGTGCAAAGATATCGACACCGCCAAAGTTACAATAGTAGATTGTGCAACAAGAGCATAAAACGAGCCATTTTACCCGAGATGTTCGTATAGCCACCCGAGCCGGTACGGCGAGGGTGGATGGGCACGTCAAGGGGAAATGGATTTATTGCTCCAGTTTTACATTCTGCTTTTCACTTAGATTGTGAGGAAATTAAATAGCGACAGTGGAACAATGATTCACTTTCTATGTACCTTTTGTTTTTTATGCATTATTATATAATTATATTTTTAAGTTTTTTTTTATTTATATTGATTGATTTTTAGTTTTAAATAAATTAGAAATTATTTTAAAAAAGATGTAGATTTTTTTCGTTTGTGGCTGATAACACCTGATTACCTTGGATTTAGATGAAGGTTTTACTTTATGCACTTGTGCATAAAAAGTCATTTTATGTCGTCTAGATCCAGCATAAACACAAACTTTATGAGCATGAGAAATGAAAAGTTATTTGTTTCAGTCCATGGTAATAGCTTAGCTTACCTTTTTTTCTCTTTTTAAAAAGGGCAGCTTAGACGCCGACGGACAGACATACAGACGGACAAACATGGCGAAACTATAAGGTTGGAATATTAGATTAATTTGTTATATATCTACAATGTTATAAAACAACAGCCAATGTGGGAGCAATATTACATGGCTATGTCTTACATTTTCTTTCTCTTATTTATTAGGTAAAAAGGACGCTACTGGAGCACCTAGGAAAACATTCGGACGTCCGTCCATACGCGTGCCCGCTCTGCCCCGCCACGTTCAAGTACAAGGCCGCCCTGTTCACCCACAACCGACTGAAACACCTCAAGATCAAAGGGAACTGGAAGAAGAAGGAAAAGAGAAAACAAGATAAAAAAGAGCAGAAAGACGACGCGGAAAGTCCGGGAAATGCGATTGAGTTGCAAATCGGAAACTAGGATTTTAGTATTTGTCATATTATATTGAGACTGATTTTGATTAAATTTTTTTTTATACAAAGACATTTTTTTACTATCCACCAATAATGATGATCACTGAAACTGGTAAATTCATTTTCATTTAAAATTACCGCCTAGTACTTTTATTATTTAACTTAACAGTTAAATAATATGCACGATATCACTCTAATATTTGCTTGTACTTGTATCCCACTAATGTTATAAATGCGAAAGATTGTATGTTTGTTTGTTACTTCATCATGTCTAAACCACTGAACCGATTTAGATGGAATTCGGAGTACAGATAGTATACGTCCCAGAGAAGGACACAGGATACTTTTATCGCGGAGAAATGCATGGTACCCACGGAATAGCGATAAGCGAATGCTACGCAGGCGGAGTCGTGAGCAACAGCTAGTTATCTATATTTTGAGAGAATAAGAAAAAGCATGTAAGCAATTTTGCTTATTATTTATGTTAACTTTTTTTTTATTCTACTGGATGGCAATCGAGCAAGTGGGTCTCTTGCCTGATGGTAAGAGATCAGCACCGCCCATAGACACCTGCAACACCAGGTGGATTGCAGATACGTTGCCAACATAGAGACCTAAGATGGGATACCTCAAGTGCCAGTAATTTTACCGGCTCTCTTACCATAGTGTCTTACTCTCCACGCCGAAACAATAGTGCAAGCACTGCTGCTTCAGGGCAGGATTAGCGAGCAAGATGGCGGTAGCAATCCGGGCGGACCTTGCACGAGGTCCTACCACCTGCAAATCTAAACTAAAAAAAAAATCAGTCGATCGATTATAAATTTAGTCGGTCCTACGATTTTTGAGATGGCTACACTGCTGCTGTAAAAAAAGAAAAAAGCCTCGTCGAGCATAGACCAAATAGACCGTTTACATTAATGAGTCGTCGAGTGACAGTGACAGTCCAAAACGTCAAAAATTCTTGTTCTTTTTTGTCTGTGGTCCGCCATTGAGGAATACTCACTCTGTGGTCTTCTCGTATCGTAATAAAAATAAATATAATATAATTCTACAGATTATTTGTTTACGCATTGCTTTATTTAACTGATAAGTACTAAAATTGAGTAAAGAACTGTACTGTGCTAGTGGTAACAAAAAAGATTTAGGTTTAGCTCGGCTGGTTTATGCCGTATATTATTATCTTTACAAATACGTTACAAATACCAATGAACAATGTTTTATATTTGCGCTATTTGCACTGCCAGCCCATCACCCCTGATGGCTTTAAGTCCCCAGCTCAGGAGTATTCTGGAAGCGATAGTATCGCACGTAATAGACATAGTAAGTAGAATCTTAACTATTTTCAAAGTTTGCAAAATATGAATGAATTTATAAGTAGTGCCACGAGAGTTGGAGTGAATGACTACACAAATTACTTAGTTATGACTATAATATGATTATGTCCACCCCCTGGCTTTAAAGCTGGCCTTATACTACGAAGTGCAGAATTGCAACTTGTTATCTTGCTGTCCTGCTGACACTCATATTATTTAATACTAGAGTGAGAGGGATGGCACGATACAAACTTCGAGTTTCGAATTTCGTAGTAACAGCAGCCCATCTGCATCCTCTCTTAGTAGTATGGAACATGTGTTTTCAGACACCCCTAAAGGACAAAACCCTGCTGCTTTGTGGCCCATGCAATGATCTGATAGGGACGATGAGGAAATTTCAAGCCACAGTGCTGAAAGGAGTGCTGCATTTGCTCAATTTGCACAAGCAGGAGCAAGATGGAGTAAGTTCTTTATTGATCATCATCAGCCTACGGCAGTCCACTGCTGGAGATAGGCCTCTTCCATGATGTGCCACAAGACTCTTGTCTTAAATTATCTGATTGACAGTGCCTGGGTGACCAAACTTTGATTGGGGTAAATTATTGTTATAAAGAAAATAACAGTTGTTTTTTCAAACATTACAATTATATTACAAAATTATTAGATTAATTGTATTCTCATCATCAAAAATACTGAAAAAAAAAAACAGAATATTGTTAGGTATAACATAAAAGGTATAAAATAACAAATGAAATTATGCGAAAGGAAGAAAATAAATACAAATCAAATTTGGTTATCTTTTGTTTCAGACCCTGCGTAAAGGGACACCAATTAAATTTGTTAAGGAAAAACCACAGACGCTTGTTATAAATGAGGATTTGGAGGAAAAGGTATTGATAATCTACTACCTACAGGCTGTCTGGGTCTCACTTAACATGATCACCTGGAGTTCAAAGCCTCAACAAAAATAAGAAAAACAAACCTCACATTATCATCATCATGTCAGCCGAAAGACGTCCACTGCTGGACATAGGCCTCCCCCAAGGCTCTCCACTAAGAGCAGTCTTGTGCTTTTCGCATCCACCGCGATCCCGCGATCTTAGCCAGGCCGTCGCTCCATCTTGTTGGAGGCCTACCGACAGCTTGTCTCCCGGTCCGGGTTGCAAAACTGAAGTGGCAGTGGGCGGGGCACATTGCACGCAGGACTGATGGCCGATGGGGTCAGAAGGTTCTCCAAACAAACCAGCTTTGCATTATTTACTCCCTCTGTTTCTCTATCTAGCTCGGTGTCTATGCTCTTACACAGACCGTAACAAATAACTTTTTAAAGTAATAATTAATTTATCAAAGTATTAATAACAATAATTATTATTTACTCAGACTTTTTTCTTACATTATTTGTGTGTCGTATCCTGTGTATAACACAAGTTACACATACAAATAAAAAAAAAAATATTTAAGTTACATATATATCTTATCTTGCTTCTAATCTTGAACATATATATGTAGGCGACTTTAAAAAAAAAATGTATCTATGGTTCCTGTGGGGTCAAAAATGGTTTAATTTACATACCAATTTTGCGCGAGCGAAGCTGCGGGCAAAAGCTAGTCTACAATAAAGTTTTTTTATTTCTATGTACTAGTATGTGCCATGTATGGTATGTATCATGTAGATAATATATAAATTAATGAAGGTTATTATTTTTTCTAGATCGTGTCTATGAAGATTAAGAAAGGACCAGTTGCTCAGACGGTAAGTTTACTGTGTCTTGGTAAAAATGTAAATCCAAATCCTGAACTGACTGACTGACACATCAACACTAAACTCTTGAATGCTAAAGCTGAAAGTTTGCGTAGTCACTATGATGACAAGTGGTTTTGTGAAATCCCCAAAGGATAGAATGGAGGTGGCGCTGCGGCTCTGATTAAAGGGCTACGGCACATGCCGAGCTGAGTCCTTTTGGCATCACACCACAGCACAACGTCTCTAATTGTTCTCTCTTCTCCTATTTATGTTTATAATGTGTTTTTGTTGTGATGTAGTGTGTTTTTGTTGTCAATAAATGTTGTGAGTTTGAGTTTGAAAATTCGGGCGTATACTACTGTTAAAACAAAAACTGGCCAAGTACAAGTTTGACACATGAAGAGTTCCTTATTACCACAACGAAAAAACAACTTGTCTTTTGTGGGAACGTCCTTGAATCACAAGAGTTTAAAGGTCTCCACCCACTGCCCGTATCTTATACAATGACTGTAATATGAACGTATCTAGAACCTAACAACGGCGTGTCATACCACAATTGAAAATACAAACTGAAATATAGATGCACAGAAAAACCAGACAAATAAGACCAGCACTGGGAATCGAACCCAGGTCCTCGGCATTCCGTGCCGCGTGCTATACCGCTACACCACTGCTGGTCAACGGTACAGACACGATTTTCCCCTATGCCGAGGACCTGGGTTCGATTCTCAGTGTTAGTCTTATTTT
The DNA here is from genome assembly GCA_037349165.1 of Choristoneura rosaceana. Lineage (NCBI taxonomy): Eukaryota > Metazoa > Arthropoda > Insecta > Lepidoptera > Tortricidae > Choristoneura > Choristoneura rosaceana. Next base: position 3,644,384 of record JAZBNJ010000050.1, read on the forward strand.
TCTGGTTTTTCTGTCCATCTATATTTCAGTTTGTATTTTCAATTTAGGTTTTACGGGATTACCGTAAAAGAAAAAATTTGGAATTGAAATAAAAAATACAAAGAGATTGCAAATAACCAATCTTAGTGTCATACCACGTTTCTGTATTGTAGTTGCATGTACAGTCTGCAAAAAAACTTGTTTTAAAGTCTGTGTATGCACTGAAGCCTTAACCTGTTCATTGCTGAGCACCGGATTACGTATTTTGCTACGATACTCTAAACAGACGCCTATCGGCGTCTACGGCATAATATTATATCCACCGTTAATGGCATTGAATGGGTTAATAAATTCAAATTTGGCTATCGTTCTATTCTAGGTGGTGCCCTGTATACGAGTTAAAAAGGATTCCCTGATAAAACTTGACCAATCTGTCCCAAAAAAGGTACTTATTGACTCTTTTCATTAATTGGGTAGTTTCCTGGCTAAATAACATTATTTATTACATCACTAGCTTTTGCCCGCGGCTCCGCCCGCGTGGTATTCGGTTATCGCGCGCTGTACCCTCGGGGACTGTGCATTTTCGGTATAAAAAGTAGTTTATGTCACTTTCGGGTCCATAAACTATCTCTATGCCAAAAATCACGTCGATCCGTCGCTCCGTTACTGCGTGAAAGACGGACAAACACACATTGTCGCATTTATAATATTAAGGCCGTCTTGCAGGAAAAAATAAATCTAGATTTATTAGTTAAACCTGGCTTAAGCTTGACAGTTCCATACATTTTGACACTACTAAACTGAGCTTAATGCTAACTCGAGATTTATGTGTTTCCAGCAAGTAGCCATGAGTATGGATTAACACTTTGTATGTACTGTACAAGAAGTAGCAGAAGTAGATGAGCAGTTGCGATGCTCAAAATGATCTACATACAATCATACTTTGCCAGTAGAGTCGTGTAATATGTTGTTATGAAGAAATGATTAGCGTACAGCTGAAACCAGAACTCAGTCGTTCATTAGTAGTAAGATAGACGGACGTGGACGGGTATTGAGTACTTTTTAGTTTATTTTATGATTTATTCCTTTTGTTTTTTTATTTTTTTTGATATTTTGTTTTTTTTTTCCTTATTAATTTTTCATTTAAGTTTTAATTTAATTTATTTGATTTGTAATTTATTAATTGTATTGATTGTGATTTTTAATTTGTAAATTGTATGGATCGTTACCTAATACACAATGTGTAAGATAGATAGTTTTTTTTTATATTTCTGTTTGTATATTTTTAATTTTACAGCGCATTGGTCTTTAACTGTAATGCTGTAATTTTTCTTGGAATATATAAATAATAAATAAATTAGAACTTCACGCATCCCACAGTGCCAACAGGATGCCAGCCAGGGGCCGGTCGAAGACACGTGGCTCCGCTCGCGCCAGCTCGAGCTGACCGAAGAGGTGGACCTGAAGTCGGAGCCGGAGTCGGAGCCCGAAGCGGAGGCGGAGGCGGAGGCCGCGCGGGACTCCGAGTCCACCGTCACGTGCGACGAGGATTGCGGGAACGAGGAAGACTACCGGGTCAGTTGGAAGCACAGATTTACCCCCTTATTCATAATAGACAATCAAACCTATTTCAGTTAAAATGCCGCTAAAATTCGTTTGTCCTTATCTGTCACTTCGACATTTGTATTTGTTAGAAAGGGACAAAGCATTTGTTAGTTAACATAGGCTTGTTAAGTTTTATGAATAAGTGGGATAGATTATACTAGATTACGCAAATGCATCTACTTCGCGTGTCCGAACCCCGAACAAACGTCGTGGTTGGCTCCATACAAAGACTGACGCTAACTGACTAATCATGACTAGTGACTGACTCGAGCCCCACGGCGCGGGCGGGCGGCGCATTTGAATCGATTTTGCGCGGACGTCGGGGAATTCACATCGCTAATTCGCTCTTGAGACGTCACAGTAGATATAAAAAAGTGACACGGTTGGTTTTCATACAGATTGAGGTGTTTGCGTTATCTAGTGTAATCTATATCTGTGGTTGGAAGCAAGTATAGGTACCAGAGTTGAGGTCAGGCACACGTGAACATGTCGTACAGCAAGATTTTAACATTAACTCATTCGTATCGTTCATTCTCCTTTTTAATTAACCCCTGACGCAAAAAGAGGGGTGTTATAAGTTTGACCGCTATGTGATGATTTTCAAGAACAAATGCACAAGTTACTACACAATGCAACCAAATCACCATAGGTGTGCCTACAATATTTGAAGAGTTCCCTAGATTTCCCTAAGATCACGCATCAGATCCTGGTGATATTAAAACTTAATTGGAAGTACTCCCATATCCAGTATTTTTTTTAATCCTTTCACAAATGACGGAGTTCTTAGGTAACAAACAGAAAAAAATCAAAAAGAATAGTTTTTTTAATATTATGCTTTTTAAGTTACTTTTGTGTATGGAAACTGTATTTTTGACAGCTAGTAAGACTGAGAGAGCAGAGCGAGAGAGATGCAGCGATAAAACACTCCTCCACCGCCAGGAGACGCAAGGGGCGGGGGAAAGCAGCGGGGAGGGAGGGACATGACGTGGACACACTATTGGTGAGTTACGGTAATATAGTTAAGGAGGGAAAAGTTTTACCATTTTTATAATTAATAACAAAAAATTAAATACTTGGTTGTTTGTTTGTTTAAAGTCTTTATTGTACAAAAAGGAAATAGGTACAAAAATAACACACAAAAGAAAGTGCTAAGTACAAAGGCGGACTTGGTCTGCGTAAAAACTATTTTTATTGTATTTGTAAGTTACTTCATTGTATTTTTCTTTATTTCTGGAATTGACTATTTTATTTGACAAAGACAACGGCTCAAATCTAGTAATAAAAAAGAAACGAAAGTTAAAATATCAAGGGTGTCTTATAGAAAAAAATAATTGTGACTTTTCTCTGAAGATATTTACAAAAAATTCTTTTCCCAACTATTTTAAAGGTTGTAGGGTTATTTTTCCGAAAATGTAAACTAATAATAAATAATAAAATAAGTGTTATGTATAATAAATTTTATTTTTATTATTATTAATCAAGACTTATCTAATAACCCACTAGCTCCCACTTGCTCGTTTGCCATCCAGTCGTATAAAAAAAAGGGTAATGTACTATTTCAGGAATATCCTGTAGAACTATACAGGTTAGGTTAGTTTTATAACAACCCTGGAGTACTTGCATAAATAATCTTCGGACAGTCGGGTGAAAATGCTTATTCAGTAGTTGGAAAATGAATCATTTGTAACAAATATGTTCTGCGAAAAATGAGACAAAGTTTTTTAAACTGCCTCTGGTTAAAGAATATTTAATAATTGATAATTGAATTTAATTTAATAATCGAAATTGTTAATGTATTGAATGTTATGGAATTATCTATTTGTAAATCTACTAACATAGTTGTAAGATTTAATATTACTAACCATCTATGGACATTATGTGTTTGAAATAAATGGATATTATTATTAAAGTTTTGATTTGTATCAGGAAGAGCGTGTAAGCTGGGACGTCCGCAGTTTAACGGAGGAGGAGGCGCTGGCGGAGATAGCGGAGGCGCGCACCGCTGCCGCGAGCTCCGCTTCGCTCCGCTGCGTCCATTGCGCCCTCACCTTCAAAAACCAGCGAGAATTGAAACAGCATGATGCCTTGCATAACGAGGTATTACAGTGAACATCACAGAATAGGAGCTGCATTGGTTGGGTCGATCAACTCTTTATTGTACCTCGTTGCCATGGTTACGTCCCCTAGACAACTCACCTTGAGCGCAGTATACATATAAGCTAAAGCAGTATTGAAGCTACGAACAAATTGATCGAAACGAACACACTCACACAGACGCGCGCTCTATACGGCCCCTAACGGCGTCTAAGGGGGTTCGTTTCGATCGATTTGTTCGTAGCTTCCATACTGCTTTAGCTTAAATATATAATGTGCCTCGAGTTCCTATAGCTAAGTGCATTTTTGTGGTAATTTTATTTAAGCCCCTTCTATAATTGGTCATATAACAATCATTTTTTTTTTTTTTTTAACAAACATTTCTTCTATTAAATTGTACTACTTTAGTCTCATCGCTGACGGGACAGAATAACAGCAAGGAATATTTGATGTACCATTTGTTTTGTTTGTTTGTACTACTTTTGTCTCCTCGCTGACGGGAAAGAATAACAAAAAATAATTGATACATCATTTGTTTTGTTTGTTTGTACTACTTTTGTCTCCTCGCTGACGGGGCAGAATAACAAGAAATAATTGATACACCATGTGTTTTGTTTCAGGAGGCCGGCGCGTACTCGTGTCACATGTGCACCATACGCTGTCCCACGGCGGAGTCCCTGCGGGAGCACGCGGCGCAGCACCTGACACGCTACATCTGTCGCGTCTGCCGCCACAGCAGCGCAGACTTGGAGTCCATCAGGCAACACCGCTGCGACAGACCGTGAGTGAAATACGACTACTTTTACAATGTCACTCGTCTTTTTTTATCTAAATAAAATAAAAACTCCTGACATTCCCTCACAATAAGCATGCAGGCACGGACAAAACACATAGACATATCAGAAAGAAAGAAAGAAAGAAAGAAAAAATGATATGATATCACACATACTCACAAATAATGCACACGCTCACACGCACACACCTACGCTCCGCGAATTCCTTGCTGTTCGTGTCCGACCGAGGTCGGTCTACGGCCCAGTCTGAAAATCAGCGCTGGACCTCGATGTCCAGCACATGCTGAGACCGGGACCCATTGTCACACACACATACCTACACACACACACACATTCACCATAATTTAAGGAAACATTTTTTTTTTTTGTTATTCTTAATTTACTAATATTTTTTATCATTTTTATTATTTTGTTTTACTTACCATGTTTTATTTACTTTTTGGTGGCAATAAAGATTTTTTGAATTTGAATTTTAAATTCTAATTACTTTTTGTTTGCTTCTTATTTGATTATTTTTTTGTAAATTTTAGTCGTCTTCCATGAAGTCGCCAAGCGATCACTGTTGAGACCGCTTGGCGATTTCGCAAATAACTTCTTAAGATTAATATTTACTTTATACTTGTTTGTTTTGTGTTGTATGTTTGCGAAGTGCGAACAAACGTTTCTATTTTCGTAGGGCTCCACAGGATGGCTCCAAATTCTTCCAGAACTTTTCAGTGGGTTAATAAAAAAACGTTATCATGGGACAATTGACACCAATTGACCTTGTCCCAAACTATACTTTTTTTTTTTATTCGACTGGAACGTTATGCCAATCCAATTTATGGAAAGTGTACACAAACCAATTGACAAGATTTCATATTTCTAAAACTATAATTTGATTCGTTCTCTGTATTCTACTGGGAAATAGAAAGACGCTGATACTTTTAAAATTTCGCTACGATTATTAATTAATTTATTACAATTTTTTTTAGATGTGCTTATTCTAAAAGGGCGTAACTCCTAAAACCAAGATACAATAGATCCATTACTTTTGTCTAGTGTCTATTAAAAAAAAGATCACGTAAATCATGCGTAAATCTGACGTAGATGTTGTCAAAATTATGACAGCTCCTTTTTCTGGTGAAAAAGACAAAGGAAACATATCTATTCTGTCGTAGTATTGGCAAATACAGGTACATTTTTTTATTTTTTGTGTTTTTTTAAATATAGAGAAATAAATTATATTAAACATTTTCCCATGTTCAGGAGGCAAAACTCTTTCGATTCCTATATAGTAATTTACAGGTGTTGAAAAAATGAAATCTTGTCAATTCCATAAATTTTGTATTAACACCCACGGGATCGAATCAATAAGATATTTATCTATAATTCGTGTCTTTTAACTAGGCGTCTAAACGCTTTTTCACTAAAATTCACTTGATTTCAATATATATTTTTATTTGAAAAATCTTCGTCAAAATCTAATTGATTATTATGTATTTACTTTAAAATAAAAATAAAAATGTTACTGCTTTTACAATTGAATAAACAGTCTTTGGAATTAAATCAAATATTGTATATCATCGAGTGGAGGCCACGGCTCGGCAAGCGCAGCGTGGGACGTCCACCAACGAGATGGACGGATGACTTGGTTAAAGCCGCGGGTTCACGGTGGATGCAGGCCGCTGCCAACCGAAGCAACTGGAGGTTTATGGGGGAGGCCTATGTCCAACAGTGGACGTCCTACGGCTGAGATGATGATGATGATGATTGTATATCATCACATCTCAGATCCATATGTCATCACTGGCAACACTTTTGACTTGGAACACACTTCTACCCCGGTAACAATAGAGTCGTTCACATATCTGTTATCAAATTTAGCTAGAAGTATAAGAACTCGACTGTACCCACACACTAACAAAATTTTCAGACCTGTACGACGAAAGAGAAGCGAGATAAAATTTTCGGAGCCGAGTAAGCAGGACGCTGACTGCGGAATGTGCTGGCTCACGTATAAAGACAGCCTCAAGTTTGCGGCCCATTTTCGCAGGTCTGTATTTCAATATTTTTAGGCTGTGTTTCCACCAGGGATATTCGAGGATGTGTTGCGAGGAATGTGTCTTATAAACCAACAGAAACGTTTCATTTATCCATCTTCGGTCAGCGCAACTAGTGGAAATGGGTACAAATCTGAATATCGAAAGTTAAAATATCGAATGGGTCATAATATCGAAAGGTTTATTTTCTGAAACCTAAAACTTCTCAGGATTGATTAAAATGGCATTGTATAGAGCCCCTTAGGTTAGGTTAGATTTATAACAATCTAAACAGAAAAAAGTCTTAACAGAAATACCTTCTCGATATTATGACCCATTCAACGCACCCGCAGTCCTAATAATGCTGTAGGTGTCCATGGGCGGCGGTGATCACTTACCATCAGTTGACCCGCATGCTCGTTTTCCGGCTATTTAATGATAATAAAAAAGCCAGCAAAAATGTTTGTGATAAAAATGACTTCTTTAACAAGAACTTATTTTCTAAAACGTCCCAATTCCAAATATCGTCCGGTTGTCCACAGAGCTCATTACGATACCTCGCGGAGCGCTTGCTACATCTGCCACCGCGTCTTCAAGATAACAAAGTTCCTGCTGAACCACGTGAGGGAACACTTTATGGTAAGTAGTGCGCGACCGAAATTATTTCCGACCGAATCCCGTTTAGGGTAACTATTTACGGCCAATGGGTCCATATCGGCTCGCATACTTATTGAAAGTCCGAATGTAATTTTTGTCAGAACACTCGTTTGTCATAACTCTTTATTCTCTGAATGCAATGATTGGTTAGAATTCTTATAAAATAAGCCTAACCTAACGTCTAGTTTTCTATAGGACGACCATTGAAAATTTTTAGAAAAATATAAGGTTTCAGTGCGCAAAAAATTCGGACAAACGATGATACGGATAAAAAATACGGTATGACTAGCGAAGAGTATGAGAACTTTGGCGCTCCCACGGCCAATCTCTAACCGAAATTTTGTACGATTGCTATGGTAAATATTTATTGAATCAGGCGTTACTTTGCGGAGGTCCATATCAATGAACTAAAAGAATTTCTTTGCTCACCCGCGACCTTGAGATAGCTAAGTCTATGCAAATTATGCGTGTTCATGCAGTTCCTCCACCTCCACACTGTAAGAATACACACAAATTACACAAACCCATCTATCACCACCGGTACGGTTGTGTCACTCTGAAGATGAGCTCTGGTTTAGTTCGAAACGCGTCAGTGTGTTGTGGTGGTGGTGATAGATGGGTTTCTGTAATTTGTGTGTGTTCTTACAGTGTGGAGGTGGAGGAACTGCATCAAGGTCGCGGGTGATCAAAGAAATTCTTTTAGTTCATTATATCAATATTGTTATTTACCATAGCCATCGAACAAAATTGTATTATATTCAGTAACGATTGCGGAACCCAACACTGAGCATGGTCAGGCTTTTTAACCTCTTTACCGCCACGACACAAACGAACTGACATGCTCTGTACGCCACAGAGAAACCAGCGACAAATCAACTTGATTTTTAATTCCATTACAGAAGGATTAATTTCGAGTTGAATGTTGGTCATGTACGACTAATGACTCTGACGGTGAAGAGGTTAATATCAGCCAAGGGCGTCGCCAAGGGGGGGTAGGGAGGGGCAGCTGCCCCCCCTAGAGATTCTAAAAAGTTGCCAAATGTAAAGCAACCAAACCAAAGTTATTACAATCGCCATAGATGTAAGGGTCATACAAGTGCATGCTTAAATAAATACACATAATTAAATTGTAAAGAGCGCATTCTCGCCAACAAACTGTAATATCAGTTTGGCGAGTGGATATGTAAATTAAGTAAGTGTATGTAATACCTATGAGAAATAAATAAAAACAAAAAAAAATAAGTGGATAGCTTCACGTGCTCTCAACTTTACCTACAATAGGGATGACGACTGGGTTAAAAATATATAATTCTGTTTAGGCCGACAGTAAGATTATAGAAAAATATGGGACACGTATTTTTTGGTTTATCTATTTATTAAAAATCAACAAAGGCATAGATCATCAAACTTCCGGAGTGGGGGCTTGTGTCACTATAAGGTAAAAATCCTACCATATAGTGACGTCACTTTAAACTTCTACGCACTGTATCCTCGTCATTTTTCGTTTGTCAAACAAAAGAAAAAATATGTGCACAATATTTTTAAATTATCCACCTGACGGACTAAACAGTTTTTTTAGTCGTCTAGCCTATTCATACTTTTCTCAGTCTACATATCAATCTTGCCCCCTCATGGGCCACCGGCTGGCGACGCCCTTGATATCAGCCATGTTTTCGTCTGTGTGCCTGTTTGACTCCTAACTTTTACCCGCAGTGGAAACAGCCCCGAGAGCTGCCGAAACGTCGTCGGCGCACAAAAAAGAGCAAGAAAAAGTGAGGACACGCAGAAATAGAAAACTGATTTTGCAAGGGTTGTAAATAAAATTCCGTACAAAAATGTTAATGTGGTTTTATTCCCTCCCGGTCTTTTTATTTTTGACCCCCGACGCAAAAAGCGGGGTGTTATAAGTTTGACCGCAATGTGTGTCTGTCTGTACACCGCACCGTAGCTCTTAAACGGGTGGACCGATTTGAAAGTGGTTTTTTATTTGAAATCAGGTTTTCTAGCGATGGTTCTTAGATATGTTTCATTAAAATCAGGTTAGCCGTTTCTGAGATATTAAACTTTGAAGTGACAATGTCGGGGGTTTTCCTACTTTTTGTTGGTTAGTTAGTCGCATATCTCAGTCGGCATAAACGAATCCTTAACCTCTTCACCGCCAGAGTCCTCGAGAAGCTGTTCTCGAATTTTGTTCCATTTTTGGCGCTTTATGTCTGAAACGTATTCATTCAAGGGCATCGCCAGGGGGCTGCAGCAGGCAACTGCCTCTTCCCCCCTGGAGATTCTAAAAAAGTATCCAAACCAAAGTCCTAAGTCTTTGACTTTGGCTTGATAGATCATTCCAGTACGACGAAACCGAAACACGCATGAATTCAACAATTCCAATAAATACCTACAATTTGTTTTTTTTTTTCATTCTCCATATTAACTTGCCTGGCAATGGGCATGGGCAATGGGCAAAACATTGCTCGCAGGACTGATGGCCGATGGGGTCAAAAGGTTCTCGAATGGCGTCCGCGGACCAGGACGCGAGCTCTCGGTAGGCCTCCAACATTATGGAGCGACGACCTGGTTAAGATCGCGGGACCGCGGTGGATGCGGAAAGCACAAGACCGGTCTGAGTGGAGAGCCTTGGGGGAGGCCTATGTCCAGCAGTGGACGTCTTTCGGCTGACATGATGATTAACTGCCCCGCCCCGGGCCATGGGCTGGCGATGCCCTTGTATTCGTTATGAAATCTGTTCCAGGAATGGGTCTTCACATGCTGAATCCGCACGTGTCTGGATGAGGTGTGAATGCAGTGCCGGTTTTAGCACTTCCAGCGCCCTGGGTGAGATTCCCACGGCGCCCCCAAAGTTTGATTTGATGTTTGTGTGTTTGTTCGTCTTTCACGCCATAACGGAGCGACGGATCGACGTGATTTTTGGCATAGAGATAGATTATGGGGCCGAGAATGACATAGGCTACTGTTTATCCCGAAAAAATGCACAATTCCCGAGGGAACAGCGCGCGATAACCGAATACCGCGCAAGCGGAGCCGTGGGCAAAAGCTAGTTGATAAATAAAGCGTTTTTTATTGGTTCACTAGCTTTTGCCCGCGGCTTCGCCCGCGTTAAATTTGGGGTAACACAGATTTACTTTCTACGATATATTTATTTTCGTGTTTTAATTGATTTTTCGGAGGATTATATATACAAATTTTCGAATTTAAAAATCGACTTTGTAGCCTTGTTTCACATCTTCAGGTCAGAGGTGTAATTTTAGAAAACCTACTTGTTTCTTTTGCCCGCGACTTCGTACCTGTGCGACATAGGATTCCCGTGGGATATGTTGGATAGTGTGTGTATGCCTTTAATACTCTATATTGGCATTGACGAAAACTTCTATGTATCTATGGTTTTGTAAGAGCTTTTTGCTCCGCTCTCTTCCTCTGCTGCCGCTAGTCGTGGGTCGTTGTCGAATTATTTGACAACGAAACGCAACCGTTTTCTCTAGAATGAAAACTAGTCCTCGAAACGGTCCTCGTTCGCAACTGGTTTCATTGTATGGGGACGGGCCACGGAAGACGACGCACAGGACGATCGAACGAGAGGAACGTAAACTCATCTCGTCGACGTTCGTCTCGAAGACGAGTGAAGTGGAATGGTTGCGGCAGAAACGGTTGCGAGACGAACGAAACACCAAAAAATAAGTTGTCTTATACGATATTCGACTTTATTGTTGTAAAAATAAAGATTATTTTATTATATCAAAGACCAAAACGAAACGAACGAGCGACGACGTCGCAATGATCTCATTACGTTCTAGGCTCTATGGATATAGACTTTAAGTACAAATTCGCGTCAAACAATGCGAGAACTAGTTGCGCGACGAAGACTGCTTTAGAACAAAACGTAAAACGGTCCTATCGTCGCGGAACACAAAACGGTCTTTTAAAACGGTTCGTCTTTGCAACGTCCATCACTAGCTGCCGCCTGCACGTACGGACATACATTATAAACAAAATGTGAGTTACTTGTGTTCTAAGACTGAATAAATGATTATTCTGCTCTGATGTGAAGCCTATCAATAGAGCACAGCCGTGCCTCTTGCTCCGTTAGCATGTTTCCAATTTTATATTAATTTCCACTATTTTCCACTGCTTGACGACTCAACACCTATCGTCATCCTATCAGGTTATGGGAACCAGAAGAAAATGTGTGTTTTTTACGATTACCACATAAAAACATTGCTACGTTGAGCTGAGTGCCGGTTTGTCGAATTTTATTTTTATATTTACGCTTCACATACTCACAATTCCGCCGCCATGTCGGCGAGGGAACTTGCTGTCACGTCTGCCACGTCGGCCATGTCAACGAGTCAATCTACCATGAATTTGCCTTGTTATGAAAGATTAATTGGTCACTCGAACTACCATACGTGGAAATTTGCTACTAAAAATTTGCTTGTGTTGGAGGGTCTATGGGATGCCGTCGAGGGCACTGACACCGACGCCGGGCGCATAAAGCGTGCGCTGGCGCGCATCTGTCTATCAATACAGAAGGAGTTGTACCAATATGTACGTAACTCTGAAAAAGCCTAGGCGACGTATTCGAAGACAAAGGCCTTTATCGGCGCGTTCTATTGCTTCGAAAATTACATCGCATCGAGTTTTCCAATTACAATTCCATGAGCGACTATATCGAAAATATTGCCACGTTGGTGCAACAACTGCATGACATTGGACGGGAGATAGATGATGCCGAAGTAGCGGAGATCATGCTGAGCGGCTTACCATCCGAATACGATCCCCTCGTTTCGAACTTATCCACAGCGAGCGCCACGTCAGCAGCAAGTGCTAATGTCACCAGTGAGCTTGTTAAAACTCGATTGCTACAGGAATACAGTCGGAAGACATCTGCTGATAACACTACTGCCTATGTTATCAAGAGGAAAACCAATCTCATCTGCGATTTCTGCAAGAAGAAAGGCCATTCCAGAGCAAGGTGTTTTAAGCTGAAGCGGAAGAATAGCCAACCTGCCGATGTAAAAACCAATTTGGTATCTGCCTTTTTAACCCATATGCCGTCGCATGACTTTTATATGGACAGCGGCGCCAGTAACCATATGGTCAAGGACAGGGCTTTATTCACCAGCTTTGCTTCACGTTCAAGTACAGTTACTGTGGCAAACAATAGTTCAATACCATGTAAAGGTCAAGGTTCCGTCTGTATACAGATGAAAGACCAGGTGAGTCCATTGATTTTAGCAAATGTCATGTATGTGCCAGATTTATCTTGCAATTTAATTTCTATTTCTAAATTAATTGAGCAAGGCTGCACAGTAAATTTTGACAAAAGAGGTTGCATTGTTTACAAGAAAAGTAAAACCACTAGTATTGATCGCCCGATTGCATGTGTTATGTGTTGTAATGGTCTGTTCAAACTTAATGTTTGTGTAAATGTCAAAAACTCTCCCACTGTGGATCACTCTTTGTTCCTGGAAGCTAGCCAGGAATCACCGAGGGCTACTTTACCAGCAGAATTGTGGCATAGGCGCCTGGGTCATTTGAACTTCAAAGGTATGAAAAATTTGCGGGATGGTGCATGTGGCATATGTTTTCAGGATGAAGACTTGAAGACTTGCACTGCTTGCCTGGAGGGGAAGATGTCGGCCGCATCTTATCCTCGTGGGGGCGCAACGCGTGCCGAGCAGCCACTGCACCTGATACACAGCGATGTCACTGGACCCATGCAGGAGCCAAGCTGGGGAGGGAGTCGTTTTCTTCTGACATTCACCGATGACTACACAAGAAAAACGTTTGGATTCCTCATGAAGCAAAAGTCTGAGGTAATGACTCATTTTATTACTTTTAAAGCACATGTTGAAAAACAAAAGGGCTTATCAATAAAAATTTTAAGGTCTGATAATGGTGGTGAATACATCAATAAAAGTTTTTCTGACTACTTAAAAAGGGAGGGCATTGTACATCAAACTACTGTTCCTTACTGTCCACAGCAGAACGGGGTAAGTGAACGTTTAAACAGAGTTTTGATGGATAAAACAAGATGTATGCTTATGGAGGCCGGTCTTTGCTTGCGCTATTGGGGCGAGGCTGCTATGACAGCCATTTATTTGAAAAATCGTTCCCCTACTGTCGCTTTAGCAGGACTTGTCCCTGAGGAGGTATGGACTGGGTCTAAACCTGACCTTAGTCACCTTCGGGTATTTGGCTGCCTTGCATATTACCTGAACCCTTCACAAAAACGCCAGAAATTAGATCCTAAGGGCAAAATGGCTATTTTTGTAGGCTACAGTGAGACAACTAAAGGTTATCGCTTAAGCGAACCATCTAGTCCCAGTACTGTGATATTGTCTTGTAGTGTAGTTTTTATAGAAAATAAATTTTTTGATGTAAATAATAGACCTGACATTAATTTTAATGATAATTATTATTTAATGCCAAATGACATTTTAATGAATAATAATTTTAATAATATTGAACAACACCAAGTCAGCCATGACAATAATGTGGAGAATTTGAATAGTAATGCTAATAATTCCTCAATTGTGTCCTTAGATGGTGATGCTGCCGAGGAAGAATATCAGTCGCTGAGTGAGTCGGACTCCAGAGACGAGTCTGTTGGTGATGGGCATACTGAGTGTCTTACATCATCTGGTCAGGCGTCAGTTCAAGGGGAAGACTTAGTTGATGATGAAGCTGCTATAGATGCGTCCGGTCGTCCTAGACGTGTAAGACGCCCTCCACAGAGGTATGGTGATTATGATTGTTCTATGTTGGCTCAGCATACCTTATTTGAGGAACCACAGTCATATGAGGAAGCTATTGCGTCACCACATCGTGACGATTGGATTGCCGCAATGCAGACTGAGTATGATTCCCTGGTTTCAAATCGGGTATGGCGACTAGTTGAGCGTCCTACTAACAAGAATGTTGTTAAATGCAAGTGGGTATATAAACTAAAGCATGATGCAGATGGGAAGTTCGATAGATATAAGGCGAGACTCGTTGCTAGAGGTTTTACTCAAAAGCAGGGTGTAGATTATAATGAGACTTTCTCACCAGTGGTACGCCATTCTTCTATGAGAATTTTGTTTGCATTAGCTAATGAGATGGACTTAGAGATTGATCATCTTGATGTTGAAACAGCATTTTTGAATGGAAATTTAAATGAGGTTATATACATGGAACCACCTGTAGGTTTTTGTGATAAAAACGATAACAAAGTTTGTTTACTATTAAAAAGTATATATGGTTTAAAACAAGCTAGCAAAATGTGGAATATAAAAGTAAACAATGTACTTGTAAGCAATGGTTTTAAACAATCTCAGTGTGAACCATGTATATACACTAAAAAGTCAGACAATGACTATATTATTGTAGCTCTGTACGTCGATGATTTCTATGTCTTTTATTCTAAAAATAGTACATTTAGAAAACAATTGTTTAATGTTCTAGAGAAAGAATTTACTATTAAAAACCTAGGTCCATTGAAGAATTGTTTAGGCATGAGAGTTACAAGAGATAGGTCAAAAGGTACCTTATGTTTAGATCAGACTGAGTACATTAAAAAGCTATTATTACGCTTTAACATGCAAAATTGTAAACCAGTCTCTACACCTATGGCTTTAAACTGTAAATTGACTGTACCTAAAAATGATAGTGCTTTAATACAAGACGAGACCTATAATTATAGACAGCTTATTGGTAGTCTTATGTATTTATCCATATGTACAAGACCAGATATAACTTTTGCATGTAGTCAGCTGAGTCAATTTAACAACAGCTTTGACAGGTCACATTGGATAGCAGCAAAGCGCATTTTGAGGTATTTAGCTGGTACAATTGAGTATTCTTTATGTTACATAAAGAGTGTTAATTGGACCTTAGAAGCATATACTGACGCAGACTATGGTAATGACCTTAATGACCGCAGATCTTATACTGGTTTTGTCATTAAGCTAGGGAATAATACCATAAACTGGGAGTCTCGTAAGCAGAGATGTGTAGCACTCTCCAGTACAGAAGCAGAGTATTTAGCATTAGGTGATGTATGTAAAGATATTTCCTTTATAAAAAGTTTACTTTTTGAAATTTTGGACAAGAAAATTCTTTGTACTGTATATAATGACAACCAAAGTGCTCAAAAACTTTTGGAATGTAAAGAATTTTGCCATAAGAGAACTAAACATATAGACATTAGATACCACTATGTGAAAGATCTCATCAAAAATGACTCTATTTCTGTAAATTATTTAAGTACAGACAAGATGATAGCAGATGTCCTGACCAAACCTCTGTGTATGAGAAAGCATTGTGACTTCATTAAATCTATGAGTATTTGTATGATGTGACAGCTCTACATAAATGTAATTTATTTTTATTATGACTTGCAATTCATTTCATATTGATAATAGTATTGTTTACCTATAATGTATTGACTCTATTTGGTAGAGAACAGTATTCTTTATATTTTGATTTATATTCTGACTCTTATATGGTAGAGACTATTTTTACATTATATAATGACTTGCATTATTGTGCAATAGGCAATTTTTTTTGATATTTCTCTATATTTACAATAGAGATTAAATGTAATTGTAAGTTGGACCTTATACATTCAACTGAACTTATGTTGTTTTGTATTATTATAAGGCATAAGGGGAAGTGTTGGATAGTGTGTGTATGCCTTTAATACTCTATATTGGCATTGACGAAAACTTCTATGTATCTATGGTTTTGTAAGAGCTTTTTGCTCCGCTCTCTTCCTCTGCTGCCGCCTGCACGTACGGACATACATTATAAACAAAATGTGAGTTACTTGTGTTCTAAGACTGAATAAATGATTATTCTGCTCTGATGTGAAGCCTATCAATAGAGCACAGCCGTGCCTCTCGCTCCGTTAGCATGTTTCCAATTTTATATTAATTTCCACTATTTTCCACTGCTTGACGACTCAACACCTATCGTCATCCTATCAGGATAAAAATAAGTGAGTTCAATAGAAAACCACACTGTCCGCGATTGAATTGAAACAGACTTCTATTATTTAGGGTATCGATTTTTAAAAAGCTGTTGTTTCAGAGATTACCCCCAATAAACAAAGAAACAGACAAAGTTTAAAAAGTTTTTCTTCTTTCTTTCTTTCTAATCAGTTGATTGGTTTGGCGTAGGTACTAATGTGTCCTAACCGTTCAGGAGTTATACCTTCCAACATCCTCACCTGAGTAACCAGAATGAAAACAACTAAATGTCTATATCTGCATATTAGGTATAATATTAAAAAAAAAACCTCAACTTCTAACCGTTATGGAGTTTTACCTTCCATCATCAGCTCATCAACATGAGATGATGTCTATCAGACGCAAATACTGAGAAAATATATGAAAAACGTAATGCGTCCCTACACAATTTGAAGTTTACCCTCGATTTCTCTGAGATCCCGTCATCAGATCCTAATTTGGTGACAGTGGACCACCTTAGGAGTATACTCTTTCGAATAAAAAAAATATTTTTAAAATAAATAAGAAAGAAAAAGAAAAGTCCCAATTTTCCCGTTCCCGTTAATAATTTCGGAAAATTCTCTCTCAACGCTCCCCTACACTCCCCAAGGAACCCACTTGCCAAATTTCAGCTTTCTACGACCAGTTAAACGAAAATCCCTTTTTTTCCCGTTTCCGTCAGAATGTCGGGAAATCCTTTTGTAATAGACCCCTAGACCCCCCAAGGAACCTAAATAGGTCCTAAATTTCAGTTAAAACGATAAAACCATCCCGTTGAACTGAATATAAATCCCGTTTTCTCTTTATCCCTTGAGAATTTCCAAAAATCCTTAAAATAGGTTTTTACTATTATAATTACCTACTTCTATGCCAAATTTGAAGAGTCTAGTAATTATTGTTCATGGGATTCCTTTGAACTGAATATATAAATCCTGTTTTTTCCTTATCCCGTGGGAATTTCCAAAAATACTGAAATTGATGTTTTTATTAATGTAATACCTACTTGTGTAACAAATTTGAAGAGTCTAGTTATTATTGTTACTGAGATAGGGTCACTCAGAATCGAATATATAAATCTTGATTTTTCCCGTTCCCGTGGGAATTTTCAAAAATCCTTCCTTAGTGGATGCCTACATTGTATAAGGTATCTATGTGCAAAATTTCAAGTCTCTAGGTCCAGTGGTTTGGGCTGTGCGTTGATATATCAGTCAGTCAGTCAGTCAGTCAGGACTTTGAATTTCATATATTTGGTTCATAACAAATACGCATCCTCGCACTTTCTGGTGGAAATGCAACCTTACTTGGAAGTGCCAACCCTAATGCTGAGCCCTGTTGGGTATGTTTAGTATTTCGTCACTAGTTTAAAAAAAACTCGTAGCTCAGAATAGATAATTTTTCTGAGTGAACTTTATAGACATTATATCAAGGTTCAATTTTGTTGACATATTGATTTTAGATACGAGATTTTTTTCAAAGTAGTGAAATTTTTTAATATTACCAATGAAATTCGCGTAGCGTAGCCCCTATATTTTTTAAAGATTTAATTTTTTACTCAAATTATTTTTATTTACAGGACCAATTAATTCCAATGACATAAATAATCAATCATATTGTATTTACTAACATAGTTTTTAATCAATGTCACTAATAATTTATGGATTTTATTATCTGAAAATAAATGATTTTTATTTATTTCATTTATTGTGTCAATTTGCAATATAATATCTGTGTTTAAGACGGTTTTAGTTTACATATTACTTCATAGATGTCACTGTTACGCCCAGATGCATTTCTGAATCGCGGTATCGTTTGGTCGTGTCAGGAACTATAAGTAGTGCTATTAGTTTATACCTAAACGGAATTTGTTCTTCCCCTCTCACAACCGAGGTACACGCTCGTACACTGTGTAAGCGCGGGTCAATCTTGCAAGTTTTATTTGCCCACTTCTAGTAGTCGGATTGTCTTGAAATTTGGCATTTATGCATACAACAATCTGGTAGCGACATCCTAGTCTGGCCAGGACCGCAGGGCAGAACTCTTCAACGCTTAACGGCATCGACTTGAAATTTGGTATGCAAATGTAGTTTGGGTGACAATGCAAGTACAGTCAGCAAAAAAAAGCAATACCTTCCGCCGCCTAACTTTGCCTAAAAGTTCATTGCCACGACTAGTACCACAAAAACTATAAAGGTATAATTCCAATAAGAGAATAGGCATTATCCCCAATCCGCACTAAGCCCGCGTGGGAACTATGGCCCAAGCCCTCTCATTTTGAGAGGAGGCCTGTGCCCAGCAGTGGGACGTATAGCAGTGGGGCTGGGATGATGATGATGATGAATAGGCACTATACCGTTAAGTCATTCGAACACAATCCGGGAGTAACGTAAAGACGTCGCATAAAAAATGTATCTCAAAAATGCGTCAAAACTGAGTATTAAATGAACTTTTAGGCAGATTTATATGGCGCGTGGTATATTTTTTTTTTACCAAAAACATTTCTTTTGGGTAGCAAGGCACTTGTCCCACCGCCGACGATGAGCGAGAAGCGAGTAACTAGAAACGAGCGGGCGAGCAGTGAAAAGAGTGTGTAGTCGCGACGGACGATTACTCGCTCCACTCGTTCGAGGGGTGCCGCCGCCAAGCTAACATCGCTGAGCTTGTTTTATAGCTCTTGTCACGGCGACAAACTAGTAGACCGAGTGCTCTCGCCGGCAGTGTGAACAGCCAGCAATGAACTATTTATATGTGTCCCTTTTACTAACACAGGATCCTTATCTTTTGCTCGTTTCTTGGGCGAGAAAATCGCCGATAATTTCGCTAATCGCTTACTCGCTCTTGGTGGGACAAGTGCCTAAAGCTTATCCTCAATGACATTTAAACCAGGACGCACATTGCCGAACAAAATCCCCTTCAAAGAATGTCAGAACTATTGATTTGTTTGCGTGACAAATAAAACCATCTCTCACAAAATAATTAAAATAATACGAGACGAAATTTGAACCTGGTCTTTACTCTATTACGGGCGAATTTCGCTAGCGGCAAAACTCCACAGCGCTTGACACTTGACGACAACGTACTGAGAAAAAAGAAGGCCACTTTTACCAAAGTGGCGCTCATTTGGCTCGGACATATTTGGGCGTGCGATTGTGAATCTACAGGTATAATTCATCAAAGCTTATCCTACAAATGAAACTCGTTTTCCCCAACAGTTTGTTTATTAGTCGCGCCAGCCGTGCTTGCGCTTGCTCTTGAGGTGAATGTACTGCACGTGCGAGAGCATGGCGTGCTTCTGCGTGAACTTGGCGCCACACAGCTCGCAGCCGAACGGCCGCTCGCCCGTGTGCGTGCGCACGTGGTTCTCCAGCGTTCGGGTCGCCTGAAAAAACAGAGCTACGTTTAAGAGCGCTTATCTACACCTATATAAATCCTCCATTATGCGTTCAAAAACTATAGATAATGGCCAGCATTACGACATTATGAACACGGCAGTATCGTAATGATAATAATGATACTGATATCCATATCAATGAACTAAAAGAATTTCCAAGCTGAATTTGCTTGCTCAGATTCATATGAAGTGTTACATTACTGTGATAAAGGGTTTCGTCTCGATGTATGGGGTCTATTATTAACGAGCAAGTAAATTTAGTATCATCTCCCTTGCTACGGCTTGGGTCTAATTTTAGCAACGGTAGTTAGTAAAACATGCCTTGACAATAAATAAATAAAAATTAAAAAATCAAGGTAGTTTTGTAGGACAGTTAAAAATTATTAAGTTTTTGCGGGTAGTTTTTGTTTTGTTTGGATAAAATATAAGTGGGTACTTGGGGAGTTATAGTGACAAATTAAAACGGTGGTTGTGGTTAATTAGTCTAACAACTGGTAGCAGGGTGTACGGTTGTGTTACTCTGAAGATGAGCTCTGGTTGAGTACCAAACGCGTCAGTGTGATATGGTGGTGGTGATAAATGGGTTTGTGTAATTTGTGTGTGTTCTTACAGTGTGGAGGTGGAGGAACTGCATGAACACGCATAATTTGCATAAACTTAGCTTAAGGTCGCGGGTGAGCAAAGAAATTCTTTTAAGAAAAAGATGATTGACCCTGTCTACTAGTGTACCGTGGGGGTACTCACAGCGAAGCCTCGTCCGCAGATGTTGCACAGTTTGTTTTTCTCGCGCTGCGCGCCCTCGTGCTTGAACCGCCGGTGGTCCATGTACTTCGTACGGTTCAGGAATTGCTGCACAACATAAAACACATTTCATAGGGATGATGACACCATTAAAAAATAATTCGAAGACACGACTCCAGCAAAAAAGCTTTATTTTAGCCCTAAAAACCAGATTAATTTTCGATTTACTGTAAAATTGGATTTTTTGATGCTTTAAAACAAATAAATAGTTAGTTGATTGAGTTGGCGAACAAATAGCGACTTATGACGTCATAAGTCGCTATTGCCATTGAAACTCTATGGGAGAATTGTGTTTTGACAGCTCATAAAAAGTACGTCAGTTGATAGGTGGTGTCAACATCCGTGTTATTCGAAAAAGACATTGCGATGGAAGCGTCTGTTTTTTTCTCACTATTCGGTATTTATTGGAAAAAGACCCTGAGTGGAGGTGGGGGGGATATTTCTAATGTGGGTTCAGGACTTTGTTAACACCAGATAAAAAAATAAAATAAAATTTAATCTATTTATTTAATTACTTATTAACAAAAAATCTTCCGCTTAAACTCTAATCTTGATATTTAAAGATTTTACGAATCTAATTATAAATCAAATTATAAAAAACAAAGTCAAAGGTTTGACAGGTTGTAAATGGGCCAATCAACTTTTTTACCGACACTAGTCTGTCCGCGACATTTTTCAAACAATTGCAGATTTTTGTAAGTAAACATGTTTTTTCTGTAATTTAATAGATGGTGTACATGAACACATGCCATCCTACGTAAGTTCAACCTATTAAACCGTGAAATATCTTGTTGCAAGTACAATTTTTCGGTAACACAAGAGACAATTTTAGTTACCCAGGAGACGCCCAAAGTGTCGGTAAAATAGTGTATTAGCCCAAAAAGGATGTCAAGGGGGGGGGGGGTCACTGACCTGGTCGCAGTCTTCGCAGTAGTACTTGCTCTGCTTGGCGTGCACGTGCCGGTAGTGGTTGTTCATGTAAGTCCGACGCGAGTACACATTACTGCATTCCGGGCAAGGGTATTTCCGCTTCACTCTGTCCGTACTAACATCATATAAATATATGGGAGCGCCAAAGTTCGCATGCTCTTCGCTAGTCGTAGCGTAATTTTTGTCCGAATCATCGTTTGTCCGAATTTTTTTCGCACTGAAACCTTATATTTTTCTAAAAATTTTAAATGGTCATCCTATAGAAAACTATAGGTTGGGTTAGGTTTATTTTATAAGAAGACGAAGAAGAAAGAAGAAAAAAGACATTTATTCACATTCACAAAGACACACAAATACAACAATAACAAAAAAAAACAATAGACAGCAAACACAAACAAAACATAAAGGAAATTCAAAAATAAAAATATACGATTTTGCGTGTCCCCGCAAAAGTGAAACGGCCGCTGGCTCAGCATAATGCTGAGGCGTTAGACGCCTGCAGCGCTGGTATACAAACAAATTCAAACAAAAAAATTCTAAACAATTATTAGATTCAGAGAAAAAAGAGTTATGACAAACGATCATTCTGACAAAAATCAAATTCGGACTTTCAGTAAGTATGCGAGTCGATATGGACCCAAATATATACATTCATATTCATACGATGGGTCAATCAACTTATTAGTGCAGCTTTTTGCCATGCTAAAGTCTCCTGGGTTACTTATTAAAAGTATGATTTTATGGGGTACAACACAAATACACTAAAATTTTGTTGTGACAGTTTTCAGGCAATCCCTTAATCTTCTAAGCGTACTTAGTACAACGTGAAATGGAATAAATTTTTGAATTTATATATTGTAAATTGCAAAAAAAATTCTAAAAAAGTGTATCATCGATGTCCCCTGAGTTACAGTACGGGACAAAAAAAAAAAAAACACAAAAGTTGATTGACCCAAAATTTACTTATAAGCTAATTAAATCACTTGAAAGCAAACATGGAACAGTGGTAAATAATCATCGCCTATGAGTACCAACAACCCAAAATGAGTCATTGGTACATAATCTGAGAAACTTTTTCAAAGGAAAAGTCATTAAGATTTTCCTTGTTAATTAATGCGAAGTCACTATGAAATATGTTTTTGCGCACTGTGCACTATTTACTGTGAAATGGTTCCACGATGGCTCATGAATTAAAGTCCTTAACCGTACTAAGATTTAAGATTTGAGATTATTAGATTTTGTACTTATGAGGATACAATCTGTCTCTTTCGTTTCCTCACCTGGTTGCTCTTTCGGCCGCGTGCGCTGAACTGATCGCCAGATGTCGCCTATACAGACTGTCGCTCTGTAAACAATACAACGTCAATGTTAATCAAATGGGTGGATCAACAATTCCTTGCTGTTATTCTGTCCCGTCAGCCAGGGGACAAAAGTAGTACAGTTTAATAGAAGAAATGTGTCACATTATACTAACATGCTTATTAGATGACCAGTAATAGAAGGGGCTTAAAACGACCACAAAAATGCATGTCTGGTAAATTTTTAATCCTATAAACTTACCGTTTAAAGAGTGACTCAGGAGACCGTAACTATAGCAACGAGTGGCAAGAAGAAGTTGATCGACCCAAGTACATATCAATGAGGGCGATTTACAGACCAAGGCATTTTGCTACCCGGACAAAATACAACTAAGGTGCTCTGCTCGCCAAGGCTAACTGCAAGTAAGGCCAATGGGGCCCGACCCAAAATTTGATTATCCCATAAAACACATAAGTACCTAATAATTTATATTGCTATTTTATGTTAGTAGTTTATGTATTGTATAAGTATTGCATGTATGTATTTATATAGTTATATCATTTGTATTTATTGTAATATTATTGATTTTTTGTTTGTTTTTATTTTCTGTTTCTGTTTCCGCCACCTATTTTTGTTACAAATTAATTTCATGTACCCAAATGGTTGTCTGGAAGAGATCGCTTTTAAGCTATAAGACCGCCTATTGTCTACCCTAAATCTGTGTTTGTATTATAAGTTTTTTTGTACTGCTTTATGGCGTGTAATAAAGAATATTGTATTGTACCTTGAACCGCTTGTCGCACTGCACGCAGTAAGCTGTCTCGGAGAAGGAGTTCTTGTGCTGAACTTCCACGTGGTTGCTGTACGTGGCAGAGTTCTTGAGCTTCTTCTTGCAGAACGGACACTCGTAGCCGAAGTGATGTCTGTACACATTTATCCTAAGTTTAGGATCTATATCGTCACTACTTTGAAAGAATCTCGTATCTAAAATCAATACGTCGTATGCGATAAGGCCGCCTATTGCTTACCTTGTAATTTTCTCTGTGTAACTGTTTTCTGTATCGCTTATTATTTCTGGTGTACAATAAAGAGTATTTGTATTGTATTGTACGTCAACAAAATTGAACCTTGACGTTATGGTCATAAAGTGCACTCGGAAAAATTATCCATTTTAAGATACGATTTTTTTTAAAAGTAGTGACGATTATAAGGTTTTTCTAGTATTATTTGTTACTAATCGTTACCCGTGACCCCGTCCGCGTAAATTTCGGTTTTCACTATCCCGCGGAAACTACAATTTTCCGGGATAAAAACTATCCTATTGTCCGTCCCGGGACTAAAATTTTCTGTTTACCGAATTTCATCTAAATCGGTTCAGCGGTTTAACGCACGGACGCAACGGACGTAACAAACAAACAAACAGACTTAAATATCACGGGACATTTCACACCAATCGACCTAGTCCCAAAAAAGTAAGCTTAGCAAAGCTTGTATTATGGGTACTAAAGCAACGGATAAATCGGGGCAGATATTTGTATGAAAAATACGAATGTTTGTTCTCGGGTCTTGGGTGTTTAATATGTATTTAAGTATGTATCTATCTATATAATTATGTTTATCCGTTGCTTAGTACCCATAACACAAGCTTTGCTAAGCTTACTTTGGGACTAGGTCAATTGACAGGATTTCATTTTTTCAACACCTGTAAATTACTACAGGAATCGAAAGAGTTTTGCCTCCTGAACATGGCAAAATATTTATTATAATTTATTTCTCCATATTTAAAAAAATACAAAATAGTTAAAAAATGTATCTGAATTTGCCAATACTACGACAGAATAGATATGTTTCCTTTGCCTTTTGCACCAGAAAAAGGAGCTGTCATAATTTTGACAACGTCTACTTCAGGTTTACGCATGATTTACGTGATCTTTTTTTTAATAGTGACTAGACAAAAGTAATGGATCTATTATATCGTAGTTTTGGAGTTAAGCCCTTTTCGAAAAAGCACATCTTAAAAAAATTGTAATATTATTAATTATAATCGTAGCGAAATTTTAAAAATATCAGCGTCTTTCTATTTCCAAGCAGAATACAGAGAACGAATCAAATTATAGTCTTAGAAATATAAAATGTTGTCACCAAGACCAATTTGTAGGCGCTTACTTGAGATGCTTCTCTATGATCTGGCGCGTCTTGCAGCGCTTGCCGCACACGTCGCACACGAACGTGTCGTGGAGCGCCTTGTGGTGCTCGTAGAACTGGCGGACGCTCCTGGAACCAGGGACGGTCGTTATTCTAACAAGTTTTATCTGAATAAATATTCGAATTATTATTAGAGTAAGTTTTTGTCTGAATAATTATTAGAGTAAGTTTTTATTCGAATAATTATTAGAGTAAGTTTTTATCCGGATAATTATTTAAGTAAAATTTTATCTGAATTATTATTAGAGTAAGTTTTTATCCGGATAATTATTAAAGTAAAATTTTATCTGAATTATTATTAGAGTAAGTTCTTATTCGAATAATTATTAAAGTAAAATTTAACCTGAATTATTATTAGAGTAAGTTTTAAGTTTTCCGTTTAATTTTCGCTGCAGCTGCAATTCATTTAAAAACTCTCAAAAAAACTGTAGGTACTGTTGTAGATGAACTAGTGGGATGAACCAAATTCGAAAATCAAAGTTCATATCGTACCGTCGCTCTTTCTCGTATTAAATGATACTAGCGTGAGTAGGACGGCAAGATACGAAGTTCGAATTTTGCACTTCGCGCACCTGATATGGATGGTTTTTTATCTTTGTTCTTTTTTTCTTTATTTATACTAAAAATGAACACTGTTTATAGGTGACTAGCACTAATTTTTAGCGTAAGGTGGCTTGCTACCCTCCAGACCCACCAAACCCCTGGCCATAAAGGTTGTCACTAATAGGGATGTTGCCGCCATTAAAAAATAATTCAATGGCACGACTCCAGTAAAAAAACGCTTAATTGTCGATTTACTGTAAAATTAGATTTTTTGTTGCTTTAAAATAAATAAATAGTTAGTTGATTGAGTTGGCGAACAAATAGCGACTTATGATCATAAGTCGCTATTGCCACTGAAACTCTATGGGAGAATTGTGTTTTGATAGCTCATAAAAAGTACGTCAGTTGATTGGTGGTGTCAACATCCCTATTGACACCTCCTTACACTAAAAATTAACTCTGATTATAGTTGACTAGAATTATTTTTTAGTGTAAGTTACCATAGTATTGGCCGAGTGGGGACTTACTTAAAGAACAGGCCGCAGGCGCGGCACTGCACCATGCGGTGGTGCCTCGCGACGTGCCGCCGCATGCGGCCGGCCGCGCAGCTCGCGTACCCGCAGGCGCGGCACTCGCGCCGCCCGTGCCGCGCCGCGTGCGCCGCCAGCGCGCCCGGGGACGTGCGGCACTGGCACACCGGGCAGGTAGCTTTGAGAGACTGGAGTTGGACACAGTTGGATGTTATATAGTGCTTCAAAGAGGACAATAACTAGTCACCTCATCATCATCATCTCAGCATATATACGTCCCACTGCTGGGCACAGGCCTCCTCTCGGAATGAGAGGGCTTGGGCCATAGTTCCCAAGCGGGCCCAGTGCGGATTGGGAACTTCACACGCACCATTGAATTGCTTCGCAGGTTTGTGCAGATTTCCTCACGATGTTTTCCTTCACCGCAAAGCTCGCGGTAAATTGCGCACATGAATTTCGAAAAACTCAGAGGTGCGAGCCGGGATTTGAACCCACGACCCTCAGCTTGAGAGGCGATAGGTCAAACCACTAGGCCACCACGGCTTACTAGTCACCTATCTCTTTTAAAATATGGTTTTCTGTCCTAATTAATAGAACAATTTCGCCAGAGTCAAAGTACTCTCTTTGAGAGGGATGTTGTACAGTGATTGTAGATTTTGCAACTTGATAGTAAAATTCCAGAAACCTTGTGGAAACAACTTGCACATTAAAAAATGTCAGACCCAAGAGCAATATGGAATTTTGTGATCACTGTTCACTGTTAAGGTTAATCGCCGCATAAAACACTATCAAAATTATACTTCAACTAGCCAAAGAAACAGAAATAGCAAAATTAGATATTGTCTACATCCACCATGGTCGAATGCCGCAAATCTAATCCGAGTTACCAATCTATAAGAATAAAATGGCTGAACCGATTTTGATATAGAAATAAAAATCATTTAATTGTGACAAAGTAGCATAGTAGCATAACAAAAAACTATTTAAATTAAAAAAAAAGTTCTATGTCACAAAATGGTCCCAAATCAGCAAAATTGCCAATGAAATATGAAACAAACATTTTGATAAAACATGTCTAAGAACCATCACTAGAAAAATAAAATAAACCACATTCTAAGGCCCCCCTGGAAAATAAGCCTAGATATTTTAAGCCTACCTCATTGTGATACTTGATCCTATGAGTAGCTTCCTTCTCAGCGTCATCGAAAATCTCAACACAGCTCATACACTTGTGCGGTGCTTTAACAAATATAGGATCACCTCTTTCCACTTCCATACATTTCATAACCTCATTAATATCAGCAGGTATCTTTCTCACCAATAGATGTCTATGTTCCTTTAACTTAGTGTTTATAAATCTATATTTCCCTTCTCTTATCTTAAGTCTTTTTTCATTGAATTCTTTGGATTTTCTAAAATTTTCATCACCACTTTTAACAGGTTTCACATCAATCTTAGTTTCTTCTTCAACTTTGGTATCTGGCTCTTCTTTGACATCAGTTTCAGAGAAGTTTTCAAAAGTGTCAATTTGGTCATCAAAATCGGTTTCGTTTTCTGTTTTGATTGGTTCTGGTTTTTCTTCTTCTTTATATGTATTGATGATTTCATGGATTTGTTCAGAGGTAGTTATTGTTGAGAGCGAGTGTGGGAAAGGTGCCTAAAAAAAGATTGTTTTTTATTTTATTTTCAGTCAGTAATTTAACTGTCAAGAATGGGATGGCCACTGGGTATAAATGGGTGGTGAAACAGCCCCTTAAAATAGGGTAGTCTCCAGTATTGCCTATATTTTGTACAGGCTGTTGGCTATATTTTCATAATGTTTGTTTAATCTCATTGAGAAATTTTCTCCTAATGTAACTGACAAACTAATCATTTAGATTTTTTTACAAAATTAGCTTAATGGACCTGTGCCCAGATTTATGACATATAATGATGTTTAGCTGCATCAGAATTAAGTGATTACCTGTTTGTTTATGTACCAGAACTGCAACATCTTCTGTGCACGAGCTACTTTGCTGGTAAACATTCGGATTCTTTTAAACAGTGCCTTACACTCCCAGCATACAAGTGTATCAGACAGGATCTGTTAAAGTTACAAAATATATAATAATATAGAATCATATTAAGTTAATTTTAGGATAGTTTTTACATAAATTTTACCTAAAGCCTCCTAAAGCCCACCATATAAACATTTCGAAAAAAATTTACAAATCATTTAGAATTCAATTGTTTAGAGAATAAAGTCAAACATCCGTCAAACTGCCATGGTGCAAAACAATAGAAAAACAAGAGAATTTATACTTTGTTACATTGTCATAGATTCCTAATTCCTTTGAACTTATCATGTACATTCTATTGCACATTGGGCCG
Source organism: Choristoneura rosaceana (assembly GCA_037349165.1). Taxonomy (NCBI): domain Eukaryota; kingdom Metazoa; phylum Arthropoda; class Insecta; order Lepidoptera; family Tortricidae; genus Choristoneura; species Choristoneura rosaceana. Next base: position 3,672,602 of record JAZBNJ010000050.1, read on the forward strand.
CACGAGGATGGAATAATGTGTTTGTTTAACCCCTCGTATGCTCAGGTTGGATCCACTCCAGTACATGAATTGCATTAGCATGTACCCGTTCCAAAGCTACTATGCATAGTATGTTCACATTTTACAAAATTTTCTACTTTACTACTGTAAAACAGTAGTAAAGTAGAAAATTAATAATTTACACCGATTCCGAATGCGGCTGCATTTGAGGGTTCAAATTGTGAAACCGGTCCCTCATACGATGGGTTAAATGAATTATTTATGAATTATACAAGATGGTTTACTGTATCATGTGTACCATCAACACAAAAATGGGTTGACTAGTTCTCCTTCATAACATTTCGAAATTGAAAGGTTTAAAATCCACAACAGTCAACAATATTAAAAACAATAAGTTTTTTTTTTTTTGTATAACAAAAATTAAAAATTCTTACCAAGTCCTGATTATCGAAGAATTTGTAAAAAATATCCACATATTCCTCCACTGTTGAAAGCTCCCTGTCTGTGCTAAGACATGCGCGGCAAAACGAAACGGTGCCGCAGTTTGTGAAATATTCAATTTTGACTGCACAGTTTTCCATTTTAACCCATTTATTGTGGTATTCAATTGATCAATTTGCAGTTCTATGAAGTAAGAAAACAAGTTTCACTCAATTTAAAATTTATCCTGAATTGAATTCAATGGTTTTCCTAAAGTCGACGTTGGATAAGACACGACTTGTAGACTTTCTCCTTATACGATAACGGTATGTAAACAGACTGCGAGTTTTCGGATAAGCATCCAACACCATTTACTACAAAACTGCAAAACAATCGAAAAAAAAAACTGACAGTGTGACGGTCGGGTGTCGGGTCGCGTCACATTTTTTTTTTTCAATTTTGCAACGGATGTTCGGAATATTTATAAAAACGCTGAATCTCATTGAAAGCAATGTTTCGAAAAGGAAAAATACTTCTTTTTTCCGTGTTGCCACCTTCGTGATTTTGTCATAGATCTAGTGATTTTTAGTAGGGCTGTAAAAGTAACGAAAACCTTGGTACCCGTATGTATTCGTTACTTTATCAACCAGTACTCGTTATTTTAGAACACTGTAGTGATTTTCTGAAATCTTAGGTCGCTAAAAATTACGTATTTTTATTAAAAAATACGAATTTTTATAATTATACATATATATAATTATTTTAGCTATCAGAGTGTGCCAGCTGTCGGCAAGTACGTCCGCATCCTGACTCAGCATGATAGCGTTGAGTATTGGTGGCGCGCGGCGCGTTTTACTTTTACCTAGTAATTCATTTTATTTGCAAAATATTTTTTTGGGGAACCTCCACTCATTTGTTGTCCCAAGGCCTCCAAACCTCTAAATCCGGCCCTGATAGGATAGATAGTTCATATTCATATCTTTATTTAAAAAAAAAACAATACAAATATTGGGTTTGAAATGAGGATAGGATAGAAAAACATACACAGAAAGTCGATAATAATATAACTGTTTTATTAATGAAAACTAAACACACTCCATACTTAAAAGAAAAGCTTCTTAAAGCTACGCTAGAGTACGATCTACTAGTCTAAAGGAACACTTATCTCGTTGGTCCGCCAGGCCACGATTCACGACCAGTGCAACCATGTCACGTTCCGGTTTGGTAGCTAGTTACAAGATAGGGAAATCGTTCCGATTAGGAAGCTAGCTACAAGATGCGAAAATCATTCAGATTTGGTAGCTAGTTACAAGATGCGAAAATCGATCCGATTTGGTAGCTAGTTATAAGATGCGAAAGTCGTTCCGATTTGGAAGCTAGCAACAAGATTTGAAAATCATTAACATTTGGTAGCTACCTACAATATGCGAAAATAATTCCGATTTGGTAGCTAGTTACAAGATGTGAAAATCATTCCGACTTGGTAGCTAGCTACAAGATTTGAAAATCTTTCCCATTTGGTAGCTAGCTACAAGATGCAAAAATCGTCCCGATTCGGTAGCCAGCTACAAGATGTGAAAATCATTCCGACTTGGTAGCTAGCTACAAGATGCAAAAATCGTTCCCATTTGGTAGCTAGCTACAAAATATGACATTGAGAGTAGATATTTTGTCTGTGTTACTTTAATCTAATGTCCTTTTGGTCCACTAGTGCCTGTTTTTTTAGATGGGGGACGGGAGGGAGGCTTCCACGCCGTGTTTGCTCCGCTCGTGGCTAACCAGAACGCTCTTGTAGCTGAATCCGGCGCCGCACACGCTACACCTGTACGGACGCTGGCCGGTGTGTGTGTTCATGTGATCCCTCAGCGAGCGCCTTTTCTGGAAATAAATATTAAATTTCATCATCATCATCATCATCATCATCAGCCGGAAGACGTCCACTGCTGGACAAAGGCCTCCTACTTAGAACGCCATAATGAACGCCACTTGCATCCACCGGTTTCCCGCAACTCTCACGATGTCGTCAGTCCACCTGGTGGGAGGCCTGCCAACGCTTCGTCTTCCGGTTCGTGGTCGCCACTCGAGGACTTTTCTCCCCCAATGGTTATCTGTTCTTCGAGCGATGTGGCCCGCCCATTGCCACTTCAATTTGCATATTTTTCCAGCTATGTCAGTGACTTTAGTTCTTCGACGAATTTCCTTATTCCGGATTCTATCGCGCAAAGAAACTCCAAGCATAGCTCTCTCCATAGCTCATTGCCTGACTCTGAGCTTCTCTAAGAGGCCAACAGTCATGGACCACGTCTCAGCGCCATAAGTCAATATTAAATTTACGAGTACATGGGGTTTATTGATTAGTAGAACGCACCCTAAGTGCGTTGCTCTAGGATCACCTTAGGGGTCATTCAGGTATTAAGTAAGCACGTAAGGAGGGTGGGGGGGTCTTTTTTTTTGCTTATTTTTGATGACATGGGGTCCGGGGGGGTCTAGATGGTGCTGACGTCAGAAATATTTATTTTTTGCAATAACATAAAAAAACCTGAATATTTTTGAAAATATATACCAATGTTTACGTAAGCTTAGGGGGGAGGGGGTAGGGTTTTGATGACTTTCGCTGAGAAGGGGGAGAGGGGGGGGGGGGGGTTAAAAATTACTAAAATTCTGCTTATATTCGATTCATCCTTCAGTGTCTTATCATGTATACAAACGTGACGTCACAGGTGATGATAGACAATGACTAGTGATTGGAAAAGTTGATAAAATGTACATAAACCGTGACGGATATTTTGCTATTAACGTAAATAAATCCATAAGCAAGCCAAGTCGACAGAAATATCACAAAAGGAGTACACGTAACGTATGACATCAAGAGTAGTAGCGAAACGGTTGACATTTCTAGATTCAACTCTTTTTATTTTATTTTCCTCTAGTGGAGTGGTTGAGCACCATTACAGCTAAGTTTTAATTATATTTTTTCTACTTTTTTTTTTAAAGATTCAACTCAATACGAAATGACGTTTAGCATAACCATAGACACCTACGCACTGTCCGTGTCCGTCCTCGTTTAAAATAAATATTGAAATCAACCACAACAAAATAAATCCGAGTAATTATTATGATTGATTTCTATGCATTTTCCGAAATTTCTACATGAAGTATTAATCCATATCGATAAGTTGTCGTTTCCCATCAATACTTTTCAATCCGTTCCAAAGACAATCTTGACACTGCAATGCCAGACATTTTTGAAGTTATTCAATCGTTCCTACATTGAAGGCAATCTTATTAGAAATGATATTTTTCAGTGGTTAATCGGTTGATTTCAATACTTTATGAGTTTCTTTAAGTATACAGGAACATTTTAAGTGATGGTTATTGTGTAATCCAAGAGAAAAGTGTGTCTGTGTCTTCGAGAAGTGTTTGTTTACATGATAAGACACGGAAGGATGAATCGAGGATACGTAATACTTGAACGACCCCTATGAGTGAAAATCACAAGTTTAAGACGCATTCACTTACCGTCCCGACCCGCCGCCGACGATGCTAGTAGCAGTCGCACATTTTCACATTGTCGGGTGACAGCTGCCAAAGAGAATAGAATCACTGAAGCGCAAAACACACAGGACGGCAGCGGGTCGGGTCGGGCGTGCAAGGGGCTGTTTACATGGCTGACCGGGTGGGCCTTTTGACAGGAGCAAATAGGGATGTTGACACCACCAATCAACTGACGTACTTTTTATGAGCTGTCAGAACACAATTCTCCCATAGTTTCAATGGCAATAGCGAATTATGACGTCACTATCCGACAACTCAACTAATTATTTATTTGTTTTTAAGTAACAAAAAATCTAATTTTACAGCAAATCGAAAATTAATCTGATTTTTAGGGCTGTTAAAGCGTTTTTTACTGGAGTTGTGCCTTCGAATTATTTTTAATGGCGTCATCATCCCTGTTAAAGCAATGTAAAGTAACAATTTTTTTTGTTTGTAGCGCAACACGTCGTTTAGGCTCTAGGATGGCGTACATTGATAAAACCGCGTATCCATTAGAGCAGCCTCAGGTTTAGATGCCTCGAGGCTGTTTACCACGCGAAGTAGATGCATTTGCGTAATCTAGTGTAATCTATATCTGTGTTTCCTAGTCTAGAAAATTGACAGATTCTATTGAAATATAGCTTAATATCGTTTAGTTTGATGAGTACAATAAATGTTTTAGTTATTAGCTCCTGTTAGAGTGGCAGGCACCAATCACACCGACCAACACGACTCGGATGGCGGGCGCGAGTCGGGTCGTGCAGGCGGGTGCCGCGGTGTGACGCCGCACTCCCGACCCGACCCGCTGCCATCCTGTGTGTGTTTTGCGCTTACGTCTCCACGTTAGCGGTGGAGTACTCTAACTTGAAAATACAAACTGAAATACTGGGTGATTCCGGGGTCATGAGCAGGAGTGAAAGGGATGATGGGGACATTCACACTGAGCAACTTTTACTATGGGACCAGCCACGAAATGGCAGAAAAAAATCTGCTATTCCATACATTTCGGATAGTTAGCGATTGATTATCTCTTGATTAGATGGTTTTTTTTTTCGCGATTTCGGGGCTGTTCTCATAGTAGAAGCTGTTGCTCAGTGTGAATGTCCTCATCACCCCGTTCACTCCTGCTCATGACCCAGGAATCACCCAGTATAGATGTACAGAAAAACCAGAACAATAAGACCAGCACTCAGCAGCAGGGTGAGCGGTTAGTTCCAATGGAATGCCGAAAGTTTCTCGATGAGGGCTACGGCATAGATGTCGCTAGCGTCACTGTTTAAGTGGCTAAATAAGAAAGAAACAAGCTGGGACATGTGGTGCATAGGGGAAATTTGTGTTTGTACCGTTGTCCAGCAGTGGTGTAGCGGTTAGCACGTGGCACGAAATGCCGAGGGCCTGGGTTCGATTCCCAGTGCTGGTCTTATTTTTCTGGTTTTTCTGTGCATCTATATTTAAGTTTGTATTTTCAATTTAGGTTTTACGGGATGACCGTCAAAGTAAAAATTTGGAATTGAAATAAAAAATACAAAAAGATTCCAAAAAAAAAACAATCTTAATTAGTACTCTAACGTCCATGTAATGCAATATTAGATGTATATTTTTTATATCGACGATAGTTGATAATGTAAACAAAACTGATACCGGCCATTTGAGTTTGGTTGTATAGTATTATTACCAGTGCCGTTTAAAGTTTTGATAAAGTTCGAAACTAGACAATAATAGAATTTGTATGCGACATTGTTGTCGCATAGCGATTCTGCAATGTTAACTTTTTAATTTTTCGATGACCATAATGCCCTTCTGATACGTAAAAAATGCACATACACACACAAAAAACATCACGCCTGTATTCCCAAATGAGGTAGGCGCAACGTTACCGCTTCGGAACCCCTTTTTTTTGTGTAAAAAATAATGCCAACTTTTACGGGTATTTTTGAGAAAATGATAATTATTTTTTTATCTTTACTCGTATATTTAGACAGGCGTTTCCTCTTGTTTGTTCTGTAACTATAGGGGATGCTTCTGAGGTCACGTCAGAATCTCTCCGATGGTCTGAATTTATTGATATGCATTTACTGAGCAGCTTGAAGGTTATAGGTGTCCAAATGTATAAACGAAACCTCTGGAAACTGATTGTAAGAATATTAAAGCATTTAAGAATAAATTAAAAAAGCATTTACTAGAAAATTATGATTCACAAAGATAAGTATTAGTATTGTAGTCGTAAAATAAAAAAGGATTGGATTTTATAATAAATCATTGTATAGTGTGCGGCCCAAGACCCGGTTGTGTGTGCGGAGTTGCGCCGTATTGTAAGGGAATAGGTGCGGGCTAGACAGCACAGCTCGGTCTTGGGCGGTAGGCATAACATTAAAAGTAGTTTAGTTTTAAGTAAGTACGGTACAATTGTTGTAAAATGAGCGCAATATTCGCCAATAAACATCATAGTTTGGCGAAATTAATGATGTAATTAAAATTATGTACCTTTTTTTTGAGAATAAATAAATAAATAAATAGATTTATATTCTATTCTATTTACAATCAACTTTTTTACCGACACTAATCTGTCCGCGACATTTTCCAAACAATTGCAGATTTTAGTAAGTAAACATGTTTTTTCTGTAATTTAATAGATGGCGTACATGAATACATGCCATCCTACGTAAGTTCAACCTATTAAACCGGGAAATATTTTGTTGGAAGTACAATTTTTTGGTAACGCTAGAGACAATATTGGTAACGCAGGAAACGCCCAAAGTGTCGGTAAAAAATTGACCCAAGTATCACGTAACGCAGCTACATTCCTGTGTCCCTGCTTCTATTCGTTGCGCGTCACCGTGCGCTTGCGCTTACCTCATAGCTCTTCCCGCAGACGTCGCAGACCTTGTTCTTGCGCACGGGCCGGATGCCGTGCGCGCGCCGCTCGTGCTTCTTGCGGGACAGCATCGTGAGGAAGCCCTGCCAACAAGACGGTTATGCATTACTGCGGGTTTGCATGCGTATACTGATAGATAGATAGATAAAAACTTTATTCACAAACATGCCATGACAATTTTACAAAAACAAATTATACAAGCTGTTAAATAATTATAAATTAAGTTGTCACGGCACAGCCGCGAAAAGGCGCCGACTCAGCAAGTGCTGCAACATTGCTGTCACAGCGCTGATATTCTGTCGGAACCAGTAGGAGTTGACGCACTCAGTCACACACAACCTTTACTCTAAATACTACAATATTATAATTTAAGGTTTAAATAACAAACACAACAGATATTCTTTGAGTACAGGTACCCAATACAAACAAAAACAAAGATTACTGGGTAACCTTAGCCTCTGGACAAATACGAATACTACTGGCTTAGCAAGATATTTATAACCAAACTGCAAAGTATCACCCAGTAACACATAATTTCTTGTACCCAAATGGTTGTCTGGAAGAGATCGCTTTTAAGCGATAAGACCGCCTATTGTCTAGCCTGTATCTGTGTCTATATTTAAGTTTTTGTACTGCTTTATGGTGTGCAATAAAGAATATTTGTATTTGTATTTGTATCATAACAAGCAGTCCAATATTTACCGAAAAACTAACGGTTTTCAATGTATCACTTTGGAGCAGCCTGTGTATTTGGATGATCTGATTTCATAGTTTTTTTTTCTTGTCTAATTAAGCAAATAACTATTTTAAGATATTGCTAAGTATCAGTCTTATCCAAGGTTTCATTATTTGTCCAGAGGCAAAGGTCACCTTGTATCATTAAATTCAGTAGATGAATTGAAATTCCGGGATTATACAAAATTCCCTCCTGGATACACCCTCGCCCATTTGTCAGTCTCTCAGTAATCAAAGTCTAACACCCCGCTCCCCCTCCCTCCTGGATCCACCCTCGTTCATTTGTCAGTCTGTCAGTAATCAAAGTCAAACCCCCCGCTCCCCCACCTTCCTGGTTCCATCCTCGCCCATTTGTCAGTCTGTCAGTAATCAAAGTCAAACACCTCGCTCCCCCTCCCTTCTGGATCCACCCTCGCCCGTTTGTCAGTCTCTCAATAATCAAAGTCAAACACCCCGCTCCCCCTCCCTCCTGGATCCACCCTCGCCCATTTGTCAGTCTGTCAGTAATCAAAGTCAACACCCCGCTCCCTCTCCCTCCTGGACCCACCCTCGCCTGTTTGTCAGTCTGTCAGTAATCAAAATCAAACACCCCGCTCCCTCTCCCTCCTGGATCCAACCTCGCCCATTTGTCAGTCTGTCAGTAATCAAAGTCAACACCCCGCTCCCTCTCTCTCCTGGATCCACCCTCGCCCATTTGTCAGTCTGTCAGTAATCAAAGTCAAACACCCCGCTCCCCTCCTTCCTGGTTCCACCCTCGCCCATTTGTCAGTCTGTCAGTAATCAAAGTCAAACACCCCGCTCCCCTCCTTCCTGGTTCCACCCTCGCCCATTTGTCAGTTTGTCAGTAATCAAAGTCAAACACCCCGCTCCCCCTCCCTCCTGGATCCACCCTCGCCCATTTGTCAGTCTGTCAGTAATCAAAGTCAAACACCCCGCTCCCCTCCTTCCTGGTTCCACCCTCGCCCATTTGTCAGTCTGTCAGTAATCAAAGTCAAACACCCCGCTCCCCTCCTTCCTGGTTCCACCCTCGCCCATTTGTCAGTTTGTCAGTAATCAAAGTCAAACACCCCGCTCCCCCTCCCTCCTGGATCCACCCTCGCCCATTTGGCAGTCTGTCAGTAATCAAAGTCTAACACCCCGCTCCCCCTCCCTTCTGGATCCACCCTCGTCCGTTTGTCAGTCTGTCAGTAATCAAAGTCAAACACCCCGCTCTCCCTGCCTCCTGGATCTACCCTCGCCCATTTGTCAGTCTATCAGTCTTCTTTCTTCTTTTTCAACCTTTCACCACCCGATGCTGAGTGTAGTAGGTCTCTTCTAATGCACGCCATTCTTCTCGGTTTTGCGCCTTTCGCATCCAGTCCTTTCCGGCCACTCTAACAAGATCGTCGGTCCAACGCATCGGTTGCTTGCCCACATTTCTATGCCCTACTCTAGGCCTCCACTCAAGCACCCGACCACCCCACCTGTTGTCCGGTCTACGGCATATATGGCCCGCCCACTTCCATTTTCTATCAGTCTATCAGTAATCAAAGTCAAACACCCCGCTCCCCCTCCCGGACCCCCCTCGCCCATTCGTCCGTCTGTCAGTCAGTGCACGCACCTTCCCGCAGTGGTCGCACAGATACTTCCTCTCTCGCTCGTGCACGGCGTCTCTATGGTTCTGGAGCGAGGCGGCGTCCAGGAAGCCCCGCCCGCATTCCGAGCAATGGAACCTGCACAAAACAAATAAATATACATACATACATAAAATCGTCTCTTTCCCAATGGGGTAGGCAGAGACTACATCCTTCCACTTGCTACGATCCTGGCATACAACTCTGGCTTCCACTCCACTCTAAACCGACGTGCATGCATTAAAAGATTAATGAATGTAGATGAAACAAATATCATGGGACAATTGGACGTAGTTCTGCAAACAGGAACCAACCCACACCTCTCGCCAGAAACACAGTACATATAAAAGCTAAAGCAGTATGGAAGCTACGAAGCTACCATCGAAACGAACACACATAAACAGACGCGCGCTCTACACGGCCTCTGAGGGGGTGTCGCGGTACTGCAGTACCCTACGATTTGTTCATAGCTTCCATACTGCTTTAGCTTATACCTGCTGTCTTTTAGCTCTCAATGGTGTAAACTTATAACGAGGTGTGATACAGCTCGTTTCTTCATAACTCTTTGTACTGTCTGATTTAGCACACATTCTAAAAAATAACATTTAAATTCAAATTTCCTTTTCTAAATTCCACACCTGTTCGATTTACGTCAAAAGCCTCCGAGCTGAACAGATACCTTTCTTTTTATCATAGATCCTATAAATTTCCTAAAACTCCTTAACTAGCTGTACGAAGGAAGGTTTATTACCTTATCCAGATTCAAATAGTTGTGCAGTGCATTTGGCTGCGCCATTTATTTGTTTATTTTTTAAATATGTTTAATTAATTTTTTTGACTCATACACACACTCACGCATTAACATGAACGCATCCATACTCTGGCAACACATCCCTCCTTTTCCTATCCCGCTACCATTGGGCACCGAAATTCAAAAGAAGAACGAAAAAAAAAAAAAACAAATGACTCGAGACGACGCTTTAATTGTGTTAACACGCTAAAAAACTCTTAATTCGTGAAATATTAATAAAACTCTCAAAAACTCCTAAAAAATCTATGCAGTGAAGTGGTGGTGAACATTTTTGTGCCGTTTACGATAATTCCTGTGTCGTGGAAACTCAATTGCTGGAGTAAGCAGCATCCCGGTGTCCAAGGTATGTCCTGCCCCTCCAAGTCTGGTCCTTCGATCCCAAATCCTTTCCCTCACTCCTAATATCCTCCGCAATATACACACGCACTCATTTACTCACTCAAATACTCAAAAACTCATTTTCAAGTTAGTTACGCCATTTTTTCTCGCACGCTTCGCCTAAGTTTGTTTTGTTTTAATCACGCAAAATAACATATTTTTATGTAAATACCAATTATTTCTCAACAACAACAGTTTAAGTAAATAACAAAAATATTACTTACTGTGTAACTCACGCATTTCATACTCATTTCTCATAATAATAATTTCTCTCAACGCACCGCTCATATACCTACCCGCCATATTTGATGTACGCACCGCCAACTCTTATTATTTAGTAATTTCTAGATATTTGTTCCAAATACACATTCCGATCTTAAACTTGTGCTAAGTTCTCATATATTTTGTTAATATAAATATCGCATTCATCATGGAAGGCAAAGGAAAAACGAGTACTTACACCAGTTCAAGTGAAGAAAATATTATGATTAGATTCCTTGAAAGTAAAAGGCAAAGTTTGTTCCACATTATTCAGGAAGTGTATAACCTAAGCTTAAAGGTTTCTGACCCCGCTTATCACATTCAATTCCTTGCTAGGACACAAACCCTAGACAAGACCCGTGCTGACTATGTAGAAACGGTTGATAAACTTTTAATAGAACAATTTAAAGAAAATCCAACCGCAGAACCCAGTCATAGCATTCTCAATACATTTGATGAGTTGTACTGTTTCACTAAACAAAAGGAAACTACTCTGAGACAGCAACTTGAGGTTCAAAATAAAAATAATAATTTTAACATCAAATTGCCTCCGCTTCAACTCACAGGTTTTGATGGTACTCCTGGTAAATGGCCAGTGTTTTATGAAAACTTCCGCAGTGTTATACATAACAATACTCAATTGACAAATGCTGAAAAGATTCAATACCTAATTGGGTGTCTCTCCGGCAAAGCCTTAAATATCTGCTCGGGTATAACTCCAACTTCTCAAAATTATGATATAATTTGGCAAGCTCTTCTAGCTAAATACCAAGATACAAGAGTGCAAGCATCTATGTACTTGGATAAAATGATTAATCAAAGGCCTGGTCAGTCAGCTGATAATTTGTTAGATAACTTTTGTACAGCTGAAGCCGCTCTGCAACAATTGCAAATTGATAATTTGGCAGATTTCATGATAACGCACATTGCCTTAAGCAAACTTGATAAATCAACTCTGAACCTTTTTGAACAAGCTCATAGACACATTGATATTCCCAAATTTGCTGAATTAAAAAAGTTCTTAAGTGAACAATCCAAGCTCACTGCGTTACATGGCCCAACGCCGTCCTCATCTCAGTCCAGTAACAAACAATTTAGCAAACCTGCTCCCCAATTACCACAAATAACTAAAACTAAAGCATTCCACTCTCAAATCGCAGCTCCTCAGGTACCTCATAAATTTGACAACAGTCATAACCTCCAAACTCAGCAATTTCAACAATGCAAAGTATGTAACGCAAACGCATCTCATCCGCTATTTAAGTGTGAATATTTCTTAAACCAAAACACGCAAACTCGCAACGATATTGTTCGTCAACACTCTTTCTGTATAAACTGCCTAGGATTTCACCATGTAAATACTTGTAAATCAACAAACAAATGCTCCATTTGTAACCGCAAACATCACTCGCTGCTACACTATGAATCTAACAATAATTTCAATATAAATAACCGCCCTCAACGCTCAGCTGATTTCCAACATACTGTTATCAGTCAAAATCATAATAACAAAAATATCCCACCGGCTCGTTATCAGAGCACAGCGCAATTCACCTCGCCGCCGCCGCAAGCGGGCGACGCCACTGTCGCTGTCGCAGGCGCTGGTGCTCGCTACCCGTCTCACTCGCACTCGCGTACGCCGCTAGTTCATACTGCTCGCACTCACGATAATCAAGCGCAGTCGTCCTCTTGGCGCGAGACTTCAAATGTTGATAACTTTGATAGCAACCGGGCGATGTCTGTCACTGTTCCCGCGCGCGCTTTAAATAATAATACTACAGTATTATTACCAACCGCGTCTGTAAATGTAATTAATAACGATCAAGTAAATCATATGCGTTTATTTCTCGACTCAGGGTCGATGAGTAATTTCATCACAAAATCTTGTTGTGAACGCTTAAATTTAAAAATAACTCCCGCGCCGTCGGTAGTTAAAGGTATCGGTCAAATTGAAAATCGCTCATTCGGAATAACACAATTCAAAATTTATTCACGATTTGACTCGCGCTGTTTTTATACGGTAAACGCTCGTGTTATTGACACAATTACTGATTTTTTGCCTAACGCTGAAATTGATAGGACGGAATTAACGCATCTGCAGCATCTGCCAATGGCTGATGAATATTATTACGCACCTGGAGAAATCGATTGTCTCATTGGCAACGAATTATTCCCGCTTTTACTCGGATCAAATAAATCGACCTCACCGAACTCGTCGGTCGTAGGTATCGAAACAACTCTCGGATATGTCGCCATGGGTAAAGCCCAATGTATTTCGCGCTCGCTATTCGCCGCAAACTCAACGCATACGCAATCTTTTGACGCAACTCACTCGCTCTCGCAAAACTCGCACACTCTCACTTCCTCGCACAAATCTCGCTCTTCTCCGCAAAACTCAAACGCACCTAATTTAACTAGTCAACCGCACCCCGCAATAAATAATAATATAAACGCTCAAACAAATGAATCCGCACCCGCTCGTATCGCACTCGCGAATCTCGCGCATAACGCCCCTCTACACTCTTGCATGACGGTCCCGTTACATTCGCGCCCAACTCTGACAAAGCGTTTTTCTGTCAAACAGAGTCGCTTTCGCTTGATCAATTAACGCACCGTTTTTGGGAAATAGAAAATGTACCCGATAAAAAACATTTCAGTCCCGATGATGAAGCATGTGAAAAAATATTTCAAAGTACTTACTCACGCGATGAAAGTGGTAGATACACAGTAGATCTTCCTTTCAAATACCCACCTTCGGAATTAGGACAGTCTTACGCTATAGCTAAACGCCGTCTTTTAAACTTAGAAAAGAAACTCGACTCATGTGACTTACGCGCCGATTATAACGCAACTATACAAACATATATTCATCAAGGTTACTTGTCTAAAGTTCCAAATAATTTTCAAGATGATAACGTTTATTACATTCCGCATAAAGCCGTTTATCGTCCAGAGAAAGAAACTTCCAAAACTCGTGTAGTTCTCGATGCTGGCTGTAAAACCACATCAGGCAAGTCGCTTAACGACATTTTGTATGTAGGTCCAATACTACAAAGTAGTATTTTCGAACTGCTGCTCAACCTCCGCATGTTCTCAATCGCACTAACCGCTGACATCGAAAAGATGTATTTTCAAGTTAAACTCGCGCCTAAACACCATCCGTTTCAACGCATATTGTTTCGGTTCGACTCTGATTCGCCAATAGAAATTTACCAATTCAATAGGGTGTGTTTTGGTGTGTCTAGTTCGCCTTACCTCGCTATGCGCGTTGTGCGTCAGCTCGCCGCTGACAGTCGCGACTCATATCCGCTTGCCGCTTATGAAACTGAGAACCATATGTATGTTGATGACTATGTCAGTTCTATTGAAAGTTTAGACAGCGCTGAAAAAACATATAAAGAAATGATTGCAATGTTCAAATCAGGAGGTTTTAATTTAGTTAAATGGATCTCGAATGACAAAGAATTTATGTCGCGCATTCCCACTTCTCACAAAAGCCCTCTGGTTGTTAAGTTTGACGACGATCCCAACGCTGATACAAAAATCATAGGTATGCAATGGCAGCCTAATGACGATAATTTTCAATTTAAAATAAATATCGATTTTTCCCAAAAGTGTACCAAACGCTCGATTCTTTCAGTTACCGCACGCTTGTTCGATCCGCTCGGTCTCATAAGTCCAGTTGTCGCGTACATGAAGCTGCTTATCCAAGAATGCTGGAAATTGCAGCTCGACTGGGATGATGAGGTCCCCGATTCTATAGCTTCCAAATGGGAAAATTTTCATAAAGAACTTCCGCTTCTCTCTGAACTCAAAATACCGCGTCACATAGGCATAAATTCTACTCATAGAATCTCATTGATCGGCTACGCAGACGCCAGCGAAAAATGCTACGGTGCTGTCATATATGTTCGAATTGACTCAAATGATAACTCACCCGCAGAGTCTGTAAAACTACTCACCTCTAAGTCCAAGGTTTCAACTCCGAATAAAACGCTCGCACGCTTAGAACTTTGCGCTGCCGTCTTGCTCGCAAAATTGATTGACTCAGTACGCACGGTCCTCAGGCAACGCTGTAACATAAATAAAATATACGCATTCTCTGACTCTACAGTAACGCTTACTTGGATACACTCACCTGCGCATAAGTTTCATACTTTTGTAGCCAATCGCATCGCTCAGATAAACGAATACTTACCCGCACCTCACTGGTTTCACGTTCGCGGCGTAGAAAATCCCGCCGATATCGTATCTCGCCCTGTAACTCCAAAAAGTTTAATTAGTAATGATTTCTGGTTTCATGGTCCGCAATGGTTGTCCGCTCCCGTCGACGCCTGGCCTGTAAAAGAACATAAGATTAATCACAATGAAATTACAGAAATACAAGAATCCAAAACTATATCGCTACCTACGCAAAATGTAAATTCAATAGAAAATACTCACGTCATTCATGATCTCGCCGAACGCTGCTCGTCTTGGTTAAAATTCATCCGCTCGCTAGTATACGTACTTCGCTTTTCAAAATTACTCGACTCACGCGGTTCCATCACTACTACTGATTTAGATCACGCTGAATGTTACGCAATACACTACCTTCAAAAAGATGCTTTTTCTCAAGAAATCAACGCAATTAAAAATAGTAAAATTTGTCCAAGCAAAAGTATTATTAAACTCAACCCTTTTCTTGACGACCATAATCTGTTGAGAGTAGGTGGTCGCCTTACTCATTCTCAGTTAGATTTCGATCAAAAGCATCCATTATTACTACCCGCTAAAAATCGCATAGTTTCGCTTTTAGTAGATCATTATCACGCGTCAAATTTACATACAGGTCCCGCTCTATTACTAGCTCTACTCCGCCAAAAATATTGGATTCTTTCCGCCAGAAATTTAGTTCGCCAAAGAGTACACGCTTGTAACTTATGTTTCAAACTCAAACCGCGTATCACAAACCCTCCAATGGGTGACCTCCCTTCGATTAGAGTCTCTCAAGTCAAAGCTTTCGTACATACTGCCGTTGACTACGCTGGACCCTTTTATATTACGCATATCCGCCGTCGTGGTGTTAAAAGTCATAAAGCGTATATATGTTTATTCGTTTGTCTTACGACAAAAGCTCTTCACTTAGAGTTAGTTTCTGACCTAAGTACTGATTGCTTTCTTGACGCGTTCAAACGCTTTATTTCACGCAGAGGTCCGGTCTCTATATTGTATAGCGACGGAGGCACGAACTTCATTGGCGCTAAACGCAAATTAAACGAAATTTACTCTATTATACAATCCGCTAATTACCTAAATGATTTGAATCATTACCTCACTCTACATAGAGTTCAATTTAAGCATAGCCCGCCCTATGGACCAAATTTTAATGGGCTTAGCGAGGTTAATATAAAAAGTGTTAAGACGCATTTATATAGAGCTATCGGCAGTCAAATCCTCACATATGAGGAATTTAATACAATTTTAATACAAATTGAAGGCCTGTTAAACAGCCGACCGATTTGCATACTTTCATCAGATCCATCTGATCTGACCGCACTAACTCCAAATCATTTTTTAAACGTAACTCCGCTTAAATTTTTACCCGCTGAAAATATCGACTCTACCCTCACAGATAACAGACTCACACGCTATCAGCTTTTGAGCAGAATAGTTCAAAGCTACTGGAAACGTTGGAGCATGGAGTACTTAACTTCACTTCAACAACGTGATAAATGGAATACGCCCTCAAAACCTGTGAGTGTAGGGACGGTTGTTGTTGTCAAAGATGACAATACGCACCCAATGTTTTGGCCACTGGCTGTTGTTTCAGAGGTCTTTCCTGGAAAGGATAACATAACTCGTGTTGCTAAAATCAAAACCGCATCTGGAACGTATGTACGTCCGATAACTCGACTCTGTCCTCTACCAACGCAATAATTATAAGTTATAGCTTAATTTTAAGTTTATCAACCGCTCTAGTAATAAGCATTATTTTTAGTTCTCAATGTAGAGGAAACCTCTAGGCCCCCCCGAAGTTGGCTGCGCCATTTATTTGTTTATTTTTTAAATATGTTTAATTAATTTTTTTGACTCATACACACACTCACGCATTAACATGAACGCATCCATACTCTGGCAACACATCCCTCCTTTTCCTATCCCGCTACCATTGGGCACCGAAATTCAAAAGAAGAACGAAAAAAAAAAAAACAAATGACTCGAGACGACGCTTTAATTGTGTTAACACGCTAAAAAACTCTTAATTCGTGAAATATTAATAAAACTCTCAAAAACTCCTAAAAAATCTATGCAGTGAAGTGGTGGTGAACATTTTTGTGCCGTTTACGATAATTCCTGTGTCGTGGAAACTCAATTGCTGGAGTAAGCAGCATCCCGGTGTCCAAGGTATGTCCTGCCCCTCCAGCATTAGTGAATTTTCTTTAAGTTCATTAGTTTGTAATACTGCTGGACTTCAGTGTTATTGTTTTATATAAAACTAGCTGTTTCCCGCGGCTTCGCCCCCGTTGTATTTTTTCTGTATTTTCTTCCATAAAAACCTTCTCCTGACAGTAACGAACTCAACAAAAAAAGAATTACCGAAATCGGACCAGTCGTTCCCGAGTTTTGCGCTTACCAACACATTTTACAATTCATTTTTATTTATATAGATAAAGAACTAGGCACGAAAACGTAAGTTGATTAACTATGTATTTTTATAACTGTCGATACAGTGTCAAAGCATACCTATTTAGATACTTAAGACCGCGTCTGTTTGTCCGCAGGTGCCCTTTTATTATTATCTTAAATACTAATATTATAAATGTGAAAGTGTGTTTGTATGTTTGTGTGTTTGTCCGTCTTTCACGCCGTAATGGAGCGACGGATCGTCGTGATTTTTGGCATAGAGATAGTTTATGGTCTCGAGAGTGACACATGCTATTTTTTACGCGACACGCCATAACCGAATACTACGCGGACGGAGTCGCGGGCAAAAGCTAGTCTTAAATAAATATTACTGGTCTGCCCTGTTCCTGCCTTCTTCATTACTCCAACAACTTCGGTCACTACCTCGTGACAAACTGTCCCATATTTATTTATTTTAGTTCTCAGTAAACCATTGTTTATCTTATTAGCTTACTTCATCGCCTCATGTGTCGCGTGCCGGACGGTGTTCTTGAAGTGAGCGCGGTACGTGTACTTGTTCTTGTATTCCACGTTGCATTCCACGCAGTATGTCTGGTCTGCCACCTGGAAGACATCGGAGTTACCTCATCAATGATCTATTGATCGACGGAAGGATGTATCAGTCAATGTTGATTGATAATGTTAATTACAATAACAAAAAATTGAACCGACTACAAAAAACCATGAAAATATTTTTCTACCAGTCTGAAGTGGGAACTATGGCCCAAGCCCTCTCATTCTGAGTGGAGGCCTGTGCCCAGCAGTGGGACGTATATAGGCTGGGACGAAACTGAAGTCGGTGCCTTAGCACGAGCCAGCAGGAGTGGACCTATAGTCGTCTTCTTCACCTACATACCTTATACATGCCCATATACATACCCATACTTTATATATTAGACTTCAATCTCTCCTGCTGTCTCGTGCTGAGGCACCGACTCCTCCTTTTTTTGAAGTCGGTTAAAAAGGTCCACACCAATCGATTGTCGATCGTTGGTAGAATAGATTGGTTTATTTAAATAAATATACGTACTGTAATATAATATACTGTATCTAGAACACATAAAAAAAGGAATGGGTTAACTATCTCCAACTTTTAATTTCACGAAAATTAAAATACATGACTGAGAAGGATTTTTTAGATATTTCCATGGGATATGGAGTTAGCTATTTATAGGAATTCTCATGGGTCAGGGAGCTAGCAATTATCAGATATTTCCATGGAACAGGTAGTTATCCATTTTAGATATTTCCATGGAACAGGGAGCTATCCATTTTTGATATTTCCGTGGAACAAGGAGCTATCCATTTTAGATATTTTCATTGAACAGGGAGCTACCCATTTTAGATATTTCCATGGAACAAAGAGCTATCCATTTTAGGTATTTCCATGGAACAGGGAGCTACCCATTTTAGATATTTCTGTGGTACATGGAGCTATGCGTTTTAGATATTTCCATGGAACAAGGAGCTATCCATTTTAGATATTTCCATGGAACAGGGAGCTATCCATTTTAGATATTTCCATGGAACAGGGAGCTACCCATTTTAGATATTTCCATTGAACAGGGAGCTATCTGTTTTAGATATTTCCATGGAACCGGGAGCTATCTATTTTAGATATTTCCATGGAACAGGGTGCTATCCGTTTTAGATATTTTCATGGGATAGGGAGCCAGCAATTATTTGATATTTTCATGGGAGCAAGGACGCGTGTAAGCACAGGTCATAAATGATAAAATTGATAAAGCATAATCACGTTTCTGCAGTTCTTGATGTGGTCCTGCAAGCCGCTGTTTCCCTTGCACAGCAGCCCGCACGAGTCACACTCCAGCATCGGCAGATTTTTATGCATCCGCCTGGAACAATCATCATCATCGTCATTAGACGAAATATTTGTTTATCCATACTTTATTATAAATGCGAAAGTGTGTGTGTTTGTATGTATGTTTGTCCGTCTTTCACGTCGAAACGGAGCGACGGATCGACGTGATTTTTAGGGTTCCGTAACCAAAATGGTAAATACGGAACCCTTATAGTTTCGCAATGTCTGTCTGTCTGCCTGTCTGTCCGTCCGCGGCTTTGCTCAGAGACTATCAATGCTAGGAAGCTGTAATTTTGCATGAATATATATGTAAACTATGCGGACAAAACAGTACCATAAAATATTTAAAAAAAACTTTTTTTTAGAGTTCCTCCCATAGACGTAGTGGGGGTGATTTTTTTCTTTCTCGTCCAACCTTGTAGTGTGGGGTATCGTTGGATAGGTCTTTTAAAATTATTAGGAGGTTGCTAAAACGATTTTTTGATTTGGTTTGCAAAATATTCAACTTTAAAGTGCAAATTTTCATTAAAATCGAGCGTCCCCCCCTCTCAAATCTAAACCAGAGGGTGGAAAAATTTGAAAAAATTCAGGATGGTAATAATATATCGAACTTACAAGAAAAACTATAACGGTTCAATTTTCTTGAGAATTATTAGTAGTTTAAGAGGAAATAGCAGCCTAAGGTATAAAATATACTTAAACTTGGAATATTCTGTACAAAATACGAAACACTTAGAAAAATATGACTTAATTTTTTCGTAATGGCTACGGAACCCTATTTCGGGCGTGTCCGACACGCTCTTGGCTGGTTTTTGATGTATAGGTAGTGAAGAGGTGGACTTACATCATGTGTTTCTTGACGAAGCTACGCAGCATGATCCCACACTCAGGACACTTCCGCGCCAGGTGGCACATGCGGTGCCGCATCAGCTTGTACGGGTCCCTGCCCACAACACATCGGTATCATCCAATTGTTAACAATACGGAATATTACGAAAAGCTCTGCGCAGGGGGCGACACTAGCACAAACCGTAAACAAACCAAAATTGGTTTTTGGAATGTTTATGTATTTTTTATTTCAACTTTCTAAAAACATTCATAAAAACTGTTTAAGATTTGTGCTGCTGCAATCTGAAGGTCTAGCGATTATTTTAGGCTGCGGCTCCACCGAAGCGGAGGCGAGCTATGCGGAGACACGTGTGGGGATCGACCAATCATATTTCGTCACTACTTTGAAAAAAAGCTGGTATCTCAAAATCGATGATCTTTCCGGGTGAACTTAATGAACATTGTTTTAAGGTTCAATTTTGTTGACGTATTGATTTGAGATACGAGATTTTTTCAAAGTAGTGACGATTTTTTGAATTCACATCCATCTCTGCCTCATTATTAGGCTTGGGACTTTTGGATACTTACCGTGGTTCTAGAATCCATGGAGTCGTCATATGTTTGAAAACAATTTTCGAAGCCCAAGTCAGTTACATAATATTTTACATTTTATTTACTCACGCATTTAACACTATTTAATACTAAAATACATTTACTGTTAGTGATAAAAATAAACTAAAACAATTACTTTGTGACAGCAACAAAAATCTCTTGAACTGTGTAATATTACTCAAATGTATTTTTTTTTAATTTTAAGTTAAGAAAAAGTTGTCAATAGTCTGCTACAGCACTAATATCAAAGAGGATGCATAATTAGATAAATCATAATTATTATATATATCGCGTTACTTGTAATTGTTAAGATTTAGGATTATTTTAATTGCACTCTGTTACAATGTGTTTACTTTACGATTTAACAACATTATCATAGTATCTAATATATCGTATCATTTTAGGACTTTGACTTTGACTTAGAAAATTATTTAATAACATATGACGACTCCACGGATTCTAGAACCACGGTAAGCATCCAAAAGTCCCAACCCTACTTATTATCATCAGCCTTGTAGAGATCGAGCAATCCCTCTCCGCTCATCTTCGCCTCAGTGGAACTCTTAGTATAGCGTAGACTCGTAAAGCCCACTCACTGGAACTCGCGGTCGCACTGGTCGCAGAGCAAGGCGGCGACGGGAATGTCGTGGCTCGCCGCGCAGTGCCGCCGCATGCCGTTCGTGCTGTCCCACTCGAACTCGCAGTGTTTGCACTTCAGCAGCCTGAGACAAACAAACAAAATGGGACGATGCGGGAGATGGCAGGCTAGTCGGCGCTAGATGTAGTGTGTTCGGAAGAATATGGCTGTGTCTCCATCAGAGGATTTGCGAGGATGTGTTGATAGGAAAGGAATGTGTTCATCATGATCATAAATGATCATAAATGTGCGCGGCAGCCCCAACACCATTCTGGGCGCGTTAGTTGGCAGGTGGGATTCCCCAACGATGCGGCACTGGATGCGGTGTCACACGCGGCCATTGGCGTTTATAATTTGACAATTTATTATTATTAAATGTATTTTCATTACTAACATAGTTATAGGATGACATTGTATGCTAACAAAATTATGGATTATTTGTGATCTGAATTAAACGATTTATTATTATAAATCCTACTTTCCTACTTATTTCCATCATCATCTCAGTCTATATACGTCCCACTGCTGGGCACAGGCCTCCTCTCGGAATGAGAGGGCTTGGGCCATAATTCCCACGCGGGCCCAGTGCTGATTGGGAACTTCACACGCACCATTGAATTGCTTCGCAGGTTTGTGCAGGTTTCCTCACGATGTTTTCCTTCACCGCAAAGCTCGTGGTAAATTGCGCACATGAATTTCGAAAAACTCAGAGGTGCGAGCCGGGATTTGAACCCACGATCCTCTGCTTGAGAGGCGATAGGTCAAACCACTAGGCCACCACGGCTTATTTCCATACTAATATTATAAATGCGAAATTGTGTTCGTATATTTGTGTGTTTGTCCGGCTTTCACGCCGTAACGGAGCGACGGATCGACGTGATTTTTGGCATAGAGATAGTTTATGGGCCCGAGAGTGACACAGGCTACTTTTTATCCCGGAAAAATGCACAGTTCCCGAGGGAACAGCGCGCGATAACCGAATACCACGCGGGCCGAGCCGCGGGCAAAAGCTAGTAGATAAATATATACTTAAATACTCGTACACACAAACATCCAAGACTCGACTAACTCAAGTACAAACATTCGTATTCATCATACAAATATTTGCCCGTGGCGGGGATCGAACCCGCGACCACTAGCTTCGTAGTCAGGGTCACTATTTATTATTATTATTTATTCCCTTACTTGTAATGTTTTTCCTTGTGAGCCTCCAAAGCTTCATCGTCGTGGAACCGGAGCAGGCAAATCTGGCAGATTTTCTCGCCATAATCCTGGAGATAACATCACACTGTTAACCACAGGCATCCTCTCACAATAAGAAGACATGAATTGAAAATACAAATGCACAGAAAAACCAGAAAAACAAGACCAGCGTTGGGAATCGAACCCAGGTCCTCAGCATTCCGTGCCGCGTGCTATAATACAGCGGCCTGGGATGCCTAAGAGGCCTAAGATGGGATACCTCAAGTGCCAGTAATTTCACCGGCTGTCTTACTCTCCACGCCGAAACACAACAGAGCAAGCACTGCTGCTTCACGGCAGGATTAGCGAGCAAGATGGAGCTAGCATACCTCTGCTTGAGAGGCCATAGGTTAAACCACTCGGCCACCACAACTCCAACACAGTCTTAATGTGGTTAAATAGGGATGTTGATACCACCAATCAACTGACGTACTTTTTATGAGCTATCAAAACACAATTCTCCCAGAGTTTCAATGGTAATAG
The DNA here is from genome assembly GCA_037349165.1 of Choristoneura rosaceana. Classification (NCBI taxonomy): domain Eukaryota; kingdom Metazoa; phylum Arthropoda; class Insecta; order Lepidoptera; family Tortricidae; genus Choristoneura; species Choristoneura rosaceana. The sequence goes on from JAZBNJ010000050.1 coordinate 3,695,519, forward strand.
CGACTTATGACGTCATTATACGGCAACTCAATCAACTAACTATTTATTTGTTTTAAAGCAACAAAAAATCTAATTTTAGAGTAAATTGAAAATTAATCTGGTTTTCAGGGCTAAAATAAAGCGTTTTTTACTGGAGTTGTGCCTTCGAATTATTTTTTAATGGCGTCATCATCCCTAATATACGGAGTTTTTAATACCATGTATACAGCGTGTATTTTGATACTACCTCAAACTTTAAGAGCAGTTAGTGAAGGCTTTAATAATCACATTTTGTTATGTTTTAGTAAAAAAAATTGACTTATTATTTTCCTTACAAAATTAATTAGCACGCAATGTATCGTTACGCGATACTACTTTGTTTTTATTCAAAACGTCGCACTTGTTGACGTGACAGCTGTCACAGAACGCTTCTCTCTCGTATCAAATTATTGTACGCATTACATTGCTACTCGAAAATATTTCAAAAATTAATTACGCTCTGGTAGTTAACTCTAAATTAACAATTTGATTCGATATCGGTTCACAACACTTAAATCTTCGTCTGGTTACAGCTTGAGGTAGTATCAAAAATACACGCTGTATGCAGAAAATGATGATATTACCTGAGTATGACCTTTCATATGCGCAGTATACGCTCTCTGTGAATCAAAAGGCTCCATGCAATTCTCGCACCGCGTCAGCGGCGAGCAGCCATTATAGAACTCCATATTGGCCTTCCTCACTCTCCAAATAAGCATCTCTTCCTGCGACATCACCTCCACTGTGAAAGGGTTCTCGATCTCTAAGGTTTCTTGGGCCCTCTTGCAAACCGAGGCGCGAGGTTTTAATTTTGATACGCTGCGATTTTTGTCTTGAACTGGCTTAGGCTGAAGTGGAGGTAGTTCTGAAAAAAAAGTTTTTGTTACAAAAAATACTTTTAACAGTTTTTAACTTTGCGGAGGTCCATATCAATGAACTAAAATAATTTCCTGCCTCACCTGCGCCTTAGGCTATCTTTATTTTTTATTTTTTTAATAACTAAAATGAAGGTTTTACAAAATACATCCCGCTTGTGAAGTGTTAAGGCGTAAGGTATATAATATACTTAGCAACACAAAATTTGGCCCACTCTGCATACAAAATTACCTATTTCTGCATACATATGAGTGCCAGATTTTAGCCGCTCAGTCTACATATATTAATACATAATGTAACGTAAGATGGTATACATAAATAGAGATTTGTTTTATTAACGTCATTACTAACCCTCTGTCTTGTTCGTGCTTATCTTCGATATTTCATTTGTTACCAAATTTTTAACAACAAAATAATTACCTGAAAATAAATACGTAAACAATTTGAATCAACTTTTAACATCCGCCCTACACCGTGAACCTATTACTGAGACAGGGACTGTTCTGCCTGTCCCAGAACAAAGCTTCTGAATGGGTTTCATTCATTGAATAGCTCTAGGGCCTTTCAAAAGGACTACGTTCACTTCTAGACGTCAGTTGTTGCACTGGACAATGGACCGTTTTTTTGCGGTGTTGTAAGGCTAAGTTGCCGGCAGGGGCGGATCTTGAATTTGTGGGGCCCTGGGCTAATACCCACTATTGCTTAGGGGCCCTACCTAATTACTCAAACCTCATGATCGGATTTTTTTTAATTCTAGATAATTTTTACTATTGACAATATCGTCTAGTTTTCAGTTCAGGTTGGGGATCCTCAGTATCCACAGGGCCCTGGGCTGCAGCCCAAAAAGGCCTTTAAGAACCAAAAAGCCTTTAAAGTAGTATCGCCCCTGGTTGTTGGACACACATTCATTGTAAGCCATACAACACCGCAAGTCCGGCAAAAAAACGGTAACAACGGTCGTCTAGAAGCGGCCTGAAGGGGTTGCTGTTGAACGATCTGTAGTTTCAATAAAAAATAGACATTCTATATACACCGACTCCTCTAGCTGTTTGTTTGTAGTCGCAGCCATAAGCATAGGTATATACTTCTACAAGGTGACCTTAGCCTCTGGACAAATAATGTAACCATGGATAAGACTGATACTTAGCAATATCTTAAAATAGTTATTTGCTTAATTAGACAAGAAAAAATCTATGAAATCAGATCATCCAAATACACAGGCTGCTCCAAAGTGATACATAGAAAACCGTTAGTTTTTCGGTAAATATTGGACTGATTGTCGATACTTTGCAGTTTGGTTTTAAATATCTTGCTAAGCCAGTAGTATTTGTCCAGAGGCTAAGGTCACCCACTATACTGCCGCCTTAAGGAGAAAAACCATAAGTGTCATTTTTTGCAAAATTGACTTTTCACCAGCCTCATACTCAGTTTTTTTCTTGAGTACGAGGCTGGTGAAGAGAAAATTTTGCAAAAAATGTCACTTATGGTTTTTCTCCTTAAGGCGGCAGTATAATACTGATATGAGTTGCTTAACTACAAAATCAGATAAGTCCAATTCTGAGGATTTAAAGATTTTGGTATCAAAATAAAAGGCTAATAAGGTGGACTAATCCGAATTTAAAGTTAAGCAAATCAAAACGATTTTGGCAAATGAAATTAGTATCTAAAAATGAAATAATGGGAAACTACAGTGCTTTCGTTCTAGCATGGTGCAGGTGACACTTGGTGAATGTTTCGTTTTACTCAAAAAAAGTTGCTGCAGTCTAAATATATGAAAGTACTATGATAGCTTTTGCCCGCGGATCCACCCGCGTGGTATTCGTTTATCGCGCACTGTTCCCTCGGGAACTGTGCATTTTTCCGGGATAAAAAGTAGCCTATGTCACTCTCGGGCCCATAAATTATCTCTATGCCAAAAATCACCTCGATCCGTCGCTCCATTACGGCGTGAAAGACGGACAAACACACAAACACACTTTCGCGTTTATAATATTAGTAAGTATGGATATTTCAGTTGTAGCCTGAAGCCAACTAATTAAATTCAAAGCACAATTAAATGAAGAAACGTAATGTGCATGTAACATAACATTTAGTGATGGGACCTAATGGATCTTGAGTTATATCGGTATTTATTAATTTGGATAGTAACAAATATTCTTGCAAACTCCCTTTAGTTTTACTTAAGTGGCAAATAATATTCCAACCTTGATTCCAAAGTAGTTTCACTAATATTCTCATCAAAATAAACGCAATAATTGGATTAATAATGTCATTACTTATAATTAAGATTTTAAGTTATTAGTTTTCACAACTCAAGTTTCAACACTTTTTTGTTTAAACTTTAATGTTTTTAAAAATGTTAATTAATACATTGATAACTATTGATAAGTTACATTTTTATAATTTTTTTTATTGATAAAATGTTTACAAATACTATATATACTCATGTTGGCAAACTCAGCACAATGCTGACCACATGACTGATTTTCAGTTTGGCACCTACGCAAGGGGTAATTTTGGTTGAAGTAGTGGTTTGGTGGTAGTGGTGTAGTGGTTTTGGTGTATTTATATATGTTTATATGTATGATAATTGTATAAAGTATACTTTGACTTTAGCCTTGTGATATTGACTGCTGTCACCCGCACCATGCTAGATTGAAAGTACTGTAAGGGATACCCATGTTTGGATGACCATAAAAACAAAAAGGTACTCACTCCTTTCATCGTAATTTAAATTAACCATAGCAATATTACTAAAGTTTTTATCCCTATTTTTGCCACGGTTAATTTTACTGCCACCTGGCTTCACAATGACATTAGATACTGTCTGGTAGTTGTGATCTACAGCAATTCGAACAGGCGTTTCACTTTTAATGTCATCCTTGTCGTCACAGATTATATCTTCAACCACAGTTTCAACTCCCTCTGCCTCATCAGCTAATATATCATCATCAAGAGTTTCTTCATCACCCATAGGTTCATCATCAGCCATAGCATCATCATCAACTTTAGGTTCGTCAACACCCGAACCATCATATTCAATCTGAACCGTATCCTTCACCAGTTGATAATACAAAGGATCTAGACCCTGTTCATCTTCAAAGGTCTCATCTTCAGGGTTTTCCGTGACTGTTACTATGGCAAACCTTGAGAGACTACTTATTTGACATGGCTGAAATAAACATGATTATTTTATGAATATTATAAAACACCAATGGGTGAATCCATGAGAGTCTCAACTGCTGTCAGTCCCTTGCCTGAGATTTTAAGAATTGGAAGGCAGATTGTTTTTTAAATATGACGTAAATAGCTTCTGTACTCAGGCCAGGATCTATTTCAATACAAAAATCAATGCATATGAATTATTTACTTCTTAATATAAACAACTAGGGACTGACAGCGGTGTGGATTCACCCCAATTGACTAGTTCCAAACTAAGCAAAGCTTACACTATGGATGGATTGAACTAAATGATATTATTAACTAAATACATATTAAATATCCAAGACCCAAGAAAAACCATTCACATTATTCATACAAATATGCGCCCTGGCTGTGCATCAAACTCGGGACCTTAAGCTTCATAGTGGAGTTCTGTAATTGCTTGGCTATTCAGTTATTAAAACGTAAATGTAAACGTAAATATTTCTAAGTATGTGTGTATGTTAGTTACTCGGTCAAGCTAAAATGGCTCATCAGGTTTCCGTTTGTTAGATCAATACAATACAATACAATAACTCTTTATTGCGCACCAAAATATAGCAAAAAATTACAGAAAACAGGTATACACACAGAGACTTTCTGAGGTAAGCAATAGGCGGCCTTATCGCTTCAGAGCGATCAATTCCAAAGTAGCAAAATTTTCCCACTATGGTTTTTTATTGAAGCTTATTTTAGTTTTTTAGTAAAAGTAGAATTTTTTTCCAATCAAAATCGACACAGACACAGTGTTGACGGAGCTCCTACTTGTTTTGGCCCTTCAGGCCGATGCAATTTGGTGTTGTCAATTCTTTACATTCTGTTTAACCTAATTTTGGCAGCCTCAGCCGAACTTCGACATTCGACCGAAACTCGGTTTAGATGCTGAACATTTGGCACTAGAAAAAAGAACCTATACTCCAATTCAATAGAATCTAACAATCCTGTAGACACTTCCAGCCTAATAATATGAACACCGGGCTGCCTAAGGCTTTGTGATATGACTATTATTCTTTTTTGATTCCTTATAGATGATAATTGCAACTACAGGGACATATATAATCAAGCGTGCCCACGTTGGGGTGTGTTAAATGTGTAGAAAATTGTTAGATTCTATTGAATTGTACTTTACTTTGACTATTTCAACTGAAATTAATGGAAAAATGAAATAATCTTAGTTCCTATTATTTCAATAAACATCTTATTCATCATCATCATCATCATCCCAGCCAATATCCGTCCCACTGCAGGGCACAGGCCTCCTCTCAGAATGAGAGAGCTTGCGCTTTTAACATCTTGATTACAACTCGTAAATTGAATTTTAAAAAAAAAGTTTTTGGTTTTCAATTTTCACAAGGATCTGCTGAATGGAAGTGTAAATGTGATTCTGAGTCATCCACTTTCTGAGGAAGCAATGCAGATTTACAGGTTCATCAGACAGGCCTTTGCATCCAGAGACTAGGTTTCGGCACAAGCGAGTGTAACATGTATCTGAGGCCCCCCATGAGGCTGGCATAGTCACATTTAGTGTAGGTACTGAAGCCTCGTTAAAATATAAGAAGAAAAAATTTTTTTTTCTCAAACTAAACATTGAGAAGCGTTAAAGATTTTCTTTCTTTATTACTTACTCGTCCATTTAGCAAGTCTGCAATCGCGCTCTGGGCTTTGCCCACGCGCGTCCTGAAGGCAGCCAACTTCACCACCATTTGCTTGCATTCCCAGCACACCCAGTCATCCTCCTTGAACTGGAATAACATTGGAAGATAATGAATGATACAGCAGGGCTACTAAGAAACTTGAAAATCGAAGTTTGTATTATACCGTCCCTCTCACTCCCATATTAAATAATATAAGCATCAGCGAGTTGGTATGAAACGAACTTTGATTTTCGAGGTTCATAGTAGCCCAACCATCCAAGCTAGTTTCTCATTACATTTATTTCACTTTAGTTTGTCTCAATGTTAGTATCTGCTTTCAAGGTGCCAACAAATTTTTGCATATGATTAGAGTTAAAATGTCGCCACTGTACGAGATTTACCAGAAGGTAGAACTAGATCCATGTATGTTAGTTACATGACAATGCAAGTACAATCAGCAAAAAAAGCTTGTTAAAAATGTGATTTTGTACCGACAATTAGAAAATGCACATTGCACGCAGGACTGATGGCCGATGGGGTCAGAAGGTTCTCGAATGGCATCCGCGGACCGGGAGACGAGCTGTCGGTAGGCCTCCAACAAAATGGAGCGACGACCTGGCTAAGATCGCGGGATCGAGGTGGATGCGAAAAGCACAAGACCAGTCTGAGTGGAGAGCCTTGGGGGAGGCCTATGTCCAGCAGTGGTCGTCTTTCGGCTGACATGATGATGATGATGAATTAGAAAATGGTATTACTGTACAAGCATAAATAAGTAATTTATATGACAATATACTATGTTTAGTGCATCTCTATCTTACTATCTTTGCTAATGACGTAGACGTATATTAACAAAGGCAGAGCAGAAGAGACAGAATTTGTGCTAAACTTGCTTTTAAAAGTTTTGAAAGTTAAGTGCGTGCACAAGTGCACAAATGAAAAAGGACCAAAATAAAAAGCAAACTGCTCAATAAATACTCACAGTCAAAGCGTAGCAAAAGAAGGCGTGTTCCTTGAAGTCTTTTATCGCGCGCAATGTTCTATCTTGGCTCAAACACCCCGCACAAATCGCTCGCCGTAATACTTGAACATTTGGATTCAACATTTTGAATTCAAAGAAAACGTGAATTTTGGTCGTAGATTATGTGGACGACCATTAATATTTACAAGACGCCACTGACGCTCGGCGCTCTATTTTCTTCGAACATGTAATGGCCGACCAAGTTTCCTCTCTCAGTAAAACCGCACCCCTCAGTCCCTCCCACCATCGTACTGCCTGTCAAGTGTCAATTTAGAGATTGACGTTTAGTTATTGTTTTTTTTCATGAAAGAAAGAAGCATCGAAATAGTAAGTACTCTGGAATGAACACTCCAAAAACAGACGAGCAAAAACCGACCCAAACCCATTGACATAAGAACTAAGGGCCTCCGGTCCGGGTGAAATAGCAAGCACGGAGTCAGTGTGTCCCTCTCTAACTATTGCCAGGAAATAAATGATAAATAATTAGTAAATTTTAGTTTCGTGGGCGTTGTCTTTTAAAAATATTGAATAAAATGTATATATTTATAATAAGCAATAATTACACGATTTAATCTTTTTTTAATGAAATAAGCTTTAGATTTTTTTACACGAGCTAATTTTAAGTTGATGGTAGGTTTTATTAATTTCTCAATGGCCACACCAAACAGTAAGATGGTGCCTTCATTATTGAGACTAGGGTGACAATCTTTTCACGATGTACTCAAATGGCTAATATGTAATATTTATTACAATATAATATTTTATACCCATCATACGTATTGTCTAATACGAATGATACATACATGCTTAAAATAATAATCCTACTACATTATATTATATTATATTATTATTATATATTGTGAAAATTTCCAGAGGAATTTGGAAAAATCCCGAAAATTTCAATTAAAACTACCAGATCGATTCATTTTACGCGTACGAAGACGCTGGTAAAAGTTAATAAATAATGAATAAGTAAATAATAGTGTAATATATATACATATTGTCACTTAGTCTTCATTCATTTACTAACCTAAATGATAGAGCATCTAATATCGGACGTTTTTTGCAATATCGGTATTTTTTCAATACCCAAAATTCAAATACCGATATTTCGGTATTTTGGTATTTTTTTGATTTTCGTATTACTAAAGTAAAATGAATGAGTTTCGCACTTCCAAAACCTTTCCGGTTCCGACAATCTTAAGTACGAGTAGGTAGCTAAGATTATCTCAAAAATGTCTAAGATTATTATTAATGAAATAAGTATTAATACATTTGTGACTTGCAACCAAAAATAATATATATAACAATAATATATTTAGAGATCAATATCGATGTCAATACCGGTTTTGCCAATATCATAAGTTTTACCTATAGAAAAGTGAATACTTGTTACTAGCACCGACGTACAAACCTAAAATTTATTTGCTCTAATCTCTACCAGCCGTATCATAAGGACTTGGTATACAAGTAATAAAAATTCTGGTTATTGCTACTTAGTATATTTTTCTGACAAAGAAGTACTAGGAGGAAGGAATTTCTCATTAATTGCATAAAATTATGGTCATACTAATAGAGTGAGATAAAATAACCCTGTGGTAGCTATCTCTATCGGCAAAATAACGGACCGTGATTCCTGCACAGTGCACATTCCAGGTACTTACTATTTCGATGGAAAGAAGAAAGACCATAGCACATTCAGCCTTATTGTTTTTTAAACGGCTGCCACACATTAGTTCGATGTTTCAATGAGAAAATCTTTCAAAAACACATGATCTTTTCATACCCTAATTTTTTTTCTATTGTTTGAGTGATTGGTAAAAACTCTGTTTATTCTAAGTAAAATACTACAGATTTTACAGAAAAATAGTCCCGTAATCATTCACTTTTTTTTACATTATTTATTTTGACATTTAGCTGAAAATGTCAATCAAAAGTTCATTTTCTTTCTCTTCTCTGCTCTGCTGTTGTTTATTTTTTGATGATAATTCTCAAGTTGTCTTCTATTTTCCATTACAATGTGTGATGCTGGTGTAAAGTTGACCCGGGAATCCATTTGTGTGACATGTTTGAGTCAAGACAGGAAGCTGTTTCCTATAAATGATTCTAAATCACATGCCTTGTTTCTAGACGTAAGTTTTTTTGGTTTTATTTTTATTTAGTAAATATTGAGGCCTAATTATTGGTAACCAAAGTTGTCTGTAGATCAGAATATTTCTTATTCCGTCTGCCTTCTCGCTTTAGGACCGTTTGCGCATTTAACCGACTCCTCTATATATTGGTGGTAAAATTAAATCCAACTTTTTTTTATGTATATAGATGAAGTTCAAAAACTTCGATACCTTAACACCAGTAGTTAACCTCTTCAATTCACCGCCTCAAATCAACGACGTGAGTTGCTCTGTAAACCACAGAAAACCTGAGAGAAATCAACTTGATTTTTAGTTCCATTGCTGATGAATTAATTTAGTTATTTATTTATTCACAAAATTATAAGTTGAATATTGGTCATGTATATATCACTGTGGTGTTTGAGGCTTTCCATTGATAGTCATGACTAGATGACTGGGGCAATATTCCTGTCACGCGACTGACTATGAATCATAAAATTGGGATCATTTGTGTATGACAACTTTTTCTAGTCAGTTGTTTTGTATCATTAAGTATTGGTAACAAGGTCCTGGTATTTGAAATACACTCATAAGCCTTGGTTGGGTTGCAATAATATAGCTTATATAGACAAAAATTTATTCATTTCCTGTTTCATATGGATAAACAATTTTATTTCTGCCCATGTGTAACATTTGGGAAATAAAAGGTTTGGGATAAAATATTCTTGGTGAAAAATTTAACTGTTTAAAGCTATCATATGTAGCTGTGTCACCAAAGAATTATAATTTTCCAAAAGTTATTTATTAACTAAAGTAGAATTCAATGGAATTAAGCAATCGTGTAAACAAAGCAATGTTTCACGATTACTCCGTAGCTACTTACATTTGAACGCCAATCCTGATCATATTCGCATCTCAATGAACCCACCACTGTTTTTAACAATCATTGTATCATTAAATAATTGTGTAAATATGTTTATTTTAAAGAATTATTTGGAAGACGAAAATTCGTTATTTTGTCAAATTGACATGATAATTTTTTCCTCACCGAAGTCTGTCTTGTCTCTGGAAATTTTGTGCTGTACCTACAAAATTAATTATTTGATTGAACCAACCTTACCTACCGATAATTATGGCTGGCTATAGGTACGTTATAGGTACTGGCAATTAATAATAAAGAGGTTGCAATGTGTATACTTAATCTCTTTTGCGACTAAATTATCTTGTATGGGGACACCATATTATCCTTTATTTTTCCATTTTCTAGTATGAAGTACCAACTGGATTATTTTGAAAAAAAAAAAAAAAAATTGTAGGCCTTTTTGAAAAATAAAATATTATTTAATTAATATGTGAGTCTCTTATACATAAATTACTGTACTAAAAGATTACGTAGCTCGCATTATCCAATGAAGAAAAAAAAAAAATTTATGAAAAGTTAAAAAAAAATTCATATCTCAGAAAATAACAAAGATAGGAAGCTGAAACTTACAGGAAATAATATTTGTCATGAGGGCTCTTATTAAAAAAATTACAGTGAACATTTGGTGAAAGGGCCGCTTTTCCATGCAAACACGGCTACCCTCTTTGACCATGATTGATTTAATTTTCAGGAATTCCATCGGGAATTTTTTTTAAATCCCGGAACTTCAATTCAGCTGCTGGACCTAATAATTTACGTGTCCGAAGCCGCGGGTAAACACTAGTTGGACGATAAAATGGTATTATAGTACAAATTATGTAGATTTCTATTTTTCATACATTTTTTTTTCTATTTACTAATATCATATTTACTGTGGAGTTCATTTTTGGACCAAAAAATAGTTTTAACTACTTCACTGTGTCTACTCTCATTTCCCTGTCTTATGTAAATTTAAAAATGCCTCTTCTAAATTAATAAATATTTTGACTGACCCTTTCAATTACCTATAGAATACTCCATCATAAACTTGGGGAAAATATTCGCCAAAAAATGTAAGTGAATTATTAATTAGCCATTCTAAATATATATGGGATATAGTACTTTTAATCTATTATTTTCACAGAAATATAAAGGGTCGAAGTGTATCCGCAAGGACGCCTAACTTTAAGATAAGATAAGATAACCCGGGGCTGCTGTAGCCGGGGGGATATTGTATCTGAGCCGCCTAATGATGTCCATATGACGCCAAGCTCGCCATGTTCATATGTGTTGTGTGAAGACAGTCTTCTGGCGAACACAACGTAGAATGGCCGAGAAGAACATGGTGTCGTAAGGACGCCATCAGATGGCTCAGATACAATATCCTGCTCAATAGCGTGCCACACCCCGCCATTCTGACTCTTTGCCCCATTGGACAGAAGCTATTCATTAAAAAAATAAATAATAGTTAATAATAAATAAACTTGTATTTTTATTTAGCTACTATTTTATCATAACTATAAACATGCAAATAATAAATTCAAAATAATTATTTACTGCTGATTGAAGTATCTTAAAGAGCATTCACATCACTAGAGCAAACGTCAATCAGTCAGTCAGCCAGTCGTCAGTCAAGTGACAATGTCACTCACCACATTTGTTTACCAGATTGCTTGATTCCATTGAATTCTACTATAGGTTTAAGTACAGTCACCAGCACTAATATCTGATGCAACAAGCGTGCAAAAATATCTGACAGGTCCATCTGGCCATAGAAATAGAGTCGTATGAGATATTTATGCACGCTTGTTGTGTCAGATATTGGTGCTGGTGACTGTACACCAAGTGTGAGTATGTCAGCCTCATAGGTAGCTTCCTAATGTTAACTTGTTATTTGCCAGCTATCTAACAGCGACAAGCTATGCTGGGAGTGCAACTTCTTCGTGCTGAAGATGGCAGCGTTCAGGAGTCAAGCTGCAAAGGCACAGGCACTTCTGGCCAGCGCACTGCAGCAAAAAAATGTTAGTAAAATGGTTGCACCTCTAAAATAAAACTGGTGTAAAGATGAAATCAAAAATTACTTTTTGTATTATCTTCTCTGTGCTTTTTGTTTTATTTTTCACAGTTCTCTATCGCTAAGGCATTCTTGGAAAAGTTTAAATCAAGTCATTTTTGTTTTAGAGGTGCAATATAGCTGATCTATGTTTCTTGGCTAATCTATTTTTTCTTATTTTCATTGAGGCTTTGAACACTCCAGGTGATCAAGTCAGCCTCATGGGTTCTCACTCATTGCCCTACACAAGAGACAGGTTGAAGATTAGATAAGATTAGATTAGATTATTTATTTATTTAATATAAAACTACATCATAATTTGTACATGTCAAAGTTATGAGAATTTATACTGAAATTGTCAAGAATATGCAAAAGATTAAAATACAAAAATGAAGAAGAAGAAGTGGTAAATGCTGATGGTATTGCCAGATAGAGCCAACAATCGAAATGCCCATTATGAAATGAACCCAAACTCATCTTCTCTTCTTAAAATGGTTGATTCTTATCAGGCCACCTATTTACTTGTTTGTCACCATATTTCATAAAATAAACATGTTAAAGCAGCAAGCAGTGTTGTCACATACACTTTTGGAAAAACGGTAGAACAGGATACAAAAATTAATAGAAATTGGTAGAGTTTGAAATGGAAAATAGGTAAATCTACCAACTCAAGGTTAAAATGTTTTAAAATTATTTATTTGTGATGTTTAGTTTATCCATATTCTCATTAAATAATCTGAAATGTTCAGAGTTAGGATTTCCACATGATAAACATGTTCCGTTTTAAGTGCTGAATTTACAAGATAGGCTAAATTCGATAGTAAGTAAGTAACATTTCATTACAAGCGTGAAAAATTGTTTACAATCGTAATATTTTGAAAAATAGATAGATTTGAGGTCAAGGGTGGCAGAGAGGTAGGATGGAGGCGAAATAGAAAGTTAGTAGACGTGACAACACTGGGAGCAAGTAAAGCGAAGAATATTGTTGCATTAAAAGTTGGTGTGTAGGTACTTTGCAAATTTCTTTTGTATATCTTACAATTTAGTTTAAATATGGGTGTGCATGAATGCTAAGTGCAATTGTAATTGTATTGTAGACACTGAAATTGTTTTCATTGTTTATGTTACTTTCCATTGTGTTGTTTACAATAATGTAATTGTACTGAATCAATAAAAAAAACATTTTTTTTTTTCAGGCAATCAACATCAAGACTCTTTCACGCCTGACCACTACCCCCGTAGAGGTTTTAGGAGCCAGCATCTACGCATCAGATCCTTTGCACGTCTATGTGAAGGCTGAACCCTTCAAACCCGTAAAGGCAGAACCACTCAATAAATTGTATGAATGTCCTCTTGAAGACAACAATAGTAATTCAATGTTTGATGAATCTGATGATGAGTCAGTCAGTTTGGCGTCATTGCCAGTAAAGCCGAGAGAAGCAACCGGGTTGGGGGATATAGCTAATGCTAGTTTGAAGTCGCTGTTGAGTAGAAAAAGTAAGTGACTTTTGACCAATTGATTGTTATTAATTTCAATCAGATCAGAAGAGAATTTTTTGTTTGAATCTGTTTTGTTCTTTGTATTAAGTTTTTTTTTTATTTGACTGGATGGCAAGCAGGTTTTCTCAAAAACTTTTTTGATTAAGTGAAGATTTCCGGAAATAATCGCTCCCAAAGTAGCAAAAATTGTGTCCTCTATCTTATAAACTGTTTGTCAAAAATTTTGGGTTCCGGAGCCAAAATGGCAAAAACGGAACCCTTATAGTTTCGCCATGTCTGTATGTCTGTCTGTCTGTCCGTCTGTCTGTCTGTCTGTCTGTCTGTCTGTCTGTCTGTCTGTCTGTCTGTCTGTCCGTCCGCGGCTTTGCTCAGAGACTATCAATGCTAGAAAGCTGTAATTTTGCACGGATATATAGGTAAATTATGCCGACCAAATAGTACAATTAAAAATTCAAAAACAATTTTTTTTAGGGTACCTCCCATAGAAGTAAAGTGGCGGTGATTTTTTTTTTCTCATCCAACCCTATGGTGTGGGGTATCGTTGGATAGGTATTGTAAAATCATTAGGGGTTTGCTAAAATGATTTTTCGATTCAGTCATTTGTTTGCGAAATATTCAACTTTAAAGTTCAAATTTTCATAAAAATCGAGCGTCCCCCCCCCCTCTAAAATTGAAACAGGTGGGTCGAAAAATTTGAAAAAATTCAGAATGGTAGTCAGTATATCAAACTTTCAAGGAAAACTATAACGGCTAAGTTTGCTTGAGAACTATTAGTAGTTTATGAGTAAATAGCAGTGTAGGGTATAAAATATACCTAAACTTGGAAGATTCCGTATAAAATACGAAATCCTTAGAAAAATATTACTTAATTTTTTCGTAATGGCTACGGAACCCTATTTTGGGCGTGTCCGACACGCTCTTGGCCGGTTTTTTTGATGTGAATTTCAATTTAAAGTATGACTTTAATGAACAATAAAACGTTACATTTTAGGTGCATCACTCAAAACCCTGCCTACAAAGAAGTTTAAAAAGGATACTGTTCAAATAGAAGAAGTCAAAGACAAAGAAGTCGCAGGAGTGAAAGAGATAGAACAAACGGCACCAACTGACCCAGACAATATTTATAAAGTGACGGTGCTGAGTGAAGATGAATTGCTAAAATGGAGGGAGAGAAAAAGGAATATGGATTATTATAAGAGCAGTATAGGCGGGATGAGGTTAGATATTGTATAAATATGTATATCGATAATCCTAAAGCGTGCCACAGTATATATATAAGCTAAAGCAGTATGGAATTGCGAAACTGAAGTGGCAGTGGGCGGGGCACATTGCTCGCAGGACTGATGGCCGATGGGGTCAAAAGGTTCTCGAATGGCGTCCGCGGACCGGGAGACGAGCTGTCGGTAGGCCTCCAACAAGATGGAGCGACGACCTGGTTAAGATCGCAGGATCGCGGTGGATGCGAAAAGCACAAGACCAGTCTGAGTGGAGAGCCTTGGGGGAGGCCTATGTCCAGCAGTGGACTTCTTTCGGACTGGCATGATGATGATGATGGAAGCTACGAACAAATGATCGAAACGAACACACTCACACAGACGCGCGCCCTACACGCCCTCACGCACGGTCGGGTGGTACTTCAGTACCGCGAGACCCCCTTAGAGGCCGTGTAGGGTGCGCGTCTGTGTGAGTGTGTTCGTTTCGATCATCTGTTCGTAGCTTCCGTACTGCTTTAGCTTATATATCGTCACTACTTTGAAAAAATCTCGAATCTAAAATAATAATTCAACAAAATTGAACCTTGACTTAATGATTATAAAGTTCACTTAGAAAATTATCTATTTTGAGATACGGGTATTTTTAAAAGTAGTGAAGTTTTAGAGTTCGTGGAAGAGGAAAGGCGGCTGTTGAGGACGATTGAAAATAGGAGAGGGAATATGCTGGGGCATCTGATACGACATGACAGTTACATAAAAACTATTTTGGAAGGGAGAATAGAAGGCAGGCGAGGCAGGGGAAGGCCGAGACGGTCATTTATAGATCAAGCCAAGAAAAAAGTCAATGTCGTGTCGTATCAGGAGCTGAAAACGCTGGCGGAGAACCGAAAAGAGTGGCGATTACTCCACCGACAAGAGCTAAGCTCTTAAATTTATGATGATGATGAGTGAAGTTATACTGTCTGAACGCATATGGGTCATGATTCAATTTGTTCGACGGGTTTTTTTAAGTAGTGACGAGATACATTGTTTCAGTTGCAAGCAGTGTATTGAGCCGTTCACGTCCAGAAAACTGTACACGGCGCATGCCCGGAGACACAAGGAGGTACGCGAATTTGTACAGAGCCCTGGCTGCACGATTCCAGCTGTTACTTGGCCAGTTACTTTTTTTTTTCATCTCCTGTTCGGAAAGTTTAATTTTCATGGGTAGATAGCCGGGTGGAAAATTGCATTTTCTCCTCTAGAGTGAAAAGTATTTTTTTTTTAATTTTTCGAGTTTGACTTTTATTACTTATTTACATATTCGAGAAATGGGAAAGAAAGAGATGGAATATGTAAATAAGTAATAAAGGTCAAACTTCTTTGTTCGGCGTTCAACCTCCAGTTTTGTATATAAGCTCCTTGGTCGTGACCAACTCGATTTTTTTTTATAGTCGGCCGTGGCAAGTGGCCAGTCGAAAAAGTACCGTTGGAGGTTGGATACAAGTAATTTTTTTTTATTATTTTCATTTTAATATAGCATTTTAAATTTACTTTCCTCACAGTCGAAATGAAAAGTAAAGTGTCTAACTCGGGTGAAATTACCCATTTCCCCTCGAACTATTGGCGCTCTCACTTCGTTCGAGCGCCAGAAATATCTCCGGTGAAATGGGTCACTTTCTACCTTTGGTTATCAATCTACTATTACAGGACTATGGCCCATTCGCGTGCCGCATCTGCGGACTGCGCTCGGACACAGAGAAGGCGCGCGCCGCGCACACAGCGCAGCATTACAGGTCACTTGTACACACAGACACACAACCAGTGGTCCATTTCACGAAGCTACAAGTTACAATTTACAAGCGGTAGTCTTTTAATGCATACTGTTGAACAAAGAGTACCGCTTATGAATTGTAACTTCTAGCTTCGTGAAATAGGGCACAGATCAAATAACTATACTAATCGCAAAGTGTTGCACGTGGGGTCACAAAACGTGTTTTATTTTTTATTTTTCAACCCTCAACGCAAAAAGAGGGGTGTGTGTTATAAGTTTTACAGCTATGTGTATCTGTCTGTGGCACCGTAGCTCTTAAACGGGTGGACCGATTTAAATGATTTTTTCTATATTTGAAAGCAGGTTTCTTATTATTAAGCCACAATTTACAAAAATAACAACTTAGAATTATTTTTTTCCAAATTGCTAAGCAATTTTTTGGCAAAGCCAGCACTTTTTTCTTACTAATCAGTTACTAAAATAGGTTATAAAGCTTATATTGTCTTAATTTATCTATCTTATATCGACCCGCGTTAAATGTCCCAATGCCTCTCGCCGTCCCAACCTCAAATGATAGCCAATCTTAATGTGACGATGGTTTTATTGTAAAAAAATAAGGATGATGACTGGGTTAAAAATATATCATTTATTTATTATTTATTATATAGTGACGTCACTCAAAACTTCTAAGCACTGTATCTTCGTCATTTTTTGTTTGTCAAACAAAAGAAGAAATATGTGCACAATATTTTTGAATTATCCACCTGACGGAATAAACAGTTTTTTTTAGTCATCTAGCCTATTGTCTTGACAGACTCCTGACTTGCAACATGTGCGGGTACGAGTGGGACAGCGCTAACGCGATGCGGCGGCACTGCCACGTCGCGCACGGGCTGCCCGTCGCCGTGTGGGACTGCGACCAGTGCGAGCGGCAGTTCCCGTGAGTAGTGCGCGAGCGGGACAGTGCTAGCGACGCGGCGGCACTGCCACGTCGCGCACGGGCTGCCCGTCCGCGTGTGGGACTGCGACCAGTGCGAGCGGCAGTTCCCGTGAGTAGTGCGCGAGCGGGACAGCGCTAGCGACGCGGCGGCACTGCCACGTCGCGCACGGGCTGCCCGTCCGCGTGTGGGACTGCGACCAGTGCGAGCGGCAGTTCCCGTGAGTAGTGCGCGAGCGGGACAGCGCTAGCGACGCGGCGGCACTGCCACGTCGCGCACGGGCTGCCCGTCCGCGTGTGGGACTGCGACCAGTGCGAGCGGCAGTTCCCGTGAGTAGTGCGCGAGCGGGACAGCGCTAGCGACGCGGCGGCACTGCCACGTCGCGCACGGGCTGCCCGTCCGCGTGTGGGACTGCGACCAGTGCGAGCGGCAGTTCCCGTGAGTAGTGCGCGAGCGGGACAGCGCTAGCGACGCGGCGGCACTGCCACGTCGCGCACGGGCTGCCCGTCCGCGTGTGGGACTGCGACCAGTGCGAGCGGCAGTTCCCGTGAGTAGTGCGCGAGCGGGACAGCGCTAGCGACGCGGCGGCACTGCCACGTCGCGCACGGGCTGCCCGTCCGCGTGTGGGACTGCGACCAGTGCGAGCGGCAGTTCCCGTGAGTAGTGCGCGAGCGGGACAGCGCTAGCGACGCGGCGGCACTGCCACGTCGCGCACGGGCTGCCCGTCCGCGTGTGGGACTGCGACCAGTGCGAGCGGCAGTTCCCGTGAGTAGTGCGCGAGCGGGACAGCGCTAGCGACGCGGCGGCACTGCCACGTCGCGCACGGGCTGCCCGTCCGCGTGTGGGACTGCGACCAGTGCGAGCGGCAGTTCCCGTGAGTAGTGCGCGAGCGGGACAGCGCTAGCGACGCGGCGGCACTGCCATTAAATTTAAAAAAGTTTTAAAAAGCTTGATGAACATAATCAACACCAAGTGCGTTACTCGTACCTACACCCCCTGAAGACTAAGTCTACTTAACTAATGTTTTACCCCCATGACCAGCCAAAGTCTTGGCACGCACGAATTTATATTAAGTGCAGTGTGGCCCTTGAGTCAAAAAGTTTGAAGACCCCTGGGATAGACCATCAATGCCAAGTAGAATGCGCCGCAAGAAACCAAACCGTTTAAATTAAAAACAATCAACCAATCTTAATTTGATTGCTTAATAACGATATATCTTGTCCGGGTGAGCGGATAGTTCCAATAGAATGCCGAAAGTTTCTCGATGAGGACTACGGCATAGATGTCGCTAGCGTCAATGCATAAGTGGCGAAATAAGAAACAAACAAGCTGAGATATGTGGTACATAAGGGAACTTCTTGTCTGTACCGTTGTCCAGCGGTGGTGTAGCGGTATAGCACGCGGCACGGAATGCCGAGGACCTGGGTTCGATTCCCAGTACTGGTCTTATTTTTCTGGTTTTTCTGTGCATCTATATTTCAGTTTGTTTTTTCAATAACCCATCTGTAAACAGTTATCGTTTGTGTCTGTATCAGGACGAAGCGTCAGCAGTCTGCGCATATGATCTGCCACCGCGTGGTGTCGTGCCGCCAGTGCGGCAAACAGGTGCGCCAGAACAACCTCAAGAAACACAACATGTGAGTCGATACGCCGTTTATTGAATCAGGCGTTAGTTTGCGGAAGTCCGTATGAACTGAAATAATTACTTTGCTCGCCCGCGGCCTTATGATAGATAGATTTATGTTGTATTCGTGATTGGAATACATTTTGGCCATCTCTGGCCTAATGGCTTGTTTCAGGCTATTTATATGGTCGTGACCAGCTCGTTTTTTTTTTATTGTAGGCAAGTGGCCAGTGGCCAGTCGAAAAGGTACCGTTGTATAGGCAAACCGCGTAACTGAGTCCTCGCCTGCGCGGTAAAGGGGCGCGGGTGTAGGACGACAAAGGGGACTGAAGGAGGTGCGGGCGGCAGGCGCTTCTTGGCACAGCTCATTCCGCTCGCCGCCCGCACCTCCTTTAGTCCCCTTTGTCGTCGTACCCCCGCGCCCCTGTACCGCGCAGGCGAGGACTCAGTTACGCGGTTTGCCTATAGGTTGGATATAAGTAAATTCAATTTATTATTATTCTCTTTTTTTAAGTATTTCAGTTTCCTCACAGTCGAAATGAAAAGTAGTGTCTAACTCGGGTGAAGTTACCCATTTACCCTCGAACTATTAGCGCTCTCACTTCGTTCGAGCGCCAGAAATATCTCGGGTGTAATGGGTCACTTTCCACCCTTGTTTATCAATCTACTATTGATCACCCGCGGCCTTATGATAGCTATTTACGTTTATGTTGTATTCGTGATTGGCGTACATTTTGGCCATCTCTGACGTGATGGTTTGTTTCAGGCTACACTCGGGCATACCGCTGCGGTGCTGCGCTGTGTGCGGCGGGCAGTACCGCGGCGACGAGGGCCTCGCTGCTCACATGAAGACACACGACACTAAGGTACATGCCTTTATCAAGTGCCAAGACACGTGACACTATAGTGCTGACAATAAGATACAGACACTTGACACTAAGGTACGGGTTCCTTTTTTTTCCGTGGCACTACTGCTTGGCACTACCAGTAGTGTCATGGGAGATTTTTCTTTCCCATGGCTCTACTTCTCTGTTTGGCTTACTGGACGCATACTACTTAATTTCCCCAGGCACTACTGCGTAGCACTACCGTACTACGTAGGTACGTAGCCCCATGGGACAAGTGGAACTAATATTTTTATCATATTGTTGTCCCAAAAGTTCACTATCGTCGACCTCCATTTAAAGAAATATTAAGTAGTTTATTTTAACCAATATTGTAGTAATTTTAAATATGTAGGTATGGATTTGTATAACACATTTATTTGGATTGGATATAATGTATGACATTGACATTGTCTACTAATAAACATCATCTCGAGTGCCAGTAGATAAGAATTAGAACAAGCTGTTAAAATTAGAACAAGTGGTTGCATTGCAGTTACAGTAAAGATAATAAATACCCCGCGTGCTAAGGGAAATGAATTTTCCCCTGACACTACTAAGGCCACCGTAGTGCCACAGGAAATTTATTTTTACCCGTGGCACTATCGGTAGTGTCATGGGAAAGTAAAATCTCCCATGACACTACTGGTAGTGCCAAGCAGTAGTGCCACGGAAAAAAAAGGGACGGGTTGGGTCCCGTTGGCTTTACTTGAATTCAGCCTTGGCGAGCAAAACGGCTCAGTAGTACAGTGACCAAGTATGCAAAATTACTTGGTTATGTACCATGATTACAAAATTGTCCAAGTTTTAGGAAGACTTACCTAGCAAAACGTCTAGGTCGTGAAATGCACAAGTAGGCAGAATGACTCAATTGTGTAATGTCTTGATTGTATTAAATAGTTTTATAAGTCCAGAACCATTTACCCACTAAAATATTATGACATTAAGACCATCTTGCAGGTAAAAATAAATCTAGAATTATTTATAAAGCCTGGCTTAAGCTTGACAGTACCATACATTTTGATACTACTAAACTAAGCTTAACGCTAACTAGAGATTTATGTGTTTCCAGTCCAGCAAGTGGCCATAAGTCGTTTTACTGCCAAGTCATTCCGTCTACTATGCCTTATAGCAAGAGGGCGTTTTACAGACCAAGGCATTTTGCTACCCGGACAAAATACAACTAAGGTCCTTTCCAAATTATTGGTCCTCTTTTGTTTTTAAGGTTCCGTACCTCCAGTGGCGAGTACCTTTTGACTTGGTGAAATAAATTTTGATTCTATTTCTAATGTACCCAGAGTTTTACTTCGGCCATCCAAATCCAAATCCAAATCATTTATTCAGTAAATAGGCCGCAATGGGCACTTTTACACGTCATTTTTTTTAAACTACCAGCGCTTTCGGAAAGACCATCATTGCCAAGAAGAATGCGCCGCAAGAAACTTGGCAGAAAGTCATTTTTTTTAAAATAAAATAATTACAAATAAAATACTTAAAAACTACAGTAAACAATTAAACAAAAAATTACAAAAAAATAGTTAAATAATAATACAGGGATGTATGGGGTCCCTTAGTTACAAAATTAAACACTAACTATATCTACATCCGCTGGAAAGCCGGGAGAGAAGCATATATTCTTTAGATCGTGGTCCTTTGAATTTTGTTCTTCTGTCAGCGGCCAGTTGTACAGAGTTCTGCCATATTATAAGGTGTACACGAATGTTTTGTGTCAGGTGGACGCGGCGGCGTTCTGCGCGGAGTGCCACATCCAGTTCCGCACGATGCAGCTGTACCGCAACCACCGCCTTTACACGCTCAAGCACGCGCGCCCCGAGGACATGCCGTGAGTGATCCAGCCCAGTGCCAGTGCTGGTCTTATTTTTCTGGTTTTTCTGTGCATCTATATTTCAGTTTGTATTATCAATTTAGGTTTTACGGGATGACCGTAAAAGTAAAAATTTGGAATTGAAATAAAAAATACAAAAAGATTCCAAAAAACCAATCTTAATTTGATTAGTTAGTAGCGACATCTCTTGTCCGCAGTTAGTTCCAATGGAGTGCCGAAAGCTTCTCGATGAGAGCTAGACGGTATAGATGTCGCTAGCGCCACTGCTTAAGTGGCTATATAAGAAACAAACAAGCTGAGATATGTGATGCATAGAGGAAATTCGTGTCTGAAGCCGTGGTGGCCTAGTGGTTTGACCTATCGCCTCTCAAACAGAGGGCCGTGGGTTCAAACACCGGCTCGCACCTCTGAGTTTTTCCAAATTCATGTGCGGAATTACATTTGAAATTTACCACAAGCTTTGTGGTGAAGGAAACCTGCACAAACCTGCGTAGCATTTCAATGGTGCGTGTGATGTTCCCAATCCGCACTGGGCCCGTGTGGGAACTATAGCCCAAGCCCTCTCGTTCTGAGAGGAGGCCTGTGCCCAGCAGGTGATGTATATATGCTGAAATGATGATGAGTACCGCGGGAGTTGATTACAATGATTACACGCATGGCTAAATAAAATACTCACTGATTGCGTAAAAGGAGAATGATAGAAATGAATGAATGAATGTCAAAATCCCGCTGTCATTAGTTACAGTCAAGGGCAAAAATATGTCTACACTCTAGTGCCTTGTCACTTTAACCACTGTGACAGTCCATATATGGCAGTTCAAATATGATGAAAATAGACTAGGTACTAAAGTGTATTATATCAAGGTAATAAAGGGTATTTCTGCCCTTGACTGTACATGATATGTACTTGTGTGCGTCTGTGGGGAGGCTCCAATAGAGATCTCTCTACAGGCAGGTGTTATGCCTGGGGACCGAAGTCCGAAGGACGAGCGGCGGTAGTTGTATATACGCGTCCGAGTTGTGAAACTTCGATAGCGCGAAGTAGAACATTGGCTGGAGTTTCTATATGTGCTCACTAGATGGCGCTAGGAGTAGCTACACGTCACCTCAACTCTAGTGGCACCTATACTAGCTTTTGACTATGCAGTCCCTCGTCAACAAATAACAGTGTTTTTCAAAATTGAAGAGGAGAGAGGAAATTCCTATGGGAAATTAACCGTAGAATTCATAAACTGCATAAAAAGTAACTGCATCAAATTTCATGTGTCTAATCCTGGCCGTTTAAATTTTGAGATTTTATCCCAATATCGGGATAAAAAGTAGCATGTCTTATTCCAGATGTCCAGCTATTTTCATATCAAAGCTTAGGCGTGAAGGAGTAACATACAAACAGACAGATATTTGTATACTATATTGTATAGAATAGTGGGTGACAGTCTTTACCGGCCCGGATAACACCGACATGGAAATACCGGCCCTGTTTTTCGTGTACACGCCCATAGAAGCTCCTGTCAGTTTCTATCCAAAACTGGGTTTTGGACTAGGATTTTTTTCCTTGTACAAAACCAACGTCATGGCCGGTAATGTACGAGGAAAAATAATTCATATCTAGCACAATACCCGGTTTTGGAGTAGGATTCATAAATGCCTTGTACAGAACTATACTTTTTTACTGAAGCTTATTTTCACAATCGCGTTTGTTCCAAGGCATTAATGAATCCTACTCCAAAACCGGGTATTGTACAGTCGGAGTAAAAAAAGGTTCGTCACCTTAAGATCTATTTTCCTTTGCTCATTATGAGCGCTCATCTGCTTTACCGATTGAGTAGGACATACTGCGTCAACCTGTCAATCTGCTAAACATAATCAGGTGACCATAGCAACCCTACAACGAAACCTTGGCACTGACAAACATTGACATTAAATAGAATATTATTTGATTGAAACTTTTACGTAGTTGTTTATTAAAAAGGTTTTGTATTGATATGAAACTAGACATATGTCAGAGGTGTATACTATTTTGATCCTTGTTGTCATGCCAAGTCAGTATAATTTGATATGCACTTGTCTACTTAGTACTTTGGTTTCAAAACGTACTAAGAGTCTATGACTTCGTAAAAGAATCAATTTAACAACTGACGAAGGTTTTTCTACCCCCACTGTACTATGAATTATTTTTCCTTGTACATTACCGGCCATGACGTTGGTTTTGTACAAGGAAAAAAAAACCTACTCCAAAACCCAGTTTTGGAGTAGGTTTTGTTTTCCTTGTTCCCAAAACCCAGTTTTGGAGTAGGAATTATTTGTCCTCTCCCAGTGCTGGTAATGGAAGTTGGTTATGTACGGGGAACAAGGGAACTTACATACATTTCGGTGTTATCCGGGCGGCCGGTAAAGACTATCAGCCGACAGAGTTACTAAGTTCACCAGCCGTAATGGGGGCTATCGCGAATGAATTTTCCGCTAGAGGCGCTAGTGTAGCGTGAGGTCAACGAAATGTCAAATGTCATAGTTTTTGGGTGAGCTACGCGGGTTTATTTCTAATTAGAATAATTTTGTGAGTATTTTGCATTATCGGACATTAATTATGGCAATTATGCGATAAGGGGCAATGAACGTCTGTAATTTGAGACAGTTTTGTCTTTCGAAAACTTTTGTCTTCCCTTTTTTCCGAACAAAACGGGATTATGCAATACTGTGGTTGCTCGATAAGTTTATGATACTGTTTTACGATGTATTAAATATGATTTTAATCTAAACTTTGTTTTCACGGCCGTTATAACATACTTTTAGAAACCTCGCGCAACAGTGGCGCCATCTAGTGAGAGAAAAAACGATAGCCCTCATTGTTTCCAGATTCAAATGCAACTTGTGCAGTAAATCGTTCCTGCAGCGAGCGTCGCTCAAACTGCATATGGACGGGGTGCACTCGCGGGAGCCGCGCCACGCCTGCGGGGTCTGCGGGGAGGTGAGGGGGGGGGGAGGAAAAGCAGCCTTTTACACGCAGTAGTGTCTAGATTTGAATGACCGATTATCTTTCGCTCTCTTTTAGAAACGGTAGTCTTTGTTCAGTCACTTTGTGTGACGCTACTTACGCTTGACATCACATTTTGGGAGAACCAACAAGTATAAATTGCTAAATAAACTTCATGAATCAAAATACATCCATACTAATATTATAAATGCGAAAGTGTGTTTTTATGTTTGTCTTTGTCCGTCTTTTACGCCGTAACGGAGCGACGGATCGACGTGATTTTTGGCATAGAGATAGTTTATGGGCCCGAGAGTGACATAGACTACTTCCTACTACTATCCCGGAAAAATGCACAGTTCCCGAGGGAACAGCGCGCGATTACCGAATACCACGCGGGCGGAGCCGCGGGCAAAAACTAGTAATTAAATAAAAATAAGTCATTCCCTATTGGTAACAGCTCTGTCCAGCTGAGTGACACCCTTTCCCGGCCCGAATAATACGGACCATGTTTTTCGTGTACGCGCCCATAGAAGCTCCTGTCAGTTTCTATGGGCGTGTACACAAAAAACAGGGCCGGTATTTCCATGTCGGTGTTATCCGGGCCGGGAAAGTGTCACCCTGTCCGCTGATGATGATGATGACGTTGTTTGTGCAGATGTTCAAGACGCGCATCGCCAGGCGCAACCACGAGCGCGTGAAGCACGAGGGCATCCCGCCCACCAGGAATAAGGTCTGCGACCATTGCGGCAAGGCGTTCACGGTGAGACACACACACACACACGGGCCAATCAACTATTTTACCGACACTTTGGGCGTTTCCCGCGTTACCAAGAAATCGTACTTCCAACAAGATATTTAGAAAGAAAGAAAGAAAAATGATTTATTGACGGTCCCAACAGTACCACCACCAAAACCAAAAACAATAATATATATTACTATACAAGCATAATTTACAATAAATTGTATGGCGGCGACACCAATTGTCACCGAAAAAGGGTCTCCACTCAGCATGTGTTGCTACACAGAGGGTGCAGCAACCTGATTTTCTGCAGAGCCCAAATTTGAGCTTAACGACAGCTCCACTTGTTACATTATAAATTCATTATTATTTCACTGTTTAATAGGTTGAACTTACGTAGGATGGCATGTATTCATGTACACCGTTTATTAAATTACAGAAAAAAAATGTTTACTTACAAAAATCTACACTTGTTTGAAAAATGTCGCGGACAGATTAGTGTCGGTAAAAAAGTTGATTGGCCCAGGTATAACCTTCAAATGGTTTGTCCACAGAACAAATCAACCCTCCTGGATCACATAAACACGCACACAGGCGCGCGCCCGTTCGCGTGTAAGCTGTGCGACGCCACGTTTGGCTACAAGAGCGCCCTCTACCTGCACGGCCGGTACAAACACAAGATTAAGAAGAAAAACAAAAAAACCGAAGAAAGCACTTGTACAGAGCAAGAGAATGACACCTAGGGAACGTTCCACTTAGGCACTGGTCCCACCGCGAGCTAGTAAGCTATGAGCTATCGGCTATTTTCTAGCCCAAGAAACGAACAAAAGATAATCACTTCCGTGTATAAAAGAGAGAATTATATTTTTATAGTTCATAGCTGGCTGTTCATACTGCCGGCGAGGATACTCTCCCACCGCCCGGCGAGTAAGCGATAATTCCATAGCATTGTTTACTAGCCGCCCGCCGATTGTCAACTGTTTCTAGTACAGAATTTTACTAGTTGACCGCCGAGCTTGCCGATAGCTGGCGGTGGGACCACTGTTTACTAGTTGATCGCAGCGATAAGCTATCGACTATAAAACTAGCTCAACGGTACTCGCCGAAGCGAATAGCCCCCCCGGCTGAGCTAGTGCAGCAAGTAATCGAGCCGAGCGTCTAAACTAGCAAAACTATACTCGCTTCTCGCCTCTCGCCCACTCGTTTGTAGTTTATAGTTTTACTCGCTAATAATTTGTAGCCGCCGGTGGGACTAGTGCCTTATGATAATTGTGAATACCCGTGAATTTATGGTTGCTTTTCTAATAAAATTAATGAATGACTCGGAAAGTTCATCAAGTTCTCTTAGGTCAAATGGTTTTTTGGTCAGCTAAGGCTGGAAACAGTGCTCAACCGACGGTCACACATGACACAGCAAAGGTACGCTGACGGTACGCGCGTACGTTCGATCGAGCCGTCGGTCGACCAACGAGCTATGAGATTGTATGGATGCGTTGTGCTTCGCTGACGGAGCGACCGACCTGTGAACTGTACACACGTGTTGCAGTTCGCCATCAGCGTAGCGCTGAATGAATTTTCGCAACCGACGGTCAGCGCTGACGGTAGGACGTACCGTCGGTCGAGCACTGTTTCCAGCCTAAAGCTGATCCCTCGATTGGTGTGTGTAGAAACCCAAAAAACTTGCTGTAAATAAAACAGGTTTTAATTTATTCCGACTTGTATTTACAATTACATAATACAGTAAATTAGCCCCAATGAACAAATTTTTTTATTCAAGAAAATATATTTTATTGCATTTTTACCATCCAGTGAAATAAAAAAAATTGTCCAGAATAAATAATTGGATACTTACCTTTTATCCTGAAAATCAATTTTCGTAAAGAATTACAGTTTTAATACAAGCTTTGCAAGCAAGGCTCGGAACCGGTTTACAAAATAGCGGTAAATACCGGTTTATTTCGGTTTAACTCCGAAGTTTCATAAGAACGCGAACGTTTTTAAGATCTTGATTACAACCTAAATAAACCGGTTTATTCGACGAATGACAGGTGGCCGGCCGGCGGCGGACGGCGACGTTCATCCTGCGCCGGAATAAACCGGTTTTTATTGTTCTAAACCGGTTAATCTGACAAGAACTTTACGGAAATGTTCCCTTAAAAACCGGTTTAAAAATAACGGTTTCGCGAACGAAACTAAAATAAAAAGGTTTTGCGCCAAGTAATGATAACGGTTTGGAAATTTAACCGGTATCCGAGTCTTGTTTGCAAGATTTGACCCATACAAGGAAGAAAATTAATAATCCTCGTTCATTATATCTCAGAATTAGGCCCTTTATGTACCTACTACGAAGTGAGAAATTCGAACTTCGTATCTTGCCAACCCGCTGACACTTTAATAGGAGA
Organism: Choristoneura rosaceana; assembly: GCA_037349165.1. Taxonomy (NCBI): domain Eukaryota; kingdom Metazoa; phylum Arthropoda; class Insecta; order Lepidoptera; family Tortricidae; genus Choristoneura; species Choristoneura rosaceana. The sequence goes on from JAZBNJ010000050.1 coordinate 3,723,205, forward strand.
GTGAAAGGGATAGTACGATACGAAAATCGATTTTCGTAGTAACCCCTCAAGTGGCATGCATTCAATGTTTCGACGAATCACACAAGTTTATGAAAAAGTATTAGATGAAACTTTAATGTAATTTTTAATAAGAGCACTTGGTCCAGGCCACAACAGAACTCTCGCATAACATTTATGGACCTCTTATACTCCATTTATTTTACAATTTGAAACTTGCACACTTTTAAATGAAACAACGAAACTATTTAAAACTTCTATAATAAAAACATAATAAATACCGCTAATAAACGTAAATGTAGGTATTTTTAGTCCACTTGTGTTCGAAAGACCGAGAAACAAATACAAATACAAATATTTTTTATTGATCACCAAAAACAGAACATAGACATCATAAAAATAAAACATTCAACGAAACGTGAAAGAAACATGTGTTACAATTTGACCATTCAATCAAAACTTAGATTAAACGGAGTATAATCCGAAATAAAAATCTTTAATATTTTGTTGCTATTATACATCCAGCTTGTAAAAGATCGTAAATAAGGTCGTTCGTGATATGATATAATCACATGCTATTGCGATGTTCTTCCTTTCTTGGCTTTCCTACCCGCGGCGCGTGTGTCCGTAAGTGAGTTTTCATGGGTGACTTTTGATTAAACCGCTTCCCACATATTTCACAACCAAATGGTTTCTCACCCGTGTGTATTCGTGAGTGGGCTTTCAATACGGACCCTTCCTTAAACCGTTTGCCACATACATCGCAACCATATGGTCTCTCACCGGTATGTACTCTCATGTGGACAACCAATTTCTCTTTTAATTTGAACCGCGTTTGACAGACATCGCAACAGAACGGTCTCACGTCAGGGTGCGTGTGCACTAATTGTTTGTGACGTGCCAAGGTTCCTTTCGACGCAAACATTTTCTGACAAATTTCACAACTGACTGATTGCTCTCGTGTATGCACATTTAAGTGTTTTACCAAGCAAAGCTTTGCTTTGAATCGCTTTTTACAAATATCACAAAAGAATGGTCGTTCATTTGAATGTGACTTAAAGTGTAGACACAATCTCCTTTTTGTAACAAATGTTTTATTACATTTATCGCAATTAAATGGTTTCTCTCCTGTGTGCACTGCTAAGTGGATTCGCAACACTGCGGCTTGTTTATACCGTTTTCCACATTCGTCACAACTAAATGGTCTCTCATCTGTGTGTGTACGTAAGTGAGTTGTTAACTTTGAGTTACGACTAAACTGCTTGCCACATATATCACAGCAGAATGCTTTCGCACTGTGTATAAGTAGATGCTTTATCAAATAGTTTTTTCGTTTAAATCGTTTATGACATATATCACAAATGAATGTTTCCCCATCTGTGTGTTTTTTGTATAAATGATTTATCCAAGACAGCTTATTATTAAACTGCTTGTCACATTTGTTACAACTTAAATTTTCCTTAACCAAGTGTATCAGAATGTGCCTATTCAATTTTGACTGACTTTCAAAATGTTTGCCACAGGTATTGCAAATATATGTTTTTTTGGTTACATGCATGTGTGATTGTTTCCCTAACGAGAGTGCACTGCTGCCACGGGGTGTTGCTTGTCCTTTAAGATCACAAGCAAAGGTCCCAGGAATAGAATAGTTTGTGGTTTGCTTGTCACACAGAGGGTTGTGCTGGAGTCCAATGAAGCAACTCTTGAGCTTGAGCTGCTGCCCGAGGGTCTGGCTCTGGGTTAGCTCATCTGCTGCGAGGATGTGGCTGTACTCAGGTGCGATGTCAGCATCACGCTCCGGCTCGAGCTTGCATGAATGCTCCTGCCCTTTGTCCAGCAAATCTGAAAATATTTCAACGAAGTTGTTAATTTTTATTTATAGGTGACCAGAATTCATTTTAGTATAAGTTGTTATTGAACAATGGCCAGTAATTGAAGATTAAAAAAAAAAAAATTAATTCAGATCACAAATACATTGTATAAACTATGTTAGTAATGACAGTAATTATATATATATTTTTTGCCAGTGTCCCATCCAGTCGAATAATAAAAAAAAACTTCATTTGAATACCAAATTTCAAGTCGATTAGTTCTGTTGAAGAGTTCCGAGACGACTGGCCAAACTACCAGGATGTCACTACCAGATTATTGCATTGTCACCAGATTTACATAATTTTACCAAACAAGTCAAATTTTACTTGCAAGATTTAACCCAAATAAATAAACGAACACAGCAAGTTAAATAGAATCTTGTAAAAACAACTCACCTTTTCCACGCAACAACTTTGATTTAGCTCTGGTTACATAACCCATTGCATCGCTGGACGCAACCTGATCATCTTTTTCTTCTGTTTGTTTATTTGAAACTGGTAACAAGGTTTCATCATCCAACTCAAAAGCTTCATCAATAGGTACATTGCTGTCATAATCATAAGAGTCTTCAACAGGGCATTCGTAGAATGTCTGCACACATTCTTCTTTAACAGTTTCAGTCTTTACATCAGCTTGTGAACTTTCTATTTTAATCTCCTGGTACACAGGTGTTATCATCAGACTAGAAAGACTGTTGATTTTGGTTTCCTAAAAATTTTACACTCTTTATTATGCATTATTATGGAACAAAACAGTTAATCTAAATAATTATATTGTCACTATTTTTAAAAAAGCTTGTATCTTAAAATCGATATTTCTTGAGTGAACTTTATGAACGTTATGTCAAGATTCATTTTTGTTACTTATTGATTTCAGATATGAGATTTTTCAGAGTAGTGACGATATATGTCAATTATGCCACAGGACTGATGGCGATGATGGAATAGGACTAGATGGAGATGGTGGGATGACCTGAACATATTTCAGGCTGCTTTGGACCGATAGGAATGATTGGTGGACATGGGGAGAGGCAATGTATGTCTGAAGGAAATTTATGTCTCTAGACAAAGCACTAAAAACAGAGTTAGAGACAGGCATGGCATCTAGCGTTGTGGTGATTGGTTCTGTTCTGTGTTGCCTACATATGAGAGTGTACAAATATTATGAAACACATAATATCTTATCTTATTAAAGTACAATTCAATAGAATCTGACAATTTTCTACACATTTAACACACCCTAACGTGGGCACTCTTGATTATATATGTCCCTGTTGTTGCAATTATCATCTAAAAGGAATCAAAAAAGAATAATAGTCACATCACAAAGCCTTAGGCAGACCGATTAGTAGGCTGGAAGTGTCTACAGGATTGTTAGATTCTATTGAATTGGAGTATAGGCATCTAGGTTGACAACGCATCTGCAATACCCCTGGTGTTACAGATGTTTATGGGTGATAGTGATCTCTTACCATCAGGAGACCTGCTTGCTCATTTGCCATCCAGTGGAATTAAAAAAAACGCAATTTTTGAGGATTTTTCAGACCTGAGATTTTGTAAGGACCTGGGTAGGATATAGGTTAGTTTTCTCTTTTATACCTATAAAACATAATTCCGAATAATAACAATGATTCTCCAATAACTAACATTGGCGTGACGCAACGCGCTGGCCAGGAGAGCCTGTGCTCTCGCAGCCCGGCTCCGGAACGCTGCTATCTTCCGCGAAAAGAAGTGGCACTCCCAGCACAGTGCGTCACCTTCAGATAACTGTAATATACAGAGTACTTTACGTTCACTAATAAGTCTAGTTATCAACTACACCTTAGCTTCTTCAATAAGCAGGTTCTTGCTTATTTAAGGAATCCAAAGGAACTTACGTCCAGCAAGAACGAAGCTTGAGACTTGGAATCATGTACGGGGAACAGCTTCCTATCTTGACTCAAACATGTCACACAGATGGACTGTTGTAGGGGTAAAGCGTCTCCAGCTGCATTCATTATATACGGAAAATATTTGGCAAAAGCGACTAAGCAAAAAAATCCTAAACGACTGCGCTCGAAATACAAAACAAACATAAACAAATGCAAATCGACGTGCACTCAAAAGTCAAAGTCAAAACCAACACTGACATTGACAGACGTGACTATACCGGGTAACACTTTCTCCCCCGGAATAATACCGATATAAAAATACCCACTCTGATTTGAGTAAAATCGCCCATAGAAACTGACATGAGCAGAGCTACCACGAAACTCGAAGTTCGTGTCGTGTAATCCTTCTGACACTTATACTATACGACAGCGAGAGGGACCGCACGACACGAACTTCGAGTTTTTCGAGTTTCGTAGTAGCCCTGGAGCTTCTACGGGCGCGATCACGAAAAACATGGTATGTATTTCCATTAATGTATTATCCGGGCCGGGAAAGAATGTCATCGACTTTACCGGCTTAAGAATAACAAACCTACTTGGACGTGACGTAACCGTGACTTCGAAATAATACAATAGTATTCTATGTAATATTTATTTTTTACTAGCTGACCCGGCAAACTTCGTACCGCCTCATTTTTTTTTTATTTACTCACCTTTTAAACCTTCCCTGGATTTCCACAATTAATTCAAAACATAAATTAGCCAAATCGGTCCAGCCGTTTTCGAGTTTTAGCAAGACTAACGAACGGCAATTGATTTTTTATGTATATAGAATCGGATCCGGAACACCGCCCTGCGCTCCATGACCCAAATCACTGATGTAGGTCGAACAGCGTCTAAGCTGAAGTGGGACTGGGCTGGCCATGTTTGCCGCATGCCAGATGAGTTGTGGGCCAAGATAACCACCGAGTGGACGCCCACCAACTCAAAAAGGCGACCTGGCAGACCTAGACGGCGATGGCGGGATGAACTAGACTTCTTCTTGAAGGACTGGACCTTGTATGCAGGGGACAGAGAGCAGTGGAAGTATTGGGGGGATGCCTTTGCTCAGCAGTGGGACAAAATGGGCTAACAATAATAATAATAAAAATAGTGAAGTTAGTGTTAAAATTTATAATTTTCAAAAATATGGTCTACAGCTTTCACATTTTCTTATATTAGTTAGTACCCTTATGCGTCTCTTCTGTAATAAAAACAGGTCTTCGAACAGTGCACGCAAGCTTTAATAATTTATCTGTATATCATCGTGTTTCATATTTTTAGCGATTTAGACTTGTTTTATTTCATTAGAATCTACAGGATACCAGAAAGTACTATCACGACCACTACTCATACTAAGGTTGTAAACCTGTGTTTATTACTTATTGCCATTTTGAGCAATGGAATATTTATTGTGTGCCTATCCTGTATTGTTCATGTTGGCAAATAAAACAATCTTCTTCTTCTTCTTATTGAACTCCCTTCCTATATCCAATTGATCTGTGATGCTAAGATCGTTCGTGATGATATCATCATGTGTAATTTCTATGTTCTACCGTTCTTGGCTTTCTTACCCGCGTGTGTCCGTAAGTGAGTTTTCATGGGTGACTTTTGATTAAACCGCTTCCCACATATTTCACAACCAAATGGTTTCTCACCCGTGTGTATTCGTGAGTGGGCTTTCAATACAGACCCCTTTTTAAACCGTTTGCCACATACATCGCAACCATATGGTCTCTCACCGGTATGTACTCTCATGTGGACAATCAATTGGTCTTTTAATTTAAACCGCATTTGACAGATATCGCAACAGAACGGCCTCACGTCAGTGTGCGTGTGCACTAATTGTTTGTGACGAGCCAAAGTTCCTTTCTTCGCAAACATTTTCTGACAAATGTCACAACTGAATGATTGCTCTCCCGTGTGCACATTTAAGTGTTTTCCCAAGCAAAGCTTTGTTTTGAATCGCTTTTTACAAATATCACAAAAGAATGGTCGTTCACTTGAATGTGACTTAAAGTGTAGATACAAACTGCTTTTTGTAACAAACGTTTTATTACATTTGTCGCAATTAAATGGTTTCTTTCCTGTGTGCACTGCTAAGTGGATTCTCAACACTGCGGCTTGTTTATACCGTTTTCCACATTCGTCACAACTAAATGGTCTCTCATCTGTGTGTGTACGTAAGTGACTTGTTAACTGTGACTTAAGACTAAACTGCTTGCCACATATATCACAGCAGAATGCTTTCGCACTGTGTACAAGTAGATGCCTAATCAAATAGGTTTTTCGTTTAAACCGTCTATGACATAAATCACAAATGAATGTTTCCCCATCTGTGTGTTTTTTGTATAAATGATTTATCCAAGACAGCTTATTATTAAACTGCTTGTCACATTTGTTACAACTTAAATTTTCCTTAACCAAGTGTATCAGAATGTGCCTATTCAATTTTGACTGACTTTCAAAATGTTTGCCACAGGTAATGCAAATATATGTTTTTTTGGTTACATGCATGTGTGATTGTTTCCCTAACGAGAGTGCACTGCTGCCACGGGGTGTTGCTTGTCGTTTAAGATCACAAGCAAAGGTCCCAGGAATAGAATAGTTTGTGGTTTGCTCCTCACACAGAGGGTTGTGCTCGAGTCCAATGAAGCAATTCTTGAGCTTGAGCTGCTGCTCAAGGGTCCGGCTCTGGGTTAGTTCATCTGCTGTAAGGATGTGGCTGTAGTCAGGTGCGATGTCAGCATCACGCTCCGGCTCGAGCTTGCACGAATGCTCCTGCCCTTTGTCCAGCAAATCTGAAAATATTTCAAGGAAGTTGTTAATTTCTATTTATAGGTGACCAGAATTCATTTTAGTATAAGTTGTTATTGAACAATGGCTAGTAATTGAAGATATAAAAAAAAATGTTTAATTCAGATCACAAAGAATCCATAGTTTCATTAGTATATACATTTAAATTGTATAAACAATGTTAGTAATGATAGTAATTGAATTAAAGAAAAAATACATTTGAATACCAAATTTCAAGTTGATTCTATTAACCATTGAAGAGTTCCGCCCTATGGAGACGATCCTGGCCCGGACTACCAGCATGTCACTACCAGATTATTACATTGTCACCAGATTTACATAATTTTACCAAATAAGTCGATCGGACTACTGGAAGTGGGTCAAATTTTACTTGGGCCAATCAACTATTTTACTGACAGTTTGGGCGTCTCCTGCGTTACCAAAATTGTCTCTGGCGTTACCAAAAAATCGTACTTCCAACAAGATATTTCACGGTTTAATAGATTGAACTTAAGTAGGTATGTATACACCATCTATTAAATTATAGTAAAAACATTTTACTTACAAAAATCTGCAATTGTTTGAAAAATTTCGCGGGCAGATTAGTGTCGCTAAAAAAGTTGATTGGCCCACTTGCAAGATTTGACCCAAATGACCCAAATAAAAAAACAACGAAACAAACAAAGCAAGTTAAATAGAATCTGGTAAAAACAACTCACCTTTTCTACTCAACAACTTTGATCTAGCTCTGGTTACATAACCCATTGCATCACTGGACGCACCCTGATCATCTTTTTCCTCAGAACGCTTATTTGAAACTGGTAACAAGGTTTCATCATCCAACTCAAAAGCTTCATCAACAGGTACATTGCTGTCATAATCATAAGAGTCTTCAACAGGGCATTCGTAGAATGTCTTTACACATTCTTCTTTCACAGTTTCAGTCTTTACATTAGCTTGTGAACTTTCTAGATTAATCTCCTGGTACACAGGTGTTATCATTAGACTGGAGAGGCTGTTGATTTTGGTTTCCTAAAAATGTTACACTCTTTATTATGCATTATTATGGAACAAAACAGTTTATCTAAATAATTATATTGTCACTACTTTTAAAAAAGTGTGTATCTTAAAATCAATATTTCTTGAGTGAACTTTATGAACGTTATGTCAAGATTCATTTTTTAACCGACTTCAAAAAAAGGAGGAGATTGATTTCAGATATGAGATTTTTCAGAGTAGTGACGATATATCAGTCAATTATGCCACAGGACTGATGGCGATGATGGAATAGGACTAGATGGAGATGGAGGGATGACCTGAACATATTTCAGGCTGCTTTGGACTGGGAGAAATGGCATTCCCTCCACTGTCAGGGCAGTTACAGTGGAAACACCATCAGTCCTACACAAAGCACTAAAAACAGAGTTAGAGACAAACACACTATATCCCAGCTTAGGGCTCTAGGTTGGCAGATGTTTATGGATAGTAGTGATCTTTTACCATCAGGAGACCCGCTTTCTAGTTTGCCATCCAGTGGATTTAAAAAAACGCAATTTTTGAAGATTTTTGAGACCTGAGATTTTGTAAGGACCTGGGTAGGATATAGGTTAGTTTTTATCTCTTTTATAGGTACCTATAAAACATAATTCCGAATATAACAATGATTCTCCAATATACTAACATTGGTGTGACACAACGCGCTGGCCAGGAAAGCCTGTGCCTTCGCAGCCCGGCTCCGGAACGCTGCTATCTTCCGCGAAAAGAAGTGGCACTCCCAGCAAAGTGCGTCACCTTCAGATAACTGTAATATACAGAGTACTTTACGTTCACTAATAAGTCTAGCTATCTACTACACCTTAGCTTCTTCAACAAGCAGGTTCTTGCTTATTTAAGGTATCCAAAGGAACTTACGTCCAGCAAGAACGAAGCTTGAGACTTGGAATCATGTACGGGGAACAGCTTCCTGTCTTGACTCAAACATGTCACGCAGATGGACTGTTGTAGGGGTAAAGCGTCTCCACCTGCATTCATTATATTTTATACGGAAAATATTTGGCATAAACGACTCTAACCAAAAAGAGCCCCAACGACTGCGCTCAAAGTACAAACATAAACAAATGCAAATCGACCTGCACTCAAAAGTCAACGTCAAAACTGACATTGACATTGACATGCGTCACTAAACCGGATGATACTCTTTATCGATATAGAAAATACCAACCCTGATTTTTGTATACTTGCCCATAGAAACTGATATGAGCAGGGCTACCACGAAACTCGAAGTTCGTGTCGTGTAGTCCCTCTGACACTTATACTATTTAATAAAAGAGCGAGAGGGACCGCACGACACGAACTACGATTATCGTAGAAGCCCTGGAAATTCTACGGGCGAAAACACAAAAAATAAAGTCGGTATTTCCATTTCTGTATTATCCGTGCCGGGAAAGAGTATCAATCACTTTACCGGCTTGAGAATAACATTCCTACTTGGATTTGACGTGACGTAACCGTAACTAAATGGCTTCGAAATAATAAGTACAATAGTTTAAAGTATTCTATGTAATATTTATTTTTTATAAGTAGTTATCATACTAATATTATAAATGTGAAAGTTTGTGAGTGAGTGAGTGAGTGAGTATGTTTGTTACTCCTTCACGCTAAAACGGCTTGACGGATTTGGATGAAAATTGCTATGTAGATAGTTGGATATCTGGAATAAGACATAGGCTACTTTTTATCCCGATATTCCCACGGGATAGGGATTAAATCTTGAAATAATAACCGCTGGGCTTAGAGTCATGAAATTTGGTATGTAGGTAGCTGGACGTCTGGAATAAGACAAACGCTACTTTTTGACCCGATATTCCCACGGGATACCTAGGGATAAAATCTTGAAATAACAACCACTGGGCTTAGAGCTATGAAATTTGGTGTGTAGGTAGCTGAACCTGTGGAAAACACATAGGCTATTTTTTACACCGATATTCCCACGGGATAGGGATAAAATCTTGAAATAATAACCGCTGGGCTTAGAGTCATGAAATTTGGTATGTAGGTAGCTGGACGTCTGGAATAAGACAAACGCTACTTTTTGACCCGATATTCCCACGGGATACCTAGGGATAAAATCTTGAAATAATAACCGCTGAGCTTAGAGTCATGGAATTTGGTATGTAGGTAGCTGGACGTCTGGAATAAGACAAACGCTACTTTTTGACCCGATATTCTCTCGGGATATCTAGGGATAAAATCTCGAAATAACAACCGCTGGGCTTATAGCCACGAAATTTGGTGTGTAGGTAGCTGGAACTCTGTAATAATACATAGGCTATTCTTTACCCCGAAATTCCTACGGGATAGGGATAAAATCTTGAAATTATAACTGCTGGGCTTTGAGCCATGAAATTTGGTATGTAGGAAGCTTGTTCATTCACCACAGTCCCAAAATAAATAATACACTTGTAGCACTTTTACTTATACTACGTTTATTATTATACAAACAAATACAGAACGATTTTCTAGTATTAGGTGGATAAAAAACATTGACTTTCTAAAGGAACGTCATTAAACTAAGAAAAATCTCAACAGCGCGATGCAGAATGGTGACTGACTCGGGACAGCGCCATCTACCGGTGAACTTAAACATTAAAAAATGTATGCAGAAGTAAAGTCGTGTGATTAGAAAGGAATTATGCACACTAACGCCATCTGTTGAGAAATTTCATCTAACTTAAAGTAAACAAAGGAAACTAAGTGAATTAATATCTATGAGATATTAGAATTGTGTGGCGGTTTAACATCCCGCCCACCAAGGACAAACTGAAAGCATTGTCCTTCAGTTGCAATACAATTATAATATTGGATGTAATTTAATTCAGCCATCAAGAGGTATACTACAACTATCACTAACAAAAATCAGCATAAGAAACTTATTAGCTGCTGCTTCATACACATAATATGCAACATACTACAAAGTAAAATAAAACAAAATTTAACTAAGAAGTAAAAGTAAAGTTAGCACTTGACAAATCGTGCATTATATTTCCTTATTATTTAAATACTAACTAGAATTGAATAAGAATAACAACTATTTTTCAATAGGCAAAACACATAGCTTTCCTATGGGTCTCTTTGTGATGCTACCATTACATTTCAGGCTAACAACACGTGTAATTCCGTCCAGTCCAGTATGTTTATCAGTAATGATGCCGTACAACCACTTAGCCGGAGGAAGATTATCCTCTTTAACTAACACGATATCGCCGATAGCGGGTTCGGGCGTATGATGGGTCCACTTATACCGATGATAGAATTGGGTCAGGTACTCACGCGACCAGCGGCGCCAGAAATCCTGGACCATTCTCTGAGTCAGCTGCCATCTTCTTAGGCCGTTGACGTTACTAGCTTCGTAATTATAGTCAGGTGGCAAAACTAAGGGTCCTCCTACTAGGAAATGTCCTGGAGTGAGAGGCATTGGGTCGTTACAGTTTTCGTTTATTCGTGAAATTGGCCTGGAGTTAAGACATGCTTCAATTTGACACAACACTGTTGCAATTTCTTCGTAAGTCAAGGTCGAGTTTCCCACAATTCTTTTAAGGTGGTATTTTGTTGACTTTATACCGGCCTCCCACAGGCCACCGAAGTTTGGTGAATGAGGCGGTATGAAATGCCAACTCGTTTCATTGGTGGCTAGGTTGTCCGAAATTTCTGACAGCATGGATGACTTTTCATTGGCAAATAAATGTTTGAGTTCACGAGCTGCGCCTACAAAGGTTGTACCATTGTCACTCCAAATCTCTTTGCAGTGACCACGACGAGCTTCGAACCTTTTAAAGGCAGCTAAAAATCCTTGCGAAGTCAAATCGCTTACTGGTTCGAGATGCACTGCTCGTGTAACCATACATATAAAGAGGCAAATATATCCCTTATATGCACGGTGCCCTCTGCCCTTTGAGGTTCTAAAATTTATCGGACCTGCGTAGTCTACACCGCTGTGAAGAAACGGTCGTGCGACAGTTCCTCTTGCTGATGGTAACTGTCCCATTAAAGGGTGCTTAGTTGCTGCGTTGTAACGAGTGCATATGACGCATTTACGGACAAAAAGACTTACTAAGGTTTTTGCACCCACAATCCAATATCTTGATCTTATATAGTTAAGCATCAGCTGTGGAGCACCGTGCAAAGTCCTGTCGTGCGCATCAGCTACAACTAAATCGGTGAAATGCGATTTATGGGGCAATATAATTGGGTGTTTCATCTCTTCACTGATTTGAGCATGCCGAAGTCTTCCGCCTACTCGCATCACTCCTTCTTCATCGAGAAATGGATTTAGTGAGGTAATTTTACTCTTTTTACTAATTTCTTTATTCTGTTTTAGAGTCTCTATTTCATCTTTTAGGTGATCCTGTTGCACTAGCTTTACACATAGAGTTAAAGTCTTTTGCAACTCTTGGCTAGTTAACCATTGACTACATGACTCTTTTTTAAACCGTTTCAACAAACGCAAGCAGATTGCTATGACGCGTATCAATCTCCTGAGCTTCGAAAATCTCAACATTATGTTTGTTCCTGCTGTTTCTACTTCTTCAACTATTCCGCAAGTATTTGCCAAACATAACTTGTTACCCTTTTCTTCTAACTTTGTTTCTTTTACTATATATCTTTTATAATTTATTATTTTCTGTTTCAGCCAAGCAGGACCTTCCTTCCAGAGTGGCTCATTTATTGACTCGTAAGTACCTCTCGACGCGCAGTCAGCAGGATTTTCCTTGGAAGTGACATGGGCCCATTGATGGGGTTCCATTGAAGTGATTATTTCGGAAACACGATTCGCCACGAATGTTTTCCATCTGTTTGGTCGACTATTTAACCAGGACAAAACTATTGACGAATCTGTCCAAGCATGGATGTTCATCTTGTTGATGCCCATTACTTCCGCAACCTCCATCAACAACCTCGTCAACAAAACTGCTCCACAGAGTTCAAGCCTGGGAATGGATACCTGCTTGATAGGTGCCACCTTGGTCTTCGACGTTACTAAGGACACATGTACATTACCATCTTTATCTACAACACGCGAGTACACCACCGCCCCGTAAGCGTCAGACGAGGCATCACAAAATCCTTGCAGTTCTAGAATTTCATCACCACTACTGGAATGAATCCATCGAGGCAGCTTGAACGCGGTAAGTTGGTTTAGTTTTTCTCGGTAAGTTAGCCACTCTTTCAGCAGTGGTGCCGGAACTTCATCGTCCCACTCGATTCCTGTTAGCCACAGTTTTTGGATGAAAATCTTCGCTAATATAACCACAGGAGCTAACCATCCTAGTGGATCAAATAATCGCGCTATGTCCGATATGACTTTACGTTTAGTTATGGGTGAGCTGACAGGCGGCAACTGCACCATGTATTCGAATTCATCATTGCTTCTGTTCCAGGTAAGTCCTAAAATTTTTGTAGTAGTATCTATTTTGAGAGGTAAATTTTCTAAGTTGTTTTCTTTTTCTCTATTTATTTCTTGCATAAGTTTCTTGTCATTAGTTGTCCATTTTTGTAACTGAAATCCCCCTTTTGTTAGTAGATTGTTTAATTCTTTATGTATCTTTTTTCCTTCTTCCACAGATTCGCAGTCAGTCAGCAAATCATCCATATAAAAGTGATTCAACACTCTTCCTGCAGCTAAGGGAAATTCGTCCCCTTCATCATAAGCGACTTGATGTAGGGCGCGTACCGCGAGATATGGAGCAGATGCCGTTCCGAAAGTAACTCTCATTAATCTAAAATGATCAATGTCATCCTCAACTCTTTCACGCCACACAATACGCTGAAAATCAGCATCCCTGTTATAGACATTTACTTGTCGATACATTTTAACAATATCTGCCACTAGACAGATTGGATGAAGTCGCCAATTGAGGATGATGTGACGCAAATCAGGCTGTAGAGTTGGTCCTACTAACAAATCTTGGTTGAGAGATACTCCATTACTTCCAGGACATGATGCGTCGAAAACGACCCTTAATTTCGATGTCGTCTTATCCTCGCGAATCACTGCATGGTGAGGTAAGTACACCGCATCAGGTTTGAGCTTGTCTTCTTCCGATACCCTCTCCATGTGCCCGAGGTCGAGATATTCTTTAATGACATCGGAATATCGGGTCCTCAACTGAGGGTCCTTGGCAAATCGTTTTTCCAGCTGCGTAAACCGTTTTGTGGCTATAATCTTGGACTCGCCATACTTGCAGCTAGGATCTTCATCTCGAAACGGAAGCTTGACTATGTATCGACCAGTGTCGTCTCTCTTCGTCGTAGCTTTAAATATCTCCTCACATCGCTTTTCTTCCTCCGTATAACTTTCGCTCACAGACTTCACTGAACTATCAGCCTCAAGTTCCCAGAATTTTTTGAGTAATTCATTTTCGACGTGAAGGTGGTTTACGCTGATAGTGTTTTGTGCCGAAGTTTGTTTCTCGATTGGACCTGATAAGATCCACCCCAAAGTAGTTTTTTGGGCAATCAGGGCTCCTGGTGGTTGTTTAATAATACCTTCTTCCAAAATTTGTCCATAGACGTCCGCCCCCAGGAGCAAATCAATCTTATCAGGCTTGTCGAAGAATGGGTCTGCTAACTCAATATTCTTAAACTCAGACCACAGTTCAACGACAATCTTCTTTTCAGGCAGGGTTGATGTAAGTTTGTTTAGCACAAAAGCATTCACCGTATATTCAAATTTCGGATTACGAAGTGATTGTATCTTTACCTTAACTATTGACTTGGAAGCTACTGTAGCACCCTCGTCGCTTCCTAAACCCGAAATTGTGCTTCTGTGCTGCATTTTCTTTAGTCCTAGCAATTGAACTGCCGACTCAGTGATCAAGGAAGCCTGCGATCCTTGATCAACCAAACATCTAAGGGTAGTACCTGTCCCCATTTTCGACTGTGCCTTTACTAAAGCCGTTGCTAACAATACTTGATTACGACTTGTCGAAAAATGGCTTTTGACTTCGGTATCGGTAGGTTCATCATTCGCTGACGAACCCGCTGTGGCTGCGTGCACAGCCGCACTCGACTCAGATGACTGATTCGATCCACCAGAATCAGTCTGTGATATATTCTTGGGATGTAGTAGTGAATTTTCTTGCGGCGCATTCTTCTTGGCAATGATGGTCTTTCCGAAAGCGCTGGTAGTTTAAAAAAAATGACGTGTAAAAGTGCCCATTGCGGCCTATTTGCTGAATAAATGATTTGAATTTGAATTTGAATTTTGAATTTTGAATTTGAATTTGAATTTGAATGGTGTTTTTTTTTACATATGCGGCATCTAGTGGATTGGCGGCAAACAAATACTGTGTGATTGGGACCTAAACAATTGAAACACAGCTGACTGGACTGAACGAAACTTCGACGTGCGTCAATATCGATTTTTGCAAAACTCTTACAATTACCAATTCGGTGATCCTCAGAGCAGTAGGAACATGACAAGGCGGTCGCATGATGGACCTTTGGATTGTTAGTAGCATTAGAGATTCTGCTAGGTTGAATAATGGGCTGCTTGTTGGGAAAATTACTAGGTTTTGAAGATCTAGGCTCTGCAAACTCTAATGCTCTAAACCGTTTTTCCAAAAATCCATTAAATATTTCTAAAGTGGGCAAATCATCTGACTCGTCACAGGCTTTCAGTTCCCACTGCTTTCTGGTTTCAGGATCTAACTTTAAACAAATAATATATATAACAATAGTATCCCAGTTAGTTACATCAATACCAATATTCTTTAAGGCGTTTAAGCACTCGTTTGTCGTGTCCAGCAGTTCTTTAATACCATTTGCAGTTTCTGTTACTAAATTTCTTTGGCTCATCAGTCTTTTAAGTATGTGGTTGGCTAGATATTTCTTATTGTTGTATCTCTTTTCGAGTTGTTCCCAACATCTGGAATAATTTTCTTCAGTTATCTCAACATGTCGCAAGAGTTGTTCTGCTTCGCCAGATAAGTGACTCTTAAGATAGTGTAACCGTTGCACGTCGTCTAAAGATTCATTTTTATGTACAAGTGCTACGAATAAATCGCGAAACGTTGTCCATTCCGAGTACTTCCCAGAGAATTTGGGAATAGTAATTTCAGGCAATTTTATTCTAGTTTTAATTGTTCCTGTTGTACCCGGTCCGGTCACACTTGGAGCTCCAACAGTAGGCTTCAATTTACTAAGTGCAGATGTTAACTCGCACTTGTAATCAATGTACAAGTCTTCTGTTTTCGTGTACACGTCGTCTTCAGAATATGCACTTTCGTTCAAACTCCTGGCATCTGTTCCAATTACAATTTCATTATGTGTCTTGTTAAAATCAGCCCATAGTTGTTCTAGTATTTGTAATCTTGTAGACAAATGATCGCTGGATTTTAAACGTTCTTTAGGCGATTTCTTGAAATTGTCTCTGGCTTTCTGCATACGATCTAATATATTAACTTGAAGTTTTGCTTTGTCTTCCATTGTTAAACTATCT
The DNA here is from genome assembly GCA_037349165.1 of Choristoneura rosaceana. Taxonomy (NCBI): domain Eukaryota; kingdom Metazoa; phylum Arthropoda; class Insecta; order Lepidoptera; family Tortricidae; genus Choristoneura; species Choristoneura rosaceana. The sequence continues at coordinate 3,739,278 of JAZBNJ010000050.1, forward strand.
GCAGTTCGAAGTGTTGAAAAAGTTTATTCAAAATATTCTAAGTCCAGTACGCCGCGATTTTTCTAAGTGTTTTTTGCTAGTTTACTCTAGGGTAAATCGGGCATAGGTTCCCCGTAGTCGCACTTTTAAGCGAATTATTCTAAGTCCTAGACAACTTTCTAAATTTTTACAAGTCTTTTTACACTATCTTTCACTAATCTTCAATCACAATTAATATTTAAATAGTACTCACAGTTGTCCTGGCTCACTGACTAACACTTATGACAACTCGAAGCGCCGCCGGTCACAATCCGCCTCCGTTCCGCTTCCGCCGAATTCCGTCCGCCGTACTGCTCCACAATTCCGCATCCGGTTCGAAGGACCAATGTTCATTCACCACAGTCCCAATCCCAAAATAAATAATACACTTGTAGCACTTTTACTTATACTACGTTTATTATTATACAAACAAATACAGAACGATTTTCTAGTATTAGGTGGATAAAAAACATTGACTTTCTAAAGGAACGTCATTAAACTAAGAAAAATCTCAACAGCGCGATGCAGAATGGTGACTGACTCGGGACAGCGCCATCTACCGGTGAACTTAAACATTAAAAAATGTATGCAGAAGTAAAGTCGTGTGATTAGAAAGGAATTATGCACACTAACGCCATCTGTTGAGAAATTTCATCTAACTTAAAGTAAACAAAGGAAACTAAGTGAATTAATATCTATGAGATATTAGAATTGTGTGGCGGTTTAACAAAGCTGGACGTCTAGAATAATACATAGGCTACTTCTTGACCCGCTATTCCCACGGGATACCTAGGGATAAAATATCGAAATAATAACCGCTGGGTTTAGAGTCATGAAATTTGGTATGTAGGTAGTCGGACGTCTGGAATAACACATACGCTACTTTTTATCCCGATACTCCAACGGGATAGTTTTGTAACTAAGGGACCCCATACATGCCTGTATTATTATTATTTTCATTAATTGTATATTGTGTGTATTGTTTTTAAGTATTTTATTTCTAATTTTATTTTATTTTATTTTGAAAAAAAATTTATAACAAAAAATAGAACCGACTACAAAAAACCATGAAAATAATTTTCTACCAGTCTGAAGTCGGTGCCTCAGCACGAGCCAGCAGGAGTGATTGAAGCCATTTAATCGTATAGTTGTAGGTGAGGTAGACGATTATAGGTCCACTCCTGCTGGCTCGTGCTGAGGCACCGACTTCAGACTGGTAGAAAATTATTTTCATGGTTTTTTGTAGTCGGTTCTTTTTTTTGTTATAAATTTTTTTTTTCACGCTTTTTAGTGTAAATATCTAAGATACAATTGTTTAATGTCAACTGCTCATCACCTTTTACGAAAAATTGCTATTTCTGATGCAGAGATGTTCATTATTGAGGAGTCCTGGTGCTTCACCACCCATTCCATTTCACCATATGTGTTCCGAGGAGCATAAATTGCTTAGCAACTGTGTTAAAGCAATTGAAATTCAACCCATGAAATACTTGTTATTGAGTAGTAACTCCGATGGTCAACTGTGGTCTTCATGATCAGTTCCACTTTACCAAATGATGATTTTCAAGAGCAAATGCACGAGTTACTACTAAATATATCAAAATTACCATAGGTGTCTCTACAACATTTGAAGAGTTCCCTCGATTTCCTTAGGATCCAATCCTCAGATCCTGATTTGGTGCTTATGGGACCTAATTGAAAGCATTCCTAGACGAACGCAAAAAAAATTTTTCAAATCGGTTCATAAATGACGGAGTTCTGAGGTAACAAACATAAAAAAAAAAAAAAAAAACATACAACCGAATTGATAACCTCCTCCTTTTTTTGAAGTCGGTTAAAAATGACTTTCTGCCAAGTTTCTTGCGGCGCATTCTTCTTGGCAATGATGGTCTTTCCGAAAGCGCCGGCAGTTTTAAAAATGACGTGTAAAAGTGCCCATTGCGGCCTATTTACTGAATAAATTATTTGAATTTGAATTCGGATAGAGATTTTTTTTAAATTTCAGCACTGGATTTAGAGTCTTGAATTTTGTGCAGTTATTCACAACACAACCTCAATGAAAACCACGATATAAATTTTGAAAATTTCCAGGTGAATTCGGAAAAATCCTGAAAATCTCAATTGAAACTACCAGACGGAATAGCTAACGCGGGCGAAGCCGCGGGTAAAAGCTAGTATAGTATAAATGCTGTGGGGGTGGGGCTGGGTACTATGAATATCATAAAATTAATATTACCGTTAATATAGAGTTTAACTAATGAAAGTGGCAGGGATAGGTATAGGTACTACGAAACTAGAAACTCGAAATTCGTGTAGTGCGGTCCCTCTGACACTTATTTCATACGAGAGCGAGAGGGACGGTACGATACGAACTTCGAGTTTTGTAGTAACCCTGTTGCCCCGTTACCGGCGGCAAACTATGTTTTTATAAAACTTTTATTTTGTTTGGTGATCTGGTTAAGTTCCTGTCTCAAATATAACGTGATGATGAAAAAAAAGCTGGACAATGCAGTGCATGCAAGCTTTAATAACACTTATCGGTATATCACCGTGTCCTGCGCTTTTCATATTTTTAGCGACTTAAAGACTTGTTTTATTTCATTAGAATCTACAGGATACAAGAAAGTACTATCACGAACACTACTAATACTTAGGTTGTAAACAGAGGGAGTACTTATAATAGTACTTATTGCCATTTTGAGTAATGGAATATTTATTGAACTCTCTTTCCTACATCCAATTGATCTGTGATGCTAAGATTGTTCGTGATATGATATCATCACGTGTAATTGCTATGTTCTACCGTTCTTGGCTTTCTTACCCGCGTGTGTCCGTAAGTGAGTTTTCATGGCCGACTTTTGATTAAACCGCTTCCCACATATTTCACAACCAAATGGTTTCTCACCCGTGTGTATTCGTGAGTGGGCTTTCAATACGGACCCTTCCTTAAACCGTTTGCCACATACATCGCAACCGTATGGTCTCTCTCCGGTATGTACTCTCATGTGGACAACCAATTTGTCTTTTAATTTGAACCGCAGTTGACAGACATCGCAGCAGAACGGTCTCTCGTCAGTGTGCGTGTGCACTAATTGTTTGTGTCGAGACCAAGTTCGTCTCCACGCAAACGTCTTTTGACATATATCACAACTGAATGATTTCTCTCCTGTGTGCAGATTTAAGTGTTCTAACAAGTTCTGCTTTGATTTAAATCTCTTTTTACAAATATTACAAAACAATGGTCGTTCATTCGAATGTGACTTTAAGTGATTATTATAGTTAGATTTTTTTGCAAACATTTTATTACATTTATCGCAACTAAATGGTTTCTTGCCTGTGTGTAGTTGTAAATGGCTCCTCAACACTGCGGCTTGTTTATAACATTTTCCACATTTGTCACAACGAAATGGTCTCTCATCCGAGTGTGAACGTAAGTGATATCTTAAAGATGAATTATCAGCAAACTGCTTGCCACATTTATCACAGCAGAATGCTTTCTCACTGTGTACAAGTAAATGTCTAATCAAATATGTTTTTCGTTTAAATCGTTTATGACATAAATCACAAATGAATGTTTCCCCATTTGTGTGTTTTTTGTATAAATGATTTATCCAAGACAGCTTATTATTAAACTGCTTGTCACATTTGTTACAACTTAAATTTTCCTTAACCAAGTGTATCAGAATGTGCCTATTCAATTTTGACTGACTTTCAAAATGTTTGCCGCAGGTATTGCAAATATATGTTTTTTTGGTTACATGCATGTGTGATTGTTTCCCTAACGAGAGTGCACTGCTGCCACGGGGTGTTGCTTGTCCTTTAAGATCACAAGCAAAGGTCCCAGGAATAGAATAGTTTGTGGTTTGCTCGTCACACAGAGGGTTGTGCTCGAGTCCAATGAAGCAATTCTTGAGCTTGAGCTGCTGCCCGAGGGTCTGGCTCTGGGTTTGCTCATCTGCTGCGAGGATGTGGCTGTACTCAGGTGCGATGTCAGCATCACGCTCCTCCGGCTCGAGCTTGCATGAATGCTCCTGCCCTTTGTCCAGCAAATCTGAAAATATTTCAAGGAAGTTGTTAATTTCTATTTATAGGTGACCAGAATTCATTTTAGTATAAGTTCTTATTGAACAATGGCCAGTAATTGAAGATTGAAAAAAAATTTTTAATTCAGATCACAAATACATTGTATAAACTATGTTAGTAATGACAGTAATTATATATATATTTTTTGCCAGTTTCCCATCCAGTGGAATAATAAAAAAAAAACTTCATTTGAATACCAAATTTCAAGTCAATTAGTTCTGTTGAAGAGTTCCGTGACGACTGGCCAAACTACCAGGATGTCACTACCAGATTATTGCATTGTCACCAGATTTACATAATTTTACCAAACAAGTCAAATTTTACTTGCAAGATTTAACCCAAATAAATAAACGAACACAGCAAGTTAAATAGAATCTTGTAAAAACAACTCACCTTTTCCACGCAACAACTTTGATCTAGCTCTGGTTACATAACCCATTGCATCACTGGACGCACCCTGATCATCTTTTTCTTCTGTTTGTTTATTTGAAACTGGTAACAAGGTTTCATCATCCAACTCAAAAGCTTCATCAATAGTTACATTGCTGTCATAATCATAAGAGTCTTCAACAGGGCATTCGTAGAATGTCTGCACACATTCTTCTTTAACAGTTTCAGTCTTTACATCAGCTTGTGAACTTTCTATTTTAACCTCCTGGTACACAGGTGTTATCATCAGACTAGAAAGACTGTTGATTTTGGTTTCCTAAAAATTTTACACTCTTTATTATGCATTATTATGGAACAAAACAGTTAATCTAAATAATTATATTGTCACTATTTTTAAAAAAGCTTGTATCTTAAAATCGATATTTCTTGAGTGAACTTTATGAATGTTATGTCAAGATTCATTTTTGTTACTTATTGATTTCAGATATGAGATTTTTCAGAGTAGTGACGATATGTGTCAATTATGCCACAGGACTGATGGCGATGATGGAATAGGACTAGATGGAGATGGTGGGATGACCTGAACATATTTCAGGCTGCTTTGGACCGATAGGAATGGTAATGGTGGACATGGGGGGAGGCAATGTATGTCTGAAGGAAATTTATGTCTCTAGACAAAGCACTAAAAACAGAGTTAGAGACAGGCATGGCATCTAGCGTTGTGGTGATTGGTTCTGTTCTGTGTTGCCTACATATGAGAGTGTACAAATATTATGCAACACATAATATCTCATCTTAATCTTAAAATACAATTCAATAGAATCTGACAATTTTCTACACATTTAACACACCCTAACATGGGCACGCTTGATTATATATGTCCCTGTTGTTGTAATTATCATCTAAAAGGAATCAAAAAAGAATAATAGTCACATCACAAAGCCTTAGGCAGACCGATTAGTAGCCTGGCAGTGTCTACAGGATTGTTAGATTCTATTGAATTGGAGTATAGGCATCAAGGTTGACAACGCATCTGCAATACCCCTGGTGTTACAGATGTTTATGGGTGATAGTGATCTCTTACCATCAGGAGACCTGCTTGCTAATTTGCCATCCAGTGGAATTAAAAAAAACGCAATTTTTGAGGATTTTTCAGACCTGAGATTTTGTAAGGAGCTGGGTAGGATATAGGTTAGTTTTCTCTTTTATACCTATAAAACATAATTCCGAATAATAACAATGATTCTCCAATAACTAACATTGGTGTCACGCAACGCGCTGGCCAGGAAAGCCTGTGCCTTCGCAGCCCGGCTCCGGAACGCTGCTATCTTCCGCGCGAAGAAGTGGCACTCCCAGCACAGTGCGTCACCTTCAGATAACTGTAATATACAGAGTACTTTACGTTCACTAATAAGTCTAGTTATCTACCATACCTTAGCTTCTTCAATAAGCAGGTTCTTGCTTATTTAAAGAATCGAAAGGAACTTACGTCCAGCAGGAACGAAGCTTGAGACTTTGAATCATGTACGGGGAACAGCTTCCTATCTTGACTCAAACATGTCACGCAGATGGACGGTTGTAGGGGTGAAGCGTCTCCAGTTGCATTCATTATAATACGGAAAATATTTGGCAAAAACTACTCCAAGCAAAAAAAAAAACGACTGCGCTTTAAGTGAGTACAAACATAAACAAATGCAAATCGACGTGCACTCAAAACTGAAGTCTCAAACGTCAAAGTCACACGTCTGGCCGCTGGGTGACACTGTTTCCCGGCCCGGATAATACCGATTTGAAAATACCGATATTGTTTTTTGTGTATGCCCATAGAAACTTATTTAAATACTGGCAAAATACTGGGGTAAAGCTAGTCCATTTGCATTCTTTATATTTTATACGGAAAATATTTAGCAAAAACGACCAAGCAAAAATCCCCAAAAAGTGCGCATAAAGTAGGTACAAACATAAACAACTAATTTAATTACTTTAATACTCTTCGACTTAACATATGTGTTTTCTATTTCTACTTATAGTTGTGAATAATTGTATTTTCTTTCTTTTAAGTATAAACATAAGTACAAATGCAAGCTGCAGTGACTGTTATCGAGTTTATCGTTCCTGAATGTACGGCTATAATTAATAATGTACGTTCTGGACCTGGTAATGCCCGAAATGCATAATATCCAATCCACAAACAAATTTCTTAGTAGTCCTTCTGCACTTCGTATGTGAGCCTGAGCCCGAGAGAGTGCGGTTAAAGTCACAACATGTACTGAATTGGAAAAATTAAAATGAAAACGTGCATTGTTATTTATTCATTCCGGGTCGATTAAATAAATACCCCGCCGCCTCGAGTTTCTAGGAGTTAGCAACACCGGTTGCGCTGTCAGGTCAGTCAGTAGGTCACAGCAGGGCTACTACAAAACCCGTAACTCGAAGTTCGTGTCGTACCATCTCTCTCGCTCTCGTATTAAACAGTATAAGTGTCAGAGGGACTGCACGACACGAACTTCGAGTTTCGTAGTAGCCCAGCAGATTGCATTAGGCACAATCTATCTTATTTTAGTATCTACCTAAAATGATTATTTACGAAAGTATTCATCAAGACTTTTCTTCACTTTCTTTTGTATAGTTCTCATTTTCAAGTCAGTTTTTACCTGACTATAGTAGTCTGGGATAGTAGTTGTGTGTCGTTCTGTGGTGTTCGTTTAACATAACATCGATCGATTGTGAGGTATCTACCGAAAACGCGCAACTTTCTCTGCCGTAGAAGACCTAAAGTATGTGTCCACTTATCCAACTTCCAAGTTCTACATTGGTGGTATGACCGCACCGATCGATGGGGGCATTATTATCCCGAAAGTTTTATTGATTTTAATCGTCCTTGATTTTATTTATAAATATTTATCATTTTGTTTACAATGACTACAGCTGGAGTAACTTTCTTCAGCCAATCTATCTGCGTAACATGTTTGAGTCGAGACAGGAAACTGTTTCCTGTAAACGGTTCTAAATCTCATGCTTCGTTTTTGAACGTAAGTTTCTTTACATTCTTTGCATGAACTCTATACTTAAGTGCTGGCTAGTAGATTGATTTATAAGCAAATATTGTAAGTCTAAAGTAGCACTGGACCTAACTACTCTTAGACGTACCTAACAACAAAAATTATACATAAAGAAGCAGCAAGGCTACCACGAAATACGAAAATCGAAGTTCGTATCGTACCGTCCCGCCTGCGCTTATGTTATTTAAGACGAGAGCGAGAGGGACGGTACGATACGAACTTCGATTTTCGAATTTCGTAGTAGCCCATCAGGGGCATACCCAGCTTCTTGCTTAAGGGGAGGCAAGTCAGATTTTTAGGTCAGATCACCCGTGCTTGTTTTGTCATACACATTACACAAAGACACTTACATAAACACAAGATACATGTAGTGTGTAGGGCAAACACCTGCAGAACATACAATTTCCATGGGGGGCAGCTGCCCTCCGCTGAGTATGCTCATGTAAAGAAGAAAGGCTGGCCAATCAACACATTGGTGGGCAAATATTAATGCCTGAGTTTGGCTAGCTTTGCTACTGTAGCCAGGGCAGTCTTTCACCTATTAGAGACTCTGGGCACAACATGCTGCATGCAGGAAGCCTGATTTTCAGGCAAGAGTGGATAAGCTATCCGTTAATCGTTTGGTAATGGAGTAGCGACTAGGGGCCCCAATGCATCTGGGCCTGATTGTACCTAGTGCCTTTGTGAGACAAATGGCATTATTATTAGTGAATGATTTCACACAAAATGGGTGCACTAAGTTTTCTAGTTGTGGAAAGCAGCCCACTACTGTCTAGTGAGTGATTACTGTACCTTTTGGTTTCTTCACAAATTCACAAAGCTTGTTTAAAAAAAAAGACTAAAATGATTATGAATGAACTAAAATAAAATGTTATGAATTTTCTAAATTATTGAATAGTAAATCAGGCTGTTACTCTGTTAATATTGTGTTGAATGGTTTGGTCTATTCATCTTTGTCCATAGGGTATTTTTATTTTTATTTTGCATGGGACCCAAATCTCTAAGAAATCTTCTTTCCAAGTCTGTAGACCGGTCTGAGTGGAGAGCCTTGGGGGAGGCCTATGTCCAGCAGTGGACGTCTTTCGGCTGACATGATGATGATGATGATGATGAAGTCTGAGGTATGAACACATTCCAGTCCATAGGGTAAAGACATTGTATAAACCTGAGTATATAAGCTATATACTAATATTATAAAGATGCAAAGTTTGAAAGGTTGTAGGGGGTTATCTGTGCATATACTGAACCGATTAAGATGAAATTAGGTACACAGATAGTCCTGGGGAAGGACATAGGATAATTGCAGTTTCCATGGGATAGCAATAAACGAAGTCTACACAGTCAAAGCCCCAGGCCCCAGCTAGTAATATATAAAGTATTTTGTGTTTTACAGCTATCTGAAGATGATAAGCTATGCTGGGAATGCCACTTCTTCGTGCGGAAGGTAGCAGCGTTCCGGAGCCGGGCTGCGAAAGCACAGGCTCTCCTCGCCAATGCACTGCACCAAAGTAATGTAAGTATTACGAAGAATGGTCTCTTAGTGGAAAATTATTGTTTAACCCTTTATAAGGCAGAGGCGATTTAGCGACCACATGCATTGATTTAGAAATTCAACCTTATTGTTTTAGTAATAAGTTACAATATTCATTGTAATTATTGAAAATACTACTAGCTTTAAAAATATCCTTTGCCGGATATGTATTCGGATATGTATTCGATAGCTGCTTTTGATTCTGTGGTAGTATGCTCCAATAAATGGGGCCTTATAAAGGGTTAAAGTTATAATTAATTGAATCGAACATTACTTTGTAAAAGTCTGTATAGATTGACTATAAAAAAATAAGGATATAATTCAATATTCAATGTCTGTTGAACAACAGATAAATTTAATATTATATATAACCATTCAAAGAAAACACATAAAATAATACAAGGGAAATTTATGACCCCTATGTCATAAATTTCCCTTGCGTTCAAGTAATAAGTAATGCTAGTTTTGGAGATTTTTGACCCAATATAACACATAACATTTTTATGTACCTCCATTCCCTCTCCTAGATGTTTGTAACACCAAAATTTCTACTTAATTTTTTTAGCTTTTACTTTGTAATGTAATACTTGAACCTTGCTATTTTTACACAATAATCAAATGTCATTAATCAACTTCTGCTTCTGATCATATAATATACTATTGAATTTTTTTTTTTTTTAATTCTTTCCATCTAATGTATTTTTATGTGTATCGAGTATTTGTAATAAATGTTTCTCTCTCTCTCTCTCATTATGCCATTCATAAACTATGATGTCGAAATTTTAGGTTGCCAGCATCAACAGTCTCTCGAGTCTAATAATGACCCCAATACATTTGGAGATAATGGAGACCTCAGACCCATTGGAAGTGGAAATAAGTATTAAATCAGAAGTTATAAAAGAAGAATGTGAAAACACATTATACGGCTGTCCTACTGAAGACACTTGTAACATTCATAATGTACCTTCTGATGAATTGTTTGAAGAAATGGGTGATGAAAGTTCTTTACCAGTCTTAAATAATCAAACTGAAGCGAAAGGTGATGAGGCGACCTGTGATGAAGCAATGGGTGATGACGATGACGATGACAATGCTAGTTTGAAGTCCTTGTTGAATAAAAAAAGTAAGTTGTATCTTTTGATTTTAATACAAATATTAATAAATATATAGTTCTAATACAAAGTGAAACTCAATTTGTACAACTTTTTCTGAACTTGCAATGTTAACAAGTATTAGTACTGAGTACAGCAGGGCTACTACGAAACTTGAATTTCGTGTCGTGCGGTCCCTCTCGCTCTCGCATTAAACAGTATAAGTGTCAGAGGGACGGCACGACACGAACTTCGAATTTCAAGTTTCGTAGTAGCCTTGTAGATCTATTGAATAATGTTTTTCCATCGTATTTGGTTGGATACTATTTGGTCTGTCTGTCTGTTACGCTTTCACGTCGAAACCACTGGACCGATATTGATGAAATTTGGTATATAGGTAGTTTGAACCCCAAGGATCAACATAGGATACCTTTTATTCCGGTAGAGGGCGCCACCGCGCGATAACCTAGATCCGCGCAGACGAATTCGCGGGCATAAGCTAGTCTTGTATAAACTGTTTCAAATCATCATCCCAACTTTGCTCTAAATATTTCCAGATTTGCAAAAATCACAGGAGCACCTACCTAAGTACAATCAGCACGAAGGTGATGAACCTTCATGCAGCCAGTCCCTCGATCAGCAGTTGGAGCCCAGGAGTTGCTTCGTCGGACTCAAGCACATTCCTCTGAGAGACGAGCAACTTCCAAGTTACACTATACCTGTGACCTTCGATTGTAATCTCAAACACCAGCAAGTTAGCTCTCAAGAACCTCACAGCAGCCATGTTCGTACCATGCAAACACAAGTGGCCCATAAAACTCACACTTGCAACACTTGTGGCAAACATTTTAATGTTAAATCAGAATGGAAAAAGCATGTCAAGGTACACACAAGTGAGAAACCATTCAATTGTGAAATATGTCATAAACGCTTTAGCGTTAAGTCATCCTGGGTAGTTCACTTACGACGGAAACACACAGATGAGAATCCATTCAGTTGTGACATATGTGGCAAGAGGTTTAATGAGAACTCGTTCTTGATAACTCACTTACAGAGAATACACTCAGGTGAGAAACCATTCAGTTGTGACACATGTGACATGAGGTTCAGTCAGAAGTCGTCCTTGACAACTCATCTACAAATACACACAGGTGACAAATCATTCAGTTGTCATGTATGTAATGAACGGTTTGCACAGAAATCGCGCTTGACTAGTCACCTAAGTACACACTCCAGTGAGACACTCTACAGTTGCACTATATGTGACAAGCGCTTCATTCTAAAGTCAGCCTTGAAAGCCCACTTAAGAAAGACTCACGCAAGTGACAAACCACTCAGTTGTGAAACATGTTATAAACAGTTTACAGAAAGACGTGCCTTGTCTTGTCACATTCGAGTTACACACAAAGACGTGAAATCATTCTGTTGCGATGTGTGCCAAACATGGTTTAAACACAAATGGCATTTGGTGGATCACATGCGAATACACATGGGTGAGAAACCTTTCTGTTGCGATGTGTGCGGCAAACGGTTCGCCCGGAAATCGCACTTGGTTGCTCACACGCGAACACATACCGGCGAAAGGCCGTATCGCTGCGATGTGTGCGGCAAACAGTTTGCGCGGAAGCCAAATTTGAATAGTCATTTACGAATACACGCAGGTCTGAAATCAAGAGCATAGCGTAAGATGATGTGACTTGGATGTGACGAATATAACAACCTTACATTGACACACACACCTAAATAATTGGGATGATGACACCACCAATCAACTGACGTACTTTTTATGAGCTGTCAAAACACAATTTCCCATAGAGTTTCAATGGCAATTGCGAATTATGACGTCACTATCCGACAACTCAATCAACTAACTATTTATTTGTTTTAAAGCAAGAAAAAATCTAATTTTACAGCTTAGACTATATACAACATGTGTTGTATATAATCTAAGTTTTACAGTATATCGAAAATTAATCTGGTTTTCAGGGCTAAAATAAAGCGTTTTTTTACTGGAGTTGTGCCTTCGAATTATTTTTTAATAGCGTCATCATCCCAATTGGATAGTTCGCGTGAGCAGAGCGGTGGCACGTAGTGCGCGTGTTGCGGCAGCCGCCGAGTCGCGTGCTCCAGTGATGAAGGGTTTCGAAATAACCCGAAACATGTCGAGCTAAACTCGATTTAAGACGTGAGTTATCCAATACTCAATACTCAATATTTTATTGCTTTTCCACAATGTATGGTTACAGATGTTACAAGGAAATTATGTGATCCGTTACAATATCATTTAATTGGATAGTTTCCTAGATAACAAAAATAAACTGAGCAACAAAAAGCTGGCTCTCAAATGTACAAATAATTAGTACATTGTGTCTTTAGGGCGGTAAGTGAGGAATTACGAACGAGTCTATTAGAAGCCCGAAGTCCGAGACAGGGCTCTAATGAAGAAGAAAAGAAAGAAGAAAAATGATTTATTAATGAAACGATATTCGTAATTCTAGTACAGCCCGTGCGACAAACAATGCTCTTCATCACATTTGTGAGTAAAATACTAAGCAAAAATGTTATTGTTAGTAAATATACCTATTTAACTCATTCCCTTTGTTGTTTCATTGATGATGATTTATAATTACATTACAGATGTGCAAGTTGCAGAAAGTTACCAAAAAGTTGGGAAAGTTATCTGAAAATTCTGGCATTTTTCACAAGAAATACCGGAAATTTAAATAAGTTTCAACCCCCGTATAAAATTTTCGATCAACAAACGAAGTATAGAATTGTGAGAAATTTCCGAAATTTTCCCATTCCGGAATTTGTCATTTCCACAATTTTGGGAAATTCTCCTTTGGCGCATCTGTATGTTTGATTTACTCTGCAACTACTGCAATGCAACGCACTTGCGTACACATACATACTACTATTATTAGATTTGTTTAATTTAATAATTCTTTTGATATCCGTATAAATAATTAACCACCTGCCTTGGCTTCGCAGGGGTGTACTGACAAATTACAAACAAACTTGTGTTTGTATAGTTCAGGAAATATGAACTGACTATTTGTAATCTTCACTAAGATCCTTAGCAGGGTTGTTGCTGATGCAGCTTTTTTCTATATCAGCGGATGCTGATGCTGATGCTGATTTTCTCAGACCAATATCAGCGGATGCTGATGCTGATGCTGATATTAATAAATTACTTCAATAAATCATATCCTAGTAGGAAATTAACTAAAAATAACTACCATTACAATATTAATATTGGAATCTAATCAATGGTAAGTTATATTTTAAGAACAAAAGCTCAGACGCCTTTTCAGCTTCGAGCCGATTTCGACTAGGCCTAGGCTTATAAATAATGCCTGCACCGCTTAATAGTTGTTCACTCGGGACACTCGCTGGAGGTGACGACAGGAATCTCTGAGCCAATACAGTTAGCTCTTTATATGTGGTTTTACCGCGACTCCTCCACCAGTCAAGTGGATATATTTGTCAACTAATTGTTGACAAAACAATCAAATGAGGGAACAAGTGACAGCTTTTATTGTATAACTTTCTGTGATTTGTCGAAACTTCCACGTGCCTCGCGGTAAGTCCCGCCTTCAACAAACACGTTACGACTTCAATATCAGCATTAAAAATCAGCATCGATTGTTGCTGATGCTGATGCGGATGCTGATATAAAAAACCATGCTGATTATCCGCGGATGCTGATGCTGATGCTGATATTCGCAACAACCCTGATCCTTAGACAAACGAAGCTAAGATCTTTTTATAAATATCAAACAAAAGCGACCCGACTGACGAAGCGAATAGCAAGTCTATATATATAAAAGAAAGTCGTGTTAGTTACACCACTTATAACTCAAGAACGGCAGAACAGATTTGGCTGAAAATTGGTAGGGAGGTAGCTTAGAGCCAGGAGACGGACATAGGATACTTTTTATCCCGATATTCCCACGGGATAGGGATAAAATCTCGAAATAGCAACCGCTGGGCTTGGAGTCATGAAATTTAGTATGTAGGTAGTTGGACGTTTGGAATTACTCATAGGTGACTTTTTGACCCGATATTCCCACGGGATACCTAGGGATGAAATCTCGAAATAACAACCACTGGGACTAGAGCCATGAAATTCGGTATATAGGTAGCTGGACCTCTGAAATACTACATATGCTATTTTTTAACCCGATATTCCCACGGGATAGGGATAAAATCTTGAAATAATGACCGCTGGGCTTAGAGTCATGAAATTTGGTATGTAGGTAGTTAGCCGTCTGTAATAACACATAGGCCACTTTTCGACCCAATATTCCCACGGGATACCTAGGGATAAAATCTAGAAATAACAACCGCTGTGCTTAGAGCCATGAAATTTAGTATGTAGATAGCTGGACTTCTGGAATAATAGATAGGCTACTTTTTATCTCGATATTCCCACGGGATAGGGATACAATCTTGGAATAATAACCGTTGGGCTTAGAGTCATAAAATTTGGAATGTAGGTAGCCGGAAGTCTGGAATAACACATAAGCGACTTTTTGATCCAATATTCCCACGGGATACCTGGGGATGAAATCTCGAAATAACAACCACTGTGCTTAGAGCCATGAAATTCGGTGTGTAGGTAGCTGGACCTTTGAAATAATACATAGGCTATTTTTTATCCCGATATTCCCACGGGATATGGATAAAATCTCGAAATAACAACTGCTGGGCTTAGAGTCATGAAATTTGGTATGTAGGTAGTTGAACGTCTGAAATAACACATAGGCTACTTTTTATCCGGATATTCCCACGGGATAGTTTTATAACTAAGGGACCGAATACATCACCGTTTTATTAGTTTACGCGTGCGAAGCCGCGGGTAAAAGCTAGTTATTCATATTTCAAGAACTATAAGTACTGAAATAAAATAAACTGTTTAGCTTTGGTTTCCGAGTCCAATCCAAACCGAATTTCATTCAAGAGTTGTTCAAGAGTCCCGCTCCCGCTAAATAGTTGACACCACGCTTTTTTCCATGTGGCAATTCGTGACATAGGATTAGCCGAGCGCCTGAAATGGAATGAAAATTAATCATAAACTGATCATTACTTACAAATCTGACCGTAGATAATATCTGCTGGTTAGGCTGTAATGTAATTAAAAAATGGGGTCCTTTTTGCAGCCATTTTCCCGAAAATAATATCTATTTCAGGCTCGATGCTGGCAACAAGATCAAACAGCTGTGGCTGTGAAGCTGTTTAAAAAAAAAGTGATTTGATTGACGTTGACGTTTGTGTTTTCTGTTTGGGCTGTTTGCTGAAAGTTGTGTGTTGTCAATTATTACAAGTTATTTTGGTTTTTCTTAAACAATGGATGGACCTGAAGTAACTTTACTCCATCAATCTTTCTGTGCCACATGTTTGAGTAAAGACAGGAGGCTGTTCCCTGTACATGATTCCAAATCTGATGCTTCGTTTTTGTTCAACGTAAGTTACTTTCGATGGATGCTTTGACTAAGCAGCACGTAGTGATTATATACTCTTTCATAAGAAGTAGTAGCTGTTTAAATTTAGAAGTATTTTGTGTTTTACAGTTATCTGAAGATGATGCACTATGCTGGGAGTGCCATTTCTTCGTGCGGAAGGTGGCAGCGTTCCGGAGCCGGGCTGCGAAGGCACAGGCTCTCCTGGCCAGCGCGCTGCACCAAGCTAGTGTTAGTATCGTGGAGGGTCACTTTATGTGTTGTAATTAATTTGAAACTTAAAATTTCCTCATAATAATAAGACTATAATTTGGAAGACAGCTGTTTGTGCAACAACAATGACAGTAAAGATCCAACCGAGTGCTGCCATTTAAAACCACATTTTATTATTATTATTATTAGCTTATTCTGTGTTACTGCTGTGCTGTGTCAATCAAACAGCCCATGTCAGATTTTACCTCTCTGGTTAGGATGTTACAACATGTAGTACATGTGGACCCAAGACAAGATAACATAGAGATGCAACGGATAGTTGTTTGGTTTGACACTGGACCGGACCCTTGGCCGGATAGCCGGATATTAGGCCGAGTTTTAGGTACAATAAAATTAAGCTAATTCAAGCGCACGCATGGTACTCTGAGCAGGTTGCAACATGTTTAATGTTTTCAGTCATTCAATACAATAAGTTTTTTACAATCTGGTATCTGGCCAGATAATACGCAACTATCCGGTATTCGGCCGAATATTAACACTGCGGCCAGATACTGAATACTGTTGCATCTTTAATAAATAACATTCATATTTTTCATAGTAATATCTGCCCCACGCTTTGTATTCAGGGTCCCTAGCCACTGTACCATCTGCACATCAAAATAATATAGAATGTAAATTTTTTAGGAAACCCAAATCAAGAGTCTCTCTCGTCTGATGAGAACACCTGTAGAACTGGTTGTTAATATAGAAACACCTGACCCATTACTAGTAAATATAAAAATGGAAAGTATGAAAGAAGAAGATGAAAATATTTTGTATGAACGTCCTGTTCAGGACAATTGTGATGAGGATAATGTACCTTCTGAAGAATATTTTGATGAACTGAAAAGTCTGGTACCAGATTTAAATGAACATACAGCAAAAGGTGATGAAGCGGCTTGCGGGGAAGCAATGGGTGATGACAAAGCCAGCGCTAGTTTGAAGTTGAGTGAGAGAAAAGGTAAGTTGCTTTTAATTAGTCCTCCCCTGCATAGGCTTATGACCATTTTTTTTTATTCGACTGGAAGGCAAATGAGCACGTGGGTCTCATGCTTATGACCATAACAAATATTTTGTCATGAGAGATCAATAGAAACTACCTAGTGATCTGAACTTTTTGGCTAAATCATTTCTTTTTTTCGAATATTATTTTTCATTTTCATACATAATACATATAAATTCAAAGTTATTGTTAAAGGGAGTGACATTGACATGACACAAGAGGGACGTGAAAAAATCCATTATTTTAACATTCTTTAACTAAAAATGTGTAAATTAAAAACACTAGTTATGAATGTCTAAAGAACGTCATACATAACGTCAATAACCTTTACACTGTTTTACTGCGCATCTAAAACATTATATCTTTTAAACATTAAGAGCTTGAGCACTTGTGTAATAAAATAAAGTCTGAAGGAGAAATTAATTTAATTTGACCTTTTGAATGACGGAAATCAGAAATAATACATGGGATATCAACTTAGACAGAAATTTATCACAGCTTAATTATGTTTAAAAGATATATCTTTTAAACATTAAGAGCTTGAGCACTTGTGTAATAAAATAAAGTCTGAAGGAGAAATTAATTTAATTTGACCTTTTGAATGACGGAAATCAGAAATAACACATGGGATATCAACTTAGACAGAAATTTATCACAGCTTAATTATGTTTAAAAGATATATCTTTTAAACATTAAGAGCTTGAGCACTTGTGTAATAAAATAAAGTCTGAAGGAGAAATTAATTTAATTTGACCTTTTGAATGACGGAAATCAGAAATAACACATGGGATATCAACTTAGACAGAAATTTATCACAGCTTAATTATGTTTAAAAGATATATCTTTTAAACATTAAGAGCTTGAGCACTTGTGTAATAAAATAAAGTCTGAAGGAGAAATTAATTTAATTTGACCTTTTGAATGACGGAAATCAGAAATAACACATGGGATATCAACTTAGACAGAAATTTATCACAGCTTAATTAAAATGAATAAATTAATACCACGGGGCACTGATACTTGACACCAATTAGACTACTTGACACAAAGTATTATGTGATTGGATTGATTGAAATGATTTTAGTCAATAAAAGCACACATGATAAAGTTTATTATTACCTACGTTGTATGCTAAATTCTAGCATTAGTTTAAGGTAATTAGTTGAACCAAAATATTTGTGGCTATAGCGTCTAGTTGACATCGTTTCTTGTAGACGCATTAAAAAAAGAGCTCGGCCATGACATCTAGTGATGATTTTTTGTACTTTTAGTGCCAAAGCCTTGAAAAAATGGCATGAGTAGTTCTAAAGGATGTTTTTCTGGATGCATTAGCCCCGTAGACGACATAGCCCCGGTTGACCTTATACATACCGGTTGACTGGAAGAGATCCCTTTAAGGAATAAGTTCGCCTTTGTACATATTTGTTTTTTTTTGTCTACTGTAATTTACTTATTTTGTACAATAAAGAGTTTACATACATACATACATACGTCATACTTAACATTCACCTGCCCTACTTTGTAAATGAGGACAGCAAGTAGGGTGACGAAATATGATCATGGCTGAAGTTGTCCAGAGCAAATTGCTATAATCATGATGTCAACTTTGCTAATATTTTCAGATTTGGATCAAAGGCAGGAGCATCCGTGCAAGCTGGAGTCTAAAGCCGCATCAGAGTACAGTCGCATGCACGCAGGCGTGGAACCAGCTCGAAGCCAGACCCTCAAACACGGCGACGGCCAACTATCTAGCTACACAATCCCTGTTACCTTCGATTGTAATCCCAAACGCAAACATCAAGCAAATCAACAAGCAACACCCCGCTCACGCCATGTTCATGCGTTAGAGCAACAAAAACGCCCGGTTACGTCCTTACAAAAACAAATGGTCACTAAACCACATGTTTGCAATACTTGTGGCAAACGTTTTAATACTCTAGCAACACTTAATAGGCACATTATGATACACACAGGTGAGAAATTATTCACTTGTGATACATGTGACAAGCGTTTCATTCAAAAGTCTGCCTTGATTTCTCATTTACAAGTTCACACAGTTAAGAAACCATTCAAATGTGATACGTGTGACAGACGGTTTAGACATAAGTCGTCTTTGACAACTCATTTACGGATACATACGGGCGAGAAACCGTTTAGTTGTGATTCATGTGACAAACATTTTAATCAAAGGGCGTCCTTGATTTCCCATTTGTTTATTCATAGAACTGGGAAACAATTCTCTTGTGATATATGTGACAAGCGGTTTAATCGCAAGACATCTTTGAAAGAGCACTCATTAATTCACACAGGTGAGAAACCTTTTGTTTGTGATAAATGTGGTAAGCGGTTTAATCACAGGCAATCCTTGAGCATGCACTTACGGAATACGCACACCGATGAGAAACCAATAAGTTGCAAAGTGTGTCATAAACAGTTTGCAATAAAATCGAACATGATTAGGCATCTTAGTGTTCACACAGATGAGAAACCATTTAGTTGTGATACATGCGGCTTGCGGTTTAGGCAAAGAACGGCCTTGAAAACCCATTTACGAATTCACACAGGTGCGTTCAGTTGCAATGTGTGCCTTAAATGGTTTGTAAGTAAATCTAGGCTTATTAGTCACCTTAGTATTCACACAGATGAGAAACCGTTTAGTTGTGATATTTGTCACAAGCGTTTTAAAGCAAAGCTGACCTTGCTTTCTCACTTAAGTACACACACAGGGGAGGTATTGTTCAGTTGTGACATATGTCTGAAAGGGTTTTCTTGTAAATCATCATTGAGTCGTCACACTCGATTAATGCACACGCACACAGACGTGCGACCGTTCTGTTGCGATGTATGTCACGCACGGTTCAAAATAAAATCGCAATTAGCTACTCACATGCGTATACATACTGGAGAGAGACCGTACGGTTGCGATGTGTGCGGCAAGCGGTTTAAAGAAGGGTCTGCTTTGAAAGCACATGTGCGAATACACACGGGTGAGAAACCCTATAGTTGTGAAATATGTGGTAGGCAATTCAACCAAAAGTCGCCCATGAAAACTCATCTCCGAACGCACACTAGTAAGAAAGATAAAACATAGCTTCGTCATTCATAGATGTCGAAATTAACATCTACGACCATATATTTGTCATCGATATATATGTACTTAGAGTATAAGTCAATGATATTTGTTAAAGTATATGTTTTTCGATGTTGCTCGCGACAGCTCACGACTCTTGTGTAGAATTCGTTTGTCGCTATCCTATGCCCTCCCCAGGGTCTCTGAACCGTCTCCATATCAAATTTAATCTAAATCGGTTCAACGGTTTGATTGAGTATGAAGCAAATATGAAGGTACAACAGACACAAAGGGGGGCTACTACGATATTCGAAGTTCGTATCGTACCGTCCTTCTCGCTCTCGTATTAAATAATATTAGCGTCAGCGGGACGGCTAGATACGAAGTCGGTATTTCCATGTTGGTATTATCCGGTTCGGGAAAGTATATTTTTTATCTGGCCGCTATATGCAGCTATATTGAGTCTTATGAAATATGAAACATATGAAAATTATTATATTTATTATCAACATTACAAAAATGTTAATTATAATTTGAGATATTATACGTATGCTGGAAAACGGGTTACGTAAGAAGAATTATCTGTTTTGCTTAGACTATACATATATAATCTAAGCTGTTTTGTTGTTGAAATAAAATTTTGAATACTCTGCAGACTTTGATTTGAAATGAGCGATACATTATGAAATAGCAACAATCTCCTAAAATAAGCGATTTCTCAATGATTGCACCAAGGTAGGTGTTTTATATAGATCCATGTAGATCGATTGCTTACCCCCAAAAACTCCCACGTAGCAAATTTCATCAGAATCTCTTGACTTCTCGAAATAAATAAGGGTGCCTACACAAAATGTCTTTCAAAAAGCTAATACTAGCTTATCGCCCATCCTATTCTATCCTATTTTTAAGCGCATTTCCCACGGAATAGAAAAAACTATTCCGTGGCATTTCCTGCTAAAATAATTATTTAAAAAGCTTGAATTGTGAATTTATCATGATACTCGACAACTTGTTAAAAACGCTTAGTTAAAATAACTATAGAAAATACAACTTTGAACTGTCAAAATTTAATGTCACGATTGTCACGTTGACAGTTCGATAAACATCCCAAAAATGCTTCAAAATGCTCAATTTTAATTTAATTTATTTGCTGTTTGCTAATTAACGACTACGATTTATTACCTTTTTTTTGTGTACAATGAATGTATTCGGAATAAATTTACTCCAACAATCTATCTGTGTGACATGTTTGAGTCAAGACAGGAAGCTGTTCCCTGTAAATGATTCTAATCATGCTTCATTGTTGTTGAACGTGAGTTTCTTTCAATTCTTTGAATTAGTACACCACTGTAGAACCTTTTAAGCGACTACGAACTGGAAGACAAAGCGTTGACAGCCAGGGTTCGTTCTAAGGGGGGGGCAAGCCGGTCATTTGCCCAGAGCGGCCAAAAAATGAGGCGGCAGAATTGTTTTTAGCTATCCACTACTTACACTATCTTTGCCCGCAGCGGCTAAAAAGCTGGATTAGGCCCTGCAGGCTTCCTACTAGGTGGACTGACGACTTAGTGAGAATAGGGGGCAACCAGTGGTTGCAAGTGGCGAGTTGTTCATTATGGTGTTCTATGGGGCCGGCCTTTGTTCAGCAGTGGATGTGAAAGTGGAAGTTCAAAAGCTTTTTCAACTTTTTTTTTTATTCAACTGGAGGGCTGAGCAAGTGGGTTTCCTGGTGGTAAGAGATCACCACCTCCCATAAACATCTGCAACATCAGGGGTATTGGTGTAATTTAATAACTAAAGAAAATTATTTTATTTCGGCTGCCTTTCTGTTATGATCTTCATGTTGCCATTAAAACTAATTTTAAGCAGTTTTTTTTTAGCAAACATCTTTAAATAATATGTATATCCATACAAAACTAATAAACTGATATGATATGATATCAAACCTCTATAGATAGGCAATTAATCTGTTTAATTAAATAATACATTTCCAAATAATTGAAACAGTAAAAACTTAATAGTAATAATTTAAAACTAATATAACTCTAAAAAAGGCCCCTGTGGCATAGTTCCAAGAATGCTGGCAGCATTTCCTTGCTGTATGGCGATTCTAAGACGCTGTGCGAGGATGTTTAAGGATGCCATATTTAACTGAGTGAAATATCATGACAACGTCATTTCAATATTCAATTATTCCTTTCTGTTATTTTGTAAGCAGCCCGTCAATTTGAAGTACCAATAAATAATTGATAATATAATTAAAAGAAAGATTATTCCGATTTAAATTATAATTAATAAAGTTTTATTTTCTTTAAAAAATTCTTTCTAAGGAGTATCTATATTAATATCTACACTTGACATAAGTGACGTCAAAATAGCTCACCCCTGTCGAGCTCTGGTTAACAAACGGGACATATCACGCTATTGT
Source organism: Choristoneura rosaceana (assembly GCA_037349165.1). NCBI lineage: Eukaryota > Metazoa > Arthropoda > Insecta > Lepidoptera > Tortricidae > Choristoneura > Choristoneura rosaceana. Next base: position 3,761,665 of record JAZBNJ010000050.1, read on the forward strand.
GACTATGAGTGAGAATCACGAAAGTTTAAAACGTAATATATTATAATCAATGACTGTTGTCAAAATACTGTATAAAATATTGTTACTTGGAAGCTAAGCTTTTTATTACTTATACAGCTATCTGAAAATGAGGCAGTATGCTGGGAGTGCCATTTCTTCATGCGGAAGGTGGCAGCGTTCCGGAGCCGGGCTGCGAGGGCTCAGGCTCTCCTGGCCAGCGCGCTGCACCAATCTAAAGTTAGTATTGAGTTGGGTGATCCCCGTGTGGAGGATCTTTTAGAGAGAATAATTATTAGAATCAAGCATTTCAGAGATTTGCATTCAAGAATAGAATGAGGGCTACTTGATAGTTGAAATATCGCTAGATGGTGTTAATATCATATCATAACTACAAATGGATCTCACGATACTAAGGATGCCACAGGTTTGCAAGATAAATTTGGTCACTTGACCCCATTTTGAAGGTGATTTTGAATTTCCTGAGACTCGAAAAAGCAGCGTCAAGTCGCCGCGTGCAAGATGGCTTCTTGTAGGAATGGTCCTGGTCTTGAAAGCTGAATCCTTAATCTCATTTAGTAGCAGTTGTGGCAGTGGTACAAATAAAAGATAAGTTAAGGAAGTAATTAGTAGTAGTTATGGAGTAGTTAGTAGTAGTTGTGTAGTGTTGGAGTTATATAACACTTATATTAATTGGTCTTATTTCCAACCTGGATCCTGTAACACAGGGACTCCTAGCACAGGATCCAGAGCCGTAGACTCTTGTTTATAAGTTTTTTATGCAATAAATTATTTTCAATTTTAAAAGAAATTGAAGTGAATGACAAAATAAAAAGCACTGTTTTTAGCGAAATTGAAGAGGTTTTTTTTTCCAGCAATAAAGCTCAACATTTTCAGCTTTAACGCAAAATTTCACGTGACCAGGAAGGCTACTCCGAAACACAACGTTCGAAGTTCGTGTCGTGCGATCCCTCTCGCTCTCGTATTAAATAGTATAAGTGTGAGAGGGACCGCACGACACGAAATTCGAATTTTGTGTTTCGGAGTAGCCCTTTAGATTTGACGTTGGAAACGAGCGTCGAGCGACTGCAGGTGGCCCCACCTTAACGCCATCTTGCGTTATTTCGCCTGTCAAGTAGCAATCATTACTTGTATCGTCACTACTTTGAAAAAATCTCATATCTAAAATAATAAGTCAACAAAATTGAACCTTACCGTAATGTTCATAAAGTTCTTCAGAAAATTATCTATTTTGAGATACGAGTATTTTTAAAAGTAGTGACGATATATTGCTACTGTTTGACAACAAATGTGCAATAGTCAGTGCATTAAAAATATTGTTGCAGTAGGTATTATCTAATTACCATATCGAGGGAATTCTTGCAGAACCAGATAAGTGCACAATATTTATTTTTTATACGGTTTTGTTAGATAAATAAAGCAGTAAAAAAATTGAGTATGCCTATGTACTTTTTTTTTTAATTGCACTTATTCTGTTTTGCCAGAATACCTTTGATATATGGTAAATATATATCTACCATATTTAAATCTATCCCAATGAATTATGAAATTTCCCGCATTAATTTGAAAGCTGAGTCTATAGCAAACACGCACACATTAATTTATAAAAGGATATTAACATTAGAATATATTACTATGAATTGACAAAAAATATTGAGAATTTACATTTTTAGGTAACCAAAATCGTCAGTCTCTCGAGTCTGATGATGACACCTGTATACCTGGACATTAGTTTAGGAACACCCAACCTATCACAAGTAAATATAAAAGTAGAATCTGTAAAAGAAGAATGTGAAAATACATCATTTGAATATCTCACTGATATCACTTGTAACAATACTATACCTTGTGATGGATCTAGACAAGGAATTGGTGATGATGATGAAAGTTTGTTACGAGTTTTAAATAAAGAACCGGAAGCAAAAGGTGATGAGAGGATTTGCGGTGAAGCAACATATGATGACTTAGCCAACGCCAGTTTAAAGTCATTGCTGAGTAGAAAAAGTAAGTTCTACCTTTTAAATAATAACGCCACAAACATAACAATTTCGAGTCAGTTCCGCTTTCAATTCACCCGCTACCTGCTCTGTTATTCACATTATTACTATCAATAATGTAGTAAGTTGACATTTTTTTTCGTAATTTGTACCTACGCTAAATGTCGTCATTTTTTTTTATACGATCCGTTGAAAGATTTCTTGGAAAAACTTGCAAAAGAATTATAGCGATTTGTGATTTATTAACCTTTTATTTCTCATTCCACAAGTAAATTTTTGTTGCCTTTTTTTGTTGAAGGAATCTTGAGCTCACTAGCTACTACAAATAAAAAAATTGGCCGTCCTAATGCATGTAGCTTTAGAATAACCCTATTCCGAGGAATAGATCGAATTACCAGTCACCCTGTATACATTTATATTTCAGCTTATTCGGGATAATGTGTTATTTATATTTATTTAAATAATTTATTTCAGATTCATTGATTATTAGTATACCGCCATTAGCAAGTAAATACAGAGATGATATACTTACCACAGAATTAGAGGAAAATGACATTCTACAACAAAGAGACACTGCTAAAGGGGAATCTGAAAATATGTTAAATCATACTGAAGTCTCTTGCTACACCGATAATGTGTATTGTGATGAAACTAGTGAAGAAATGGGTGATGGTGGTGATGATATTTTCTTACCAGTCGTAAATAAACAAACTGAAGCAAAAGGTGATGAAGAGGTTTGCGGTGAAGCACTAAGCAATGACATAGCTAATGCAAGTTTGAAGTCCTTATTGAGTAGAAAAAGTAAGTTGTTGTTTTATAATGATAATAAAATTACTCGCACTGTTGTCCCGTAAACTTTAAAATATTACTTTATGTACTACAATATAAATAGTAAATTGTACATAAAGAGCATAAAACGAGTCATTTTACCCGAGACGTTCATATAACTACTTGGAGCCGGTACGGCGAGGCTCGATAGACACGTCGAGGGAAAAATGGGCTTAATGCTCGAGTATACACTCTGCTTTTCACTCCGATAGCGAAAAAATGAAATAGAACAGTGGAAACAATTGTATTAGTTTAGACCACCATGGCTATCACCAGAATTAATGGTTACCAAATCTCTTTCGATCAGCCCCTGCTCAACCCATTCGTTATTTATATCAATCATTTTAGGCACGATAATCAGTAGCTCGCATTTGGCAAAGAAATTAAACAACGACACGAGGGCAGAAGTAAACAAAGAAAGCTTATCCAAGGAGGCCACTGAAGCAGGACAAAAAACATCAGATGGTCCAGATGCTACAGACAATGCTGCAGAAGATAATTTCACGGTTGTATTAATGAATGAAGAAGAGATGTTAAAATGGAGGGAGAGGAAAAAGAATATACCGCAATATGCGAAAAATGCTCCTGCGTTAAGGTGAGGTGTTATCACGGAATAAGATCCCGTGGGAACAAGGTGTTAATAGGGATGTTGACACCACCAATCAACTGACGTACCTTCTATAAGCTGTCAAAACACAATTCTCCCATAGAGTTTCAATGGCAACAGCGACTTATGACCTTACTAGCTTATGCCCGCGACTTCGTCTGCGCGGATCTAGGTTATCGCGCGGTAGCGCCCTCTATCGGAATAAAAGGTATCCTATGTTGATCCTTGGGGTTCAAACTACCTATATACCAAATTTAATCAAAATCGGTTCAGTGGTTTCGACGTGAAAGCGTAACAGACAGACAGAGTTACTTTCGCATTTATAATATTAGTAGGGACTAGTAGGGATAAGTCGCTATTTGTTCGCCAACTCAATCAACTATTTATTTGTTTTAAAGCGACAAAAAATCTAATTTTACAGTAATTCGAAAATTAATCTGGTTTTCAGGGCTAAAATAAAGCGTTTTTTTACTGGAGTCGTGCCTTCGAATTATTTTTTAATGGCGCCATCATCCCTGTTAGAGAACTGTAAACCATAGATACCTCAACAACTTTTTTAGGGTTCCGTACCCAAAGGGTGCCAATGGGACCTGTTACTGAGACTCCGCTGTCTGTCTGTCCGCCCATCTGTCACAGGGCTCTTATCTCTTGAGCCGTAAGAGCGTGCGCACACAGGCAGCGGTCAGGAGTTCCGAGTTCCGAGTTCCGCGTTTGGCGTTCATTAGAATGTACCGAGTCTATAACAACAGCGCACACAGCGGGCAGTCTGACCGCGGCGGTCAAAGCGGAACTCCGCGTTCCAAGAGTTCTTTTCCCGCCGAGACAGTGAACGCTAGAACGCCGCGATGTCTGAGTTATCAAACACGGAAAAATTGATTGAATTGGTTAGGGAAAGGAGTTTATTATATGATTTAAGTAATAAAGACTATAAAAACCGCGACAAAAAAGCTGAAGCTTGTTTTTCGATATCAGGTTTTATGGTGTTAAACAATTCATTAAAATTATTAATCGACATTCGAAAATAAATATAGAATCGTTGTTCATCTTTCAGTAAATCCTAAAAAATATTACTGAATTTGCCTTGTTCTTCTTGCGTTATGTTATTTGGGTGCACCCAATACTTCCTTTTCTTGTTAGAAGCTGCTAAGCTCCACAAGAGCAATAATTCTTCATCGGATGACGAACTTTCTAGTGACATGTTGCATGTGCAAAGACCCAAACGAAACTAGAACGCGAGAATTTGCACGCCGCTTGTGTGCGTTGGAACTCTTGGGCGGTCAACGGTCACTAGAACGCAGAACTCTGACCGCTCTCTGTGTGCGCAGGCTCTAATAGTTAGAGCGTTCATCAATAGTCCGAACGGACTTTTTAACATTTCGAACAATTACACTTAACGGGTTAGTATCATCTCGTCTAAAAAAGCAGCTAATCTACACTACATTTTGAAAGGAAAGATACCTACACTTTTTTTTTAAACTCCCACTTTACAGTTAAAAATAAACAAATGTTCCGGATAACTCACGTCTTAAATCGAGTTTAGCTCGACATGTTTCGGGCTTATCCGTAGCCCTTCTTCTTCGGAGCAACGCGACTCGGCGGCTGCTACAACACGCGCACTCAACTCGATTTAAGACGTGAGTTATCCGGATCATTTATTTAATATGAGTGAGTCTCACGGTAGTTTTATGTCCAAAATTAAAAAAAAAACCTTATTGTGTTGTGTATGTTTTAGATGCGAGCAGTGTATTGAGCCATTCAGGAACATGATACTGTACAAGGCACACGCGAGAAGACACGAAGAGGTAATGTTTAGGGCTTTTTAGGGCCAGTACAGACTGACTGCATTGGAACTGCGATGAAAATTTAATGGGCAATGAGGGCTATCGTTTTTTTCTCTCACTAGATGGCGCCACTGTTGTGTGAGGTTTTTAAAAGTCTGTTATAACGGGCGTGAAAACAAAGTTTAGATTAAAATCATATTTAATACATCTTAAAACAGTACCATAAACATATCGAGCAACCACATTATTGCGTAATCCCATTTTGTTCGGAAAAAAGGGAGGACAAAAGTTTTCGAGAGACAAGACTGTCTCAAATTACAGACGTTCATTGCCTCTTATCGCATAATTGCATAATTTCAGATAATGCAAAATATTCACAAAATTATTCTAATTATATATAAACCCGCGTAGCTCACCCAAAAACTATGAGATTTGACATTTCGTTGACCTCACGCTACACTAGCGCCTCTAGCGGAAAATCCATTCGCGATAGCCCTCATTGGCAGTTGCGGTTACGTTGCTGTTGGAATGCATTCCGTCTGTACTGGCCTTTAGGGTTCCTTGATAAAAATTTCAAAAAAGGTTCTAACCTTAAAGTTTTGCTATGTTTGTCTGTCTGTCCGTCCGCTCGCGGACTTTTAGTGCTAGAAAGCTGTTATTTTGCATGGATTGTACATATTAAATGATATTGTAACGGATAACTCACGTCTTAAATCGAGTTTAGCTCAACATGTTTGGGCTATTTCGAGTCGCGTGCTTCTTTGAAGAAGGACTCGTTATATAACACTTATATCAACCAGTAAGGGAGCAGGAGCACCATTACAAATTGGACGCCCATCTGGTCTACGGCTTTAAATTAGGCTCCACCAAAACGCCGATGGGCGTCAATGGCACTAAACGCAGTGGCGTAGCTAGAGGGGGGCAGCGGGAGCGGCCCGCCCCGGGTGTCACCCTAAGTGGGACCGTGAACATCAGTAGGTCCACCTATAAAAATACTTAAATTGTGGCAGACTACTAAATAATATTGTAACAATAATAAGTACCTACTTAATAGATGCCTACTCGCATAGTAGCTAAGTTTTTTGTCATTCAAGTTTGGGGATGACACCTACAATATCCGCCCCCGGGTGCCACATATTCTAGCTACGGCACTGACTACACGGGTTACGCTCTGTGCAGGTTTACGGTGATTTTGTGTGTCGCGTCTGCGGACTGCGCTCAGTCAGCGAGAACGCCCTGCAAATCCACACCGCTTATCACTACAGGTAATAAATAATCACGCAAATCCAACCAGCATAGTAAAATAGATTGATAACCAAGGGTGGAAAGTGACCCATTTCACCCCATAGTTCGAGGGGTAATGTAAGGGTGGAAAGTAATTTTTTTTAGTGTTTCGGCTAGCCACGACGTCTAACATAATTGAGTTACGTCAATGACATTTTTTTTCACGTTTCGGCATGGCCATCTAGATGCACGTCGTGACCAACTCGATTTTTTTTTATAGTCGGCCATGGCAAGTGGCCAGTCGAAAAGCTACCGCTGGAGGTTGGATAGGTATAAGTAAATTCAATTTGTTATTATTATCCTTTTTTTGTAGTATTTTAGTTTCCTCACAGTCGAAATGAAAAGTAGAGTGTATAACTCGGGTGAAATAACCCATTTCCCTCGAACTATTGGCGCTCTCACTTCGTTCGAGCGCCAGAAATATCTCCGCTGAAATGGGTCACTTTCCACCCTTGGTTATCAATCTACTATCTCGACTCCGTGGCTAATTGAAAAATGAAAAAAAAAATACTTTCCACCCTAGAGATGAAAACGCAATTTTCCACCCGGCAATCTACCCATGAAAATTAAACTTTCCGAAGAGGAGAGATGAAAAAAAATTATAACAAAAAATTAAACTGACTACAAAAACTATGAAAATAATTTTCTACCAGTCTGAAGTCGGTCGGTGCCAGCAGGAGTGATTGAAGCCTAACACATAGTGCGTAGTAGTGATGTACCGAATGTCATTTTTTAAACATTCGCGAATGCGAATGCGAATATCTGCTACCGACATTGGCGTTTGCGAATATTCAGTTTTTGGTTCTGGCGCCAAATTTTCTACGGCAGTCCCGTTCGAAAGAAGTGCGTTCTGTTTGTATTTTGTTCCGAGTATTACCGAGTTTATACGAACGCATCGCGAAGTAAATAAATAAATATTTAATACCAACTGATCATGTGAAGACTGATAGTGTAATTACAAGGATAAGTTTTTTTTACGTATAAAGAACATAAGAAATTAATCTATTCTGGTTTTATTAACCTACTATTATCTAAGTTACATTTTTTTCTGATATTCACATTCGCAAAACATTCGCAGAAATTTTACGAATGCGAATACGAATATGCAAAAATATGCGAATATTCGCGAATGCGAATGCGAATATTCGTTACATCACTAGTGCGTAGGTGAAGTAGATAACTATAGGTCCACTCCTGCTGGCTCGTGCTGAGGCACCTTAAGTCTGTTGGGTCTTTGAATAATATAAATCCCAATGAAGGAGATAAATCGTTTATTTCTTGTAACACATGGTAATTACACAAATAATTAATTTTTTAAGAAGCCGTTTACTCTGTAAAAAGCTATTCGACGCCATGTCGTACGAGAGAGATAGACAGACATACGGCACTGAGTGAAACAGAGCATTTAGGCGTTTTTATTTGGTTAAAAACGCATTCAAGTCGATTCCGAATTGATAAATATGTGGAGACCCTTAGAGATCTGTCTGCACCCAGACTGCTGAAGTGTAAGCTGTGTGCCCACGAGTGGGACGGCCCCAACGTCATGCGGCAGCACTGCTGCGACGCCCACGGGATAGCCGCCACCACGTGGGAGTGCGACCAGTGCGACAGGAAATACACGTAAGTTTTTTTTTAACCCTTTCGTTCCGGCAAAGCCATACACAAAATCTACCCAGTTTTCCATATTCAGTGAATTGATACCTGCTCCTCAGTCCTGTAGGCGAGTTAACTCGTTTACAGAAATGATGCTCTTACGTCCGAAAGACGACTTAACTCGGCTACGTAAAACACTTCTCAGAGCCGGTAGACGAGATAACTCGTTGGCTTGGTAGTTACAGTTATTTTTCTCCATGTTGTTTGTTCAAAACGTATTTAGACACAAATGCATAACGAATATTCTTGGGGTAGACTAATAACTTTATTCACTAGTTGGCAACATTAAAATAACTGCAGCAAATAAATATGGCTCAAGACTAAGAGTACAGGAAGCAATGTGTCCGGTTATGCAAGTGACTGTCGATTGCCCTAATCTAGGATGTAATGTCAATTTTTTCAAGACGAGTTTACTCGTCTACCGGATCTGAGAGCACATCGCACAAGACGAGTTAACTCGTCATCCGGAGCGAAAGGGTTAACTCGGAAAATCAACAGATTAAATTAACATATATCAGATTGTTTGTTTCTTATTTAGCTACTTAAGCAGTGACGCTAGCGACATCTATGCCGTAGCCCTCAGCGAGAAACGTTCGGCATTCCATCGGAACTAACCACTCGCCCGGAAAAGAGATATCGTTTAAGCAATCTAATTAAGATTGGTTTTCTGGAATCTTTTTGTATTTTTTATTTCAATTCAAAAAAATAAATCAGCGCTGCAGGCGTTTAACGCCTCAGCATAATGCTGAGTCAGCGGCCGTTTCACTTTTGCGGGGACACACAAAATCGTATATTTTTATTTTGATATAGCTGTGCCCGCGGCTCCGCCCGCGTGGAATTCGGTCTGTGTAAGTAAGCGGTTAATTCACCCCTACTTTCTTTCCTTAAAATAACATTTTTCACGTGATTTAAACGACTTAGAGTAGGTGTATATCAGACGATACAGTACCACTTTATGTTATTACGTCCTATCCAAATCATATCTATTACAAATATCATTCAACTGGGCCCTTCAGTCAAATCCCATAATCAGTCTAAGCAGGAACAGCAAATACATATTATTATAGTTCTAATATTAGTCAGAAAATTAGAGGAAAGGAGAATAGATATCAAAAACGTGAGGCAGAGTATTTACATTTTATTTACAGTTCTTTACGTTTTATGCACCTATATGCACAACTAAATACGTACCTACATATAATGATATTTACAGTTACATACAAATAAATAGGTACGTAAAGTATATTTACATAACATTGTCATTTTACAAACTGAAATTCATTTATTCCGTCAGTATACCTATACTTCGTTTTTTTAGCATTAGAAAGAAGGTACTTAAGCGATCTTGATGTGTTTTTTATTGAAAAACGCTTGAAAAATAAGTCACAGCAAATAGTAATAATTATCAAGGATATTATGATCATTTACATGCTTTCGGTATCATAAGTAATAAATAGTTAGTTTTTTTTTTTTCAAATAAAAGACTCGTCAAGGTTGTTATCATTTTTCTAATGTTAAAAAAAACGAAGTAGGCATAGGTAAAAACAATTAGGTTATTAATAAACAAAAGAACGAACTATGACACAGTACAATATAATATAATATTTATATGTCCTATGATAGGATTTAGACAGTCGGAGTTCGACCCTGACATGATCGATGTGGGCAATGTAGTGGGATTCGGGCGGTCAATAAAACTATTTTTGAGAACAAAACAACTAAAGTCCACTAAATGTGGTCAACATAAAACCAATACAGTACGGCACTCATTCACTGAAATCTTAGTGTAATTATCACAACGATTCACAGTAACATAAAGAGCATCTATTAATAATCAAGAAAAGTCCGCCCGGATTGCTACCACCATCTTGCTCGCTAATCCTGCCGTGAAGCAGCAGTGCTTGCACTGTTGTGTTTCGGCGTGGAGAGTAAGACAGTCCGTGAAATTACTGGCACTTGAGGTATTCCATCTCAGGCCTCTAGGTTGGCAACGCATCTGCAATACCCCGGGTGTTGCAGATGTTTATGGGCGGTGGTGATATCTTACCACCAGGAGACCCACTTGCTCGTATGCCTTTTTTAATGTAATATTTCTCTGTACACGACATTGTGAGTCTCCCCGGCGGGCACCAGCACGAACAGCTCCGTGCAGCTGGTGACGCGCGAGCACGCCACATAGAGCTGGCCGTGCGAGAAGCAGCTCGTGCGCAGGTCCACGCCGGCGGCGCGCAGCGTCTGCCCCTGCGACTTGTTGACTGTCATGGCGAAGCAGACACTCACGGGGAACTGCAGGCGCTTGAATCGGAACGGGAAGTTGCTCGGGATGAGGGGGATGCGCGGGATGAACACTGCTTCTCCGGCGCCGCACCCCGTCAGGATCTGCGCCTCGATGAGGTTTCGCTGCAGCTGCACTACTTTTAGCCGGGTTCCGTTGCATAACTTCGGAGGCGACAAATTCCGAAGAAGCATGATCGGAACTCCAACTTTCAGGGTTAATGTGTGTGCCGGGAGTCCTGATGCGCTCAAGGAGTTTAGGAACTCCGTCGGGTACGTTGTCACGTTGCCTTCATCCAAGACAGTATTAACGGAATTATATACCGCCTGTTCGCCTTCGATTTCCGCCAAAATCCGCGCATTAACTGCCCATGCCTGATCATTTTTCGGCGTGAGTATGGCTCTTTCACAAATCCAAGAGTTCTCACGCTGGGTCACCTGGTTCAGGTCTCCGTATACGCTCCGGATGAGGTCATCAACGGACGGAACGATCCTGCATAATGTCTCTGGTAATCGAACCAGGCCGTTGGTTTCCTCCAGAAGTCCTTCTCCAACCTGAAGCAGTACCCGGGCGAATTCTTGGACATGTGAGCCTTCACCTTGTTGGACCCGCATATTCTCAGTCAGGCGCAGCTTCTGCACGCTCGGCCACAACATCGATCTCTTCAGGCAGGCATTTACCTCGTCGGCTCGAGTACCACGCGTCACAACCGGCAAAGTCTGGCGGAAGTCACCGCAAAACAACATTGTAACGCCACCCATTTCGCGCGCCGTCCTTCTGACGTCTTGGAGCATCCGATCTACAGCTTCTACGGCCTTTTTATGCGCCATAGTACATTCGTCCCAGACGATCAAACTGCATTCCTGTAGAACTCTGGCTTTATCACAGTTTCTTGATATCCCACAGACAGGAGTTTCCGTGCTGTCCAAATCTATTGGGATCTTAAATGTCGTGTGAGCCGTTTTGCCACCAGGCAGCAACGTAGCGGCGATTCCAGAAGACGCCACAGCTAACGCGATTTTTCCTTGTTTCCTCGCTTCTGCCAGTAGGATACCAGTAAGAAACGTCTTTCCGGTGCCTCCTGGCGCGTCCAAGAAAAATATTTCGCCCAATTGCTGTTCCACACTTCGGACGACTCTGTCGAATATGTGCCGTTGCTCTGTATTCAGCCTGGGAATGTTGGTACTGACGACAGCTGCCATTTCCTCTGTCGTAATGGGTTGCTTCCTCGTATTCTTTATTTATATAGAGCTGGTTCAGTTGTGTCGGTTGGGGCAAACCATAAATATCCAGAGAATTACCACCAATCTTAGTGACCACTTCCTGAAGTGAAGTGAGGCAACTATTTAGCACCCTTTCGTCAGCCTGGTCAACTTCTTGCTCGTTACTCCTCATATGATGCAAAATATCTTCGGCAAAATTATTTTGGTATTTCTGCCATAGTTGCAAAGGATTGGACATTCCACAGAATACCAACATGATCGCAAATAAGTGGCGTAGTCGACTGGGGCTATCACTGACGACGGCCTCTGCTAGAGTTTGATCCCAATTTTGGTCGTCGTCTAAAAGATGGAGGGCGCTACAGGCGGCATTAAATGTAGGGTGTTCCACGCCATTGACCGTTCTAAGGGCTGCGAAGGAGGTTGGTCCACGAACAGTGTGCAGCAGTAACCTTAAATAGTAACATTCTCTGTTACTTGGGTGTATCGTGTACACTCTGCCTAGGGCGTGGTCTCTAAAGATTCCCAGCACCCCTTCCACCGGCTGGCCACGGCGGCGTCTATTAAAGACTCCGGCTTGTTTGTTGTACGTAAAATACGATGGCACTTCGTCATACAACAGAGTCTTTGCGAAGTCATCATCTTGACAAAGCCTGAAGAACGCTAAAAGCGTAGTCTGTCGAGGTTGGTCAAGACGTTCCCTAACATTATCCGCGTCGAAATAAATTCTCTGCCCGTTCTCTAGATGGACATCTAGATGGACAACGGTAGGGAATCTTTCGTGTATCGGAAACGCTAGGGTCCGCCAAACCGCCTCAGATGTGCAAATATAGCGACCGGACTGGTAGGCCGATACCTCGTCTCGATCTCTGTTTTGCAAAGCAAGAGTCGCCCGACTGTCCCCCTTGTTAATGTATTTGCACACGTATTTTATAGAGGCAATGCTCGCACATGACTCGACGTTCAGGTGGGTTTCAAAAGCTCGAGAAAGTACTGGTGAGTACGGGACTATCCATCTGTTGTCTACCTGTACAGTCTGACCGCGAGTTCTCACCTCGGCCGTGAAGCCGCCAGCTTCAGCAGATCGGCGCCGATACGACGGGTACCCGTTTTCACCAGTAACGGTTTCCGCGACTAAACTCTTAGGGAACCGTTTTGTGCAGCGGCCGTTCTTCATGCACGGCGAGTTCGGGTTTATGGTGCCGCAAGGTCCGTGAATCATATGGGTCTTGATTATGTTGTAAAGGCGAGGATCAACTTCGGGATCTGGCAGCTCGGCGCTGATCGCCAAATCAATGTCGTTTGGCCTAATTTTTTCCTCTAGCCATAGCAGGGTGTGCGAGTGTGGTAAACCGCGTTTCTGCCACTCGATGGAGAACATGAAACAGCGGACACTACCAAACACTTTACCTTTTGTAAGTAGGTCAATTAGGCGCTTCTGCTTAAGGTGAAAAACTCGCGACACGATGTCGTACCTGTCGGTTGGTAATTGACCGGCGAGGAGCTCGTTCGTGATCTCAGGCCACTTCGGATTGCAGGTAAACGTTATGAACAGGTCGGCGCCACCGTATTTCCGCGCATAACATAACGCGTCCTGCGTGCGCTCGGCCATGTATCGATCGCTGCCAACGAACGAAGATGGAAGTATGACCATGCGGCCCAGATTTTCTGCATCCGTATCACGCTGCAAGGCATCACGCAAATCTACATAGTTTTCTGCTCGTAGTTGTCTCTGATGTGTGCGAATGTACACCAACCTTTCCGTTTCTATCTTGGCGTAGAGATCGACGATAAATTGGCTAAATAGCCCTTTGAAACGGTGCAAGTAGGGCCATTCATCCTGCCGCAGCTGCAGTCGGTAACTATAAAACTGCAAAGCTGATGTTTTTTTGGTATAGTTAGGAGCTCCAGTTTGAGGATCGACGTGATGAAGGGCAAAATTGTACCCGTCTTCTCCTCGACAGAACATTAGCGGGTACTGGAGAGAGTCGTACGCGCGGTGCGTCTCGTTGATTCTCTGCAGGCGGTCGTCACGCGTGCGCAGCACGATGTCCCTGCGGTCACACTCCTGGTCCACCAAGACGACGGCGACTTCGTTCGTGGCCGGAGCGTTGTAGCGGCCCGCGTGGCCCGCGGCGGGGCGGCGGTCGGCGCTGATGACAAACTTGTACTTCTCGCGGTCGACACGCACCGATTCCAAAGCGGCTTTAAAACTATTTACGTAGCAATTTACGTTGTGCAACATATTTTGTAGTCCAGTGATTATTTCCGGATTTAAGTTTGGAATATGTTGTCCACGAATATTGGCCTGCTCCAAGTAATCCGCCACGAAGTATACTTGCAGGAATTTTGGGACAGCTTCTGTGGGTAGCAATGCGCCAATGCGATGGTATACCTGTCCCTGAATTTTAAAAGTGGGCATGTACCCGGGTTCTGGGGCTTGTTTCGCACCGAAAGACGTCATTTGGAATGCGCTGTTATAGGCTCGGATGGAATCTAAAAAATGTTTGGACAACGGGTGTTCCCCGGTTAATAAAGATCTTAATGGCTCCGGTGGTTCCAATATCGGATCTAATCTAATTTTGCCGGCAGAACAACACATTCCATTGGCCTCGCCATTCCATTTTAAGGCGTTGCAAAATTGGCACAATTCCGTCATCCGACCGATGTTTGTGTCATCTGCGTATTTAATGAGTGGATTGTACGTCAACCCAGAACCCTCCTTCGGATCCCAAGGAACTTCTTCAGGCTCGTACACTACAGAGTCGACGGACATCCTTGACAGCCTGTAAACAGCGTGGCGCACGCGGTCTGCTTCGAGCTGTGCGTCCCGCTGCTCGGCAGATTGCGACGACCGTAAATCGCCAATACGTTCACGCTCTTGTGAACTGTGAGCCATCGCCTCTAAACGTGCTTCGTTATATCTTTCCAAAACTGACTGTACCCGAAGGGTCCGTTCTGAGTCGGTTTCAGATTCGCGAGAAAGACTGTGGCGTTCACGGTCTGTAGCTAACCGCCACTCGCGTTCTTCGTCAAGTTCCTGGAATTAAATAAAGTAATTTAGGTACCTATTTATTTACTGACAGGTGAATATTGCACATGACAATGTATAAAATCATAAGTGGCTGTAACTCTTTCGTGTATTCTAGGATTGATGTATTGTATAGTTTACTGTATTAAGTACATACCTGAGACCGTGCCGCAGACGTGCGAGTCCGCTGTAATGCCAAGCGTTCATTCCGTTGCGTGAAGGTATCAGAAATGAGAGATAGAGCGTGGCGCTCCCGGTCGGCGGACAGCCGGAGATCACGCTCCTCCTCGTTTTCCTGAAACAAAGTTTAGTTCGCGTCACGTAAAATACAGAACATGCTTGCATGTTTATGATTGACTACATCTGTATTTGCACACGTCTTTTAAAGAATAAGGAATTTCGTATTAAAAAAAAGTGTATCATACCTGAGACCGCACTGCAGATGTGCGCGTTCGCTGTGCCGCCAAGCGTTCATTGCGTTGCGTAAAAGTCTCAGACCTGAGAGATAGAGCGTGGCGCTCCCGGTCAGTAGACAGACGGAGATCACGCTCCTCCTCGTTTTCCTGAAACAAAGTATAGTATGCGTCACTTAAAATACCGAACATGCATACATGTTTATGACTGAGTACATCTGTATTTGCACACGTCTTTTAAGGAATAATGTATTCCGTATTTAAAAAAAAAAAGTGTATCATACCTGAGACCGCGCTGCAGATGTGCGCGTTCGCTGTGCCGCCAAGCGTTCATTGCGTTGCGTAAAAGTCTCAGACCTGAGAGATAGAGCGTGGCGCTCCCGGTCAGTAGACAGACGGAGATCACGCTCCTCCTCGTTTTCCTGAAACAAAGTATAGTATGCGTCACGTAAAATACCGAACATGCATACATGTTTATGATTGACTACATCTGTATTTGCAGTTTTGTACACGTCTTCTAAAGAATAATGTATTACGTATTTAAAAAAAAAGTGTATCATACCTGAGACCGCGCTGCAGATGTGCGCGTTCGCTGTGCCGCCAAGCGCTCATTGCGTTGCGTAAAAGTCTCAGACCTGAGAGATAGAGCGTGGCGCTCCCGGTCGGCGGACAGCCGGCGATCACGCTCCTCCTCGTTTTCCTGAAATAAAATGCCATAAGTGTAGGTAATGTGCGACTACTCTAGAGTTAACACACGTAAGCTTTTTATAAACATAAAGAAAGCCGTCATTTTGATTTTGTAGTGAATAATCAAAAGTACTTACCGTCGAGCGCGCTTCTGTTGTGCGAATCCGTTGAGCGGTCAACCGTTCTTCGTACTGCGCTAACGTCTCCGACGCACGGGATAAAAAAAGTCGATCACGGTCGCGACTACGTCTAAAATCACGATCGTCGCTAGTTTCAAGCGATCTCAACGATTGCATGCGATGTCTTTGAGATCGCAACCGAGACTCGCGCTGGCTTGCTGTTTCAGCCGAAAGCGCAGCGGTTTGCCTGGCTAAAGCGCCACTGAGTCTTTCGGCGCGATCTTCCTCTGACTCCCTAGAACGTGCCCGTTGTACCCTCAACGCGTTGCGAGACTTTTGCGAAAGATCCGACTTTTTACGGGAAGGCATGATAATACGTATAAAATTCTAGTACTAATACTCTTTGTTCAAGTCTCAAATCGTTTGACATTTACTCCGCAAACGACAGAGAAAAAAATTTTGTTTTCTAAAGTACCCACATTCTGGCCATTATAATACAGATGCGATATGATTACTATTAAAAAATAGAATTAAAAAATAGAAATATTTTATTCGCTCTTTGCTCATTAAATAAAAAACAGAATAAAAAACATAAAAACAAAAAAAAACAATATGCGAAAGCGCGAAACGGTCGCAGCTCAGCATAGTGTTACTACCTAATGTTTACTCAGTTTTCCAAAAGATGGCACTGCAATGTGTGGCACTTAATTTATTGCCGTTTATTAATTTTGTTGTATTATTAAATCATTTCAATTATTCAATTAATGTTGTTGATATCCGTACACCCTCCCAAATTAACTCTAAGTTTAGAAAAACTTACAGTTAATTGGGCAAATTAATTTCAGCGCCATCTGTTAGTATGGCGGGGTACTCGATAGTCACTTGAAGGTGCAATCTCAATCGAGTTTAGTGGCTACCTCCCGTTTTAAGGGTTGAATTTTTATAGTCTAAGGGTTGAATTTTGATAGCCTATAATTTGGCCGGGGATTTTCTCGACAGATTAGTAAAGTTTGCACCAAAATCCGTTCAGCCGTTCTCACGTGATGCGCGCACAAAAAAACGACAAACAGATAAACAGATAAACAGACAAACAGACAAACAGACAAAAATTCTAAAAACTATTGGAACGTGTTCTGTTATCGATTCTAAGTATCCCCAGCTAACTTTTTTTCAAATATCTTCCATGTACAGACTTTCAACCCTCTTCAGCTTTATTATATGTATAGATTTCCTTTTTGTTTTGTTTGTGTTTGTTGTCTATTGTTTTTTTTTGTTGTATTTGTGAATGTGAATAAATGTCTTTCTTCTTCTTCTTCAATTCCAAATTTTTATGTGTTTTTTTTTTGTTGTCTCAGGTCATCGGTGCAGCTGGCGCGGCACGCCGTGACGCACCGCGTGGCGGCGTGCCCCGTGTGCGGCGCCAAGCTCGCCCAAGCACTCCTACCGCAGCACCTACGGTCAGTCTCACACTAAACTAGGATTGCATTTGACAAATACTCATCATCATCATGTCAGCCGAAAGACGTCCACTGCTGGACATAGGCCTCCCCCAAGGCTCTCCACTCAGACCGGTCTTGTGCTTTTCGCATCCACCGCGATCCCGCGATCTTAGCCAGGTCGTCGCTTCATCTTGTTGGAGCCCTACCGACAGCTCGTCTCCCGGTCCGCGGACGCCATTCGAACATACACATATTCGGATATTCGGACATTCGCAGTAGAACTAAGGTTACTGACATAGCCCGAAGAATTGCGAAACTGAAGTGCGAAATTGCAGGACTGATGGCCGATGGGGTCAGAAGGTTCTCGAATGACTAATACTGCTACTTCAAATATATATAAATAAATAAATCTATATATATAAAAATCAATTGCTGTTCGTTAGTCTCGCTAAAACTCAAGAACGGCTCGACCAATGTGGCTAATTTTTCTTTTGAATTATTTGTGGAAGTCCAGGGAAGGTTTAAAAGGTGAGTAAATATGAAAAAAAAAACCGGCCAAGAGCGTGTCGGACACGCCCAAAATAGGGTTCCGTAGCCATTACGAAAAAAAAAGTAATATTTTTCTAAGGATTTCGTATTTTATACGGAATATTCCAAGTTTAGGTATATTTTATACCTTAGGCTGCTATTTACTCATAAACTACTAATAATTCTCAAGAAAACTTAACCGTTATAGTTTTCCTTGGAAGTTTGATATACTGACTACCATCCTGAATTTTTTCAATTTTATCCACCCACCGGTTTAGATTTTAGAGGGGGGACGACGCTCAATTTTAATGAAAATTTGCACTTTAGAACGAATCAAATTATAGTTTTAGAAATATGAAATCTTGTCAATTCATATTTCCATAAAGATAAAGATAAAGATAATTTATTTGTCAAACATGAGTTCCTATATACAATTATTAAATTGAATATATAGATGTACAATAATTTGATGTCCTGTTCTTCATGTCTTGCCTTTCAGCATACAAATTTTTACTTATGAATATATGAATTTAAATAATTATACAATAAAAAAAATAGGAAATAATTAAATTACAATCAATATTACATTAATGTTATATAAATCATTTTGCATTTAATACTAATGAGTGGAACATTTTGAAAACAATATCTAGTCTATATTATCTAGTAGATATTCGTTAACAGAATAATATGCCTTGTCGATTAAAAAATCTTTCAATGCTTTTTTGAAACTAGGTAATACTTCCTTCTCTGTAACAGTTTTTGGTAGCTTATTGTCCATAACCTTGTATATCGTGTTTAGGTTGCACAACAGCGCCGCGAGCGGACAGCGAACATGCACTGTGTGCGGCAAGGACTACCAGGGCGACGCCAAGCTGGCGGCACACATGAAGTCACACGACCCCACTGTGAGTCATCATCATCATGTCAGGCGAGAGACGTCCACTGCTGGACATAGGCCTCCCAAGGCTCTCCACTCAGACCGGTCTTGTGCTTTCCGCATCCACCGCGATCCCGCGATCTTAGCGTACTCATCATCATCATGTCAGCCGAAAGACGTCCACTGCTGGACATAGGCCTCCCCCGAGGCTCTCCACTCAGACCGGTCTTGTGCTTTCCGCATCCACCGCGATCCCGCGATCTTAGCGTACTCATCATCATCATCATCATGTCAGCCGAAAGACGTCCACTGCTGGACATAGGCCTCCCCCAAGGCTCTCCACTCAGACCGGTCTTGTGCTTTCCGCATCCACCGTGATCCCGCGATCTTAGCGTACTCATCATCATCATCATCATCATCATGTCAGCCGAAAGACGTCCACTGCTGGACATAGGCCTCCCCCAAGGCTCTCCACTCAGACCGGTCTTGTGCTTTCCGCATCCACCGCGATCCCGCGATCTTAACCAGGTCGTCGCTCCATCTTGTTGGAGCTACCGACAGCTCGTCTCTCGGTCCGCGGACGCCATTCGAGAACCTTAAGTGAGTGCTGGACAATTATTTGACCTGCTAATGTATGAAGTTTTTGAGGTTTCCCGATCTCGTTAACAGCCCACCTTTCGAAAAAAGCCTAATTTTATTTAGACGGCGCTAAATCACTTTGCTATTCTATGAGCACCTGTCAGAATCAAATGACAACGCTATTTAATCTGACGTTTCTTATTTTAGCCGATCTATCTAGCCGGTCAGCGTGACTTTCTGGAATAGCACTTGTTAAATCAGCCGTCTAAATGTCAATTAAAATTTAGAAGATTTAGACAATTTAGCCGACGTGCGCGTAGAATCGCATCCATTGTATGTACTAGTGATGTAACGAATGTAATTTTTTGAAAATTCGCGAATGCGAATATCTCTATCGATATTCGCGAATGCAAATGCGAATATTCAGTTTTTCATTCTGGCGCCAAATTGTCTATGGCAGTTTCGTTCGAACGAAGTGCATTTCGTTTGTATTTTGTTCCGAGAATTACCGAGTTTATACGAACGCATCGCAAAGTACATAAGTAAATAATACCAAATGATTAAATGAAGACTCATAATGTGATTACGAGATTAAGTTATTATTTTTTTGTATAAAAACATAAGGAATTAATGTATTTTGATTTTATTAACCTACTTTTATGTAATAATTGTATTTTTTCTGATATTAATATTCGCAAAACATACGCAGAAATTTGCGAATTCGAATGCGAATGCGAATATGCAAAAATATGCGAATATTCGCGAATGCGAATGCTCGTTACATCACTAGTATGTACCTACGACTGTATGCGTTCCTAAAATAAATAAAATGTTGCATGACAGGTGGATGAGGCGGCGTACTGCGCCGAATGCAATATGCAGTTCCGCACGATGCAGCAGTATCGCCGCCATCTGCGCTACACGCTCAAGCACGCGCGCTCGGACGTCATGCCGTGAGTGATCCTGCCCACATAATACGTTAGATTCCTAAAAAATGTCTGATTGATTATCAAAAAATATTGTACACCTATTTTAATGGTGCTCCCACGTTGGCTGTTATAAGTATTTAAGTGTTATGACAATATTATATTACATTTTTATAACAATGTATAACAAGTGTTATACAATCCGGGAGCTCTTAGAAAAACCTTTGGGTTTCGTGAGAAATCGGAAGGATTCGTTATTAGAAAATGATTATTGTCTTTTTGACTCAGTAGCAATCCATCACTCGAAGAGTGCCCTCGTTGTGTTTTCATTGATTTATATAGAGCAGTTAAAACCACCACTTACACAAATTTATTTAGGTAGTTTGTTATTTTTCCGAAATTTATTTCCATTGCGAGTCAACTTAAACAGGGTATTTTTGTAAATAGTCAGTCACGGGAAATTGTTTATAATGTATAGGTGTAAATATTTTGTAAAAAAGTAGAAAGTTTTAAGAAAGGTGTTGATCGTAAATATTTTAATAAAGCAACGGGAATTTCGAAAAGTACATTAAAAAAATATTAAAAGAAAGCAGACCAAAAAATTCATTTGACATATCCAAAAGAAGTAGATACTTAACAACAGCTCTATATATGTACTTCCAAATAAAAGTAGTGTGTTAAGGCGGGATGTTCTCTTTTTAAATTAACGATGGAAGAATTCGAAAATGCTGATTTTGTTTTATTTGTGACATGACTAAGAGTCATATTGTATTAAAATTAGAAAAAGATAAAGAAGCATAATATTATTACATTAAGGTTTATTTTGTACTGATGGTTATTCTTTACATAACTTTTTACGGTAACTTTGAAAAGCTTTGCAAGTTAATAACAGAACAGAACCGCATATCACGATCGCGTGTCATCGTCAATACCCGAAGCGTGCTTCTAAAATCCGAAGGTTTTTTTAAAGCTCACGGAGTGTACATTGTTATAAAATCAAAGTTTATCGCCTAACCCACCGCCGTAACAATAGGTACTATTAGAGTGAGAGGGACCACACGACACGAAATTCGAGTTGATTCGGTTTGTAGCATTCGAACATGGCGGATGAAGTCAATATCTAATTTTGCTATTTCTGTTTCTTTGGCTAGTTGAAGTATAATTTTGATAGTGTTTTATGCGGCGATTAATCTTAAGAGTGAACAGGGATCACAAAATTCTATATTGCTCTCGTGTCTGACATTTTTTAATGCGCAAGTTGTTTCCACGTGGTTTCTGGAATTTTGCTATCAAGTTGCAAAAACTACAATCACCGTACAACGTCCCTCTCAAAGAGAGTACTTTGACACTGGCGAAATTGTCCTATTAATTAGGACAGAAAGCCATATTTTAAAAGAGAAGAAGAAGAACTTCGAGTTTCGAGTTTCGTAGGCTACTAAACCTACTTCGTAAGGCTACCAGGTGGGCGTGGCAATTCAATGCGGTTCTGTGTGTCTGTGGCGTCCCATTCGGCTGACATAGTCAAATTTAGTGTACATACTGACGACCGGATGGCTAAGTGGTTAGAGACCCTGACTACGAAGCCTGCGGTCCCGGGTTCGAATCCCGGCCGGGGCAGATATTTGTACGAATAATACGAATGTTTGTTCTCGGGTCTTGGATGTTTAATATGTATTTAAGTATTTATTTATCTATATAAGTATGTTTATCCGTTGCCTAGTACCCAGAGTACAAGCTTTGCTTAGTTTGGGACTAGGTCAATTGGTGTCAAGTGTCCCGTGATATTTATTTATTTATTTATACTTGAGCCTCCTTAAAATATTAGACTAAAAATGGTACCAATATTTTATTTAATTAACTAAAATAATATCTCACCCGCGACCTTACGATAGCTAAGCTTATGCAAAATATGCGTGTTCATGCAGTTCCTCCACCTCCACACTGTAAGAACACACACAAATTATACAAACCAATCCATCACCACCACCACATCACACTGGCGCGTTTCGAACTCAACCAGAGCTCATCTTCAGAGTAACACAACCGTACACCATGCTCCAGTTGTTAGACTAACAAACCACAACCACCGTTTTAATTTGTCACTATAACTCCCCAAGTACCCACATATATTTTTCCAAACAAAACAAAAACTACTGTCCTATCTGTCCTACAAAACTACCTTGATTTTTTAATTTTTATTTATTTACTGTCAAGGCATGTTTTATTAACTACCGTTTCTAAAATTAGACCCAAGCCGTAGCAAGCATATTTTGCGTAAGCTTAGCTATCGTAAGGTCGCGGGTGAGCAAGGAAATTATTTTAGTACATTGATATGGCCCACATATGGAACTCCGCAAAGTAGCGCCTTATTCTATAAATTTTTTTTTTGTTTTGTCCGATAGGTTCAAGTGTGATGAGTGCGGCAAGACGTTTTTGACGAAATCATATCTGATCATTCATATTGACAATATGCATAGCTCCGAGAAGAAATATGCTTGCAGGCACTGCGGACAGGTGAGGCTACCAATAGGAGTGGACACGGGGGGAGGGGGGTCATGAACCCCCCTGGCCCCTGGGCTGGTTCTAGGTCAAAGTCAAAATATCTTTATTCAATTTAGGCACTTGTGTCAAAAACTGCCTAATTTTTTTACATTTGACAGCTGTACTCATGGCTAGCAAACACGACAACAAGCACGTTACGGTTATAGGTCGTATCTAAATATATATTTCATAGTACGATACGACTTTTTCGAATATATTTCAGAATAATTTTCTTGTCCTGCTAAAACGACAATTGGACCAATCAAAACTAATCGTCAGCTGCATGTGAAATACATATTGACCAATGAGAATAGGTCACTTGTTATGACTTTAGTGAGGTATATTTTTAAACGCATAATATGCTCCAATGTTTTTTTAATGTATGAAAAAACGCCGCTGCATTTAACTTTTTAACTCTGAAGCTAAACAGCCAGGCTGCCTAGTGAGCGGAGACCTTAATACAGTTTTTAGTTTTTTAAATATGTGGTTTTGTGTACTGTATAGGCCACTAAGAAAGGGCTCGTTTAAAAGAAAAATTGTAGCAAAAGAAAAACGAAAATCGGCGGGAGCCAAGTGGGAGCAACGTAGTCTTTGGATTGTTATTGTTTGTTTTGTGATAAATATTTCTTATTTCTTCGCAGTAGTCGTGAAAAGGGGTGACAGTCTTTACCGGCCCGGATAACACCGACGTGGAAATACCGGCCCTGTTTTTCGTGTACACGTCCATAGAAGCTCCTGTCAGTTTCTATGGGCGTGTACACAAAAAACAGGGCCCGTAATTCCATGTCGGTGTTATCCGGGCCGGTAAAGACTATCACCCGTGAAAAGCACAATGTTTAGTCTCGGCAAAAAATGCATTCAAATTCAAATTCAAATCATTTATTCAGCAAATAGGCCGCAATGGGCACTTTTACACGTCATTTTTTTAATCTACCACCGGTTCGGAAAAAAACCTCTGTTGAGAAGAATCCGGCAAGAAACTCAACGAGGTTGAATTAGACGAATTCTTATTATCGAAGGTCTCCCCTTGGGTCGGCCTTCTAACCAACTCGTACATCTATTGCTTACTTTCCAGCCTTTAATTTTTTATTTATTTGTCCTGTATCGTTTCGTAGAAATTTAAAACGCGTACGCGCAGAGACTACCACGCGCGGAGAGCGCACAAGCGCGCGCCCGCCCGGCACATCTGCGATTACTGCGGGAAGGCGTTCACGGTGAGACATGAGCTAATACACACATTAATAATATAATAATAATAATAATTGTTTATTGGTTCGAAATAGTATCGCACTTTTTACAAAAATTGTTTGACTTAAAAACTAACACTCGTGGTGTACACTCGTTTTACTCCTACCCTCAACATAATAAGATACTAAAACTATAGTTAGGTAAGTATTCTTATTTTTAGCACGTTATTTTTAATTACGGCACTTTGTTTGATATTGCGTACATACTGATAAGTTTTCACCCAACCACATCACATAAAATACAATTTGCTAACAGTGTTTATATTAAAGTAATGCAAATCCAAACTGACAAAATCAATAACCGGAACAAGTGCGTAGTAAGTAATTATTTAGTAAACAATACAGTGTATTTTAATTCTATTTTAACTTATTATTAGAACGAAGCTTCTAAAACTACGTTACTACATTAAGGGGGGGGGGGGGTTGAGAGGGAGATAGAAGAGAGGGGGAGGGAGGGAAACACATTATGGGTGACTGTGACGCCCTCGTCAGATTAACCCTTTCGTTCCGGCAAAGCCATACACAAAATCTACCCAGTTTTCCATATTCAGTGAATTGATACCTGCTCCTCAGTCCTGTAGGCGAGTTAACTCGTTCACAGAAATGATGCTCTTACGTCCGAAAGACGACTTAACTCGGCTACGTAAAACACTTTTCAGAGCCGGTAGACGAGATAACTCGTTGGCTTGGTAGTTACAGTTATTTTTCTCCATGTTGTTTGTTCAAAACGTTTAGACACAAATGCGTAACGAATATTCTTGGGGTAGACTTATAAGTTTATTCACTAGTTGGCAACATTAAAATAACTGCAGCAAATAAATATGGTTCAAGACAGAGTACAGGAAGCAATGTGTCCGGTTGTGCAAGTGACTGTCGATTGCCCTAATCTAGGATGTAATGTAATTTTTTTTAAGACGAGTTTACTCGTCTACCGGATCTGAGAGCACATCGCACAAGACGAGTTAACTCGTCATCCGGAACGAAAGGGTTAAGAATGAGACTCGTTGGCGTCGGATACCCCGAGCCTGGAGACTTTAGGCACTACCGCTACGTCAAATCATCCAATTTATGGATGAGGTGATAAAAGCAATGGAGTAAGTGCGAAGGAGGGGTAATTACACAAAAAATCCCTACGGGTCGAAGTGTATCCGCAAGGGCCTAAGTGTAAGATAAGATAATGACGGTTGTTTTGTTTATGGTTGGTTTGTGCGAAATGTAATTTTGAACAAACATTTTTTTGGGATACAATATTAGCCAATATAAAACGTTTGCTTAATAAACGTTTGTCGTAATAAAATTTGACAAAGTAAAATTATGCCAAATGATAATTTGACCAAATGAATAAGATGCGAAATGTAAATATGCCAAAGATTCGTTTGGGAAATGAAACTAGTGCAATAAGTTTTTTGGGAAGTGAAATTTGGCGAAACGGCAGTACACCACTGTTAATATCTTGTTCACAGGAGAGAAACGTTCTCAATAGCCACATAAACACGCACACAGGCGCGCGTCCGTTCGCGTGTAAGCTGTGTGACGCCACGTTTGGCCACAAGAGCGCCCTCTACCTGCACGGCCGGTACAAACACAAGATCAAGAAAAAAAGCGAAGCTAAATAAATAGAATAGAAAAAAACAAAAGCCTTTTTGTCTGCAGTGCTCTCTGTATCAAAATGCCCAAATTATCTACCTATACTCCAATTCAATAGAATCTAACAATCCTGTAGACACTTCCAGCCTAATAATATGAACACCGGGCTGCCTAAGGCTTTGTGATGTGACTATTATTCTTTTTTGATTCCTTATAGATGATAATTGCAACAACAGGGACATATATAATCAAGCGTGCCCACGTTGGGGTGTGTTAAATGTGTAGAAAATTGTTAGATTCTATTGAATTGTACTTTAGACTCTAGAACCTAGAGGCCTAAGATGGGATACCTCAAGTGCCAGTAATTTCACCGACTGTCTTACTTTCCACGTCGAAACACAACGGTGCTACTTCACGGCAGGCTTAGCGAGCAAAATGTTAAAATAAATGGATTATAGTAAAACGCGAAAGTTTGTGAGGAAGAAAGGACGGATGTATGGTTGTTTGTTGCTCCGTTTCCAAAAAAGTAATGGATGTATTTTTACGAAATTTGGTAGGTAGACAACTGGACATTTATTATAACACAGGCTACTTTCATTCCGTTGTTCCCTCAGTATCGGTAAATATCAACAACAGCAGGGCTACTACGAAACTCGGAAGTTCGTATCGTACCGTCCCTTTCGCTCTCGTATTAAATAGTATAAGTGTCAGAGGGACCGCACGACACGAACTTCCAGTTTCGTAGTAGCCCTGCTGGGTTTAGTCACGAAATTTGGCAGTTGTTTTCAGTGCAACATCAATGAAGACCGCGGTGTGAGTCCCACGGCACTTTCGACGAATTTATGACAGTCACGTAACAGCTAGTATCACGAACAAAAAGTTGGAAAACTTGGAAGACTTTGCCACTTTAAAGTTCAATATCTTGAAAATGGCCGAACCGATTTTGATGAAACATGTTCAAGAACCATCACTAGAAAACCTGCTATCAAATAAAAAAAACGCATTCAAATCGGTCCACCCGCTTAGGAGCTACGGTGCCACAGACAGACACACATAGCGGTCAAACTTAAAACACCCCTCTTTTTGCATCGCGGGTTCATAAAATAACAGGGATGTAAAAGGGACTGGGTGTCACGGTGTGACAATAAAAAAAAATGATGGTGGAAAGAGGTGTTTATTACGGTTTGAATGCACCCATTGCAAAGGAATCCAGTATATTTATTTCCATAACAGTTAACATTGTGTCAAACAATATAGGTTTAAATACGACTGTCAAATTCTAAGAAAACTTAACCATTATTTATTTTTTATACACGGCACGATGTCATACGATAAAAACGTATGACATCGTGCCGTGTGGCTGAAACAAAGCTAATTATACTACCTACTCGCCACTGCAAATCTGACAGGTTAAAATTCATTCGATATGCTTGACAACTTGTCAATGTGGTCATATGAACTTATAAGTAACTAGCTTTTGCCCGCGGCTTCGCTCGCGTTAAATTTGGGGTATACAGATTTACTTTCTACGATCTTTATTTTCGTATTTTAATTGATTTTTCGGAAGATTATATTTGCAAATTTTTGAATTTGAAGAGTCTAGTTATTATAGCTACTGAGATAGTGCTATTTGGAATCGAAGATATAAATCCCGATTTTTCCCGTTCCCGTGGGAATTTCCAAAAATCCTTTCTTAGCGGATGCCTTCGTCATAACATCTACCTGCATGCCAAATTTCAGCCCGATCCGTCCAGTGGTTTGGGCTGTGCGTTGATAGATCACTATGTCAGTCAGTCAGTCACCTTTGAGTTTTATATATTTAGATGTACGATTTTTTGCAGTACGACGTGTGTACGGTTTTTTGCATAAAATATGTGTCACGATAAAACGTATAGATGTTTTTGGAATCTTTTTGTATTTTTTATTTCAATTCCAAATTTTTGTTACTTTTACGGTCATCCCGTAAAACCCATTCCGAAAATACAAACTGAAATATAGATGCACAGAAAAACCAGAAAAATAAGACCAGCGTTGTCCAGCGGTGGTGTAGCGGTATAGCACGCGGCACGGAATGCCGAGGACCTGGGTTCTTATTTTTCTGGTTTTTCTGTGCATCTATATAGATGTATTTTCGATGTGCAGGATAACGCCATGTGAACCCCTAATAAGACTGCGTTTCAACCAGAGATGTGCGAGGATGTGTTACGAGGAAAGAAACCTCATGAACTAATAGAAACGATTCATTTATCTATCCTCGCTCCGCGCATCTCTAGTGGATATAGCTCGGCATTATGAGATCTCGGCACTGTGAGATCTTGACATAATGAGATCTCGGCATTGTGAGACCTTGGCATTGAAAGATTTCGGCATCGCGAGACCTTGCTGGCATTATGAGATCTCGGCATTGTCAAACCTTGGCATTAAAAGATTTCAGCATTGTGACACCTTGCTGGCATTATGAGATCACGGCATTGTGAGACCTGGGAATTAAAAGATTTCGGCATCGTAAGACCTTGCTGGCATTATGAGATCTTAGCATTGTAAGATCTTGGCACTAACTATAAACCGGCCTATTTCTTAGTGCGTGTCTACGAATGGTGTTTGGCCCGAGTGTGCGCTTGAAGCGCGGCGCGCTGCGCGAACGCGGCCGAGCAGCGCCCGCACGCGAACGGTCGCTCGCCCGTGTGCGTGCGCATGTGGTTGGACAGGATCTTATTCGTCTGGAAACAAAAGCGTCAAGATGAGGCATTACTTTTGCCAATTTTTCTTTCAATATACGAATGTTTGTTCTCGGGTCTTGGATGTTTAATATGTAGGTTATTTAAGTATTTATTTATCAATATTTCAGTATATTTATTTATCCGTTGCCTAGTGTCCTTAGTACAAGTTTTGCTTAGTTTGGGACTAGGTCAATAGATGTCAAGTGTCCCATGATATTTATTTATTACTAGCTGTTGCCCGCGGCTTCGCCCCCGTCCTGATTTCTCTTTCATAAAACCTTCTCTTGATAATAACAAACACAACAAAAAAAGAGTTAGTGTAATCGGTCCAGCCGTTCCCGAGTTTTGCGCTTAGCAACACATTTTACAATACAATACAAATACAAATTATTGTACACCAGAAATACGATTTATTTATTATTTTTTATTTATATAGATTATATTTTATTCTTAGTAATAGGGTCCCGTTTTTACCCTTTGGGTATGGAACCCTAAAAAAAGACTTGTAAAAGAGCCCATTGCGTCCTACTTACAGAATAATCGATTGGAATATGACACGCCTCGCCTGGTGCGGTGGTGTGGGCGTGGCGTCGCGTTCTATAGTGTGATCCGGCCATTCTCATTTCACGTGCACCTGTCTAGTTAATGTATCGCTTTTTCCCGCACTAGTGACACGGAAATTAGACTTGGGATTCGGTTTGTGGCATTCGAACATGGCGGATGTAGACAATATCGAATTTTGCTATTTCTGTTTTGTTTGGCTAGTTGAAGTATAATTTTGATAGTGCTTTATGCGGCGATTAACCTTAACAGTGAACAGTGATGACAATATTCAATATTGCTCTCGTGTCTGACATTTTTTAATGCGCAAGTTGTCTCCAAGTGGTTTCTGGAATTTTACTATCAAGTTGCAAAAACTACAACTACCGAACAACGTCCCTCTCAAAGAGTACTTTAACACTGGCGAAATTGTCCTAATAAGGACAGAAAGCCATATTTTAAAAGAGAAGACTTGAGTGCACAGATAAATGTAAATGGCAGCCATGCTTTTTCTAGATGTGCGCTCAGTTTCAGTGCCGTGTCGCTTTTGCCTGACAAGAAACGGTACGATAATCAGATAGAAGGGCTACTCCGAAACACGAAATTCGAAGTTTGTATCGTGCCGTCCCTCTCACTCTCGTATTAAATGACTTAAGCGTAGGCGGGACGGTACGATACGAACTTCGAATTTCGTGGTAGCCTTGCTGGTGCACGATAAAATGAGAATGACCGGTTTAGCGAGGTGACTCACAGTGAAGCCCCTCCCGCACATGTAGCAGATCTTGTTCCGGGGGGGCAGGATGCCTTCGTGCACGCGCCGCTGATGCTGAGACAGGTCAGCGTTGCGCAGAAAATTCTACAAAAAAAAATAATAACCACTTGACAGTCCGGCGATACCATGGTATCCAAAACAAAAATGCTCCAAACCGTCCGTGGATACTTTAGTGTCGTAAAGTATGTCGTAAAATTATTGACACACAGCGCGTTTTCGTCCGTCAATAAAAAAACCCCAAACGGTTTGAGGCATATTGATCGCGCGCTCCGGACTGTCAAGTGGATAAGCACATTCAATTTCGTCATATTTGAAGTGCCATGTTTTGTATGTATGTATGTAAATACTTTATTGTACATAAAACACAACGTAATACAAAAAGAAAACAACAAACCAAAAGAGTACAAAGGCGAACTTATCCCTAAAAGGGATCTTTTCAAGCTAACCTAAACCCTGTTTTATATGACGACCAGATGGCCCAGTGGTTAAAGAACCTGACTACGAAGCTTGAGGTCCCGGGTTCGAATCCCCGAGGCAGATATTTGTATGAAAAATACGAATGTTTGTTCTCGGGTCTTGGGTGTTTAATACTTATGTATTTAAGTATGTATCTATCTATACCGGGTGTAGCCTGTAATATAAGCAAAAAATTAAAACATAGATCATACTCCTCAAACTGAACAACATTAGTTCAGCGAATTTTAAAAATAATCAGTTTTTTTATTTTTTATTACACTTTTAAGTTTATTCGCAAAAGCAATGTAAAGCAAAATACTTGATTTTTGTAGCGTGACAGGCACGGAATAGAAAAAACTAGTGGAAATGCCAAAAGCTTCAACTTGTATCGAAACCCGTGTCGCCGGAAATGCGCACAAGCGCATTGCATACACACTTTGAAATCTTGGCGCTTATTGGTCATTAGCTTCTATTCGAAAAAAGGTAATAACTTCTGAGCCGGCAACATTAATTAGAACTTTAAATCGACGTTATACTTCTATATATCGCTGAGAGTCCATTGTGCAGCTACATAGCGCCACATCACCCTGAGTAGCGGAACTAATTTGACAAAATGTCATGATTGTCAAGTTAGTTTCGCTATTTACCAATAGGTGGCAAATTTTTTAAACGCTGTTTTTGACATCTCTTCTTTAATTACTAAAGTGATGGGCGTAGCACACCTCCGGTGATATCGATATACCTACTTTATAGGTCAAAGATGAAAATAGGATTGACTATAAGTATTATGATTATAGGTACCTACGAGGGTCACACTGAAAGTTTCGGGAATAGATAAAAGTATGCAGTTAAATTGGATAAAAGTATTTTTATTGTTTCTCAAAGTATTCGCCCTTATATTTTATGCACTTTCAAGCACTTATTGAACGCTTAAGTAGGGGTCGATAAAATGGCCTTTTAGAGGCGTCCACTGCTTCTTCCAGCGTCTGAAACCGCTGACCAGGCAACTTATCCTTGATTTTGGGGAATGTGAAAAAGTCATTGGGGCTTAAGTCGGGGCTGTATGGAGGATGGTCCAGGAGTTCGACGTTTTTACCGTTCAGATACTCATTTGTTTTCCGAGCGGTGTGGGAGCTGGAATTTTCGTGGTGAAGGACGATGCGGCGATTAGGGTTATTTTTTCGGAGTTAATCAAAGATACTCGGCAAACAAATAGTTGTGTACCAATTGGCATTAACCGTTCTACGATCTTCGAAAGGTATAGTACCTACATGACCCGATTTGGAGACAAACGTGGCCACCATCTTCTTAGCCGTGCTGCGAGAGCGAATAACTTTTGTCGGCTTGAGCTCATCTTCGTAGACCCATATTCGAGACTGGTTTTTAGATTCAGGCTCATATGCATATATCTACGACTCGTCACCCGATACGACACTAAAAACTGCATTTGAGGCTCCTCCGTTGAATTTATTCAAAGTTTTGCGGCACCAATTGACACGAGTCGCTTTTTGCTCGTCAGATAATAAATGAGGGATCCAGCGAGAAAACAACTTTTGCACGCCCAATTCTTCCCGTAAAATAATTTGTATCTGACTCATTCTAATACCCAAGCACTCTTGAATTTCCTAGTATGTCACATGCCGGTCATCTTTTATCATTTGACGCACAGCATCAATGTTTTCTTGAGTGACGGCCGAGTTTGGTCGACCCTCACGCACATCGTCGTGAGTGATACACGGTTGCGTTTAAAATCTGAATACCACCTGTATATTGTAGTCTTTGAAGATGCTTCATTACCAAAAGCAGCAATCATCCGGTCTCCACATTTTTTTTGTGTTAATCCACTTTTAAAATCGTAATAAATCATAGCTCTTAAGTTTTCACGGGACAATTCCATTTTCGTCAGTGACTCGACGACTTCAAAAAACAATTGAAACCGAACTATTACTTTTTTTTTCTATGTGGCTAGTGGGTTAAGATACTGAAACTTTAGAGATTATAAAATGGTATAATATGTGCCAAAATTAAGTTTCTAAGTTTTGGATTCCCGAAACTTTCAGTGCAACCCTCGTATTACATTCGCGTTATTCAAAGTTGACAACAATATTGACGAATCGGAAAACAGACAGTTATTGTGAGATTTATAAACCTTATTTGTATGAGGCAAAGTTGTTTTTACACGACTGCGAAGAAGAAGGGTTATGTGTTTGACCCGTATGTATGTATGTGTGTATGTAAATATGTATGTATTTTATGTATGTATGTCTAATTCATATGTTCTCATGTAATTACTTAACGACTGAACCGATTTTGATAAATCGAGTGACACTGGGTACATGAACTTCTTAAAAAATCAAAATGGCGGATTTTTAGCGCCAAAAAGTGTCTTAATTTTTTTTTATTCAAAGAATTCAATTTGAGATTAAACCTTAAACCTTTTAAATATAAATAAAGCTCAGTTTTCTATTGTGACCCACACTTTTAGATATTTTGGCTGCTACGCTACCAGTGGTGATGTGCGTGCTCCGATCTATTTGCACACAGTGGATGTCCTGAGCACTTTGATCGCTTTGATTGGGTCAATGTTAATGACTATTTGGATGTTTCCAAGTATTTAGTTATCATGATTGCTGCGTACTATGTGACTCTGACTTTAATAAGAATTTTTGAGCTGGTCGCGATTCGAATGGGTCCCTACTGTTGCAGTTTAAGTTAGCTACTTAACAGAGTTCTAGATCACTACGTCCTCTTCTTGTTTTCTTCTTACTTCTTAACACGAAGTAATGTAAGGCACAGAAAAACCAGCGACAAATCAACTTGATTTTTAATTTAATTGCAGAAGGATTAATTTCGAGTTGAATGTTGGTCATGTATAGATTACCGTGGCGCGTGAGACATTCCGTTGACTACTAGATGACTGGGACGGTGAAGACGTTAAACTTCTGAGTAATCCTTTAATGATTTTTATCAGTTTCTTGGAAAAAAAAACAATTAAATATTTTTCTATCGACTGCGCTGTTATTGCAACGTTAAATATAAATGAATTTTACCCAACGCATGACACCACAGTGAGCGAGGTCGCAAAATATTTTTCATAGGTTTTTTTTTACTTTTCTATTTCGTGCAGGAAAGGGATAAAAATTCAACTCAACAGAACACTCAGTCAACAAACGAAAGAAACAAACATCGATAATTTTATCGACAACACCCAATCTCTACTTATGCGATGTCAATATTCCTATGCTGTCTAAATGGATAGGGAACATTCTCGAAATGCATCGTTTTAGGACAGAGACAAAAACCGACCTTATTGTATTCTGGTAAAGTTTATTTTTGTATGGTTCATTTTATGAAAGTGTCATACGGAATGGAAAAAAATATAAATTTATTAAATTAAAATGAAATACTCCTTGTCAATGATATGAAATGCCACCTTGGGTGATATTTTTCGTTCGGACATCGTTTTTACATTCTAAAATGGCACAGTAAGGCATATTTCTCTTATTTTAAGTTTTTTTTCTTCTCAGCTCTCACAACCGTCACTCATAAGCATTTCCGGCGAACTGACCTATAGTTTGCGGAACTCCGCATACTAGTGGCACACGCGAAGCGGCTGCTTGACATTTCCACTAGTTTTTTCTATTCCGTGGTGACAGGCGACGTCAGTTGTGTTCTAGGATGGCGTACATTGATGGCAGTATTTAATTTGTATGAAAAAAGGAAAATACAAAGACTCCATTATTTTTAAAAGTCGCTCAACTAATGTTGTTCAGTTTAACGAGGACGACCTATGTTTTAATTTTTTGCTCGTATTACGGGCCACACCCGGTAAAATTATGTTTATCCGTTGAATAGTACCCATAACACAAGCTCTGCTAAGCTTACTTTGGGACTAGGTCAATTGGTGTGAATTGTCCCGTGATATTTATTATTATACTAGCTTTTGCCCGCGGCTCCGCCCGCGTGGTATTCGGTTATCGAGCGCTATTCCCTCGGGAACTGTGCATTTTTCCGGGATAAAAAGTAGCCTATGTCACTCTCGGGCCCACAAACTATCTCTATGCCAAAATCACGTCGATCCCTCGCTCCGTTACGGCGTGAAAGAAGGAGAAACATACAAACACACAAACACACTTTCGCATTTATAATATTAGTATGGATGAACTGTCACAGTGGTTAAAGTGGCAAGGTACTAGAATGTATACATATTTTTGCCCTAGACTGTACCTTGTCGCACTGCTCGCACCTGTACTTGTACTTGCGCAGATGCACGAGGTCGTAGTGGTCCTTCATGTAGATCTTCTTTGTGAACACTTTGTCGCAGCCCGGACAGGGGATCCTGCAATTTGAAGTAGCTATTTATTTATTTATTTAGGGTTGCGTCTGCTTAAGGTACAAAGACCAATGGCGTATACTCCAATTCAATAGAATCTAACAATCCTGTAGACACTTCCAGCCTACTAATATGAACACCGGGCTGCCTAAGGCTTTGTGATGTAACTATTATTCTTTTTTGATTCCTTTTAGATGATAATTACAACAGGGACATATATAATCAAGCCTGCCCACGTTAGGGTGTGTTAAATGTGTAGAAAATTGTCAGATTCTATTGAATTGTACTTTAGCGTAGTGAGGACGTCGGCACAGTATATCCATACTAATATATAAATGCGAAAGTGTGTTTGTATGTTTGTGCGTTTGTACGTCTTTCACGCCGTAACGGAGCGACGGATCGACGTGATTTTTGGTATAGAGATAGTTTATGGGCCCCAGAGTGACATGGGCTACTTTTTATCCTGAAAAAATGCACAGTTACCGAGGAAACAGCGCGTGATAACCGAATTCCACGCGGGCGGAGCCGCGGGCAAAAGCTAATGATTTTATACTCGAAGATTCCAAAGATCTTAGCTTATATATATACTGAGGCCTGCCCCGGGCGGCACTTTAGGGGCGGCAAAATTCCATAGCAAATAATAGCTTGGTAACAATATGTTTCACAGTTTGTCGCACTTACAATTCGGACCGATTAGAACGAGTACGAAATTTACCATACTATGACGAAATCGGGGAACCCCCTATCTATAAATGATTTTTTTTTTATACAATATAGGCTTGCGTTTGGCCACAATCACGCCTGATGGAAAGCGAAGATGAGGCCTACGATGGAGCACGCTTGCCTAGTAAATGCTCATTCACCCTGGACTTGAAAGCGGCCAAATTGTAGTGTTCAGGAAACAGTCGCAGGCAGGGAATTCCACTCTTTTTCTGTGCGGTTGATGAAGGAAGAGCGAAAACGCTTTGTGCGGATTTTTGGAATACTGACAACGTAATTGTATGGTCGACATTGTATGGTACAAAGAGAATATAACCACTACGTTTTATTTTGGTATGGTACAGTAATGACATGACATCTTATCAGCCATAAATATTGTACATCGGTCTTTGGAAAGAGACTCGGCTAATTTCGGCTTTCACGGCTTTTTAGAGCGGTGTAGTTGACACTACTTACATACTCCAGTGATGTTTGTCAGCCGTTGTACAGGTGCAATAGAGTACGGATGGATTCGGTTTGTGGCATTCGAACATGGCGGATGTAGACAATATCTAATTTTGCTATTTCTGTTTCTTTGGCTAGTTGAAGTATAATTTTGATAGTGTTTTATGCGGCGATTAACCTTAACAGTGAACAGTGATCACAAAATTCTATATTGCTCTCGTGTCATTTTTTAATGCGCAAGTTGTCTCCACGTGGTTTCTGGAATTTTACTATCAAGTTGCAAAAACTACAACTACCGAACAACGTCCCTCTCAAAGAGAGTACTTTGACACTGGCGAAATTGTCCTAATAAGGACAGAAAGCCATATTTTAAAAGAGAAGAAGAAGAGTAGGTACGGATGCATTTAGATGAAAATATATATTAAAGAGTTGTAGTTAACTCGCGCACGTCTTACCATGAAGATTTCAAATGTGATAATTTAATGATAATGAATGAAATGTGAATTATTATTCCTATGATTATTATTGTTTACTAGATCCGATTATACATTTTGCATGCCAATGTATTGTGAATTGTGTTGATCTACACTGATTTTTTGTAACATCTTTTGTACCATAATTTGAGCAAATAAAACTTTGAACTTTTATATTTTGTATTAATTTAAAAACGCACCGTAAAAATATTTATAAAAAAACTAGCTTTTTCCCGCGACTCCGCTCGCGTGGTATTCGGTTATCGCGCGCTGTTCCCTCGAAAACTGCATTTTTTCGGGATAAAAAGTAGCCTATGCCAGTCTCGGGGCCATGAACTATCTCTATGCCAAAAATCACGTCGATCCGTCGCTCCATTACGGAGTGAAAGACGGACAAATATACAAACACACTTTCGCATTTATAACATTAGTATATAGTATATGGATAGAGGACAATATTTGACTTAGGCATTGTACGGAACACTCTCGACGCGAGTTCAACTCGCCCTTGGCCGGCATACCGTAGTTTGTTCCGGGGGCGGTGCCGCGCGCTGTTGCTGAGGTGCCAGCGGTAGCGGTACACGTCCACGTATCTTTTGTCGCACTCGACGCAGTACGCGCCCTGCGAGGGCGTCGTGTGACACACCTGACAGAAATAGTAGATTGATAACCAAGGGTGCAAAGTGACCCATTTCAGCCGAGATATTCCTGGCGCTCGAACGAAGTGAGAGCGCCAATAGTTCGAGGGGAAATGGGTTATTTCACCCGAGTTAGACACTCTACTTTTCATTTCAACTGTGAGGAAACTAAAATACTACAAAAAAACGAGAATAATAATAAATTGAATTTACTTATACCTATCCAACCTCCAACGGTACCTTTTCGACTGGCCACTTACCATGGCTGACTATAAAAAAAATCGAGTTGGTCACGACGTGCGTCTAGATGGCCATGCCGAAACGTGAAAAAAAAATGTCATTGACGTAACTCAATTATCTTCGATGTCGTGGCTAGCCGAAAAATTTAAAAAAAATTACTTTCCATTTACCCATTTCATTTGTTATTATATTTATTTCATTCATTACCCATGAAAATTAAACTTTCCGAACAGGAGAGATGAAAACATATTACGCTCGTAAAGTTCGTATTTGGGCCAATCAACTTTTTTACCGACACTAATCTGTCCGCGGCATTTTTCAAACAATTGCAGATTTTTGTAAGTAAACGTGGTTTTTCTGTAATTTAATAGATGGTGTACCTACATGAATACATGCCATCCTACGTAAGTTCAACCTATTAAACCGTGAAATATCTTGTTCGATGTACGATTTTTTGGTAACGCCAGAGACAATTTTGGTAACGCAGAAGACGCCCAAAGTGTCGGTAAAATAGTTGATTGGCCCATTTATGCTTGATCTAGGCGAAATAAAATTACTTTTTATGCACTAGTGCATCAAATAAAATCTTCGTCTAAGACCAAAGTAATCAGGTGTCAACACCCACAAACAAAGAAGTTTATATACGTATTTTTTTTCATAATTTTTAATTTCTAATAAATTAAAAATCAATTAAATCAATAAAACAAAATGCCAATGATAACAAAGCAATGGTAACAGATCGTAACACACTGGAAGTTCGTTACCTTGTTGTGTAGCCACAGTCCGTTGTACCGCGAGAAGCTCTTGTCGCACTGCTTACACACAAACGGTGAGTGCTGCTTCCTGTTCCAATGACAAACATCATCAGCATCATCTAACTCTTAACACATGTCGAGTCAAACAGGGCTAACTTCGCTCTCTTAGACTCCAAGTGCCGGTAAGCACCAGCAGATGTTCCTGCACTCCGATTTCTGGCCGGAGGGTGGGTCTTCCGTCGCTTTAGGGAAGCAAGGATGAAAATCCCTTAATAACTTTATTATTTTATTATTTTGTTACCTAATTGTGATTATATGTCACTGTTGAATGATTATTTTCACATTTTTAAAACAGTGCTTTGGTATAACTTAATGCTGTAAAGTTTCATTGGTTAATAATAATGCTGTAAAGTTTCATTAGCTGGGCGACCGAGCTCCGCTTGGGCTAAAACTCGGTCACAACCGTTTTCTCAGAGATAAGACCAAGCTATATCGCTTTTTCATCTCCGGTAACACCCACATACCAAATTTCATCCGAATCGTTCCCGAGATTCTGATTTTTGTGGGAGGCCTGCCAACGCTTCGTTTCGGTTCGTTGTTTTAGTTTTGAAAATTAGAAGACAAATTTAACTTTAAGCTATTTATTAGATAGAAATTACCTGATGTGGTCCTTGATACAATATCGCATCTTGAAACTGACACCGCAGTGGTGGCAAATATACTTCTCATGCCATTCTTTATAATGTTTGAAAAACTCACGACGCGTTCTGAAATATACAAATTATATATGTATGATGTGTTCGCCTGTAATTACTATTAACTAGCTTTTGTGCGCGGCTTGGCTCGCGTGAAGTTCGTTTTTCACGCGATGTTCCATGTGAATTTTTCAGGGATAAAAACTAGCCTATGTTACTTTCTGACCCATAAACTACATATATCTTTAAGCCAAAAATCACGTCAATTCGTCACTCCGTTTCGACGTGAAAGACGGACAAACATACAAATACAGACACTTTACTAGTATGGACTAGCTTTTTCCCGCGGCTACGCCTGCGTAGAATTCGTTTATAGCGCGCTGTTCCCTCGGGATCTGTGAATATTTCCGGGATAAAAAGTAATCTATGTCACTCTCTGGCCCATAAACTATCACTATGCCAAAAATCACATCAATTCGTCGCACCGTTTCGACGTGAAAGACGGACAAACATACAAACAACAAACACGGGGCAATCAACTATTTTAATGCCACTTTCGGCGTCTCCTACGTTACCAAAATTGTCTCTGGCGTTACCAAAAAATCGTATTTCCAACAAGATATTTTTCGGTTTAACAGGTTAAACTTAGATAGGATCCCATGTATTCATGTACACCATCTATTAAATTACTATATGGCACTAGGTATATGACGCTACTTGCGTGTGACGTCACATGCAAGTATGTCTGTCTCCTTCTAATCTTAACTTTCAAACCTTAATAACTTTATTACTTGTAAAGGTAGCTTAAAATTGTTTTTCTATTTGATAATGGGCATTAATAATGGGAATTTAATAAATAAAATATTTTTTCATTTATATAAAACTGAAAATCAATCTAATCAACCATAATAAATCAGTATTATGAAGTTTTAATTTATAAAACATATAAAAATAGTCAAATACCATATTCGCTATATGTCGGCGGCCGATCGTAAAATCCGCCAGATCACGAAATTCCTAGGCATATCATGAAACGCCGCCATTTCATGAATTGGCTAAGGGACATCCGCCATATCGTTCAAAACCCACCGTTTAACGATTTTCCTAGTGACGTTTAGGAAGATCATGAAATTCCTAGGCAGATCATGAAATTCCTAGGCTGATCGTGAAATTTCTAGGCAGATCATGAAATTCCTAGGCAGATCATGAAATTCCTAGGCAGATCATGAAATTCCTAGGCATATCGTTCAATACGTGTATGTGTCGGCGGCCGATCATAAAATCCGCCAGATCACGAAATTCCTAGGCATATCGTGAAATGACGCCATTTCATGATTTGGCTAGTTTAGGCAGATCATGAAATTCCTGCGGCCGATCGTAAAATCCGCCAGATCACGAAATTCCTAGGCATATCATGAAACGCCGCCATTTCATGATATGCCTAAAAGTTGACCAGGCATATCACGATGTGCCTGAGAAACAATACGGCAGATCGATTAGAGCAATGCATTCGTCGATATTCCTAGCTCTATACCGGGCACATCGTAAAATAGTTTCTTTTTTGGCCACTGGTGGCGCTGCGTATGCTATGGCGGCTATTACCAGCTGACCGGTCGTGTCTGTTTTCAGCGCGTAAATAAATGACGGCTTCGCAATTAAATTATTTTATACCGAAAATAGTGATGATAGTGTTCAAAAAAGTGTACAAGAAGCATTTCAACAAGAGCTCCATTATTTTTATGAAAATCAAACGAATTCTGTGCGCAATGTAAAAAAACCATGGACATCTGCCCGTATTTTAGAGGTTAGTTGAGGTTAGTATTTTGTTGATAAGTAAATAAAGTATTCACTAGTTGTTATTTATTTATAAAGAAATATGATAAATATAGTAATTTCTTAAATTTATACTTTTGCGTTCTCGATTTATACTGAGCGGCAATTTTATTACTCGTACTTATAGTACCTAAAAGATTACTTACCAAAATGACTGCAATTGTAAACGCATTCGACGATATTCCTAGCTTTATACCGGGCATATCGTGATATGCTGAAAAAAAGAAAAAAATAGGTACGACGAGCGAAGCGAGGAGTGGTTAGTATGAATTGTGACTACTACGCACGAGCCGAGCGAGCGAAGCGAGCGTGCCGCGGCAGCGGCCGGCGAAGTGCCAGAAACGATATGCCGGCATTTCATGATATGCCTAGGAATTTCATGATCTGCCTAAACTAGCCAAATCATGAAATGGCGGCGTTTCATGATATGCCTAGGAATTTCATGATCTGCCTAAACGTCACCAGGCAAATCGTCTAACGGTGAGTTTTGCACGATATGGCGGATATCCCTTAGCCAATTCATGAAATGGCGTCATTTCACGATATGCCTAGGAATTTCGTGATCTGGCGGATTTTATGATCGGCCGCCGACACATACACGTATTGAACGATATGCCTAGGAATTTCATGATCTGCCTAGGAATTTCATGATCTGCCTAGGAATTTCATGATCTGCCTAGGAATTTCACGATCAGCCTAGGAATTTCATGATCTGCCTAGGAATTTCATGATCTTCCTAAACGTCACTAGGAAAATCGTTAAACGGTGGGTTTTGAACGATATGGCGGATGTCCCTTAGCCAATTCATGAAATGGCGGCGTTTCATGATATGCCTAGGAATTTCGTGATCTGGCGGATTTTACGATCGGCCGCCGACATATACACTGTGGCTTAGTACACTCACCCAAATTTCAATTTACACTTGATGCACTGAAAGGCTTTCCTATGTGTTTTCCAATGCGTGATTCTGTGTTGTTTGTGGTAACAGGAGTAAGGACATAACACACACACATACTTGTTATAGTGGGTAGCGATGTGTTGTACAATTTGATTTTTCTTAGATGTATGAGTGTGGCAGATGTCACATATGTATGTGCCTAGAGACTGGAAAAGAAAAGTTTTTTTATTTAAAACTAGCTGTTGCCCGCGGCTTCGCCCCCGTTGTATTTTTTATGTATTTTCTTCCATAAAAACCTTCTCCTGACAGTAACAAACACAATAAAAAAAGAATTAGCGAAATCGGACCAGTCGTATTATATAAAGATGAGATTACAACAATGAAAACTTGTGGTTGTTATTTTTTAATTCAGTTCCTGAAAACCAAGGTTTTTTTCGATTTAGGAATTAATAGATTATCTGGTTGTTTAGAATGCTTATTTACTAAGTATGCCATTATATTTCTAAGTAAAATGAGTCTGATTATATATGACTGATCAACTGAAAATGCAGCAAAAGAAAAAGAATTTGATTATAACTGTGGTAGTCACACAAGTACAGTTCAGCATCAAAGTAATCTTAACACAGTGACATAAGGTTCAAATTAGCTTTACTCTTTAGCTAGGCTTGGTGTTGAATATATATTTATTGGTGGAGGGGGTTAGAACTTTACTTAATTTTTGCTAAAAAGAGGGATCCCACCTTCCCCTTGTCAGGAAAAACATCAAAAACTATTAAAATTCTGCTTAGGAACCCATTAAAAAGAAAATAAAAAGAAAAATACCAACCTGACTATGATATCTTTCGCTGTGGCGTGCCAATGCATTTTCATCCTTAAACCCAACTACACAGCTCTCACATTTGTATTTTTGTGTTTTATATGGTTCACTATCTCTTTCTTTCTCCAAACACAGTTTTACTTCTTCAAAACTTATTTTAATTTTTCTAAAAATATCTTTGTAGTCCAATATTACTTTAAATTTAGGTTTCTTATTTAACAAAGCCTTTTTCATAGCCCACTTATTATTTTTTACTTTTTTATTCTTTTCTATATCTTCATTTAATTCAATTTTGACAGACTCTATGTCTATGGTTGGTGTAAATTCATCTGATATGTGGCCAGTGTCGTCTTTTATATCATAGTCTATGGTTTCTAGTTTTGTATTGGTGTCTGTCTCTGTGATGTTGATAACATTTGGGCTTGAATCATTGAATAGGACTGATGTTAGATTGGAAAGTGTGCTGTATAGGTATGCCTGGAAAAATATGGAATAAATTAATTATTATATGCTATTTTTATACTCAATAAAATTAAAAATAGTTTTTTATTTGCTAATAAAACTGTTAATAAGCTCTACAATTGTGTTATTTTAATTTGATAATACTAAAATTTTGTTCATCACCATTGCTAATGTTGTTTCTCAGTAAAGTATCTAAGTGAAAATAATTGTGCCTATTGTTTAATATTAAAACTTTATTGTATTATTATTATTATTTCAATTATTATTATTATTATTATTAAGCAGTTGTAAAAAAATGCAGAATAGTAATGCTCCATATACAGTAATCAGTTAACATCAGGTGAACCGTCTGCTCTTTTGTCTACTATTACATAAAAAAAAAGTTTTTTAATAGTTCAAATTTCTTTTAACACAAAAAAAATCCCAGCAGTCAATGTGTTAATATAAAATACTAGCTGACCCGGCAAACTTCATACCGCCTCATTTTTTTCATATTTACTAACCTTTTAAACCTTCCCTGGCCTTCCACAAATAATTCAAAACAAAAATTAGCCAAATCGGTCCAGCCGTCCTCGAGTTTTAGGGAGACTAATGAACAGCAGATAAGCAATCAAATGCTACTTAGTGTTTATGATTTAGACATCACTCTTAGTAAGATGGATTCATCGCAAAGCTCACCTGGCCCAATTGTAAAATTTCTGTAGCTCTCAGCACTTTATTTTGGAATTCTAGAATTTTTACCAGAAAACTGCTGCATTCCCAGCAAATTGCAACTGACTTCATGTTGCAAGTGCTCTGTTAACAATGAGTATTTGTTAAAAATTACATTTATCATCATCAATATTCAACAAATAATTTTAGTGAAAAAAGAAATACTACAAATTTTATAGAAAAAAAATGTTTAACAATTATAAAACGAAAACCAAAAATTAAATTCATTTGAAGCCTAAAAATAATGTTTTTTTGTTGCATTAATACTTTGACTGTACCTCCTAAATAATACATTATTATATTTCAGGAATAAAAAGAAAACTTAGGTAGAGATTTTTCTTTCATTCTAAAACTAGGTAGGTAGCTGTGAAAAATCTTAACAATTTTCGTAAAATATAATACGTACCCAGTAAGTACACTGTGGTATTATTTTTCTTAGTATATCCGTATTCGGTCCCAAAGGTGAGAGTTTTCTGTTTACACTTAAACAAGTGTGGCATTGTTGTGGATCTACTTTAAACCCGTGCTTAGATTCTTCTTCGCAAATCATTCTGGCACAATAAAAATGTAAATTCAATCCCTAGCTCAAGTTAATTACATAGAAAATTTATTTTATTCATATTCAGATAAAATAAAAAACTTTACAAGTAAAATCAAAAAAACTATTTTGTTAGCTGTCAAGGGGACACTCTTTCCCGGCCCGGATAACACCAACATAGAAATACCGACCCTGTTTTTTGTGTACTCGCCCATAGAAACTGACCGTAGACAGAGAACGTAGAAAAGAAAAACGTAGTGTATTATAAGTCTATGAAACTGACAGTAAGGCTACCAAGAAATTCTAAAATCAAAGTTCGTATCGTACCGTCTCGCCTACGCTTATGTCATTTAATACGAGAGTGAGAGAGACGGTACGATACGAACTTCGAATTTTGTGTCTCGGAGTAGCCCTTCAGGAACGGTATTTCCATACCGGTGTTATCCGGGTCGGGAAAGTGTGTCACCATTATGCTGTCAAGCAAGTTGGGTGTGGGTGCGATTAATTACGTCTCCGAATGTAAGGCCTGATAAATCCATACTAATATTACAAA
Source organism: Choristoneura rosaceana (assembly GCA_037349165.1). Classification (NCBI taxonomy): domain Eukaryota; kingdom Metazoa; phylum Arthropoda; class Insecta; order Lepidoptera; family Tortricidae; genus Choristoneura; species Choristoneura rosaceana. Next base: position 3,805,903 of record JAZBNJ010000050.1, read on the forward strand.
TGCGAAAGTGTGTGTTTGTGTATTTGTCCGTCTTACACGCCGTAACGGAGCGACGGATCGACGTGGCTTTTGGCATATAGGTTTTAGTCTGCCTGTTTTCTCGGTGAGTGTTTCTTCCAGTTGTACGTAGTTAGTATTAGTACTTACTATTTCGATGCTCGTACAACCAACAGTCAAACCAAATAGAATATAACCACCATCGCTCCATCCATCGATCCTTCGCTCCGTTACAGCGTGAAAGACACACAAATTTTCGCATTTATAATATTAGTTTGGATTTATCAGGTTTTGTATTATTAAGGTCATACATTCGGAGACGTAATTAAACGATCCTAGCTTGACAGTACTTTCGGGTGACAGTCTTTACCGGCCCGGCTAACACCGACATGTAAATACCGGCCCTGTATTTCGCGTACTCGCAGCTTCTAGCTCCTGTCCATCGAAATAGTAAGTACTCTGGAATGAACACTCCAAAAACAGACGAGCAAAAACCGACCTAAAAGACATAGACATAAGAACAAAAGGGCTCCGGTCCGGGTGAAATAGCAAGCACGGAGTCAGTGTGTCCCTCTCTAACTATTGCCAGGAAATAAATAATAAATAATTAGTAAATTTTAGTTTCGTGAGTGTTGTCTTTTAAAAATATTGAATAAAATTTATACATTTATAATAAGCAATAATTACACGATTTTATATTTTTTTAATGAAATAAGCTTTAGATCTTTTTTCACGAGCTAATTTTAACTTTATGGTAGGTTTTATTAATTTCTCAATGGCCACACCAAACAGTAAGATGGTAGCTTCGTTATTGAGACTAGGGTGACAATCTTTTCACGATGTATCCAAATGGCTAATATGTAATATTTATTATAATATAATATTTTATACCCATCATACGTATTGTCTAATACGAATGATACATACATGCATAAAATAATAATTCTACTACACTATATTATATTATATTATTATTATAAATTTTGAAAATTTCCAGGGGAATTTGGAAAAATCCCGTAAATTTCAATTATAACTATCAGATCCATTCAGTTTACGCATGCGAAGACGCTGGTAAAAGTTAATAAATAATGAATAAGTAAATAATAGTGTAATATATATGTATTGGCACTTAGTCTTCATTCATTTATTAACCTAAATGATAGAGCATCTAATATCGGACGTTTTTTGCAATATCAGTATTTTTTCAATACCGAAAATTCAAATACCGATATTCCGGTATTTTGGTATTTTTTCGATATTCGTATTACTAAAGTAAAATGAATGAGTTTCGCACTTCCAAAACCTTTCCAGTTCCGACAATCTTAAGTAAGAGTAGAGTCAACCTACAATAACTCTGCAATGAAGTGACAACAGTAGAAATCTAAAGTTTGTTTGTGGCAATACTGATTTATAGTCAAACAACAAGTTTTGAACTTCTGATTAGATTTTAAACAGGTCATCGTTCATCCGCCAATACTATTACTTCTTATATTTCGTTTTCTATTTTTTTTTACCGTTCACGGCAAAACTTACTAAAGCCCACGTACATACCAAATCAAATAATATTTGTCATCAAATAAATAGTAATTGTTAGTTACGCTGTATTGAAATATCAATCACGCTATGGAAGTATGCATTGCATATTAGATTTCGCATAAGTATGATTTATTATACCTACTTACTTATCAGTTCTGTTCCTGAAAGAGTTGCTGCTTGTACTTAAAAGGGCACATTGACGGCCAACTTAATATTAAATTCGTCAATATATAGATGTGATCTAGTAATTAAAACTATTTTTATTTAACGCTTTTCCAGGCATAGTGCATATAGCGACAGCGACCATATAAATTTACACAAATATTCGACCTTGCTACATTTACAATATGGTAAAAAACCAATTGAAGTTGTTAAAAGTACCTACTATTCGTCTTAAAATTAATCCCCCATAGGTAAACAATATAAAACTATGATTCGTTTTGCAATAGCGCATCTAAATTAGCGGGACCTGGAAAAGGGTTAAATCAACGAAATTGTATCAAATTACAGGTGCTCAATACTTTTGGTCAAGGCTGTGTTATATAAATTCAGGTAAATACAAAACAAAGCAATAAAACGTTAAATAGTTTCTGACATATTTATTATTCACTAAATGACACATCAGAGTCTAAAAATTCCACTCCCTCATACACTTCTTCCTGTACCTGAATTCCTTCGGACTCTTCTTCTCTTTCAACCTCTGCTTCCCTACTCTCCCCACTGTCAGTGTCATCATCACTTTGCACATTTATAACAAATGGTATCAGATCATCCAATAACCCATCTTGTTGCCTGTGTTCAGATTCTAATTTTTTTACATGTTCGGCACACTTATGCCAATCATCCGGACTAACAGATGCAAATGCTTGCTCTACTTTTGCCTCCATATCTCGAGCTGAACCTTTTACATTTACGCTGCCTACTTTTCGCTTTGCCATACTCCATATTAGTTCAATAGTATTCAAGTGGCAATGGTATGGGGGTAACCGCAATACTTCATGCCCATTTGCTTTTAACAGCTCATCAATATAATATATTGGGTCGGGTTTGTTGCGTTTTACCAAAGTTAAAAGTTCAGCCCTGGTGAATGTTTCTTCCCAAGGAAAGTTATTTGAGGTAAGCCAATCACGGATTGCTTGTTTCCTTGAACTGGTATTTGGTGCCTTATTAATCTGAATTGTGTGGTAACTTGCGTTGTCCATAACTATAATGCTTGGTGTATCCAAATTAGGCAGCAGCTTATCTTGAACCCACTTTGAGAAATTGGCAGCATTCATGTCATCATGATAATCGGCTGACTTTGATTTGCTGCTAAATATTAAAAGGGCATTATTTACAAATCCTGATTCAGTGCCTGCATGTACAATTATGAACCGTTTGCCTTTTGATATATTAGTGACCATTTTAGAAGTTGACGGACCCTGCCAACTTTTTTTTGGTTTGTAGTTAACATGAATATAGGTCTCATCTAAATATACAATCGGTTTTCTTTCCTCTGAAGGCATATTTCTATATTCTGTAATTTTTCTAATGTATTTGTGTCTTGCTGCAGCAATATCATTTTTTTCCATTAATATGGTTCTCTCTTCAACATTTTTCTTGAAACAAAATCCCATGTCATGTAGAATTTTGCGTAGTGTTTCATGACCACCATCAAACTGAATAGATTGTCGCAACGCACTAAGCAGTTTTGCGATTGTGGGGACCTCATTTCTTACTAAGTAAAATTCATTTATCAGGTTACGTATGGCAACCTTATCGAAGTCATCAATATTTCTTTTCGTGGCACGGCACTTGCGTTTCTTGCCAGGAGTTACCCATATGCCTGAATTTGTATTACCTTCGTGCTTGATTTGGCGAATTGTTCTTAAGCTAATACCTACAAATAATAAGTTAATATGTTAAGTCTAGAAAATATTACTAATTTAGACCTTTAAAACAAGTTCAAACAACATCTTACCAGTCATTGAACTAATTTTTTGAATATATGTCGCCTCTGCGCTGACGTCCAATTTGTCCATTTGTTTGAGTTTGTCAACAGAATTTTTTATTGTTGTCTGAACAGCTTCAGATAATTCCCCTTGAAAAAACGAATATACAAGTTAAATATATATCTTTACTTTATCATATTATTTCATGAAAATAATATAAAAAAAGCAGAAAATAGCTATAAAATATCAAGAATTTATTAGGGACTTACTCGTAGAGGTTAGAATTTTATGTAAGCATTGCTCTTTTTGCTCACAAACGGACTCCATTTCTTCTTTTACATTTTGGAAATGAGTAATCATCTTGAATATAAGTTCTCGAACTCCACTTTTAATTGTTTTAACCATTTCGAAAGAAGGATTCGCAAAAACCTCGAAAAAAATACTCACGATCAATTAAAGAAATGTCTGAGTGACAACATGAAAAAAGTATTACCACAGCGTGATTTTTCTGGGTTGCCAATTAATATCTTATGCAGAGTTATCGTGGGACGATTCTAGGTAGCTAAGATTATTTAAAAAATGTCTAAGATTATATTAATGAAATAAGTATTAATGCATTTGTGACTTGCAACGTTTGAGTATTGCGACTCTATTTTATAACAAAATAATTGGTATTTAGAGATCAATATCGAAATACCGGTATTATACAATGTCAATACCGGTTTTCCCAATATCATAAGTTTTACCTATAGAAAAGTGAATACTTATGTTACTAGCACCGACGTACAAACCTAAAATTTATTTGCTCTAGTCTCTACCAGCCGTATCATAAGGAGTTGGTATACAAGTAATAAAAATTCTGGTTATTGCTACTTAGTATATTTTTCTGACAAAGAAGTACTAGGAGGAAGGAATGTCTCATTAATTGCATAAAATTATGGTCATACTAATAGAGTGAGATAAAATAACCCTGTGGTAGCTATCTCTATCGGCAAAATGACGGACCGTGATTCCTGCACAGTGCACATTCCAGGTACTTACTATTTCGATGCTCCTGTCAGTTTGTATGGGCGTGTTCACAAAAAACAAAGCCGGTATTTACATGTCGGTAAAAACATGTCCGTAAAGACTGTCACCCACTATTTCGATGATAACCACTACGTATTTACGTAGATATTTAGTCAATTAACCAGCTAAATAAAACAGGCTTATCGTGGAAATGAAAATAAATACCAAAAACCTAATATACAAATAGTAAATAGCGCCTATAAATTATATTTAAAACTACCATAATGTAAGAAGTTCAGTATGAATTAACTTACGCTTATTTACTTTACGTTCACAAGTGCAGTGTTAGTCGCTAGTTTTGTCGTTGTTGATACTGAGCTAAATAATAAAATGTACGCCGTAAAAAGAGAATTTGGCGAAGAAATATGCCGCGGCTGCTTTAGTAAGGACCGGAGACTGTCGCCGCTGGCAAATTATAATTTGTATTTCAGTCTTTTGGATGACAGACAAAAGTTGGAGGTAAATCGCAACTGTGATCGGTATCTAATTTTTATAATTCTAAAACATTCACCAAAAACCAGTTCATCATCAGAACAAGACAACCATTCACTTGCCACCAGATGTTACACGTAGCTATGATAAGTAACCTTCTGTGGCCCAAATCCAGTGGCTACATGATCACTGTTTCTATAAACTTAAGGACTTTTTGAATTTCAAATCATAGTCATTGTAATTTTTAATTTGCATGTTGATTCTGTATATCGACTTAATACCATTCCTGATGATATCTACTGTAATAATTTTACTTACGTAAGTTACATGTGAAATAAAAAATATCCTAAAAATAACTTAACTAAACTAACCTACCTAAAATAAAAATAGAACCTAAAACTAAAACAAATTATCTAAAGAGTACCCCTTAGGCAAGGTCCCAAAGATGCTGCGATCTCTACTTGTAAGACCTCATGCGAACATATTCCAGCAAATAAATATTTCTTTTCATTTCATTTCAAATTTTAGTTTTGTGAACATGAAGCAATGTCACTTATATGAGAGTTTGATGACAAACACAATACACAATAAGTCCTATTTCGTCACTACTTTGAAAAAAGCTGGTATCTCAAAATCGATGATCTTTCCCAGTGAACTCAATGAACATTGTTTTAAGGGTCAAATTTGTGGACGTATTGATTTGAGATACGAGATTTTTTCAAAGTAGTGACGATACAAAGGACATCGGGCATTAGGAGGATAAGGTGGCTGGTGAACGAAGTAATTGTTTTTAAATAGTTCTCTGACTTAGACCTCTGAAAAGTAACGTCTAATTCAGTAAATTATCAAGATTTTCACAAAAAGTTTGTCCATAAGGCATTGAAGTCTCCGACGATGCAGCTGTGCTGGGAATGCAATGCCTCGCTGCGCAGGTTGAAGTTGTTCCAGACGCAGGTGCAGCAGGCTCACAGGCTGCTGTATGAACTGGTGGAATCGGGGCAATCGGTGAGTGTTAGCACATATCGAAAAAAAAGCATACTTGGACATGGATGCACTGATGCGAAGAATTGCAGATGGTAGGACCTCATGCAAGGTCCGCCCGGATTGCTACCACCATCTTGCTCGCTAATCCTGCTGTGAAGCAGCAGTGCTTGCACTGTTGTGTTTCGGCGCGGAGAGTAAGACAGCCGGTGAATTTACTGGCACATGAGGTATCCCGTCTTATACCTCTAGGTTGGCAACGCATCTGCAATCCCCCTGGTGTTGCACGTGTCTATGGGCGGTGGTGATCTCTCACCATCAGGAGACCCACTTGCGTGTTTGCCATCCAGTCGATTAAAAAAAAAAGACAGAAAAACCAGAAAAAGAAACCAGCGCTGGGAATCGAACCCAGGTCCTCAGCATCCGTGCTGGGTAACCCAGCGGTGGTGTAGAGGTTATAGCACGCACCACAGTGTGCTGCGGACCTTGGTTCGATTCCCAGCGCTCATCACTTTTTCTGGTTTTTCTGTGCAACCATGTCTTAGTTTGTATTTTGGATATGGTTTTTAGGGATGACCGTAAAAGTAACTGAGTTGAAATTAAAATACGAATAGACTCCAAAACCAACCATAGTGTTAACACAGTAAAACATCCCAGCGTTTTTAACAAAGCATATTATACCCTATAATAATAATAATAATATAGCCATTCTGTTCCTTAAATGTTATATTAAATTTGTACTTAAAAAAAACTTTTTTCTTAGTTTTTTTTTTTTTTTTAGCCTGCTGAAGGGTTATCCCAACTTTGCGTTTCTTATAAACAAGATTTTGATGTTATAATTGAAGATGATCTTGATGATATTGAAGAACAATCAATAATTCCAGTCAAAGAAGAAACTAAACTTCAAACAGATGTGTTTAATGAAAATTTAAATTCAGATGATGATCACAATTTTGAAGATACTGATACCTTAGAGACACATACTGAATTAGATTTGTTCGTAGAAACAATGGAGAACAGTATAGTAGAAACTATACCGAGAAAGAAATACAAACGTAAGCTTAAGACTAAGAGTTCTCTGGAAACCAAAATTAAAAAGAAAAAAATTGAAACTGTTCCAGTTAAAAAAGGGAATAGATCAGGTTTGAGGAGTTCTGGAGATATTATTCGTCCATTGTATCCAAATAGAAACAATGACAATGTTAATAAAAACGATGTGAAAAAGACTAAAATTAATGTAGGTAATACATTAAAAAGAAAATTGAAACAATCAAATCGTAAGAGATGTTTGAATCGTAAAGATCCAAGTCAAAATGCCAAAGTGAAGAAAGAAAACCAAACACCAGATGTTGTAGATACAGCACCAAAGGATTCACAGGATGATGTCACTAATGACGATGGTGCTCAAGCAAGCACAGATTTAGAGCTAGAAAATGTAGAGGATCAAAATACAAAGGAGAAAATTGAAATTGATACTCCTAATATTGAACAAGAAAACAATTCAGATGAAACTCACAGTGAAACAGATGACAGTGATCCAGATTTTGAAGAAAAAGATGGTATAATTTGTTATAAAACTTTAAGTAATAGTGTAAAAATTAAGAGAAAAGGAGTAGTAACTAGAGACAAGTTGTTGAACAGCGTTTGCATCACATTTAATATAATTGAAGAATTGGATGAATATTTTACTAATGTTGATTTAGACGCTGAAGAAGTCAAACATATTCTAGATAATGAACTTTCATATGAAAGTGAACAACAGCCGTACGGCTGCAATTATTGTGGTATGTGCTTCCAATTGAACAGAACGTTAATCATACATAAAAGAACCCGCCATAAGCAAGTGAGTTAATACATTTCATTCACTTTTTTTGACATCTATCACCACCACCACACTTCACTGACGAAGCTCAGCCAATCAACTTTTTTACCGACACTAATCTGTCTGCGACATTTTTCAAACAATTGCAGATTTTTGGAAGTAAACATGTTTTTTCTGTAAATTAAGAGATGGTGTACATAAATACATGCCATCCTACGTAAGTTCAACCTATTAAACCGTGAAATATCTTGTTGGAAGTACGATTTTTTAGTAACGCCGGAGACAATTTTAGTAACGCAGGAGACGCCCAAAGTGTCGGTAAAATAGTTGATTAATAATAATAATAATAAAATCTTTATTCAATAAGACAAAATTGCACGAAGTAGGAATAAACAATTAACACGAAGGCATAGGTTAAACATAGCACAATTAAATAAGTTGAGTCCTGACTCACAAACTAGGCAAGGCCTGTATCTTGTAAGTCAGTGTTCGTCACGTATGCGAGCTAATAGAGTAATGCTAGGTATATCCAAGTTGCTACTAAGTAAAATAAGACATTTTTATTGAAAAGGAAAAGGAAAAAATTATTACGCGGCCAAGCTGTAACATTTGGTATAATAGGAATTATTTGAGGTGTCCCACTCCCGATCTCATTAACAGCCCAACTTTCAAACGAAGCCATTGTATTCTATTGTGCCCTCAACCGCATAATACTCAGTTTAAAATAAACGGAAATCCATACTAATATTACAAATGCGAAAGTGTGTTTGTATGTTTGTGTGCTTGTCCGTCTTTCACGCTGTAACGGAGCGACGGATCGACGTTATCTTTGACAAAGAGATAGTTTATGGGCCCGAGAGTGACATAGGCTACTTTTTATTCCGGAAAAATGCAGTTCCCGAGGGAATAGCGCGCGATAACCGAAAACCACGCGGGCGGAGCCGCGGGCAAAAGCTAGTGTAAAGTAAAATAGTTCATTGAAATACTCGTAACGACTTTATTGTCTAGAGCGGAAAGTGCACTTTAATACACACTTGCAGATAATACTTTTCCATGAGGCTGCTTGTTTATGACATACTCGTATTAAATTTTGAAATTTTTGAAAAACATTATCTGCCAACAAAGTTTTATTTAAAATGAACTTTCTATTGTAAATAATAAATTCGTTATTTCAATGAGCTATTTTATCTTATATTTCATTTTATATGTGTTCGTGCGTGCGTGCGTGCGTGCGTGCGTGCGTGTGTGCGTGCCTGCGTGCGTGCATGCGTGCGTGCGTGCGTGCGTGCGTGCGTGCGTGCGTGCGTGTGTGTGTGTGTGTGTGTGTTAGCATGAAAGCAGAAGAGCTGTGTGAACACACATTTGTTGCAATGACGTAGCTGGCGCAAGGTCGCGGATGAGCAAAATAATTGTCTATATTTCATTGATATAGACCTCCGCAAAGAAAAGCCTGATTTAATTAATTATTTAAATTAGGTCTAGGGAATGACGCACTTTTCGCTCTTGTTACACAATATACTATTTTCAGATAGCCAGGTGCACCAATCCGGTGTACTTGATGTACCGTTGCAACATTTGCCATAAAATTGTAAGAAAAGAACACACAGAGGCACACATGAAGTATTTGCACCGCTGGCGGTACTATTGCAAGGAGTGTGACAAAGCATTTTGGTAAGTGACAATAGTAAAATGTTTATTTCCTCTATTACTAGTTTCAGATCAGCTAGATATCTCTTTTATGTATGTGTGTCTTGTTTATAGGTAAATAAATTTATTATTGTTATTATTAATTAGATTACACTAGCTTTTGCCCGCGGCTCCGCCCGCGCGGTATTCGGAATTTTCTTTGCTATAAACCTCACGGAGCCCGAGACCTTTCCAACGAATGCAAAACCTTTGAAATCTTTTCTTGCGTTCTGGAGTTATAGCGTCAGGAAGGAAAACCCGACTTATTTTTATATAGTAGATTGATCTATACTTCTACAATAATATTTTCTATCATAACAATCAGTCCAATATTTACTGAAAAACTAACGGTTTTTAATGAGTCACTTTGGAGCAACCTGTGTATCTTGATGATCTGATTTTATAGATTATTTTTCTTGTCTAATTAAGCAAATAACTATTTTAAGATATTGCTAAGTATCAGTCTTATCCATGGTTTCATTATTTGTCCAGAGGCTAAGGTCACCTTGGATACTAATATTATAAAGAGGAAAGATTTGTATTTTTGAAAGAATGAAAGAAAGAAGATTGATTTATTTGATGACTGATTTACATGAACATACATTAATTTACAATAAATAAACAATAAACTAATTTAGAATCTCAGCCTAGTGTGTTAGCCAGTCTTGAACATAAAACTACCATGAGACTCACTCATATTAACTATATTGACCCGGATAACTTACGTCTTAAATCGAGTTTAGCTCGACATGTTTCGGGCTAATCCGTAGCCATTCTTCCTCGGAGTAACTTTTTTTTATTGTGACCGTGCGAAGCCGGGGCGGGGCGTTAGTACACAATATAATTACACAAATACCTATATTAAACTTTCAACAATTACGTGAGCTATGGACCAAGTAAATACATGTTCGTTTTTAGGGACAAAGAAGAAGGCAGGAGTCACTTTATGGAGTGTCATAAGCAGAAACGTAGCTGTAACCTGTGCGCTTACATGGGCTCGACTACGAGAGCTATGGAGGCGCATATGAGGTTAGTACCAAGGCTCGGATACCGGTTAAATTTCCAAACCGTTATCATGTACTTGGCGCAAAACCATTTCGTTTTGGTTTCGTTCGCGAAACCATTATTTTTAAACCGGTTTTTAAGGAAACATTTCCATAAAGTTCTTGTCAGATTAACCGGTTTATAACAATAAAAACCGGTTTATTCCGGCGTAAGATAAACGTTGCCACCCGCCGCCGATAATTTGATTTTTGTTGCTTTAAAACAAATAAATAGTTAGTTGATTGAGTTGCCGGATAGTGACGTCATAATTCGCTATTGCCATTGAAACTCTATGGGAGAATTGTGTTTTGACAACTCATAAAAATCGGTCAAGTGCGAGTGCGAACGACTCGCGCATGTAGGGTTCCGTACGATGCGGTCATGTCGTTTTATTACAGAGTTCCTATGGCCAACGTCTAATTTCATCATCAGATCAGCTCTACGTCATAATAATATTGCATTGCCATCGGATTTATACACATGTCATCCTGCAAGTGGTAGAGGACCTTGTGCAAGGTCCGCCCGGATTGCTACCACCATCTTGCTCGATAATCCTGCCGTGAAGCAGCAGTGCTTGCACTGTTGTGTTTCGGCAGAGTAAGACAGCCGGTGAAATTACTGGAACTTGAGGTATTCCAACTTAGGCCTCTAGGTTGGCAACACATCTGCAATACCCCTGATGTTGCAGATCTTTATGGGCGGTGGTGATCTCTTACCACCAGGAGACCCACTTGCTCGTTTGCCTTCGAATAAAAAAAAAACATGCACGCAAAAATTTCAGCTAAATCGGTTGAAGATAGCCACTTCAAATTTAAGTTGAAATATTAATTCCACCCCAACAAACAACTAGTTACATTACTAGTTAATAAAAAAAAAACATGTCACCAAAATGTAAGCACTAGGACTAGGTGCAAGTATTTTGAATAAATAATAATTTTAAATTATCATCCTCTTTGGCTGTCGCCCTGTAGTAGGCTGAATAGCGCTTCAGACTTATGCCATGCTCGCGCCAGAAAAAAACTTACAATTTAAAAAAAAATTAGCGCGGTAATTTCGGCCGACGCACGGCGCGTACTTATTATTATTAGTGAATTAATCATAACCTGATTTTAAATTTTGACCTTGTAAATAAATATTGTTACTTAGTATAAATTACAACGGACTTTTTTTTAGTGTAAAAAACATTAAACATAGCGGCTGTGAGTGCTTTATTGAAGTCGGATTTTGTGTAGTGTGTGTCAGAGGTTTGTGGATCATAAATTGTTATTTAGTCTTAATGCTGCACACAAAAATAAACCACGGCCTTAGAGATAATTATTATACTATCGAAGGTTTTACAAAATAGCGCTAATAAAATCACAAATTAATAAGTAGTTAAACATTAAAAACAACATAGGGTCACTCGCGTTGCCCCTAGCAACTGACGGCCGAATCTTAGCAGCCAAGCAACCAAAAACCGCTGAATGAAACACGTTTCTTGTATGAAGACCCCCCTTAATTTTTAACTTTATTTTATTTTTAGTATTTGTTGTTGTAGCGGCCACTGTAATACATAATCTGTGAAAATTTCAAGTGCCTAGCTATTACGGCTCAAGAGATAGAGCCCTGTGACAGACGGACAGACAGACAGACAGACAGACAGACAGACAGACAGACAGACAGACAGACAGACAGACAGACAGACAGACAGCGGAGTCTCAGTAATAGGGTCCCGTTGGCACCCTTTGGGTACGGAACCCTAAAAAGTACGTCAGTTGATTGGTGGTGTCAACATCCCTGTTTTAAAGCAACAAAAAATCAAATTTTACAGTAAATCTAAAATTAATCTAATTTTCAGGGCTAAAATAAAGCGTTTTTTTTACTGGAGTTGTGCCTTCGAATTATTTTTTAATGGCGTCATCATCCCTATTGGGAGGGGAGGTGAAGCCTAGTTATCTTAATGGGGAGCGCCAAATTTCGCATACTCTTCGCTAGTCATTTTGGTCCGAATCATCGTTTGTCCGAATTTTTTTCCCACTGAAACCTTATTTTTTTTTTAATTTTTATGGTCATCGAAAACTATAGGTTAAGTTAAGTTTAGAAATAGAAATAAACTTTATTATAAGCTTTAGCTTTATTTATTTTAAACATTATTTTTTACTTTATTTTATAAGAATTCTAAACAATCATTGGATTCAGAAAAAAAAAAGAGTTATGACAAACGATCGTTCTGACAAAAATTACATTCGGACTTTCGATAAGTACGTATATGCGAGCCGATATGGGGTCTTACAATCTTCTTCTTCTTCTTCTTCTATAATATAAAAAAAAAATATATATAATATAAAAATGAATCGCAAAATGTGTTGGTAAGCGCATAACTCAACAACGCCTGGACCAATTTGGCCAATTCTTTTTTTATTCTGTTTATTACTGTCAGGAGAAGGTTTTTAAGGAAGAAAATATAGAAAAAAACGGGGCGAAGCCGCGGGCAACAGCTAGTATAGGCAAACCGCGTAACTGAGTCCTCGCCTGCGCGGTACAGGGGCGCGGGGGTAGGACGACAAAGGGGACTGAAGGAGGTGCGGGCGGCAGGCGCTTCTTAGCACAGCTCATTCCGGTAGCCGCCCGCACCTCCTTCAGTCCCCTTTGTCGTCCTACCCCCGCGCCCCTGTACCGCGCAGGCGAGGACTCAGTTAGGCGGTTTGCCTATAATCTTAATAATTTCCAACTTCCGCAGACAACGGCACATCCTCGTGCCGTGCGACATTTGCGGCAAGAAGTCAAGCGGCATGCACAATCTGAGGGTGCACCGGCTGTGCCACGAGACGGACGGCAGCGCGCCCGAACAGCGCTACTGCGTGACGTGCGACAAACAGTACCCGACCGTGCACACTTTCGAGAACCATCTTAGGAACAGCTACGTGCATACTGGAAAGATGCCGGAAAGGTATGTCTTAGACCGGATTGCTACCACCATCTTGCTCGCTAATCCTGCCGTGAAGCAGCAGTGCTTGCACTGTGTGTGTTTCGGCGCGGAGAGTAGGACAACCGGTGAAATTACTAGCACTTGAGGTATTCCAACTTTGGCCTCTAGGTTGGCAACGCATCTGCAATACCCCTGGTGTTGCAGATGTTTTTGGGCGGTGGTGATCTCTTACCACCAGGAGACCCACTTGCTCGTTTGCCTTCCAGTAATATAAAAAAAAGACCCCGTTGCTGAGAGCGTATCTAGCGCGAAGACCCTAACAGCTTGTGCACACTAGAAAGAAAGAAATTCAATTTCAAATTAACTTTATTTGTAAGAATACAGTAAAAAATACATTGGTCTTATAATTATAAGTGTTGTCCTTGTATTCAGCTTGCAAGCAACTCACTCTTATTAAATGATATAGTAACGGATAACTCACGTCTTAAATCGAGTTTAGCTCGACATGTTTCGGGTTATTTCGAAACCCTTCTTCTAAGGAGCACGCGACTCGGCGGCTGCCGCAACACGTGCACTACGCGCCACCGCTCTGCTCGCGCCAAACTTGATTTAAGACGTGAGTTATCCGTTGCTATATCATTTAATATGAGTGAGTCTCACGGTAGTTTCATGTAATTATCCTGGTGTCCAAGGCTCGGATACCGGTTAAATTTCCAAACCGTTATCATGTGCTTGGCGCAAAACCTGTTCATTTGGGTTCCGTTCGCGAAACCGTTATTTTTAAACCGGTTTTTAACAACATTTCCATAAAGTTCATGTCAGATTAACCGGTTTAGAACAATAAAAACCGGTTTATTCCGGCGCAGGGTAAACGTCGCCGCCGGCCGGCCAGCTGTCACTCGTCGAATAAACCGGTTTATATAGGTTATAGTTAAGTTCTTAAAAACGTTCGCGTTCTTATGAAAGTTCGGAGTTAAACCGGTTCCGAGCCTTGCTGGTGTCATAAACCTTTCTCATTTTTTTATTTACTTATTTCTTATTAGACGACCGGATGGCCTAGTGGTTAGAGAACCTGACTACGAAGCTTGAGGTCCCGGGTTCGAATCCCGGCCGGGGCAGATATTTGTATGAATAATACGAATGTTTGTTCTCGGGTCTTGGATGTTTAATATGTATTTAAGTATTTATTTATCTATATTTAAGTATGTTTATCCGTTGCCTAGTATCCATAGTACAAGCTTTGCTTAGTTTGGGACTAGGTCAATTGGTGTCAAGTGTCCCATGATATTTATTTATTTATTTATATTTATTTATTGTTTATTCATGTGTGTGATGTCGGTTTGCTTCCAGAATCCCCTGCACGAAATGCGGCAAGTTGATGGCGGACAAACATAGTTTGCAAATGCACTACGACCGATTCCACAGCGACAAGACGAGGTTCCAGTGCCCGCACTGCGACAAAGTTGGTGACATTCTGTATTTGGGTCAATCGAGATCAACTTTTTAGTTTAGCTTGATGCAGTGTCGTAGCTATACCATCTGGGGCCCGTGCCAAATTCTATTGATGGGGCCTGTCAGTAAAAATGGTCACGTTGTACTAAGTTGAATTCAAATTCAAATCATTTATTCAGTAAATAAGCCGGCAAGGGGCTCTTTTACACGTCATTTTTTAAACTACCAGCGCTTTCGGAAAGACCATCATAGCTAAGAAGAATGCGCCGCAAGAAACTTGCCAGAAAGTAATTTTTTCATAATAAAATAATTACAAATAAAATACTTAAAACTACAGTATACGATTAAACAAAAAATTACAATAAAAATAATAATAATAATACTACAATTATAACTAAAATAAAATACCCAGATATAGGTAGAGTCATCCACGATGACGCGTGCCGTGGTTCTTATTATAATGACATTAATGGCTAATTTTAAAATTTGGAGTTGAAATAAAAAATACAAAAAACCTCCAAAAACCAATCTTAATTTGATTGCTTAGTAACGACATCTCTTTTCCGGGTGAGCGGTTAGTTCCAATGGAGTGCTGAAAGTTTCTCGATGAGGGTATAGATGTCGCTAGTGTCGCTGCTTAAGTGACTAAATAAGAAACAAACAAGCTGAGATATGTGGTGCATAGGAGAAATTCGCCTCTGTACTCCTGTCCAGTGGTGTAGCGGTATAGCACGGCACGAAATGCTGAGGACCTGGGTTCGATTCCCAGCGCTTTCTTTTTCTGGTTTTTCTGTGCATCTATGTTTCAGTTTGTATTTTCGATTTGTATTGAACATTGTTTTGGAAGCCGTGGTGGCCTAGTGGTTTGACCTATCGCCTCAAGCAGAGGGTCGTGGGTTCAAACCCCGGCTCGCACCTCTGAGTTTCTCGAAATTCATGTGCGCAATTTACCACGAGCTTTGCGGTGAAAGAAAACATCGTGAGGAAACCTGCAGGAACCTGCGAAGCAATTCAATGGTGCGTGTGAAGTTCCCAATCCGCACTGGGCCCGCTTGGGAACTATGGCCCAAGCCTTCTCACTCCGAGAGGAGGCCTGTGCCCAGCAGTGGGACGTATATAGGCTGAGATGATGATGATTGTTTTTTCTCATTCCAGTATTACTCTCGCAAGTGTGGGCTTAGCAAGCATATTGAA
Organism: Choristoneura rosaceana; assembly: GCA_037349165.1. NCBI lineage: Eukaryota > Metazoa > Arthropoda > Insecta > Lepidoptera > Tortricidae > Choristoneura > Choristoneura rosaceana. The sequence continues at coordinate 3,821,954 of JAZBNJ010000050.1, forward strand.
GCCGTGCATCTGAAGAAGAAGCCGCCCAAAGACAAACTGTGCAGCATTTGTGGCCGCGGCTTCGCTGTCAGTATAAATAATAATAATAATCCATACTAATGTTATAAATGCGAAAGTAACTCTGTCTGTCTGTCTGTTACGCTTTCACGCCAAAACCGCTGAACCGATTTTGATGAAATTTGGTACAGAGATAGACTAGAATTTGGGAAAGAACATAGGCTACCTTTTATTCCGAAAAAAAGGCTTGAAGGGGTTGAAATAGGGGATGAAATTTTATATGGAAGGAAGGAAAAATACTTCCCAAAATAACTATTCAACGCGGAAGGAGTCGCGGGCAAAAGCTAATATTTATTAATTATTTCCTGTTTTTTTGCAATAACAATAAAAAAACTGAATATTTTTTTAAAATATATACCAATGTTTACGTAAGCATATATGGGGAGGGGGTAGGGTTTTGATGACAAGGGGAGGGGGCTAAATTACTAAAATTCTGCTTACGTAACACGGGAACGACCCATTAATGAATTCCTTTTTTTTTCAGTACGCTCGCACCCTGAGGTTCCACGTGCGCACGCACACAGGCGAGCGCCCCCACGAGTGCCCGCACTGTCCGGCCGCGTTCGCGCAGCCCTACCCGCTGCGGAAGCACCTCGCCTCGCAACATGGTGAAGCCCCCGCACTAAACAAAGAGGCCCCGACACAAGCGTGAGGCCCCCGCAACAGACATGTGGCCCTTGAAATAGATGTAGCTGCGAGCGTCCCTACGTATGTACGCACTGTCCCGCCGTAATGAAGCACTCGCTGCACTAAATAAAGAGGCCCTGACACAAGCGTGAGGCCCCCGCAACAGACGTGTGGCCCTTGAAATAGATGTTTAGTTGCGAGCGTCCCTACGTATGTCCGCACTGTCTCGCCGTGGTGAAGCCCTCGCTGCACTAAACAAAGAGGCCCCCACAACAAGCGTGAGGCCCCCGCAACAGACATGTGGCCCATGAAATAGATGTAGTTGCGAGCGTCCCTACGTATGCCCGCACTGTCCCGCCGTGATGAAGCTCCCGCTGCACTAAACAAAGAGGCCCCCACAACCAGCGTGAGGCCCCCGCAACAGACATGTGGTCCTTGAAATAGATGCGTAGTTGCGTGCGTCTCTACGTATAACCGCACTGTTCCGCCGTGATGAAGCTCCCGCTGCACTAAACAAAGAGGCCCCCACAACCAGCGTGAGGCCCCCGCAACAGACATGTGGCCCTTGAAATAGATGTTTAGTAGCGAGCGTCCCTACGTATACACGCACTGTCCCGCCGTGATGAAGCCCCCGCTGCACTAAACAAAGAGGTCCCCACAACAAGCGTGAGGCCCCCGCAACAGACATGTGGCCCTTGAAATAGATGAGTTGCGAGCGTCCCTACGTAAGCCCGCACTGTCCCGCCGTGATGAAGCTCCCGCTGCACTAAACAAAGAGGCCCCCACAACAAGCGTGAGGCCCCCGCAACAGACGTGTGGCCCTTGAAATAGATATGTAGTTGCGAGCGTCCCTACGTATGACCGCACTGTCCCGCCGTGGTGAATTCCCTCCCCTTGCGATTGTAATCTCCCGCATTACAATCGCAAGGTACTGAGACCCAGAGTGAGGCCCCTCTAAGAGACGAGGCTCTTGTATTAGATTTTAGTTACGAGCGTCCCCACTAATGTCTGCATCGCGACAGAACGAGGCCCCTAACCTTACATATCAAGGCCTTCACGACATTAGCGAGGCCCCCAGGATACTAGCTTTATAGATGCTGCCCCGCCCCACCACTTGTCTTCCCACTGCGGGAACAACTCGTCAGGCAACATGAAGAGACGGTCTGGTCACATTCTACTAAACAGTTTTTAGAATTTGATGAGAGTTGTACAATCACCTTTGTGTATAGGTTGTAATAAGACTGAAGACCTAATTCATTTTCTTTTGGAATGTGATCAGAATAAGAACATCAGAGACAGGTATTTGGATGGTATGGGCTTGTTCAATGGAGGTGTAAATGTAATTCTAAGTCGACCGCTTTCAGAAGAAGCGATGCTGATTTACAGGTTCATTAGACAGGCCTTTGCATCCAGAGACGTGGCTCAAGCAGCTCAAGGGGCAGTGCAAGGGAGAGCGTAATATCTGTAGTGTGGTGTATGTAACTGAGGCTCCCCATGAGGCTGACATAGTCACATTTGGTGTACTAAAGCCTCGTTAAAATACTAGATTTAAAAAAAAAAAACATGAAGAGACCCCCGCTGCACCAAACAAAAAGGCCCCCACAACAAGCGTGAGGTCCCCCGAAACATGAGTGAGATCTCAAGAAATTAAGAACAGGCCCCCCAGAATATAAAAGTGGGATAAAGTATAATAGTCAGAAAATCAGCTTCCCGCTACAGAATCTCGCCACGCATCATGCTAAGGCTTCGTTAAATAAGAGCAAGCGTAGCAGATCAAATCAGTGTTGTGAGCACACATTAAAAAAAAAGGTAATTTTTGTTATGGAAATTGTAATTAAGGATTATAAATATATTTTCGAAATTATATCCTTTGTTTTTTTTTGACTGAATCTGCATAGAGTTTAAATAGATAACTCCTGTCTACCCATGCTAATATTTTAAATAAATGCGAAAGTGTGTTTCTAAGTTTGTCCGTCTTTTACGTCGAAACGGAGCGACGGATCGACGTGATTTTTGGCAGAGATAGTTTATGGGCCAGAGAGTGACATAGGCTACTTTTTATCCCGGAAAAATGCTCAGTTCCCGAGGGAACAGCGCGCGTTAACCGAATTCTACGCGGGCAAAAGCTAGTAATATACAGGTTGGAGTTTAGATGGGGCAGCTACTAAATCCCTTGCGGCTACGCGAAAATGCTCTTAGGAGACCTTTACTAACTTTTTGAGTGATGACAATCGACATTCACAGATTTTTGATAAAAGCGCGAAAATCTACAGATTTTACTTTTTTTTTAATGACAATCGGTCCCATTTCTATCAAGGATTAAAACACATTTTGAGACCAACTAAGGTTAGAGTACTAGAACACCCACAAATCAAAGAAAACTTTTTCCATACAGTTCATAGGGTACTAATTTGCAAAGTGAAACTTTGCAAGTTGCTTTTTAAGAATTTGAATCCTTTATGCACAAAGAAAATTAAATAGTATGTAGACAACTAAAAACTGAACATTTTAACTAAAGTTAGTGTCTTAGGGGTCATCCATAAAGTACGTCACACATTAAGGGGGGGGGGGAGGGGTCAAGCGGTTTGTGACACTGGAACAAAATAATTGCAAATTTCATCGCAATACGTGTGACAAGGGAGGGGGGGATTCTAAAAGGGTCAAAACTAGTGTGACGTACTTTATGGATGGCCCCTTAACCTATCCAGTATTGCTGCCCCATCTCAACTTTCCACCCTGTATAACGGCCAATCAACTTTTTTACCAACACCTGTCCACTGTCCGCGACTTTTTTCAAAAAATCGCAGATTTTTGTAAAGGTGATATCAGACGGTTCATTTTTCATTCATTTTCGCCTTTCATTTGGTACCTTTCACTCGAAATGAAAATATCCAACACTGTTGGATCGGTTCATTTTGTGTTCATACGAGTGAAAGAATACTGAATGAAAGACGAAAATGAACGAAAAATGAACCGTCTGATCTGACCTTAAGTAAACATGTTTTTTCTGTAATTTAATTGATGGTATACATGAATCCATGCGATCCGACGTAAGTTCTATTAAACCGTGAAATATCTTGTTGGAATTACGATTTTTTGGTAACGCTAGAGACAATTTTGGCAACGCAGGAGAAGCCTAAAGTGTCGGTAAAATAGTTGATTCACCTATAAGTGTAGCGCTGATCAGCAAGGTTACCACGAAATTCGAAAATCGAAGTTCGTATCGTACCGTCCCGCCTACGCTTATGTTATTAATTACGAGAGTGAGAGGGACGGTACGATACGAACTTCGAATTTTGTGTTTCGGAGTAGCCCTGTGCTAAGAGGTGCTAAGTCATATGAAGTTAAAGTTAACGGAACACCACGTTGTATAAATGAGACATTTAGTATGTTGTATGATTTATTTATGAGCAGAGCGGAGATGCGCGGTGAGCGACTGTTTCTGCGTGAACGCGGCCGAGCAGAATTCGCACGCGAACGGCCGCTCGCCCGTGTGCGTGCGAACATGGTTGTCCAAGATTCTGTTATTCTGAAAGAAAATAAGCATAATATATAACTCAACAAACTTGGAAAAGCGGAAAAGCGTCATCCTTAAATTACGCTGAACCAATTTTTACCATTTTTAGGGTTCTAAGCTGTATAAAACTCTGCTAGAAAATGATTAAAGAAAAATGGTTTATAAAATGGTGGTGCTTAATGGTTTGGTAGTAGTTTAAGAGTAGACAGCGGCCTATGGTACACCTGATAGCCTGGTAACTATAGTTTTTTTGAAAATCATTCAATACTGGCTTATGCCCGCGACTTCGTCTGTGCGGATGTAGGTTATCGCGCGGTGACGCCCGCTACCAGATTTAAACAGCATATTTATCAGGATATAACCACAAAGTAGGTAATATGTTACAACAAACACATTATGTATCCTTAAAAGTTATAACTTATGATACAAGCTAACATATTTATCTATTTTCATATTTTAATGCTATTTTATTTCCCAAGAAGTTCCCAATCCGCACTGGGCCCGCGTGGGAACTATGGCCCAAGCCCTCTCATTCCGAGAGGAGGCCTGTGCCCAGCAGTGGGACGTATATAGGCTGAGATGAATGCTATTTTATTGCATTTTTAGACGCTATAACCGCAGGTATGACACGGTGTGATGGGTAAAGACCATTCAAACTTTGAATACGTACATTGAATCCCTTTCCGCAGTACTTGCACAGTTTATTCTTCGGTTTAGGCAACTTGTCGTGAAAATACTTTTGGTGGTAACGCAGCCGGTGTCCCGTCAAGTAATACTGAAACAAAACGAACTCAGTCAACTGTCACTTTAGTTTTTGCTATTCCACACTAGATGTCGCTAGTGCCGCCACAACTTTTATCCACACCACGGAAATGTACAGATATAGTGAACAATGTGTTTCCATAGGAAAAATTCGGATCTCAGTGGGATAAAGACGGCAACTACTCTTATGCTGGCACTTCACTTGGTATATTCACCGAAGTATTTGCGTGTACGAACGAGATGTACTATTTAATTTCTAGAATGAGCGAAGGAGATGTCAAAAGCGCAACGCGAATACACAACGCCAAGTGAAGTGCCACCATATGACATTGGTAAAACGCTGTATCAGTTTAGTCTCCATTATTCTGTCAGAATGACGACAGAGCTACCGTGTAACCCTCCTATATTGCCGGTCTGATGAAAATTAAACGTTTTCTGTAATATTTGTCAATACAATACAAATATTCTTTATTGCACACCACAAATCAGTACAAGAAGTGTATAATATAAACACAAAATCAGGGTAGACAATAGGCGGTCTTGTCGCTTAAAAGCGATCTCTTCCAGACAACCAGTCAATCCACTGTGAATGACAGAAAAGAATGAACGAAGTCTACCCCCTATTGAAATATAAACTGCAAACCGTATCACAGATGGCACAGTGGTAGTCGCTCTTCTTCAAGTGCACGAGCTTAAAATGATTCTTCATGCTTATGTTCTTCGTGTACACTTTCCCGCACTCCGGGCACGGGAAGCTGCAACAATAAAAAAAAACGATAGTGTATTGTGTCTTAAGGGCGATAAATAAGGGGTTACAAACGAGGTTCCAGTCCAGTACTGGAGAAGCACGAGTGGAATTGAGAGGCTACTATAGAGATCTCTCACCAGGCAGGTGTTATGCCTGGGGACCGAAGTCCGAGGGGAGAGCGTCGAAGGTTGTATAAATAATAATAATAATAAATTCATTTATTTCAGGCAATTTAGGCCCATACAATAAATACCTTACAGACCCGAGCGTCTTAAGCGTCAGAGTTGAGAAACTCCGATGAAGCTAAGGATTTGGGGTTTCAATATTTGCCCACAAGATGGCGCCAGGAGTCGCCAAAACTGAAGCAGTGTGTTCGATACAGCGCCATCTATATTTCATCTACTGAACTAGATAGCTTGGTAATTAATAAAAATGATCGATGCCCCTTGACATTCATGAACCTGAGTAGTTCCAAATTAAAACACAAATGTGGTGGCGCTAGTATCGCGCATTAATATAAGTAAGGTTTTTAAGTTTGTTTGTCACTGTTCCAGTGCAATCGGCTTCGAGGAAAAAAGTCCAAAAATCCAACCGATCTCTCATTTCGGGCACCCAATTTTACACAGTGCAAGATACTTACGCGCGAGTGGGTCGATGTTTCACGCTAGACCTTATGTGTATGTTGTAGGTGGCGCTGTTCATAAACTGCATGTTGCACTCCACGCAGTAGTTTTGCTCGCTCATGTCCACTTCGTGTTTCTCTTTCTGGTGGCGTTTGTAGGAGTCGCGGGTAGAGTACGTCACGTTGCATATGTTGCAGCGGTAAATCGTGTGGCGTTTGCTGAAAATTTAAATTACGATACACTCTGGCTGTTTCCCACAAATTCGGCTGCAAAAACAGTTTTTTTTTTATGTCAGCCGCAAAAAACACGCGTATACAATTGTAAGAATTAGGTGTTTTAGAATAATATATCTATATTTAGAATAATTTTCTAGAGTAAGAAATATTGTAACTCAAAATACAATTGTGCAGGTAGAGTGTGGCGTACAAAGTTTTGACCTGGCGCTAGAAGGCAAACCAGACTCTCAAATTATTGCTTTAGATGTACAAATAAACTATACGTACGCGATATGTGAAATCAAGGTCTTTTTCTTCATATAGTTCTTTCCACAGTAATCGCAGACGTGTTTTTCATGTAATTCTCTATAGTGGTCGTAGAACTCGCGCCGTTTGGGACATCTATCGAGAAACAAAAATTATAAATAGCGTCAGAAGCGACATCTACTAATCTAGTGGGCACAAACGTTTTACATAGCACATCTAATGTCGGGGACACGTTTGGAAAGCGTGCAGAACACTGAAAGCAGTCACATGATAGATTAAGACCATTCTAGATGGAAAGATCGAGGAGAATGCGCAACTGGCTTAGGTCTTGTCTTGCCCTGTCTCTCGCTAGATGGCGCTATAGTCGCCACACAGCCCAAACCACATGGCCAGAGATACTCACTCGTGATACTCACTCACTCAAACCGCATGCCACAGATTAGGTAAGGCCCTGTCGCTCACTAGATGGCGCTATTGTCGCCACATCTGATACGAACACAAACCACACCACATGGCCAGATTCAGTATATATATCTCCCCGTGTAGAAAGAAAGGCAAATAAAAGGCCACGCTTGTAACATAGGTTTTGCCACAGAATTATATAAGCTAAATCTGTATAGAAGCTACGACGCTACTGCAATACCGCGAGACCCCCTCAGAGGCTGTGTAGAGCGCGCGTCTATGTTTGTTCGTTTCGATCGATTTGTCCGTAGTTTCCATACTGCTTCAGCTTATATATATACTGTGGTTTTGCCCTGTGCTTGCTAGATGGCGCTATAGTCGCCACATTCGATATGAACCTACCACCTACCTACCCCACTACCATGATTACTATGCAATAAATGAATTATGAATTATGAACCTGGAGCACACGGCCCGAGATGATTCAGTATTTGGTCTGATACTCACTCAAAGCGCATCCCGCAGAGCCGGCACTCCCTCAGCCGGCCGTGCGGGCCGTGCGTGAAGTGCGCATACATCTCACTGCGCGTGTAGGTGCGTATGCCACACAGCTTGCACACGAACTGCACGAAGTGGCTGCGGATGTGGTACGCCAGCTTAGACTTCTCCGCGAATCTGAAGCCGCACAATTCGCACTCGTATTTGCCTAGACGCTGTTGAAAAACGAACTATTGACTGAGTGATAACTAACTAACTAAATTGGCTCAGCGACCCAAAGAGGGTCTTGGCCTCCGAAACGAGAGCATGCTATCTGTCCCGATCGTGCGCAGTCTCTTGCCAGTCGTCGACTTGAAGACGTCGCAGATCCGCCTGGACACTGTCCTCCCAGAGTGATACATGTTTTTTTTATGGGACTGAAAGGCAAACGAGCCTAAGAGAGGCCTAAGTTGGAATACCTCAAGTGCAGTAATTTCACCGGCTGTCTTACTCTCCGCGCCGAAACAAAACAGTGCAAGCACTGCTACTTCACGGCAGGATTAGCGAGCAAGATGGTGGTAGCAATCCGGGCGGACCTTGCACAAGATCCTACCACCTGCAAATGTATACCCATTGACGTGCATTGGGTCCGACGCCAGGGTAGGCAACCCTGCTGTCTAGAGGTGCTCAATGAACGTCATTGCCTATACGCAGGGCCGGATTTACTACTAGGAAGAGTAGGCATCTGCATAGGGACCCTGCATCGGCTAGAGGCTCCGCTGCTTTTTACAACATTAAGCAAGCAAAAATAATTGGATTTCGATTTTGGCCTGCTTTTTTTTAAATCGATGTTCAATATGACATGTATTGCTTTTTTAAGAAATGCTCTCCAGCCAGTATCCATTCGATACTAGGTGGCGCTACGAGAGCCACAAAGTTATATATAATGGCCAACAGATGGCGTTACCTTCGCGTGGCGCACCTCCAGATGGCGGTCGTAGAACTTCTTGGTCGCGAACCCGGAGTAGCAGCGATCACACTGGAACCGCTTCTGAGTTCGTGACGCTTTCTTTTGCTGCAGCCATTCTTGTACGCCATTGTAGTCCAGTTTTTCCTTAAAGAATAAAGTTTTGATCTTGAAGCTGACAAAATTTTCCAATTGGACAGCAGCTTATTAAAAAAAAAAAACGAAAATACAAACTGTCAGATGTACACAAAAACCAAAAAGAGACCAGCGCTGGGAATCGAACCCAGGTCCTCAGCATACCTCTACACTACCACTGGACAGGGGTACAGACATTTCTCCTATACACACATATCTCAGCTTGTTTGTTTCTTATTTAGTCACTTAAGCAGCGACACTAGCGACATCTATGCTGTAGCCGTCATCGAGAAACTTATTCAGGATCCTTGGTAGACTAATAATAGTGATAATGAAGCTCAAGCACTCTCAGTGACAAAAGAAACCAGTACCCAGCAGTGGGAAGAATTTAAAGACCTTTCTTTGTTGCCCCATGGCCTCCACACCTCTAATTCCCTGGGGTGAATGAGACTTAGAAAATAATTTAGTCAACTCATACCTTATCATACAGTTTCCGTTTATCCGGAATGTCTCCCAAAATAATAGTCCTGTATTTCTGTTTCAAAACGCCTCTCTTCTTCCTCACTTTCTTAACAACAATCTCACTGTTCTTCTCAAGTATATCAAGCGAAACAAGTGGTTCATCCAATTCAACTTTAATATCTTTTTCATTTTTAAATTCCACATCACTTATCAGTCCTGTGTCGTCTATTCTATCATCAAAATGTGTGTTGTCTTCGTTCTTAACTATTTCTACTTGTAGTGTATCAAGAAGTTTAGAAGTAACTGATGGTTTTATGTCTTCTGAAAGGTCTTTTGGTTCAATGATTGAAACTAGGTTTATACCTTCAGGTTCTTCATGTTTTATGCTGATGTCAAATTCCATTGGTATTGTGTGTTTGATTTCATCATTTACAATTAAATTGTAATCATTTACTTTAGTTGTAGAAGATAGAGTAGATAAAGAATTGTATTGTGCCTGTGAAACAAAAAAAACCCATGAATAGAATTTGGCAAATAGAAAAAAAAACATGTTTTTTACAGAATAATTTCCTGCCAGTTAGAATACAGATAAAAATGTAGGTAAAAGTAGAGAAATTTTTAGTTAGAAAATTTGTATTTTGTGACAGACAGTGGCGTAGCTAATGATGGGGCCCTATCAGTAAAAAACGTCACGTTATACTTAGTTTACCTAAAATAAAATCGACGGTTTCAGGGCTATTTGTTTTAAGCGACATAGGAATACGTTGTCGCTTAATACAAATAGCCTTTCACCCGTCGAAATACTCAGGTACAATTTAAAAAAAAAAATGACCTCGCGATCTCTTGGGTCGGGGGCCTGTGGCATTTTGCCAGCCCTGCCACCCTATGGTTACGCCACTGCAGACAACTAACCATATGTTCATATGGATAGCTAGCCATAGTCACTCCTTTTAAAAATGCTTTTGCCTCAAAATCAACAATTTCTCTGGGTGAACTTTACATGCATTGTTTTAAGGTTCAATTTTATTGACAAACTGATTTGAGGTATGATGACTTCAGTGGAGTATTTCTTATTAAATCTCATTGCTCCTAAAGTATCGACTTCTAATTAAATTATTAGTTTCTATTAGTTAAAAAAAAAGAAAAAAATATAAATCATCAAAATTATATTAAAAAATATGTTTCAGAAATCTAGACCAACACCAACATGCTAAATCGGATTGGAATAGGGTCAGATATTGCCCGAAAATATGATACATAAATTATTTACAATGTTAATTATAAGGTAGCATAAATTCTTACCAAACAACTATTATGTAAAAGTTTCTGAGCCTCAGTAATTTTTAGTCGAAATGAATAAATATTATCCAACATTTTGTGACATTCCCAGCACAGCTTCCTTTGCTCGACCTGGAGAAAAAAAACAAATCCGAATGACTACGATGGCTTAGTAAAAAAAATGCTTAGGCATCACGTATTCAAATAAATCAAGCGATAAAAAAAAATCTTCGTGTTGATTGCACTTTATCACTTATTCTACGTGGAATGAGTACCTAGTCTTTCACTTACTATATTGTTTATTTTCGTCAATAACAGCGACTGGTACAGCTTGGCATGTTTTCCAATCGGCACTAATCTTCTTTCGTAAGCCAAACAACCCTGACAAACAGCTAACGGGAACATTTTTCAATAAAATACAAATATTCGATGAGGTGAACTGATTCGTGGTTGCTCCCCGTCACTAAGTCCGAGCGTTATCAAATGTCATTGATGTGCTACCAAATAAACTCAGAAGATAGTAGTTTCTGATTTCGTAGAACATTTATAATGCAAATTTTATTTAATTATATAATAACCATTACAAAAAAGAAACAAGAATAATATTGTGATCGAGTTATGTATCTTCATTGCATAGACTTAGTTACAAATAAATAAAAACAAAAACATGTTACAAAATGATGGAACAAATCAACTTCAACTTCAACTTTTTTTGTTTTTGGCAATCGGTCGCTTTAGGTTAGCAACCACTACTGCCACTGAACTGACTCCTGACAACAGCAAAAGTGTATATTGTGTTTGACCAGTTTTTAGAAACAGTTTCCAAACGTTGGTTGCCGTGAAGTGCTTGTTGCGTACCTAAAATAGACATACACAGACATTGAGACAGCACAAAACATTAAGACAATACCAAACATAGAGACAATACAAAACATTAAGACAATACAAGTTGTATCCAAGGGATAGACAAAAGCGACAAAAAGCGTCTAAAGTTTAATTTTTTCTTTTGAGATGTATTTAATTAATAAGGTCAGGATTTTTTTGTTAGAGGAGGCAAGAAGTAGAAGGGATTTGAGGTTTGTGGGTTTGGGGATATCGGGGGGGAGGATGTTATAAAGCGAGACCGATCTCATTGGGCAGCTTAATAAGATATGGTCGGCCGTACCTTCCTCCAACCCGCATGAACAGAGGGGGGATTGGACAATACCCCATCTGTACAGGCGGGAGGGAGTGCAGGTATGACCAATACGCAGTCTACAAATGACTGAGGTGGTCTGTTTATTAGCATGCCGAAACCGAAAGAACCATGGCTTGGGGGGGATGCTGGGTTGAATGTCCCCGTAATGACGTCCTTTGACCAGAATGGAGCGCTCATACTGACGGAGCCAGCCAGCGTCGAGGTCTGATTTGGCAGAAGTGAGGAGGTCATAGAAATAACAGTGAGGGTGGTCCAGGCTGCCAGTTTCTATGGCCTCCTTAGCAAGGGCGTCAGCGGTTTCATTGCCCTGGATTCCGGAATGCCCCGGGATCCAGGCCAATGCGATCTCGAGATTACGGGAATGACATTCAAAAAGTGTTTGTCTGATAAGAAGGACTAGGGGGTAACAAATTTTGGACGCAAAAGGATTGGCTTTGATGGCTTGCAAGCCGCTAAGTGAATCTGAAAAAATTATGGCTTTACTGATCTCGTGCGCATTAACATATTTGATGGCTTCTAAAATAGCAACCAGTTCTCCAGTGAAAACTGATGTGAGAGGTGGGCATTTAAGGCTCAGGATAACGGAGTCCTTAGGAATCCAGACTGCCGAACCCACTGCGCCACAAACTACGAGCCTAGAGGAGTCCGTAAATATCAGGGACCAGTCACGCCAGGAGTTATTGATATTATGGAGGAAGGAATTGTTGGCCCCAGGTTGATTTTTTGCTATTCCGAAGTTGAGGATTATGTTGGGTTGGAAAATTAAACTATCGTAACTATGGGAAAAAAGGGGGAGTAGGGGGCAGGTGAAAGTGGGGTCTGGAAGGTTAGTGAATTTGCGGAAGCTGTTTACCAGGCAGGGGGGGTTTTTATTGAACCAAAATCCGCTGTCGGTAACTAAGTGTGAAAGTTCCTGGAGTTTTGGAAGGAGGGGGTGATCATTAAGAAGGGACAGTCTGAGAAAGAACCTATCAGCTAAATATTGACGTCGGAGGGAAAGGGGGGGGTCAGATGCTTCTACTTGGAGGGCGTTGGTCGGAGAAGATTTCATAGCGCCAATAATAACCCTTAAGGCCTGGTATTGGATTTTATCTAGTTTACCGAGGGCCATTTTACTGCAGGGTTCTAAGGTGAAAGAACCATAGTCAATGACACTGCGAACTATGGCATTGTACAGCAGTTTTTGCGCATAAGGGTGGGCACCCCACCACACACCCGAAAGACAACGTAAGATATTAATATTTGACTGGCACTTTAAAGCTACATAATCAATGTGTGAAGACCCAGAAAGACGGGAGTCAAGGATAACGCCTAAAAATTTTACTGTCTTTTCGACCGGAATCAGCTGGTTATTAAAAGCAACTTCTACAGGGGGGAAAGATCTTTTTCTGGTGAAGGGGACCACAGTACATTTAGATACTGAGAGGGAAAGACCATGAATAGCAAGCCATTCTCCCAGATAAAATAGAGCTTGGTTCAGGTTGGATGTGGCTATTTCGACAGAGTGGGAGGAGGAATACAGGGCAATGTCATCGGCATATTGTAGGATATTGCAAAACGGGGATACAGCCTCCTCTAAATCGTGAGTGTATAAGCTATAAAGTAAAGGGCTTAATACGGATCCTTGAGGGAGGCCTTGCCAAATTAGTCTCGGAGCGGAATGGGAACCATCATGTCTCACTTCTATGGATCGTTCCATGAGGAAATTGCATATAAAATGTGTTAGTCTCTGCGGCAGACTCAGCTTAGATAATTTATCTCTGAGTAAGGAGAGAACAACATTATCATACGCTGATGATATATCCAGGAACACCCCAATAAGGAACTCGTTCCTCGATAGGGTGATCCTGACATCAGTGGTCAAGATAGCGAGACTGTCCATGGTGCCCATACCCCTCCGGAAACCAAATTGGCTTCTGGCCAGAATTTTTTTGGATTCGACGAACCACTCAAGCCGTTTCTTGATCATGTGTTCAACGATTTTGAGTAGGCAGGATGACAATGCGATGGGACGGTGGGAAGAGGGTAGGAGAAGGTCTTTTCCTGGTTTAGGTAAGGGAATAACTACTTGTTTTTTCCAGGCTTCTGGAACAAAACCAAGATGAAAGAAGAGGTTAATAAGGTCTAAAAAATATTTTTTGGTTACGTTCCCTGACTTCGCCAGAAAGGCGTACGGAATATTGTCTGGGCCAGGAGCGGAGTTTTTGAGGTGATCCAAGGAGGAGAGGAGTTCTAACCAGGAAAACGGTTGGTCGAAACTGCTGTCGGGACAATTGGCGGGATACGGGGAGGGAACTGAGTTTAAGTGTGGGACGCTGGGGGGCGATAACATATTAATAAATTGAGGGAGCCAAACTGAGGGGTCATTACTGGGAAAATCACGGGCTGTGTATGTACCTCGGAAACGCTTTATTGCTTTCCATAGGATGGAAGCTGGGGTACGGGGGGAGATGCTTTGGCAGAAATTAAACCATCCGAGCCTCTTTTTTTTTTTAAAAACACGTTTAGCCAAGGCCGCCGTCCTTTTATACGCTAGAAAGTTATCTATTGACATGTTTTCGCGGTAGAGTTTCTCAGCCTCTTTCCTTTGGCGGATCATGTCTGTGCACTCGGAGTCCCACCAAGGGGGGGAGGACCTATTAGCTTTGTACCGTTTTCTTTGCGGGATATTTAATTCAGCTGAGGCTATAAGGGCATCGATAAATTTATCATGACAAATGGGCGCGTTTTCTACTGAAACAGTGGGCAACTCACTGATGGCTGCGTCAATGTCCATTGCGAATTGGTCCCAGTTTGCCTTAGGAAGGTGGTACCTATGGGAATTTAGAGGGGACAGGTTGGGTTGAGAAAAGGAAGAAGGGAATGAAATTAAAATGGGAAGGTGGTCACTGCCGTGGGAATCTTGGAGTACGGACCATGAGAGAAGGGAGCTAAAATTAGGAGAGCAGAGGGAGAGGTCAACGGCACTAGGATTCTGACCGGGAGCCGTTCTGCGAGTAGGGGAACCGTCGTTGAGGAGACAGATGTTTGAATCCTCCATGAGGTCTACGAGATCGCAGGCTAAGGCGTCGTAGTCTGCGCTTCCCCACATGAGGTGGTGGCAGTTAAAATCGCCTAGAATGAGGAACGGGCCAGGAAGGGTGGAGAAAATGCGCTCAAGGTCAGAGATGTGGATAGCGTGAGGATCAGAAATATAGATAGAAAGAACAGTGAAATCCATGATTTTGGCGGCGACAGCGTTTATGCTGCTAGGGATAGGAGGAAGATTTAAGCGAGTATACGTAACTGAAGGTTTTATGAGTAGAGCGGCTCCTCCGTAACCATCATCTCTGTCATGCCGGATGCAGGCGAACCCAGGCACCCGAAACCGAGCTCCTGGGACCAACCAGGTCTCCGAGATGGCAAAGACGGATGGGTCATACGAGGAAACCAATTGCAAAATTTCATGCTTCTTGGGGCGGAGACTATGACTATTCCACTGGATAAGGTGGAATGTTAACCACTTGGAGAAGTTGGGAAAGTTTGTTGGCAACGTTGGGCGGTAGTGGGAAGTCATCCATTTTGCTGAACATATTGATCAGCAGAGACAGCAATACATCAAGGAAGTTGTCGTTGGGGAGGTTTTGTTGGGGTGGAGGGAGCGGTGAGCTAGGGGATCGGAGGGCGGCACCATTCCTCGGTGGAGGGGGGTCCCGCTCTCCAATTATGGCATTATGAGCGGCACGGTCATAACCCTGGGTTAGGGTGCGGCGGGGGGACCTTGGGATTAATACAGTTTTTCTGTAGCTGTATGTGGGGCTTTGGGTATAGGGGGGGATGCCAGAGGGTTGGGATTGTGATAAGGGGGGGTTAGGTTGGGAATGGGTGGGGCTTTGTGCGGCGTCTGCGTAGGACCTCTTGACTGGGGGGAATCTTTCACAAGCCTGGGAGTAAGAAATATTTTCTTCGGACATGGTGTCTTTTATGGTTTTTTGGCGAGTGTGTTCAGGGCACGTTTTACTAGTGGCGAAGTGCCTTCCCGAACAAAACATGCAAAACGCCAGGTCTTCGATGACATCGCAGGCTTTGCCCGTGTGATCTTGAGCGCATTTGAAGCATTTAGGCTTCGAGCGGCATTGGTCTGCAATGTGTCCGAATTTACAACAATTATGACACTGTATCGTTGGCAAAAGATATTTCTCTACTACCAGGGATGTGTAGCAACAGAATATCCTACTAGGCAAAACTTGTCCACTAAACGTCATTACTACTGTTCCCGTAGGGACCCATTCTACGCCATCTGTTTTGTGAATTTTACGATTAAGCCTTCTGGCTTTAAGGATTTCCCCGCAGCCAGGAGGCAATTCTACATCCTTAACAAAATCGGCCAGAGCAAGATCCGT
Organism: Choristoneura rosaceana; assembly: GCA_037349165.1. Taxonomy (NCBI): domain Eukaryota; kingdom Metazoa; phylum Arthropoda; class Insecta; order Lepidoptera; family Tortricidae; genus Choristoneura; species Choristoneura rosaceana. The sequence goes on from JAZBNJ010000050.1 coordinate 3,838,071, forward strand.
TGGTACTCCTCTCACAATACCCATTCGGGTGATGTTGAATGTGGGGATAGAGGCCTCGAATTTATTTGCAAGCAGCAGAGGATTCAACAAAAAGGCATTTGCGGCTTCTGCAGAATTGAATTCAACACTGACGCGGTTTCTCCCTACCTTTTTAATGCCATCTCGAGTAATACTTTGGATGCGTGCATTTACCATAACTTGGCCAAATTTTATGGGGTTTAAAGTAGTACCTGAGGATGGTTCAGTTTCGATTTTGGAAACATGTACCAAAAATGGACCTCCGTCATTTGTAGTGTATTTTCGTCCACCTTTTAAGTCCGGATGTTCATACAGGTGAGCTATGGAGTCAGAAGGAGGCCTGTTCCCCAACTTGGATGGGGGTTCGGATCCACCCTGCGCCGTAACTTTCCTTTTAGCCCTAAGAAGGGAAACCTCGGCATCCATCGACATCCCCGATTGATTGTCTTGCGACGAATCCACCGGGGGGCCGCCAGGCACCGGTTCCCGAACAGAGGTTATATCGGGGGGTTTTGGAGGGATATTAAACGACATTGCAATATTATCAGCGTACGTGGGTTGGTTAGAACACTTACTGGTCGCCGAAACCGCTGGGTATCACAACAAAAACACGAGAAAAATCGCACTGGGCCACAAAATTTCGCAGGTCACACAAAAAACGTGCTGTCACCAAGGAAGCCAAGTCGATGGAACAAATCGAGAACTCATATAGTTACCGCGGTCAAGCCACAGAAGTGCGTTTCGTTTCACTTAAACAACGTGTCGTATGTTATTATCTGACAGTCCTATTTCACATTTTCTATAAAATGTGTTTTGTCTGTGGTTTTGCTCTATTCTGTGGTAAATAATATGATATGGCGTCCTCTCCTCTTCCTATTGCTGTTCTGGGCCTATTTATTCATAGTTTTTGTTGATACAATAAAATCCAAACTGTCAAATGCCCGTAATCAGCGCAATCGAATCTCGTAGTTGATATTTGGTGTAACGGCCACGCGTTTACCATGAACGTGCAAGTGCAAGAGGTACCAGTGTTAACTCAAAATCAAGTTAGACCAGACCAATCAATCTTACAAAATGCCTTGGTGCAATTACAAACCCCTCAAGAGCAGCAGCAGCAACAGCAACAACAGCAACAGCAAATGCCGTCGCAAATGTTGACCACCATTTCGGTGGAAGTGGCTATTGACGAGACCAAGAAAACTAAGGCGGACAAAAAGAAAAAGGAAGCTATCGATGGGCAAGCAAGGGAGATCATATTCAAGGTGATAAGATTTTTCGAGAGCGAAAAACAGAATAGAGGCTATGCGTTCCCTGTTGAAAATGTGATCAAGCGGGCGTGTGCGGCGACGGGGCTTTCAGAGAGCACAATTAAAAGAATTAAAAGGGACGGTTTACGGGCTGAAGCGACGCAAACACGTATGACAGGACCGAAGAAAAAACGAGTCAGGAAAACGAAAGTGCAGCTCGATTACTTCCAATTGTGTGCTTTAAGAGGCATAGTAAACAGCTATTCTATGAGAAAAGAAGTACCAACGCTCGGTAAGATTTTAATGGCAGCAAAACACGAGTTAAACTACCGGGGTGGTAAGGAATCTTTACGGTTAATACTGTTGAATAAGTTAGGGATTAAGTTCAAGAAGTGCGAGAAGAAGAATAAGAAGCCCCCTGAGGCCCCACAGCAGCCAATACAGCAGCCACAACAGCACATGATGCCTCCGCCGATGCCTCAGATGAAACCCATTGACAATCAGTGCGTGTACACAACTATGATGCAACAAGTGCCACCAGTGTCATACTAGAAACTTTTTTGTTTAAAAACTGGTTAATCATGCCATGCAGGCTGCTGGAATTACTGGGATACATGAATTTAGCATAATGCTACTGTTCTGTGGTAAAAGCCGTGTTGGCCTAGTGGTTTGACCTATGCCCTCTCAAGCAGAAGATTGTGGATTCAAATCCGAGCTCTCAGATCTTGAGTTTTTAATATTCATGTGCAAATTTACATTTGAAATTTACCGCAAGCTTTACAGTGGTCCAATAATTATTTGTGACAGACTTTTATTTTGCTTAAAAACCGGTCATAAACATTAATTCGTTTTTGAAGAAAATCAAAGTCACAAATATTATTGGAGTTGATACATTTGAATAAGAGAGGCTCAGAGGGCTATGCTCGGAGTTTCTCTGCGGGATAGAATTAGAAATGATGTTATCCGCAGTAGAACTAAGGTTACAGACATAGCCTGAAGAATTGCGAAACTAAAATAGCAGTGGGCAGGACACATTGCTTGCAGGACTTATGGCCGATGGGGTCAGAAGGTTCTCGTGTCGACTTGGTTAAGATCGTGGGATCACGGTGGATGCGGAAAGCACAAGACCGGTCTGAGTGGAGAGCCCTGGGGGAGGCCTATGTCCAGCAGTGGACGTCTTTCGGCTGACATGATGAAGTAGATAAGTTTGAATAAGAGCCACAGTTTTCGCGCTCACCAGTTGGCGCCACTGTAGACAAAAGGTCCTGCCTGAAGAAAAGTGGCTAGTTTGTTATTAACTTATTACAGGCATGACAACAAAATTTACATTTAAATCATATTTAATACTTGAAACTGTGTGGTATAAATATGGAGCATGCCACATTGTTGCATAGTTCAATTTTTTTCGGAAAAAAGGGAATACAAAGGTTTCTGGAAGACAAAACTGTTTCAAAAAACAAACATTGCCCTGTAACACACATTTGCCATAATTAATTTCAGGTATTGCTTGATTTTTTAGACATTTTGAAAGTTTCCTAATGTGTATTATAACTGTGACAGTAGAATTTAGGTATTGAATATTTGAACTGTACCTAATTTTGAGGCTATTCTGAGTTTGGACTAACTCAGACAGACTTTAATGAATCCTAGCTGGAAGTTGCCAAATATTTGCATCAGGACAGACATACTAAAGACTCAGCAAAAGGTCTGTACAGTCCCCAGCACTGATGACACAAGAAAGTGTGCACAAAATTTGATATGACTCTATTTTTAGAGCCCGTAGAAGGAGTCATATTTTGGCATTCTTCGCTGTGGCAGATATGAATGTATAAGAAACAAGTGCGTAAAATTACGAATTTTACTTACAGTTTACATGAATTGATTGAAATTGCCATCAATGCACTGTAAACAATTCTTTGCTCACCTGTGACCTATTAGAGTCAAGGTTGTTTATAGTTCATTAGTTGTTTATACATTTGCTAATGGCTGGAACTTTAGTTATTCTATTAGGAAGATGCAAAGTATTTTTTTTAATCTTTGAGTTTGATTGAAATTGCAATTTTGTGGTTTAGTTTAGAATTTTAAAATCAATTGGGTATTGAGGGCATTTAACCTTCATTCCTTTGTTTAATTTTACTTGAATTATCGCTTTTACAAATTATGTCCTTTTATTTATTTTAAAACAAATTGTTACTCATATTTTTTAATTATAATTATTTTATTTTGACAATCTAAAATATCACATCGGAAGTTGCAAAGTTGACTAATATTATGGTACCAAATGTGGTACACCATTTATGTTAAAGAGAAATGTTCCATATATGGTACACGGGATGGAACATAAGATGTCCAAAATGCTGTCTGTGGACACGCCAGATCTATTACGATAGGTTTCAAGTGTGTTGATAGATATTTTAAATGAACAAAAAGACATAAATAAATGTTTGTGATTTATTTAGAGTTGGCCACTTTTGATATGTATCAACACACAATTATTATTCAAGACTTAATGAAAGTATTACGTTTATCTTTTATTAGGGTCTAGGCTGGCTGGTATGGCTGCACGGAGTGGGTGCAGGTAACATCGTATGCACGCGACGCGCGCAGTTAGCGCTGCTCGTACTGTTGTCCAACAGGCGGCCACCCGCTCCGTGCAAGCCTCAGCTACCGGAGGCCCTTAGATTACTGTTCTTCATTTATTTAATGATATTCAACCTCATCTCATCTCGCACTGCTGGTCACTGGCGAATCATTCTATTAGGTCACGTCTAGGGTCGTGGACGAAGTCACAGACGCTAGAAAAGTTTGTAGGTGTATTATTCGAAAGATCTCTTCCAAATAATCTGTGCGTAGGTAGGATAATGTAATTATTTAATTTAGGCCAGTGCGTGAGTTGGGGTGAGTTGTCGGTATGAGTAAATAAAAGTTGTAAAATAAGCAGTGATCGTCACAGGTAGTGTCATTTCAGGTGAATGACCTTAAACATTATACTTAACATGGATAAGACACGGGATTCTGGGACTCGTATTTTTTTTACAGATAAAATTCTTGGCGTGTCATAAATTGAAGTAATATGAGAAAATGCTAAAAATACAGATTTAGTCATTGTTAATATATCGTTCATTGAACATTATCGTATCAGTTACAAGTAACAGTAATACCATCATAAAATAAAACATGAAACAACAACATTATATTATATTAGTTATTTATGTATGAAATTATAATAGCAAACCATTAATTTTTCAATATTTTCTACTGTCAATCTGTTTCTTTTGACGTCCAATATCCATTTGTATGTAGAAATAAGATAATCACAAGGTCCAGTAAACAAGACAAACTCGATTAAATCAGTCACTTACTGTTAATAATGTGTGTAAATTTGACGAACCGAAGACCAAAGCCTCCTGACATCGACTTGATGTCAACGTCTTTAAACCTCTCAAAAGTTAAATTCGATTTTTTTCTTATTTTAAACTGCTGACATTTCCTGCCAATATCTATTAACAAAGGTCACAAGCCTTTTGGAAATAATGCAACCTCATTTACTTTCTACTATACTTTCCTGTACATTTTTGGGCTGGGCATTATTAGGCGTGCATTTGATGGCTTTCAATTATCAACCAAATTTTAAAATAGCTGACCAATTAATTAGTTTGCAATTATAAATTTATGACATTACTGAACCAAACACAAGCTGAAATGCCGGGGTTACAAGCTTATCCATACTAAGATTGAGTACCGAAGTCCCGAGAAATGGCACTACCTGTGACGATCACTGAAAATAAGTAATAGATTAATTCAGGCCTTACCTACTTTGCAAAGGTATCAATGCATTATAACTATTTATTACCATGTTCTTTTTACTTCCAATGTTTACAGTAACATAGATAAAACGAGGGACTTGAAAAACGTCTTATATGTTGCTGAGGGGTGACTCCAAAAACTTATTTTTTACCGTCTCTCTCATTTCTTTTAAATACTATTAGCGTGAACGGGACAGCATGATGCGAGTACAATTGAAAGTTATTTTTTCTAGGTATCTTGTCTGTCCCGTACCTGAGTTTTAAAAGTAGCCTCCTCAATTCCTCATGTGTGCCATGTTCCTACGTCGACATTGGAAAAATAGGCCTTGCTCTTACATAGCAATTCTTTTATTTTTAATTAAGTAATAGATCTCTATTTCATACTTAATTAAAAATACAAGAATTCAACAATGTCATGGGAAGCATTTGGTATCCTGTCTTTTCGCATAATTATTGTTTGGCAAAGCATTTGGTATCCTGCCTTTTCGCATAATTATTGATTGGCAAATGTTTCATTTCGCAACTATCAAATTTCTCCGAAACATGGTTTTATAGAGCACAGTACGTTAAAACTTGGAAAAAAATAATTGTGCGAAATGGCAGAGAACCAAGCATTTGCTTCAAATATTGAAAGTAAAAGCTTATACTTTTCTATATTCATACAAGTACTCGTAGTTTTATCAGCGAACACAACCAACTAACATGTCAGCAATAGAAGTACAAGAAATTGTTTACTTTGCAGTGTTGTAAATTATTTCATGTCCTGTCGGTTTTATTTTATTACATTACCAATATGGTGTGCGAAGGAGATGAATGCTTTATTTTATAGTCAAAATAGCATCAACGGTTCTTATATATCACGCTAATACACACAAGTAATATTTACCTCGACGTTTCGGCAACATTGCAGTCGCCGTGGTCACGAGTAGACTGATGTATGGGGTGTCAAGTCTGCCTAGCAGGGCGAGTTCTTCGAACACTGCAATGAGACTGCAATGTTGCCGAAACGTCACTATACGGTACTTGTGTGTGTTAGCGTGATAAGTCTCATTGGTGGTATTTTGCTTTATTTTAGTACCAGGTCGATTTGTGAAGTAATTCATATTGTCAGTTACAGCGTCATTAAATGCTATCTGTAAAAAATGAATTATAGGTGAGAATACAAAATGAATCTGTAAAATAATATAATACATTCATTATATTAATGTAATGATAGTCTAAGATATATTAAGGCTGAGTTTATATTATGTATCATAATTATTTTTACTATAAATAAAACTAAAGAGTTGACATAATTTTACTTTTATTGACATAACGGAGCGCTTTTTTGTAGTACAGCAATACGATTTTTGATGGGTCTTTCATCTTCTATTTCTTGAAGGCAATTTCAAGCTTTCGTTCAGATTTTTTTGATCCCCGATCTCAGGATTTAGTATCTGGAAATAAAGAAACCAAATTCAGTCGAATGGTAGAAGACCAAAATGCTTCGCCGTTGTTTCCGGGCAAAGAGCACAAAAATCGCAAGGGAACTTCTAAATTTTCCCGAGATAAGCAGTAATAGGTATAATAATTATTACAAAAAATTTATTGAAAAAAATTGAATCCTTTCAGTATCCCCAATATATTATCCTCTACTCTACATAATAAACAAACAAATAAGGCTGAGTTATGGCTCGGGCTGGGCAATGAGACGGAGACTTGTAGGAACTAGGGATCAATCATATTACATTTCGTCTCCGAGATGTGGATTTCAACTAATATGATTGGTAGATCCATTATTTGTACAGGACCAGGGTATAAAATCCTACTATATCCTAATATTATAAATGTGAAAGTTTGTGAGCGAGTATGATTGTTACTTCTTCACGCTGAAATGGCTGGACGGATTTGGATGATATTTGGCAAAAAGTTAGTTTAAAACCTGGATTAAAACATAGGATACTTTTTATCCCGATATTCCCACGGGATAGGGATAAAATGTCTAAATAGCAACCGCTGGGCATAGTCATGAAATTTGGCATAGGTATTTTAATTTAACGAAACTGAAAACCACGATGTAATTTTAGGCAATTCCCACGGGAATTTTTAAAAATACCGGAATTTCGATTCAGCTGCCGGGTCTAATGATTTACGTGTGCAAAGCCGCGGGTAAACGCCAGTAATATATAAAACTGTCCGCACCTCACTTCTCCTTGTGTATGGCGGCGAGATGCGCGCGCAACGCGACTTGTTGCGCGAACGCAGCCGAGCAGCGTCCGCACGCGAACGGACGCTCGCCCGTGTGCGTGCGCATGTGATTAGCCAGCACACGATTCGTCTGGAAACAATGTGTCCTATTATGTGTCAACTAGAATAGAATATGGACGGACAGAGTAAGGGACGTAACGGTATTGCAGAGGATGAATAAAAGCTTGGAAGTGATACGTACTATAAAACAGAGGAAGCTGTTGTATTTGGGACATATAATGCGTAACAACAAGTATGGTCTGCTTCAGCTTATTATCCAGGGGAAGATACAAGGCCGCAGACCACCTGGACGTAGACGCACCTCCTGGTTAAGAAACCTTAGAGACTGGTTCGGAATGAGTACCAGATCCCTCTTTCGAGCGGCAGTCTCTAAGGTTAGGATAGCCTTAATGATCGCCGACCTCCGACAGGAGAGGGCACCGGAAGAAGAAGAATAGTATTAGTTTGAACGTTGAATTTATCCTTTCCTTAAATAATTAAATAAACATGACCAATAGGGTTCCGTCACTTGGAGAAAATTACAGCTTTCCAGCCCTAATAGTCTTTTCACTTCTCATGCTCGTAAAGTTCGTGTTTATGCTGTGCCTAGGCGACATAAAATGACTTTTTATGCACTAGTGCATAAAATAAAATCTTCGTCCAATATCAACTCAAGACCAAGGTAATCAGGTGTCAACAGCCACAAACAAAAAAAATTCTATATATTTTTTAAATAAATTTTAATTTATATAAAACTAAAAATCAATCAATTCAATCATAATAAATCAGTAAAATTAAAATAATGGAATTATTATAATAATGCGAAAAAAATAAAATAAAAGGTACATAGAAAGTGAATCATTGTTTCCACTGTTGCTATTTCATTTCCTCGCCATCGAAGTGAAAAGCAGAATGTAAAACTCGAGCATTTAACCCATTTTCCTCTCGATGTGTCTATCCACCCTCGCCGTACCTGCTCGGGTGGCTATATGAACGCCTCGGATAAAATGGCTCGTTTTATGCTCTTTTTGTACAAACTACTATTGTCAGATATGTACTACGTATTCGATAGTTGCTTTTGATTCTGTATACTGCAATAAATGGGGCCTTATTAAGAGTTAATAAATGTTTTCATATGTATTACTAAAAATCTTGTACCACATGTGGTACAACAGATCTTATCTTGAGTTTAGGGGTCCTTTCAGATACACTTCGACCCGTAGGGATCTTTTGTGTAATTACCCCTCCTTCGCACTTACTCCATTGCTTTTATCACCTTATCCATATATTGGATGATTTGACGTAGCGGTAGTGCCTTAAAGTCTCCTGGCGCGGGGTAGCCGACGCCAAAGAGTCTCATTCTTAATCTGGCGAGGGCGTCACATTCACACATGTGTTCCATTGTTTCGTCTTCCTCGCCATATATCCTACAATCTTCATCACATGTTACTACTCTACTCACACCAAACAGCCTCCCACACACGTTGCATATCTTCGTTTTCGGTTTTGGCAGCTTTTCGTGTACGTACATGTTGTGCGTGCGCAGCGCGAACCCCGTCACGAAATGCTGGAGAGACAAAATGAAAATATATTTAATAATAATTTTGACAAATATACATATACACCGCGTTTTTTTTATATCTCTAACTTTAAGGGGACAATTTACAGGTCAAATGAAGTTAATTTCTTTAAGACAGTGATCTAACTCATGCTGTTTAAAAGATAATCACGAGTTAAGATAATTAATAATATTTTTTAATTAATATATATATTTTTTTGATAATTAATAATTAGCAGTAAAACAGCGTAAAGCAATAAAACAGTTTTGCAGGTGGTAGGACCTTGTGCAAGGTCCGACCGGATTGCTACCACCATCTTGTTCGCTAATCCTGCCGTGAAGCAGCAGTGCTTGCACTGTTGTGTTTCGGCGCGGAGAGTAAGACAGCCGGTGAAATTACTGGCACTTGAGGTATTCCAACTTAGGCCTCTAGGTTGGCAACGCATCTGCAATACCCCTGGTGTTGCAGATGTTTATGGGCGGTGATGATCTCTTACCACCAGGAGACCCACTTGCTCGTTTGCCTTCCAGTCGAATAAAAAAAAAAGGCACTGAGCTTAGAGTAATGAAATTTACAACACAATACAATACAAAGACTCTTTATTGTACACCAGAAATAGTAAGCGATACAGAAAACAGATACACAGAGAAAAAAAAATGACAAGAAAAGCAATAGGCGGCCTTATCACTTAAGCACGATCTCTTCTAGGCAAACTTTTTTACAGAAAGAAGGAAGGACCAGTAATATAGTTAAGATTTATTTAAAGAAACTCTGTCACTGTTGTCTCTTGGACAACACGACAGAATATCAAACGGGTGGATCAACTATTTCTTGTTGTTATTCTGTCCCGTCAGCGAGGGGAAAAAAGTAGTACAGTTTGTTAAAAGAAATATGTCACATTATACTAAACATGCTTATTAGATGACCAATCATAAAAAGGGCTTAAAACTACCACAAAAATGCATCTTTGGCAAATTTTAATCCTATAAACTTACGGTTTAAAGAGTGACCCAGGAGACCGTAACTATAGCAACGAGTGACAAGAAAAAGTGGATCGACCCAGAAGAAAAGGTTATTGACCCTGATGTGTTGTTCATGATGAAGGATAACGAAGTGTCCTCACCTTGTCACAGGTCATGCAGTAGTGTTTGGAGTCATTTGTGTGGAACAGCTTGAGGTGGTTCTTCATGTAGTTTTTTCTAGAAAATATTTTTCCGCATTCGGGACAAGGTATACTGAAAAAATATAATACAATCATGAGATTTTGCTTAAATATTAAGCCATAAGTAAAGTAAGTCGACACAATTTATAACTTAAACTGCCTGGTACCCACGGCTTCGCCCCTGGTGTAGTTTTTTTAATTTCCTAAATCATTTATGAGAACCTCCCCCTCACAATAGCAAACAATAAAAAAATAATTAGCGAAATCGGTCCAGCCGTTCACGCATGATGCCGTCACCAAGGGAATTAGAGATTCATTTTTATATATTAAAGATAACCCTTCTTTGGGCAATCGACTAAAAATAAAATGTGTACTAAGATGTATAGTTAAAGGCAGAAAAGTTTCTCCATGTCAAGGACTTATGACATTGACATATGATTGATACTTGGCCTGTACAAAAACTTTTTTAACTACATATAAATGCAAAATTTCATGGCCATCGGTTCAGTAGTTAATACCCGAAAGCGGAACAAACAATTTGTTTGAAAGAAAAAAAAATGGCAATTTGAAGGATTTGAATTTGGAATTGGCAATTACTTATAACTCTATATAGTCATTTAAAAAAAAAATTAAGCATTTTGAAATTGTATGGATTAGATAGATTAGATTAATTTATTTATTACCTTTTGAAAAAATACATTATAAACACATGTCAGTTAATCACAAGAAATTCACAAAAGAATCGTCAAAAGTATAGAAAAAGTAAATCTTAGTACAATAAATAGTCAACTAAAATAAAAAAATAGAATTTAGAATGCCAAATTAGAGTTCAATCCAATAATAATAATTAAAATTAAAAGCAAAAACAAGAATATTATTTTATATTATGGATTTTTAATAGAAATAAATATTATTATACTATAAGTTTTTGTTTAAAAAAACGATCTTGAAGATAAGCTTTCGGCTTACTGTACCTAGCCGTGATATTTAATAAGTGCATTGATGATGGTGTGTTCCCGGACTTAATGAAATATAGCAAAGTGATTCCATTGTTTAAAGCTGGGAGCTCATCTGATCCTGGCAACTTTCGTCCAATATCTGTGCTGCCTGTGCTGAGTAAAGTGTTTGAAAAGATCATGCTTAACCAGCTGCTTCGTCACTTTAATGTAAATAACCTACTACACAGTCAGCAATTCGGTTTCACAAAAGGCCGTTCGACAACAGATGCAGCCGCAAGTCTCATGAAGTACATTTATGATGCATGGGAAAATTCGCAAGATGCAATAGGAATATTTTGCGACCTCTCCAAGGCCTTCGATTGCGTGGAACATGAGACGCTTATCCGCAAACTAGAACACTATGGACTTTCAGCTAAAGCACTGAAACTTGTTAAGTCTTATCTCTGCCAAAGAGTTCAAAAAGTGGACATAAATAGAACGCAGTCAGCTGGCTCAGCGGTGAAGCTTGGAGTTCCACAAGGATCCATTTTGGGTCCATTTCTCTTTCTGGTGTATATAAATGACCTGCCCCACTTGCTAGAACAGAAATGCAACATAGTATTGTTTGCAGATGATACTTCTTTGATATTCAAAGTAAACAGGCAACAAGAAGATCCAACACACATCAATGAGACTTTGGCAGAGGCGCTAAACTGGTTCACCGCTAATAATTTATTACTAAATGCAGCTAAAACTAAGTGTATAAAATTTTCATTGCCTAATGTAAGACAGTTTGAAACAATTATTTCCTTAAACGGAGAGAATCTGAAACTTGTGCATGAGACTGTTTTTCTTGGTCTTACGTTAGATCGTAATTTACAATGGAGCCCGCATATTTCTGGTCTTGCTGGTAGATTGAGTTCTGCCGCCTATGCTGTACGAAGAATCAGGCAATTTACCAACGTAGAAACTGCCCGGCTAGTTTATTTCAGTTATTTTCACAGCATAATGTCCTACGGTATTCTGATTTGGGGCAAGGCAGCCGACATAGAAACTATCTTCATTCTACAGAAGAGGGCAGTCCGGTCTATCTACAACCTTGGCTCCCGAGATTCACTAAGAGAACGCTTTAAGGAGATAAACATCCTCACAGTAGCTTCACAGTACATACATGATGTGATATTGTATACACACAAGAATATCGAGTCCTTTAAGAAAGTGTCAGACGTACATGATATCAATACTCGTAATAAACATAAGCTTGCCGTTCCTAAATTTCGTCTACGGAAAGTAAGCAAATCTTTTGTGGGAAACTGCGTGAGATTTTACAATAAAGTTCCCGTAGAAGCATGGAAATTGCCACACAACTCTTTTAAAGAATACATAAAGAGTGCACTCCTGAAGAAAGCTTACTATAAAGTTGAGGAGTACTTAAGTGATAATATGACATGGCCAAAACTGAAAGCCGATGAAAATTAGCATGTTGATGAGTGATGTGATGTACTCGTGTTTGTGTGTGTGTGCGCGCGAGTGGGTCTCTGTGTGAGTGTCTGTGTGTGTTTATGTCGGTGTATTTGTATTGTGTAGTGTGACTTGGCAGTGTCCCGGCGCATTTCGTGTATAGTTTCGGGTTCTGTTGCCGTTGTCCGCGTTGCAGAATTTAATTTAAAATCATTTATTAGTTTGACATTTGGAGACCTTATACATCTCCATCTCTGTAGTTTAATAATTATTATTAATTTATGACCTTGGAGGCTTTTTACACCTCTGATGATTGTATAATTTAATTAGTTTAATTATGTAGTTTAATTTGACATTTAGAGACTATATACATCTCTGAATTATTTAGATTAGGAATTTTATTATTAACTCAGGGACTTTATACATCCCCTTGCTATATTTATATTGTATATTGTTAAGCTTATGGATTTTAAACTTGTATATTTTTAGTTTAATTTCTAGTCACAGGCTCGCGACGTCGAAGTTCCCAAGACGATCCCATAGAGCTTATGGGAACGGAAGCAATACCATGCCCTCGGTACCGCTCTGCTTTCAGAGCATGACATGAGTGCGTGTGAGCTAACTTTGGGGGCGGCAGACGTGAGCTTGCCTTCGGAATCCAAAAGCTTAACGGTTACTTGACCTGAAATGTATATTTCAGAATTAAATTATTATTATTTTTAATTTTGACAGTGGAAGCATTCTACACTTCCGCTGAACGTAGATATAGTTAGTGTTTAGTTTTGTAACTAAGGGACCCCATACATCCCTGTATTATTATTATTTTGTAATTTTTTTTTCTCTTTAATTGTATACTGTAGTTTTTAAGTATTTTATTTGTAATTATTTTATGATGAAAAAATGACTTTCTGCCAAGTTTCTTGCGGCGCATTCTTCTTGGCAATGATGGTCTTTCCGAAAGCGCTGGTAGTTTAAAAAAATGACGTGTAAAAGTGCCCATTGCGGCCTATTTGCTGAATAAATGATTTGAATTTGAATTTGAATTTGAATTTGAATTTACGCGACGAAATTAATAGTTTGATGTCACCTCTCTTTCTTCCTGGGGCGGTGTCTGACGGCGGTCGCTAGATGCCGCCTGTACTTGCCGCGCGTCGGGAAGGAGAGGTCGCACTCGACGCAGTACGCGCCCGCGTCGCCGGACGGCGGGTGCGCGGCGGCCGCGTGCCGCAGCAGACGCGCGCGCGTCCCGAACACGCGCCCGCACGAGCACGTGCTCGCCAGGTGGTTGTAGCTGGAACGTTTACAACGTAACATGCTCTCATTTGAGTCAATCAAGTATAAAAATTAAATGTAAACATGATTGTAGACGACCCGAAGCGAAGCTCTGCACCTGAAACATAAAAAACCTAAAAATATTAATAATTTGTTATTTTATAAATGTATTAGAAATGTTAGGTACTTACCTGTCGAATCCTCGTTGCTTGTGTGTGTGTTTTCTTAATAAAGCTGTGTACGGGTGCATGAGCATGTGTGCAGCGCCCAGCGCACGTCCAATGACAGGCCAGTTGCCCTTAGAACGCCGCACGGGTCGCACATGCGCCTGCACTTACGCACCTTTTACCTATTGCCTACAAATTATTGTTTTACGTTCGTCCTCAATATCCGGTACCTGCTCCTATCACCTACATCTGGTCCTTCGAGCCGGATCCTCGAGGAGCGAATCTCAAGACACCACGAGGCAAACAAAATGTTCAGCACACCGCCGCGCACGACGGTTAAAACGCGCGGCGCTCTCGAAAGAGAAAAGTTGATACATGCAAAGGAAGTGAAGCAGGCGCTCTCATCAAAGACATGTCCACCAGAAGAGTGTTCCAAGAAGGAAAACGAGTTCGAAGATTTACCCAAAGAGAAGCATAGAGGTAGTTTGAAAACTGAACCGTTCGTACAACGATCAATTTCTTCGAAGAAAATATCTACAAAGTCTTCACTCGCGGCACGAAAGAAGCAGCTCGAATTAGAGGCGGCAGAAGCTAAAGCGAAGATTGAAAAAGAATTAATCGAAAAAAGGTTAGCAGCTCAAGTCGCCGCACTCGAAGATGAAGCAACACAGAAATCCCATTGCAGTCAGAATACATCCTTGACACCATCAGAAAAAGTGGAACAATGGTTCGAAAGAAGCCACCAGGATCAGCATCAGTCACGCGCCGGCAGCCCGGCACCGCCGGCAACCGATCCTGCGCTGCCGCTGGACGTCCTTCGGCTGGCAAGAGCCATGGAAAATCTAGCAACTGCTACACAGAGTGCTAATACTCAGATGCTATCTAGATTAGCCACACCTAAGGACTTACCATTGTTTTCTGGCGAATCACTCGAGTGGCTGCAATTTAATAAAGTGTATCAAGAATCTACAAAACTATGTAACTACAGTGAAAGTGAAAATATTGCTAGACTGAGTAAATGTCTTCGCGGCGAAGCAAGAGATGCAGTTTCGTCATTACTTATTACCGATACCTCACCAAGTACTATTTTGGAAGCTCTAGAGCTACGTTTTGGAAGACCGGAACTGATTATCAACAAGCTAGCAGCACAATTTAAAAAACTTCAGCCCTTGCCGCAGAATTATCACACAGAAATAGTAAATTTCGCCGTTAAGGTAAAAAATTACGTGGCCGCCGCTGAATCAATAAAACAAACCGATTATTTACGAAGCCCTGAGTTGTTTACTACTGTTCTGTCAAAATGTCCAACCGCACTTATTAATAAGTGGGCAGATTACATCCACGAAAAGCAAGACACCGCCAAAGCTAAACTACAATTGCTATCGGAATTCCTGCATACTGAAGCCATGAAGATCGCGTCAGCTGGTATTAGCTATATCCATACGCAAACCGATACTAAGTTTAACAGATATCTCGATGGGCGCAAAATACCTACTCATGCTGTACTAAATAATGATAATGACAGTGACCGCAACAATAAGTGTAAATTTTGCCGGACTACTATTCACCCATTATCAAGCTGCATAAAATTCAAACGCGCGCTGCGTAAAGACAGGTGGCGCTTCGTCAAGATTAACAAGCTGTGTCAGAAATGCTTGTTGCCAGGGCACGGCAAAGATACCTGCCCGGCCGCTCCGTGTGACGCCGAGGACTGCGGGCTACCGCACCACCGACTACTTCACTGGCCCGCAAAAATAATTTCATCCCCTCAGTACAATAACAGCAGCGGTCAAAACAATAATTTCAACAGCGAACAGCCTAACTCAAGTGCTAACAGTGAAAACAACATTAATAATATAAACAATAACCAATCGACATCAGAGACAATAACAAACACCGTAGTGTCGCCGAGTGCATCTGTAATGTTAAAAATAGTTCGCGTTAACCTGCACGGACCGAACGGTGTTGTTGCTACGCACGCCCTGCTCGACGACGGCGCCACCGTATCCTTAATTGCCGCTGATCTCGCAAACTGTGTTAACCTCCAAGGTCAGCCTGAAACGTTAAGCATTCGAGACGCGTGGAACTCTAATATCGTGTGTCGCAGCGAAACAGTGAACTTTAAAATATCAAACGTAAGTGGACATATTTACCAAATGCGTGCACGAAAAATAAACGAGTTGGACCTACCAGTGCAGAAATTATCGCGAGTGAAACTAGAAAACTACGGACATTTGCGTGAATTAAAAGACTATATAAGCAGTACTGACGCTAAGCCTAAACTATTAATTGGTCAAGATAATTTCCACCTAATTATGACATTGAAGACCGTTTATCGAGGTATAAATGAGCCGTGTGCCACCTTGACACCGCTGGGTTGGTGCCTGCACGGGATTGTACCCGCGCCATCCGCCCGCCGCGCTCTAACCACTGAGCCCGAGCTTGCGTTGACCACGATGATGCACGAGCGCGCCGCGCCGGCCGCCGAACAGTGCGACTGCGCCGCCTCCGCCCCGCTCTCAACCGCCACCCCCGCGGACACCTATACCGCGCGGCGGGAGACGCACAATTGCGCGGACGCAGACATTGATACAACGTCACAACAGTCAAACAACGCACACATTGAATGCCTAGAAAATAAACAACTACATGAACTAGTGCGGAGATCGTTTGCAATAGATGCGATCGGGGTATACTGTAAACCCAGACTCAATAAGGACGATATTCGCGCAACAGACATCGTTGACAAATCTGCAAAATTATTAAATGGAAGGTGGACAGTGGGTCTGCCGTGGAAGAATAACGCGAATATGCCAGACTCCTACCCGAACGCCTACAGAAGATTACTCGCCGTCGAACGAAAAATGGCCCGTGACGAGAATTACGCTAAAAGATATAAAGACAGAATTAATCATTTGTTCATAAATGACTACGCCAGAGTTTTAACAAGCGAAGAAATATCGACCAGAAATAACCGCGAGTGGTACTTACCGCACTTTGGAGTTGACAACCCAAATAAAGAAAAGTTAAGGTTAGTTTTTGACGCTCGCTCCGCCGTTGCTGGCTATTCATTAAATGATTACCTACTACAAGGGCCCGACCTGCTGCAATCTTTATTTGGAATCATGTTGCGGTTCCGCGAAAAGCCAGTAGCAATTATTGGTGACATAAAAGACATGTTTCTGCGCATTAAAATAAAAGAAGAAGATCAGCACGCTTTACGATTTTTATGGCGGGAAGATAGAACGAGTGAAATCAAAATATATGCAATGACCTCATTAATATTCGGAGCCAACTGCTCACCGTTCATCGCACAACATGTAAAAAACAAAAACGCCTCAAGATTCATAAAAGAGATGCCTGAAGCTGCTGAAGCCATCCTGAAGTCACATTACATGGATGACTACATCGAAAGTGTGGATGACGAACGTACAGCCATGAAACTAATTCAAGAGGTATCTGAAATTCATAAAAGAGGTGGATTCGAAATCCGTAACTGGGTAAGCAATAAACCCGAAGTACTAGAATGCACACCAAATGAAACCTTAAGCTCTACGGCAATAAGGATCAAAACTGGGTGCGACGAGCTGCCTGAAAGAACACTCGGATTGCTATGGTTTCCAGCAAGTGACACATTTCAATTCGACTTATCACTGAAACGCATCCCTCCTGAAATCTTGAATCTTCAAAAAGTTCCTACCAAGCGAGAGCTACTGCGAATTTTCATGTCTATATTTGACATATTCGGATTCCTTGCCCCATTTACGGTTAAGGCAAAAATAATGTTACAAAACACATGGAAAACAGACATTAAATGGGACAACGAAATAGCAGCTAAGGAAAATAACATATTCCGAGACTGGATAGTCGAACTTCAAGCGCTGCAACACTTAAGAATACCAAGATGCTATTTCCATTCAGAAATAACGCAAGAAAAAGACAACCTCAACAATACCCGTTGCAATAGTGAGGGAGAGAGCGAGACCACTATAGAGTTGCACGTGGTCTGCGATGCAGCGCCGACCGCATATTGCGCCGTTGCCTACTGGCGTAAACTAACAACAAATAAAGAAGTGTGCGTGTCATTCATCGCCTGCAAATGCCGAGCCGCTCCTGTCAACAAGTATGTAACTATACCGAAACTAGAATTGCAATCAGCTGTTACCGCCTGCCGGCTCGCCGATACAATAGCGCGCGAAAATCGATTTAATATTGACAAGAAATACTTCTGGACGGACTCGCTTATAGTATTACATCAAATTAAAAACGACACACGTAACTACAAAGTGTTCGTCGCTAACCGACTGGGCGAAATTGATGAATTGTCTCGGCCGCAGGAGTGGAATTATATACCTACGAAATTAAATATAGCCGACAAAGCGACAAAAATACATACTTACGAGCTGAGCGCCGACTGCGAGTGGTTCCGAGGACCTCGATTCCTTTACACGCCGCGCGAAGAGTGGCCGAAGCTTGTACCTGAAAATGGAAAAATAGACAATGAAATGTTACAAGTTAACATAACGGTATGCGATAACAGTAACCACGACTTACCTGTTCCTGACCCAGCGAAGTTTTCTTCTTGGATTCGTCTATTGAGATGCATGGCGAATGTATTACTGTTTATAGAAAAATGTAAAAAGACACGCAAAGCTCAACTTACTCCAGAAATGATGCTACGCGCTGAAACTGAGCTGCTTCGTTACTCACAAGCGAGAACATTTCAGGAAGAAATTTACCTGCTGAAAAACGGTAAACCTATTGAGTCTAACAGCCGTCTTCGTAAATTAACGCCTACACTTGACAAAAGCTCGCTGCTACGCGCCAATGGAAGAATTGATGCAGCTTTTGACGTCAGCGTTGATCTGAAACGACCGATCATTTTGGATGGCCGTGACTATATCGCCCGATTGATCACAAAACATTATCACGAGAAGGCTGGTCACGGCTGCAACGAGACCGTAGTAAATGAAATGCGCCAAAAGTACTGGCTACTGAATTTAAGGCCCACTGTGCGAACAGTCGCGTCGAAATGTTTATTCTGTAGAATAAAAAAGGCGAAACCTACGAACCCGCGACTTGGGGACCTGCCCGAGGCTAGACTTGCCCACCACCAAAGGCCGTTTACGCACTGTGGCGTCGATTTATTTGGCCCCTTACTTATTACCAACGGCCGGCGCCATGAAAAAAGATACGGTGTTTTGTTCACGTGTCTGACGATAAGAGCCGTACACATCGAACTTGTGCCTTCGCTGTCCGCCGATTCCTTCATAATGGCTCTGAGGCGTATGGCAGCGCGGCGTGGTTGGCCGTACAGAATGTATTCAGATAACGGTACTAACTTAAAAGGCGCTGAAAGCGAACTGAAGAAATCATTTGCCGATATAAACGAGTCGATCTGTACGAAAAATGAGTTGACTAACCGGGGGCTCGAATGGCACTTTATTTGTCCAGCCAGCCCTCATCAGGGAGGGGCGTGGGAGAGATTAATATCTAGCGTGAAAGCGTCCCTGAAAGTAGTCCTGAAAGAAAGAGCTCCACGTGAAGAAATATTGGTCACGTTACTTGCAGAAGTTGAAAACCTAGTAAACAGTCGACCGCTGAGCCACGTTTCAGTAGATCACAATTATCCTGAAAGCTTGACACCTAACCATTTCCTCCTCGGCTCCTCAAATAATTTACCAGTCCCTGGAGAATTCAGTGATGTTGACATGTACAAAAGGAAAGCGTGGAGAATCGCGCAAAGACTGGCCGACATGTTCTGGCAACGCTGGATGCGCGAAGTACTACCAGCCCTCATACCGCGACAGAAATGGTACAATGAAACTCCGAACCTGAAACAGGGCGATGTCGTAGTTATCGTAGATCCTGCATCACCTAGAAACACGTGGCCCAAGGGACTGGTTGAGAATGTTCATCCTGGCGCCGATGGACGTGTACGCAGCGTGGACGTTAAAACGAAAACCGGGATACTTACGAGACCTGTGACCCGTTTAGCCCTGCTGCCCGCTGCTAATGATGATTGTCCGTAGACGGACAATGGGCGGGAGGATGTAGACGACCCGAAGCGAAGCTCTGCACCTGAAACATAAAAAACCTAAAAATATTAATAATTTGTTATTTTATAAATGTATTAGAAATGTTAGGTACTTACCTGTCGAATCCTCGTTGCTTGTGTGTGTGTTTTCTTAATAAAGCTGTGTACGGGTGCATGAGCATGTGTGCAGCGCCCAGCGCACGTCCAATGACAGGCCAGTTGCCCTTAGAACGCCGCACGGGTCGCACATGCGCCTGCACTTACGCACCTTTTACCTATTGCCTACAAATTATTGTTTTACGTTCGTCCTCAATATCCGGTACCTGCTCCTATCACCTACAATGATAATGAAATTATTTATTTCAGATACCAATTTTGAACAATTAAATACCCATAATAATACATAGATACCACTTATTAATATTGTAAATTTGTTTAAAAGAAAAGTATACCTCGTTGCGTTTCTTGCTGGATTCTTCTCAACAGAGATTTTTTTGACATTCATAAGTGCTTTTGTATGCGAAATCTGTCGTTTCATTGCGTCAGAAACGTTAGGCAATACGGCCTCTGTTCTTAGGAATCATGTCATCGACTGTAGTAACAAGACAAACTGCATCATACATTGAAAAAAAAAAAAACTGGAATCGAAAATAAAACACATTATGTCTGTTTGGATACTGATAGTGTAGGTCATAAGCAATAAATATTACTGTGAAACACGATAGTCTAGAATGAATAAAATCCATTGTATTTCATATTATTTAATAATGTAAGTTTTATTTTTCAAAAAGTCCGGGTTCGATTCCTGAGTTGGATACAAGTTTTTTTTTAAATGTACGAAGGCAGTTTGTCTTGTTACTAAAATCGATGACATGGTTCTTAAGAACAGGTCTTCGTATGTCTTAAGAGTTTCTGACTTTTCCGTACTGACCGATATGAATGTTACACCTGTATATGTTAGTAACAAGGAGACTTAAAATTATGCTAGTGAGAATTTGATTTTAAGTGCAAAGACATCCAATCCATACTAATATTATAAAATTTATAAATGCGAAAATGTGTTTATATGTTTGTGTGTTTGTCCGTCTTTCACGAACGGAGCGACGGATCGACGTGATTCTTGACATAGAGATAGTTTATGGACCTGAGAGTGACATAGGCTACTTTTTATCCCGGAAAAATGCACAGTTCCCGAGGGAACAGCGCGTGATAACCGAATACCACGCGGGCGGAGCCGCGGGAAAAAGCTGGTAAGCTATAATCATATTATTCACTGTATGTTATTCTGCCCTGTTACTCAGGGGACATCAGTGATACTTTTTTAGAACGTTCACGGTTCACGATTTCAGGGTGGATGTAAGCCGCTTATATCCGAAGCAACTGTAGATATCTGGGGAAGAGCTCTCTGCCTACTCAATGCACGCCGTAGATCAGGGTTTCCCAACCTTTATTTCATCGAGCCTCCCCGAACCAAAATATATAATATAATATAATATTTTCATGCCCCCCTTAAGTTCAGTTCGGAACAGTTAATTTACCTACGCTAAGTACGCTGACTACCTACATTTTTTTTCGGTAATGCAAACGTACCTAGTACGCCCTGCCTGACATTTCTCTATGCCCCCCTAAAGGGGCATGGCCCCAGGGTGGGAAGTCCTGCCGTAGATGGTGATGAGGATTATGTTTTATGATGGTGAGACGGCGGGACTTACGTGATGTGTCGTTCCATGGTTTTCTTCCCTACGGTGCTGCGGCCGCAATGATCGCACACGTAGCGCGAGTGAAGGCGTTGCTCGTGGTGCGCATACAGCAGACGGTCTCTGCGATAACGATAAGGCTCTACATTACAGTTGTGGCGATCTTTGGCCGACTAGCAACTTTTTATTGTTGTTGTCCCGTGACCCAGGAGACAACAGTGATACACGTTAATAGGCATAATGTGAATTGTAACGATGAGTTAATATACATTTAGATAGATTTGAAAAGTAAATAGGAGGTAAAAATGTTCATAAACATTCTACTCTTTAGTTTTACTGAAATAGGGTTGGCGTATCAATGAAAAATCTTACGAAATTTTTTTTTTTGGCGGTAAGTCATATAGTGATACTACGGTTTTCAAATATTGTAATAAGTAGTATTGTAGTATTGCAGTTGTAGTATTATATTGTATAAGGGACCATTTAAACCATTTTCCGCTTTACGTGTATTATTGTAACGGTTCCTCATCGGCTCACATAAGTGTTGAAGGGCAGAATGTACTGTTTGTCATAACTCTTTTTCTCTGAATTCATTAAATGGGTGGATCAACTATTCCTTGCTCTTATTCTGTTCCGTCAGCCAGGGGACAAAAGTAGTACAGTTTAATAGAAGAAATGTTGTGTAACATTATACTAACATGCTTATTAGATGACCAGCAATAGAAGGGGCTTAAAACGACCACAAAAATGCATGTTTGGTAAATTGTAATCTACGTAACTTACGGTTTAAAGAGTGACTCAGGAGACCGTAACTATAGCAACGAGTGGCAAGAAAAAGTTGATCGACCCAAATAATTGTTCAGAATAAAAGAAACCTAACCTAAAATTTTCTATTGGATGTAAAAATTTGAGAAAAATTTATGGTTTCGGCGGGAAAAAAATGATGACTAACAAAAATTTCAGACAAACATTACATTACGACTTGCGAAAATTATGCGACTATTTACGCAACGTTTTGTAACACATATCGGGGATAGTGATGAAAATACTTACGGAAACTCCACGTCGCACCGCTTACATCGGTATCTGAACCTGTGCAAGTACAGATGCTTGCTTCTGTCCAAATCACGTTCCACCACGCGCGCGCATTTCAAACAGCGGTTGACTGGGTGAGAGCGGCGCCAGTGCAGCATTAAGTCCGACTTGTTACTGTGCTTTTCGCCACACACCGGACATTTGATGAGGAGACTTCGCTTAAAAAAAAATGACACGTAAATACATAACAATGAACTGAAACAATCATTTTGCTTATCTGCGAGGCTGTGCAAAAAATCACATTATCATTCTGCGTGTGAGTCAATCAACTTTTTACTGTTGTTATTCTGTCCCGTAACTCAGGAGACATCAGTGATACATTTTGTTAGAAAAATGTTTGCAATGTATACTATGAGAATGTTTAGGAGACGAGCCATGAAAGAATTGCCTTAAAACTACTACTACTTGTGTACTTGTTGTGTTTATTACTTGTGTAAAATAGCGTGATAAGTCCCGTTGTGGTATTTTGACTATGCCTTAAATCTGTTGCAAAGTCCTAACTTTTAATAAGTAATTCAGAAGATGTTACCATGGCAACAAGTTACTGTCACAGTATATATATAAGTAAGCTAAAGCAGTATGGAAGCTACGAAGCGACGATCGATTTGTTCATAGCTTCCATACTGCTTTAGCTTATATATACATATACTGTGGTACTGTTGCATACAACCACGCGAACAACTGCAGCAAGCTACAAGAATGTAAGTTCATTAGGCATTTTTGTGTAACTTACTTACCTTATTATGGTATTCTCTTTTATGGGTTTGTAAATCACTTTTATACGTAAACCGGAAGCCACATGCCCCACACTTAAAGGGGCGACTAACAGAATCACTATCGTCTCTGTCCTTCGCCAATGATTCCTGTACTTCTGTCTCACTCAGATGCACCTTAGTAAAATATAGCTCTAATTTACTAAAATCAATATCATTATCTATTTTTAAAAGATCTCTCTCTATTTTAACATGTTTTTTTTCTTTTTTAACACGGGGTTTTTCTTCTATAGTTTTGTCATGGCCAGAATCACTTTCAAAATGATCATTTTCTATTTCTTCTTTGATTTCTGCCTCTGTGCAGTTGTCTATCAAAAGTTCTATGTCTGGTTTTTCCTCTATGGTCTCCTCTATGATGTAATCGTAGCCTTGTCTGTGGTTGGATTCAAGTGTTGATACAGATGTTATTTGTATCTGCAAAAAGCAAATAAATAAATATGAATCAAAGAAATCAATCAATCAATTTAAAACAACTTCATGCGTTTGGTAATTATTATTCTTTTGTCATCTTAGTAATAGAGAATGTTCACTAATTTTGAATTTTGGCTTTCGGTATTCTCTGTTGAAAATAAAAAATATATGTGAAAGAATTATTTCGATACGTCAATTAGTTTCGAAGATATTGAATTTTAAAATGAGTGCGCGACGTTCAGCCCGCGCTCGATGCGCGTGACGTCATAGTACAACACTCGCGCTCAGTCTGGTCGCGCTCTTCCGTACAGTTGCGTTACGTTTCACTAATTTATGAATATATAAAAAAAATGTTCAATCCTAATACAAGAAAATCATGTGTTGTGCTAAAATGTACAAAAAAGTTGTTTTTTCTCGATCCAATGGATGTCAAAATCACTAAATAATGAGCACCATGAGTCTATCTACTTTAGATAGATCATCCCATTGTCCTTTTTTTAATCCTTCATCCATTATTAGGGTTTTGTAGTCAACTAGGAACCCCTATAGTTTCGCCATGTCTGTCCGTCTATCTGCCTATCTGTCTGTCTGCGGCTAAGTTCAGAGACCGTTAGTACTAGAAAGCTGTAAGGCCATAGTCGGGTTTTCGTAGTAAGTCATCGGCCCTTACATCAAATGGACTTGGGTTTTTTTTTGTGAGTACTGAAGAATTTTTATGCTGAGTATGACATCCTACTTGTGGCAGTTTTTGACTTAAGATTTTTTTAAGATTTCTTTTAATGTAATTTTTTTTTCTGGATATATTCAAGCGATTTACTTAAAATTTTGAAATGGTGTTCTTTATATGTATAGATTTGCAAAAATTAATACTACTATAAAAGACCAAATAAAAAAATAAAAAGAATATGTGATTGTGATGTAGTAATAATAATAATAATAAAATTTATTTATTCAGATAACTAGGATCCATCAGTTGTTAATATTAGTTATAAATATGTTAGGTACATGGTGTTAGTTAAATGTACGATAGTGTGTAGTAGTGCAGTGACACCTCCAAATTTTTTTCTCAGAACAGACCATATATTGGTCTACTACTTGCCTAAATATCAAAACTTTCCAGGCAGTACTTCCTATCAAAAATCCTCCTGTTATAAGTAGGGTGTTCATATTCAACATAAATATTCTTTACTATAAGTACTTTAAAAAAAAAACCAAGCCCATTTGATGTAAGGGCCGACTTATTATAGAAACCCGACTTTGGCATGAGTATATTCAATATACATATAATTTACGCGGAAATAGGTAAGTATATATATAAAAAAAAAATTGTGTAGGGAAGTACCTCCCATACCTACAAGGTAAAGAGAGGATGTTTTTTTTTTCAGTTCCACCCTATGTTGTGGGGTATTGTTGGATAGGTATTTGAAAATGAATATGGGTTTGCGAAAACCATTTTTTGATAAAATGAATATTTTCGGAGATATTCACTCCGAAGTCTCCGAAGATCATAAAAATGTGTCCCCCTCCCCTCTACCTTTTAAACCGCACGTCTAAAAAGTATGAAAAAAAAATACGTTAATCGTTTTCTACTTAATCAGTTGAGATGTTTTTAAGTTTTCGTAAATTAGACTGATTTAATTTTTAATTAGCTATTTAAATTAGTTTTAGTTATGTTAATTTTATACCTACTTAGTCTCTGTTTTTATACCTACTTTTATTGTGAAATACACAGTTTTTATTTATTTACTAGCTTTTGCCCGCGGCTCCGCCCGCGCGGTATTCGGTTATCGCGCGCTGTTCCCTCGGGAACCGTGCATTTTGCCGGGATAAAAAGTAGCCTATGTCACTCTTGGGCCCATAAACTATCTCTATGCCAAAAATCACGTCGATCCGTCGCTCCGTTACGGCGTGAAAGAGGGACAAACATACAAACATACAAACACACAAACACACTTTCGCATTTATAATATTAGTATGGATTTATTCATGTTCAAATTTACACTTAACTAAGTTATTATTACCTATCTATAACTAAAAAACTCGCATTTTAAGTCCGCCTATTGTGACAGGACTGACGGTCGGGAACTATGGAACCCTACACTGAGCATGGCCCGACATGCTCTTGACCAGTTTTTTAAAATAAATATACACAACTGGAAGGTCTGGAAGCGATGAAACAAAACAAAAAACGGCGCATTGGACCTACTGGTACAGCTGATAACTAGGGACTCGACTACGCGGAGCGCGGAGCGTTGGAAAATGACGTCACACGCTGTCGCGCGGCTGTTGGCGGGACTCGATATTTATGCGAACTTTGAATGCGTATAAAATCATAACTACTTGGTATTTTTCACTGAAATAAAAACAAATGTATTTGAATACGTAAAAGCTTTACTGGAACAAAGCTTTCAAGTGATTTTGCACACCTATTAACATTCTCTATTGTCAAGAGAAAGTTGGTATGAAAGAAAATGTTCGAAATGTAATGTAAGAGTAAAAAAATAAGATTCAAAAATATCCATACAATAAAATGAGTGAGTAGTGTGACTAATAATTTGTTTTGTTTGAAAAAGTTTGTATGCTTGGCATTGAAAATGACCTTCTATTTCTATAGTCTAAAAAAGTATGTGTTTGCGTGTGTGTGTGTGTTTGTGTGTGCGTTTGTGTGTGTGTGTGTAACAACATGGTAACTTAATTTTTTATGCATTATTTTTTGCCATACAAAATGGTGTGTGAAAGAAAGAAAGAAAAGAAAGAAAGAAAAATGATTTATTGACAGTCCCAACAGCCAAAACACAGTGTGAAACCTACTATTTTAATTATTGTAATTTTTTGTTTTATTTGTGTGTGTTGTTTAAATTTTGTTGTATTTGTGTGACTTTGTGAGTGAATAAATGTCTTCTTTTATAAAGAAAACATACTAACCTCTTTAAATATTCAAAATGTACTAACTTGTTTATTATGAGCCAGCTTCAGAAAGCACTGTGCATCCCGGAGCCGCGACCGGAACGCAGCCACTCTCCGTAGCAGCGCCGTGCACTCCCAACACAGCAGTACATCGAAACACTTCAGGTCCTGCATTGATAATAATAAGATATTTATTCAATAGTTTGCTTACTATTTCTACATACATAGGGAACATGCAAGCATTTTTAAGAGGCTGTTTGACCATCTATTGATCAGTGTTAACTGATGGTTAAATATGATGCCGTCTCTGTCTATTCCAAAAAAACAAATAGAGACGGCATCAAATTTAACAGTCAGTTTACACCAATCAATGGATGGTGAAACAACCCCTAAATGAAGAAATGAGTTGATGTCATCGTAAAATAACTCTACAATAGAAACTTACCTCTAACGTCTCTTTATTCCCCAAAAGGGAGTAGAATAAATCATAATGAATCAAGGGAGATAGTCTCCGATTTGTACTGAGGCAACCACAACATATCGCAGCATTCGCGGTGCTAGATTCACTCTTTATATCATACATTTTTACAAAACACTCCGTCACTGTATTACATATTTTGCAAGCAACATTGCGAAGTTGTAAGAAATAAATTGGATGTTAGAATATATGAAAGTTTATAGCCTCCCAGTATAATTACAATATTTTCTGTGATAATTGTTTACTCATAAACAACTAAATTTAAGCAATATTCGACAAAATATCTGAGTTCTGAGACTACGCATTGAAATAACAAAAAGTGACTTGTTTGACATTACAGACGCGTATTTCTGCAAGCATAATATTGTTTATATAATAAAAATACAAAACCTGGAAATCTGAATATTTTGTAAATAGGTACGAAATCTCAGCCCATGTATGGCCCATGTCTGTTTTTTTACTAAACTCATTGTCGTTGTGTTTACATAAAATCAAAGTTTAAACAATTTATCGCACGCACATTTTGCTTTGATTTGTAACTTGTCAGTGATGCAAAAACTAAACGGAATGCAATCAAGTTTGACAGCTATCTGTCAAAACAAAACAATCAATTTCCAATCAGAATCAGTCTAGTCCTTTTAAAAAGAAAATAAAACAATTAAACTAATTTATAATGTACCTTAAGTAACTGTATTGATGTTATAACAGTATATAAGTTGCTATAGACGCGTTAAAATGGAGGATAGTCCAGAAGTAATGTTGAAATCGCTGTGTTGTACGTGTCTCAGTAATGACCGGAAGTTGTTCCAACTCTGCCGTATAAATGATGGTGTAAACAATCTGTATTCCCTTCTTTCACATGATTCAGAGGCTTATCGGGTAAGATATTATACAATTAATTGATCTATAGGTGCAGCAGGGTAAGTTGGAAGACTTGGGGAGAGACTAAAACAAGCTTGGGTATTAAAAAAAATCGCTCGTAATTTTTATAAAAAACGTTAATAAAATTAAAAGATGGTTAATAAAGATTGTTTATTTACGTTTTCACTTTGTAAATTAGTAATTTTATTTTTATTTTTATATAAAAATTATTTCAAAAATAATATAGCCTATATAATCATAAACCTAATCCTTACCTACTGACCAGAGTGGGAATTACGACCCAAGTCCTTTCATTCTGAGAGAACCACAGATATGGATTACACTAGATAATGCAACCTCAATCTGTATGAAAACCATCTGTGTCACTTTTTTATATCTACTGTGACATCTTAAGAGCGAATTAGCGATGTGAATTCCCCGATGTCCACGCAAAATCGATTCAAATACGCCATTGCATTTACTTGTGTGGGCATTTTGAGTGTGGTCAATTCATGTTTCATTGAATAAAATTTTAAATACTTATTATGAAAGTAGTTCAATCCCCAATCTAGGGAACTGAGGGAGCACCCATGAAGCTGAGTGTTCAAAGCGACAGCAAAAAAGAGAATGATGATTTTTAAAGTTATTCTTTCTGAAATACAATAAAAAACAACACCCCCACCTGAACATAAAGTACCAACTGGATTATTTAAAAAAAAAAAATATTTGTGGCCTTTATATAAGCAATTACTTAACAAAAAACTGTTGGTGTCGCTCTTCTAGAAAGCAAGAAAAAAAATACTGAAGTTTTATTTCCTACATTTATCCAAGTTTTTTTTTGGAAAAATAAAATATTATTTAATGAATATGTGAGTCTATACATTAATTACTGTAATAAAAGATTACGTAGCTCGCATTAGCCAATGAGGAAAAAAAAACATTTTTATGAAAAGTAAAAAAAAATCATATCTCAGAAAATAACAAAGATAGGAAGCTGAAACTTACAGAAAATAATAATACATTACTAATAATACAAATAATACATTGTCATGAGGGCTCTTATTAAAAAAATTACAGTGAACATTTGGTGAAAGGGCTGCTTTTCCATGCAAACACGGCTACACTCTTTACCTGCTCATTAATAATAGACCCCATACTCTATCTAGTTAATTGATATGGACCTCCGCAAAGTAACCGCTGATTCAATAAATTATTTAAGGGTATTTCCACGAGCCAACCGAGCCCGCTGTCAGTCCCTAGCTGTTTATATTAAGAAGTAAATAATTCATATACATTGATTTTTGTATTGAAATAGATTCTGGCCTGAGTACAGAAGCTATTTACGTCATAATTAAAAAACAATCTGCCTTCCAATTCTTAAAATCTCTGGCAAGGGACTGAGAGCGGTTGGGACGCTCGTGGAAATACCCTTAAACACTATGTAATTACAGGAGGGCTTCTACAAGGAAGCGGCCAGCCTTTTCGTCTGCTGGGAGTGCGAGTCGCTCCTGCGCAGGCTTTCGCGCTTCCGGCGGCAGGCGTGCGTGGCGCAGCGCCGGCTCGCGGGCATCGCCGACGGCCGGGATGATGTTAGCCGGCTGAGTCAATTTGTTACTTGTATAAAAAATATAAGGGCCAATCAACTTTTTTACCGACACTAATCTGGCCGCGAAACTTTTCAAACAATTGCAGAATTTTGTAAGTAAAAATATTTTCTCTGTAAATAAATAGATGGTGTACGTGAATATATGCCGTCTTACGTAAGTTCAACCTATTAAACTTTGAAATATGTATCTTGTTGGAAGTACGATTTTTGCCAGATACGATTGCCAGAGATTGCCAGAGACAATTTTGGTAACGCGGGAGACGCCCAAAGTGTCGGTAAAAAGTTGATTGGCACATAAACAAATGAGGGCAAGGGCCCATCCAGCTTTATTATAGCTAGGAGGAGGTCACATAGTCAAAATTATGGGTAAAGCCAGGGGGGTGTCATGGTCAAATTCAATGGTATGGTACAAAACAATTATTTTAGTGACAATTAGTTTACGGTTACGGCCCCTATTGGGTAAAAGCCAGTGTTTGTCACTTAACTCCTCCTAAATTGCTGGACTGATTTAGATGAAATTTCGTGTGTAAGTTTCAATAGGTTCCTGGATGGTTTGAAAACATAATTGGATAAATAGATAAATCCGCCTATTGCTTACCGTGTAATTTTTTTCTCTGTGTATTTGTTTTCTGTATCACTTACTATTTCTGGTGTACAATAAAGAGTCTTTGTATTGTATTGTATTGTATAAATTTTCTAATTAAGATTGGTTTTTGGAGTATTTTTGTATTTTTTTCCAACCTCTAATCCACAGGTGAAAACGTTGAAAATCGGCATGTCCAGACTTCTCCGCACCCACAAGCCAACGTATGATCTAACAGTGGTGTCAGATGCCGAAGAAAACGACAATTTTATCGACTGTGGACCAGTTGTCGACATAAAGATAGAAACGGACGACACCGACGACATACCGCTGTCAGAACTACATAATAACTATTTGTCTGATGATGATGGTCACGTGGAAAACAGTATGTACAAAAATAACACAGACAAAATCAAGCAAAAGAAAAAAGTGAAATTAAAATCAAGGAAAATTGTGTCTTCGGTTAGTAAATATAAAGATTATTTTGCTACGACGCGGATGAGTGAAGAGGAGATGGCACAGAGTAGAGTGAGAAAGAAGATGGCGGATGATTTTGTTGATGCGCCGTTTAAATGTGAATCTTGTGTTGAGGTTTTTAAGGGTCAATTTGGCTTGGAGAAGCATAAGCAGGCTTTTCATGTGGAGGTCAGTTTTTAATCACCTTTTTTTGTTTGTATGATAAAATGAAAACTTACATTGAATTTGATTGATTATGATCGATTTAATTGGTTAAAAACCTAATTTCAAACCGCATTGAAATCGGTCCACCCGTTTAAGAGCTACGGTGCCACACACAGACACACATAGTGGTCAAACTTATAACATCCCTCTTTTTCCATCGGGGGTTAAAAAATAGAATTCATTTTTAGTAGAAGGTAGCCAGTTATTGACGATTTACCTTGTATGTTTATTATTATTATTATTTACTAGCTTTTGCCCGCGGCTGTTCGCTCGCTGTTCCCTCGGGAACTGTGCATTTATCCGGGATAATAAGTAGCCTATGTCACTCTCAGGCCTAAAAACTTTCCTATTGAAACCAAAATTCTGAACAAAGTTCTTGTATCTCATTTCCACTAAAAAAGTTTCTAGCTGGACATCAACTAGACTTCAACTATTGGATGCTAGATGTCGCTGCTAGCGGCCATCTTACTACTGCACACTAGATGGCGTTAGTGGTGCCCGGGTCTATAGTTAGAATCAGACGGTTAATTAAAAAGTGACACGTTTGAACACAAAATGAAGTGAAAATGACCATGAAATGAATGAAAAAAACCTGCCAAGTCCGAGTCGGATTCTTATACTTTTATATACTTTTTATCCCAGAAACTAGCATTTTACATGCAGTATAAACACGATTTTGCAATGATTTTACTTTGCAGAAAGACAACCACCCTCAATGCCCCATATGCCTTTCCTACATCGCGTCAGACAACTTGTCTGCGCACACATCGGACCACTACAGCAGACACGACTGCCTACTCTGCGAGCACCAATCTTTCAGCAGCCAGGACATGAGAAGGCATCTGAAGATGCATGGCGTTGGTGTAGCCGTCAAGAAGAAAAAGGTATGAGGTCTTAAAGTTACTCTCGTTCACTCAGAGCGCTGTCTACCCTCATGGCAACATTTGAGGAGTAGGTGTGAGCCACATCTTCCTTAAGCCTTTTCTAAATGATCCTACTGTAAAAGATCCATACTAATATTATAAATGCGAAAGTGTGTTTGTCCGTCTTTCACGCCATAATGGAGCGACGGATCGACGTGATTTTTGGCATAGAGATAGTTTATGGGCCCGAGAGTGACTTAGGCTACTTTTTATTCCGGAAAAATACACAGTTCCCGAGGGAACAGCGCGCGATAATCGAATAACACGTGGGCGGAGCTGCGGGCAAAAGCTAGTAGTCTTATAGACGTCGGCACCCGGTTCTATAGTAACATACAGTCGAATTCAACTTGTGAGCAAAATTTTGATCAAAAATATCTAAACACGACTCTATTGTTACCGTCGTAGAAGCGCGTTCAGATATTTTTGGACAAATTTTTGCTTATAAGTTTGGGAGCTTTCAAGTATTAATAACGCAATTTGGGGTGAGGGGGGAAGGGGTCTTGTAATACGTTACGATGCGTTACAGGGGCGGGACAGAGGGCTCAAACAACGCGTTACGTCACAGTTTTTTTGTAACAAGTAGGATACTATAATGTCCTCAAAAGTGGGAAATTCGCATCATCAGTTGTTGTTCTTTGCCTGTAAATGCTCTCATGACGAGTTGCTAGTGTACTTCGGAAAACGGCTAAAGAAAAGCTAAAACAGAAATTAATTGTTATAATTCTTTATGAGAATAAAGTTCTTAAACCAGAAAAATATTAATAAGAAATGCGGTTAAGAAATGGTTATTTTGGTGCTACGAACAAATAATATTATTCGTTCGTAGTTTTGGTGTTACGTAACATTTAGGAGGGGGGAGGGAAGGTACAGAAAAATGTTATGGTGCGTTACATGGGGGGGAGGGGGGTCCAAAAATCTCCAAAAATTGCGTTACGTATTACTTGAACGCCCCCTTTGTGAACTCGACTGAACATTACAGTCACAGTAGCTGTCGTATGATAGACAGCAGCGTGTTATCATTGCAGGGCGAGAAGGAAAAGGCGTTGCAAGCTGAGGCAGGCGTCAAGTCGCGCCAGAAAGCTGTTAGTTTGGACCAAGCAACACCTTATGGTTACCCTTGTGCGGAGTGCAATAAATATTTCGAGTACGTATTGCATAAAATCTCTAATTCGCAACCACTACTGTAAATATATACTTAAATACATATTAAACATCCAAGCTCCGAGAACAAACATTCGTATTATTCATACAAATATTTTCCTCGGCCGGGAATTGAACCCGGGACCTCAAGCTTCGTAGTCAGGTTATCTAACCACTTGGCCATGTGGTCGAAAACCACATGAAAACGTAAAATAAAAAGATTAAAACGTGATTGATCAATTAATACCAACCACGTGGCAAAAAGCTTGTGTGAGTTAATCTCGAGGGCCAAAGATGGCCAAAGTTACCCTTAAGGGCCAAAGTACCCTGAATTTATGGTATTTCAGTTCATTTGCCTGGTATGTACGCGTGCAAAGCCGCGGGTAATTCTATTTAGTTGTACATAAAACACATGAAATTAACAGTTAACACGAGAAAGAGGTGTACAAAGGCGAACTTATTCCGTAAAAGGATTTCTTCCAGCTAACGTTTGAACGATCAAGGATTATCGACACGATAAATTTACATGATCGAGGAGAATATATGTAAAATATGAAATTTCATTCTTCTTCTTCTTCTCTTTTAAAATATGGGTTTCTGTCCTAATTAATAGGACAATTTCGCCAGTGTCAAAGTACTCTCTTTGAGAGGGACGTTGTACGGTATTTGTAGTTTTTGCAACTTGATAGTAAAATTCCAGAAACCACGTGGAAACAACTTGCGCATTAATAAATGTCAGACACGAGAGCAATATAGAATTTTGTGATCACTGTTCACTGGTAAGGTTAATCGCCGCATAAAACACTATCAAAATTATACTTCAACTAGCCAAAGAAACAGAAATGGCAAAATTAGATATTGTCTACATCCGCCATGTTCGAATGCTACAAATCGAATCCGAAATTTCATTGAAATTATTTGTTTGTTTACTTACTCTTCGTAATGACAGCCAGCCATTTGACATTTAAAAGTCTGCCGTAATTGTAACGTAACCGCTAGTTGGCGCTGTCATCGCGCACCCATCAAATAAGTGCTTTATGAGTTTAATACGACTTGTTTACCCAAGTATCTTAGACGGATGTTTATTTTAGAAATAAGAATCAAAGATGGAAGCACGTCCAGCGGCACCACAGAGAGGGCTACGGGTGTTCCACGTGCGGGAAACGGTTTGCGTTCAAAAACAACTTGAATCGCCACGAACAGTAAGTGAATCCGATATTAGAGATGTGGTGAATAATGTTTTTCCATTATATTCTAAGATAAGATCGTACTTATCGTGGTTTCTCAATGCTTCAGTAAACTTCAGTAAGTTAATTGAGAAAGCAAGATAAATACGGACTTATTCGACAAAATACGATTTCAAAACTTTATTCACTACATTTGTACTATGCTATTGAAGTGATTTCCTAGCCTCATCTATAGAAATTCTAATTCTTTAATTGATTGAATCAAACGTTACTTTGCTGAAGTCTATATATTAGTGTCGTCGTGTTCAGTTTATTGAAATTTACTACCAAAATAACATATTATTATATATTTCACATGAAAACACAAGCTGAAACATGGACGCACAGCAAACCAGAAAAATAGACCAGCGTTGGGAATCGAACCCAGGTCCTCAGCAATCCGTGCTGCGTGCTATTCCCCTACACCACCGCTGGACAGGAGACTAGACACGAATTTCTCCTATGCACCAACATTTCAACTTGCGTTCTTTTCATAGTCACTTTAGCAGCGACACTAGCGCCATCTATGTTACTAGTTTCTCATCGAGATACATTAATATATAGACTTTCACGGGACAACCGTAAAAGTAACAAAAATTTGGAGTTGAAATAAAAATACAAAAAGACTCCAAAAAGTAATCTTATCAAAATAACGCCCGATTCAATCATTTTTTACTTATCCAGGGTGCACTCTAGCCCGTTGCCGCGCGAGCAATGCCCGTCCTGCCACAAGCTGGTGCGCGTGGACCTGGTCAAGACGCATGCGCGGATCCACCTGAAGCGCGAACGGTTCTCGTGCGTGGAGTGCGCCAAGAGCTTCGTCAGCAGAGCTTCGTACGACCACCACCTGAAGTACACGCAGGCGCACGCCAGCAAAGACATATTGAAGTAAGTTAGATTAGAAAAATGCGACCCTAGCGCCATCTGGTGGCTAGTAGTACGACTGCACGAAGCTACTGCTACGAGTGTCTAGTTTTCTGCGAAACGAAATTCTATGAAATTTCTATCTGAGAAAGAAAGGAACAAACACCTCAAATATCTTACATATACGTTTCAAGACTAAAGTTTTACTAGCAAGGAAAGTAAGTGTATAATGATATAATGAGTCGCCTTGTCCGCAGGTACAAGTGTAACGTCTGCGACAAGGGCTACCGATCGCGCGGCGAGCTGCGGGATCACGTCAACTACCAGCACATAGGACAGACGCAACACAAATGCCCCGTGTGCGGAAAAGTGAGTAATAAAGAAATAAAGAAAAAACATTCTAA
This sequence comes from Choristoneura rosaceana, assembly GCA_037349165.1. Classification (NCBI taxonomy): domain Eukaryota; kingdom Metazoa; phylum Arthropoda; class Insecta; order Lepidoptera; family Tortricidae; genus Choristoneura; species Choristoneura rosaceana. The sequence continues at coordinate 3,873,613 of JAZBNJ010000050.1, forward strand.
AAAAGTTGTCCATTTATTTAAAACAAGAAATATGTTTCCTGACGCTATTTCACCACAAAAAAAAGTAATATTATTTTTAAATATATACAAAACTTTGTGGTAAAAGTGATAAAAAGTCAGATAATCTTTGTTGTTGGATCCCAGCCTGTATACGTCCCACTGCTGGGCACGGGCCTCCTCTCAGAACAAGAAGGCTTGGGCCACAGTTCCCACGCGGGCCCAGTGCGGATTAGGAACTTCAAAGCGTCAAAGTTCTGGAGTGGCGGCCCGTGACGTCACGTCGAGCTTAAAACTAAATTAAATTATGTAGAATAGTAGTAGAAGTAATTTCGTCACTACTTTGAAAAAATCTCGTATCTTAGAATCAATATGCCAACAAAATTGAACCTTGATGTAATGTCTATAAAGTTCACTCAGAAAAATTATCTATTTTTAGCTACGAGTTTTTTTTTTAAGTAGTGACGATTTGTGTATTGAAGGTAAGTAATCGTAGCAATAAAATGCAGGCGCTGGCGACGCGCCGCTGCATCACGCGGCACGTGCGGCGCGCGCACCAGGGCGTCAAGGAGGGGCCGCGAGACAAGATCTGCCAGCAGTGCGGGAAGGCATTCCGGGTGAGTTCGGCTTCTGGCCGTCATTTAGGAAGAAATTATTCACGACTAGCTTATGCCCGCGACTTCGTCTGCGCGGATCTAGGCTATCGCGCGGTGGCGCTCTCTACCGAAATAAAAGGTATCCTATGTTGATTCTTGGGGTTCAAACTACCTATATACCAAATTTCAACAAAATTGGTTCAGTGGTTTCGACGTGAAAGCGTAAAAGACAGACAGACAGACAGTGTTACATTCGCATTTATAATATTAGTAGAGAAGTAGAGATAATACAAAACGCACAAACACCCCCGACCTTACGATAGCTACGTCTAAGAAACAGTAATTGAGACTATTGTTTGTATCTAAATTTGATGATAATTATGTAGAAACAAGCATTAGCATATCTTTCTTTATTTTTTAGACGTCATTTATTTGTAGATTTGTCGGTAAATTTTGACATCAAATTGGAGTTGTGCCAGGTTTACGTTACAGTTGTAGTGTTTCATGTTTAAATAACATATCGTCACTACTTTAAAAAAAAACTCTAAGCTCAAAAGAGATAATTTTTCTGAGTGAACTTTATAGACATTACGTCAAAGTTCAATTTTGTCGACATAATATCGATTTTAGATACGAGATTTTTTCAAAGTAGTGACGATATGAGTATTTTCTAAGTGGCTCGGTATGAAAGCAGTCGCATCTGTCAGAGCGTGGTGAAATAGGGCCCTGATTCAATAAAACTGATTTCAGGACAAGAAAGGACTCCGCGAACACGAATTCATCCATACCGGCGAGCGCCCTCTATCGTGTGAAGTGTGCGGCTGCACGTTCCGACAGAGCGCGTCTCTGTACACCCACAAGAAGCGCGTGCACAAAATATACCCGCCGCGGCGAGAGGTCGCGGTTGTAGGTGATACGCCGCTAGAGGGCAGTAAATCAGGGACCGTGGCGCCATCTAGTGCCGATTAGATAGTGTTACGACGATCTAGTCCACTTTGGTCACTTTTTAGACAGCGTATTTGCATAGTAGTACTATAGCAGACGCGAAGAGATACGGTTGTAACACGTATTCCAAGAGAGCGGAAAGTAAAGCGATGAATTTAGCGCCATCTAGTGTCGAATAGCTGAACTATTACGACGAAGATCGAGCGCATGGCAACTTCATTTTGTCAGTTACCCGCAGAAAAGAGAACTCACGGTAATGAGAAGGAAATGCTGCACAAAGGCAACTAATAAGACATGTAGTGCGGAGTGGGTGAACTGTTAAGAATTATGATATTTTTTTTTTGCCTATTTTTGTGACTAGAGAGGAGAGGCCTTTGCCCAGCAGTGGGACACAAAAATAGGCATTATGATGATTAGTGTATGTAAACGATTTTGGGGTAAGTACGAGCTTTTTCAAAAGTTGTGACGATTTGTTGATGTTTAGAATTACATTCATAAAACGGGCCCGTTTTTATGTATGAGTAACAGATAAGTGAAATGAAAATAATACAAGACAAAATAATTTAATTTTTTTTTATTAAAGTTCACTCCACGCCTGCTCCCTCCCCTCGCCGCTTCCCTCTCGTCCTTATGCAGCTTAACTTCGCTGAGCGTGCGAACGCGGCGACGCGTCCACTCCACACGTGCTCCCTTCTCTTGCAGTTTCCCTCGCGTCAGCGAGCGTCCTTATGCAGCTTAGTTTCGTTGAGAGCGCGAACGCGGCGGCGCGTCCACTCCACGCCTGCTCCCTCCCCTCGCCACTTCTCTCACGTCAGCGAGCGTCCTTATGCAGCTTAGCCTAGTGGAGCGTGTTGGGATCTCGGTCCCATATTTGCGTTGGTTGAGAAATTCGGAAATAATTGATGCAGCGATCGATTTTCGTGTTCGATTTATTTGAGAAGAGAGCATTGACATGCGCCATCTTGCATTCTTGGGTGTCACAAGTGGCGCCATCTGACCGAATTTACTAGGTTTAAATCCGCCGCTAGTGGGACGGGAGGTTTGGAAATAATATCACAGATGGCGTTACGAGCCCGCGCACACAGGCAGCGGTCAGGAGTTCGGCGTTCATTAGAATGTACCGAGTCTAAAACAACAACGCATACAGCGGGCAGTCTGACCGCGGCGGTCAAAGCGGAACGTCGCGTTCCAAGAGTTCTTTTCCCGCCGAGACAGGGAACGCCGGAACGCCGCGATGTCTGAGTTAGCAAACACGGAAAATTTGATTGAATTGGTTAGGGTTAGTGACATGTTGCATGTGCAAAGACCCAAACGAAACTATGTAGAACGCGAGAATTTGCACGCCGCTTGTGTGCGTTGGAACTCTTGGGCGGTCAGCGGTCACTAGAACGCAGAACTCTGACCGCTCTCTGTGTACGCAGGCTCTACATGTGACAGAGCGCGCGAACGCGGCGGCATGTCCACTCTGCCCTGCTTTCTCCCCTCGCCGCTTCCCTTACGCGCCCTTATGCAACTTGACGTGGTTATGCAAGGCGGCGGAGTGAGCGAACGTAGCGGAGCAGTGCGCGCAGTGCAGCGGCCGCGCGCCGGTGTGCGTGCGGATGTGCGCGCGCAGTATTGCCAACGTCTGTCAACAACACGAACCATTATCATTTCGGTATACAGGGTGTAACATTTAGTTCACTCGCGAGCATAGGTATCGATGTTTATGTAATGGATCAAGTGATCAATAAGGCATCACTACATAGTATAAAACAAAGTCGCTTTCTCTGTCCCTATATCCCTATGTATGCTTAAATCTTTAAAACTACGCAACGGATTTTGATGCGGTTTTAATAGATAGTGATTGAAGAGGAAGGTTTATATGTATAATAACGTCCATCATCATATTCAGCAGCATTGCGCCCGTGCGAAGTCGGGGCGGGTCGCTAGTTATTTATAATCAAAGTCTTAAGAAAGTTTAGTTTTTTAAGAAAGAGATGGAAGTCATTCGTGAAATATGAAAGAAAGAGATAGAATATATAAACAAGTAATAACGGTCAAACTTCTTCGTTCGGCGTTCAACCTCCAGTTTTGTATATAAGCTCCTTGGTCATGACCAACTCGATTTTTTTTTATCTTGGCAAGTTGCCAGTCGAAAAGCTACCGTTGGAGGTTGGATATAAGTAACTTCAATTTATTATTAATCTCATTTTAAGGGTGCCGTAGCCAAAATGGCAAAAACGGAACCCTTATAGTTTCGCTGTTCTGTCTGTCCGTCCGCGGCTTTGCTCAGGGACTATCAATGCTAGAAAGCTGTAATTTTGCACGGATATATAAGTAAACTATGCCGACAAAATAGTATAATTAAAAATTCAAAAACAATTTTTTTTAGGGTACCTCCCATAGACGTAAAATGGCGGTGTTTTTTTTTTCTCATCCAACCCTATAGTGTGGGGTATCGTTGGATAGGTATTTTAAAACCATTAGGGGTTTGCTAAAGCGATTTTTTTTCAGCAAAGCGTTTGCGAAATATTCAACTTTAAAGTGCAAATTTTCATTAAAATCGAACGTCCTCCCCTCTAAAATCTAAACCGGTGGGTGGAAAAATTTGAAAAAATTCAGGATGGTAGTCAGTATATCAAACTTTCAAGGAAAACTATAACGGCTATGTTTGCTTGAGAATTATTAGTAGTTTATGAGTAAATAGCAGCGTAAGGTATAAAATATACCTAAACTTGGAAGATTCCGTATAAAATACGAAATCCTTAGAAAAATATTACTTGATTTTTCGTAATGGCTACGGAACCCTATTTTGGGCGTGTCCGACACGCTCTTGGCCGGTTTTTTTTTATTATTTTACTTTCCTCACAGTCAAAATGAAAAGTCATCGAAATAGTAAGTACCTGGAATGAACACTCCAAAAACAGACGAGCGAAAACCGACCCAAAGCCATTGACATAAGAATTAAGGGCCTCCGGTCCGGGTGAAATAGCAAGCACGGAGTCAGTGTGTCCCTCTCTAACTATTGCCAGGAAATAAATAATAAATAATTAGTAAATTTTAGTTTCGTGAGCGTTGTCTTTTAAAAACATTGAATAAAATGTATACATTTATAATAATCAATAATAATAATAATTATTATTATTTACAAGCCTTATATAACTTTTTTTTAATGAAATAAGCTTTATATCTTTTTATATAAGCTAATTTTAACTTGATGGTAGGTTTTATTAATTTCTCAATGGCCACACCAAACAGTAAGATGGCGCCTTCGTTATTGAGACTAGGGTGACAATCTTTTCAGGATGTATTGAAATGGCTAATATGTAATATTTATTATAATATAATATTTTATACGCATCATACGTATTGTCTAATACGAATGATACATACATGCATAAAATAATAGTCCTACTACATTATATTATATTTTTATTATAAATTCTGAAAATTTTCAAGGGAATTCGGAAACATCCTGAAAATTTCAATTAAAACTACCGGACCGATTCAGTTTACGCGTTTGAACCCGCTGGTAAAAGCTAGTAAATAATGAATAAGTATATAATTAAGTGACAACAGTGAGTGAGTGATTTTAATTGTTTGATTTAATTTAGTTTTCTTTAATATTAATTTCTTAATTTTTATTTCATTGTTGTAATTTGTAATCATCATCATCATCATCATTCCAGCCTATATTATATACGTCCCACTGCTGGGCACAGGCCTCCTCTCAGAATGTGATTGTGGTTTAATTTAATAAATGTTTTTTTCTGTAGTGACAACTTAGTCTTCATTCATTTATTAAACTAAATTAACTGACTTATGTATCCACTTTTTCATACTAGTTGTACCTATAGAAAAGTGAATACTTCTTTTACTAGCACCGACGTACGTACCTAAAATGTATTTACTCTAATCTCTACCAGCCGTATCATAAGGACTTGGTATACAAGTAATAAAGAATCTGGTTATTGCTCCTTAGTATATTTTTCTGACAAAGAAGTACTAGGAGGAAGGAATGTCTCATTAATCGCATAAAATTATGGCCATACTAATAGAGTGAGATAAAATAACCCTGTGGTAGCTATCTCTATCGCCAAGAAATCGGCTCGCTATTCCTGCACAGTGCACCTTCCAGGTACTTACTATTTCGATGTGAAAAGTAGAGTGTCTAACTCGGGTGAAATGGGTCACTTTCCACCCTTGGTTACCAATCTACTATTGTAGGTGGGTCCGTGTACGCACCGTGAAGCCGCGGCCGCAGTAGTCGCAGATCTTGTCGCGCGGCGGCCTCTTCTTCTCGTGCACGTAGCTCAGGTGACGCTTCAGACCCACGCTGTTCTTGAACACCTGTGGACAACGTATCATCATGTCAGCCGAAAGACGTCCACTGCTGGACGTAGGCCTCCCCCAAGGCTCTCCACTCAGACCGGTCTTGTGCTTTCCGCATCCACCGCGATCCCGCGATCTTAGCCAGGTCGTCGCTCCATCTTGTTGGAGGCCTACCGAGAGCTCGCGTCCAGGTCCGCGGACGCCATTCGAGAACCTTTTGACCCCATCGGCCATCAGTCCTGCGTGCAATGTGCCCCGCCCACTGCCACTTCAGTTTCGCAATTCTTACCAACATATCCATACTAATATTAGAAATGCGATAGTGTGTTTGTGTTTGTTCGTCTTTCACGCCGTAACGGAGCGACGGATCGACGTGATTTTTGGCATAGAGATAGTTTATGCCCATAACTATGTCACTCTCGGGCCCATAAACTATCTCTATGCCAAAAATCACGTCGATCCGTCGCTCCGTTACGGCGTGAAAGACGGACAAACACACAAACATACAAACACACTTTCACATTTATAATATTAAGTTAAGAATGGATGAAATGAGAGGCACATACCTTGCCGCACTCGTCGCACTTGTGCTTGGCGTTCTTGAGATGGTCCCAGTCGACGTGGTCCCGCAGCCGGGTCTTTGTCAAAAAACGTTCGCCGCAAACACTGCACGCAAACCTAAAACAATTTACTAATTTTTAGGGTTCCGGAGCCAAAATGGCAAAACGGAACCCTTATAGTTTCGCCATGTCTGTCTGTCTGTCTGTCTGTCTGTCGGTCCTCGGCTTTGCTCAGAGACTACCAATGATAGAAAGCTATAATTTTGCACGAATATAATATATCTAAACAATGCCGACAAAATTAAAAAAAACATTTTTTTTAGAGTACCTCCCATAGACGTTAAGTGGGGGAGTTTTTTTTATTCATCCAACCTTGTAGTGTAGGGTATCGTTGGATAGGTCTTTTGAAATCATTAGGGGGTAGCTGAAACGATTTTTCGATTCAGTGATTTGTTTGCGAAATATTCAACTTTAAAGAGCAAATTTTCATTATATCGAGCGCCCCCCCCCCCCTTTAAAATCTAAACCGGTGGGTGGAAAAATTTGAAAAAATTCAGGATGGTAGTAAGTATATCAAACTTTCAAGGAAAACTATAACGGCTAAAGAAGTTTGCTTGAGAATTATTAGTAGGTTAAGAGTAAATCGCAGCCTAAGGTATAAAAGATACCTTAACTTGGCAGACTCCGTATAAAATAAGAAAATCCTTAAAAAATGTTACTTAGTTTTTCATAATGGTTACGGAACCCTATCTCGGGCGTGTCCGACACGCTCTTGGCCGATTTTTAATTAACTGTAATTAAATTAATGTATTGCACCGAACAGCAACTTACTTCTTATCGGTGTCGCTGGCGTGCCGCGAGTGCGTGTTGAGATGGTGCCGCAGGTTGTGCCGCGTGCGGAAGTGCGTGCGGCACGGCGCGCAGTACGCGGCGGCGGCGCGGTGGACGGACGCCGTGTGCGCGAGCAGCCCCGAGCGCGCGTTGTACACCTTGCCGCATTGAGAACACGAGTACACGCGGTTGGACACCTTGTGGACTACTGGGGTGGACAATTATAAACTGCCAGCATGAACTCACTTCTTATCGGTGTCGCTGGCGTGCCGCGAGTGCGTGTTGAGATGGTGCCGCAGGTTGTGCCGCGTGCGGAAGTGCGTGCGGCACGGCGCACAGTACGCGGCGGCGGCGCGGTGGACGGACGCCGTGTGCGCGAGCAGCCCCGAGCGCGCGTTGTACACCTTGCCGCATTGAGAACACGAGTACACGCGGTTGGACACCTTGTGGACTGTACTGGGGTGAATCAGAATTATTTATTTGTAAAACATAGGTAAACATTCCAACTTAGGCCTCTAGGTTGGTAAGGCATCTGACCGTTGACGAACGGATGGCTAAGTGGTTAGAGAACCTGACTACGAAGCTTGAGGTCCCGGGTTCGAATCCCGACCGGGGCAGATATTTGTATGAATAATACGAATGTTTGTTCTCGGGTGTTGGATGTTTAATATATATTTAAGTATTTATTTATCTATATAAGTATGTTTATCCGTTGCTTAGTACCCATAACACAAGCTTTGCTAAGCTTACTTTGGGACTAGGTCAATTGGTGTGAATTATTTATTGTCCCGTGATATTTATTATTATATTTATTATCTGGAATATCCCTGGCGTTGCAGATGTTTATGGGCGGTGGTGATCTCTTACCACCAGGAGACCCACTTGCTCGTTTGCCGTCCAGTCGAATAAAAAAACATTCATAGCCCGGATAACACCGACATGGAAATACCGGCCCTGTTTTTCGTGTAATCGCCCATAGAAGCTCCTGTCAGTTTGTATGGGCGTGTACACAAAAAACAGCAAGGCTACCACGAAATTCAAAAATCGAAGTTCGTGTCATGCCGTCCCGCCTACGCTTATGTTATTTAACACGAGAGTGAGAGGGACGGTACGATACGAACTTCGAATTTCGTGTTTCGGAGTAGCCCTTCAGGGCCGGTATTTTCATGTCGGTGTTAGCCGGGCCGGTAATGCATTACACCCAAAAAATCTATTGAAATAAAATTAAATGTCATAACATATTTTGTTGAGAAAATTTTTATTCTAATTTAGTTTTTTTCTTTCACCATTTTTGAGAAAAGTTTTGTATTAGTTTCGACTGCAATAGCAATTACTGGATTTGACTTTAACAGTTTTGCGAGTTTTTTATAAGATTTATATGGGTGGCAGATGGAGAGAGCGCTCTTTATCGTAGCCACGTCCCAAGTAGCATGACAAGTTGTATTTCGGTTCCTGTTTATTCTTAACGCTGTTTAATTAGGCTGTATAAAGGCTGTATAAGCGCTTATACAGCCGTTATAAGTGCAAAAAGGGCCCAAATTATACAGCTTTTAGCGTTATAAGAGCTGTATAAGAGCTGAATAAGAGAAAAATAGGCTGTATAATAGCTGTATAAGAGCTGTTATTCGGTGTAATTGGAAACTATAACACTACAGATAGTGTCTTAACAGCCTCTTGTAAGAATAAAAGTTCTAAATAAGTTTTAAAAGATAATTTCAGAAGAATAAAAAATATCTTTGTGGATTGTATAGATATAGGTACTCACAACATATGCATCTTGAGCGCAGAGTTGTTGACGAAGCTCTTCCCACAGGTGGGACAGCACGGCTTCTCCTTGTGCTTGGCGCAGTGGTAGCGGTAGCGGCGGTGCGACCTGGTGGAGACAGACCTTTAAATAAATACAACCCAGGGTTAACGTTCTCGAATCGCTTCCGCGGACCGGGAGACGAGCTGTCGGTAGGCCTCCAACAAGATGGAGCGACGACCTGGTTAAGATCGCAGGATCGCGGTGGATGCGGAAAGCACAAGACCGGTCTGAGTGAGAGCTTTGGGGGAGGCCTATGTGCAGCAGTGGACGTCTTTCGGCTGACATGATGATGATGATGAACCTAGGGTTCATAGTCATACTCCTTTATCGGTAATATCATTACTACATGTAATTTTGTTAAATTATTTTTAACTAGCTTTTGCCCGCGTGGTAGGTATTCGGTTATCGCACGCTGTTCCCTCGGAAACAGAAGGGCTACTCCGAAACACAACGTTCGAAGTTCGTGTCGTGCGGTCCCTCTCACACTTATACTATTTAATACGACAGCGAGAGGGATCGCACGACACGAACTTCGAACGTTGTGTTTACACTTTTACATTTTTACTGTACATTTTTCCGGGATAAAAAGTAGCCTATCTCACTCTCGGACTCATAAACTATCTCTATGCCAAAAATCACGTCGATCCGTCGCTCCGTTACGGCGTAAAACACGGACCAACACACTTTCGCATTTATAATATTAGTATGGATATTATATTGTACAGGTAATTTTTAATAATTTTCACTAAGAATAGTCTTTGGCTGTAATTTATGGAACTTGTTAAAAATGTACATCGTGTGCTCGAGAAGCCAGTTTTTCAGCCATTTTTAGGGTTCCGTAGCCAAAATAGCAAAAACGGAACCCTTATAGTTTCGCCATGTTCTGTCTGTCTGTCCGCGGCTTTGCTCAGGGACTATCAATGCTAGAAAGATGTAATTTTGCACGAATAATGTATTATGTAAACTATGCCGACAAAACGGTACAATAGACGTATGAGGGACGGGACGAGTTTGTTCCCGTTGACATGATGTCTATGGATTCGGTTTTTGAACTATTTCTTTTTATTTTCTTTTTACAGAATCCTTAATATATCCCTCCTCAACGGTATCCGACGTCCAACCGCCATGTCTCTTCAAGGTGGTTAGATTGGCACCAGACTGCGCAAGGATAGTCGCCGAAGTTCTGTGGAAGCAGTGGCCTGTGTAGGATTCAGCGTTCAGAAAATTCAGATAAGCTTGGTGCAGGGGCAGATCTTGAATTTGTGGGGCCCTGGGCTAATACTGCTTAGGGGCCCTACCAAATTACTCAAACCTCATGGTCGGATTTTTTCTCATTCTAGATAATTTTTATTATTAACAATATCGTCTATTGTTTTCAGTTCAGGTTGGGGGCCCTCTGTATCCACGGGGCCCTGGGCTGCAGCCCAAAAAGCCTTTAAGTAGATCCGCCCCTGGCTTGGTGCATTTGCCATTCATGTAATTCAGAAAAAAAATATGTTCCAAATCCTTAGGGCGGAGATTTATATATTTCTTCACTACATCAAGAAGTTCGTCTTTAATTTCGCTTTTGTCTTTCGCAGGTTTATTCAAATCATGTTGTTATGGTTTTCGATATTACCCATTTTAATTTTGAGTAATTCAGTTGATCGGCACGCACCATTTACTCCAAAAATCAATACGATCTGTAAACAAAGAATGATATTTTTAAACATTATTAATTTGAAGTTCAAATATATAATGTCGACTCTCGTAATTTAAAGTCGTGATAATATCACACAGTTAGTTTGTCGTCTTGGCAAACCCCAATGGTTTTAAAAGACCTATCTAACGATACTTCACACTATAGCGTTAGTAGAGAAAACAATCACCCCCACTTTACGTCTATGGGAGGTACTCAAAAAACTTTTTTTACAAAATTTTGTCTGCGCAGTTTTGCTAGATATGTCCGAGCAAAATTACAGCTTTCTAGCATTGATAGTCTTTGAGCAAAGCCGCGGACGGACAGACGCTCGGGCATGGTGAAACTATAAGGGTCCCATTTTTGCCAATTTGGCTACGGAACCCTAAAAGACTGAACTGACAGAGGTGAGCACGGCAAACGAATAGTTCCCACAATGGCCACCGACTCCGTGTCATCAACAGCCATAATCATTATCTGGCGTTGCTGAGGCATTAGTATTTTTATCCTAAGGGAATTATTTATTACAGTGCTTTATTCTAATAGAATTAATGTAAAATATAAGTCTTACAACACTATTTTAATTACTTGGTATTTCGTTTTCGACTTACCTTTGCAGATAAATAAATAAGATCTGGTGCTTCCATATTCTTGTACGTTTCTACATTTTCGGCAGTCAATATTTTAGATTTTGTCGATTTATATCCAGTTGAAAACCTTTTCAGGCGTTTTTGAAAGTTCGCCAAAATGTGCTAGTCGCACATCTTCGGAAAAAGATGTATCTTTCTCGCTCTTCCATGTTGTAAAATTTGTGTATACTTTTAAATATTTCTTCTTGGATTTTTCGGGCAACAAATTGTCAACAATCACCTGCACTGCCTCTTCTATTTCTGGAGGCGTAATTCATATCCATATTGCTATTCATTGCTGGGAGAATTCATTTTGCACAAAAAATTCCGTAAAAGTTAACATTATTCTTTACATATCAGAAGGCGTAGTGCATAATTTATGCACAGAGAAAAATTAAAAAGTTAAAAAGATTGCTGGCTCGCTAGCTCGACAATAATGTCGCATACAAATTCCATTATTGTCGAGACTCGAACTTTTTAAAAAGATAAAACGGCTATGAAAATGTTGAAACATGTATATACAGCCCAAATGTATAGAAACCAGCAATTGCTATTCCAGCCGAGACTAATATAAAGCTTTACTCAAAAATAGTGAAGGAAAAAGTGACAATACTAGTTCATCTATTGCACTTTTGGCTGAGACTAAACATTGCACGACTACTGCGAGGAAATAAAAAACATTTCTTATAATAAAAAAATTAAAGACTATGTTCATATTAGAGAGGGGGGCAAAAAAACAATTAAATGTTAATTTCTGGAAAGTTGATATTAGTGTTTTGCGTCGTTTCAGCCGGTATGGAGTTGCTTCGCGTATTATGCACTGATTTGTATGAAAACAATGCGAGCATATTGAAAATAACTTTACTAACCACTGTAATAAACTAATAACTAATAAATTTCATTTTTATGGGCAGTTAATTGGAAGGACGCAGCGAGAAGTATAGAAGAGAAAATCATAGACAACATATTTTTTCGCATAGATATGTATTGCCGTTTTATAGAATAGTGTTTTTGTCTATGTTTACATATTTAATGTTTTAAAGTTACAGATCAAATTAATAATTACTAATTTATTGCTTTTTTATGGTTTAAGTATGTATTGAACAGCATTGAAGGATTTGGACACGGAGACTAGAAATCCTCACGAGACGTGGAGGGACGGGGCGAGTTTGTTTCCGTTGACATGATGTCGACGGATTCGGTTTTTGAATTGTTTATTATTATTTTCTTTTTCACAGAATCCTTAATATATCCCTCCGCAACCGCATTGGACGTCCAACCACCATGTCTTTTCAAGGTGGTTAGATTGGCACCGGATTCCGCAAGGAGAGTCGCTGAAGTTCTGCGGAAGCAGTGGCCTGTGTAGGATTCAGCATTCGGTAAATTCAGATAAGCGGCAATAACTTTTGGGACGGCGGCAATCTTATGCCTACCTATAGGTTGCTTGGTGCATTTGCCATTCATGTAATTCAGAAAAAATCTATTATGTTCCAAGTCCTTAGGGCGGAGATTTATATATTTCTTCACTACATCAAGAAGTCCGTCCCTAATAACAAATGACCGGTCTATTACTGTTTTTGTTTCTGGCAGGTTTATTACAATCATGCTGTCATGCATTTCGATATTACTCATTTTAATGCTGACTAATTCCGTTGCCCGACACGCACCATTTACTCCAAAAATCAATACGACCTGTAAACAAAAAATGATATTTTTATTTGAAAAAATTATATTTTTATTCAATTTGAAGTTTAAATACATAATGTCGACTCTCGTAATTTAAAGTCGTGAAAATATCACACAGTTAGTTTGTCGTCTTGGCAAGCCCCAATGGTTTTAAAAGACCTATCCAACGATATCTCACACTATAGAGTTAGTAAAAAAAAATGGGTATGACTTTGTTGATTACCTAATAAATGCATTTTCCGTGACCTAATAAACAATCAATCAATCAATTCATCACACAAGTATTAGCAAAAAGTTTTCGGTTCTGGCACTTCGCCAGCCACTACCGCGGCACGCTCGCTTCGCTCGCTCGGCTTGCGCGCTGAGGATCGCAGATCTACCTAACACGTCGTCGTACCTAAGCAGACCTACCTTAGTAGAATGTGTTTATGTAAAATAAAGTATTTTGATTGATTGATTGATTGAATAGGAATAGGAATAGCATCGAATTAAGGAACTGATCTATTTATTAGGTTTGCTGCCCGTGACTTATTTTTTAGAGGACAGATCTCATATTCAGGATGTAAAAAAGTGACCAAACTATTATTTAAGTTACATATTTACATTTACATTAATCTGATGATTCATACTTAGAGACAGATTTGATTAATATGATGACGTAGATGATGACTAATATTTCTTAGGGATAGAAATTATAATTTCAGAGTATCGCAGTTTAGTGACAAATCTAAATTTACGAGACAGAAAAAAAATCACCCTCACTTTACGTTTATGAGAGGTCCTCAAAAAAAAGATGTCAACTTTGCACGAGAATTACAGAGTATTAAAGCCCAAAAATCGAAAACCACAGACATAGAAAATATAATGAAGATCTTGATGTAAAATATCATCGATTTCTGCGCTATACTTTTCGTATATAATATGAGGACAACGAAACCCAAAATTCAACCGCCCAAATCTTGAAAAGCCTACAGCTGTCTCGATATACATTAACGGGAAGCGGAGAAGCGGGAGGGGATGGGGGGGACGGCTGCGAGCGCTTATGTCATGAGCGATAAAGACAGCAATATCCCAAAAGAATACCTAACGGGGCCGCGCGGTCGACAGGGAAACTTCTCTTAATGTAAAGATCTGTCTTACAATACTATTTTAATTACTTGGTAGGTATTTCGTTTTCGACTTACCTTTGCAGCTAAATAAATAAGATCCGGTGCTTCCATAAGGAACGTGTCCACATTTTCGGCAGTCAATATTTTAGATTTTTTCGATTTGTATCCAGTCGAAAACCTTTTGAGTAGTTTCGACAATCTTATGTAGTTTTTAATGTTCACGTTATGCTTAATACTTATTGTTGCTTTCAGCATTGAGTAAATTGCCCACAAGGTGGACGGCTTCCGTGTTTTTGAAAGTTCGCCAAAATATGCCAGCAGCACATTTTCGGAATAAGATGTTGTATCTTTCTCGCTCATCCATGATGTAAAATTTGTGTATACTTTTAAATATTTCGTCTTGGATTTTTCTGGCAACAGATTGTCGACAATCGCCTGCGCTGCCTCTTCTATTTCTGGAGGCGTAGTATCCATATCCATATCACTATCGTCGCTGGAAGAATTAATTTTTCACAAAAACCACCGTAACATTTTTATTGTATTGTATAGCTCTTCATTGTAGGTAAAACATGTTAAAATAACTGTTAAGAAAAAAAATTACAAAGGTAAACTTATCCCTTAAAGGGATCCCTTCCAGCTAACCTTTGAACTATTGAAAAGACATCAGAAACAAGAGTATTGTTTCATAGACTACAATCATGGTAAAAGAGGAGAAGTAAGCTCACTACAAACAAGAAGTGCATCGCGCGGCTTAAATGTGTGCGCGCCGGTTGGCGCCGGTACGCACGCACCCGCCGCACGCACACACTGACAGTTTAAGGAGGATTAAGTTTTCTGTAGTTAAGGCTGCGCTACCGTCGGTGCCGTACGTTTAATTTTAGTTCGCTCGTCTTGCGCTCGCTTCGCGAGAATATCATCTTTTACGTTCGCGTACTCCTATTTACGTATTTTTTTTTGTATTAGGTATAGTTGTAAATTATTAGGATAAGTGTAGTGTAATATTTTCGTGCAATAACACCTGAAAACATAATAGATACCTATCTAACCTACCCATAAACAATATAGTTATAGTATTATGTGTAGGTAAACATAAGTAGTGTGTACACCACAGAGATGATATAGTGTACACAGTCGCCATCGCCACTCCGGCGAATTTATAAATAATATGTTTAAATATAGTATAATAATAATAAGTATCATTTATCATAATAAGTACCTGGGCGACCGAGGTTTGCTCGGGCTAAAACTATATAACTAGATCGATTTGTCATCTCCGAAAACCCCCCACATACCAAATTAAGTAGGCAGTTAAGTCTCCTAAAGGGTTGGAGTTTATATATTTCTCCTATTTTACTATGCTACAATGAAAATATAAAAGGACCAAAATTTTTAATTCACCAAAACAATATGAAAAATAAACAAATAAATACATAAATACGGGTGTGTAATGATGGGTATAACATTTGATATAATTTCAAAGGATAGCAGCTTCACATAATTTTTTTTAAATAAAACTAACCTAACCCAAAGGACATCAAATCGAATTAATAACAATAGAAATAAGTTTAGTTTTTAAGATAAATTGCATTATATAAATTGTTGTTATATCCATCGAGCGGCATCCCATACATAGATACGTATATAGAAACACACTAATAGAAAATAATAAATAAACATAAACATATCAATAAAAGTAGACTACAAATAAACTACCTGCATATACCTGTTCATACACACAAAACAGAACACGTAACATCTACCTATATCAAAAAGAACTGTCAAGCCAGTACCCAGTACGCCCCGCAAGCAGTAGTGTAAAAGTTAACGTTATTAAATACTTTACATAATTAGAAGGCAAAGTGCATAGTTTAAATTCGGCGAAAAATTAAAAAGTTAAAAAAGATGAAAAACTTTAAAATGGCTATGAAAATGTTGACACGTCTTTACAGCCCACCCAAAAATAGTGAAGGCAAAAATCAAATTGGAAATATACATTGTTGTAGGAGCTGGAAAGTAAGCAATAGATGAACGAGTTAGCTCGAAGGCCGACCGGAACGAGAGGCCTTCGATAATATTAGTTCATGTATTACACTTTTGGCCGAGACTTGACATTGCATGACTACTGCGAGGAAATAAAAAACATTAAAAAAAATGATAAAGATTAAGTTCATTTAACGTGGGGGCAGTTGTAAAAAAAAAAAATATTCATTTCTGGAACGTTGATATCAGTGTTTTGCGTTATTTCAGCCAGTATGGAGTAGCTTGACGTACTATGCACTGATGGCATTTGTATGAAAACAATGCGAGCATATTAAAAATAACTTTATTTAAAGTTTTATATAACAAATCACTGTAATAACTAGTAAATGTTATTTTCATGGCCAGCCAGCTAACTGGAAGGTCGAAGAGAAAAGTACATAGACAACAGATTTTTTTTCACATATATAAATGTTGCTATTTTATAGAATTCTGTTTTAGTCTATGTTTACATTTTTAATGTTTTAAGGTTACAGATGAAATTAATAAATACTTATTTATTGTTTATTTTTTAATGGTTTTTATAGCATGTATTGAACAGCATTGAAGACTTGGACACGGAGACTAGAAATCCTCACGAGACGTGGAGGGACGGGGCGAGTTTGTTCCCGTTGACATGATGTCTATGGATTCGGTTTTTAAACTATTTATTTTTATTTTCTTTTTCACAGAATCCTTAATATATCCCTCCGCAACCGTGTCCGACGTCCAACCGCCATGTCTTTTCAAGGTGGTTAGATTGGCACCGGACTGCGCAAGGAGAGTTGCTGAAGTTCTGCGGAAGCAGTGGCCTGTGTAGGATTCAGCGTTCGGTAGATCTAGAAACGCGGCAATAGCTTTTGGTATGGCGGCAATCTTATGCCTACCCATGGGTTGCTTTGTACACTTGCCTCTCATGTAATTTAGAAAAAATCTGTCACATTTCAAACCCTTAGGGCGGAGATTTATATATTTTTTCACTAGATCGAGAAGTTCGTCTCTAATAACAAATGAGCGGTCTATTTTCGATCTTGTTTTCGGCAGGTTTATTAGAATCATGTTGTTGTGGTATTCGATGTTACTCATTTTAATGTTTAGCAATTCAGTTGCCCGGCACGCACCATTTACTCCAAAAATCAACACGACCTGTAAACAAAGAATGATATCGTTACTTTGAAAAAAGCCCGTATCTTAAAATCGATAATTTTACTGAGTGAACTTTATGAACATTATTTCAAGAGTCAATTTTTATGACGTATTGATTTGAGATACGAATTTTTTTTTAAGTAGTGTCGATATTTTTAAGCATATTTATTTATTTTGAACTTTAATTATATATATTGACTCTCGTAAAGTTGTGAAAGTATCATTTCTTTGTATCGATTTATTGTACGGTCAAGAGACTTTCTTGAAAAATCCTTTGAAATGTCATACAAAATGACAGACATTCGATCTTAAGTGGGTCCCGAATTAACTATCGTGACCGTATATAAATGGGTCGATCAACTTTTTCTTGTCACTCGTTGATAGTTACGGTCTCCTAAGTCACTCCTTAAACCGTAACCCCCTTATTCATAAAACTTAACAAGCCTCTGTTAACTAACAAATGCTTTGTCCTTTTCTAACAAATACAAATGTCGAAGTGACAGATAAGGACAAACGAATTTTAGCGGCATTTTAACTAAAATAGGTTTGATTGTCGTTTATGAATAAGGGGGTAAGTTTATAGGATTAAAATTTACCAAACATGCATCTTTGTGGTCGTTTTTAGCAGCCCCTTCTATTATTGGTCATCTAATAATCATGTTAGTATAATTAATGTGACACAACATTTCTTCATTTTTTATGTAAATTATAATGTAATGATGTATTGAATGAATAAATATAGTAAACTAAACTATACTACTTTTGTCCCCTGGCTGACGGGACAGAATAACAGCAAGGAATAGTTGATCCACCCAAATACAGAAATTTCACGAAGCTATAAGTTACAATTTAGAGAGCCGGGATCCGACCCTGACATGATCAATGTGGGCATAATAAGTGGGATTCGGGCAGAGAATGAAACAATTTTGAAGAACTAGCAAAAGTCCATTAATTGTGGTCAAGATAAAACCAAAACAATACGACACTCATTCACTGAAATCGTAGAATTGCAACTATCATAACGATTCACAATAACTTAAGGAAAAGCCTAGTTAATAATAAAGAAATAAAACTTTTTATAATCATTTTCCGGCGTTGCCGATGCATTAATATTTTTTTTATTCGACTGGATGGTAAACGAGTAAGTGGGTCTCCTGTCAACACCAGGGGTATTGCAGATGCGTTGCCTACCTAGAGGCCTAAGATAGGATCTCAAGGACCAAGTGCCATTTTCATCCTAATGAAACCATTTATTAGAATACTTTATTCTAATTCAACTCAATTCAATTCATTTATTGCTTGAAATCAATGTAAGTTATTATTACAAATAAAAAAATCATCATCATTATGTCAGCCGAAAGACGTCCACTGCATAGCATAGCCCTCTCCATAGCCATTTGAGTGACTTTGAGCTTCCTCATGAGGCCCATCGTTAGCGCCCACGTCTCAGATCCGTATGTCATCACTGGCAACACACACTGGCCAAAGACTTTTGACTTCAAACACTGCGGTAATTTGGATGAAAAGACACTGCGAAGCGTCCCGAACGCTGCCCAGCCGAGTCGGATTCGACAAGTGATCTCTTTCTCGAGGTTGGACCTACCTAACTGGACCGTTTGTCCTAGGTATACATAGCTAATAATGATCTAGGTAATAAAAAAATTAAACTACTTAATGCAAAATATAACTCTTACAATACTATTTTAATGACTAGGTATTTCGTTTTCGACTTACCTTTGCAGCTAAATAAATAAGATCCGGTGCTTGCATAAGGAACGTGTCCACATTTTCAGCAGTCAATACCTTAGATTTTTTCGATTTGTACCCCATCGAAAACCTTTTCAGTAGCGACGTCAATCTTTTGTAGCTTTTAATGTTCACGTTATTCTTACTACTCAGTGTGGCTTTGAGCATTGAGTAAATTCCCCACAAAGTGGAAGGCTTCAGTGTTTTTGAAAGTTCGCCAAAATATGCCAGCAGCACATTTTCGGAATAAGATGTTGTACTATTCTCACTCATCCATGATGTAAAATTTGTGTATACTTTTAAATATTTGTCCTTGGATTTTTCCGGCAGCAAATTGTTAACAATCGCATGCGCTGACTTTTTTATTTCCGGAGGCGCGGTGTCTTTATCCGAATCGCTATCGTCGCTGGAAGAATTCATTTTATTTATCAACACGGGTACAATCCGTGAGCTGTTAGAAAAACCTTCGGGTTTCAGGAAAAATCGGAAGGATTCGTTAGTAGAAAATGACTATTTTCTTTTTGACTTAGTAGCAATCCATCATGCGAAGAGTGCACTGGTTGTGTTTTCATTGATTTATATAGAGCAGTTAAAACAACCACTTACATGTTTATTTAGTTTGTTATTTTCCTGAAATTGATTTCCATGGCGAGTCAACTTAAACAGGGTATTTCTGTAAATAGTCAGTCACGGGAAATTGTTTATACTGTATAAGTAAAGAAGCTGAAAGTTTACAAAAACTGTTGATCGTTATATTTAAATAAGGTTCAAGACTGAGTTATAGAAGCAACGGGAATTTCGAAAAGTACGTTAAAAATATATTGAGCTAAAGCAGACCAAAAAAATTTATTTGACATACCTAAGAAAATTATATACAGTAACAGCTCTATATATTTCCAAATAATAGTGGGGTATTCTCTAGAACACCCCGCCTTAATACCCTACTTTTATTTGGAAAGCGACGCTGATTTTGTTATATTTGTATCATGACTAAAAGTTATATTGTATTAAAATTAGAAAAAGATAAAGAAGTGTAATATTGTTACAGTAAAAATAAAGTAAAAGTTTTGCAAGTTGATAACAGAACAGAACCGCATATCACGATCGCGTATCATCGTCAATACCCGAAGCGTGCTTCTAAAATCCGAAGGTTTTTTTAAGAGCTCACGGAGTGTAATTATTTTATAACAAAACAAACAACAATCGAAAGACTGCGTTGCTGTTGCCGATTTTTAGGGTTCCGTATCCAAAGGGTGCCAACGGGGCCCTATTGATGAGATTCCACTGTCTGTCCGTCCGTCTATCACAGGGCTCTATCTCTAGAACAGGCGTTTTCAACATTTTAGTTTCAACGACACACTTCATTCATCCAAGTTTCACGGCACACCAGTAAAAAATAGGCAAGTGCGAGTCGTACTGGCGAGTGGAGGGTTCCATACAGTATACCCATAATAATGTATAACATAATAGGCAGCACGAATAGGGTCTGGTTGACACCATTAGCTACGAGATCCCAAAAAGCTATATATTAAAATAGCTATTCATGATTTCAATGCAGCATAAACTTCGCGGCACGATTGCCGCACACCTGAAAATATACGCGGCACTCTGGTTGCAAACGTCAGAGCTAGACATTTGAAATTTTCATTGCCCCTACGCTTATATCAGCACCAAGTTTGATTGAATATATTGGTCAATCAACTTTTTCTTGTGACTCGTTGCTATAGTCACGGTCTCCTGAGTCACTCTTTAAACCGTAAGTTTATAGGATTAATATTTGCCAAACATAGATTTTTGTGATAGTTTTAAGCCCTTTCTATAATTGGTCATCTAATAAGCAGGTTGGTATAATATGACACAGCATTTATTTTATCAAACTGTACTACTTTTGTCCCCTGGCTGACGGGACAGAATATCAGTAAGAAATAGTTGATCCACCCTTTTATTAAATATAAGAATTCTGAAATGTTTTTATTTCCTCGGAGTAGTCGTGAAAAGCACAATGTTTAGTCTCGCCTAAAAGTGCAATAGATTCGTATAATATAAATAAATACCAACTCGTTCATCTATTGCTTACTTTCCAGCCTCAACAACAATCTACTATAGGTAACTTTGTAATTTAACGCTGAAAATAAACTATGCACTTCACCTTCTTATACGTAAAGAATAATGTCAACTATTACGGATATTCTTGAGAAAATAGTACATTGTGCATTAAGGGGCGCAAAAAGGGGATTACTAACGAGAGTGTATTAACTTATCGATGATATTAAAGACTCTCGTTAGTAATCACCCTACGACCCGTGATAAACAATGAAAGAAAGAAAGAATAAATTTACTGATCTAAATTCGGCACAACAACAAAAAAATTACAGCCAAAAACAATGATGACATACAATGATGTTTATGGTGAAATAAATAGGATTGGAATGACTTTTTAGAGATATTTTTTATCACTCACGTAGTGCTGTATTCGCAGTCTCTGCACTGGTACGCGGTGTCTATCTGGCTGTGTGTTTTGCTGTAGTGTGTGACTACACTCTGCACTGTGTTGTAGCGCACGCCGCACTCGACGCATTCGATCCTAAAGCAAAACATATATATTATAACATATATATTAAACATATATTCACTGGACTCGAATCGCGGAATCTAGTCAGGATTCGAATAGCATATTAACTGACTCGACTCGCGAAATCGAGTCAGGATTCGAATACAACATAAAATGACTCGCGTCCACCAACACAGCGATTCGGCACATCACTAGTAATTTTGCACGGATATATATGTGGGTAGACAATGTCAACTCCCCCCTAGCTATAAAGGTGGTATCGCCTTTGGGCCTATTTATGTCTAACAGTGGACGTCTTACGGTTTTAGCTATTTCAGCGTGATAATGAAAAAATATTTTTGTGCTTTACCTCTTATAGTGACGTCGCGTATGTTCTTTATACGAAGCGGCAGAGCTGAGCACAGACTTGCACACTTTGCAGACAAACCCGCTATCTGTCTGTAATAAAAACATTTTTTTTTTTTATTGAACAAATTTAACATAATTTACATTTCTAAAGTGCGGCATGTCCAATCAAGTGCAAAAATAAGTATCTATTCGAACCACTCAAAAATTATGTCACTACGGCCTTGGCGTCGGAATAAGAGTCTGTGGTACATTGAGTGGGGCCCGTGACGTCACGCCGTGCCAAAGAACGCTTAACCATTCTAATCTATTGCTAATTTATACATTTGTCCTTTACCATGAGGCAATAAAGTTCAAATTTCAACAGGAGTGAATTGAATACAATATAGATTAGTTTTTAATAAAAAAAAATGGCTTCAAACCCCTACCTCATAATGCCTCTTCTCCATGTGTTCCTTCAAAGTCAACTCATGGTCAAACCCAGTAATACAGCTCTCGCATTTATATGGCAAATTTAAATATCCCTCCTTCATAGCCTCTTTCATTCTATCTTCCAACATTTCCTCTTCACTCAGAAAAACACTTCTCACTTTTCCCTCGTAATTTTTGACAGGTGCATCTTTTTTAATTTTAACTTCTTTCTGCTTTATCTCTGACAAAGGCACATCGTTTTCAGAATCCGAATAGTCTGGCTCTATCTTTATTTCTGTTTTTATTTCATGTGATGGTATATTTATTATGATAGATGGTTCTACTTTTTCGTTTTGTATGGATTTTGAGTTTTCAATGTAAGTGAGTTCTGTGTGAGATTGAGCTAGTTCCTTGAGTTTTATGTTATTAGGTTTTTCCAGCACCTGTAATAATAATCACTAAAGTTTAGGTAGTAAGCAGGCTGGCTGGCATAAGTTCGCCTTTGTACATACATAATAGTAATTCATAAAAAAAATACTTTCTGCCAAGTTCTTGTGGCACCTTCTTTTTAAAAAACGACGTATTAAAGTGCCCAATGTGGCTTATTTATTGAATAAATGATTTGAATTTTCAATAGTAAGTCACAGAGGCTTTTATAATTTTAACAAAAATACTCACAGAATATAATACTGACCAGCAAAAAAATATGGCCCTCAGATCAGGAATGTAACTGATGTGGTTTTATCGGAACCGAAAGTGGAACCAGACTTTTTTATTGTCGGAATCAGAAACGAAACTGAAAACGGAACCAGAACTGGAGCCTGAGGCCAGCAGGGAGATGAGCGAATGACTGGTTTAAGCCTGGGTGTTTTTGATGTACGCTGCTCATGTCCCAACAACCATGTACAAACAAACAGTCAGTTTTGTAAAACCAAACATTTTTTAAGTTTTTTTAAAAAATTTCACTGAAGAACACAACACAGATTTTGTGACATTAACCTTTTCAATGCCAATACGTTTTCATTTGTATGTGACAGTGTTGCCACTTACATCAAAACAATATCACATTTTGTCTTTATTATACATAAGACTGGCGAAATGAGCTGGATAATATATGTCTTATAATTCAGACAATCATCATACGAAACGGATTATATTAGTTACCTGATTATTTAACCACATGACACTAGTTTGAACTTGTTGTCTAAACTGGTATAACTCTTTGAGCAACTTGTGACATCCATAGCAGACCATACTTTCTGAATACTCCAACTGAAAATTTAAATGTTCATTGAATTCCAATCAGTAAAAGTGTCAGACATAAAACACTTATCATTTCACATTGTTGATAATTAAGGCAACCAGGTCATTTTAAGCTATAAAAAGTTATCTAATATTGATATTCCACTATGTATAGTAAGTAAGTATACAATGGTCATTGGCTGTGGCAAGTGGCAGCCATCTTAAATTCACCAGATGCCAATTCAATACAACACAACAATGTATACATTTCACAAAAAATACGATTTTAAGCTACCTATAAGTTCTAAATCGACTATTTTATGGCTACAATAGTTTATTATTGATCATAATTACCTTAACTTTGAAAAAAAAGTGGAATAACTCCACATGTTTACAAATGGATAATTGAACAAAAGATACGTTTTCCAACAGGCAGCAGACGCAAATTCTCAACGTAGATTTTGCAATCATAGGTGTTTGCTCCTCGCTAAATAAAGGTATATCAAATTGAGAGATTTCTTCCATTTTTTAAATTTCGGCTCGACTTTCTCAAAAATATCAACAAGCGTCAAGCGTTTTCATTTTCATGTTCTTATCGCTCCTTTATACGTAAGATTTTCTTTCCTTTCTTTCGTTACTTTTGACGTTTTGTCAGTTTGCTTTACACATCGAAATGGCTTTACAACAAGATATCGGATCGAATTAAAACGTTATTTGCCTTCAACGGAACGAAATGTCAAAACCGTTTTATTCCTGCTTGATAGAATAGAATACCACAATTCCAAGAATTTCTTTAATTAATTTAATTTTATATTTGACTTTTAGCACTTTTGTTTAACTTATTTTTTTTAAGTTACTATTAAATTTATATGTTACTGTTATAAGGTCTTTTATTACTTATTTTTAATTATAATTAGCTAAGAGAACAAGACGCTTTGACATTTTACTACCACACACACTAGCACATTAGCAACTCACTCTACTCTGCGTTGATGCTTTGCTTTCTTTTACCGATTTGTTTATTTTATTATCGGGTTTTCTGACTTAATGTTTCTATTTTATGTGTGATATCTATATAAAATAACATAATGGCTACTTTAGATCATAATTTATGCTGTGGCTGTCTAAGTGAGAACCGAAAAATGGTAATAGTAGAAGAGTTTTGGAAGGAGTGTTTTCTGCAAATAATAAGCGAGATACCGGTAAGTTATTGTTTATTTATTTAATGTTATACAATTATACAATGGGAAATCTGTTATTCGATTATCTAAAAGTCAACGAGCTACCTAATTCATTTATTATATTGCTTGCCCTTCTCAATTTAAATGTTTATACCAAGTAGCTGCACGAAAATGACGAAATGCCTACTTACCTACTTTACTCGCAGTTTGTACCACAAAATATTAAATTAACTAGCTTTTGCCCGCGGCTCCGCCCGCGTGGTATTCGGTTATCGCGCGCTGTTCCCTCGGGAACTGTGCATTTTTCCGGGATAAAAAGTAGCCTATGTCACTCTCGGGCCCATAAACTATCTCTATGACAAAAATCACGTCGATCCGTCTCTCCGTTACGGCGTGAAAGACGGATAAACATGCAAACACACAAACACACTTTCGCATTTATAATATTAGTATGGATTAAATCAGTGAAGGAAACTATTTCAATGATAACTTTCTTTTTCTTTATATTTGAAAGGGTCCTTATACAAATTCTGTCACATTAGCCTGTAAGGGCTCTTTACTTTTTTTAATTCATGTCTTCCAAGGATAAGACAAAGGGGAAAGTGTCCATACAGCCAATATTTTGTTTTAAACTGAATGCCAATCAAATATAATTATACATGTATAAGTCCCCTGGTTTGTGTTCTAGATGTGTCATCCAGAAGGAGTCCCAGTGTGGCTCTGCTGGGAGTGTGAAGCCCTCATCCGTCGCTTCACAGAGTTCAAGCAACAAGTTATGCACAGTTATAGGACTTTACATCACTTTGGAAAACAGGTATAAAGCATGTTGCGGAACAAGCAATACTCACTAAAATTTTTCTCACTGCTCTTCAAAAAGTCATATCTAGTTAGTAATTTCATACTGAGATACGAGCTTTGTTGTAAGTTGGTATTTGGTACTTATAGTATTTTGGCTTAGAAGATCCATGAAGACTAACTTTAAGCTTAAATTTTTATAAAATCATACTTTTAAAAAGTAACACAGGGGAGAATGTCATGGCAACAAACTACAGTAAAAAGTTGATTGACCCTAATGAAGGTGACTGTACCCAAATGTTAAAACTAGTTTATGCCCATTTGATCAAGATGTCTTTATAAAAAGCCAGAAAAATTTTACCCTGTGTAACAAAACAACTATCTCAATGGCTTTTTTTCAGAATTTAAATTTAGAACTCCATCAAAAATCAAAATTAACAATCTGCAAACTAGAAAATGTAAACATAACACAAACCAGCCAATTAGAAGAGCCGAATATCAACGAATCAGAGAATCCCGTTGCCGTCCAATCGGAAGCAAAACATGAAGTAAAGGAAGAAATGGAAAACAATATCAAATTAGAACAGAACTTATCCGACCATGATAATGATGACAATGATTTGCTTATCAACTATGTCACAAAAAAGAAAAAAGTAAAAAAGAAGAAAAAGAAAAAATTGCTTTATAAAGAGATAGAGTTGACAGAGAAAGAGGTAGAAGAAGAGAGAAGGGAGATGCAGTTAAAGGAAGAGTATGTGAATGCTATGTTTCGGTGCGAGAAGTGTGTGGTGTCATTTCCGAATGCTGATGATTTGAAGGATCACGTGGCTATTAAACATGAGTTGGTAAGAATACATCCATACTTAATATTATAAATGCGAAAGTGTGTTTCTATGTTTGTCCGTCTTTCACGCCGTAACGGAGGGACGGATAGACGTGATTTTTGGCATAGAGATAGTTTATGGGCCCGAGAGTGACATATGCTACTTTTTATCCCGGAAAAATGCACAGTTCCCGAGGGAACAGCGCGCGATAACCGAATACCACGCGGGCGGAGCCGCAGGCATATGCTAGTTTGTCTATATTTTAGTATGTTTATTCGTTGCCTAGTGTCCATAGCATTAGAATAAGCACATCTTAAAAAAAATTGTAATAAATTACTTAATAATCGTAGCGAAATTTTAAAAATATCAGCGTCTTTCTATTTCCATACAGAATACAGAGAACGAATCAAATTATAGTCTTAGAAATATGAAATGTTGTTAATTGACTGTGCCTGATTGAAAGACCGTTTCCAGAATGCATCCCGCTACTCGTGTCCGGTGTGCGCGTGCTCGTTCTCGTCGGAGCTGTCGTTCAACTACCACTGGGGGCGCCACCGGCGGCGCTTCCAGTGCGCGGCGTGCGGCGCGCGCGCACGCAGCCAGCGCGCCGCGCACAGACACTACACAGCACAGCACGGGTAACAAACTGTACAAGTACCGCTGGGGGCGCCACCGGCGGCGCTTCCAGTGCGCGGCGTGCGGCGCGCGCGCACGCAGCCAGCGCGCCGCGCACAGACACTACACAGCACAGCACGGGTAACAAACTACTGTCCGTCCTACTAAGCACCAAGTACTAAGTACTTAGTACTAAGTACTTAGTACTGAGTACTAAGTAGCATCCTGCTACTGCTACCTGCTGCTGTCTATTAAATGTCTAAAAATCGTAAGACTAAATACGTGTCCAATACTTTTTGAATATCTAAACGACGGACTAATAATATAAACCCCCTTGCAAAAAAAACGGGCACCTATGGTTTTTGTATTTTATGTGCATGAAAGCTTCCTTTCTAAACTTCAATGCCTAAAAATCTGAAAAACCATAGGTGCTCGTTTTTTTTGCAAGGGAGTTTATTTTAAAGGAATCTATTCTATTACATTTCTGACAACTATGTTTCTTCAAATTTTGTTTTTATTTGCAGCATAGAGCCGATAAGCTTCGAAAACCTTAAGACTGAACAGAATGGGCAGCCCGAGAACGTTGAAAACACAGAAAACAACGGGTAAATATCAATTACCAGCTTTTTGTTTACTTTACTACTCAATAGGGTGACTCTAGAAATCTAAGCATGTAAAAGTTACTTTCCCGCATTAAGTACAATTGAGACTTGGGCGAATTGGACATACAAGGTCTTAATAGGGATGTTGACGCAATTACAAAATAATTCGAAGGCACAACTCCAGTAAGAAACGCTTTACTTTAGCCCTGAAAACCAGATTAATGTTCGATTTACTGTAAAATTAGATTTTTTGTTGCTTTAAAACAAATAAATAGTTAGTTGATTGAGTTGCCGGACAGTGACGTCATAATTCGCTATTGCCATTGAAACTCTATGGGAGAATTGTGTTTTGACAGCTCATAAAAAGTACGTCAGTTGATTGGTAGTGTCAACATCCCTATTGTGGCGTTCTGAGGGGGAGGCCTTTGCTCAGCATTGGACGTCTTCCGGCTGATGATGTAACTTATTCATAATTGACAAGATTTAATTTTTTCAACACCTGTAAATTACTACAGGAATTGAAAGAGTTTTGCCTCCTGAACATGGCAAAATATTTATTATAATTTATTTCTCCATATTTAAAAAAATACAAAATAATTAAAAAATGTATCTGAATTTGCCAATACTACAACAGAATAGATATGTTTCCTTTGCCTTTTGCACCAGAAAAAGGAGCTGTCATAATTTTGACAATGTCTACTTCAGATTTACGTGATCTTTTTTTTTAATAGAGACTAGACGATCGATCGAGTCGATTTGTGGCATTCGAACATGGAGGATGTGAACAATATTTAATTTTGCTATTTCTGTTTCTTTGGCTAGTTGAAGTATAATTTTGATAGTGTTTTATGCGGCGATTAACCTTAACAGTGAACAGTGATCGCAATATTCAATATTGCTCTCGTGTCTGACATTTTTTAATGCGCAAGTCGTCTCCACGTGGTTTCTGGAATTTTGCTATCAAGTTGCAAAAACTACAATCACCGTACAACGTTGCCTCTCGAAAGAGAATACTTTGACATTGTCGAAATTGTCTTATTAATTAGGACAGAAGCCATATTTTAAAAAAGAATAAGAAGAAGAATAAGACTAGACAAAGCTAATGGATCTATTATATCGTAGTTTTGGAGTTGAGCCCTTTTCGAACAGAGAACGAATCAAATTATAGTCTTAGAAATATGAAATGTTGTCAATTTCAGAAAACAGGAAAGTTTCCCGTGCGAGCTGTGCGCCAAAACGTTCAGGTGGAAGACTTCTCTGCGCAAACATCTGGAGACGCACCGCATTGAGGCGGGGCAGAAGCGGCGGCCTTACTGCGAGCCCTGCAAGTACGTAGGACTGCCCTTCTAAGCCAAAAGGCGTTATCTAAAAAAAAACACTCATGAGTTTGACGACCAGATGGCCTAGTGGTTAGAGACCCTGACTACGAAGCTTGAGGTGCCGGGTTCGATTCCCGTGTCGGGGCAGATATTTGTATGAAAAATACGAATGTTTGTTCTCGGGTCTTGGGTGTTTAATATGTATTTAAGTATGTATCTATCTATATAATTATGTTTTTCCGTTACTTAGTACCCATAACACAAGCTTTGATAAGCTTACTTTGGGACTAGGTCAATTGGTGTGAATTGTCCCGTGATATTTATTTATTTTATTTATTTTGATGAGTTAATGAACTAAAAGAATTTCCTTGCTCACCCGCGACCTTATGATAGCTACGTCTATGGTGATTGGTAAACGGTTATGATCTGATGATGAATTCTGATTGAGTTCGAAACGCGTCCGCGTAGTGTGATGGAGCTGCATGAACACTCATTTGTTGCTGGAGCAATCTTTTTGCCATTTATTTATTTATTTATCTAAATCAAAGAAACTTACACAGTATGACAGTTTAACACTAAGGCACTGCGCAAGACAAACACTGAGAAGAGAGAAAGCAATTGAGTAACAATACAACAAAACAACAATTCATAATTCATGCCATGGTAACGTCTCCTGGGTTACTTATCAAAAGTATGATTATATGGGATTGCAAATTCACTAAAAGTTAGTTGTGACAGTTTTAAAGCAATCCCGTCATGGCTTGTCTCCTAGGCAACCAAATATTTTCCTAACAAGGTGTATCACTGATCTGATGTCTCCTGGGTCACGGGATAGAATAACATACATTAAAAAGTTGACTGACCCAGCTATTGTATGGTGGCTTGTGAGCGAAGTATTATTTATAGTGAATTGAAAGTATTTTGTTTGGTAAATAAAGAAATCAAAATCTATCGTGAGTTATGTTGACAATGTTTCAAGTAAAAGACAGATAGCTAAACTTTTCTTATGTTTATGATTGTGACCTTTTTTCAGGATGTCTTTCACCACCACATCAAATCTACAGAAACATGTGAAAACTAGTTCTAAGCATCAAATCCAGTTGAAACTTAGGTGAGTTTCTGCTGCTGTTGTCTCTTGGATAACGTGACAAAATAACAAACAAGAAAAAGTTATGAATACATTATGCATAGTGTCTCCTGAGGCTCCTGAGGCTCACGGCAAATTGCAATTGTTAGAATTGAAAGTTAATGTCAATTATATTTCCTTTTTTGAATTCATGTCGCCTTCCGTGAAGTCGCCAAGCGGTCACAGCGGAAGACCAGCGTTGGCCTCTACGGCCAGCACTATGCTGAGCTGAGACCGTTTCGCGATTTCACAAATACTGTCATTACTTTATACTTGTTTATTTTGTGTATTTATTTATGTAATTTGTGAAATGTGAATAAACGTTTTTCTATTTCTATTATTAAATGTTGGCATTTCATTTCATTTATTTAAACAATTAAAGTACAATAATGTACAGTAATGACAATTATTAGTACTTAGGGACTTTATTTAAGATGTTACGTATTATATCTAGGTACATATTGGCTCAACTTTAATAAACAACCTACAGCAAGACTCTAATCATGAACACATGTTAATGATGACGTTTTGATTTGACATATTAAATGATATTGTAACGGATAACTCACGTTTTAAATCGAGTTTAGCTCGACTGTTTCGGGCTGTTTCGTAGCCCTTCAAAGGAGCTCCCTCCTTTGAAGTACGAAATAGCGCGAAACAGTCGAGTTAAACTCGATTTAAGACGTGAGTTATCCGTTACAATGTCATTTAATATGAGTGAGTCTCACGGTAGTTTCATGTTCAAAAAAGTTTTGCTTTGACGTTTGTCCTAAATTTAGGACATTGTGCCTTACGAGGCGGTCTATGCTTTCTACGTTCCACAATGTCAGTTTGCTTTTCCCCAACAGAAAGCTAAAGGAAGTGCTGCCGGAAGACTCGACGTCCCCTGAGAAACGGCAAGCGCACATCGAAGAGATCAAGTGTTCGGTGAACGAGGCGCGCCAGCAGTTCCCGTGCGCGCACTGCGGGAAGCGCTTCCAGTGGCGCGGGAACCTGCTGCGGCATCTGCACAGCCACGCGGCCAGGTGACTCACTGACTGACACATCATAAGTGTTAGTGCAGTAAATAAAGGTAGTGGACCCAGCAGTAATTCCTCAGCCCGAAAAAACTTGACAGTATGATAAAGTATCAATAAATAAAGAGTATTGTATAAATATCCAAAAAAATATACTAAAATATAAAAAATAAAAAAAATGCTCCGTTCAAACTTTCTTCAACATAGACATACTCATGTAACGTATTGGAACAATATATGAAATATAAAAAAAAATCCCAGCAGAAATTAAATTAAATTACTAATATAAACAGATTTGTGTTTCGTCACTACTTTGATAAAATCTCGTATCTCAAATCAATACGTGAACGAAATTGAACCTTGACGTAATGGTCATAAAGTGCACTCGGAAAAATTATCCATTTCGAGATACGAGTTTTTTAAAAGTAGTGACGATTTTTAGCTTATAAATACCTAACTTAGGTGTTTTTTTTTTGGATTTTTTATATTTTGGTTACGGCTCATACTATACAATAACCAAGCAAAATTTCATCGACTGAGGAATTAATGCTTGGGTCTCCATACAACAACTTCCTTCATTTACTGCACCATGTGGGGGGAGCGCCAATAGAGATCTCTCTCCAGGCAGGTGTTATGCCTGGGGACCGAAGTCCAAAGGACGTTGGAACTTGTATATATGCGACCGCGTTGCGAAACTTCGATAGCGCCATGTAGAACATGTGTGGAGTTTCTTATGTGCTCACTAGATGGCGCTAAGAGTCGCTACACCAGACTCGATGTCCCCTGAGAGACGCGGCAAGCGTACATAAAATCAAAATCAAAAGCACTTATTCAGTAAATAGGCCGCAATGGGCACTTTTACTCGTCATTTTTTAAACGACCAGCGCTTTAGGAAAGACCATCATTGCTAAGAAGAATGCGCCGCAAGAAACTTGGCAGAAAGTCATTTCTTCAAAATAAAATACTTAAAAACTACAGTATGCAATTAAAGAAAAAATTAAATTAGTCAACTAGAAAAATTTGATTTTAGAAGTATTCTAAGACCACATTTTCGATACTCTTAGCGAACACTTGCAAACGTTGGTACAATCCGTGAGCTTTTAGAAAACCCTTCGGGTTTCGGGGGAAATCGGAAGAATTCGTTAGTAAAAAATGACTATTGTCTTTTTGACTCAGTAGTAATCCATCACGCGTAGAGTGCACTCGTTGTGTTTTCATTGATGTATATAGAGCAGTTAAAACCACCAATTGCATATATTTATTTAGGTAGTTTGTTATTTTTCGGAAATTGATTTCCATGGCGAGTCAACTTAAGCAGGGTATGTCTGTAAATAGCCAATCACTGGAAATTGATTACAATATATTTATAAATATTTTGTATATAAGTTGATTTTTTTAAGAAAAAAGTGGTCGTAAATATTTTAATAAGGTACTAGACCGTGTTATAGAAGCAACGGGGATTTCGAAAAGTGCATTAAAAAAAATATAAAACGAAAGCAGACCAAAAAAATTCATTTGACATACCCAAGAGAAGTAGATACAGTATAACAACAGCTCTATATAATTCCAAACAAAAGTACTGTGTTGAGGCGGGGTGTTCTCAATTTAAATTGACGATGGAAGAATTCGAAAATGCTGATTTTGTTTTATTTGTATCATGACAAAAAGTCATATTGTATTAAAATTAGAAAAAGATAAAGAAACGTAATATTATTATAGTAAGGTTCATTTTGTACTGATGGTTATTCTTTACATAACTTTTTACGGTAACTTTGAAAAGTTTTGCAAGTTGATAACAGAACAGAACCGCGTATCACGATCGCGTGTCATCGTCAATACCCGAAGCATGCTTCTAAAATCCGAAGGTTTTTTTAAGATCTCACGGACTGTAAGTGTCGAATTGGGCGCATTTTATAAGAGCGATTGCTCTTACTGTTATTTTATTACGGTCTTATGAAGATCAATTTTAATCTT
The DNA here is from genome assembly GCA_037349165.1 of Choristoneura rosaceana. Classification (NCBI taxonomy): domain Eukaryota; kingdom Metazoa; phylum Arthropoda; class Insecta; order Lepidoptera; family Tortricidae; genus Choristoneura; species Choristoneura rosaceana. Next base: position 3,906,695 of record JAZBNJ010000050.1, read on the forward strand.
ACAGTACTATTTTAATTGCTGTTGTAAAGCCAAATAGCTTTACAAGTATCTTACACTGGCAGGATTTTAAAGGTAAATGGTTTTTGTTTAGCCTCAGTAGTTCCATACTAAAAGGTATTCGCCTTATTTGCTTCTTTGTGTTACCAGTGTAAGAATATGTTAAGCTGTCGCGAAAAGTTTGAAGTCAAAATCTTGTTGTTATGTTATGCTCGTTATGGTAGAAATGTAAGTATCCACTGGTCTCCCACCACCCCTCCCCCTCGCGGTACGTGAACCCCGCCCTGTGTTCCAGAGCCAACGGCGAGCTGGTCTGCAAGCCGTGCGACCGCACGTTCTCCTCCATAGCCACCTATAAGCAGCACATGATGGTGTCGAGAGCCCACGTCTCAGAACAAGGTATTATAATAATAATAATATAATAATAGTAATTGTGAAGAATTGCGAAACTGAAGTGGCAGTGGGCGGGGCACATTGCACGCAGGACTGATGGCCGATGGGCAGTGGCGTGCCTAGGGTATCAGACTATGGCAAGCCGAGAGATATGTTTTAGTATTTTTTATCATTTAATGTAGGTAAATCCATCTGGTTGTCACTTTACTCTTCAATGTTTTCTAGTCTGTGAAATACACAAGTCAGAAGACGGCTTTTGGGACGCAATTAAATCTTGCTTTTTAATAAAACTTAATGTATTTACCCTTCTACTGATTATTAATTCTATACACTTATAGTCCACACAAGGACAATTTGGTCCGTTTCCGAACTCATTCTCTCTCACAGGCACCGCACTTTACACCGCACTAAAACCAGAATACCTAAGCACTTATTTATTTTTGAAATGCTTGCATCAAAATACCTACAACTCAACGCTACGGTCTACGGCCCACGGTTCGAAATAAACATGAAGTTAGATAGATCTCGTCCGCGCACTCGTGTTCCAAACCAAACGCAACAAACTTCACACCGTAAGCCAGCTTCAAAATTGCAAAGAAAGTTCTATTTATGCAGCTATACATCGATATTTGCAAAGGTAACCTTTTCCTAAGTGTGAAGAGAGCGTTTGGAAGTGGTTTGTAAGCCCCGTAAAAGCCCACGAGATCGAGCGAGATGTCATGCTATTTACAACGTACGCCGCTATCGCCGCGTTGTATGGACTCGCCGCGCGCCGCCCGGTCGCAAATGGCGCCACTGTCCATGCACCGGATTACTTATGCAATTCTTATTATTCTACGTAAAATAAAGCGCGCTAAATTATTAAAGTGATTTTATTAGAACTATTTTTTTCGTTTGGACATTGTTCGGTTTATAAGGCAAGCCCGGCTTTTGGGCTTCTATGTAAGGATCGCCACTGCCGATGGGGTCAGAAGGTTCTCGAATGGCGTCCGCGGACCGGGAGACGAGCTGTCGGTAGGCTTCCAACAAGATGGAGCGAAGACCTGGTTAAGATCGCGGGATCGCGGTGGATGCGAAAAGCACAAGACCGGTCTGAGTGGAGAGCCTTGGGGGAGGCCTATGTCCAGCAGTGGACGTCTTTCGGCTGACATGATGATGATGATGAATAATAATAATAATATTTTTTTATTTCAGATAATTTTTTACAATCATCTATATACTTAAGTATTTTGGTTAGTGGGTACATTAAATGCTTAAAATTCTATGTTAGTAAAGATTTACAAAGATAACTATAATTATCTACCTACTATAACTATTAGCTAGTGGCACCAGCCTTCCTTACCATAAGTCATACGAGGGAACTGACATAACGCTTAGCAAGCGTTTATATTAATTATAGTTAGTTAGAAGTTTTGTTTACCACGAGCTTTGCGGTAAAAGAAAACATCGTGAGGAAAAGTGCACAAACCTGTGAAGCAATTCAATGGTGCGTGTGAAGTTCCCAGTCCGCACTGGGCCCGCGTGGGAACTATGGCCCAAGCCCTCGAATTCCGAGAGGAGGCCTGTGCCCAGCAGTGGGACGTATATAGGCTGAGATGATGATAATGAATAAATTTTTATTTCAGATAATTTTTTACAATCATCTATACATATACTTAAGTATTTTGGTTACTGGGTACATTAAATGCTTAAAATTCTATGTTAGTAAAGATTTACAAAGATAACTATAACTATCTACCTACTATAACTATTAGCTAGTGGCACCAACCTTCCTTACCATAATATGGCATATGGCATACGAGGAAACTGTCATAACGCTTAGCAAGCGTTTATATTAATTATAGTTAGTTAGAAGTTTTGTAGGTTTTGTGCAAGGTCCGCCCGGATTGCTACCCCCCTTGCGAAAAAATAGGGCACCTATGGTTTCAGATTTTTAGGCATTGAAGCTTAGAAAGTAAGCTTTTATGCACATAAAATACAAAAAACATAGGTGCCCGTTTTTTTTTGCAAGGGGGTTTAGTTAGTTAGAGTTTTGCAGGTGGTAGGACCTTGTGCAAGGTCCGCCCGGATTGCTACCACCATCTTGCTGGCTAATCCTGCCGTGAAGCAGCAGTGCTTGCACTGGTTTTCGGCGTGGAGAGTAAGACAGCCAGTGAAATTACTGGCAGTTGAGGTATCCCATCTTAAGACTCTAGGTTGACAACGCATCTGCAATACCCCTGGTGTTGCAGATGTTTATGGGCGGTGGTGATCTCTTACCATCAGGAGACCCAGGACATCACCAGGACCAGAACATCAGGAGAGATTAAGTGGCTAAATAAGAAACAAACAAGCTGAGATATATGATGCATAGGGGAAATTCATGTTTGTACCGTTCTCCAGCGGTGGTGTAGCGGTATAGCACGCGGCACGGAATGCCGAGGTCCTGGGTTCGATTCCCAGCGCTGGTCTTATTTTTCTGGTTTTTCTGTGCATCTATATTTCAGTTTCTATTTTCAATAAGGAGACCCACTTGCTCGTTTGCCATCCAGTAGAATAAAAAAAAGACATATCACACTGGCGATTTGTGGGCCAGTTGAAAGTGAAGATACATAGCAGGTAGAAATTTCTGTGAAATTGACAATTTGAAACGTGCGTCCGTATCTTTGTTGCTTTTTGGGTTTGTCAAACAATAAAGATATATTTGACGACCAGATGGCCTAGTGGTTACAGAACCTGACTACGAAGCTTGAGGTCCCGGGTTCGATTCCCATGTCGGGGCAGATATTTGTATGAAAAATACGAATGTTCTCGGGTCTTGGGTGTTTAATATGTATTTAAGTATGTATTTATCTATATAAGTATGTTTATCCGTTGCCTAGTGTCCATAGTACAAGCTTTGCTTAGTTTGGGACTAGGTCAATTGGTGTCAAGTGTCCCATGATATTTATTTATTTTTTATTTTATTTATTTAATTATGTTTATCCGTTGCTTAGTACCCATAACACAAGCTTTGCTAAGCTTACTTTGGGACTAGGTCACTAGGTGTGAATAGACAAGATTTCATTTTTTCAACACCTGTAAATTACTACAGGAATCGAAAGAGTTTTGCCTCCTGAACATGGCAAAATATTTATTATAATTTATTTCTCCATATTTAAAAAAATACAAAATAATTAAAAAATGTATCTGAATTTGCCAATACTACGACAGAATAGATATGTTTCCTTTGCCTTTTGCACCAGAAAAAGGAGCTGTCATCATATTGACAACGTCTACTTCAAATTTACGCATGATTTACGTGATCTTTTTTTTAATAGAGACTAGACAAAAGTAATGGATCTATTATATCGTAGTTTTGGAGTTAAGCCCGTTTCGAATAAGCACATCTTAATTTTTTTTTAATAAATTAATTAATAATCGTAGCGAAATTTTAAAAATATCAGCGTCTTTCTATTTCCAAGCAGAATACAGAGAACGAATCAAATTATAGTCTTAGAAATATGAAATGTTGTCAATTGTCCCTTGATATTTATTTATTTATTTGCAAATGAAAATGTTAAAGCGCTCCGTCACCCTTGCGGCGAGTGCGGGCGCAGGTTCGCGACGGCGTCACGCCTGCGAGACCACGTGGACTGGGACCATCGCCAGCACTTCACACACTCCTGCCAACACTGCTCCAAGGTAACTGCCAGGGAACCACACACTGACTGGTAAAAGTAACAAAAATTTGGAATTGAAATAAAAAATAAGTACAAAAAGATTCCAAAAAAACAATGTTAATTTGATTGCTTAGTAACGATATCTCTTGTCCGGGTGAGCGGTTAGTAGTAGTAGACCGATGGGGTGCCGAAAAGTTTCTCGATGAGGGCTACGGCATAGATGTCGCTAGTGTCGCTGCTTAAGTGGCTAAATAAGAAACAAACAAGCTGAGATATGTGGTGCATAGGAGAAATTCGTGTCTGTCCCGTTGTCCAGCGGTGGTGTAGCGGTATAGCACGCGGCACGGAATGCCGAGGACCTGGGTTCGATTCCCAGTGCTGGTCTTATTTTTCTGGTTTTTCTGTGCATCTATTTTTCAGTTTGTATTTTCGATTTAATAATTGTGGTCACTTTGTGCAGGTGTTCAAAAGTCACACATCCCTCTACCTGCACAAGCAGGTCGTCCACAAAAAGGACAGCGCCGAGCATCTCTGCGACCACTGCGGGAAACCTTTCCCGGTGAGTATTTTTAGGGTTCCGTACCGAAGGCCCTTTAACGAGACCCTTTTGAGGAGAACTGTACTGTCTCTCCGTGCACCTGTCATAAGGATATGTTCTATGTATGTTTAAAAAATATACAAGATGAACGATTTCGATTAAATTTGGTATGTGGGGGTTTTTGGGGATGACGAATCGATCTAGTTTGGTCTTATTTTTGGAAGAATGTTTGTTCTCGAGTCTTGGATGTTTAATATGTATTTAAGTATGTATCTATCTATATAATTATAATTTATCCGTTGCTTAGTACCCATAAGACAAACTTTGCTAAGCTTACTTTGGGACTAGGTCAATTGGTGTGAATTGTCCCGTGATATTTATTATTATTATTATTATAATTGCGAAAGCGTGTGTGTTTGTCCGTCTTTCACGCCGTAACGGAGCGACGGATCGACGTGATTTTTGGCATAGAGATACTTTATGGGCCCGAGAGTGACATAGAAACAGCGCGCGATAACCGAATACCACGCGGGCGGAGCCGCGGGCAAAAGCTAGTACTAATATAAATCGGCTACGCCTTATTCAGGACTTGTCGTGCAATGTCTAACTCTGCAATGTGTTACTCCGCAGAACCACGCAAAGCTCCGCAGCCATATAATAGCGCTTCACACTTCGGAGTCCCCCTACAAGTGTACCACATGCGGGGCACGCTTCAGCTGGCACTCGTGCCTCTCGCGGCACGTGCGCCGAGTGCACAAACAGAAGTAGCGTCGCACAGACACACACTACAGTGTCCCCCACCAGTGCACCACATGTGGGGCACGCTTCAGCTGGCACTCGTGCCTCTCGCGGCACGTGCGCCGAGTGCACAAACAGAAGTAGCGTCGCACAGACACACACTACAGTGTCCCCCACCAGTGCACCACATGTGGGGCACGCTTCAGCTGGCACTCGTGCCTCTCGCGGCACGTGCGCCGAGTGCACAAACAGAAGTAGCGTCGCACAGACACACACTACAGTGTCCCCCACCAGTGCACCACATGTGGGGCACGCTTCAGCTGGCACTCGTGCCTCTCGCGGCACGTGCGCCGAGTGCACAAACAGAAGTAGCGTCGCACAGACACACACTACAGTGTCCCCCACCAGTGCACCACATGTGGGGCACGCTTCAGCTGGCACTCGTGCCTCTCGCGGCACGTGCGCCGAGTGCACAAACAGAAGTAGCGTCGCACAGACACACACTACAGTGTCCCCCACCAGTGCACCACATGTGGGGCACGCTTCAGCTGGCACTCGTGCCTCTCGCGGCACGTGCGCCGAGTGCACAAACAGAAGTAGCGTCGCACAGACACACACTACAGTGTCCCCCACCAGTGCACCACATGTGGGGCACGCTTCAGCTGGCACTCGTGCCTCTCGCGGCACGTGCGCCGAGTGCACAAACAGAAGTAGCGTCGCACAGACACACACCAGTGTCCCCCACCAGTGCACCACATGTGGGGCACGCTTCAGCTGGCACTCGTGCCTCTCGCGGCACGTGCGCCGAGTGCACAAACAGAAGTAGCGTCGCACAGACACACCAGTGTCCCCCACCAGTGCACCGCATGTGGGGCACGCTTTAGCTGGCACTCGTGCCTCTCGCGGCACGTGCGCCGAGTGCACAAACAGAAGTAGCGTCGCACAGACACACACCAGTGTCCCCCACCAGTGCACCACATGTGGGGCACGCTTCAGCTGGCACTCGTGCCTCTCGCGGCACGTGCGCCGAGTGCACAAACAGAAGTAGCGTCGCACAGACACACCAGTGTCCCCCACCAGTGCACCACATGTGGGGCACGCTTTAGCTGGCACTCGTGCCTCTCGCGGCACGTGCGCCGAGTGCACAAACAGAAGTAGCGTCGCACAGACACACACCAGTGTCCCCCACCAGTGCACCACATGCGGGGCACGCTTCAGCTCAACGCTTCAACTCGTACCCTTCACGCTACGTGCGTCGCGTGCACAAACAGAAGTAGTCACACAGCACGCACACTGCAGTGTCCGCCACCAGTGCACCACATGCGGGGCACAGGGTTAGCACCTTGTATACTTACATAGACACTACACATTAGCACGGGAGCCCTTGAATTCAGTTTCAGTATCGGACCCAGTTTTGTCTCATTTTATGCCGTAACCGAAACTAAAAAATCTCTTCGAATACAGTAACATTTTAGACTCTTTTTGTGATATAAGTTATGTAACAATTTAATGAATTTTAAGACCCACTTGCAGGTAAAAATAAATATAGATTTAGTTGTTTAGCCTGGCTTAAGCTTGACAATTCCATACATTTTGACACTACTAAACTAAGCTTAACGCTAACTCGAGATTTATGTGCTTCCAGCAAGTGACCATAAAATCTGCATTTTCAATTACTGAACTTTTAACTGCAAAACATATAGTTTAATTGTAATTAAAACTCAATTGAATAATTACTCAGCCATATCTACTCGATACTTAAGTTACCACGAGGTATTATGAACTTGTATATAGTTTTATAAAGTGATCTCCTGTCTACATTTAGAATTAAGTTCTTATAAATTATATTTTGATAAAATTATTGAATAAAACAATGACGTGTGATTTTTGTTGTTTTATTTCATACAAAACCTTTTCATTATTTTTACCAAAATGATTATTTTTTATAAATCAATATTATAAATTGGAAAATTTTGGAGTGTGTTTTTTACGTTTTCACACTGAAACAGCTTTTGATACCATTTGGTAGCTACTTTTTATTTCAATACATATTCCCACTGGATCGAGGTGTACGTACTCAAATAAATTGAGAACGCAACCGTTCTGTCTAGGTTGAACAAACAGAATCACGACCCAGGGTGGGGGATTATTGGAGCGTTTCAACCGCCTCATTCATCAGGTCACATTTTTTACGAATTGGTTGTAGATTTTGATATTGTTTTCGATTTTTTGCTAGAGTTCCTGTATTTCTACCAGCAAACTAAAAAATTGTATTATATTATTCGGCCATTGTGTCAGAAGTGTCCAGAAAAAAGAGACAGTTGAAACGCTCGAATGCCCGTGGAACCTTTTCATAATCAATTTCAATATGAGTTCCTTGACAAAAGTATGAGATGTCAACATGACATTAGTAGTACAAAGGTGCTGGTACATCATTCAGGTTGGTCGACTGTACATACATATCTGCTATCTATCTATATAATACCTTTAAACGAGCAATTCTTGTATACTAGGTGATTCCGGGGTCATGAGCAGGAGTGAAAGGGGCGATGGGGACATACACACTGAGCAACTTTTACTATGGGACCAGCCACGAAATCGCGAAAAAAAAACCATCTAGTCAAGAGAAAATCGTTCGCTAACTATCCTAAATGTATGGAATAGCAGATTTTTTTCTGCCATTTCGTGGCTGGTCCCATAGTAAAAGTTGCTCAGTGTGAAAGTCCCCATCACCCCCTTCACTCCTGCTCATGACCCCGGAATCACCCAGTATGTTTCGGGGATCTCGAAAACGGCTCCAACGATTTCGATGAAATTTGGCAGGGATTCGGGGACGAAAAATCGATTTACCTTGGTCTTACCTCTGGCAAAACTCTCTATCAAGTTTTAGCTCGAGCAAAGCTCGGTCACCCAGATACTAATGAAAAATAAGAAGTGAAGTGTAAGCAGTATGTACGATTTTTTAATTTTTATTGTCCTTAAACTTTAAATTGTCACCTGAAATGTCATCTTTCTTTTTTATTCTGACTTTAGCTTTATCGCTGTTATCAACCACAGTAGCCTCGACAGCATGTAAAAACAATTCAGCATTCTTATTATAAACTAAAGTTTCTTTAGATTTTTTTTTATCTGCTTCATTGATATTTTCAGTATCAGAAATATCTTTTATAAACTTTCTGAATGACAGTTTCAAATGCTCATCGACATCACTTTTGGCAATTTTATCACTATCGTTAAGCTTGTTTATTTCATCTGTTAGCTTAGCTCTGGTTGTGTAATTCATTCTATCATAATGCTGTATCACTATAGTATTGATACCATCTCTGATAATCCTTCCCATATCGTCACTATGTTCTTCTCCATCATCATCATCAATATTCCTCAGTTTCTCCACTATTTCACTCATCTTTTCGTATTGCTCTTTCTCATAGTATGCATTCAAGAAACTGCCCATTCTATTCAACGGAGTATTCTTGTTTCTCTCAGTCAGCATATACTTGCTTAGTCTAGCTCTCATCATTCTAGGATCCGATGTAGCCCATTCTTTCAACTTCTTCCTGAAATACATGAGCAACTTAGGGTTATAAACAATTTCTCTGAAAATTGAACCCTTGTAGAAATGTAGCCCCATTTCCAATTCTAGACTTGTAAAAAACTGGTGTAGTTTTCCATCGCCAAATTTCATCAAAGTCTCGGCGAGTTCCCCTAAGAACTTGGTTAAGTATTCTTGGTCCCCGCTTCGTAGAGTTGGAGGTGCTATAGCGTGCTCCAGTTTGTCGAGGAACTTTCTCGCTTCTGCAATGAATTTTAAGTGTTTGTAGGCGTCCTTTGGTTCGAATAGTAAGGAGGTTTGTAGGGCCAAGTGGACCGAGCGGGGGCCATCTCGCGCGTGGACGTTGGCTGAAACATGGAAATTTAAAAGGCAATAGGCTATTGCCAATAATGCGCATTCCTTATAAACTTGATTGTAAATTGAAATTTCAGTGACCACCTTTGATGAATTAAATGTCATTGGTGACCACAGTTAATTTTTAATGTTGTCCTGTACGGGCGGTGTCCGTTTTATTATTAACCCCCGACGCAAAAAGAGGGGCATTATAAGTTTGACCGCTCTAAGTTTGAAAGCAGGTTTTCTAGGGATGGTTCTTATTACGAAGTCAAAGTCAAAGTGATTTATTTGTAAACATATTTATAACTGATTACAGTGGTGGAAAGGTGGAAAATAAAAGAAAAACTCGTTACAAAACGGACACACCCATACAATATTTTGGAGACACATCTGAAGACCCTGTTTTTCCAGCTCGGAATTAGAATTTCTCTCTGAATCCCAAATTTTGTTGAAATCGGAGAGATAAACTCGGCGTATAACGGTAGATAGAAATAGGTACATTTTACTATTATAATATCTACTCTGCCTAACATGTTCTTGGTGAATAAATAATATGTTTGTTGTTTGTTTGCTTGTTAACAAAATTATTAAAAAGTGCGACCCGCCCTTAATATTTCTTAAATATAGGTACCTATTATTATGTATGTAATATGTGTTTAAGTAATGCAAAACAGCTTACTAGCACCAAGTCTCTAACTATGCCGCAGATGGTCAGACATTGCGAAACAATAAGGGTTCCTTGTAGGATTACGACGCGACCCTAAAAAATGTGTAGTCTAGTGTTCTTAACCGTTTGTAGTAGATGTGGGGCGATCAGACCAAATCTTGATTCTGCCTGGGACAGGGCTCACCAACTGTTTGTCGATGATATATGTCATACCTAAACAACATGTTTAGCTATAGCCTGCTATTGTATTTTTCACCTATGATGAGTTCTGAGACACTTGAAAATTTTCATACTATGTTCACAAAATATTTTTTTAAAATTATTTACATTTTGAAGCAAAATAATAATAAAAAATGTAAAACTACACATTTTAAAAATACACTCACTCACAAAATTTCACATTTATAATATTAGTAGGATTTTCATACTTAATGTCATCCTACAATATTATAAATGAGTAAGTTTGTGTGTGTGTGTTTGTTATTCCTTCACGCTAAAACGGCTGAACGTATTTGTATGAAATTTAGGATGTAAATAGCTGGAGATCTGGAATAATATTATGGGCTACTTTTTATCCCGATATTTCTACGGGATAGGGTTAAAATCTCGAAATAACAACCGTTGGACTTGGAGACACCGAATTTGGCATGGCTAAAAGCCAATGAAATGACAATGAAAACCAAGACGTAATTTTCGGGAATTGGGATGTCCCAATTTTTTACAAAGTATAATAAATCGAAAACCATTTGGAGAAATAGGCTTTGTGAAGCGTTTTCAGATTACAGATTCCAAAAATATGATAATCGGAATTAAATAAATAAAATTTAAGTAATGACCTTCATTTGACCCCTGCAGTGTTACGTCACAAATGCAGGTCTAAATGAAAGTCTACACTTTAAAGCAAATTGACAGTTTGAAATGTTGCTGTACTGCTTATAATAGCAAAGAGTGACAAAGATGGAAATTTAATCACATGATGCGCATTCGGCTTTAAACAGTTGTCATTTTATCGTAAAGTCCGAAATGTATACGAGTATTACCAATGTATTTTCACAAATAAAAGTATTAAATAACTACGTTAAAAGTGAATATAAAAGAATTTAAATATCAGATTTTAATAAAAAATATGTATTTACTATCACACCTTTAAACAAACCTACGAATAATCGAAGCTAAAAGAAGAGAAATAAATGAAATTATTTGTCATGGTTCATTTAGGACCGTGCCGTGCTTGTATGATTGTTGACTGTCACTTGACTTTCAGTAATGTCACAGATTATGTTATGTACAAACTGATTTTTTCTAGGCAATGGAACGTGGCTGTCTCACTGTGACGTCATCCAGCTTATTTCGTAAAAAAATATAAAAAATTAAAATACTCATCCAAATTCAAAATCGATGAAAAAGGTATCTTAAAATATCCTATTCTTTCCAAAAATAAGATAAAAACTATAGGTTATTTTTTTTGGGACATCCCAATTCCGTAAGCTCTAGACTAGACTAAGTCTAGGATATAGCAAATTTAGGGAGACATCGAATACTATATTGGACCGAATAAACCCCTGATATACAGCGTGTATTTTTGATACTACCTCAAACTTTAAGGGTAGTTAGTGAAGGCCCTAATAATCACATTTTATTATGTTTTAGTAAAAAAAATTACATATTATTTTCCTTACAAAATTAATTAGCCCGCAATGTATCACTACGCGATACTACTTTGCTTTTATTCAATACGTCGCACTTGTTGACGTGACAACTGTCACAGAACGCTTCTCTCTCATATCAAATTATTGTACACACTCTCGAAAATATTTCAAAAATTAATTAAGCTCTGGCAATTAATTTTAAATTAACAATTAGTTTTGATATCGATTCACAGCACTTAAATCTTCGTCTGGTTACAGTTTGAGGTAGTATCAAAAATACACGCCGTATAAGAGCTTAGAGGCATTAATAAATAAAAGGGAGCTGTTGATTGCAGTCTTTTAATTATATAAATTACGATTATAAATATCTTACCTACAAAAGTAGCGGATACACACAAAATCTCAAACAACCAATTCATTTCACATTTTACAATATAATACACATTCGATTTTATGGAAGCTGCAAAACCTTTTATCACCAGTCAATAAAAGATTTATTTATACAATTCAGAATAGAACATAAAACAAACTAATACATTTTCATACATATTTGCATGTTTGTTTTGTACACCTACGTCTATGCAACAAACGTGTGTTCATACAGCTCCTCCCCCTCCATACTGATAGAACACATAAAAAGCTCCATGAACACACATTTATTGCAGATGTAGCTATCGTAAGGTCGCGGGTGAGCAAAGTAATTGGGATGTTGACACCACCAATCAATTGACGTACTTTTTATGAGCTATCAAAACACAATTCTTCCTTAAAGTTTCAATGGCAATAGCGATTTATGACGTCATTATCCGCCAACTCAATCGACTAACTATTTATTTGTTTTAAATCAACAAAAAATCAAATTTTACAGTAAATCGAAAATTTATCTGGTTTTCAGGGCTAAAATAAAGCGTTTTTTTACTGGAGTTGTGCCGTCGAATTATTTTTTAATGGCGTCAACATCCCTATTGTATAAAGTTTTAAACCTTTGAGATTTTCACTCATAGTCAAATTACCATTAACAGACACGCAACACTCACAAACAGAAACACATTACTCGTGTTTTAAATCCTGGTCCTATACTACGAAGTGCAAAACTCGAACTTCGTATGTTGCCGTCCCGCTGACGCTTATGTCATTTAATACGCGATACGAACATCGATTTTCGAGTTTCGTAGTAACCTCTCTGTTTGTGGTATTTTGACAAAGTAATTGTTTTTGGTTTATTGGTTTTCTTTCTTTCTATATATGAACCTTCGCAAAGTGCCGCCTGATTCAATAAATTAACACTTTCACTGTCCCTCGCTTTCGCCAGTCGTGGGTAGATACGCAGTGTTGTCACATACAATTTTGGGAAAACGGTAGAACAGGATAAAAAAATTAGTACTAATTGGTAGAATTTGAAATGGAAAACAGTTAGATCTACCAACTCAAGGTTAATAAATTTTTAATAATTATAAATGCGCATAAAATGTAACGTTTTAACGTGGTCTACTCGTGACCACGGCAACTGTAACGTTGCCGAAACGTCGAGGTATTTTTTTTTTATTAGCCGTTTTGTATATCCCACTGCTGGGCAAAGGCCTCTCCCTCGGATTTCCAACTTCCCCTGTCGGCAGCTAAGTTTTCCCAGGTAAATATTAATTGTGTAAAATAGCGTGATAAGTCCCGTTGTGGTATTTTGATTATACGCATAAAATGTTTTAAATTATCTAGTTTAATCTTATTGAACATGTTGTGTATCGATATATCGATATTGAATACCGGAAGTCGATAAGTGAGAAATCACTATAACAGATCAAAAATGCCGCAAAATTCCGATCTCTGCAAATAATATAGGTTATGTAGGATTCGATTTGTGGCATTCGAACATGGCGGATGTAGACAATAAATAATTTTGCTATTTCTGTTTCTTTGGCTAGTTGAAGTATATTTTTTAATGCGCAAGTTGTCTCCACGTGGTTTCTGGAATTTTACTATCAAGTTGCAAAAACTACAATCACCGTACAACGTCCCTCTCAAAGAGTGTACTTTGACACTGGCGAAATTGTCCTAAAAAGGACAGAAAGTCATATTTTATAAGAGAAAGAGAAGATAGGTTATGTACGCTCCTATGGATACTTCAATAGAGTACAGATGGCATCATTTCTCTCGGTGTAGTGCAGCACAGCTACCGGCCTGGTGTAATCTTCTTGCTGTTTTTCTTCAGGCAGGTCCTTCGGCTTCTTACAAAGCGGGTAGCGTTTGGACTTTATGTTCAGATGAACCTGAAATATATAAACTGCGTTAAAAAACGTATCCAGTCGTCAAAAAATAAGTGTATGTAATTTCAAAATGTATTTAATTTTTTCATACAAATTTTACGAGTCCGTTTTGTGACGGCCATACGAAGTGTATGGAAAATAAACGTCACAAAATTGACATTTTGTTCGAGACGGGACATTTTTTAAACTGAGTAGGGAAGACCATTTTTTTTCTAAAATTTTAGAAAAGAAGATTGTCACTTTTTTGTTAAAATAAGAGCGATCTCTTCCAGGCAACCAACCGGGCAAGCATACTTTAGTACTAATCCTACTAATATTATCTAAATAAGTTAAGGTGACTCTTTTTAAAGCCTACTGTACAAATTTTTACACGAGCAGCTTGTGGGTGAACTACACAGAAGCAGTACAGTGCGCTGCGCGTACAGTATAACAACGCGTTCAGGATGCTGATGGGGCTGCCGCGGTACTGCAGTGCATCGGGGATGTTCGCGGAGGCTCGAGTAGATTGCTTTTACACTACGATGCGAAAACGATGTGCATCCCTGGTGCGCAGAGTTCGTGCCAGCACCAACAGCATCCTGAGCGTGGTGGCGAATAGGTTGGACTGTCCGTACATGAATCACTGTTGTCAGCTTCATGTGCGAGGCGCTGCCTAATGGTAGGTACTATTTGTTTTAATTTAATTTAATTTGTGAATTCGTTAACCTAACCTTAGCTATAAGTCTGTGACATGTAAATAAAATACTAACAATTTGATCCAAGTTGGTCGATAAATAAATCCATTATTATTATTATTATTATTATTATAAATGCGCAAGTTTGTGTGTGTGTTTGTTACTCCTTCACTCTGAAACGGCTGGACGGATTTGGATGAAATTTGGTATGTTTGGTGTGTATTTCGTGACAAGCATAGCTATATTTTGTTTTTTGTTTTTGATTTAGGTATTTTATTTTTGTCACGAATAAAAGTTTTCCTTCTTTCTTTCTTTAGATAGCTGGACATCATAGGCTACTTTTTATTCCGATATTCGATATCGATCTATATCCGATAGGGATAAAATCTCGAAATAACAACCGCTGGGTTTAATAATAATAATTCATTTATTTATCAGACAGCATAGCACCCATTCATTTGTTACAAACTATGTTAGTTCTGTTCAAAATTAAATTGAAAATTATTTAGAATCATGAAATTTGACACGATTGTTTTCAATGTAACGTCAATGAAAATCACGAAATTTCCACCATTTCGTGACATAACAATTTCATACTTTTCAATATCTTTTTTTTTTTGTTATGCTATGCTACTTTGTCACGAATAAATGATTTATTTCTTTCTTCTTTCTTTCTTTAAATAACTATCGGGAATTCCCAGGGGAATTTTAAATCTGTGTTTGTATTATAAGTTTTTTCTTATACTGCTTTGTGGTGTGCAATAAAGAATATTTGTATTGTATTGAATTTTTGAAAATCCCAAAATTTCAATTCAGCTGCTGGATCTAATAATTTACGCATGAATAACTAGTAAATAGTAAACAGTAGTAGTAGTAGTAGAGTAGTAGTAAATAGTAGTAGTATGTATTTTTATGTGTATTTATACATATATAAATAAATGTTTCTCTCTCTAAATAAACAATACAACTATTGGACTTTGGTTTTTAAATTAGTATTTTCTTTTGGATATTTATTTTGTGTATTGGTGGGCCTGTGTGTTAAATGGATACTTAGTGTCTGTAGATTGACGCAGTTGTACCTAAGTTCTTTGGTTGAGGGTAGGTAGGTACCGTGGTGTCGACATTGGTTTAATTAAGTCTTTTCTTTTAGTTGTTTAAGTATTGTTTTTCTTTTTTTTCTTTATTTGTGTGCACCTCATGGTGCTCACTGGTATAAATTGTATATTAGTATAAGTTCTCATTAAGTGAAATATAACAATTTCTTTTGAGAAATAAAGTTCTATAAACATAAATAAGCAGTAACATTAGTACCAGGCGGTTGTGTTTGTAGAGGTTGGACTGCTGCGAGAACGTGGTCGGGCAGAACTCGCAGATGAAGGGCCGCTCGCCGGTGTGCGTGCGGATGTGGGACTCAAGCTGCACCTTCGTCTGCCGTCAAATAATAACAATGAACTAATAGTAGATTGTACAACTAGAGCATAAAACGAGCCATTATACCCGAGGCGTTCATACAGCGTGTATTTTTAATACTACCTCAATCTTTAAGGGCAGTTAGAGAAGGCCCTAATAATCACATTTTATTATGTTTTAGTAAAAAAAAATTGACTTATTATTTTCCTTACAAAATTAATTAGCACGCAATGTATCGCTACGCGATACTGCTTTGTTTTTATTCAAAACGTCGCACTTGTTGACGTGACAGCTGTCACAGAATGCTTCTTTCTTCTTGTACGCATTACATTGCTGCTCGAAAATATTTCAAAAATTAATTACGCTCTGTTAGTTTATTCTAAATTAACAATTTGTTTTGATATCGGTTCATATCACTTAAATCTTGGTCTGGTTACAGTTTGAGGTAGTATTAAAAATACACGCTGTATAGCCACCCGAGCCGGTACGGCGGAGGTGGATAGAAACGTCGAGGGGAAAATAAAGAAAGAAAGAAAATACATTTATTCACAACACAAGACACAAAAATAGCATTAAGTACAAATAGACAACACATAGGTAATTATGCGTCATTGTGGTTGTGAATTGGACACTGGCTCAGCATAATGCTGAAGCGTTAATAATAAACAACCCAGCGCTGATTTTCAGCCAGCACCGTTGGTGACCCTCGTCAAAAATGAATGCTCGAGTTTTACACTCTGCTTTTCACTTCGATGGCGAGGAAATGAAATAGCAACAGTGGAAACAATGATTCACTTTCTATGTACCTTTTATTTTTTATGCATTATTATAATAATTCTATTATTTTAATTTTACTGAATTATTATGATTGATTAGATTGATTTTTAGTTTTATATAAATTAAAAATTATTTAAAAAATATATAGAAACTTTTTTGTTTGTGGCTGTCGACACCTGATTACCTTGGTCTTGAGTTGGTATTAGACGAAGATTTTATTTTATGCACTAGAGCATAAAATAGTATATTTTTTATCGAGAGACTAAAATAAGCCAATATATACCCGAGGTGGTTAGCCACCCGAGCTTTAGCGAGGGTGTCTATTTATCCGAGGGTTTATATTGACTTTTAGTCTCGCGGTGAAAACTCTATTTTTCACTTCGATTGCGAGAAAAAATAGTCAATGTATGTATGTACTAATACAAAGAGATTTAACAAAAAATAAATATAAATCTTTCTAGATTTCGGCGGCAAAAGATTATCAATTATGTCTATTACTCTTTGGTCAACATCATAATTTTCACTATCACTTGATGACATTGTGAGAATAATCAATTTATTTTAATCGTTTACGATTTACGCTCTACAACAATTTCAAAGTTTTCACGGTAAATATTTTTTTCCATCCAGACACAGATACTACCAATACAGATACTAACAAAATAGCACCGGCGAAATGGTCCATACACAAACGGAAAAATAGAGTGGCGCCACCTTCTATGCGGAAAAAGCATAGAACTAAGACCACGTAGACTAAGAACGTAACATTTTCGTCATTAAAATGGTCCACACACAAACTTATTTTTTGCAAGTAACTGGCTGTTTGAGTTTATCTAAGTCACTCGAAGTAAATTAAAAAATTAATTACTTTTACTCCCTAGGGAGTAAAGTGCTCACTTTACTCCCGTCTCGTAAGGCTATATTGACCCACTTTTAGAGCATGAGAAGTGAAAAGTCATTTTATGTCGCCTAGATACAGCATAAACACGAACTTTATGAGCATGAGAAGTGAAAATGATATTATTAGATGTACTGACCGGGAAGCCCTTCCCGCAGTGATGGCACATCTTGTTGTTGGGGCGGCCGCGGTGCACGTTGCGGATATGCTGATCCAACCCCACGCGATTCTTCGATGGCTGCAACCAACACCATTATAGGGCTACTTGACACCACTAAACAAAAAAAACGACACGTCGATTGCTTTTCGATTAAAAGTAAGAAATAGTAGATTGCATAAGAGCATAAAACGAGCCATTTTACCCGAGACGTTCGTTTAGCCACCCGAGCCGGTAGAACGAGAGTGGATAGACACGTCGATTGTGAGGAAATTAAAAAGCAACAGTGGAAACTATTGTTCACTTTCATGCATCGCTATATAATTATAAATATTTAGATTTAATGACTTATTTTTAGTTCTATATAAAGTAAATAATATTAACAAATATGGAGAAACTTTTCCGTTTGTGGCTGTTGACACCTGAAAACCTTCGTCTTACACGAAGATTTTACTTTATGCACTAGAGCATAAAAAGTTATTTTATGTATCTAGATCCAGCATAAATTGCGAGCATGAGAAATGAAAAAGAATTTTTGTTGACACCACCAATCAACTGACGTACTTTTTATGAGCTGTTAAAACACAATTCTCCCATAGAGTTTCAATGGCAACAGCGACTTATGACGTCATTATCCGCCAACTCAACTATTTATTTGTTTTAAAGCAACAAAAAATCAAATTTTACAGCAAACAGAAAATGAATCTGGTTCTCAGGGCTAAAATATACGTTTTTTTACTGGAGTTGTGCCGTGGAATTATTTTTTAATGGCGTGCAAAATAATAGAAAAACTATAGTAGAGTGTACTATTGTTTCCTATGTACCTACCTTGTTACATATATGGCACTGGTAAGTCCTATGCAGATGTTTCTCCTCGATATGATCCCGTAGCTTTGTCTTGTCTGCGAAGCGACGGTTGCAATGGTCGCAGATGAATCTGCACGTACAGAGTTAACAAAGTTTAACGTTTAAAGATTTAGTAATGTTATTTTAAGTATACTAAATCGATATCATTTGGGTCCATATCGGCTCGTATACTTACTGAAAGTCCGAATGTAATTTTTGTCAGAACGACCGTTTGTCATACCTCTTTTTTTCTTTCAATCTAATGATTGCTTAGAATTCTTATAAAATAAATCTAACCTAACCTGTAGTTTTCCATAGGATAACCATTTAATTTTTTTAGAAAAATAAGAGGTTTCAGTGCGAAAAAAATTCGGACTAACGATGATTCGTACAAAAATTACTTTTTGGCATAGAGATAGTTTATGGTCCCGAGAGTGACATAGGCTACTTTTTATCTCGGAAAAATGTACAGTTCCCGAGGGAACAGCGCGCGATAACCGAATATCACGCGGGCGGAGCCGCAGGCAAAAGCTAGTAATAATAACAAATTCATTTATCTCGGGCAACTTGGCCCATACAATAAATACCTTACAGACTAACATACATATTTATAATCAAATCAATAATATTTAAAACTAATTAGGTGACAAAAAATCTAAGCATTCATATTAGCATTAGAGTCCGACCGAAACTGGTTTTCCGGCCGAAACCGAAACCGAAACTCACATGGTCACTTGATTTGTTATTAGCAACAAAACAAAGTTACTGACTCAATGTATAACTATATAAATCATTCAAGTACAGAAACAAAAAAAAACTTACATGTAATCAGTTCCATCAAAACATAACATATGTTTGCGTCGGGCGGTAACGCACTGACTAAGTTGTCTTTCTACAGAGCTATCCGAACGGCGCACGACAATTCCCGAACAGGGCCGCCAGCGTCCGCCAAAGCGTTGCCGCGAGAAACGAAGTTAGGCGAGGGTGCACGACAAGTTCCGAAATCAATTTCGGTTTCGGCAAAAGTTTCGGCCGTAACCGAAACCGAAAATGCCGCCGAAATTTGATTTTTGGCCGAAACCGAAATTTCAGTCGGACTCTAATTAGCATTGTATCAGTGATCAGTGAGTCTCATCACCTGAGCTGCTGATGCGTCACGTGCTTGAGGCTGTTCTTCATGTGTCTCTGGTACGAGCAGATCGACGAGAAGCTCACGCCGCACGCCGCGCAGAACGCCGCGCTCGGCGCCTCCTGGAGGGGGGGGGGGGGGACCAGACAACTTCACACCAATTGACCTAGTCCCAAAGTAAGCTTAGCAAAGCTTGTGTTATGGGTACTAAGCAACGGATAAACATAATTATATAGATAGATACATACTTAAATAAATATTAAACACCCAAGACCCGAGAACAAACATTCGTATTTTTCATACAAATATCTGCCCCGACACGGGTATCGAACCCGGGACCTCAAGCTTCGTAGTCAGGGTGTCTAACCACTAGGCCATCTGGTCGTCAAAAACTCATGTCATGAAAAACGGAATTGTCATGAAATACCCCTGGAGTTGCAGATGTTTATGGGGAGTGGTGATCTCTTACCATCAGGAGACAGGAGACCCATTTGCTCATTTGCCATCCAGTGGAATAAAAAAAAGAACAGCGTTTGCGTTATGCTGAGTGGGGCCCACTTTATACTATTCAATATATTTTTTTTTTCTTTCCATCTAATGTATTTTTAGTGTAGCGAATATGTGTAAATAAATGTAAATCTCTCTCTCTCACACACACACACACAAACTCGCGTATTAATGATATTGTTTCATTTTTAGGGTTCCGTAGCCAAAATGGCAAAAACGGAACCCTTATAGTTTCGCCATGTCTGTCTGTCTGTCCGTCCGCGGCTTTGCTCAGAGACTATCTATGCTAGAAAGTTGTAATTTTGGACAAATATATATGTAAACTATGCCGACAAAACAGTACAAAAAAAACAAACATGAAGGAAAACTATAACGGTTAAATTTTCTTGAGAATTATTAGTAGTTTGAGAGTAAATAGCAGCCAAGGTATAAAATATACTTAAACTTGGAATATTCCATACAAAATACGAAATACTTTGAAAAATGACTAGATTTTTTCATAATGGCTACGGAACCCTATTTTGGGCGTGTTCAACACGCTCTAAAGGGCTCCCCCATCCCTACTAATATAAATGCGAAAGTAACTGTCTGTCTGTCTGTCTGTTACGCTTTCACGTCGAAACCACTGAACCGATTTTGATGAAATTTGGTATATAGGTAGTTTGAACCCCAAGGATCAACATAGAATACTTTTTATTCCGGTAGAGGGCGCCACCGCGCGATAATCTAGGTCCGCGCAGACGAAGTCGCGGGCATAAGCTAGTTTCTTATAATTTAGTAACATCGATATACAATGGTTACCTTGCCGTGATGTTTCTCCATATGCCGCTTGAGGCTCGCCTTCCATCGGAACACTTTGTCGCACGCGCCGCACGGAAACTCGTTCTTTAGCTCGTGGACTGCACTAAAACAATAGTTTACATACTATTTATTCTACACTAGTGTTTCCCCGCAGATTCGCACGCGTATCATTAGACACGACTGGTGACTTGAAGTTTCAGGATATTTCAAAACTTCCGTGGATTTCATTGACGTTGCAATATATTTAAAATTACATTTGAAAATTCACCACGGCCTTGGCGGTGAAGGAAAACATCGTGAGTAAACCTGCACAGACCTGCGAAGCAATTTAATGGTGCGTGTGATGTTCCCAATCCGTACTGGGCCCGCGTGGAAACTATGGCCCAAGTCCTTTTGTTCTGAGAGAAGGCCTATGCCGTGGGACGTATATAGGCTGGCATAGGATGAAATTAATAAGTTTCAGTTTCCAATTCAAAGCAAATGGTCGCTAAGTCGCCTCTACCTTATTAAGGGTTAACTTATGTGGAGGTACTCACAGTCTATGGTTCATGAGGCCCGCTCGATGGCTGAAATTTTTGTCGCACTCTGGGCATTGCACCCGCGCCTTGTGACTGTCTTTGTGGTACCGATGCGTGTCTATTGAACTGAAAAACAAACTAATATTAGTGATGTAACTAATATTAATAGTTGTAAAATTAATTATGTCTATGTCATCATCATCTCAGCCTATATACGTCCCACTGCTGGGCACAGGCCTCCTCTCGGAATGAGAGGGTTTGGGACATAGTTCCCACGCGGGCCCAGTGCGGATTGGGAACTTCACACGCACCATTGAATTGCTTCGCAGGTTTGTGCAGGTTTCCTCACGATGTTTTCCTTCACCGCAAAGCTCGTGGTAAATTGCGCACATGAATTTCGAAAAATTCAGAGGTGCGAGCCGGGATTTGAACCCACGACCCCTCTGCTTGAGAGGCGATAGGTCAAACCACTAGGCCACCACGGCTTTTTTACGTCTATGTACCTAATATTTTTTTTTTATGTTTTTAAAGTCACACAATAAAGATGTTTTCTAGTTTACAAATTATCTATTTATTTGTATATTTATGTAGTCTTATGTAGTAAATGGTGTGTAGTATGTCTTTATAACGGTCCGAGGGTTGCCGACGGTGCTGGCTGAAAATCGGCGCTGGGGTGTTTATTATTAACGCTTCAGCATTATGCTGAGCCAGTGTCCGATTCACAACCGCAATGACACATACCTTTGTGTTGTTTATTTGTACCTAATAGTATTGTTGTCTTGTGTTGTAAAATGTATTTTCTTACTTTCTTTCTTCCTTTTTATAATTGGATTATGCAATAATGTAAGATGTTTGAGCATTTAAATTGCAGTCCCTGGCCTCATCTCTAAACCTTAGTGTTTTGCCCTTGTCACCCACGCATTTCCCGCATAATGGACCCCCATCTCTCTTAGATCTAATTTTAACCTCTTCTCCTCATTTAGTTTCCTTTTGTGGCCAGTATAATGCTGCCGCTTTTTCCAACCATGACTTGGTTTATGTCTCCCTTAATATTCGACCTCCCAGGCAAAGGCATAAGGTGATTTTTAGACGTAGTATCCACGATATCGATTTGCAGGCGTTTCAGGCTGACTTGAATGCTGCAGATTGGCAGAGCATCGAGGCACTGACGGATGTGGACCTGAAGGTTGCGCTATTTAATGAAACTCTCTTGAGTATCTTTGAGAAGCACGCGCCGTTAAAACCTACGCGCATAAAGCACTTGCCTGCTCCGTGGCTGACGCCTGATATAAAAGCGTTGATGGCTAAGCGAAACCGAGCACGTATTAAATTGCGGCGTGACCCTACTCAACAAAATCGCCAGAACTTCGTTTCGTTACGCAGCCGGTGCAATAGAGTCTGTAGAAATGCCAAGCGGAAATATATCCATGAGTCCATGGACGGCTGTCCACCGGCTAAGCTATGGAAATTTTTAAAGTCGCTAGGGGTGGGCAAATCTCAACAAAGCTCTTCTGGTTCTTTGGACATTAACGCTTTGAATAAGCATTTCAGTACTTCTCCGGTTACGTTGGATCCTTCCGTAAAACAACGTGCTTTATCCCTTCTTGCCACTACACCACACCCTGACTGTCCTGTTTTTGATATTGGTAGCATTTCACCAGAAGAAATTCTTGTTTTCCTCAAAACTATTAAGACGAAGGCTGTTGGTGAGGATTGCCTGGGCTTGGATATGCTGATGCTCGCGGCGGACCACATTGCTCCCGTTCTCTCCAAAATCATTAATTTTTCCTTTACCTCGGGTACTTTTCCTTTGATATGGAAACTTGCTCACGTAATTCCTCTCCCTAAAACTTCAAATCCAACATCCTTCACCCAATACCGTCCAATATCAATACTCCCTGTCCTATCTAAGGTTATCGAGCACTTCGTAAATCGTCGTCTGTCTTCACATCTCAACAGACATAACCTTTTCAACCCTCTCCAGTCCGGCTTCCGCCCCGGGCATAGCACAGTCACTGCCCTGGTAAAAGTCACTGATGATATTCGTCATAGTATTCAGCATAAGATGCTTACCATTCTTGTACTCTTAGATTTTAGCAGCGCTTTCAATACCGTGGATTTTGATATACTAACTGGAATACTCCAGAACCTAAATTTCTCCCAGTCTGCCATCTCTTGGTTCCGGGCGTTCCTCTTCGGTAGGCGCCAGCGAGTTAAGGCTGATGATCATTTCTCGGAGTGGTGTGACCTGACAGCTGGTGTTCCCCAGGGGAGCGTTCTATCGCCTCTTCTTTTTTCAATTTTTATAAACGGCATAACCAACAATCTACTTTCTTCATATCATTTATATGCAGATGACTTGCAGGTCTATGCGTCGGCTGGTTTTGATGAACTGCCTTCTCTCATTTGCCAAATAAACAAGGACCTGGACTCCATACGTGCTTGGGCGGAGCAGTTTGGGCTTAAAATTAATGCAGCTAAGTCTCAGGCTATAATCATAGGCAGTCCTCATTTTGTTAGCAGATTATCGGAAGTGATACTCCCTAATATTTTATTTGATGGAACTTCGATCCCTTTTTCCTCTAATGTCAAGAATTTAGGTATTATCATGGACCAGACGCTTTCTTGGACGGCTCATATTAGTGAAATTAGTCGTAGACTGTTTGCGTCTCTTCACTCCTTGAGACGCCTGCAAAACTTTTTTCCAATGCGTACAAAACTTACCCTTGCCCGTTCCCTACTTTTGCCCCTTCTAGATTATGGAGATATTGCGTTTCTTGACTTGAGGGAGGAACTGCTTGACAAACTCGAACGACTACAAAATGTGTGCATCCGGTATGTGTTTGGCCTGCGAAAGTACGACCATGTCTCCCATTTTCGCGAGCAGCTTCATTGGCTGCCGATCAGACGGCGGAGAGACATTCACACCCTGTGTCTCCTTTTCAATTTACTTTTCAATCCTGCCTCTCCCTCGTACCTGTCTGAAAGGTTTAGCTATTTGGCCGCTGGAAGCGGGCACCGGTTGCGGTCCAGCTCTAGTCTCGCACTTGCCTTCCCGCCGAACAATACGCGGTCATATGCTAGATCTTTCAGCATCCATTCTGTGAAGCTGTGGAACGAGTTGCCTTTGCACATTAGGGAGGCCCCGTCTGTGGCATCGTTCAGGGATAGATTGAAGAAACTGTGGAAGTAATCGTATTCTTTTATGTATCATAATGTCATAATGTGTAAGCGTGTATCGTGTCCAGTTAAATGGTAAGTATATTGTATGTGTATGGGTATGTATATATATGTATATGTATATATGTGTATATATAATTTGTCATACTTATTAATTGTTGTTTATTTAGTATAGTTATTTATGTTAGTTATATATTTCTTTCTTCTCACCGTGCATAAATTACTGTTCGCCTGTCTTTGAGTTTTCCTTTCTAGTTTAGGTTAGCTTGAAAAGATCCCTTTTAGGGATAAGTTCGCCTTTGTACTCTTTTGTTTTGTTGTTTTCTTTTTGTATTACTTTGTGTTTTATGTACAATAAAGTATTTACATACATACATGTTTAGGTATTGCAGGTGATAAGACCTTGTGCAAGGTCCGCCCGGATTGCTACCACCATCTTGCTCGCTAATCCTGCCGTGAAGCAGCTGTACTTGCACTGTTGTGTTTCAGCGTGGAGAGTAAGACAGCCGGTGAAATTACTGGCACTTGAGATATCCCATCTTAGACCTCTAGGTTGGCAACGCAATGTTTACGAGATCGCGGGATCGCGGTGGATGCGGAAAGCACAAGACCGGTCTGAGTGGAGAGCCTTGGGGGAGGCCTATGTCCAGCAGTGGACGTCTTTCGGCTGACATGATGATGATGATGAATGGATGGTGAAACAGCCCCTTAAAGTTCTAGAATAATGCATTTAGCCAAATGAAACATTTGTGAACTAATCATTTGTAAAACAAATGCTTTGTTTAGACATTAGTGACATAATAAACAAGCTTACTTGGATATTTTTCCGCAGAGGTTGCACTCGTACTTTTTGAGTGATATTTCGTGCGTAGAGTAGTAGTGTTGCTGCATCACTTTCAGATCTATGGTGCGTTTGTGGCATAAGCTGCATTCATATCTGTGAAATAGACAAGTTCAATTAAATTATACATGAGGTATCCCATCTTAAGCCTCTAGGTTGGTAACGCATCTGCGATACCCCTGGTGTTGCAGATGTTTATGGGCGGTGGTGATCTCTTACCATCAGGAGACCCACTTGCTCGTTTGCCATCCAGTCGAATAAAAAAATATATATATTACTCAATCTCATCCAAACGCGCCGGTACTTGGTATTTAAAGAAAGAGACATAAATGTAATGGAGCCCTCTGCGACACATACTACTTTAAAAAATACTTGTAACTCAAAAAAGATAATTTTTGAGTGAAATTAATGAACATTATGTTAAGGTTCAATTTTGTTGACTTATTATTTATTTAGATAAGTACGAGATTTTTTCAAAGTAGTGACGATATTTCTTTACATTTTGTCTTTCTCTTTTTACCCTTCAGTTTTCTCTTCTACATTTGCTTTCTTCCTCTTCTTTTTTTTAATTTCTTTCTGTTTTCTTGAGAATTTCAATTAGTAAGTACTGAATCTATTAGTCGCGTTAAATTTCAATTTAAGTACTGAATCTATTACGCGTGCGAAGACGCGGGCAAACACTAGTATTAATCCCTACTAATATTGCGAAAGTAAATCTGTCTGTCTTTCACGTCGAAACCGCTGAACTACTTTTGATGAAATTTGGTGTAGAGATAGTTTAAGCCCCAAGGATTAACCTAGGATACTTTTTATTCCGGTAGAGGGCGCCACCGCGCGGTAACCTAGGTCCGCGCAGGCGAAGTCGCGGGCATAAGCTAGTAGCCTATAAAGCTTTAAAATGAACAAGTTTCTTCATAAAACCCTTACCGTCTCATGTGCCTTTTATAATGGGCGGTGAAGGAGTCCACGGAAGATATAACAGTTTTGCATATTGGGCAGATGTAGTCGCCCAAACTCTGCCAACAAACAGGGATACTGTTGAACTCAGGGCAGGTTTTACCATTAATTGATATATCAAAAATACAAACTGAAATATAGATGCACAGAAAAACCAGAAAAACAAGACCAGCGCTGGGAATCGAACCCAGGTCCTCGGCATTCCGTGCCGCGTGCTATACCGCTACACCGCTGGACAACGGTACAGACACGAATTTCTCCTATGCACCACATATCTCAGCTTGTTTGTTTCTTATTTAGTCACTTAAGCAGCGACACTAGCGACATCTATGATGTAGCCCTCATCGAGAAACTTTCAGCACCCCATTGGAACTAACAACTCACCCGGACAAGAGATGTCGCTATTAAGCAATCAAATTAAATTAATTAATTAATTCGTGAAATTCGTGTCTGTACCGTTATCCAACGGTGGTGTAGCGGTATAGCATTTTTCAGCTTTTTCTGTGCATCTTTTTTTTTTTTCGGTCGGACTGTTGCTGTTGGCCTCAGACGGTCGTTACAGCTTACCGGAGAGAGGGCGAGCTGCCAGATGAGCTGCTCAGCAAGTGGGTTATTTACTAGCATGCCAAAGGGTGCTCCTATTGAGCCGACCTCGGACTTTGGACGCTAAGGGAGAGTTTTGCAACCAATCGGAGTTTTATGCTACGTCGTTTCGGAAAGACTACGTTACGTCCTGACTGAGAAGAAACGACAAGAAACTCAGTCTGGTTGAGGTCTGATCTGTGCATCTATCTATATTTCAGTTTGTATTTTCGATATGGGTTTTACGGGATACCCGTAAAAGTAACAAATTTTGAGTTTAAATAAAAAATACAAAAAAAGACTTCAAAAACCCAATCACAATGAAGTGGTCAAGTCGAACTGGCCCCTCGTCGATACCCCCCTCCCCCCCCCTTAAACCATCACTGCTTGTACTTTTTTACCGACACTAATCTGTCCGCGACATTTTTCAAACAATTGCAGATTTTTGTAAGTAAACATGTTTTTTTTGTATTTTAATCGAAAATATAGTGGTCTCGACGCCGGATACAACTTCATTGCCTTCGGCGTCGAGACGCTCGGTCCGTGGGGCCCTGGCGCAAGAGATCTCTTCAGCCAACTGGCAAAGAGACTGGTCGACGCCACCGGAGACAAGAGGGCTGGCAGCTTCCTCGCACAGCTAGCATCGCCATACAGCGAGGAAATGCTGCCAGCATTCTTGGAACCATGCCACAGGGGCCTTTTTTAGAGTTATATTAGTTTTTAATTATTATTATTAAGTTTATATTGTTAAAATTATTTGTAAATGTATTTAATAATAATTTATATTTAATAGATGGTGTACATGAATACATGCCATCCTACGTAAGTTCAACCTATTAAACCGTGAAATATCTTGTTGGAAGTACGATTTTTTGGTAACGCAGGAGACGCCCAAAGTGTCGGTAAAATAGTTGATTGGCCCCCTTACCGGGTCGTGTTTACTGCTCCGATGTGCTGCATAAGACTTGCTGTATTTGAACCCAATGAGACAGCTCTCACATTTGAACTCTGCCTGCAAGTACGACTCTCTCGCCGCGTCTCTGTCACGCTCCTCTAGCATTTCTTCGTAGGACAACTCTATGGTCAGTATCTTTTGGTCGGCTATCTTTTGTTTATGGTTCTAGAAAAAAAGAGATGAAAATTTATGAACAAAATTGTAAACATGGTGCTACATTTTAGTTCTCAATCTTATTTTATAATCAAAAATAATTTATTTGATACCCAAATTACCACAGCGCTTGAAGTCCCCATGGCCTTTCAAAAATATGTCACATTTTTATATCAGATTTTTTTTGTTTAGAAATTATAGTTAATTATTACAAAGGTTATTCCTATTGAAAAAAAAAGTTTCAAGCATTTCTAAAATTTTCATTCATTCCCCATTGATACAAGTTTTCAGTGAATATATACGTTTTTTTTTAATATGCTATGGGGAAAGCGGTTCACTTTACGGAAAGCAATCACCGCCACCCATGGACATCCATAACAACAATTTTTTTTAAAAGCTGAATTACGGATGCGTTGCCAGCGGCTTTTTACCAGTTATTAAATAACTAGTTTTTGCCCGCGACTCCGCCCACGTGATATTCGGTTATCGCGCGCTGTTCCCTCGGGAACTGTGCATTTTTCCGGGATAAAATGTAGCCTATGTCACTCTCGGGCCCACAAACTATCTCTATGCCAAAAAATCACGTCGATCCGTCGCTCTGTTACGGTGTGGAAGACGGACAAACACAAAAACATACAAACACACTTTCGCATTTATAATATTAGTATGGATATGGATACTGACCTTAGTTTTATCCTTCAGACTGACAGCCTTCTTGACCTTCTTAACTTTAGTTCGTTTGTCTGTCTTCTTGCTTTTTTTCTTAGTCTCAGTTGTGGGAATGGATTCAACTTTGAGAATCTTGATAGGGCAGCACTCCTGGTCTTCCTCTGAGTGTAAGTCTACATCTGAAAAAAAAAAGCCACTGATGGTTTACTAGTTACATAAGCCGTGGTGGCCTAGTGGTTTGACCTGTGGCCTCTCAAGCAGAGGATCGTGGGTTCAAACCCCGGCTCGCACCTCTAACTATTCGAAACTCATGTGGGAAATTACATTTTTCACGAGCTTTGGAAAACATCGTCAAACCTGCACAAATCAGTGAAGTAATTTAATGGTGTGTGTGAAATTCCCAATCCGCACTGGGCTCGCGTGGGAACTATATCCCAAGCCCTCGTTCTGAGAGGAGGCCTGTGCCCAGCAGTGGGATGTAATATAGGCTGGGATGATTATGATGATGACATATTTTTTTTTTTTATTTGACTGGAAGGCAAACGAGCAAGTGTGTCTCCTGGTGGTAAGAGATCACCACCGCACATAAACATCTGCAACACCAGGGGTATTGCAGATGCGTTGCCAACCTAGAGGCCTAAGTTGGAATACCTCAAGTGCCAGTAATTTCACCGGCTGTTTTACTCTCCGCGCCGAAACACAACAGTGCAAGCACTGCTGCTTCACGGCAGGATTAGCGAGCAAGATGGTGGTAGCAATCCGGGTGGACTTTGCACAAGGTCCTACCACCTCAAAAAATTATTTAGTTATTTTCATTTTTCAAACAGTCTTTTCGCTACAATCTTACCTCTATCATCCCAATCTACCTGCACATTAACAGGTTCGTCTTTCACATAAACTAGTTGCAATTCCTTCGGCTGCTCTTCAGCAGGATTTGAAGGATTTTCAAATTCTGAAGCCACATTGATGGGATTATTCGTGCAGATTGTCAGCCGAGGAGGCCGGCTTATGTCTGTCAGGAGGCATTCATAGAGGTTCTGTAAAGCATGCAAACATGTAAGTGAAATATCTAGTCAAATATATAATTAGATGGGGCTCTGAAGCGTTTCAACAGCAGTATCTCTTGTATGCCCCCTCACTCAAATGTGTAACAAGTTAAATTCTCTATCTATACCAGGGATGGTGAAAGGTGGTATACATGCCCGTTGTCGGTGACAAGAATTTTCAGGCATGCCACTGGTCATTGAATGCATACATTTAATTTATAGATGTACTAGCTTTTGGCCGCGGCTCCGCCTGCGTTGTATTCGGTTACCGCGCGCTGTTTCCTCAGGAACTGTGCATTTTTCCAGGAAAAGTAGCCTACGTCACTCTCGGGCCCATAAACTATCTCTATGCCAAAAATCACGTCGATCCGTCACTCCTTTACAGCGTGAAAGACGGACAAACACACGAACATACAAACACACTTTTGCAATTATAATAAAAAAAAAAAAAAAAATAATAATAATAATATTAGTATGGATTTTCGTCTATGCAACTTTAAAGCCAAGAATCATTAATAGGTACATCATAGCCATGTTATTAATCCATAAAAAATGGCACATTCATCAATAAAGATTTAAAAAATTGTGCTAATCTGTTACAACTACTTATGTATCACCTCATTAGTATAAGTCTGTAGGATCCTGTAGGAATCCTTCACTTGCTCCTTGAAGGCTACTCCTCTGCGCAGCAGGGCCTGGCACTCCCAGCATATGTTTGGGCACACTTGCGGCAAGTCAAACAGCTGAAAACAAATCATTACCCTCAACAATGATTGATCACTTCATAAATTAGAAAAATATTTTGCATTTTAGTCTAGTCTCAAAGAAGAAATAAACGCTGAAAGTATCAATAACACATGCAAAAGATGAAAATTAATTCAAAACACTTGATAGATTTAACTAAAGTATGGGACTTAGGCGTTTAAAAAAAAAAGCATAAACTTAGACAACCAATGAATATCAGATCTGTCTAACGCATATCAGTTGTTTGATAAACCGTAACTTTAATTATCTTTAACCCATATTTATTTAAATTTAATTTATAAGGCAGAGGCGATTTAGCGACCACATGCATTGATTTAGAAATTCAACCTTATTGTTTTAGTAATAAGTTACAATATGCATTGTAATTATTGAAAATACTAGTAGCTTTAAAAATATCCTTTGCCGGATATGTATTCGATAGCTGCTTTTGATTCTGTGGTAGTATGCTCCAATAAATGGGGCCTTATAAAGGGTTAAGTTAGTTTTAAGAATAAAATAAAATTATAACATGTTTTTATGGTAGGTCTATTCATAAACCCCTTTGCAAAAAAAACGGGCACCTATGGTTATTGGATTTTATGTGCATGAAAGCTTACTTTCTAAGCTTTAATGCCCAAAAATCTGAAAAACCATAGGTGGCCTATTTTTTGCAAGGGGGTTTAGTTACTACTTAGTTACAAATTTTATCACTAAATTACTATTATACCAGTGCTGTACATTCTTTGATAATAATTGACGGTAACTTTAACTGAGGTGTCAATATTTTATTTATACTTACTGGAATCTCGTTGAGAGCATCTAGGTAGAACTGTTTCATTTTATCGTCTGTTATCTGGTGTAGAGACCTGCCCACACAAAGACACGCCATACATAGAAGTTTATCCACAATCGTGTCTTTATTCTCCATGATAACACCGTTCAATAAACGTAAAAGGAATAAGAAAATAGAAAGTTATTATAACGTTACAACGTATTGTACCGTGCAAAAAAGCATTTACGCATTCATCTGATCTTGAAATTATAAAGTAACCCGTTTATTTAAAGCTTCATATTTTCACATATTAATTAAATTGTTGAAATTTATTTATTCAATCAAACATTTCAAATCAAAAACATATAACAAAACAAATCGCCGCCATTAAAATAGTGTTGCGTGCGTTTTCATCTATCTGTCAAAAAACACGGTTAATCAGGTTAATCCATTTGCAGCAAGTACGTACATCACTAGCCTCAGAAAAATATACATCACTAGCCTAAAAAAATAGATAAAATTTTTAAAAAATATATATTTTGTCATGGGTTGTTTTTAATGAATTAAAATATGACTTTTTGTAATATTTTACTTAATGTACACATATAAAATAAAATAAGTTCTGGCCACGGATACTTGCACAGCTGATTAAAAAAATAATTGCTATGGTAACATTGTGTAAAGCAGCCATTTTGTGGTGTCCCAGTATCGTAGCTTGGTCTTCTTAATTTTCGTCTATTTTACATGGAAGTATTACTTTTTGTTAAGATTTGAAATCTAATCTTGTATATTTTAATTTGAAAAGTTTGTTTACAAATTATATCGATGTCAGTGATGGAGCAAGAGGTAGAGAGCAACTACAGGGTAGTCTGCTGCACTTGTCTGAGTTCTGATCGTAATTTAGTGTCCATAAATGGTTTAGCTCCAGTTTATCAAATATTTCGGCTGCTTATGTACGATTTCGCGGGCGACAGGGTAAGTGTTCAAAAGTTTTGTTTACATACAATGTATAAATGGGCTACTTCCGTGTCGTTAAATAATTACGTAAACTCAATCTAATTTATATTCATGTCGCAAGTTCTCTACCGTATGCATTAAAAATAAAGCAAATGATGTTTTTTTTTTATTTATTTTGTTGGGTAATTAATATTAACTTATATTATTATTATTCAAATAATACATGTCGCAAGTTCTCTACCGTATGCATTAAAAATAAAGTAAATCATGAAAATTTTTAATTTAGTTTGTCTTTTTTAATAATATATTTTTTTTTGTTAATTATTTTATATATTGTGTGTTATTTAATAAAGTAATTTTCATTTAGTTTGTTAGGTAATTAATATTAAATTATGTTATTATTATTCAAATAATACAGTAACAACTCAGAGCCGAGTATAATATCACTGCACTAGTCTTCTTAATTTTTTTTTTTAATTATTTGTCTGGTCTATTTCGCTAATTTATTTTAGTTAAAGTTGTTACAAGTATGAGAAAGAAAAACTTTGCTGTATCTGTAAATAAATAACTATTTTAAATGTAAAATAGAACACATTATTTTCTTACATGTGTTTGTCTTTTAAGAAATAAAAGCTATTGCCTTCCAGTTTGCCAGTTCCCTCTCGGAGATGGATCAGATTGTGTGCTGGGAGTGCCTGGCTCTGATGAAGAGGTTCATCAAGTTCAAGCGGCAGGTGCACAGTGCGCAGGAACACATCAGGGTGCTTGCATTGAGCGGGGAACAGGAGGTACTAGCACTGACTTTTGTGGTTGTTTTAGATGTTGACATAAAAAAAAAACGGCCAAGAGCGTGTCGGACACGCCTGAAATAGGGTTCCGTAGCCATTACGAAAAAATTAAGTAATATTTTTCCAAGGATTTCGTAAATATTCCAAGTTTAGGTATATTTTGTACCTTAGGCTGTTATTTACTCTTAAACTACTAATAATTTTCAAGAAAACTTAACCATTATAGTTTTCCTTGTAAGTTTGATATACTTACTACCATCCTGAATTTTTTTTTAATTTATGCGCTCACCCATTTAGATTTTAGAAAGGGCGGGAAGCTCGATTTTAATGAAAATTTGCACTTTAAAGTTGAATATTTTGCAAACAATTCACTGAATCGAAAAATCGTTGTTGCTACCCCCTAATGAATTTTAAGAGACCTATCCAACGATACCCCACACTATAAGGTTGGATGAGAAAAAAAATCACCCCCACTTTACGTCTATGGGAGGTACTCTAATAAATTTTTTTTTTTTTAAAGTACCATTTTGCTATCATAGGTTACATATATATTTTCCTGCAAAATTACAGCTTTCTAACATTGATAGTCCCTGAGTAAAGCAGCGGACGAACAGACATGGCGGAACTATAAGGGTTCCGTTTTTGCGATTTTGGCAAAAGAAATAGCTGTTTATGCAGCAAAAAACATATATTTCAACACTGGCAAGGGAATTAAAAATTATAGAATACTTTATTTACCTATTTGTAGAACCATAAAAATTGACAGGTAATACCGTCTTTTACTATGAAGACAGGGAAAAATCTGTAAAATGTACATTTGTAATTATTTTGTCCTCCACCTATATCAGTGACCATCTAAAATTACCCCACACTGTATACATTTTGCTTAAAAGGCTCTGCTAACACTGGATATTCATACATACAAATTTGTACAGATTTGTATGGTTGCTGCAAGTCTGACTCATACTTGGCTGCTTTCTTTTTTATTTAAGGTTCTGTACCCAAAGGGTAAAAAGAAATGGGACCATATTTTTAAGACTCCACTGTATCTCATGTACTGTGACAGCAATATAGTTAAAATTTTCACAGATTATGTATTTCTGTTGCCGCTATAACAACAAATACTAAAAACAGAATAAAATAAATATTCAAATTCAAATTCAAATTCAAATTGTCTTTATTCACATAAAATATGGTACAATTCAAGGGGGGCTTCCACAGAACAAACGTGATTTTTTTGCCATTTTTGCTTGATATTAATATCAGCAACAAGTAGACTCCCATACAGCAAATGTGTTTTTCCTTATTGTCTAATGTTGTATAGATAATGATACGGAACTCGCACTTGGCCGTTTTTTTTTTTCAATATTCCATAGTTGTTTTGCATACAAATAAACCTATTTTCAGACCATGGACCACACATACATGTCGCAGTCCCTCTCCACCCTCGAAGCCACCACGAAGCAGGAGTATGACAGCATATTCTTCGACTACACCACCCGCGAGGAGTGGCCACAGGCCCCGTTCCTTACCATCAACAGTGTGCAGTCGGTCAAGCATGAGCAGTACGATGTGGCTCAGGCTGTGCGGGAGAACATCAATTTGGAAATGGATGGGCATATACTTGAAGGTACTCTAATGTTGTTACAGTTGCACCATAAATGGACCATTTTTTATTTTGTTTTTTTTTTTTATTCGATTGGATGGCAAAAGACCAAGTGGGTCTCCTGATGGTGAGAGATCACCACCGCCCATAGACACCTGCAATACCAGGAGGATTGCAGATGTGTTGCGAACCTAGAGGCCTAAGATGGGATACCTCAAGTGAAACAGAACACTGCTTCACGGCAGGATTGGCGAGCAAGATGGTGGTAGCAATCCGGGCGGACCTTACACGAGGTGGTAGAAACCTGCAAAATTTATTTTCAGTTCATCATTTTATACTAAATTTTCAGTTTAGTTACGGAATTTCCATACATTTTGTGTAACTCAATGAAAAATTTGTAGGACATAGTGTTATATTGGGCTTACCATAGTCAGAATAAACAGCATTACATTTTGTGTTGAAATCTGAGAAAATAATATATTAACATTCTCGTCCGCTCGCTCGTACAAGGCAGTCACCTGCATTCAATGCCTATCGCGTCCGTCGCACTTGTTTACTAGTTACCGCATTCCTTTCCGTCTTTACCGGATTTTGAGCCTTATTTGTATAACACTAGAGCTATATTTTAAAGTTCCTTAGTTCGGGTTAAAATTAACTTCTACCGCGATGAACTGCTCGAAGTGTGGTGATGTGGTTACGGATTTTGCTGAATGTGGACGGTGCCAAGGTCGTTTTCATTTCGATTGTGCTGGGATCAGTGAGACTTCACATCGCAAAAAAGGAGCTAGTGCGAAGGCGGCCTGGCGTTGCATCCAATGCCGGAATGCACCGTTAACCGATCCAAATCTTGTCGACCTGATTAAGGAAGTGAAAGCGCTTCGTGAGGACTTCAGCGCGGTAAAGTCCGACATCCACACTATTAGAAACGAGATCCAAACTAGCTCACAGAGGCTGCAGGAGTTATCAGCCAAGTGGAACGTTCTCGAAACTACTGTGGTTTCTATGGACGAGCGCTTGATTCAGGTCGAGGGTAAGGTATCGACAGTCGTGGAGCTCCAAAGCAATCTAGACACTGCCAATGAAACCATCGCTGGACTTAAACATGACCTTAATGCACGTGATCAACACTCCCGCCTTAACAACGTTGAGATCTCGGGCCTCCCATACAGAAAGGGGGAGAACCTTATGACCCTTCTCCGTGATATACATTTAAAACTGGGTTTAAATATGTCCGAAACGGACATAGATACAATTCATCGTGTCCGTCGTTTTGGTACGATCAACGCCACGGTTAGCAGTCCTGTCGGGGAAAAGGAGCCCGCCAGCGGGCTAAGACCTGGAGGCGC
Organism: Choristoneura rosaceana; assembly: GCA_037349165.1. NCBI lineage: Eukaryota > Metazoa > Arthropoda > Insecta > Lepidoptera > Tortricidae > Choristoneura > Choristoneura rosaceana. The sequence continues at coordinate 3,942,781 of JAZBNJ010000050.1, forward strand.
CGGCAGTGGGACTGCCGCCGCGGCCCGGGGACCCGGCGCCGGGGGCGGCGAGCCCGACGCCTCGGCCGCCGCGGCCCGCGAGCCTGCGGTCATTGTGCGTTTCGTGCGGCGTCGCCGCAAGGACGAGCTGTTAGCGGCTATGCGTGCGCGACGGACCCTTACTACAGCTGATATCGGGTTCCCAGGACCGGCGCATAAGCTCTACGTAAACGATCACTTAACTCGCGAAAATAAGCTTCTTTTGAAACAGGCTCGGGCTGTCAAGGTCGAATGCAATTACGCTCATCTCTGGACTAGAGACTGTAAAATCATGATGCGTAAGAACGATAACTCAAAGTTTCTACATATATCTAAGCGATCTGATTTACTACAGTTAAAGTGACTCCTATGTGGTGTACTTTATTTTATGTTGTTACAATTACATTGTCATTACTGCCCTTGTAATATAAATTTACCTCCAACAAATGTTATAATTTTTTTTGTTATCATTCTTAATAGCAAGCTTTATCTGGATTTCATGCATATACGTAGTGAGTCCCAGTCTGTGCATTTATATTTTAATTTAATATATTTTGTTTTTCCCCGACAAGTCAATTTATCATTAAACAGCTCATTTTCTACGCGCCACGTGACCATATGTTATTATTATTTAAATATGTTTACATTTGTTGTGCTCCTCCATGACTTCATTAAATAATTTAAAAATTTACTACCAAAATGTGAGGGGGTTACGTACGAAATCTCATGACTTTTTGGCTAACGTCACTCAATCTGACTATGACGTTATTTGTCTCACTGAGACTTGGTTAACTGAGGATTTTAATGATGCTGAATACTTTTGGAACGATTATGTTGTTTATCGTTGCGACCGTGGCGCGTTCAGGGGCGGGGGGGACGGCGCTGGGCGGTCGCGCGGCGGCGGCGTGCTGGTGGCGCTGCGCCGCGGGCGCGGGCTGGCCGCGCGCCGCCGGGATGACCTGCGCTCCTCGCCCGAGGCTGAGGAACTGTGGCTGAGTGTCGAGCTCGCGGGCGAGCGCGCCACTGCGGCCGCGCCTCCCCTCTCCCCCTCGCCTAATATGCAGCGTTTCGGTACCCTTTATATTGCGTGCTGTTATTTCCCGCATGGTAATACACATTTTACGTTCTTACAAAGATTCTTCGACTCCGCATCTGATTTGATCACTGATAGCCCTGATGACTTGTACCTCCTGCTCGGTGATTTCAATGTTTCCCATGCGTCTTGGACTGTGAATTCTCGTCATAGCCTATCTATGACGACAAACAATAGCCCAGTCGCGACTTTGCTCTCTGATTTTATTAATCTTACCGATTTGAAGCAGTATAATTGGTGCTTGAATATAAACGGTCGAATACTAGATTTAATTTTAAGTAACTTGGCTTGCTCGGTGGCGGTGTGCGCGGCCCCGCTGACACCGGAGGACGCGCATCACAAGGCGCTCGACGTTTTGGTGGCGCTGCCCGCTCGGCCAACCGCCGCGCATGCGCATAGTATGGAAAGATTTATATTTCGCTCCGCAGACTATGATAGTATCCGCGATGGGTTATCCGCCGTCGATTGGAACATAATGCTCGACATGGACACGGAACAGTCTGTTTCATATTTTTATTCCGTTTTATACGATTTAATTAATAAATTTGTTCCTAAACGGAAAATTAATACCCTAGGGGTTCGACCCCCGTGGTACACACGGGCGTTAATCAAGTTAGGTCGAGAGAAGCGTAAATTTCACACCAAATGGAAAATTTATAAAAACCCTCTTGATTACCTTTCGTTTAAATCCTTAAGAAAGAGGGAAAATAAAATGAAATTAGATTGTTACAACGCATACATCCGTCACGCCGAAGAAAATATTAAAAATTGTCCTAAATATTTCTGGTCCTTTATTAAATCGAAATTTTCAGCAAATAGTATCCCCGACTACATGACTTATAAAAATAACACATCTTCTGATTGTGAAACTATTGCTAATTATTTCAACGACCATTTCAATTCAGTTTTTATATCAAATAGCAAAAACGATCCCCCCTTAAATATGAATCCTCAATTAAGCAATACTCCTGTTGATATCTCCTCGGTTAACGTTAAGAATTCTTTAGTTCTTAAACACCTTCAGCAAGTAGACATTAACAAAGGCGCTGGACATGATCAAATTCACCCTATTTTAATTTCCAATTGTAGTAAAGAGTTGTCGGTGCCCCTTTCAATTATCTACCGTAAATCTTTAGCTGAAGGTTGTTTCCCAGTAATTTGGAAAACTGCTTTTATTACTCCAATACCTAAAGGTGGGGATAAGCATGATGTAACAGAGTATAGACCGATTTCCAAACTTTGTATTTTCGGAAAGATTCTTGAAAAGATCGTAACTCATGATTTGACACAATGTGTTTCTCGTGTAATTTCTCCAGAACAGCACGGGTTCTTCCGGGGTAGAAGTGTTGACACAAATCTCGTTACCTATACTGATTTTGTACTTGAGGCTTTTGAAGGTGGCTTCCAGGTGGATGCAGTGTACACCGACTTTTCAAAGGCTTTTGATAAAATCAATCATACATTACTATTAAACAAATTATTGGAAGTCGGTGTACATGGTGACCTCCTTAGGTGGATTAAGTCTTATATCGAAAACCGTACTCAAGCTGTGGCACTGAGAGGTTTTACTTCTAGATTTTTGCCCATTAGTTCTGGCGTGCCCCAAGGATCCCATTTAGGACCACTTTTATTTATCTTATACATCAATGACATATGGCAGTGCTTCTCAAATTCTTCGCACTTGGTGTATGCAGATGACACAAAAATATTTAAGGTAGTTAGAACAGTTAGTGACTGTTTGGACTTACAAGAGGATCTGAGAAGATTTGTTTCTTACTGTCAATCCAATCAACTTCTATTAAACTTACTTTCTAAGCTTTAATGCCCAAAAATCTGAAAAACCATAGGTGGCCTATTTTTTGCAAGGGGGTTTAGTTACTACTTAGTTACAAATTTTATCACTAAATTACTATTATACCAGTGCTGTACATTCTTTGATAATAATTGACGGTAACTTTAACTGAGGTGTCAATATTTTATTTATACTTACTGGAATCTCGTTGAGAGCATCTAGGTAGAACTGTTTCATTTTATCGTCTGTTATCTGGTGTAGAGACCTGCCCACACAAAGACACGCCATACATAGAAGTTTATCCACAATCGTGTCTTTATTCTCCATGATAACACCGTTCAATAAACGTAAAAGGAATAAGAAAATAGAAAGTTATTATAACGTTACAACGTATTGTACCGTGCAAAAAAGCATTTACGCATTCATCTGATCTTGAAATTATAAAGTAACCCGTTTATTTAAAGCTTCATATTTTCACATATTAATTAAATTGTTGAAATTTATTTATTCAATCAAACATTTCAAATCAAAAACATATAACAAAACAAATCGCCGCCATTAAAATAGTGTTGCGTGCGTTTTCATCTATCTGTCAAAAAACACGGTTAATCAGGTTAATCCATTTGCAGCAAGTACGTACATCACTAGCCTCAGAAAAATATACATCACTAGCCTAAAAAAATAGATAAAATTTTTAAAAAATATATATTTTGTCATGGGTTGTTTTTAATGAATTAAAATATGACTTTTTGTAATATTTTACTTAATGTACACATATAAAATAAAATAAGTTCTGGCCACGGATACTTGCACAGCTGATTAAAAAAATAATTGCTATGGTAACATTGTGTAAAGCAGCCATTTTGTGGTGTCCCAGTATCGTAGCTTGGTCTTCTTAATTTTCGTCTATTTTACATGGAAGTATTACTTTTTGTTAAGATTTGAAATCTAATCTTGTATATTTTAATTTGAAAAGTTTGTTTACAAATTATATCGATGTCAGTGATGGAGCAAGAGGTAGAGAGCAACTACAGGGTAGTCTGCTGCACTTGTCTGAGTTCTGATCGTAATTTAGTGTCCATAAATGGTTTAGCTCCAGTTTATCAAATATTTCGGCTGCTTATGTACGATTTCGCGGGCGACAGGGTAAGTGTTCAAAAGTTTTGTTTACATACAATGTATAAATGGGCTACTTCCGTGTCGTTAAATAATTACGTAAACTCAATCTAATTTATATTCATGTCGCAAGTTCTCTACCGTATGCATTAAAAATAAAGCAAATGATGTTTTTTTTTTATTTATTTTGTTGGGTAATTAATATTAACTTATATTATTATTATTCAAATAATACATGTCGCAAGTTCTCTACCGTATGCATTAAAAATAAAGTAAATCATGAAAATTTTTAATTTAGTTTGTCTTTTTTAATAATATATTTTTTTTTGTTAATTATTTTATATATTGTGTGTTATTTAATAAAGTAATTTTCATTTAGTTTGTTAGGTAATTAATATTAAATTATGTTATTATTATTCAAATAATACAGTAACAACTCAGAGCCGAGTATAATATCACTGCACTAGTCTTCTTAATTTTTTTTTTTAATTATTTGTCTGGTCTATTTCGCTAATTTATTTTAGTTAAAGTTGTTACAAGTATGAGAAAGAAAAACTTTGCTGTATCTGTAAATAAATAACTATTTTAAATGTAAAATAGAACACATTATTTTCTTACATGTGTTTGTCTTTTAAGAAATAAAAGCTATTGCCTTCCAGTTTGCCAGTTCCCTCTCGGAGATGGATCAGATTGTGTGCTGGGAGTGCCTGGCTCTGATGAAGAGGTTCATCAAGTTCAAGCGGCAGGTGCACAGTGCGCAGGAACACATCAGGGTGCTTGCATTGAGCGGGGAACAGGAGGTACTAGCACTGACTTTTGTGGTTGTTTTAGATGTTGACATAAAAAAAAAACGGCCAAGAGCGTGTCGGACACGCCTGAAATAGGGTTCCGTAGCCATTACGAAAAAATTAAGTAATATTTTTCCAAGGATTTCGTAAATATTCCAAGTTTAGGTATATTTTGTACCTTAGGCTGTTATTTACTCTTAAACTACTAATAATTTTCAAGAAAACTTAACCATTATAGTTTTCCTTGTAAGTTTGATATACTTACTACCATCCTGAATTTTTTTTTAATTTATGCGCTCACCCATTTAGATTTTAGAAAGGGCGGGAAGCTCGATTTTAATGAAAATTTGCACTTTAAAGTTGAATATTTTGCAAACAATTCACTGAATCGAAAAATCGTTGTTGCTACCCCCTAATGAATTTTAAGAGACCTATCCAACGATACCCCACACTATAAGGTTGGATGAGAAAAAAAATCACCCCCACTTTACGTCTATGGGAGGTACTCTAATAAATTTTTTTTTTTTTAAAGTACCATTTTGCTATCATAGGTTACATATATATTTTCCTGCAAAATTACAGCTTTCTAACATTGATAGTCCCTGAGTAAAGCAGCGGACGAACAGACATGGCGGAACTATAAGGGTTCCGTTTTTGCGATTTTGGCAAAAGAAATAGCTGTTTATGCAGCAAAAAACATATATTTCAACACTGGCAAGGGAATTAAAAATTATAGAATACTTTATTTACCTATTTGTAGAACCATAAAAATTGACAGGTAATACCGTCTTTTACTATGAAGACAGGGAAAAATCTGTAAAATGTACATTTGTAATTATTTTGTCCTCCACCTATATCAGTGACCATCTAAAATTACCCCACACTGTATACATTTTGCTTAAAAGGCTCTGCTAACACTGGATATTCATACATACAAATTTGTACAGATTTGTATGGTTGCTGCAAGTCTGACTCATACTTGGCTGCTTTCTTTTTTATTTAAGGTTCTGTACCCAAAGGGTAAAAAGAAATGGGACCATATTTTTAAGACTCCACTGTATCTCATGTACTGTGACAGCAATATAGTTAAAATTTTCACAGATTATGTATTTCTGTTGCCGCTATAACAACAAATACTAAAAACAGAATAAAATAAATATTCAAATTCAAATTCAAATTCAAATTGTCTTTATTCACATAAAATATGGTACAATTCAAGGGGGGCTTCCACAGAACAAACGTGATTTTTTTGCCATTTTTGCTTGATATTAATATCAGCAACAAGTAGACTCCCATACAGCAAATGTGTTTTTCCTTATTGTCTAATGTTGTATAGATAATGATACGGAACTCGCACTTGGCCGTTTTTTTTTTTCAATATTCCATAGTTGTTTTGCATACAAATAAACCTATTTTCAGACCATGGACCACACATACATGTCGCAGTCCCTCTCCACCCTCGAAGCCACCACGAAGCAGGAGTATGACAGCATATTCTTCGACTACACCACCCGCGAGGAGTGGCCACAGGCCCCGTTCCTTACCATCAACAGTGTGCAGTCGGTCAAGCATGAGCAGTACGATGTGGCTCAGGCTGTGCGGGAGAACATCAATTTGGAAATGGATGGGCATATACTTGAAGGTACTCTAATGTTGTTACAGTTGCACCATAAATGGACCATTTTTTATTTTGTTTTTTTTTTTTATTCGATTGGATGGCAAAAGACCAAGTGGGTCTCCTGATGGTGAGAGATCACCACCGCCCATAGACACCTGCAATACCAGGAGGATTGCAGATGTGTTGCGAACCTAGAGGCCTAAGATGGGATACCTCAAGTGAAACAGAACACTGCTTCACGGCAGGATTGGCGAGCAAGATGGTGGTAGCAATCCGGGCGGACCTTACACGAGGTGGTAGAAACCTGCAAAATTTATTTTCAGTTCATCATTTTATACTAAATTTTCAGTTTAGTTACGGAATTTCCATACATTTTGTGTAACTCAATGAAAAATTTGTAGGACATAGTGTTATATTGGGCTTACCATAGTCAGAATAAACAGCATTACATTTTGTGTTGAAATCTGAGAAAATAATATATTAACATTCTCGTCCGCTCGCTCGTACAAGGCAGTCACCTGCATTCAATGCCTATCGCGTCCGTCGCACTTGTTTACTAGTTACCGCATTCCTTTCCGTCTTTACCGGATTTTGAGCCTTATTTGTATAACACTAGAGCTATATTTTAAAGTTCCTTAGTTCGGGTTAAAATTAACTTCTACCGCGATGAACTGCTCGAAGTGTGGTGATGTGGTTACGGATTTTGCTGAATGTGGACGGTGCCAAGGTCGTTTTCATTTCGATTGTGCTGGGATCAGTGAGACTTCACATCGCAAAAAAGGAGCTAGTGCGAAGGCGGCCTGGCGTTGCATCCAATGCCGGAATGCACCGTTAACCGATCCAAATCTTGTCGACCTGATTAAGGAAGTGAAAGCGCTTCGTGAGGACTTCAGCGCGGTAAAGTCCGACATCCACACTATTAGAAACGAGATCCAAACTAGCTCACAGAGGCTGCAGGAGTTATCAGCCAAGTGGAACGTTCTCGAAACTACTGTGGTTTCTATGGACGAGCGCTTGATTCAGGTCGAGGGTAAGGTATCGACAGTCGTGGAGCTCCAAAGCAATCTAGACACTGCCAATGAAACCATCGCTGGACTTAAACATGACCTTAATGCACGTGATCAACACTCCCGCCTTAACAACGTTGAGATCTCGGGCCTCCCATACAGAAAGGGGGAGAACCTTATGACCCTTCTCCGTGATATACATTTAAAACTGGGTTTAAATATGTCCGAAACGGACATAGATACAATTCATCGTGTCCGTCGTTTTGGTACGATCAACGCCACGGTTAGCAGTCCTGTCGGGGAAAAGGAGCCCGCCAGCGGGCTAAGACCTGGAGGCGCCGGCAGTGGGACTGCCGCCGCGGCCCGGGGACCCGGCGCCGGGGGCGGCGAGCCCGACGCCTCGGCCGCCGCGGCCCGCGAGCCTGCGGTCATTGTGCGTTTCGTGCGGCGTCGCCGCAAGGACGAGCTGTTAGCGGCTATGCGTGCGCGACGGACCCTTACTACAGCTGATATCGGGTTCCCAGGACCGGCGCATAAGCTCTACGTAAACGATCACTTAACTCGCGAAAATAAGCTTCTTTTGAAACAGGCTCGGGCTGTCAAGGTCGAATGCAATTACGCTCATCTCTGGACTAGAGACTGTAAAATCATGATGCGTAAGAACGATAACTCAAAGTTTCTACATATATCTAAGCGATCTGATTTACTACAGTTAAAGTGACTCCTATGTGGTGTACTTTATTTTATGTTGTTACAATTACATTGTCATTACTGCCCTTGTAATATAAATTTACCTCCAACAAATGTTATAATTTTTTTTGTTATCATTCTTAATAGCAAGCTTTATCTGGATTTCATGCATATACGTAGTGAGTCCCAGTCTGTGCATTTATATTTTAATTTAATATATTTTGTTTTTCCCCGACAAGTCAATTTATCATTAAACAGCTCATTTTCTACGCGCCACGTGACCATATGTTATTATTATTTAAATATGTTTACATTTGTTGTGCTCCTCCATGACTTCATTAAATAATTTAAAAATTTACTACCAAAATGTGAGGGGGTTACGTACGAAATCTCATGACTTTTTGGCTAACGTCACTCAATCTGACTATGACGTTATTTGTCTCACTGAGACTTGGTTAACTGAGGATTTTAATGATGCTGAATACTTTTGGAACGATTATGTTGTTTATCGTTGCGACCGTGGCGCGTTCAGGGGCGGGGGGGACGGCGCTGGGCGGTCGCGCGGCGGCGGCGTGCTGGTGGCGCTGCGCCGCGGGCGCGGGCTGGCCGCGCGCCGCCGGGATGACCTGCGCTCCTCGCCCGAGGCTGAGGAACTGTGGCTGAGTGTCGAGCTCGCGGGCGAGCGCGCCACTGCGGCCGCGCCTCCCCTCTCCCCCTCGCCTAATATGCAGCGTTTCGGTACCCTTTATATTGCGTGCTGTTATTTCCCGCATGGTAATACACATTTTACGTTCTTACAAAGATTCTTCGACTCCGCATCTGATTTGATCACTGATAGCCCTGATGACTTGTACCTCCTGCTCGGTGATTTCAATGTTTCCCATGCGTCTTGGACTGTGAATTCTCGTCATAGCCTATCTATGACGACAAACAATAGCCCAGTCGCGACTTTGCTCTCTGATTTTATTAATCTTACCGATTTGAAGCAGTATAATTGGTGCTTGAATATAAACGGTCGAATACTAGATTTAATTTTAAGTAACTTGGCTTGCTCGGTGGCGGTGTGCGCGGCCCCGCTGACACCGGAGGACGCGCATCACAAGGCGCTCGACGTTTTGGTGGCGCTGCCCGCTCGGCCAACCGCCGCGCATGCGCATAGTATGGAAAGATTTATATTTCGCTCCGCAGACTATGATAGTATCCGCGATGGGTTATCCGCCGTCGATTGGAACATAATGCTCGACATGGACACGGAACAGTCTGTTTCATATTTTTATTCCGTTTTATACGATTTAATTAATAAATTTGTTCCTAAACGGAAAATTAATACCCTAGGGGTTCGACCCCCGTGGTACACACGGGCGTTAATCAAGTTAGGTCGAGAGAAGCGTAAATTTCACACCAAATGGAAAATTTATAAAAACCCTCTTGATTACCTTTCGTTTAAATCCTTAAGAAAGAGGGAAAATAAAATGAAATTAGATTGTTACAACGCATACATCCGTCACGCCGAAGAAAATATTAAAAATTGTCCTAAATATTTCTGGTCCTTTATTAAATCGAAATTTTCAGCAAATAGTATCCCCGACTACATGACTTATAAAAATAACACATCTTCTGATTGTGAAACTATTGCTAATTATTTCAACGACCATTTCAATTCAGTTTTTATATCAAATAGCAAAAACGATCCCCCCTTAAATATGAATCCTCAATTAAGCAATACTCCTGTTGATATCTCCTCGGTTAACGTTAAGAATTCTTTAGTTCTTAAACACCTTCAGCAAGTAGACATTAACAAAGGCGCTGGACATGATCAAATTCACCCTATTTTAATTTCCAATTGTAGTAAAGAGTTGTCGGTGCCCCTTTCAATTATCTACCGTAAATCTTTAGCTGAAGGTTGTTTCCCAGTAATTTGGAAAACTGCTTTTATTACTCCAATACCTAAAGGTGGGGATAAGCATGATGTAACAGAGTATAGACCGATTTCCAAACTTTGTATTTTCGGAAAGATTCTTGAAAAGATCGTAACTCATGATTTGACACAATGTGTTTCTCGTGTAATTTCTCCAGAACAGCACGGGTTCTTCCGGGGTAGAAGTGTTGACACAAATCTCGTTACCTATACTGATTTTGTACTTGAGGCTTTTGAAGGTGGCTTCCAGGTGGATGCAGTGTACACCGACTTTTCAAAGGCTTTTGATAAAATCAATCATACATTACTATTAAACAAATTATTGGAAGTCGGTGTACATGGTGACCTCCTTAGGTGGATTAAGTCTTATATCGAAAACCGTACTCAAGCTGTGGCACTGAGAGGTTTTACTTCTAGATTTTTGCCCATTAGTTCTGGCGTGCCCCAAGGATCCCATTTAGGACCACTTTTATTTATCTTATACATCAATGACATATGGCAGTGCTTCTCAAATTCTTCGCACTTGGTGTATGCAGATGACACAAAAATATTTAAGGTAGTTAGAACAGTTAGTGACTGTTTGGACTTACAAGAGGATCTGAGAAGATTTGTTTCTTACTGTCAATCCAATCAACTTCTATTAAACCCTGATAAATGTCATATTATAACCTTTTCTCGTAAAAAACATCCTATAAACTTTCATTATAATTTTTCTGGCACAGTTATACGTCGGGTTAACCAGGTTCGGGATCTGGGTGTGACCTTGGATACAAAGCTCAGTTTTAATCCTCACATAGATATTATCACAGCTAAGGCTTATAAACGATTAGGGTTAATACTTCGACTTTCTAAACCTTTCAAGCTCTCAAACACATTAAAAATTTTGTATTTCTCTTTTGTACGTAGTATTCTCGAATTTGGCTGCGTTGTTTGGAACCCCCAATATAAAATTCATATATCAAGAATAGAAAAAGTCCAACGTAAGCTTATTAAATCCCTTAACTACCGATCAGGTCTAAACCAAACAGTTCATGTTCCTCTTCATAAACGTCATAACTTAGCTCCTCTTAAGACACGTCGAGAATATCTTGATCAAATATTCTTGTATAAATTACTAAATAACCACATCGACTCATCTGCCCTTCTTGCAAAGGTTAAATTGCAGGCCCCTCGTCGTATCCCCACTCGTCATTTTTCCACTTTTCACGTCAGTTTTTGTCGTTCGAAATATGCGCGTAACACTTTTTTCAGACGGGCTTGTCGTGAATATAACAAAAGTCTTATGAACATAGATATATTCTCATCATCGCTGCAGAGATACAGGGATTCACTACGGAATCTGCTCTTTGATTCCTCATCCAGTGTATAAAGTTAAAGTAACAGATTGTTTTCTTTTTGTCTACTTTAGATAGCTTGTTTTTCTTAGATACTTAAGATTGCTGCTGTGTCTTGTTGGTTGTAGGTAATAAATATCTAAGCACCTAATTAAATATTGTAGGTTAAACTGTTTTGTTTTGCGCTTGCATTAGTTATAAGTAGTTTATTTTATAATTAATGGAACTATTGGTTTTTAAGTATATATTATGTACATTGCTGCACTGAAATGTAACCGTTTGTTTCCTAAATAAATTAAAAAAAAAAAAAAAAAAAAAATTAACGAACATAAAATAAAAAATGGCCCAGTTACAGGATGTCTCTTAACATTAGGCTTTAAATGCGAGTTTCGATTTTACTCGCACTACTGAGTTGTACTTTTCAAAAATGTGATCAGTTTAAACGTAATTTTCAATGATGTATGCCGTACAATACTAAACTTAATATAGATTGAAAAAAGTATATTTTTAAAGAGATATCTAATGTAAATTTTGAAGTTTTTTTTAAAAAGCTATATTCTATCTCTAACTGTATGCAACTGTTATGGAGATTTTTTTGTTCGATGGAATATCATGCATAGTCAAGTTTTAATTTGTAAAATAAATAAAAAACTGTCAAATACTATATCGCCCCCTTACTGCTAAAAGCGACTAACTGCATCAATGAGTTTTGAGAAAAACGCATTTAAAGGTTTGACTTTAAGGTTCAAAGTTTAAGGTTTTTATTGATGCAGTTAGTCGCTTTTAGCAGTAAGGGGACGATATTTGCCATAACCAATAATAATCAAACCCTCCATCGCTTCCTTCAGTTGATTTTTAATCCCTTTTATTTTGTAAATAATTGTGGTTTCTCTTATTTTCTCATTTGCAGTACCAGAGATAGTCTTGGAGCATCCCGTGACCGGAGTGATGTCCCACATAGTCGTTGGACCTGATGATTTACGAGTTGACTACTCTCCAACGAAGGATCTACCACAACTCAGCATAGAGTATGTACAAGCGAATATTGCAAAGTACTGCATACTGGAATCAATGTTTCATGCCTTATGCAAGTTTTACGGGATCCCTTTGTTTCCCATACATTTTTTGTTCCGAATTTTGATGGTCAGAAATTGATATCCATATAATTTATAAACATAAACATCACTAGTCATAATTTTTGTTCAGTATAATGCTTATTAGCTCTAATATTAATGGCATATAATATTAAATTCTATAATCACAAAAGTCATACATTTTTAACTATAACGTTCAAAGATCGAACGATAATTATTCAAAAATAATAACAGAGCGAAGGATCGACGTGATTTTTGGCATAGAGATAGTTTATTGGCCTGAGAGTGACATGGGCTACTTTTTATCCCGGAAAAATGCAGTTCCCGAAGGAACAGCGCGCGTTAACCGAATACCACGCGGGCGGAACCGCGGGCAAAAGCTAGTTTCTAATATTTACCCAAATGGTTCACTACCCGCCATTATTAATGTGACTCTATTTTCACGCTTCAGCATCATGCTGAGTCAGCGACCAATTCACTTTCGCGGGGACACACAAATTTGTGTATATATTTCATGTGCGATTTATTATTATTATTTTTTTGGTTCATTTGTGTAAATTTTGCTGTATATGTGTCTTTTGTGTTAGTGAATAAGGGTATTACCACGAGCGTCCCAACCGCTGTCAGTCCCTAGCTGTTTATATTAAGAAGTAAATAATTCATATGCATTGATTTTTGTATTGAAATAGATTCTGGCCTGAGTACAGAAGCTATTTACGTCATAATTAAAAAACAATCTGCCTTCCAATTCTTAAAATCTCTGGCAAGGGACTGACAGCGGTTGGGACTCGTGGAAATACCCATAAATGTCTTCTTTCCAGTACCGTCTTTACCATAAGGGCACAAGGGGCCAGTACCCAGGGCCCCCATCCTCAGGGGGCCCCGAAGGGCCGAAAATTTTTCTCACATTTTATCTCAAAATGCGCATTACACTTTTCTTATTATTATATTTATTATTAAAAAAACATACAGCCGAATTGAGAACCTCCTCCTTTTTGAAGTCGGTTAAAAAGGGCCCCAAATTCTTGTGTGCCCAAGGGCCCCACCACAGTCTAAGACGGCCCTGCTTCTTTCTTTTTCTTTCTTTCAGAGTGCCACCGCAACCACCGCAAAAAATCGAGGCTCTTATTATAGCCAAAGCGAAACCCATGAAGCCTAAAGAGGAGGTGCCGCCGCAGAAGCAAGGGTTCTTTACTGAATTCATGACGGAAACGGAAATGCAAGCTTCCAGGTAATCACTAAAATAAAATAAAAATTATTATCATTATTTTCATTAACAATTTGTACAACAATTTTTAAGCTTGTTAAAGCCTAAGGCTTACATTAGAAAATTTTCTCTATATATGTACTTTTGTTTTCTCTACTGCTTGCTTAGCAGAGAATCAAGAATCATTGGATTATGTTGTATACTATAATGGGTAGACCGTTAATAATATCAATTATCCGTTATATTTAGATAATACTCGACTTGTCGCTCATAGAATGTAAGTGTCCAATACGGTATTTGACTATTTTATATGTTTTATAAATTAAAACTACACAATGCCTGTTATCTAATAGAGAAACGATTTTTAAGCTACCTTTACAAATAACAGAGTTATAAAGGTTTGAAATTCAAGATTAGACAGAGAAAGACATACTGGCATGTGACGTCACACGCCAGTACCGCCTACTTGCTGCATAGAGAAAAACGTTTTAGAAAGAGACAAGTATATAAATTTTTCTAAAAATCGCTATAAATCCAATTGTCAACCGATTTCAGTTTTCTCTTCGCTAAACACTATATATATATATTTTTATAATAATATTAAGATATGGCGAATTTAAAAGCTGTCAAATACAGTATTATACGTAGATTTTGTCAAAAGGTTGCATTCTTTATATTTTTATATGTTGCAGAGAAGAGGCGAAGGAAAAGGTCCAGTACGCCAGTTCCGTGTACAAATGTGAGCTTTGCATCATAGGGTTCTACACGCAACAACAGGTCGAGGAACATTTCGTGGCCGCACACAGAGACGTGAGTAATTAATTCTTGTTCTGATTGTGGTACGATAAGATACGATCTGGTGGAAGGAAACCCAATACGGTTTTTACTATAGCGCCAGGTAATCCAAGATCCGAAAATCATAATGTTAGCGTCAACCTGCGACACAGGCCTGGCCTAGTGCAGGCCGCAGGGGGCACAGATTATTTTTTTGCCTATTTTTTAATAATGTCAAGCAGAAAAAAATCTATTAGAACTTACAAAATTATATTGTTTGACTATTTTAGTTTAAACGTCTCAAGTAAAAAAAAAAAAACAAAATACCAATATTCATAATTGAATATAGTTATAGTGCTAGTTTTAATCTTAGTCTTAGGTGGTACTTATGGAGCCAAAATAATTTTTTCTTTTCTTTTCTTTCTTTTCATAATAATTAACACTTAACCAGACGATACAGAGGCATATATGGCATGAGGCGTGTATGTCAGGCTGAATTTCTAAACACATATAATTAGTCCGTCAATTTCCAATAAATATCCCATGTATTTTTAACTTTTGTTAATTTAATAAAAAGTTATGTAAAAAAATCATATAATGCATTATAGTCGCTTTTATTTTAATAAGTACAAATTCTACTGATTTAAAAAAAAGTAGCTTTAAATTTGGTACTAATCCTTATCAAACACAGAAGAAGGGTTAAAGCCAATTAGAGTTCCGTGACGTCATTCCTACGTATAATTTTTACTAAAGAGTGACGTCACGGCCCCCTACAATTTTTTGGTTGAACGTTTCCAATATTTTCTAATAATGTAACTAATGGACTAAATAGATTTTCTTAAACTCAGAAATCTACCCAATTAATGTTTCTCTTTCTTTAAAAGTGAGTGTAAAAATGTACTAATGAACTCCAATATCTTCCACAGAAACCCGGCTACTCCCCCTGCAAAGTCTGCTACGTGTTCATAGAGGACTCAAAGCTGCAGTCTCACGTGGAACAACACTACACGCGCCACATCTGCAAGCTGTGCGGGCACTCGGAGAGACTCAGCACGGCTATAACTGCGCACGTCAACGCTCACATGGACAAGCCACTGCCCAGCGCGCTCATAAAGATAGGGGACAGCACCAAGCAGAGGAAGGTGAGGTGGTAGTTGTATCTATAACGACACACACAAACTCAGCACGGCTATAACTGCGCACGTCAACGCTCACATGGACAAGCCACTGCCCAGCGCGCTCATAAAGATAGGGGACAGCACCAAACAGAGGAAGGTGAGGTGATAGTTGTGTCTATAACGACACTCACACAGACTCAGCACGGCTATAACTGCGCACGTCACGCTCACATGGACAAGCCACTGCCCAGCGCGCTCATAAAGATAGGGGACAGCACCAAGCAGAGGAAGGTGAGGTGGTAGTTGTATCTATAACGACACACACAAACTCAGCACGGCTATAACTGCGCACGTCAACGCTCACATGGACAAGCCACTGCCCAGCGCGCTCATAAAGATAGGGGACAGCACCAAACAGAGGAAGGTGAGGTGATAGTTGTGTCTATAACGACACTCACACAGACTCAGCACGGCTATAACTGCGCACGTCACGCTCACATGGACAAGCCACTGCCCAGCGCGCTCATAAAGATAGGGGACAGCACCAAGCAGAGGAAGGTGAGGTGATAGTTGTGTCTGTAACGACACTCACACAGACTCAGCACGGCTATAACTGCGCACGTCACGCTCACATGGACAAGCCACTGCCCAGCGCGCTCATAAAGATAGGGGACAGCACCAAGCAGAGGAAGGTGAGGCGATAGTTGTGTCTATAACGACACTCACACAGACTCAGCACGGCTATAACTGCGCACGTCAACGCTCACATGGACAAGCCACTGCCCAGCGCGCTCATAAAGATAGGGGACAGCACCAAACAGAGGAAGGTGAGGCGATAGTTGTGTCTATAACGACACTCACACAGACTCAGCACGGCTATAACTGCGCACGTCACGCTCACATGGACAAGCCACTGCCCAGCGCGCTTATAAAGATAGGGGACAGCACCAAACAGAGGAAGGTGAGGCGATAGTTGTGTCTATAACGACACTCACACAGACTCAGCACGGCTATAACTGCGCACGTCAACGCTCACATGGACAAGCCACTGCCCAGCGCGCTCATAAAGATAGGGGACAGCACCAAACAGAGGAAGGTGAGGCGATAGTTGTGTCTATAACGACACTCACACAGACTCAGCACGGCTATAACTGCGCACGTCACGCTCGCATGGACAAACCACTGCCCAGCGCGCTCATAAAGATAGGAACAAGCAGAGGAAGTTGAGGTGATAGTTGTGTCTATAACAGGGATGGGGAAGTAGATTTAGAGATGGGCCATAGACAATAATTGCAACATTTCCGCGGGCCGGGGAGCATTTATTGAATATTTTTTATTCTAATCATGTAACAACAAAAATAAATCATGTAGATACCTAAAAATTTATTGTTTTGATGTGCTGGGTCGGTGTGAAAGATGACATTTTGACTGTTCATTAATTAAAGCGTTGAAATTAGGCTTCCAAGTTACTTGAAGTGACTCGGAAAAATACTTGAGATGACGAGATGAATTTAGATGACGGGGTTTGATCTCGGGCTGGATGAAATTTTGTCGCGGGCCTGACTTGGCCTGCGGACCACTGTTTCCCCATCCCTGGTCTATAATGACACTCGTACAGGCTCAACGCGCTCATTTATAGCTCGTCATGGTTCGCACGCAAGTGGCGAATGGTCGTTCATTGTGACGTTCTAAGGGATGATGATGATATTAGCTTTTAGGGATGATTAATTGCTGGTTCTATTGGGGTTGTTCCAAATAATAAAGTGTCTTGTACTTGATGCCATTTATTACTAACAGAGAAACACATGTTAGTATGCGGTGGCGGGCGAGAGACTACTGAAGCTACAGACCGTTTAGCCAGCGCGTGTTAACCATATCGCAAGCTAAGCAATCCTGTGTCGCTACAAGCTGATTAAGAAGAGTTAGGTGACAAACACGCATACAGAAGAATTATAAAATAATATATAATAAGATTGCTATGATTAATTTAAATTGTGATTATGTTTTATTGATGACTGATGATGATTTATGTTTGTTTTTAATACAGTAAAATGTATTTTTTTTTACAGAGCCGTAAGAAAAAGGAGCCGCCCTCGACCCCGCCCAAGCCGGGAGACTTGCGCAAGCTTCTCTCCAAGACAACCATAGAAGGCTACCAGTGCCTGGAGTGTGACATGTTCTTCAAGTAAGTTTATTAAAATTCAGTGCAAAAAACTCAACAGATTAGCAGACTTAGCAGATTTTACATAAATCAATAAGTAGGTACTAGTTTATTTCACAAGAAAATCGCGCGACAAGATTTTATGATCATATAAGTTGTGTATAAATGAAGTTGTAAGTTCATAGTGTTCAATCGTATCGATCGTATTTTTAAGTTGGTAGCAATAGCTGTCAATTTGACTGTCTTCTGACATTTGAATTGGCTTTTGATTTTGACAGTTAGCTTTCAAATTCGAACCGAGCATGTCGCTCTCGTCGGTCGGTCTGTCGTATTTTCGCTTCCACGGAACCCTCAACCAAGGTGTTCGCGAACTACTTTCAAAGCATTATTTAAGTTAAAGAACGATTGAGATTGCGTTCGTGCTGTATGTGGAGTGAGCCTGTGGAGTTTAGCGGCGAGAGAAGGATCTATACTGGGCCCAGCTCTGGGTTTGACTCTAAGTGCCTGCTCGGACCTCTGCTGCTTCAGGAGAACAGGTGAGCGCGACCGCAATCGACTATCTCATGTAAATTGTGCCTTAATTAAATCCTAAATTGGGAAACACACGTAAGAGATCATCATTGTTGGAATACAGTTTCGATTTTCGTTCGAAAGGAAAATTTTATCTTCTTCTTTTTAGAGCGTTTAAATAAAAGCTTTTTTTTTAAGTTCTCTTTTGCTTTTAATTTATAGATATCTATTAGGTACAAAGTCATCTTACAAGTGCGGCCCTTCTTTTCTATTTTTTCACTATGTGGCTCATGTTTGCCAAAGCAAAGCATAGGGATCTATAAATGGCAGTCATTGCTTAACAAAAGAAGGAATACAATAATAAATAACATAACCGCTTAACATCAGGCGGACCGCATGCCTGTTTGCCACCGAAGTGGTATAAAAAAAAAAAAAAAAAACATGTCAGATCAGTGCAAACTTGCTTGATATCTGTTATATTTACAGAGTAATCGACTGGCTACACTTACAACCCTGTGTAACCCTGTGTGTGTGTGTGTGTGTGTGTGTGTGTGTGTGTGTGTGTGTGTGTGTGTGTGTGTGTGTGTGTGTGTGTGTGTGTGCGTGCGTGCGTGCGTGCGTGCGTGCGTGCGTGCGTGCGTGCGTGCGTGCGTGCGTGCGTGCGTGCGTGCGTGCGTGCGTGTGTGTGTGTGCTCCGCGTGGCAGATATGAATGCAGGTGACTGTACCCACCTGTGTTGGTGTCATGGGTTTTTTTTTTTTTTTTTTTTCAGAAACTCGCGCGCCCGCAAGAACCACGTGGCGAGGTACCACAGGGAGGGGCTGCAGTGTGACCACTGCAAGAAACGCTTCGTGAACCGGACCACGCTGGCAACACATTTAAGGTGAGATCAGAACTTTACAGCGAGTAACAAATCCATACTTCCATACTAATATTATAAATGCGAAAGTGTATTTGTGTTTGTCCGTCTTTCACGCCGTAACGGAGCCACGGATCGACGTGATTTTTGGCATAGAGATAGTTCGTGGGCCCGCGAGTGACATAGGCTACTTTTTATCCCGGAAAATGCACAGTTCTCGAGGGAGCGCGCGATAACCGAATACCACGCAGGCGGTGCCGCGGGCAAAAGCTAGTAAAATAATATGTTCGGCATTAAAAATAAAATATTAAATTGGCGCTAATTAATGCGTTGGTTAGGTTATCAGAAAATATTGGACACTTAGAGGCTGTTTCACCACTCATTGATTAAAAAAAAAGAGTTTAAAGAGTTTTACAATACAATACAATACAATTAGTATGTGACGGTTAAATGTGATGCCGTCTCTATTTGTTTTGTTCGAATAGACGGAGACTGCATCTTATTTATTTATTTATTTCAATTAAACGCAAAATTATAAAAACATAACCAGTTAAAGTTCCACATGACGTCTCGCCGTGCGACACTTTTTAGCACGGCGTGACGACACAGGTTCCTACTCCCGAACACTGACATGCTTTATCTTTGTCATTTTTGTTACGACTTACAAAACGTTGCATTTAAAACAACTGTGCCAAATTTCATGACTCTAGCTCAGCGGTAGATATTTCGAGTTTTTATCCCTATCCCGTGGTGGAAGTATTGGGATAAAAAGTAGCCTATGTCTTATTCTAGATGTCCAGCTATCTACATACCAAATTACATCTAAATCCGTCTAGCCGTTTTAGCGTGAAGTAGTAACAAAAATACACACAGTTTCGCATTTGTAAGTCGATGTAGGATTTTTATTTATTTGCTAATCTATTAAACGGGCTTTTTCAAAAAAAGTTGTTCAAATGACTTTTTTATTAGATGTGGATGAAATTTGGTATTCCTAATCAGAATCAGGAGCACTTTCGATTGCAATAGGAAAAAAAAGTGTCCCAGATTTTTCATATAATTTTGTGTTATCCATTACACTACCGCCACAGACACGCAATGGAATAAAAAATCTTGGGACACTTTTTTTCTCCTATTATAATCGAAAGTTCTCCTGATTCTGAGTAGGAATACCAAATTTCATCCACATCTAAAAAAACGTCATTTCAACAACTGTTTTTAAAACGCCCAAACACAAGCCTTTGAAACCCTCGCTTTCGCTCGAGCTCGTACTCACTCGCACCATTTTGCAGACTGCACGAGGGCCCCCTGCCGCGGGAGGAGTGCCCGATCTGCCACAAAATGGTGCGCGTCATACAACTCAAGTACCATATTCAGAGGCATCAGAACAAGAGTCGATATGAGTGCACCGACTGCAACAAGGTAAGTGCACAATTATGCAGTTATTATGCAAGGTATCGTTAAATCCTATAAAAATAGTGGGACACTTGACACCATTTGACCTAGTCCCAAAATAAGCAAAACTTGTAGGTACTAGGCAACGAATAAACATACTTATATAGATAAATACATGAAACTACCTACCTACCTACTATTTAATAATATGTCACCTAATGTAATGAACATGACTTATAAATGAATAAATGAATATGAATATGAATATGAAACATCCAAGACCCGAGAGCAAACATTCGTATTTTGTACTATAAAAAAAAGCGGTGTTGTAGCGGTATAGAACGCGGCACGGAATGCCGAAGACCTGGGTTCGATTCCCAGCGCTGGTCATATTTTTCTGATTTTTTTGTGCATCCATGTCACAGTTTGTATTTTCGATACGGTTTTTAAGGTTTATTATTTTTAGCTTTTAATTTTTTTTTTAACATATATATTTTTTCCTTTCAGATCTTCTCACATTTAGCGACGTACCAGGCGCATTTGAAGTATTCCAGGGCGCATGCGTCAGATCAAGTCTTCAAGTAAGTTCTTCTTCCAAATTACAAGTGTCCCACTAATATTCCAATACAATACAATAACTCTTTATTGCACACCAATACAGTAAGCAGTACAAAAAACACAGGTACATATATATATGGAGATTTTCTAAGGTAAGCAATTATCGTTTCAGAGCGATCTCTTCCAGGCTTCTTATTTGAAATGCGATAGTTTGTGAATATAATGTATCTGTGTGTATGTATGTTTGTTACTCTTTCACACTAAAACAACTGAACAGATTTCGATGAAATCAGGCATGAAGATAGCTGTATATCTGGAATAACACATAGGCTACTTTTTATCCCGATATTCTCACGATATCGTGATAAAATGTAGAAATCTCAATTGCCGTTTCTAGAGTCATAAAGTTGGGCACAGTTGTTTTTAATACAACATCAATGAAAATAACGACACAAAATTTGGGAATTCCAAATCGCTGAGGTCTTCCCATCGAGTTACGACCTAGGTGCCTTTAAGAGGCGTGTGTACAATTTTCTGCAGGGTCGACAACGCACTGGCATCGCGTAAAGCGCTGTGCGCGTCTATGGACAGTGATCACTTAACATCAGGTGACTCACTAGTTCGGTTAGGGTTCATAATGTCCCACTCGCAAAATGTCCCTTTGTTCCTTTCGCAAAAGGTCCGTTTTATAAATGTCCCATTCTCAAAACGACCTCTCTGCATTATGTCTAGTTCTCAAAATGTCCCGTCACATAAATTACGTCCCGTTCGCAAAACGTCCCTTTCGCAAAATCTCCCGTTCGCAAAATGTTCCGTATAAACTAGGTTTTACGATAAATTGTGGTCAAATCTTATTTATTTATTTAATTTATTTATTTAGAAAGTACATCCACATCATGTATATTACAAATTGAGCCATATTATAAACTATTTAAAGGTACTTTATTCTTATTTAACTCTTTAGTCTATGTTTACTTCTGCTGTCTATTCCTAGTTGAGGCAGTTAACGTTTTGTGAACGGGACATTTTGCAGACGGGACGTTTTGCGAAAGGGGTTCTTCAGAAGGGCCATTTTGCAAAAACAATGGGACGTTTTGAGAAAGGGACGTATAGGAATGGGGTAATTTGCGATAGGGACGGAACTTTGGTGGTGGGACATTATAAGCCCTAACCAGTTCCTTTGTCTGGCCTCTCTAACATAAAAAAAACATCCTCGCACATCTCTGATGGAAACGCAGCCTAAAGTCTTACATTTGCGTCCCTCAGGTTCCCGTGTCCAATGTGCAACAAGGGCTACCCGACCAAGGAAGCAATGCAGGATCACTTCAACTACCAGCACCTCGGGAAGACCTCGCACAAGTGCCCCGTCTGTGATAAGGTAACTAACAGCTTCGCTCCGAGACAATGGATGCGATTCTACGCGCACGTCGGCTAAATTGTCTAAATCTAAATTTTCTAAATTTTAATTGACATTTAGACGGCTGATTTAACAAGTGCTATTCCAGAAAGTCACGCTGACCGGCTAGATAGATCGGCTAAAATAAGAAACGTCAGATTAAATTAGCGTTGTCATTTGATTATGACAGGTGCTCATAGAATAGCAAAGTGATTTAGCGACGTCTAAATAAAATTAGGAATTTTAGCGGCCGCTGTAGAATCGGGTCCAATGAGGGCTATCGTGTAGGAATCCGCCGCTAGAGGCGCTAGTGTAGCGTGAGGTCTCCGAAATGTCACATCTCACAGTTTTTGGGTGAGCTACGCGGGTTTATTTAGGTTTATATGGTCTTGCCGGAAGACCAGCGCGGGCTCCTTAATAGGAGCCCGCATTTTATGCTGAGGCGGGTCCATTTCGGGCGCAAGTAAATGTGTATTTTCGATTATTTTTTTATATTTATTTTTTATGTTTATTTTTTTTTTGCCCCGAATTTTTTTTTTATTTAATTTATATTTGGAATAAATTTTGTGAATATTTTGCATTACCTGAAATTAATTATGGCAATTGTGCGTTAAGGGGTGAATGTCTGTGTTTTAAGAGTTTTGTTTGTCGAAAAGTTTTGTCCTCCCGTGAGCCGGTACGGCGAGGGTAGATAGACACGTCGAGGGGAAAATGGGTTTAACGCTAGAGTTTTAAACTCTGCTTTTCACTTCGATTGCAAGATGACATAGCAATAACAATTTAATACTTTTTATTTGCAACATTTAAAATAAAATACGTTAATCTCGGTAATACTGGTCCTATATAGTTAGCTTTAACTGAATCCGGTAGGATTGGTCCAGCTCATTCCCGAATCATCCTGTGTAGCCCGGAAATGATGTGTTACAGCCAATAGCGTCGCGCGCCAACGTGGAGAAGCATATGATGCGAGTACACGGGGAGAAGAAAGAGAAGCCGAGGAACCACGTCTGCGCGATATGCAGGAAGGCTTTCACGGTGAGTTACTCCTCATTTTTAGGGTTCTGTACTCTTTGAAGAGCTTTAATTTAAAAAATCACTATAGCAGAGCTCTGTTAAGTATGAATCAGACAGATCTTTTGATATGTTACTCACGTGAGTAAATCAACCAAGGCAAGGTTGTCATCATGCTGAGTTGGGACCATTTCGTGACAAAATTTGTTATTTGTTGATGTTTGTTGTTTTTCTTCCTCTTTAATTTGTAAAATGTCACGAACAATTTTCTAACTTCATTTTTTATCGATTCGGATTATCGAAAATACCCCATCACTTGCGCCCAAACTGAGCGTTAGACAGCGGGTTTTAATCCGAAGCCATGTAAATTGTTTCTTTCAGGACAAAAAGGCCCTCAACCAGCACGAAGTGATACATTCGGGCGCCCGTCCACTGAGCTGCGATATCTGCCAGCAGAGCTTCAAGCAGAAGGCGTCTCTATACACGCATCGCAAGCGCGTGCACAAAGTGTTCCCGCACAAGAAACAGGTCGAGTTCATGGACGTTAAGGTCAACACACAGTAATCGAGTAGTTCTAGTCAATAGTCACATCACAGACTTAATTGGGTCCATCAACTTTTTAGTGCACAGTCAGCGTCATATAGTACGTAGCTGTCAACATCACCAAATACTTGGATACATCCAAAATAGTCATTACCAGTGACTCAGTCAAAGCGGTCAAATTGTTGGAGACATCCATCGTTTACAAATATACCGGAGCACGCACGTCGCCAAATACTTTGTAACATTCAAGCCGACATAAGTACCGTAGCAGCCAAACACGTCCACGATGGATGTCTCCAACAATTTGACCGCTTTGACTGAGTCACTGGTAATGACTATTTTGTATGTTTCCAAGTATTTGGTGATCTTGATTGCTACGTACTATATGACGCTGACTGTACCTTCACTTCATTATTGTCACTTATTAAAAGTATGATTTTATGGGGTACAAATCCACTAAAATTTCAAAGTTGTGACAGTTTTAAGGCAATTCTTTAGTGGCTCATCTCTTAAGCGTGCTAATAGTATAAATTGCAAACATTTTCCTGGGCCAATCAACTTTTTTACCGACACTAATCAGTCTGCGACATTTTTCAAACAATTGCAGATTTTTGTGAGTAAACATGTTATTCTGTAATTTAATTGATGGTATACATGAATCCATGCCATCCGACGTAATTTCAACCTAAGTATTAAACCGTGAAATATATTGTTGGAAGTACGATTTTTTGATAAAGCCAGAGACAATTTTGGTAACGCAGAAGACGTCCAAAGTGTCGGTAAAATAGTTGATTCACCCTCCTAACAGTGTATCACTAATGTCTCCTGAGTCACGGGACAGAACAACATACACTAAAAAGTTGATTGACCCAAATTACATTCGACTAGCTCAGGGCTAACTTTGTGAGAGGGTGTTCGGAGCTTCATCCCTTTTTTAGTCTTTTTTAGGGTTCCGTAGCCAAAGTTCAAAGATGATTTTTCGATTCAATGAACTGTTTGCGAAATATTCTTTAAAGTACAAATTTTCATTCAAAGCCTTTTCAGCTTCTTTCAGCTGAACTGTTGGTATGAATGAACATTTAAAAAAAAACATGATGATTTTAAGTATCAAACTAACAAGGAAAATAACTATAACGGCTAAGTTTGCGTGATTGAGAATTATTAGTAGTTTAACTCTTAATAAGGTCTTATTTACTGGAGCATACTACCACAGAATCAAAAGCAGCTATCGAATACATACCTGACAAAGAATGTTTTCAAAGCTAGTCGTATTTGCAATTATTACAATGGAAATTGTGGCGTATTATGAAAGTAATAAGGTTCAGTTTCCAACTCAATGCAAGTGGTCGCTAAATCGCCCCTACCTTATTAAGGATTAAAAGTAAATAGCAGCCCAAGGTATAAAATATGCCTAAACTGGGAAGATTCCGTACAAAACAAGAAATTCTTACAAAAATATTACTTGATTTTTCATAATGTCTACGGAACCCTATCTTGTGCATGTCTGGCACTCTCTAGGCCGGTTTTTGCCATTATCTCTTTCGATGGCCTTCGGCTCTGAGTTCGGCCCAGGGGTCGAATTGTCTAACGCACGGGCGCTCGCGGTCGGATTTTCCATCTCTTTCTAAACCCATCTTATACCGTATGTCAGAAAGAAATGGTGACAACGTGATTCAGACTGCGTTTGACAATGAGGCCTAGCAGTCAGTAGTTGACAATTTCTGACCGTTAATAGTTGCAGCAATATTGATTCATATTTAGAACAATATGCAATAAAAAATAAATACTTTATTTATCCTCTTTTTGAATTTGACAAAATTGTTAAATCGAAATTGTGTATGAAAAATATGTGTATTCTATTTCTACAAACTTTTATCCAAATACAGTTGTTCCTTTTTTGTTTTTGTCTTCTATTTTATAGCTATAGCTGAACTTACAATGTATTTAATTAAATTACAATTACTTGGTGAACGACAAAATAGCCGTAATATGTGCCTATTTTGTTAGTAATAGGGATGAAAATGATTTCATTTTCAATTTGTAAAAGTTATTTTTTGTGTTAGACACAAATCGTCACTACTTTGAAAAAAGCTCGTACCTCAAAATCGAAATTTTTTCGAATGAACTTTATGATCATTATGTCATTGTTGACATATTGATTTTAGATACGAGATTTTTTTTAAATAGTGACGAAATTTCGTTGTAACTTTTTTTTTAATTATAAGGATGAAGTTTACGTTGTAACATGTAGTAAATCGTAGTTTATTTGCAATGAAGTGTATAATGCATTATTATGCAATATATTTACAAATAAATAGTTTTGATAATAGTTTGTTTTATTTATTTCTGTTATCTTCTACTATCCACTTGACAGTCCGACGATACCATAGTCCATACCCGTCCGTGGATACTTTAGTGTCTTATGGCCACTTGCTGAAAACACATAAATCTCGAGTTAGCGTTAAGCTTAGTTTAGTAGTGTCAAAATGTATGGAACTGTCAAGCTTAAGCCAGGTTTAACTACTAAATCTAGATTAATTTTTACCTGCAAGGCGGCCTTAAAGTTTAACCCTGATTTTGTGCACAAATCTTATAAGCTATTATTTTTTAATTAGTACCTACTTGAATGACTAAACGTTATTTAACGTCACAGTATTTTTTCTTTATTCAAAACCTTGTATATATATTATACCATGCCCTCGGTACCGCTCTGCTTTCAGAGCATGACATGGGTGCGTGTGAGCTAACTTTGGGGGTGGCAGACGTGAGCTTGCCTTCGGAATCCAAAAGCTTAATGGTTACTTGACCTGAAATGTATATTTCAGATTATTTTTTTTCATTTATGACGGTGGAAGCATTCTACACTTCCGCTTAACGTAGATATAGTTAGTTTTCAGTTTTGTAACTAAGGGACCCCATACATCCCTGTATTGTTATTATTGTAATTTTATCTTTAATCGTATACTGTAGTTCTTAAGTATTTTATTTGTAATTATTTTATTTTGAAAAAATGACTTTCTGCCAAGTTTCTTGCGGCGCATTCTTTTTGGCAATGATGGTCTTTCCAAAAGCGCTGGTAGTTTAAAAAAATGACGTAAAAGTGCCCA
The DNA here is from genome assembly GCA_037349165.1 of Choristoneura rosaceana. Taxonomy (NCBI): domain Eukaryota; kingdom Metazoa; phylum Arthropoda; class Insecta; order Lepidoptera; family Tortricidae; genus Choristoneura; species Choristoneura rosaceana. Next base: position 3,969,885 of record JAZBNJ010000050.1, read on the forward strand.
TTGCGGCCTATTTACTGAATAAATGATTTGAATTTGCTTTGTAGTTAGAAAATTGTGGATGCGCGGCGCGATGCGTCCGTCGATAAAAAACCCGGACGGTTTGAGGCATATTGGTCGCGTACTCCGGACTGACAATTGACTATGTGGTTCAATAAATTGCATTTTGACACTACTTTGAAAAAATCTCGTATTTAAAATCAATATGTCAACAAAATTGAACCTTGACGTAATGTTCACAAAGTTCACTCAGAAAATTATCTATTTTGAAGTAAGAGTTTTTTTAAGTAGTGTCGTTTTGCTGATGAGTGATGACTTTATTCCCCTCCTGTAAATTTTGGAGTTACCAGCGGTGTAAATATGTAATTTACTGTTTTTTTTTCTTTACTTCAACTTCTTGAGTGACAGTTAAATTCCTTAATTTTATTTCTTTTTTTGTCAGCCTCACAAGAGATTCCAGTGGCCCTACAGGGCTACTACGAAACTCGAACTTCGTGTCGTGCGGTCCCTCTCGCTCTCGTCTTAAATAGTATAAGTATCAGAGGGACCGCACGACACGAACTTCGAGTTTCGTAGTAGCCCTGCTGGTCACTAGTAGACTGAAGTGTCACACTCGTTGAGCAGCAACAGTGTTTCGAACTACCCGCACATGACTACAATTAGTAACCGCACATGTATCTCGAACTACCCGCACTTGTTTGTTATTTTTTACCTTAAACAATCAAGAGGGACTCGAAAAACAAGACAAAAATCAAACCAATTCACTTTTATTGATACAAAACCTCATATTAACTGCCACGAAAGGCATTATATTCTAATATTGCTTGTACATTTAATTTAATTCGGTCCGGAAACAATTGGACCCTTCGTTCACTTAAATAATCAATAGCATGTCAAGAATAAACAAATTTTCACGTCTTAAATACTACATGCAGAGAAGTATATGCGTTTATTGTCTAAAGCAGAGTTTAGACTTGCAAGAAGAAATAAAAAAAGAAGCCGTAAAGCCAACGAGTTTCTTGCAAGTCTAAACTCGGCTTTACGTGCTTAGCGATCGCATCCTCCATCCTATCTTTTTCTACGCTCGTCTTACACTGTGTAAGGCCGGCACCAACGTTGGCCCCAAGCGGGACGCGATTATAAGGTGGAATGAGATGATAATGATGATACATTAGATGAATATATACCAGGGATGTTATGGATATAACATTTCGGATCTGGATATGGATACGGATATATATCAAACATAATACCGGTTACGGTTACGGTTATGGATGTTAAATTATTACGGATTATCCGATAGTTTCGGTTACGGATATTGGATTTTTAAGGAAGTGTAAAACTAAAATACAAATAGGAATGACTTGACTTTAAAATGTAATATTTACGAGTCGTAAATTACGATTTAGCAATAAAATAATGAACAATAGATGCAGAAGACGCGCGCTGTTCTGTCGGCTCGGCCGGCAAAAACAAAAACCTTTCACAACATGTCGCATTTAGACTCGGCCCCTGTCCGAAACTATCCGAAATTTTTATATCGGATTCGGTTACGGTTACGGATAGTTTTTTATTTCGGATATCCGATAGTTTTGGTTACGAATACGGAGCTCCATAACATCCCTGATATATACGTCTCATTCCACCGTATAACCGCGTCCCGCCTTGGGCCAACGTGTGTAGCCGGCCTTACAGAAAGAAGTGGTAAAAACGATTGTCATTCCAAGTGTTAGACAAAATGCCTTGGCATTAAAAATATGAAACGAAACAAATGCCAAATACATCGACAATAGCAATATACTACTTTTGGACCGAAATATCAACTCGTACATTAAATAAATGACCTAAACTAAATGAAAAATGCAACACAGTAAATGCTTAACTATATCTAAATAGTGACATGTAGCACCTAGTGAGAGATATATTACAATCAATTGACGATAAGTTATTTGACACCATTAACAAAAAAATCCAAGACATTGTTTTAATAAAAATAATTTTCATTTTAATCCAGAAAACTAGATTAATTTTCAATTAAATGTCATAGTAGCTTTGAAATCAATTAATAGTCAATAAAACAAATTGTAGATCTGCAATAGTTAGTGAAAAAGTCATAAAATACTTACATGGTGTTAAAAATCCTGTACGATAATTTAACCTACATCAAGGTTACTACTGATTGCCAATACGATGTAATTGGAAGAAAAAAAAAATTTTTCAATTTTTTTTTATGGAAGTTGGGTCACAAGAAAACACATTTTTTATTTATTATTTTCGGTTTTCGTTGATTTTTCACTGGTGTGGGTTAACCTCTTGCGGCACATCATACAACAAAAAATTACATCGAAATTTAAATCTTAATGTCTGACAGATAAAGTTGTTTTTTTTTTAATTTGAATGATACAGAGAAAATGACACTTTATTCCTTTTTCAAAAGATATAAATTCTATTGCTAACAATATATCACTTTCAACCCCAGGAAGTTAAATTATTGAACAGGATTTTTTAATTTTAATTTTATATTTTTTCTATATATCAATTGATTGTTGGTGTTAAATAGCAATTTAAAGAAAAATGTGAGACTTAGCTTAGTTGAGAAATACTTTATCACATAAATACAAAGGAATACATAACTTACAATGAAATTTCTAAACATTTCAGTATTTTTGGTAATATATAATACATTTTTGAATAAAATTCGCACCAAATTGTTAATTCTAATTATAAATAAGTAAATAACATAGTAAATTAGTATTTAATTTGACAGCCTTGTTCTAAAAAGGGATGAAGTCAGTTAGTTGATGCTCAAGTTGGAAACAAAATCCTATTTCTCTACTTACAGGTCTGGGTAACAAGTTATAAGAATTTGTATACAACAATTCTAAATAGTCTAATGTCAAGTTTCGCAATTCGTCATGTAAATAGGTTTATAAAAAAGTCCGGATTATCAGGACCAGTAGCTATTGTATATAATATATTTTGTACTAACATATTGTATAATTAAAATACTAGTAATGAGATGACCTGTAATACTAATAGTTTGGATAGGTTTCATTTTAAGAGAAAATAACAGGAAAAAACATAACCTTCCTTGTGTCGCAGTCAGGTAAAAAGAAATTAACATAGAGAGATAAGGGAAGCCTTCATAATGTGAGTCGATTTGATTGTTACAGTCTTCTTGTGAATTAAATTTCCTTGCTAAATGTACATCATTTTCTCAAAAAGGAACCTATCCAAACTTCGGAACCACTTGAACCTTATACCCTATTATTATTAACATTTGTACTACAATTCGAACAATTACGCACCTGTGCTTCTAACTGAGCTACCCGTTTCTGTAAATGCATCAATGTCGCATCTTTCTGCTTTAGCTGCATCTTCAACATCATTATAGAGTCTTCCAGCGCTCCGTAAACAGCCTGCACTTCGGGCTGATAGCTGAAGACCTGCGGAGGCTCGTCCAGGCAAAAAAACTCCCTCACAACTGGATGATTTGGCAGCTTCTTCAATATAGCATTTATAAAGACCTGTAGACCTCTAACTCGCTCCTCAAGGAAAACTGAATCAAAATTATCTCTAAACCATCTTTTCCCTGGCAAAGGGAGCAATATATTTGGTTGCTCAGCTTTTATCCTAGAGTATAACCTGACAAAGTCTGTGTACCGTCTAAAAACGAGCCACGATTGGTCCCGTTTATCATCTTCAACTTTTAACTTATAAATAGTAAACCTAGCTCGTTCTTCCATGACCTCATAACCGACTATTGGTATTTGTAACGACTCAAATTTCTTTATTTCTTCTCTGTGTAAACTTAAATCTACGTTGCTTAAGCTATTTTGTACCACATTCAGGTTGACATCTTTTTGTGAATTGTCAAGTAAGTTGCCTGTGCTTTTGTAGTGGGAACGAGACGGCATGCGGTTAGGTCTCCGTTCTTTCATCTCATTATCGGAAACCGTAGACTCGTTGTGGTGTTTATAGTACTTGGTGAGCTTGGTTACTGTAGCCACAGGGGTGTAGTCATCACTTGAAGTTGATGAGACCTCATTGTTCATATTGTCATGGCTAATTTCCGGAGTAGACTTGATTATCTCTGTTTTGTTTATAGTGTCCATTTTTTGTACTCTTGGCAAGAGCAGTGTAGTGCTGGAATGAAAACAAAATTGTTTCAAAAATGTATTTGTTAAAGTTACCAAGAAATTAAAACAAATTAAAATTAAAAACATTTTGAAAATTATTTCTTTTATTCATGCCAAACCAATTATATGCTTAATTTTTGTGAATTATATACAACCATACCAGCAGTTCAAATTAATGAAAAAATAATCAGTTCTGAACTAACGCAAATACCTATCAACCAAAAATACCATGGGCTAATTAGCCACATATGGTATACTTGAGCCATGTACAAATATTTATACAAAAGACACCCGAAATAACATTACAAAACATTAGTTCAAGATATTGTACTGGTTTAAAGTCCAAAAAATCCAATTATTTACACTAAGCGCTTATTTACAAACAAACACATTTTAAAACAAGTGATATGACCAAGGTTTAACCTTCACGGCCAATTAAGGTGTTTTATACTCACGTTATAGAAGAAAATGGAGCACCTTATGTTATAAATAGCTGTCTGGACACCCAACAATGACGCTCGCGGTCAACACACCTTGTTTGGACCATTTGAACACATTTTATTGGATTCAAATGCTAAACAATGGACTGAAGTTTCAAACTATTCACTTAGATCTGTCTAAGTATAGCACAGTAATTAATCGATTGTAAATTGAGCAAGATATCGTAATGAGTAAATAGAAGAGCAATTAGTTGTAAATACGATAAATAAAACTGATAAAGTTTACAAAATACTGCGCGACATATGTGTATTTTTTGACATTTTTGATTGACAGTTATTTAAGCGTGCGTTACACTTCGCTCCATACGAGTGGTTTTTGATCTGTTCTACTTAATACTTGGCGGAACGGAACATGACTTGCCAATGGCCAAGTAACGTTTCAGGGGGATATAATGCCGTAAAAGCAAGAATCCGGCAAAAAAAAAAACAATGGTTTTGACGTTTCGCTTGTTGTATTGGTCTACGAGTGGCAGAAAATTTATAAAATATCAAAATCTTCATTAATTTTACAGAATGTCGCGCTTTCTACTGTTGAACTTCAAAGATTTTGGGCTCAGCCAAGACATAACGCAGACGATACAGTCACAAACACTCGTCTGCATTTGCTGTTTGGATTCAAACTTACCTCTTATCAGTTTGTCGACTTGTAAACATGAATATTATTTGCAAAGTTTCTACAAATCCGTGGTAAGATTTATTTAAAAAGTACCTTAGGACTTTCTTGATACAAAACTGTACGAAAACTTTAAGTTCGTGAGTTAAGTGACTTAAAAATCATGCTGCTAAAAAAAATAAAAATCAGGTTACCGTTTATAATATTACTGTTCTTGCATTTTAAATATGCAAATGATAAGCAATTAGCGTTACTTCCTAGCAAAGAATTTAAATTACCATTAAACAATTAAATATAGTTAAGAAATGAGTTCTAATGGATTAATAAAAAATATTTAGAGGAGGAGATAAGTGGAGCAAAATTGCAACTCTTTGGCACCCTAGAGGCCACAAAAGAAACAGAAGGGCTACTCCGAAACACAACGTTCGAAGTTCGTGTCGTGCGATCCCTCTCGCTCTCGTATTAAATAGTATAAGTGTGAGAGGGACCGCACGACACGAACTTCGAACGTTGTGTTTCGGGGTAGCCCTTCTAGGGTAGGCAATTTAAAAGGTGGGCCGATGAAATTGAAGACATGGCTGGAAAGACTAAAACCTGGACCAGATTAGTACACAATAGGGAAGAGTGGAGAAAAATGGGGGAGGCTTTTGCCCGAAGGCACACAGAATCGGTTACTGTAGATTAAGTTATAACATAGATATAATATATACTGTATTTCTGATATAAGGCTATAAATAAATAAATAAAAGAAATGAGTTCTAATGGATTAATAAAAAATAACTTGTAGTATGTTGTATCGGGACAATATTATTCTATAACATATTCTATAATAGTAGTCAGCATAGAACTTGATGTGTCTTAAATCAAATATATTAAAAATTGACTGTTTCTATAAAATAAGGAAAACAAATTGCCTTGAAAGTAAAAAGAAAAGAAACAAATTTTAACAATGTTCTTAAACTGTAAATGTGTAAAATAAATATGCATTATCTTTCAGTCTGAGCCCTCAAGAAAGCTGGTATGTTCGTCATGCCACAATATGCTTAAGAAGATTGAAGCTTTCAGGCAACAGGTGCTGAACAGTTTGAGGTGCCTAGAAGCTGAGGTAAGCACAATATAATGCTATTGTGACACAAACTGCTGCTATGGTGCCTAAATCATATTTTCGCTAAGGACATTCCATGGAGTGCCACTTATTGACTATTATTATTATTTGTAATGCACTCACAGCTGAATGCATATTATTGTTCACTTGTGTATGTATGTATGTATGTAAATACTTTATTATACATAAAACACAAAGTAATACAAAAAGAAAACAACAAATCAAAATATTACAAAGGCGAACTTATCCCTAAAAGGGATCTTTTCAAGCTAACCTAAACTAGAAATTTATGTACATTGAGAAGTAAGTAATTGTAATTTATGCACAGTGAGAAGAAAGAAATATATACCTAACATAAATAATTATACTAAATAAACAACAATTAATAAGTATGACAAATTATATACACATACAGTCCGTGAGATCTTAAAAAAACCTTCGGATTTTAGAAGCATGCTTCGGGTATTGACGATGACACGCGATCGTGATACGCGGTTCTGTTCTGTTATCAACTTGCAAAACTTTTCAAAGTTACCATAAAAAGTTATGTAAAGAATAACCATCACTACAAAATGAACCTTACTATAATAATATTACGCTTCTTTATCTTTTTCTAATTTTAATACAATATGACTTTTTGTCATGACACAAATAAAACAAAATCAGCATTTTCGAATTCTTCCATCGTCAATTTAAATTGAGAACACCCCGCCTCAATACAGTACTTTTGTTTGGAATTATATAGAGCTGTTGTTATACTGTATCTACTTCTCTTGGGTATGTCAAATGAATTTTTTTGGTCTGCTTTCGTTTTATATTTTTTTTAATGCATTTTTCGAAATCCCCGTTGCTTCTATAACACGGTCTGGTACCTTATTAAAATATTTACGACCACTTTTTCTTAAAAAATTCAACTTATATACAAAATATTTATAAATTTATTGTAATCAATTTCCAGTGATTGGCTATTTACAGACATACCCTGCTTAAGTTGACTCGCCATGGAAATCAATTTCCGAAAAATAACAAACTACCTAAATAAATATATGCAATTGGTGGTTTTAACTGCTCTGTATAAATCAATGAAAACACAACGAGTGCACTCTACGCGTGATGGATTGCTACTGAGTCAAAAAGACAATTGTCATTTTCTAAACGAATTCTTCCGATTTACCCCGAAACCCGAAGGGTTTTCTAAAAGCTCACGGATTGTACACATTGTGTTGTGTTGTGTTGTATGTTTTTAAAGTGTTTTATTTATCATTTTTTATTATTTTATACTTATTACTATTGCATGCCAGACAACAGCCGACTGTGATGGACTTTAAAATATTGTAACACCACTGTAATAAAATAAAAATAGTTTATTGAAAAAGTGACGCATTACAAATTGCATTGCCGTTGGTCCCACACTAGGCAAAGCCTGTCACAGACTCACATTCAAGCAATAAACGTTTCATTCATTCAATTTGGGGGTATCTATATCCTTTAAAGTAATAAGTTCGCCCTTGTACATGTTCTCAAAGTTTATCAATTGTGGTTGTTTCTTTTCTTTTGTGCAACAAAGAAATTACATACATACATACAATTGGTGGGAAGGGGATGGTGAATACCATTTTGGTGAGCAGTGTGCATCCAAAGATATAGGCATCTGGTACAGAGTCATCTAAGCTAGTCCCTTACAACCTCTTTGGTTTGACTCTGCAAACCTTTACAAGAAAAACCGGCCAAGAGCATGTCTCGGACACGCCCAATATAGGGTTCCGTAGCCATTACGAAAAAATTAATTAATATTTTTCTAAGGATTTCGTATTTTATACGGAATCTTCCAAGTTTAGGTATATTTTATACCTTACTCATAAACTACTAATAATTCTCAAGCAAACTTAGCGGTTATAGTTTTCCTTGGAATTTTGGTATACTGACTACCATCCTGAATTTTTTCAAATTTTTCCACCCACCGGTTTAGATTTTAGAGGGGGGGATGCTCGATTTTTATAAAAATTTGTACTTTAAAGTTGAATATTTCGCAAACAAATTACTGAATCGAAAATCGTTTTAGCAAACCCCTAATGGTTTTAAAATACCTATCCAACGAGACCCCACTCTATAGGGTTGAATGAGAAAAAAAAAATCACCACCACTTTACCCTAAAAAAAATTGTTTTTGAATTTTTAATTGTACTATTTTGTTGGCATAGTTTAAATTACAAAATTACAGCTTTCTAGTATTGATAGTCCCTGAGCAAAGCCGCGGACAGACAGACAGACAGACAGACATGGCGAAACTACAAGGGTTCCGTTTTTGCCATTTTGGCTCCGGAACCCTGAAAATGATAGTCTGCATTAAGAGTTTGTTCCAGACACATCTCCAAACATTTTTTTCATATTATTATGATGAATAACATAATTTTACTGTACATTTGCATAAAAGCAAAACTTCTATTTCAGGAGAAAAACTCTACTCCTCAATCAAACAAACTGAATCTAACAACAAAAAATGTGGTGAATATATATCTACCACCCACTAAGTATGTCCCTGAAAAGCGGCCTCTTACCAAAGCAGTGGAACCACAGATAAAGAAGCAATCTGTCAAAAACGAACCAGAGTCTGTGGAGCCGGGGTTGCCAGTGGTGAAAATTAAGGCTGAACCGGTAGACAATGAGAAACTACATGTTGAAATAGAAATTGAGCCTTCTGTGCCAGAAATAGCTCCAGGTATAACTAACATTTGTTATTATTTTTAAATGGGTCAATCAACTTTTTAGTATAGTGGGTTGCCATGGTGACGTCTCCTGGGTCACTTATTTAAAATATGATTTTATGGGGTACTAACTAATCCACTAAAAGTTGGGAGTTATGACAGGTTTATGGTGATTCCTTCATAGCTCATCTCCTAAGCTTGCTAATAGAATGCATTGCAAAAACTTTTCTTACAAAGTGTAACACTGATGTCTCCTGAGTAACGGGACAGAATAACAACACATAAAAGTTGATTGACCCAAATAAGATTAATGTTTTTCTAACAATCTATGAACCCTGGTCTGCAATAAACTTTTAGCATTATTATTATTATTAAGCCACTTTCAAATAAATAAATAAATTATATGGCAAATTGACACCAATTTGACATAGTCTCAAAGTACACAAAAATAGTCTAGCTGTTTAGAGATACTGACTGTTATTTGTATGAAAAATATGAAGTCAATTCTTGAGTCTTGGAGGTTGAATATTTATTTAAGTATGTAGTTTATCCTTTGCCTAGTCCCCTTAATAGTAATAATAACAAGCTTAGCCTATATAGGACTAGGTCAGTTGGTGTCGAGAAAAAGGCTGGGTCGATCAACTTTTTCTTGCCACTTGTTGCTATAATTACGGTCTACTGGGTCACTCTTTAAACCGTAAGTATATAGGATTAAAATTTACCAAACATCCATTTTTGTGGTCGTTTTAAGCCGCTTCTATTACTGGTCATGTAATAAGCATGTTAGTATAATATAACACATTTCTTCTATTAAACTGTACTACTTTTGTCCCCTGGCTGACGGGACAGAATAACAGCAAGGAATAGTTGATCCACCCGGCTACACTTTCTTTAAATGCCTGTACCAGACCAATGACTGTCCTTGAGCTGTTAGTACTCGTGGGTGGTTGGTGATTTCCCATCAGATAACCCATATATTTCTTTGCCTCCCTCGCACAATAAAAAAAAAGCATGTCTCGTGATATTTATTTATTTTGTTTATATACTACTAGCTTTTGCCCGCGGCTCCGCCCGCGCGGTATTCGGGTATCGCGCGCTATTCCCTCGGGACCTGTGCATTTTTCCGGGATAAAAAGTAGCATATGTCACTTTATGGCCTATAAACTATCTCTATGCCAAAAATCACGTCGATCCGTCGCTCCGTTACGGCGTGAAAGACGGACAAACACACAAACATACAAACACACTTTCGCATTTATAATACTAGTATGGATTCCAGAACCCCAGCCCCCAGAGAAGGTGGCAACACTGTCTGTACGCACCGTGACGCTGCAGAAGGAAGAACTGATGCTGGAAAGACTGAAGCAAGCACAATCACCGTCGTACCTCAAGTTCCCGTACCGCTGCCAGAGCTGTGTCATGGGGTTTAATTATGAAGAGAATATAAAGGACCATATCAAGAGGAAACATGGACCAGTAAGTCACAGACAATACGTAGAAGATTGCTACGCTAGCTGGCGCGGACGCACTGCTTGGCTTGGTGCAGGTAACTTCCTATGTACGCAACGCGCGCAGTTAGGGCTGCTCATATTGTTGTCAAAGACCAGATAATAAGATCAAAGTATTTAGTTATAAGATAAAATTTATTAATTATATAAAAGCCGCCCTCTTGTACTTATAAATATTGCTGTGCCCAACAGGGTCCATGATGATCACATAATTTCCTTGTAACATCTGTAACCATACATTGTGGAAAAGCAATAAAATATTGAGTATTGAGTATTGAGTATTAAGATAGGTGATAAGGTGATGGTGATCAGGTGATGATAAGACCAGATTATTTTGTTATATTGTGTGATTGATCAAAATCGCCAAAATGAAAAACTAATATTTTGCATGCTGACTCAAGCAGATATTGGCGCGTTCAAAAATATATTCTGTAACATTACATCCAACCCATTATCTAGCCTAAATAAACCATTTTATTTCATTTCATTTCAAAGTCAAAGTCAAAAGTCAATTTAGGCTATAACAAGCACTTATGAGTGTCAAAAAACCTACCACCGGTTCGGAAAAAAACTCTGTTGAGAAGAATCCGCCAAGAAACTCAACGAAGTATTTTTTTTAAACATTCACAATATTTATAGATTATATCTATATACTATACATTACAAGTATTTAACACAATTTTATTTTTCACACAGTAGGTTTGCTATTTGAAGGGAGGGAATTGTTCAACAGGTGGCCATCCGCTCCGTGCAAACCGCGTTATTTGATATATAACTTTGGTTCATGATTTCAGAAAGTGGGTAGCGTGACGTGCGACATCTGTCTTGCCGTGCTTTATCCACCAGGGAGCATCAACGCGCACATGTTCAGGCATCTAACAAGGTAAGCGGCGTGGCACCGTAACCACTCCATTACCAAAAGATTGAAACTTGCGTAATTCCCGTGAGATAACTGCAAATTTTGTACCTATTTTATACTAGCTTTTGCCCGCGGCTCCGCCCGCGTGGTATTCGGTTATCGCGCGCTGTTCCCTCGGGAACTGTGCATTTTTCCGGGATAAAAAGTAGCCTATGTCACTCTCGGGCCCATAATCTACCTCCATGCCAAAAATCACGTCGCTCCGTTACGGCGTGAAAGACGGACAAACACGCAAACATACAAACACACTTTCGCATTTATAACATTAGTATGGGGATTATTCGTAGTCTGGCAGTTGACAGTCGATACAAACGCAAGTCGAA